>OV651826.1:14763296-16065490 GCA_927349885.1 Psylliodes chrysocephalus | reverse complement strand
AAGTCAGCATAATATTGCCCTTTGAAAAGTAGTCCCGAGTTATCCCAGAATATCCTTGCCATAGTTTTAGTTGTTACACCCTTCGGACCCCCGTGATATCACCCTAATCCGTCTGTAGCCTGGCGGCACTGCATCCTGTGGCTTATTGTTTCACCCTTTGAAAGTCCTACTACTTTCCCATTCACCAATTTACTCCCTCATGCATCGTCATTTATTCCCCCACGTCATTGATGGTTAAACGCTAGTTGGCTAAGTCCCATGGTGGCACAGCTCATAGTGGAACCTCTCAGTGGTTACTCATCCAAATCGGAGAAATCACTGCTTAACTGTTGCGAGTATGTGGATGTACACTAATCTCGCCGCCAGCCTCGTTGCTATAAGTAGAGTAGCCACTCTTTGAACCTTGAACTTGCGCGTTGGATTTTCTCATTTTTTTGTCCATTGCATAGATTGTTTTTTGGATTCTGAATCGTACTGATAAATTCATGTTTCATCACAGTTTACAAAGCATTCTCACATAAACGAAAAATATCACGTGATTAATTCACTCTTTGGTCTCGATTTAGCGGAGTTAGCATTTTGGTTACCCAACGCGCCCTCACCTTACTCATTAATACATGATTATGAAGGATTTGTCCAACACTATCCATACTGATCTTTAGTTCCTCTACTATCCATCGAACCGATATTTTCGACTGTCTTGTAAAGATGTGCAGTGGCGTGTGGTTTCATTGTATATTCATGCTGCTGTTGGTGTAGTACACGTGTGCTATTCAGACAGGCTAACCACTGAATGTCAGTAACTTTGGCCTATTGCACTTGACTGCGCCGTTTTGGTTATTCACGCCTGTGCCTTAGGTTACATGGGTCTTATCACCCTTATGTATAACCATATGGTCATTTTGGGGTTTAGGCCACAGTTTTTCCTGCATATTCTTTTACAGCTTAAGAAAGCTTTTGTGACTTTGTATGCGAGTTTCTTGAGATGTTGGTTCCACGTCATCCTTTTGTCAAATATGACTCCGAGATATTTGGCTTTTGTGACAAACGGAATAACCATTTTGTTTAGTACTAGTGGTCTTAGTACTGTAAATATCCGTTTTTTTTTGTGAATGCTATAATTGTTTTTGCGAGTGAGCGCACCGATATTGAAAATCGTCCCCTGACGATAATTACTAGGTCGTCTGCGTAACCTAGGCACTGGTAGCCTTCTTTGGACAGTATTTTGAGTAGGTCGTCCACTAGAACTGACCACAACATTGGAAATCTTGTGAGTAGCCCCATGCAAAATTTTCCTATATGATTGCCTTTCCTACGCTGGCATCGATTCATTGGCATATTGTGACTGGAGCGTATTTCTGTTCTATAGACCTTTCATTATTTATCTGATTGATGAATTATTGAAAGTTCTTTTGCTGCTGCTGCCGCCACCTATTGCAAGGAGTCATATGCCGTATTTTTAAAAATGTTCCTGCTATGTCCACCAAGGTCCCGATAGCGAGCTACTATTATTATAAAACATTTTTTCAGATTTCCAGTACAGCCGGAGCAGTGGGAATGGCCCACGAGCATCTCGCCATAGTGGTAGCTCTAAATGTACCATTTTTTATAGTGATAACGAAAATAGACTTAGTTTCACCAACGAGTACCCTCCAAAACCTCGAATCGTTCCTGAAGCAGGTCGGAAGCCGACGAGTTCCATTGATAATCAAAAATGAAGATGACGTTATAACTGCAGGAGCAAACCAACTAACTGAAAACGTCGTTCCCATTTTTTGCGTATCCAGCGTCAGCGGAGAAGGCCTGGAGCTGCTTCTCAAGTTTTTGCATGTCCTCCCTCCCGGAGTCAGCATAAAGGAAAAGGAAAGATTGGAGCAGGTACAGTTTTTTTTACATACATCAAATTTACAATTTAAACTAAAATTACCCACCAAATATAATATTTATTGACCATTTAAAATAAAACTGCTATATTGTAAAACCAAAGACAAATTACTAAAATTACTAGTATATATTGTATAAAAAAGAGAACCTTGGGCTGCTCCTCGTTCAATTTGCTCTATGCTATTTATTATATAATACTTTTTGTGTTCTTCCAGATTAATAGTTTCTGAGAAATGTTATTGCGATTGGTCCTAGACCAATAAAATGTAAAACAGATAAAAACACTTTGTAATTAATCATGTCGAATGATTTACTGTAGTCAAGCAAAATTAATAAATCTCATCATTTTTGGAGTCGGAAAGCTAACAGTTATGTTGGATAGGGACGTAGCACAGCTATGTCCCATTCTAAATTCCGATTGTGTAGATGGAAGAATTTTATATATTTTTTATCAATATGATCTCAAAGTTATTCTTTACAACTCTCTCCAAAACCTTTGAAAGTGTAGGGAGAATAGTTATGAGATGGAGATGTTTAAATTTTCAGGGGAAACTGACTTTTGGAATAGAAAGAAGTCCCCCTTTTCATATATTTGGGAAAACAGAATTTTTTAAGCAAGCATTTATAATGTATGTTATATGGAAAGTTAAGTAGGGGCAAAGAAATCTAACTAATGTAATGTTTCCGGGTCTGGGTTAATGACAGAACCATTGATTTTCAAATCGTTTTCATTAAAGTCATTCGCATCAAAATCTGAGGTCAGTTGAAACTTCTTATATTTGGTGAATTTATTGATTATTTTCCATTTCTGTTTATTATTGGTGTTGGAAATATTATTCTGTACGTATGGCTTTTATAATAGTATAAAATTCTTACAATAGTCTCATTGATATTTCTGTTTGTTTTGTTTTATTGTATTTAGTAAACATGTATTTTGTTGGATTCCTGATAAGATTAAAAGTATTTTTATCAGTATTATTACTAATTCAATTTAATATCTAAATAAGAAAATGAGTAATCTATTACATCATTACTAAAATTTTGGACGGCTATCTGGAACTTGATTTGTATTTGACAATATGGCGCTTAATTTTGTCAAATGTCACCTAACTGACCGAAAACAGCGAGTGCTAGGACTTGTTCTCTTCCGTTTGATATGACCGAATGTTTACAATTTTGCTAAAAACAGTTATTTGCAGATGACACTCAATTACACTTTTATTTTAATCCTTCCGAATATGAAATAGCTAATGATGCATACATCAAATTTTGTATAAAATAAGTGAATACGTGAAAGGACATGGTTTAAAATTAAATGTTACAAAATCAAAATCTTTGTTTTCTTCAAAAATGTATGAGAATATATGAGAAAATGAAATATTTTGAATTTTAAGTGTTTAGAGGAGAAATTGTTTTAAGACAATTTCATTTTATTAAAATTAGTTTAGCGCATTTTTGGCGGTTAAGGCATTTTCAGGATGTAAAAAAAACGTAAAAAAAACCGTAAAAAATTTAGGACAAAATATCAAGAATCAACAAATTATGATCTCTAGCTAACAGGTATGTTGAACCACATATTCGAGACTCACTACCAGACCTGTGAGATTGGTGAAATACTTGTAAACTTGTGAAAGGTGGAACACCGGTTACCAAGTGTTTTTTCAGTTTCAGTTCAGTTGAGCAAAGTAACAAATAATGTTAAAAGAAACTAGTTCATTTTCATTGTTAATGGTGGGCGCCATGGTAAACGGGTAGATGCACGATTTTTCTTCATAAACTGAGGAAAAGATGGATGAGTGCCTTTAGGAGGCAAGTAACAGTGATATCTATCTCACTAGTCTTGGTATTTTTTAAATAATTTATTGAAAGTTAATTCACCAATATATATTTAAGATATCAGATAAGTTTTAGGAATGATGTACATGCCTTAAATTTCCGAAATCATCATAGTATCGCCATGTCGCGACATAGAACTGTCATGTTTCAAAGGACATTTAATTATAATATTGCTAAAATATACAATTTACTAAATATACACTTAAAATCATATTTAATTGGTACCCAAGCAAATGTAAATGTGTAATTCATTTTCTTGATTTAAATCTATTTAGGTTATTTCGTTCGTCCCATTGGTGTAGAAATGAACTACACCAACAGACACTAAACCTTTCGTTTGGCACGGTGTAAAACGCACTATACCTTCTTGTCGGCGATGTGGTGTCCACTCTATTAGCAGCAGGAGTGAATTACACTCGACATGTGTATAAGGAATAAGGAGGAAGTAAATTAGTTTAAATAGGGTGGTGTAACTGGTTTAATTTACACTGGTGGACACTGCACCAACAGCGAACGAAAGAACATATTAATCTGTAGTCATTCAGTGTAATGTAGATTAAATTAGTTTTAAGATTTAATGGACAGTGGTCATTAAGCTAGACTACGACATTTATACTGTGTAATTTTTTGCTGGTATAGAAAAGACGTTTATTATTTATCATTTTCAGGAAACGCCTGAATTTCATATAGACGAAAATTTCAAGGCCGGTGACGTGGGACAAGTATTGGGCGGGCTTCTAACAAAAGGAGTCATCACTGAAGGCACGAAGATGCAGATAGGTCCCATGAAGGATGGATCTTTCCAGAACATAGCCATTAAGTCAATCCATCGAAACAGGGTGCCATGTAGGATGGTCAGAGCCAGTCAAAGCGCTGCTCTCTGCCTGGATACTTATATTCCAGGTTTACGAAACGGCATGGTCCTCTTAAGCGCCGATCAGAACGCCAAGGGTTGCATGTTCTTCCAAGCCAGCGTCTCTGTACTCTTTCACGCAACTGCCATTTATCCTGGATTTCAAACGACAGTGCACATTGGCAACGTACGTCAAACTGCCGTTGTCATAGGCATTTGTTCTTCTAAGTGCATTCATACCAATGAACGCGACTCTGTGTTATTCAAATTCAAGCTCCATCCTGAATATGTATCTGTCGGGCAACGGCTGCTTTTCAGGGAAGGTTCTGCCAAGGGCACCGGGGAAATCACGCAAGTATTTCCTCTCAATGGGATACAATAAATTTGTTTCTAGTAGAACCAAATGAGCACGAGCTCCTGAGATCAGAATTCGAGGCAAAACCTAGGGAAAATGTAAATGAGCTATTAGACAAGATTTCAAATTAATAAATAATGTTTGTTACCTAAATTTTTATGTAAATCTCAATGTGTGTTTCGGAATTTTGATTTTAAACAAAATTTTCTGAATAAAAATCTTAAATTGTTTTTAATATTAAATAACTATTGAAAATCCAATAAAAAAATATCAAAATTTGAACTAAATTTTTACTTTGATACAAAATTTTGACTGTAAATGCGAAATTCCGAATGTAATTTTAATTTTTCTAAGCTGGAATTAGAAATTTATTTTAAACAAAAGTTGTTTGTATAAAATAACTAAATATGTTTTTATGTTTTCTTATTTGACGTATCAGTGTATTGTTGTCTAAATTGTGAGATAAATTCAATGTATCAACTTTTTGACTTTAAAGAACTTAATTTTAATAATAAATCAGAAATTTCGGATTGAAAAAGAATTATTGGTAGGGAGGCCAGTGACACTTTTTTGGTACATATTTGCGCAAGGCTAATTTACAACTAGAAGATGGAAATACTTTGCTGAAGGTGCACCAGCAGTGGAGCACTCGTTGACGGTGTCTTATAAAAGCCATTGTAGAAAATGATAATGTCATATATTTGATCATATAATTAATTTAACATGCCTTCATGGCTCAGGTCGTTAGTGCGCTAAACTTTGGATTTCGCCACCCGGGTTGAACTCCGATAAATGCAATATTTTTATTTTGAAAAAAAATTTGAAAAGTTAAAAAATACGACTATTGCTTTTTAATTATTTTAAATATATTTTATTTATCATCATGTAATCCCTACAGTGGGATGTCTGTTAATTTTGCCACTATAAACAGTTCAGAATAGTACAAAATAGTGGAAAGATTAACGGATTGTCTATCTGTAGGGGTTATATTATAATGAATAAAACGTATATTTTTCCCAAAATAAAAAAGTTGCTTTTATCGGGAATTGAATCCGGGTCGTGAAATCCAAAGTTAAGAGCGCTAAAAATCTTACCCATAAAGTCTTGTCAAGTTAATTATCTTATCAAATACCTAACATTAGTATTTTCTGCAATGGTTTTTTGTAAGACATCTTCGTTGAGCGTTCCACCATTGCAAGGGCCTACATCAAAGTATTTCTATGTTGTACAAGGTGAGAATGAACGAAAAATTGTAATTTTGCCTTGGACAGATAACACTCCAAATAGTGTCACTATTTTCCTACCATATTGGCACGGTTTTCTTGGTTCTACTATTATGCCATTATAATAATATACGATTATGTTACTTTATTCTATTTTCAGGCTTTAAGTTACTTAACTCCGAATATTTATTAATTTTGATGATGTGTTCCTTTCAATGAACTCTCTACTTATTTGTCTTAAATGTTTTGAATGTTTCTGTTTGAAATATATATATAATAATAATGATAATATATTTTTTTATAATCAATCTCATATTATACTTAAGTTGTTAAATTTTTTTAGTAGTATGACGTTCTGTGTACAAACTGTAGATGTCGTGTTCAACCCAATGTACAAATTTATAAAATTATATTTAATATAAAAGAGCTTTAAAGCGTACTAACAAAACTAATAGTGACGATGGTTTTGTGTGAAATTTGCTGTTTCTTAATTCTAAGAGGTAATAAGAAATAGGTAAAGGATCTGTGATTGTATTTTAGGCAGAGTTTTAGATATATTTGAAACAGTATTAAATATTGTAGCTTTATAGTTCTTTCATCACTTTATATAACAGTGTATATCTGTGCACTTAAGACTGTACAGTTTTCATTAGATCTCGTGTTCAAATAAAGTTTATTCAAATTATTTACTTGCCGTTTATTTTCTCTTCCCTTTAACATTTATTACTGTGGGCATCATATTCATAATAATGAGGAACTGAAGAAATTAAAAGAAGAAGAAGAAAAAATACAGAATGTAACATCTAAAGAAATTTATCACGGAGGCTGGGTGATTGGGTACTAACAGACATGTGTGATAAGCAACATCTAACGATACTTCTACAGTCAACAATTATAATGACATACACAAAACATTACTAGACAACAACGATCCATTAGTGTAAAAAAGTCATTAGCTTTCCATTTTTAACAGACTTCAAAAAAGGAGAAGGTTCTCAATTCGATTGAATTTTTTTATAATGTATGTCCAGATAATTCTTTACAACGTTCTATTATTGTTAGAAAGGGGGTACCTCAGGGAAGGTCCCATATAAATTTAATCAAGATCTGATGATGCGAACTATGATAAAATCAGCAAATCTTCAAGAGTTTTTAAAATGAATTTTATAACTTGTAACGATATCAATTATTAGAATCAGGATATTTCAAAGGATATATCCAGTTTTATAAGTTCTTTATTTATTCAATACCTGCTAGGCTGCAACCTTGGCTTTTACTACAAGAGTATAAAAAATACTTATTTATATAAAATATAACTTTAATTTACATATATAAATAACCTTTCTGTTTATGAAACTACACTCCTCACTATTAAAAGTGTGAAAAAAGTTTTTCTTCACTTGAATTTTCAATGTATTGTAATAGTCGATCAGATAGTGACAGATTTAGTTACCCCATTTTCGCATACACGCCTCGAAGAGGGTTGAAAAGTACATCGATTTTAAGTAGAATGAAAGAAAATTTACGAGTGGCTGCTGGGGATAACACATGAAAAATTCGATTTTCCCTAACAAAAACGAAACTTTATTTGTTGCCCATTTTTCCACGCAAGCCGTTTTCACTATATGATGAATTAATAGAACTAGGCTTCGTAAAACCAAAGGCTTTAATGTTGCAAGTGGCTAAAGGGTTGAAATAAGGGCGTAATCTTCTAAGAAAAAAAATTGAGATTTTGCCTGATTTTTACACACAAGCCCATTGAATGTATGAAAACGTACGTAGTCACTAGTCCGAAAAACATATTTTCTTGAATGACCCGAATGTATAAGTGAATGTGTATTAGTCCATTGTTATCCCCAAGAGCCACTCGTAAATTTTCTTTTATTCTACTCAACATCGATGTACTTTTCAACCCTCTTCGAGGCTTGTATGCGAAAATGGGGCACCTAAATCGGTCACTATCTGACGGTCTATAAGCATGGAGCCCACCTACCTATGTGTTAGTTTTGGATACGTGAATGCAAAAAATTATGTTTCTTTATGTGTAAATGTTTTTATGAAATAAAAACTGATACTATGAAATTGCAACCAACTTTTGTGATAAGCTGCTTTCGTCTTTGAGTAAAATTAACGTAGTAATTGTGGTATTTAATTTTGAAAATTAATAAAATGAACAACCCTGGCCACCAGAGAAGGAATTTGGGACGTGACGTGGTTAGAATCATGACATTACTCGAAGAAGGACGTAAGTAGTCAATATTACATTGCAAATGTTTCTGATGTTCAATGTTTTCATCTGACCGACGTGTTCCAGTCTTCAAGCGTGATGGCGAATTATACTTCAGTGTAACATCAGAGAAATTTAACCTTATAGTCTGGGAAGAAATTTCTTTAGCGGCTTGCTCTGTATCAGTACCAGTTGTTGGAGGAAATTTAATAGCTGCAAGATACATAACGGATATTCTTGAACCTTATGTTGTACCATATACGGTTCATTCGTTGACAATTTTGTAACACTCGCTTGCACTCAGTTTTAATTGTTCATCAGTACCTTACCGAAGTTGGTATTCCCACATTGGATTGACGAGAGCGCGAGTCCCGATTTAGCATGTCTAGGGCAATTTATCCCGACCAGTACCAAATCGGCCAGTTCGTATAACCACCTTAAATCAACTTCAAAGTGCTCCCCAACCGAGGACTGGAACAATTTGCCGAATCATTTCCTGCAAAGCCTAATTCTAAATATGCCAGTCGATGTCAGGTAGTGCCCAGATCATGGCTGGGTAACAACTATGGGTAACAAGGTATTAATTCAATTTTTTTTTATCGGTTACAGCTAAACTTTTGTTAAATTTGTAAAAATCCGAATATATTTATTTGGTCCCTTCTTGAGTTTTATTTTTTCGCCATTGTTACATACAAATATTTTTTAAAAAAAAATGCAAACATTGTTAAGTTTTGTAAGAAACTTGAAGTGATGCGCTAATTTTTGAGAGGAGTGTATTATTTCTAAAATTAAATCAAATGCTATAGGCTGTGATAATTTAATTATAAAACTTATTAAAATCTGTTCTCATATTATCGAATATATTATACAAATTGTTTATTATTTTTTTTAACAAATAGTTTTTCGAACCTCATGAGTTAGTAAGGTTGTTAAAGTGTTGTCAAAGAAAAGCAAATCCAGTTGAATGTGAAGATACATGTACTATAAATATTTTACCAGCTTTATCTAAGATTTTTTTGAGTGTGCTGTAGAAGTTCAGCTACTGAAAAGTTAATAGTTTATTACATACCAAGCGGGGACGTATTCTATTACAGCCGAGGTAAGCTACAGATACGAGGCTAGAATGAGTACCCCTGATTTATGTATACGATTTTACTCACAATCTACTATTAGAAATTTTATATAAGTTTCAAATAATAATCTTCGTATTAATTATATTTTGCTGAATATCCGAATATCTTCTATATCCTGGGATATAGACGGACATTTGGATATCCATATTAGATCCACTGGATATATTGGATATCCACAAAATATATTCTGTGGATATATCTGCGATTTCTTGTATTGTCTGGAAGATACCCATTAGATATTTTGCTGGATATCCATTTGATATCTTCTATATTCTGGATATAGACGGACATTTGGATATCCATATTAGATCCACGGGATAATTCTGATATCCTGTGGATATATTGGATATCCACAAAAGATATTCTGTGGATATCTCTGGGATTTGGTGTCTTGTCTGGGTTTCGATTGAGTAGTGTAAAATAATTTTATAATTTATATGTTTTTGTGTTAGTAGTAACTATATTTTCTTATATATAACAGGGAAGAACTAAATTAATGTTTAAAATGCCGGGCTGCGCAGTGGAGATATTTCCGATTGCCACAAAATATGGGTAAATTCTTATCGAAGAAAGGACAAACTTAATTGAAATTGCCCTATCCATTTTGAGGAAAGTAGTTGTGAAATTCCTCTTAAACATAAACACAAGAAAAGGAAACTGAATTCCACCAGATGCACGGGCCTCATTAAGCAAAGAAAATAAATCGGTATTTAATTAAGCAAAGAAAATAAATCGGTATTTAAAAATTTTAGCAGATAAAACAGCAGTTTCCTGTCCCAATACAACGGTCCTTTTGAAGTAATGCCATGCATGAGCAGGACACGAACATAATATAAGAATAAGATAAATGAACAGAAAAATTGGTTTGGAGTATTTTCAAAGTAAACTTGACAAAAAATGTTTAAATTTACCAAATAAAAAGTAATGTTTTTGTGTACCTTCTTACTTTTTCCGGACATTCCCTCTATAAAATGTGCCGTACCTAAAGTATCAATTCTGGGTCATACACTACTTTCTATATATAAAGTCAAGTTAAATAAAAAATTTAAAAAAATTTAAGGCTCATTTTTATGATGATACCCAAGTATATTATAGTTTTCATCCAAATGAGGTATAAAAATTGCAAGTAATCACAGTCTTCCTATTAATTAATCTAAATCAAAATTATCAAAATAAAGGAAGAAGCTAAAAGATTGGGAGTAATATTAGATCGGAATCTAAGTTTGAAAAACATGTGAATAATATAATTCGATAAGCTTATAAATTCGGCCCTAAAATAATTGATTTATGCGGAGTTAGTCATTTTATTCCCAAATATTAAATTACTTCTTTGAAGCAGGATGGTATAATATGGAAAATAGAAGGTTTTTCTACTATGCAAATCCTTATTTTAAAATATTCACGAATAAAATACCATCTAATCTGTACAGAAAAAAAAATAGTATTTCAAACGAATATTTACATTAATATTAGGTACAAGGGTATACGTACTCCACTTCTGTTTCGTATAGAATAATTTGAACAATTTATTATAAATTAATTTAAGACTAGTTATCACTATTAAACTTAGTATTACATGCCATATTATTTTTTTCTGGATAAACCTCAAGAATTATCAAAAATTACAAAGATTCAAATGTTTCTAAAGAAAATATCTTTTGAAAAAAAAAATTGAAAGTTTTGTGTTTAGGCTCTAAAAAGTGATCACCAAATTTGTAATGCGATATTTTTGTTTAATATACCTACAATTTACTGAAGACCAAAACTATCCAAAAAAGACTTATAGGCACAAAACATACCATACCAAAAATTATAAACATCGATCACAACCTACTCTTTTTATGCGCAACATTATCTATTTTTTTCAAAAAATATAACTCCGCATACAGACTTAATCAAACGATTTTGGATATAGGAAAGTGTGGTTATCATCTTATTTTTATCACAGGAGTTTATAGTTAAGCTGTGTCGCAACCTTTTGAATAAACCCTGCATATATCAGTCAAAATATTCCTCCAGATACTCCAGTTATTTCATTAGGCAAATTAAGTTTAATAGCAAAGTTTACAGGCGACTACAGTAATTTTTTGGTAAATTTTATTTGTTTAAAAAGCCATTTTAGGATGAGACGATTTATGACAAAACGACGAGAATATAAAATTTTTTGTTTGGCGGAACATTTTTTCGACACTCTGTAGATATATTATTTCATAAGTTAAGGGGCAAGAAAACAAGAAAAATACCTCACACCTCCTACAATTCGGGATCCATCGTTTCATGTTACGTATGGCGTGTTTTTGATATTTTTCAATGGAAAGATAGTGTTGTATGTAATTGATATCAATAACGCCCCTTAAAATTTTAGATAGTTTATAAATTTTTTCACTCATACGATTTCAACTAGTGATTTGTATATTACCGTAGAGTTAAAATGTTGCAAATGTGGTGATCGATTGTGAAAATGGCTTTGAATTTTTTTACATTTCTAATAATTTATTTTGGCTATGCAAATTGTATAGAAAAATATGACGACAGGTGAGTGCAATCCATTTATCTAGGGATTCTTTATTAAAATTTATTAAAACTTTTATATTTTTATTTTTTATATTTATATACGGTGGCACTTATTTTTGTCGCTTATCGTTGAATAGTTTAAATATATTATTTTAAATGTCCGTTTATTTAAAGAAGCGAAATTTTACAATAATTAAAAATCTAGTTTATCAAGAAACGACATGAACGTTTTTTTTTAAAGAACATTTTGCGAGAATTGGAATCCACTGTTAATACCAAATTTCAGGATTCTTTAATTGTAGCACTTACATGAGATTTGCTATTTACATGTCGTTGTACACTTTTGTGAAAATTATTTAAGTCTGTAATACCGTCTGAGTTCCAATGTGTTTTTTCGACTATATTAAAAAGTAGGCAAGGCCAGCAAAACAATTTCTTCAAAGTTTTGCAGCCGGTTAACCATTCATACTTTTCATAAAACCCTACGTGAAAATGCCTGGTAAATTTCTTTGCCGACTTTTCTACTTTCGTCTCTAAATTGATAGAATCCTTTAGTCTACTAGAATTAATAATGTGCGTTTTCTCTTCAAAATTTGTACTTGAAAATCCTTTTTTCAATAGAGAGCACACAACACAGACACAATTTACCACATTATTATTGTTCATAGGCACAGTGCATAGTTCCTCCATTTTACAAAAAGAAAAACAACTACGAAAAACAAACCGAAATGTACCGTCTCGATGATGGTGGGTGAGGTTTTCCGGGTTTTCCTCACCTGTAAGTCAAATGGCACCATCAATCATCTTTAAGTCGCCCCGGAGCGCCACGGCAAATAATAATAATAGCCGTCCCTTCCCCTACATAAGTCGTTCAGTCGATTTCAGGGGTTGAAATTCACTCGTAAGGGGGTAAATTAGGGAGAGTATTATTATTATTATTATTATTATTTCACGTGCCCAAACAGACTGACACTATCGCGGCAAAGCAGGGTCAATAACACTAAGCGAAATCACTTGCAAGATGAACCAGCTATTTCAAGACGCGCTTCCGCCGACGGACTCGAAGTATATGGTGTGTACGTTTACACAATTAATTTTCTCATGGGTGGTGCGTGCGTTTACACATTACACCAATGAATTGTTAGTACATTTACGAAGTTTACGTAATGTTTCAGAGAAAATAGAGTACCTAATTTAATATTAATTTCTATGCATTGTAAACTTAAAAATATTTATTTTTAAATTTCAAAGTGTAGGGAAGCAGAGCTTCCCCCGCTTCCATGGGCCGCACGCCCCTGCTCAAATATAAATATGTATACCACTCTCGTCACTGATCATACTTTGGTTTTATAAGACCAAACTAATGTATTTTATTGATTAATTAGAATCGAAATATATTTTGTATTTACCTTTTTAATAACTGTGTATAATAGGAAATGAAATAAATATTTTTTCGATATTACAATATTTAAGATCCAATTGCAATAATTAAATAAAAATAGTAAAAGAGAATTAATTATTTTTTATGATTTGTAGTTTTGTTTTGTTACACCTATAAAATTTAAAATGTAGCCAGACCAAATATTTGTAAGCATTGTTTAAAAAAAAAAAATTGCTGTGATCTACATCGCCAAGTACGAATTCGATGATTCACCCAGTATAAAGACAGTCGGGATTCACCATCAAAGGATCAGTGGCAAGTTTTTACAGAAAAAAGCCTGCAAAGTCTTGTTTACTGCTGAGATCATGAACACGTGAAAGTTTCTAACTCATGTATGTTTGAAACAATATACTTTTTTTGGGTACTTTTTATTTCCCGTTTCTATTATATCGCTTTATATTTTTGATATACAATGCTGTCAAGATCAAACCTTCCGTTCCACTTTGCTTGTGTTGCAGTAAATAGCAAATTATGTTCGCATGTGCAGGAGTGGAAAGGATGTTGTATTGACGTTGCCAGTTACCGATCGGTTGCAGGTTACCGACCCATGACTCCAACTGTGAATGACATCATTGATAATGTGTCGTTTCTTTTCTTGTACGTGCGAGCGCCATTTAATATACACTCCAACATAAGCTAAGCAGGACTAGAGCTTTGATCTTGCCAGAACTTCACATACGTGCCTAGTATTTTTACTCGTTTTCAATTACATTGTATTCATAAATTATTACTATTGTTATAAAAACATTATTTAAACTTATTTTAAAAGTATCATGAAAAGTATCCTAAAAGGTATCCTAAAAAGTATCCTAAAAAGTATCTCTAAAAGGAATTCAAAAAGTATATTAAAAAGTATCCTAAAAAGTATCCTTTAAGGTATCCGTAAAGAGGACCCGGATACTTGTATTCGAGTACAATTTTGGGTGAATATAACCGTATCCGTAAAGTATCCAGATACATTGTGAGTATCTGTATCCGGTAATTGGATAATTTTTTCTTATAGGTATCCAATCCAACTCTGCTTAATACACAACAGGAAATTTCGGACTATCTTTTATGATTTATAAAGATAGTCAAATTATGTATCACGTGTGAATTATTCCAGATATTCAGTGAGGCTTACACCATAATTTAGTACAAATACAGCATTATTAACATTTCTGATGAAATAATGAGAGCTGTAGACAAACGGCAATTAAGTTGTCTAATATTACTAGATTATAGCAAGGCATTCGACACAGTGAATCATGAACTACTCGTAAAAAACTAATTTTTTTTGGATTTCACGACTCAGCTGTTGAGATCATAAAAAACTACTTATCAGAGAGGACATAAATAGTGGTTATTGGTTCAAACGTGTCAGATGTCTTACCTGTAAGATAGGGTGTTTCGCAGGGATCCATACTAGGACTTCTCTTATTTTTCCTATATATTTAAAGCGAACATTTATACCTTTATAAAAAATTTGTCAAATGTATCAGTATGCTGATGACACTCAGCTAATTTATAATTTTACGTCTCAATGCTTTATTACGGCATCTAATAATATCAATGGTGATTTAGACCTTTTATTTAATATATCCTTTGCTCATAACTTGCATCTTAATGCGAAAAAGTCCTCAATAATCTTGATCGGGTCAAAAAAAGATACAACTTGTCTTAAAGTTAACTTAAATATTTGTATAAATAACCAAAAAAATTGATTTTGTTGAATTTAAAAACCTCGGCGTTTGGTTTGACTCTGAACTAAGATTCAGAAAACATGTTTTAGCATTGTTGGAGTTTGCCTATGGTACAATAAAAAGATTATACTCTTAAAAAAATACTTTCTTACAGCCTTAAAATTAAACTTTGTGAAAGCCTTATTTTCTCAAAATTATCGTATTGCGATTCAGTATATGGTCCCGCTTTATGATATCAATAAACCACAAAGAATCCAAAATATATGTGTTCGATTTTGTACTGGGTTACGTAAATTTGATAGGGTGACGAATAAGCTACATGACATCGGTTGGTTTAAGTTGGAAAAATTCTGTTTTTGAATATACTTAAGCATCATACTCAATTATTTAAGAGAAGCTACTCATATTAGACTTGCAAGCTATATAATAGTTTAGAGCCACATTTTTAACATTTATCAATCTTACATTTTAAAAAGAAACTGAAACAAGTTTATCGCTCCGGGATCAAATAATTTTTTAACAACATAAATGGCTGGATCTACTTTCTAGGTTCTTTTGTTTTTCCGCTTTGAAACAATAATAATAATAATAATAATAATAATAATAATAATAATAATAATAATAATAATAATAATAATAATAATAATAATAATAATAATAATAATAATAATAATAATAATAATAATAATAATAATAATAATAATAATAATAATAATTAATAATAATAATAATAATAATAATAATAATAATAATAATAATAATAATTAATAATAATAATAATAATAATAATAATAATAATAATAATAATAATAATAATAATAATAATAATAATAATAATAATAATAATAATAATAATAATAATAATAATAATAATAATAATAATAATAATAATAATAATAATAATTAATAATAATTAATAATAATAATAATAATAATTAATAATAATAATAATAATAATAATAATAATAATAATAATAATAATAATAATAATAATAATAATAATAATAATAATAATAATAATAATAATAATAATAATAATAATAATAATAATAATAATAATAATAATAATAATAATAATAATAATAATAATAATAATAATAATAATAATAATAATAATAATAATAATAATAATAATAATAATAATAATAATAATAATAATAATAATAATAATAATAATAATAATAATAATAATAATAATAATAATAATAATAATAATAATAATAATAATAATAATAATAATAATAATAATAATAATAATAATAATAATAATAATAATAATAATAATAATAATAATAATAATAATAATAATAATTAATAATAATAATAATAATATTAATAATAATAATAATAATAATAATAATAATAATAATAATAATAATAATAATAATAATAATAATAATAATAATAATAATAATAATAATAATAATAATAATAATAATAATAATAATAATAATAATAATAATAATAATAATAATAATAATAATAATAATAATAATAATAATAATAATAATAATAATAATAATAATAATAATAATAATAATAATAATAATAATAATAATAATAATAATAATAATAATAATAATAATAATAATAATAATAATAATAATAATAATAATAATAATAATAATAATAATAATAATAATAATAATAATAATAATAATAATAATAATAATAATAATAATAATAATAATAATAATAATAATAATAATAATAATAATAATAATAATAATAATAATAATAATAATAATAATAATAATAATAATAATAATAATAATAATAATAATAATAATAATAATAATAATAATAATAATAATAATAATAATAATAATAATAATAATAATAATAATAATAATAATAATAATAATAATAATAATAATAATAATAATAATAATAATAATATATAATAATAATAATAATAATAATAATAATAATAATAATAATAATATTAATAATAATAATAATAATAATTAATAATAATAATAATAATAATAATAATAATAATAATAATAATAATAATAATAATAATAATAATAATAATAATAATAATAATAATAATAATAATAATAATAATAATAATAATAATAATAATAATAATAATAATAATAATAATAATAATAATAATAATAATAATAATAATAATAATAATAATAATAATAATAATAATAATAATAATAATAATAATAATAATAATAATAATAATAATAATAATAATAATAATAATAATAATAATAATAATAATAATAATAATAATAATAATAATAATAATAATAATAATAATAATAATAATAATAATAATAATAATAATAATAATAATAATAATAATAATAATAATAATAATAATAATAATAATAATAATAATAATAATAATAATAATAATAATAATAATAATAATAATAATAATAATAATAATAATAATAATAATAATAATAATAATAATAATAATAATAATAATAATAATAATAATAATAATAATAATAATAATAATAATAATAATAATAATAATAATAATAATAATAATAATAATAATAATAATAATAATAATAATAATAATAATAATAATAATAATAATAATAATAATAATAATAATAATAATAATAATAATAATAATAATAATAATAATAATAATAATAATAATAATAATAATAATAATAATAATAATAATAATAATAATAATAATAATAATAATAATAATAATAATAATAATAATAATAATAATAATAATAATAATAATAATAATAATAATAATAATAATAATAATAATAATAATAATAATAATAATAATAATAATAATAATAATAATAATAATAATAATAATAATAATAATAATAATAATAATAATAATAATAATAATAATAATAATAATAATAATAATAATAATAATAATAATAATAATAATAATAATAATAATAATAATAATAATAATAATAATAATAATAATAATAATAATAATAATAATAATAATAATAATAATAATAATAATAATAATAATAATAATAATAATAATAATAATAATAATAATAATAATAATAATAATAATAATAATAATAATAATAATAATAATAATAATAATAATAATAATAATAATAATAATAATAATAATAATAATAATAATAATAATAATAATAATAATAATAATAATAATAATAATAATAATAATAATAATAATAATAATAATAATAATAATAATAATAATAATAATAATAATAATATTATGCATTATATATCGTCCCCTTAATACTACAATTACGTAACTCGATTTTTTAGTGTTTTAAGTTATCTATTTTACTGCAATCTTCGTGAGTTGCTCTTTTTAATGGTACAAGTGGATAAGTCGTAAAACACCTACGACTTATCCACTTGTGAGTTGCTCTTTGTAATGGTACAAGTGAATAAGTCGTAAAATATCTACGACTTACGAAAGTTGCAATAAAGTAGATAACTCAAAATACTAAAAAATCGAATTACCTAATTGTAGTATTAAGGTGACGATATTTTTTTGTTATTCTTATTTTTTGGGAAATTATTGTACATTGTTTAACACATATTCCTGATTTTTTTTACATTCTTTTGATTTTTATTTGTCAAATCTGGATACATTATTATAATATTTAGTATATAGTATTTTCTTTATATTTTTGTACAAGGTATAGCTAAAGAACAGCAATTAGCTGATGCTATATGCACCCTTTCATCAACTTGTAACAATATACTTGTAATAATATTCTTGATGAATAAAGTGGTTTTATTGTTATTATTAATATAATACACATGGGAGTCGAGATATTAAATATTGATATCAAATTGAAAAAAAAAAGGTTATCCAATTATGCCAAATGATAATTGACACCTGCCGTCTCCTCCCTGATTGGGGTACTGGGAGGGAGGTATCATAAAAAACTTAAATAGTATACCATCATTTTTCCAATTTTACTAAGTATTTCCCTTATTGCATCTACTTCTATATAGTTGATTTATGCTTCTTCTAGAGGTGCCGTAATGATCTCTGCTCTTCTAAACTTTTCTGAAATATCCAGCGACAAGCCAGACCGGCTAAACTTTGTACCTCCATTATCACTGATCAAATATCAAACTTCGTATTAACAAACCTCACCCGCTTCCGCTACGGTACACATTATTATTTAGATTCTACCTTCGTGGATTTAAATGATTTATAACAATCAAGAAATCGGACAATACATATAACTTTTATTACCTATTTCTATATTATTATCAACTATCACATTTGTTTCATAAAAGTTTGCAATACCGTTTCATTTTGCGTTCTTTCTTTGCTTCAATCGCAATTTTTGCAGCTTCCTGGAAAATTGGTTTGATCCCCAAAAGATGTTTGGCTGAGCACTCCATGTATCTATCGGCTTTGATTCTTCTCGCCATTTTTTCGCCTTCTTCTTGAGTAACGGGATGCATGTTAGTTTTCGCTAAATATTTGATGGTGTCTGGGTTTGTTCTCAGATCTAATTTATTCGCCACTAAGATGTATGGAACTCTCGGTAAAAAATGTTTAACTTCTGGATACCACTTTTCCAGTACGTTTTCAAGAGAATCTGGAAAGTCTATAGCGAAACATATTAGCACTACGTTAGTTCTTGGATATGACAGTGGTCGCAGTCTATCGTAATCTTCTTCTCCCGCTGTATCCCATAACGCCAAACTTACTTCCATGTCTTCCACTTCGATTTCTTTAGAATACGTTTCGAAAACTGTTGGTATATGTTTTTCGGGAAACTCGTTCCTACTGAACGTCGTTAACAAACATGTTTTACCGCAGGCACCATCTCCCACTGTTACTATTTTCTTTATTAAACCCATTTCGAGATTTCAAGTTTGAGCATTATTTACACCTATGTAAATGCTCCAGATACAGGAAAGCACATACGTTAAACGTTCAGAGACCTCCCTAATTGCTGATAAGGTGCTTTATCTTATCTCGGAGATAAGATTTCGGAGAAGGTTTTGAATAACTAAGAAACTATCTTGCTTTTTAGCGGCCCCTATACGGTCAATATTTACCGCCAAAAAGGAAAGTGGAAATAGTATGAAATTTTTTGCGTATTTATAAGTTAATATTAGGGAATAAACTACAGTATTTTCATTTGAAAACTAGGCAGTGCAAATAATTTTCGATAATAAAGTAAATCTAAGTAAAACAAAACATTTTTTATTTAATTTTTAAGTCCCACCCCTCAAAGGCAACTTGAAACACTTATTGCATATAGCGTAAACAGAATGGTTGTATCGATGGCTCAATCAAATACTGCCACAACTAAAATACTATTGTTTCGAGAAATTTCCTTTTGAAATTTTGTAAGTCTCTATTATGATTATTTTGTTTTTGACATAAAATCTTTATATTTTATTTAAAAGCTTCGATATTTTGCTGTTAAAATTAACGATTTGGGTGTTTTTGCAAAAAATAACTCGAATTGAGGCAGTTTTAGACACAGTTTGTGGCTAGATTTTAAATGATTTTCAGGCATCTTTAAGGATATTTTTGTTTGTGGCGGTATTTAAAGTATGTTACGTTATGTTGGGAATGAGGTGTTAATACATTGCGACCTAAAAGATCTATTGTGCCCCCTTCTGTCGCTAATTCAGCAAGGAAATGGCTCAATGCCTGTAACGTCCCTTCCAATCCTATCTTCTCAAGGAAGTGTAGGATTTGAAGTGGCTTCAAGTTAGGTAAATCTCCCTCTTCTATTTGATATGCTCCTAGATATAGTGCCCTTGGATTCTGGAGTGCTAAACATTCAATTAGAATGTGAATGGAGGTTTCATCCTCCTCCTCACAGAATCTGCACTCACTATCCTCAACTACTCTCAGTTTACTAAGGTGCCCTTTTAGTCGGCAATGCCCTGCAAAGAACCCCTTTTACAACACGTAGCCTGTTTTTGCTCAGGCAGATGCAGGCTTCCGATATTTTCTGGTTATTTTCACCCAGAAGTATCCTAGTCTGTCTCAGCCCCAAGAGATTTTTCCAATTATCGGTTCTTCTACTGCCCAATTCTTTTTTAATCTCTCCTAATATTATGTTACTGCTGATACCGCAGAACGGCTCAGGTCCCACAAAGGGTGTTTGAGCCCCTTTCCTTGCGAGACTATCTGTAATCTCGTTACCCTGTACTCCGTTATGTCCCAGGACCCAAGTGAGAGTAACTCTATTTTTCTCGCCTAGCTCATTCAATTGATAATCTTTTGTCTACGATAGTTTCTCTCGATGTTAAACTGGATACACTTCTCGATGGCGTGAATTTCCGCCTGGAAGATGCTTGGGTATTTTCCCAAACTTTCAGAGTGCTTGGTTCTCGGCCCATACACTCCTATTACAGTTCCTTCTATGGTTTTGAAACCATCCATATTCTTGGCTCAATTCTTTCTTGCAGCCCAGCTCTGTGGTTTTGAAGTTTTTCACAAAACTACACTTCTTTATCATTTCATCCTGGGGCATATCCAAGGTATCTGTGGTCCTGAAGCAAGTAGACTTTCGTCTGATTACTCCGTTCCTGATCATTCTATATCGTGTCCTTTTTGCCGCATTCTCTATCATTAAAAGTAGAGGGGCGAGGTTTAAGATCACCTCCATTACGGCCGTAGGACAGGTTCTCATTGCACCGGTGGTGCATACACAGACTAGTCTTTGTACTTTTGAGATATTAGCTCTCATAGTAGCTAAACTAGTTCTGTTACTCCAGGCTATAGCCCCGTAAGTGATGATTGGTCTCACTATTGCAGTATACATCCATCGCAGTATGTTCTGGTTACATCCATATCGTTTACCCGAAATGTTTCTACTTACCATTAGGGCTTTTGTGGCCTTGTTTACTACTTCCTTTTCATGTATGTTCCAGAGAAGTTTGTTGTCCAGGGTTAGGCCTAGATATTTGACTTCATTTTTCCATTCTATATCTATCCCGTCTAATTTAACGGTTTTGAGATTAAGTTTTCTTTTCCTTGAAAAGGCTACTAGTGTTGTTTTTGTAGGGTTTATACTAAGTCCCACTTCACGGCACCATCTTTTGGTATGTTCTAGTCCTCATTGGACTATATCATTCCTAAACTTGCCTCTAGCAAGTATGACTATGTCGTCGGCATAACCTTGATAGGGTATGCCGAGGTCAGTCAATCGCATAGAAGTTTGTCTACGATTAGGCTCCACATTAGTGGGGATAGAACTCCTCCTTGTGTATTTAAAGTAAAACTTTAATGATATTTTGCATCCATGGAACCAAAAATGTAATTTTCTTTGTTTTTTGACTTGTGGCGGTTTTTGATTGAGCCATCGCTATGTAACAAATCTATCATTCAACGTGTAGGGACCACTTTAGTAGACACGAATAAAAAAAATAAACTACAAATTACATACGTATCAGTCAACATTGACATTGTATACATGGGTGTTTTAAATAATAAAAATTATCATAAATAGGACTTTTTAAAAAGAAATTTAAATTTCAGACCAAGAATTTATGTATCAAATGGAGACCTGAAAGTTATAGCTCCACCCGGTAAAAATATCGACTTTGTTGCACGTGGGACTTCTGTGGTGTCTATAAATAACATAAACGTTTTGACAACACTAATTAAAGTAAGTACCATCTGATTAGCAAGACAATTCTGTAAAATTGCTAAAATACGAAAACTCAAAATGTGCTTATTTAATGGATTTTAGGCTCACAATGCTACTAAATTAACCGAAAGTTATCAGCACACATTAGTGTCGTACAATGACAGATTGGAAGCGCTGGAAGGAAGAAATGTAGATAATCCTGTTCCTCTTGGTACTAATGCCAGTGCGCCAGACTTATTAATTATCTCTAGGTTGTCTTCTAAGGTTTATCTCCTCTCTATTAGGGTTAATAGACTCTTTCGAATGGTGAGGAATATAACAGCAACATTATCAAAAGACGACTGCTTAAGCAATCCATGTAAAAATGGAGGTACATGTCAAGACATGTATTCAAAATATTTATGCAACTGTGCTCCAGGCTGGGAAGTAAGCAAACATTACTTCTTAAATTCACTTTATGTAGCTATAATCTAATAATTGTACCTACTTTATTACATCATTTTAGGGCCCCGATTGCTCTGTAGACGTAAATGAATGTTCTAGAATACAAGGAACTGATCTAGGTTGTCAAAATGGTGGAATTTGTCGCAATACTATTGGATCTTATGCGTAAGTCTCACTTATTCAATTGCTAATATTGCTTATATTTCACATTAAAAAAATATTGATAATCACTTCCAGATGTGACTGTCTGAATGGCTTTATCGGACTGCACTGCAGTAGGAAATCGGTGGATTGTATGACAGCTGGTTCAGAATTATGTGGACACGGGACATGTGTAGCTCAAAGCAATGAAAAGGGTTACAAATGTCTTTGTGATGCTGTAAGTTTCGTACCACAAAAACATAAATAGAAAATTTTTAGTAACTCTAGGTAAAATATATTTGTCATATTTAAAGGGTTGGACTGTAGAATCAACTGGCCTTGCTTGCACCAAAGACGTGAACGAATGTCAACAGAAACATCCATCATGCGCTACAGGAGTATTGTGTATAAACGTTCCGGGGTCCTTCTATTGCGGATCTTGTCCTCCAGGTAAACAACGAATATTATATAATTTATCCTACCTACTATATGACACAAAATGTTCTAGGTTTTACTGGTAATGGCTACCATTGTACTGATATTAACGAATGTGACACTAATAATGGAGGTTGCAGTTTAAATCCGCTGGTTCTATGTATTAACACACATGTAAGTTATGGCTTTAAATGCAACCAACAGTTAATTTGAAAATATATTTTTTTTCTACGACCACTTAGGAAAGTGACACCTATCGCACTGTTTAGTCTTATGGGAAGTGCCTTATACCACACGCGTGTGGATAAATTTACTTTCCACACGTGTGTGAATATGAATCTACTTTCCGCATAAGCTCTCAAATAAGTCAGACGTCTAATTTATATTTTGATTGATTAATGTCCATTTTAATAGTAAAGTCGATTTGATGATTAAATTGTTAACATTCATTTTTAAAAATAGATCCTAGATATATTTTTTTAACAAATTATTAAAATAATTTTAAAGTAACTACGTATATTATTTTTGTTTTTTTCTGGTTCACATACATAAGGTCAACTCGGGGAAGTGCATACCTTTATAGCCAGATTTTCTAGTTTTGCATTTTTTTGATAAAATTATTTTGTGGTCGTAGGAAAAATATTGTACACCACTTGTTAGAAAGTGATTTTTAACACTCGCGTGATTGTCGCGCGTGTGAAAAATGTCACTTTCCACACTCGTAATGTAATATACTATTTCTACACTCACATGGTCTACAAAACGAAAAAGTAGGCCATTGGCTTCAACTGAACGAATATATTTCATATCCATTCTACATAGTAGGAACATTACATGACTATGAAATGCACCAATCACAATTCATATTTGGTCATCAGACTACCATTTTAAAATTTAATTTTAAATAGGTGACAATTCTGTCAAACTAATTGTCAGTATATTTTTTAGTAAGGTGTTGACATTAAATATAATTAAAAATTATACATAATAGTATTTTCACAAAATATTCGTCTAGATTTACAAATAAATAATAAATTTTAATATGAATTAATATGAATATAAAATTAATTTAATTATGAGTCTTAAAACTAAAAAGGTGTGTTTTGAAGCCAAGGGTACTGAGTTGCTATACGAAAGCTCCCGCCATGCGAAAGTACTTAAAATCTAGAATTGAAGACTGATTAAATAAAATCTTTTTTTTCTAGTTTATTTTATTTTATAAAGTAGTAAAGAAATATTTTTAAAATTTGTAATTTTCGTTAGGGGGTCTTATTAAATATATACTGTACAACTCGAGTGAATTGTTCATATCGCAGTCAATGTCTGGGTGCAATATGGCCATCATATCCAATCTTGTTGCACAAACTACTAATTTATGCCCTCAGGGATCAAGAGTATGTGCACCTTGTCCTGCTGGATATGCTGGTGATGGTACTACTTGTTCCTTCCAAGGAGTTTGCAACGTAAATAATGGAGGCTGTCATCCAATGGCTAGATGTACAGAAAATTCTGGTAAGTACGAATCCAATTCAAAAGTTATCCTTAGAATTACAATTTTGTCTAGATATCTCCTCAAACGCCTTACTTACTACAATCTAAGTGGATGACATCAATAGGATTACATTTTCGATTTCAGATTTCCAGTCATTTAGACAACACACAAAGTTGATTACTAATGGTTTGGTAGTACCTCATTTTCTAATAGGAATTTATTTAAATTATCAAGAGCTTGCCTCTAGACTTTTGGAACAGTAGCTATTTAAAATTATTTTTTCAGAAGAGATTGACACAAGATTTTTTAAAAGTTGGGCTAAGATCGCCTGGTTCTGAAGATTTATTTATATCAAGTTGTAGTTATAAGTATATTGTATTTTCTAGTAATTGGTACCCAATGTACATGCCCTCTGGGATATATAGGAAACGGAATTGGTCTAAGTGGTTGTGTCCGTTCAGATATAGTACCCAACCAGCATCCTTGTTTGCCCAATCCTTGCTTGAACGGTGCATGTTCAGTCAACGCTTCATCTGGTTCTTACCAATGCCAATGTTACCGCCATTATAGAGGAAGGAATTGTGACATCCTAGCAGGAGATGCCTGCACACCAAATCCTTGCATGAATAATGGTGAATGTCAGATAATTAATAACAAATATAAATGCAAGTGCAAGACTGGATACTCCGGTAACTTCTGTACATACCAACTTCTAGGTAAGAGATTAGTTCAATTGCATTATCAAGTTTCAGCTAACTAATATTTCTTTAGGTTGCGGAGGAGTTCTTAAAGCTAATAATGGAACACTGAAATATCCTACAGGCGAATTTGCATCGGTCAACCTTCAATCAAATTGCGTCTGGACAATTTTATTAAACGACACCACTAAAGTTATTTTTATTAACATTACGAAGTTTGATATTGAAGAATCACCTTCCTGTCGAAAGAACTATCTTGAGGTATATAGAATATTTTTAGTTGAATCTAGAATATATTTATACTTAAACAAATAAATACTAACAATGAAAAAAAGAACTACAGAAATTCATTTGTTTTTTTTTTAGATTCACGACGGTGGAAATACAGCGGCTCAAACTATAGGTAGATTTTGTGGAAAGAAAAAACCTCTGAATGGGACGTTTACTTCAACTCATGACCGCCTCTATTTCTGGTATAGATCTACCTCTGGCAATTCTGTAGCTGGATTTGAGCTTACATGGAAAACCCAAGCACCAAGTAAAAACTAATTATTTAACAATATTCTTTTTATGCGTTTAATATTAATACTTTCATTTTAGTTTGTGATAAGCTTTTGATACAACATTCGCATGGTTCAATACAATCGCCTGGCTCACCTGGAAATTACCCTCTAAATCGGTAAGTCAATCAAAACGATTTCGATTGTAATCGTACTAGGTTATATATTTTAGGGATTGTCACTGGAGGCTATTTACATCACTGGATAAAAGATACATGTTTCATTTCTTCACTCTAAACATAGGAGACAATGCAGATTGTAGTGCCGATTTTATCAAGGTACCTACTTAAATAATTTTAGAATTTTTTGAATTATTGCTACTAATATTTTTCAGTTTTATTCATCATTGTATCCAATGGAAGACAGCCTTTTCGCCAAATTTTGTAACAGCTCTTCTCCAGCACCTTTCTATTCACCAGGATCAAGAGTAACGGTCCATTTCCATTCAGATAATAAGAATACATATCCAGGATTCCAACTCACTTATTCTGAAGTAGAAGGTAGATTATTCAACTATAAACATATTGTAATGTTTATTTATTTTAAACAGCTTATTATTCTTATTAATTAATTATATATTATATATCACATTTATTTAAATACTAATTTATATGGACATTTACTTATATATTAATTTATATTAAGAACATTAATGTGTACTGATCAGTTTTTCAACTTTTGCGAAACTAAATGATCTCGCATTCATCAGAACTTTTTACGAGAACTCTAGTTGTCCTCCCACCATGAGCGTATGCTTAAGAGTTTCCGAGGTTGATTAATTTCTTTGAATATTCTTGATAATCGGACAAGTTAGGGGCCCAATCAAGAATGGACGAGAATGGTCGAAAATGGCTCTATCCAAAGCCGTCGATAAAACCGTAGAAAATGTTTCTGTTTTAGGGGTACCAGGATGTGGAGGAACTTTCACGAAATCTGAAGGAATCATACAATCAGCGCATCTAGATTCTGGAGATTTATCAGTGTGTGAATACAAAATTCAACAAACTCCAGATCGAAAGATAAAAATCAATTTTATTAAATTTGATCTGAGTGGTCCAGGAGGATGCACTTTTAATTACGTTGAGGTTAGCTTGATTCTATTAAATTCATTTTTTTTAATGGAAAATGTTTTTTTCTGGGTTGTTTTAGATCCATGAAGGCAATAGCGAAGACTCACCAAGTGTTGGAAGATATTGCGGAAGTAAAATCCCAGCTCCATACATTTCGCAGGGGAATCAGTTAACAATAATGTCTTCTTCTTCAGGGAGTAATCCCGACAAGGGTTGGAAGCTTGAATATATAAGTGGTAAGTAGCTGTAAGTTTGAGTGCGGGTTTAGGATAAATCAATGGAAAATTTTTAGTTTGTGGTTCGAAATTTACTGATTTTTCTGGATCATTCAATTCAAGTACGGTTGGCAGAGATTCACTGGATTGTATCTATCAAATAGAGAGACCTCCTGGAAATATAATCATGCTGTTTATGAAGATAAATATGCCGCAACTGGCTTATATAAGATTCAGAAGAAATACAGTGGGTAATCCATATCTTTCAGTGAATAACTGTTTCTCTCGATACGTTGAGGTAAATTTACAATAAAATATTCAACTCTATTATTACGTATGTTTTTCAAATTTACAGGTAAGAGACGGCGATCATGAAAATGCTACTTTGATTGGTAAATACTGCGGTACGAGAACTATCAATATTACGTCATCACATAATTTCCTTTGGATAGGAGTACATTATCGAAGATTGCGTTCACGATTTAGTAATGAAGTACCCGTTACATTTGAGTATCTTTCATTGGATGTTGGTAAGTTTCCAAATCTTGATTGGACAACTATTTTGGAAGAAATAAACTTGAATATTTTTTAAATAAATCTGTATACCAGGTTTGTTCCTGTCGTTGAGTACTGAGTTTCCTTATGGAGATATTTGTTCTATTTGATATTAGAACCTCGAAGTAACGCGCACGCCATTGCAATTCTTCATGCAAGGAGAAACCAGGTCCGGCATTCACAGGTTAATGTAGGGATAAAACCCAATAAGCCAACTACATAGCATCAACCGTAAAAGGCTACATCAGCAAATAAAAAATGATACAATTTCAGGAATGCCTACTGATATAGCCATAACCACATACAAATTTGAACGAAACTTTCTAAAGTATATTGCAATTTTCAGGTTGTGGAGGAATTCTTCGAAATAAAATTGGTAATATAGCATCGCCTACCCATCCTGATGGATCATATCCTTCGAATTTGAATTGTAAATGGACTATTATAGCTCCACCTCAAGATGTTATTAAATTAACCTGGATGACTTTCTATATAGAAGAAAGTAACGAATGTACATATGATAATGTCAAGGTATTTGATAATAATACAGATCTGGGCGAAGGAGCTCTTATGGGAAAATACTGCGGGTTTACATTACCACCAACTTTACTAAGTTCGTCAAATATGATGACAATAGTTTTTAAAACAGACGTTACAGTTAATATGGATGGTTTTTTGGCATCCTATGTTACTGTACCAGAAAAAGATGGTAAATTATTTTTCATTAATTTAAATTAAATCAACATTGATTACATTTTATTTTTAGTTTGCGGTGGGCATTACTTTACGCCTTCTGGTGTTATAAAATCACCTAGATATCCAGAATCATATCCAACTAACAGGCAGTGTACTTGGACGATAAACGTACCTCCTGGACAACAAATCATGCTGAACGTTACAGAATTCAATATAGAATTCTATTCTGGATGTAGATATGATTGGCTTGAAATACGGTATATTAAACAATCTATAGACATTAAGTGCATTATTGTAAATATTTTACTTATTCCAGAAATGGCGGTACTTCAGCTTCTCCTTTAATAGGAAAATACTGTGGTACGACGATTCCAAAACAAATTACTTCTCATGCGAACAAATTTTATATTTTCTTCAAGTCAGATTTAAGTAGAAGCGGTCCAGGATTTAGAATAACTTGGTCTTCAGCGGCAACAGGTAAAAAAACTAATTCTATTTACTTAAATCAGAGTTCAATGGCTGACTTGGTGTCAACATATTAAAAATGCATGCAAATTTAAGAAATAGGGAGACACTTTTTGTTGATCACTTTTTGTAAACTTTTTCCAAATCTATCTAGGTAATTGATTAGACAATTTTTTAATGCCTGAATGAACCTAATCTCACAAGACAAATCAGAATTTTTGTAATAACCTAATTTACTACCAATTTTAAGTCTAGATTTCACCTGTGTTCAATACTAACGAGTCTTCAACAATGCCCGTATCCCACGTGATCTGATAAAAGAAGAAATTTATGACAAATTAAGTACCACTTATATCAATTAGGAGACATGAAGTTATTAAATGTTACTTTTAGCCAATTTATGACATTAATTTTATTTTTGTGGGATACGGATATTGTTGAAAACTGTTGTTATTAACATATTTATCATATTTCAATATTGTGGTTCATAGCTTTGTCTCCATCACTTCAATTACACAAGCTCAAAAAATTAGACTATTTTAAGAATACGCACTAGGTCCTGATTGTTTAAAAGTTGGAGTACTTGAATGTTGGTGCTTGTGGAGTCTCTCCTTATGTCTCTTAACAATTTTCTAAATTTCTTCTGAAGTTGATGTAACTTGGAGTTCTCGGTGCAGGTATTTATTCCGAATATACCAAGGAGCATTAACTATATTCCTGAGAATTCGGTTTTAAACAAGTTCTAGGCAATTGTAATTGATTTTTCTAGTATACCCCCATAATTGTAGGTCATATATCCATACTGGCTTTAAAACTTGTTTGTAGACTAGGATTTTATTTTAAGTGGAAAGGAAAAAATGACTTCCTTTATAAGTTTATACCAAAATAATATTAGTATATTTAATCTTTAGCTGTTTAGTGTTAATTTTTTCATGCTTCTTTCATTTTAATTTAGCGTCCAGATTTGGACCCGGGTATTTTGCTGTTTTATTATTTGGTATAATATTGTTGTTTGTTATGTTGGGAATGCAGTGTTAATACACTGCGACCTAAAAGATCTATTGAGCCCTCTTCTGTCGCGAATGCAGCAAGGAAATGCCTATAATGAGCCTTCCAATCTTATCTTCTCAAGGAAGTGTAGGATTTGGAGTGGCTTTAAGTTAGGTAAATCTCTCTCTGCTATTTGATATGCTACACATTTAGTCAGACTGGAATAGATATTTCATCCCCCTTCTCACCGAATCTACACTCACTATCATATACTATTCTCAGGTGTCCTTTGAGTCGGAGATGACCAGTAAGGATCCCTGTTACAATACTCAGGTAGATACACGATTCCTATCTTTTCTGGTTATATTCACCCAGAAGTATCTTAGCCTCAACAAATTGTTCCAATTATCGATTCTTATAGTGCCCAATTCTTTTTTAATTTCTCCTAATATTGTGTTACTGCTGATACCGCAGACCGGTTCATGTCACACATAGGGTGTTTGAGTCCCTTTCCTTGCGGATCTATCTGCAAACTCGTTACCCTTTACCCCGTTATGCTCCAAGTGAGAGTAACTGCATTTTCCTCGCCTACCTCATTCAGTTTTTCTACAGTTTTTCTAGACATTACCAGACCATTTTTGAGCTGATTACGTAAGAGCTAAGCGCTTTGATGAGTGCTTGGCTATCGGACATGACGATAATCTCTTGTCTATGATAGTTTCTCTCGATGTTAAACTGGATACACTTCTCAATATCGTGTATTTCGGTCTGGAAGTTGCTTGGGTATTTTCCCAAACTTTTAAATGGTTCTAGGCCCATACACTCCTATTACAGTTCTTTCTATGGTTTTGGAACCATCCATAAACCACTGAATAGCATGTATCTCGGTTTTGAATCCTTGGTTCCATTCTTTCTTGCAGTCCAGTTCTATGTGTTTAAGTTTATTGTGCGCCACTGTTTAAACCAGATTTATACGCTATTGTTTCCGTTTTGAAGATTAACTTTTGTTGATCCTATGGTTAAGACAGCTGTATCATCAGCAAAAGGACCTAATTTTTTATTTTCTATCTCTGGAATGGCATAGGTGTATATCAAATATAATACTGGCCCAAGAACACTTCCCTGTGGGACGCCAGCATATATTGACTTGAGTGCAGAGTATTGGTTTTATATTTTAACTTTAAATGATTTTAGTAGTTGGACACATTGCATTGGGAAAAACTTCTTTATTGATTAAATGATATAATAATTATTTTAGGTTGTGGTGGAGTTTTAACATCGCCTACAGGTTCTTTGATATCGCCACATTATCCAGAACCCTATAGCAAAAATACGGAATGTTTATGGAAAATCATTACTAGCGCTGGGTCTCGTTTGCAAGTAGTCTTTTCCGATATCAGTCTGGAAAGGCACATACAATGTATGTCAGATTATGTGCAGGTACATTCACTTTGATACATTACACACGTGCTTATGCTTAGACAATTTTTTTTGCAGTTATTTGACGGACTTACCATCAATTCAAATTCTTTGGGTAAATATTGTTTAGAAGCACCAAATCCCATAAAGTCTACTGCCAATGAAATGTTGGTAAAGTTCAGATCAGACGTAGCTTTTCAAGGAAGAGGTTTTCAACTGCATTATTCCACAGGTTAAGTATTTTTATTCTAAAAATGTATTCTGTTTAGTCGATTATAAAATTTACCTTTATTTTTTAGTATGCCGAAACACTGTCAAAGGATTTAGAGGTGTCATTGAAAGCCCCAACTTCCCCAATGACTATCCAGAGGATCAAGATTGTTTATGGGAAATCGAAGTTTCAGATAAAAATAAAATAAATATCACGTTCTCTCATTTTGAATTAGAAAGATCTTCTACATACGCAAACAATAGTTGTGAATATGATTATGTGGAGGTTAGTTTATAAAAATTGTTTGTTTTTAGTTAAGTCTGAAATAACGTTAAAACATCCCGTGTAGTGCTAATATTAAACATGTTTTAAGATAAGTTACGCTGAAACTTCAGGTGATTACGACGAGGCAAGAACATACACTAAGTACGGGAAGTACTGCGGTCAGCAGAGTCCTGGGCACATCAGTTTGAACTCAGATCATGTCCAAATACGATTCGTGAGTGACAAGCTATTACTAGGAACTGGATTTAGACTGGAATGGGAAATATTCGGTAAACATTTGTTTATTTATTTATTTTTTAATACAAATATTTTTAATTGAAATTTTACAGGTTGCGGTGGTATACTTAAGAAAAAATCAGGAACGATTACTTCGCCAAATTATCCTTTAGCCTACCCTATGTCAACAGTATGCGAATGGAGAATAGAGGTAGATTTTGGACAGAGCATACGGTTGGAGTTCCAAGATGTTGATATAGAAAAGGACACAGTTTGCGACTTCGATTCAGTATCGGTAAGTGATGTATGTATTTACCTTTATTTATTAATTTAAGAATACATTTTTTTTTAGGTCTATAATGGAATAGATGACACATATAATTTATTGTCAAAAATTTGTAGACAAAATAAGAACACAATAATATCTAGTACAGGAAATTACATGTTTGTTAGATTTAAATCAGATCCTAGTTATCAAGGCAAAGGTTTTAGTGCAAATTATTCGACAATACCTACCAGTAAGTGATGGTATATCGATTTGACAGCGATTATATTATTTTAATGTTTACTTTTAGCATGTGGTGGCCTAATGACAGGAGTCGAAGGCTTTATCTATTCACCAAATTATCCTAAAAATTATAACAAAAATGAAACATGCGAATGGTTTATAGACGTAGATGAAGGACATTCTGTGGAGCTGAAATTCGAAGATGTAGATCTATTCCAATCAACCAACTGCCTGCAAAATTACGTCAAGGTAAGTAATAATTTTGTCTTAGTTGTCAAGGCAATATCCAAAGCATCTATTAGATATATGATGGATGTAAAAATAGATTCACGACAAATCGTTAAAGGATAAATATAGGTCTCTTTATTGGATGTTGTCGGGTGATAAGGCACATTAGTACCATCAACTGAAGACAGCTTTGCAGAAATACAAGAAATTAAAATCCAATCTGATCCAGAATCAATACTTTTATTAATTTTAGATTCACGATGGTCCCTCGGCAGCATTTCCAGTATTAAAAACAGTATGTGGAACTGACACTCCCAATGACACCATCAGATCCACTTACAATAACGTTTTCGTCGAATTTAAAACCCACGCACTTTTTACTTCTAAAGGATTCAAACTACATTACCATAAAGTAAGTTTATTGTGTTTGAGAGCAACTAAGATCAAAGTAATTTTGTTTTTGTAATAACAAATAAATTTTAGTCCTGCGGATCAAGGATAACTACTCAGAGTAGTGGCGTCATTGGTATTAATCAGGATGAATTTTCTGAAGTTATGCAGGACTGTAATTGGATAATCGTCGCTACTGATCCATGTAAATATCCACTAAATTTATGATCGTTATTATTTTTAATTAATTATATTCTTATAGCGAAACACGTTTCTTTGACTATCTCACGGATTTCTGCTATGTATTACTGTGATGAGAGCGAAGCATCAGTTAAAATCTATAACGGGCAATCATTAGATTCCCCATTAATAGGCCAATACTGTGGACCAAAAGTCCCTCCAACTATTGTTAGCGATGGCTCAGCTATATCCGTCAATATAACTGAGCAAACTGACTTTTTTGCTAGTTATACAGTCATAGATTCGCGTAAGTCCACGAATTTTTTTTGTTAACTGTAATTATGTCAATTTTTAATTTTTATTTAGATTGTGGAGGAACCTTAACGTCATCTGAGGGTTATTTTGCTACACCAGGTTATCCTAAAAAGTATGCATCCAATATGGAATGTGAATGGACCATTCAAATATCTCCAGGTAAATATACTAATTTTTGTATTGTTACTACTCGATATTGACTAACCTACAATTTTATTCTAAAAATCTTATGAAATAATTACTTATCTATTTTTTACATTTTTTTTACACCTTTCAGGCCCCCAGTGCTATCACCTTAATTCGTCTGTAGCGTGGCGGCACTGCTGCGACTTATTGTATTTCCATTTCAAGGTCCTATTACTTATCCCCTCACCAATTCACTCACTCATTAACCGTCATTCATTCGACGTCGTCGATGGTTAAACGCTAGTCGGCTAAGTCCCACCATGGTGGAAAATCCCAGCCCGCGCCCCACTAGAACATGGATGCACACTAATCTCTTACTTATGTAAGAAGTCCCCATTGGACTGTTAATTATTTCTATATAGGAAGTATCACGATTTGGCGTGACGATTTATTACAGTTTTACACTAGCACTAACATTAACGTTCACTGTACGAGTTCAAATGGCTTCTTCCTTTTGAGCCTTCTGTTGAGTGTAGAGTTGTCCAGTAAACCTCTTTATTTCATCATGAACTGTTGGCATCTTTAGGTCTCTTTATTTGGCTTAAAAATTAGGATAAGTTCGACCATTTTCCACGCATCTGGTATATATTCAAGGCAACTCTCGGTGACATTATTGATCTGCAAGACTTTGACCTCAGAAGCTGGCTATCCCTAGGCAGTCCCCCCCCCCCCCCCAACCAGTAGTTTTTTGACACCCTCCATCGATAACCAGCAGGTTTTTGATGAGATGATAACCTTCAGGACTTAATTTGATAGGGTGAGGAGATGGCTGTTTTTATACACCTCTTAGACAACCAGCAGGTTTTTGACAAGTTGAGAGGCAGATCCTATATTCTATAATGGACCTAATGAGGTCTAAGTGTTGTGGAGCCCCACCTTCTACACTTTACAAAGAAATATATTTAGGCGAAATGCTGCGCAGTAAAAGCGATTCCATTTGATACATTCTATCTGTTTTAGGAAACCACATTAGTCTAAACTTTATCGAATTTGATCTACTAGATTCTGAAAACTGTAATGCAGATTATCTTGAAATTAGATCTAATAATGCATCTGGTAAATTATTGGGAGTATTTTGTGGAAGTAACGAACCAGAAAATATAACGCACGTCGGTAGTTTATGGATGCTATATAAAGGTAGTAAACCAGAAAAGGGCGACACTGAAATAACAGCAAAAGGTTTTTACGGAGAATATATTTTGAGTAAGAATTGAATATATACACTCAATTACTGTGATTTTAATATCGTTATTTGTAGATACTATTAACGAACTGACTGGTACTAGAGGGGAAATATGGTCACCTTTATACCCCCTTACCGTTATAGAATACAAAACGTATTCCTGGAAAATAACAGTTGCAACTAAAAAAAGGATCCTATTATCCTTTAAGGAGTTTTACTTAGACGCTATAAACTCCCTCGACGATGAATGCTATTTTGCAACATTCGAAGTAGATTTGCAGCTATGAATTATGATTTTCATATTATTATTTACTAAATTTGTTATAGGTATTTGATGGTGTGGACGATACTGCCGAATCCTTAGGAAAATATTGTGGTCTAACTCCTCCAGCCCCTATTAAATCGACGTCCAACATAATGTTAATTCAAGTTGAATACAACAGCCCACGTCTTGGGTCTAAATTTAAAGTCACATGGGAGGAAGTTGACGGCGCAACTACATCAATACTACCAGCATCGCAAATAATAAGTAATTGTGTATTTTATTGATATCAAAGCCACTGCGTTTTTAACTTCATATAAAATCAAAATAGCGATTCAATTAAAATTTTACCTATGAAATTTATTTATCTTTTTGAACTGTTTTTAGATACAAATTGTAGCAACGATAACAAAACCGACATAAATATACATGCCCTCCACAATTACACACTCACTTCTCCAGGGTATCCGGAAGGATATGCGCCAAACTTAAAATGCGAATGGACGTTTTCAACGATTTCCATGAATCACCTAATTCTATATTTCTTCAACATAGATTTTAATATATTCTCAAACAGGTTTAGCATGAATCGCATGTGCGAACTCAATGATAGAGTAAACATTTATGAGAAACACTTTTTCGACAACGAATGGAAAAAGGTAAAAACTGTATGCAAGAGCAGTGATGTAGAAAACTTCGTTCGCACAACGGATTTGATGAAAATCGAGTTTGTAACAACTAGATTTATAAATGGTACTGGATTTAAAGCTAAAATCCTAGAAGCTTGCGGTGGATGGCTCAGAGAATCTACGGGATATATTATTTTTGACAATTCATCCTTGCGAGGATCAGATGTGAGTATATTTCCATGATTTTGCTCTGACGGATGAAAGAATAGCAAGTCTCGAACTGCAATAATTTCTTGATTCAAGCACTGGGTACATATTGAAGAAGCCCTGGATTTGGGATCAGAGATGTGTAGCAGATGATCTTTCGAAGTAATGACCAACTCAAGAATAAAAAAAGCGTATTTACTTAATAGATTTTTTTATTTTTGAGCTGTTATCGTTACTAACGAACTAAAGAATATTTAATATTAAAATATGTGCAGAAAATTGTATAGGACATACATATCAAATAATTGTAAATGTCCAAATTTTCTCTCCACATTTTTAGTAATTTTTAAACCGTGGGATACAGTGAAATAACTATTCATGTAATTTCAGTGTCAATGGAATATAACAGTAAAGTCTACTAAAACCATCGAAATAACATTTGAAGAAATGAATATAGAATATGATTCTAACAAAGGCTGTAATAACTTTTTAATGGTAAATATTTTTTTTCGTTATTAATCAACTGTAGGTATTAATAGAAATAATTTTAGATAAGAAATGGCAAATTTGCTGATTCCCCTCTACTAGGTACTGGAAAATATTGTGGAACGACTTTACCAGAAAAACTAAGATCTACAGGAAACAATGTATACATTAAATATAAGGGTACATCAAGCACACAAGTAATGTCGTTGAAAATTGCCATATATCTTTAAACATAATAGTTTATTTTACAGAGTTTTAGAATCAAATACCAAGAAATCTCCGCCGATTGCGGTGGTCACATTATTCTTAGCAAATACGACAATTTCACAGAAATATCTTCACCTAACTATCCAAATATACCAACTCCGCATATAGAGTGCCAATGGATGATCACAGCTCCTACTGGAGACATTCTGAGAATTGATTTCGAGGACAGATTTGACTTAACATTTAGACAAAGGTAACCTATCTACCAATAGTAGCAGTAACTCTAGTATCTTTCTGCGACAATTTAATTATCTTGTACAAATCTCTAAAAGGTTGAGACACAGCTTGACCTCCTGGGATTAAAATGATGATTTAATTTACCTTATCGTCTGGTTAAATCGGAGATTACCCTGAAGTTAGAGTATCCATTATAAATGTCCAGTCTTGTTATTGTCACTGGTGTATAGTAGAATCAGGACAAGTCCCAGTATACATTCTTCTGAGACTACGGCTTTGATGTCTTTCAGTTAGAAGTAAACTTCCTCTTGCTTTATTCTAAATCCTTTACCTATCTTTAATGTATGATTCTAATACACCTAATATCTATATGTTATGGGCAATGACTTTTTTAACTTGTGCATAACTCCCTCTAGAGAAAGTAAAGAGATTGGACTGTAAGATGAATCTTTATTTGACGGTTTGCCTGGTTTAGGTTTAATGGTTCTAGGATTTCCAACACTGATTAAACTAAAACTTGTTTTATTTTTTAAGCTGTGACGTCGAATACGTAGAATTGAGAGACGGTGGCACAGAACACTCAAATTTGATTGGAAGATATTGTAAATCATCTCCCAGTTCTCAATTTACAACTGATCATATGGTGTTTATCAAATTCTTTACTGACATCGATGACCCTAAAAACGGCTTCAAAGCGAAAATCTCATTAGATCGATGTGGTGGTACGATACGAGGTAATACCGGCGAAATTTCATACAACCATCTCGGTAATGCCAAAATCAACTGCACTTGGCACATCGCTGGACCCATTGATCACTTTTTATCCATCAATTTCACAAAGATAGAGTTAGCGAGGTGTCATTTGAAAAATAATTATGTGTCAGTTGAACAACGGAGACAAGTAGCCCAAGAATCACTGAACTGTAAGTTTTTCATTTAAATTAAATCTATAAATAATGATCACACTCGTTTATCAGCTACTCTTTCGAAATTCTGTGGGACCAACTTACCCAAGCCTATCGTAAGCGATAACAATGAAGTCATTATCAGATTCGTCGTAACAGATGGACCTGGTAAATTCTTTTTGAAGTACAAAGCTAGCCAGACTGGTGAGGAAATATTTATATAATTTATAACTTTCGTCTCTAAACTAGTTCATTTTCAGCATGTGGTGGAAATATGAATGGCGATACAGGCACTTTACAATCGCCAGGATATCCTGTCATGAATCTTTTAAATAGATACTGTCATTGGAAGATTGAAGTACCAGAAGGAAGGCGCGTGACCTTAAAATTCCTCGATATAGATCTTGGACCCAATATAATGCGATTTGAAAAAGCTATAGCTATATACGATGCAACTGATCTACGTCGAGTAAATATGGCAATTTCCATAATAACTTCGATGAGTGGCAATGGAACTTTCGAATCCACCTCGAACAAAATGTCTGTTGTCTTCTGGTGTGCTACAAGATCGGAACACAGAGGGTTTAAAGCTGTTTACACATCTAATGCACCAACAAGTAAATACCTATACTCAATTGATGATTTTTGAAATGACTAATATTTTTTTTGGTTTTTAGTTTGTGAAGGAGATTTCAGTCGAGAGAGCGGTATTATTAAAACTCCGCCGACGAGAAATAGTTTGTATCATTGCGAATGGTCCCACGTTCGTAGCGATATAGATCGCTATAGGACTTTTGCTATTTCTGTAACTTTGGTAACAAATGCTACAAAAACTATATCTAATCATCTAATATCGTCGATTTGTTCCTACTCTTCTTTCTATGTCGAAGTTACTCCTGATAATAAAGACGATACATTGGGTAAATTATGTTTCAATACAGGTAATCCTGTTGTGATCAGATCTCCATTTTTTAAAACTAAATTAGAGGTAAGATTTTTAAATTGTGTCCCTTATTGTTTACAATTTGACTGATGTATATTATTCCAGGTTCTAGCTAGTGTATCGTACAAAATGAATTTCACAGCTACCTACTCTACCCACGACTGTGGAGGAATTGTGCATGACCAATCAGGTGTAATATCTAGCCCGAATTATCCAAACAAACCTACAAAAGCCTACGAATGTGCCTGGCTATTGAAAGTATTGGAGGGGCAGGTTCTAAATATAACTTCAATCAATATAAACCTTGGTGACGATTGTGAGAAAAGCTATCTTGTTATTTACAACGGAGAACTTCCAACGTATCCGAAAATTGGAAAATATTGCAAACAATCCAAACCAGAGATGCTAATATCTCAAAGCAACAATTTGTGGATCGAGTATAAACATGATATTTCTTCTAATGGAGTTGGATTCCAGTTCAAATATGAAGCTATAAGCTCAGGTATATAAATAATACTTTTATCGCTCGCTAGATATAAACAATGTCTTCTTGTAGGTTGTGGAGGTTTATTCCATGATAAAAAAAGAAACATTCACTCACCAAACTTTGGATCTGGAGACTACCCCAATAACGCTGAATGCTTATGGATCATCCAATCGGAGCCTGGCTACCACATTAGATTAAACTTTGTTGGTAGATTCCATTTGGAACAGAGCAACAATTGTTCGAATGATTTTATAGAGGTACGGCTTTATTTTAAACGATTTTTATTCTATTTTAAAATTATCATTTGTCTTGGTAGGTTTGGCATTGGGATGACGAAAAATGGGTTTCACTTGGCAGAAAATGCGGCAGAGAAATCCCAACAGCTCTTGAATCTAAGACTGATAAAATGAAGATTTTGTTTAGAAGCAACGATAGAATTAGCGGGGGAGGATTTAAGGTAAATCATTTGTTTACAAGTGTATATCTACCTCTAGTTGTAAGACATAAGAACTGAGATTTAGATTTTATAAATGTACTTTTTAGGCTACTTGGGAATGGTTGTGTGGAGGCAAATTTATTGCAGACAGAAAGTCCCGATATATCGTCAGTCCTGGTTACCCGTCTCCATATCAAAAGAATCTTAAATGCGAATATATTATAACGACTTCAAACCCTACTCGCGAAGCCGTAAATATTAAATTCTTCGATTTCCAATTAGAACAAGGTAAGGTTAAATTTAGGATAACCAGACACTTTGAGACTCTCTCAAGGTCCTGGTAAAATATAACGAGGTTTCTCTTGTCCTTTCTAGGATTTCCTGAATGCAAATACGACAACCTCACAATACAAGGACAGAATCTCCTTGGAAGTTACGTATACAGCAAGAATGTTTATTGTGGAGACAAGGTACCACCATCAGTCCGTATGAGAGGAATTATTACTATTATTTTCCAAACTGATCAGTGGTTAAACAAAAGAGGATTTAAACTTGAGTATGAAGATGACAGTGAGGATTTTACAATGCTAAAACATATGATTTTATTTATGTAAAAATGTTTTTTGTAGGTTGTGGTGGAGAAATAACAGAAGAAAGTATTATCGAAAAAGAAGTAACTGCTTTTTCAGGAAACATAGGTTACGGTGGTTTACGTTATTATCAACCCAAAGTTCGATGTGTTTGGAACATAACTGCCCCTCAAAACCAAATAGTAATTCTTTCGTAAGTAGTTTACAAACAAATTTATATTTTATTTAAGTACTAACATGTTTTCTTATTTGCAGTATAGTTAAGATGGACATGTATCTCACTCCAATGTGTTTCGGCGAAAACTTGGAAGTATTTAACCAACTGGACACCAACAGAAAAAATAGATTAGCTATATTATGTGGTAATCTAGAGGAATCATACCAAATACCGTCTGAAACAGGTAAAATGTTGGTAAAATTGGAGAGCATGCCCAATAGGTTTGGAGGTTTCAAAGCTGTAGTCCGATTTTCACATGGTAAGTCCTTTTACCTTAAATTATTCATGGTCTCCTATTTTAAATGCATTTTTTGAATTAGGTCCTGGACAGGGCTGTGGAGGTTTTATTAATCTGACTGACGTTAAAACTATACGCTCTCCCAATTTGGCAAACCTTGACTGCGGATGGAATATTGTAGCTCCTAGGGACTACCAGATCGTGGTAACTGTCAATAAACTGGATATATTGACTGATTGTGGCCAAGGAAATAAAACAAACTCAACTTGTGATTGCATGTTTTTAGAGGTAACTTTCAAAATTTTACGAAAATATATATGAATTATTCATAAAATCGTTTGTAGATTCGAGATGGGTCAAGTCCTTTTGCTGAAAGAATGGGCATGTTTTGTACTTCAATCAATGTTCCAACAGTACGTCATACTTCTGCAAATACTGCCTACGTAAAGCTCTTTATCAGAGGGCAGAAAAACAACGCTTTAGAAGTAACGCTACGACCAGTTTTATGTAAGTGTAAATATTGTAATGAGTTTAAATGGCAATAACGTTTGTTTTTATTTTGCAGCCGTTTGTGGTCCGTCAGTTTTAATCGCCACAAAAGTCAAAAAGGAGTTATTGTCCCCGAATTATTTGGGACACAGTTATCCAGCATTCCTGTCATGTAGTTATATAATTGCTGGTGGAGGCAGGTTCGATAAAATAGCTCTGCATTTTGTCGAATTTGATTTGACAGATGAAATATCTGATAGACCGGACGGTAGTGGGAATAAATGTCCAGGAGACTATCTCCAAATTTACGAAAATCCAAATTCGAATACTGTCAATGGATTGGGATCAGAAGTGATTTATAATGGACTAACCAAACATGGTTCTCTAGTAAGAATGCTATCGTTATTATTATTTAATAAATAAATTGACACTTCTTATTATTTGGCATTTATTATTAGGTATTTGTAGTCCGTCAGTCACGTCTTTAAGAAACATCCTGTATATTTGTTTAATTTTTAGTTGTACACTGATCCCAGAGGTAGGCACATTTTCTGTGGTGAAGATGACAAACCATTTGATTATTATTCAACTGGAAATGTAACGATTTCTTTTATTACTAAGGGTAAAATGCCAAAAGGAAGAGGTTTCAAAATTGAGTACGCTTTAGCAGGTAAGATATAAATGAGTTTTCCTTCACCTGTCAACTTTGACATTTTAACCAATCGCATCGCAATTTACGTTGTCGTTAGAATAAATTAGAAATAAATAAACTATCATGTATGGTGACTGCAACTCGCATACTTGATTATAGGTGTAATAATGGCTACTGTTGTCAACTGGCTATTGCCTTTATGCTTTGTTTATGTTGTTTTATGTTGTTAACTAGATTACTTAATTTTTTGCATAACGTTTGAAAAATAAAATACGTTAAAAAAAAGATCTAATTTCGATTTAAAAACAGACTCAACCAAACATTGTGGTGACCCCGACGTACCCATAATGTATTTATGATGGATAGACCAAGAAGGAGTGGGGCCGGTGTTAACAAAAGTTTGTCCACTGATTTCGTCTAGCCGGATAATTTTGGCATTACCCGACCCACAACTAAAAAAGACCTTTTTTCGAAGCAGGTTCCTCATCATCTAGTACAAGCATTCACAGAAAAAGAAGAGAATTGGATAAAGAAGAGGAAAAACAGGAACTGGAGAGACAAAAAAATTAAATAGAAAAACAAAAACTGAAATAGAGAATAATATGTAATTGTTAAGATCTAGAACATAATCTGCAAGAAGCAGAACCTAGAGCTTCGGATGAGAAAAGTCAAAGAGGTCAAGAAAAATCACATCCAAAGTTGATCTTCCTGACCTTCCTAGAGCTAACTCTACCTCTACAGTTGCAGAGTGGTTGAAGGATAATGAAAAGACCGACGCAGGCAATGTAGACAATAGCAACGAAGCGCAAGAACAAGACAATGATATAAAAATACTTTGTCGAACGCTTTTAATTGCATTAAGTTTAAATCCTATAAATCCTACCGCAAATACAGAAAAATTTATTGCACAACAAACCATAGATAAAGATTTTCCTTTCTTTGATGAAAAACCAGAGGAATGGCCACTTTTTTACTGCCAATTCAATAACATTATCTCACTAGGTAACTACAGATAAGTGGAAATCATGACGAAGTTACAAACATATCTAAAAAGCGAAGCAAAAGCATCAGTCGCAGGAATGTTACTAACGGTTTGGTAGGCCATAACAAATAATTTAAGTTTTGATCTCTAAACTAAAAGTCATGCCCTTTGTAAAAGACTACAATCTAGACAAACTAATACAATTTTCAAACGAAGTTAATAATAATAATAATGAGAACACTTAATTAAGTCTGCAGGCCACATGAACAATCATCAACTACTAAAAGATCTTCTAACAAAACTTCCTGACATACTTAAGTTAAAATGAGGAGAAGAAGTAGCGATAAATAGGAGTGACGTCGATCTACAATACTTTAATGAGCGGGTCTATGGGATGGCAATAGGAGCTATATTGGTGGTGGAGAAAAAGTTGGCGAGAAGGATGGATACAAAACTCCTCCCTACGCTAAACCAAAACTAGAACGAGTCCTCAGCATTACCAATACCAAAATAATATACAGTGTAGATACTGTGATGGAAATGATAATGGGAGAGACTGTCCAAAAATGATGGCGGATGATGTAGACACTAGATGGAAAGTGATAACTGAGAAAACATTATGTTTCGGTTGTCTGAAAAAAAAAAAATCATGGAAAGACTAGATGCAAAAGTACAAAGCTAGGCAGTACAACGATACCCCACGGTGTTCTTTCAATAGCACGAGTAATGTATATACCACGAAAGATGACACAAAATATATACTTTAGGAAGGTTACCTGTAAGACTCTATGGACTAGATGCTAATTTAAGAATATTGACGCTTTGTGATGAAGCTTCTACAAAGGACAGGAGATATAACTTCCAATCAAAAGAATTCAGAATGTTTGGATATGGAAATTTCAAATAATGAGCCAAAGACTAAAATGTATATTCTTAGAAACGTTCATACAGTAGAAAATTTAGCTCTTCCCACACAAGCAATTGATTTGTCCAATGTCAAACAGTATCCTCACCTAAAATATATTTTATTGGAAGACATATCCAACGAAAAACCAATGCTATTAATTGGTCAAGACAATATAAATAATAATTGTCAGATTTCAAGCTAAATATCTCGTGGAACGTATTTCAAAATGAACCGAAAATAAAAGGCTCTGGAAATAATCTCATTAAATATAACTCGACCTTAATAAATTAGCGTCTATTTCTATTATTACTAAATTTTCCGTGTATTTTGCAATTTGTTTCGATATAATTTTGTAATTAATAATTCTATTCAGATTTTTAATGACAAAATTATGTCTCGACAAATTGATATCAAAAACACTCAAAATTTAGATACAATAAAAACAGTCGACTATTTATCAAGGTCTTTAATTTTATACAACAATCACCATTTGTGTTTAAGGTTGCAACAGAAATTACTCAGATGAACATGGAAGAATTAATAATGGTAATGGTAATAATTCTGAATGTAGATTCTGGATCATGGTGCCCGAGAACAGAACAATCAGCATATACTTTTCTTCATTTTACATTTATTATTCAATAAACTGTACTCAAAGTTACCTAGAGGTTCGTAAATTTAAAAATATAACTGAATGAAACACTAAAACTACGATTAATTTCATTCTAGGTTAGAGATGCATCTCCAACTGGCACAGTGCTTGCAAAAGTATGTGGATATAGAGTGCCTTATCCAATATTTTCTTTATCAAACAAATTGTATTTCAAAGCGGTAAATAAGATATTCTTGACACGTTACGATCTCCTTTATACAAGTACTGACCAAGGACGTGGATGTGGAGGAAATATCTACAACAATAAGGGCACAATTTTTAGTCCAATGTTTCCAAATCCATTCAGAAACGACACAAGTTGTACATGGAGAATTAGAGTACCATCCAGTTTACATCTTGTACTCAAATTTACTAGTAAGTACTTTGATAATATTTATGAAATATTTTTCCTTCTACCATAAGGTGTAGGGATGATATAGTTTGTCTGGTTTATTATTGTTTTTATAAAAACATTGTCCTTCTTTTCTGGCCTTTCTATTTGTTCCTTGCTCCCTCCCTTTCATTTAGAATTTCTACACGAATGTATTTTTTTACAGTGTTTGATATACAAGGAAAATGTGAACAAACAAACTTAAAGATAGAAACCACAACTGATTCGAACGTAAACAGCGTGGAACTTTGTAGTACTGTAGGTATTAAAAAAAATATAAATGTCAGATAATTTTAAGGTAATTGTTTATTGTAGTACCAAGCTGGTATGGTGTACCGATCTGATTCCTACATTAATATTCGTTACACTTCATCTATACACAATGGAGGAGCAGGATGGAAAGCGACATTCCAAGCAGTATCAAAAGGTAATAAAAACTTTTTAATATTACTATCATATTATAACATATTTTTATTTATAAAACGAATCCAAATACTAAAAATATTTCTAATCCAACTAACTCTTTATCTGTTTTTATTGTTTCAGAGGTTACCGAAATAGTTTAGAACTAGATTCCAATGAATTTCATCATGTTTAATTTATTTATTGTCGAATTAATGATTTTGGAATTAAAAACTTAAACTCATTGAGGCTTTTCTTTTATCCTGTCAAAATTGATCGGGAATCCTGTGAATCCTCCTCATTAAATATATATTTTTTAAAAGCTTTATTCTAAAATAGTCAATGATTTCTGAGGATGTTGATTTGAAAATTAAAGAAAACAAAAATATTTAAAAATCTACTTCCTAAACTTGAATAGTTGAAACATAATTAACATTAATAAATAAAAGTTTCTTGGTATCATCGGTCAAAACATATTTTTATTTAAATAGCTATATGAAATGAATTTCATCTTTTGGTGTATATTTAAATTTAAAAACTTTGAGAAACAAAACAAACACTAAAATGTTTAGGACCAAACCCATCTTTTTGTTTCTGATTGTGCAGGTGTATGTATTCAAAGTAATGTTTGGTTTAACAAAATTATTAGGGAAACAAAAAGAAAAGTTTTTACTAAATTAAGAATTACCAGTGGCGTTGCAGAAAAAATTAAATAGCTTACAACTATCTATAGTCTGAATAAAAGAGGAGTGCTGCAAAAGTGGGAATATAACGTTACATTCCATAGACGTACTTTGCAAAATAAGTTTCTATAATATAAGGTATATAAAATGGTATACAAACACTTCGTAGATTAAATTTTGAATGAAAAAAGTTATATTATTTACAAACAATAGAAACCTTATGCTTCTGACAAAATTGTTGCACTTAAACGTTGAACGAATTAAATTTAATCAATTATTATATGGATTATATGTTTTTAATGGGATTAATTTTTTTTAAATCTCTTGGCATTAAAAGTAACACTTCAGTAGCTACCTAAAATCAAAGATTAAAAAAATAATAAAAAGTTCAAGAACTATCTTTAAAAGTGTTTGCACTATAACTACTGGTATCATTATCATTGTCCTTTCTGAGGTTTATTATTATTAAGTTTTCCATTACTACGTTGACTTTCCAAAATTAATTTTCCACCTTTTTAACATGATCAATGCATTTTATTCAATGTTCTCCATTTACATTTGAAACTGCTTTCAAAAACAAATTTCGCACATCAGGTAACTTAAATATTGTATTGTTTCGAGAAACATAACCTTTTAATTTTTAACAGATCAGTTCAATGGGATTTAACTCTGCGTGGTAAGCAGGCACTCTGAGAATTTCAATTCAATTCAAGAGATATTTGATATGTTCCTCGGTTAAAATTTAATTTAATTCCTTGCAAAGAACTTGGCAGGAAACCAGGGCTGGTATATCTAAGGGGGTCGCGACATAGGAGTCCATTTTGGACGCCATTTTTTTCGAAATAGTAGTCGCCCATTGATCTGGCAACCTGTAGTCGGCAGGCTTGCCAATATAAGAAACAAATAAATGTCTTTTTTTAAATGACATTTTCATGGCATATGTTTTAGGATAAAAATATTTCAATTTAATAAATTATTAATAATCTCACATGTACATAGAATACGTCGTGAAAAGTAGATCACTTTCAATTTTGTGCTGTTTTGGTTTGGTTTATTTTAAAAGGTAATTGAAGAGATAAAGACAATTTTCTTATTTATTTATTTATTTATTTTATTTATTTATTTATAATACAATACTCTACAGGTCATAAACCCAATTACAGAGCAGGAATTGACAGAATATAGATGAGGATGCATAACAAATTATGGCTCCCTTTTTTAGAGCTCCAGTTCCCCAAGTCTATTTATTTTAGGCCTTTTTAAATTGTTGGTAGGTATTATTCATTTCATTTGTATGTTTTTATTTAATTTAAATAATTTTGTGTAATATCTTGTGATTTATTTTCTATACATTTTAGCATGTATTTGTTGGCTACATCTTACAAAGGATGGCTTTGAAATACCTTTACAACAGAGGTACTTTCCTAAAACTGGCCGAAATTTGAAACTGAATACAGTTCTTAGAGAAAATATCCAGTAAAAAATGTCTGCATGCAGAATAACAGTAGCATAGATTAACAAAGCTGACAAAAGAGTTGGACAAACCTTTGTCTAGCTTTTTTAATATTTCAGGACAATACTGTTAACAGCAGACCACAATAAGAACAACCAAAGTTTAGTAATCAAGCAAAATATTTCAGTATCTCCAGAATTATAAACGTATGAAAACTATAATAGAAAACATGTATGGCTTCGAATAGGAAATTACCTAAATTAGCATATCTAGTGAATATTGTATTTAAAGAGTACATTTTTAATCAAAGCTTTTGTGCTTCTACTCCAATACTAACCATATAGAACAAATGTACCCACAATTTATAAACAATATTAAACTAAAATAAAACATTTTAAATATCACCTGTTTTTTATTTAAATAAAACATGTTAAATATATGTTTTTATTAAATACATAAATTAGTCTCAACCACACATTTTTTTTGTTTTTACTTCTAGTGTATAAGTGACTACTAATTCACAGTCTTTCAAGTTTATTATTTAAAGAGACCAGCTAATACAAAATATCCTATTAATGATAATTAATTTCTCTTTAATAATGGTTTTGCATTTATCAACATTTTACAACACTTTGTTTATATGAAACATCTATTTCAACTTATGTATTCTTATTAGAACTTTTTAAATTTTTTTAATTTGAATTTTTTGACTGTGGTAACTTGAGTTCATTCACCAAACCACAAACTTATTCACTTAAAAATGTTAAAAGAGAATGTCATAAAGGTAAAATTTCTTCTTCTATGATGTTTTTGCAATTTTAGGTTGTAAACGTTTTGTCCAACACCTTTTTTACAATGTATCCCAAGCAACACTATAGAAAGCGGAATGAACAATATAGACACGTTAGATCAGACATACGCACAAGAAAATGATCAATAAATTCAGAAGAAAAGCGATATCCTTAAAGATAGTATAACTTGCCAGAAAAACTGAAAGATTATGTTTTGCATGCAGCTCTAATAGTGGAACGTCAAGCAGATCAAAAAAGTGTTGAAGAAGCGCTCTCTAGAGAAGATGCTGCAGACTAGAAGAGAGCATTGTAAGAAGAATACTTATCGCTAATGAAAACAAAAATACTTGGGAATTAGTGGATTTGTCTATAAATCGTACTACTATCTCATATAAATGGGTTCTTCGTAAGAAAAAGGATGGGGAAGGAAATTCTGTTCGTTAAAAGACTAGATTAGTAATACGAGGTTTCTCACAAATACACGGTGTTGACTTTAATGAAACGTTTTCACCAGTAGTAAGGGGAACAACTAATAATTTAAATTGGGATATAGATCAGATGGATGCAGTAACAGCATTCTTGCAGCCAAAATTAAAAAACGAAGAGATCTATATGCAACAACCTCTTATGTTTGAAGAGAAGAATAAAAATAAAGTCTGCAAATTAAAAAAAGGCTTTGTATGGTTTAAAACAATCCAGTCGAGTTTGGAATGAGAAATTAGATGAAGAACTCCAGAATATAGGTTAAATTAAAGCAAAATTTGATCCATGTGAATACTACCTGTTTAAGAAACAAGAAATCCTTAATGTTACTGTATATAAGGATGACTTACTCTTGTTTTCTAACACCAAGAAAATTAAAGGATGGTTAAAATAAGAATTAACAAAAACTATAGAAAGGAAATGTCTCTGTGTTCGGATAAAAAGGAACAGAAAAACGAGCAATATAACTTTAGACCAAGAAGCTTATTTTGAGGAAATTTTGCGAAGATTTCAAATGGGTGACGTGAAACCTGTGTCTACTCCATTAGAACCTGGAAAGAGATTGAATTTCAATATGGCTCCTATAAATGACGAAGAAAAATAACAAATGAAATCCCTATCTGGTGGCAATAGGAAGTCTATTATATGCAGCACAATTAACCAAACCTGATATTTCATTTGCAGTGAGGGCACTGAGTAAATTCAATGCTAACCCGGGAAGAGAACACTAGTCAGAAGTAAAAAGAATCCTACGTTATCTTCGAATAACTTCGAAAGCTAGACTTGAATTCACCAGTTCAAAAGATATTTTATATGGATATTCCAATGCAGATTATGCCAATGATAAAGATGACAGAAAATACGTTAGCGGTTACCTGTTTAAACTTGACAAGAGTACTATTAGCTGGTCAAGTAAAAAACAACAGACCATAGCTCGAGCAACCACTGAATCAGAGTACATAGCACTTTCTCATGCTTTTCAAGAATCTTTCTGCTTAAAAATGATGATAGAAGAACTAACATTTTCGTCAACCTCCAAAGATATGAGTTCCATTATCATATATTGCGATTCCAAAAGCGCCATAGACTTCACCAAAAATTTCCGCTACCATTCCGGAACGAAACACATCCACGTGCAATTCCATTTTGTAAGAGATTCAGAGAAAAAGGAAAAAAATTATGTTATTAAAATATCCACTGAAGAAATTGCAGCAGATTGCTTAACCAAGGCAGTTTACTTGGATAAGCATGCGTGGTGTAGAAGTCAGATGAACGTTGTCGTTTAATATCCATAAGAGGCACTTCGTTAAGGGGAGTTGTTGGTTATTTGGAAATGAAATACTTCCACAATTTTGGTACATACTGTATATATGTTTTATGTTTTTACACTTGTTGTAGCAACCTATAATAGAAACGTTAATAATTAAATTTCTAAAAGGTTTTATTTTTATTAAGTATGAATAAATAAAGTCTGACTTATCTGTCAAAAAATGTTTATAAAATTAAAAACCATTGAAACGTGCTAAAAATATAAACGAAAACTTTTATTAGGCCGATCAGATGTATTAAAATTTTCATTTTAACTACAAATAAGCATTGAAGGATGAGGTATAAATAAAATGTCTACCTCTTGAATCTGTACTACGTTCTGCAAATTAAATTACTGCACTCCTTTCTTCTCTAGACTATAGTTGATTAAATTAAAACAGATATTTTATTATTTACAGAGTTAATATTTTTTTTATACGTTTCATCTCAAGGATCGTTCTTTTACTATAATTGGCTTTTTTCAGAATGCTTACATTTCTAAAATCGAAATAGTGCAAATTTTCCAATGCATGTTTTTCTAAAGCAGTAGAATTCTCATTATTTTTTGAAATATTACTTTTATGGTTTTTTTTTTTGTGTTAATATTGTTTGTCCTATGTAAGCGAAGTTAAAATCTTTATAAACTACATTTAGTTGATTTTCTATCTTGATTTTGGGTTTAAAATTTGAAAATAACGTAGGTACATAATATGTAGTGCTAAGAAATAAAAAATTTTAAACCGATATAGCCAAAGAACTTTTTATTTATATATTTGAATCTATGTGGAAAAAAGGAAGAGCTGGAAACATTCTCATTTGTACTCAAAAGATAAAAGTAACCTACGATTTTCGTTGAATTAAATAAAAACTACTCTCTTTTTATCCATCAGTAGGTACAAAACATATGAAATATTTTGTAGTGTACTCACCTACAGGTGTTCAATCGGACATCAATAATTAAGTCGAAATGAATCCAAGCACACCTGAAACGAAATTGAATTATTAAAATTCAATCTAAGCTGAATTTACGAGAAACACTATAGCCAAAGTTATTCTTTACGAAACGCACTTGAAACAATGTCGCCGTATTATTTTTATATTTTAGCGGTATTAAAGTTTTCAGCGGTTTTTTCTGTAGATACTGTCGATAAAAGAGCTTTGCAACCATCTCACGAGAAATCCCAACAAGAAAAATGGGTTGACGCTTTTTTAACTAAAAACCAAGGTGACCACCAGGTGGATTTGGTAAGGCTGTTGAAACAAATCACAAAGTCTTACCTCTCAGATTGTACGCCAATTATTTTATTTGACACTTTTACAGAAAAAAATGATAATCTGCTATTAGAAAAGCTATTAACAAACTTTCCTACTGCTTATGTACACGGACAAATCACTGAAGACTACCAGGTGCTGCTGAAGATTTCAACAGATAAAATTCAACCGTCTTGTGTCAGTTATCTTTTGTTCATGAAAGATGTCATGAAATCTAAAGATGTAATAGGGGTTCAGAGCTCTAATAAAGTTCTTGTGATAGCTCGCTCTTCGCAATGGAGAGTTTTTGAGTTTTTATCGAATGAAGAATCCAGGTATTTTGTTAATTTGTTGGTTATAGTGCAATCTGAAAGAATGATGACTACAAATCAGGTATCTATTTTATTCATATCTACAAAACTTCTGTTAGCAACTTATTGTTTGCCATTTATAGGAAGCTCCTTACATTTTATATACGCACAAGCTGTATACAGATGCCTTAGGATCGAGTAAACCAATTGTGTTATCCAGTTTTCAAGAAGGCAATCTAACAAGAAAAGTAGATTTGTTTCCGGCAAAACTAAGTGGAGGCTTCTCTGGACATCGATTTATAGTTTCAATGTCACATCAGCCACCTTTCGTCATTTCAATGTAAGTCTCTCTGTTCATACTTAAAATTAGTCTTTACATTTTTTGATTATAGGGGAAGAACAGCAGAAGGAGAAAAAATTTTCGAAGGTATCGAAATTAGATTGGTTGATTTGTTATCAAAAATGTATAATTTTACAACAGATTACAGAGAAGCAACGGAAGATTCTCAAGTGGGGTAAGTTAATATAAAGCTGTTTCACAATTAACGTAAACGGCTCACCTTTGTAGGTCAACAGAAGCAGTAACAAGAACTGTCGAAAAGAAAAAAGCTAACATAGGTATCGGTGGTATATATGCTACTCCTGAGAAAATAAGTAGAATGGGTCTAACCACATGGCATTCACGAGACTGTGCTTCATTTATATCACTTGCTTCGACAGCTTTACCTAGGTAAAATTTTTATTGAAGTATCTTATTTACCTAATGATTGGAAGATTGCAATTGATAAACCTTTGCCCAAATTATGGATCCTCAAAGTTTTTTTGATCTTAGGAAAATCAGTAATTACCATCACTTTCTAAAATTTTTGAGCGCATTATTTACAACCAAATGAAGGGTCCAGGGAAAAAACATGATAAGCGCCATTTTGCTAATTTTACAGGAAAGACAAAAAACGGCTACTATAATATTCTGAAACACTAAAATAATGAAATTGTCGTTTATCATATTTTTCCCTAGACCATTCAAATGTATTCTTCCCGAAAAACAAAGTGTACGTGTGATTTCTCTACTGGAACTCTGTTGTTACTAACTAGTCTTAACCCGGTTTTAGTTTTACTAAATTTTTCTTAAGTCTTTAATACTATTAATTATGAATTAATTTGTGCTAAATTTAAATATATTGTTTTTCATTTGGTCTTATTCACTTGGTAGGTCACAAAAAAATAATGAAAAACCTCTACCAAAATTGAAATTTTTTCCAGAGTTTCACAAAGGTCAATGTTTGGACCTTTCTGATTCATTATTTTATACTGTAGATATTAATTCAATACAATAATGCAGTGTTCTAACTTATGCTGACGACACAGAGGTGTATTTACATTTTAGTCGCTTTAATATAATTTTTTTCTGTATTGTGCTTTTTTATTATTATATCCAAAATGTTTTTTTTAGATATCGAGCTATATTGGGTCCCTTACATTGGTCAGTTTGGTTGGCCTTGGTCATAATTTATATAGGTGCAATAATTCCATTAGCGTTTTCTGATAAACTAACCCTCAGACACTTAATAGATAATCCTGCAGAAATCGAAAATATGTTTTGGTACGTTTTCGGTACTTTTACAAACTGTTTCACTTTTTCTGGAAAAGGATCCTGGGGTAAAGCTGATAAGAATGCTACAAAATTACTGATAGGTAAATATAATTTTCGTATTTTTATTTACCCTCCCAAGTAACACTAATGCTCTTATTGCGATTTTCATGGTTGTTTTAAAACTATACTATTGAAATTGTCCATCAAGGCGGAGCCTGTATTTCATATAGAACATAGCGTGATCTAGATTAAAACTGATTGAAAATTTACATTATAAATCTTAATAGATTTAAAACAATGTTTTACTTACCACTTTATTCTCGCAGAACGTCTGTTTCTGTTTACATTTTATTTTAAAACCTAGTTGCTTTAATATATTTAAATTCGTAGCCTCATTCTGCACGAATAAAATCTTAACCTTACAAATTTTGCCGGTTTTTTGATTGTTAAATTTGATGCATTTTCATATTTATGTACCTACCCAATTTAATTTAGCATATTACTGTTACATTTTGTTACTTTAAATCAGCTTATTGAGACGATTAATTAAAATCCAAAAGGCATGTCTTTTAACCAAATTGACTAAATTAAAATTTTTTAACTTTAAAATATTTTTAATGTACTCTTTAAAAGGTAAACATTTTTTCATTGGGTTAGAATGGAGAATTTTATTAAGTATATAGGCTTAAGATAAAATAGTTTTCTTAAAGGTTTTTAATGAATATATCAAGAGTATTCCATAAAACTACATTATAACTGTTTGTTCTAAAATGGATTGTTTTAAAACCAACTTGCTATTTAATTCTTTAAAATAACAAATTAGTTTTAAAATAGCAAATTAGTTTTAAAATAGCCAATGTCAAGAGTATTATAAAACCAGTATAAGATAAATAGGCCATTAAGAGCAAACATTTTTTTTATTTAAAGAGTGCATTAAATTCTTTGCATAAGAATAAGTGGTATTTAAGAACTTTTATTTTATCTTAAGATAACCTTAAAACCAATATCGTTTCATTAAACGTACTAAAGCACTTTTAAAACCTAAAATTTAAAGTGTCTTAAAATTGTTACGTGGGCTCTGCTTCCTCTTTAAGGGGTTCCAGCCTGCTTCCCCGGCTCCGAGGTTCAAGCTTAGTGGCGGTCTCAAGGGCTTATTGTGCCACTATTTGGATGCCCTATTCCTTCTCATTCATTTACCTAATACATTCCACTGTATAGATGGGTCCAAACGGTGACTGGTCTCACGCCTATTTAATGTCATCGGTGTTTTAATACATTTCTCAATCAGCCAGCGACTTAATAGGAATGTTACTAATTGCCTGATTCTTTTAGGTTTTTACTGGATTTTTACTATAATCATAACTGCCTGCTATACTGGTTCTATTATAGCGTTTGTAACATTACCAATATATCCTTCTGTAATAGATAGTGCAGAACAGCTGCTAAGCGGGTGGTATCAAATTGGCACGCTAGGTAATTCACTACATAAATTGAAAAATTATATCCAAATGAACTAGGTATAATATTTGTTTTTAGATAAAGGGGAATGGCAATACTTATTTCAAAATTCTTCCGATGAAGTAGCTGTAAAACTCATGAAAAGTTTAGATTTGGTAACTACAGTAGAAGAAGGATTAAGGAATACTACAAAAACGTCTTTTTGGAGATACGCTTTTCTTGGTTCTAGATCACAACTAGATTATATCGTTAGGACGAATATGAGCACAAGGTATGTTCTAATATCTTTAATTTCAGGCTGAAGAAACAGCAATAAATGTCTGTGCCAAGGTTATGATAAATACTCATCAGATTAGAGATAGGAGAGTCTTTATTATGACAAAAAGTCAGGCAGCCCTTAAAGAAATGAAAAGGATAGAAGTACAATCCAAATTAATATTGAATTGTCAACAATCCCGCCAGGCCAGGGCATAACATAACAAGGCCACTCTTAAAGAAAGCAGTCCTCCTAGCCAGGAAGGCTGCTGAAAAAATTCTAATTGGACCAGAACCCACATGTGATAGTTCATATTAATATGTTAAAGGGATACTAATAGAACAGCTAAATAGAGAGCACTAAAAGCTTTAGTTGGAACTTGCTGGACTCAGGTAGTCTAGAATATTCATAGAGGGCCCATTCAAGAGCAGTCAAAATCAACTTTTAAACCTTAGCAGGAACAAAGTAAAGACCACAATATGCCTCTTTACGAAACACTGCGACCTATGAAGAAACTTTAATCTCTTAAGGATATCTGATATGTAGAATATAAGAAGAGGAGGACGAAACTTCTATTCACATACAGGAATGATATTTCAGGATATAACACCCGAAACTTGAAGAAATGTCGAAAGCGCCCATTAGACATATTCTTGAATTCATTAAGCATATTAACATGATGGGGTAGAAACTGAGAGGGGTACAATAATCTTAGAGCTTCAGTACAAGTGGGCTTTGAAATACACCCTAATTCAGATAAATAGATAGAACGTCATCAATTTAATTTAGCTAATATTCCATTTTGTATTTTAGAGGTAAACGGTCAGTTTTGCATATCAGCAAAGAATGTTTCGTACCTTTTAGTGTTGCATTAGCTTACCCATCCAACTCAGTATACGCTGAAATTCTTAACAAAGGAATTGTATGGATTAGAGAAGCGGGAATTATGGCCAAAATTAAATCTGATGTAGAATGGGAGATGATGAGGAGTGCTACAGGGAAATTACTTTCAGTAAGTAAAAGTACATCGATATAAATCATCAATCAAATATACTAAACATTATTTTTAGGCCAATTCTGCAACTAGTTTAAAAACCCTGTCTTATGAAGACAGGGCACTGAGCCTCGAAGATACTCAAGGTATGTTCTTACTTCTGGCAATAGGCTTCGTCATTGGAGGAGGAGCTTTGGTAATAGAATGGTTTGGAGGTTGTTACAAAATTTGCAGACGAAACAAAAGAAGAGGAAGCGATGACTCTATCGAAAGCAATCCAAGGACCCACGCGAGGCAATCACCTTCCAGAACCAAATGGGATTTAAAAGGCCGTTACGACAATTTAAAAAAAACTTTCGAAGAAAATATTTTGAATAACGAAAGCTTCAATGGCACAAGTCAAGATCAAAAAGACGAAGACGAACAACATTTAGAACAAATCGATAATATGATCGATGCAATTTTCGAAGAAGTTGTAAAAGAAGATGGAAGTTCTCTAAGAGAAGAAATCGATACAGGGACATCGACAGAGGCTAAAAAAGAATTCAAGGAGATTAAAGAGATAAACTAAGAAATTTATATTGTTATTAGCTATTGCAAAATATACATAGTTTGAGGTTTGAGAATAAACTATACATGTTTTTATTTAAATCAAGATAATATATAATGTTAAACGTTACTGTAGTAACGATTTATCATGTGAAATAAGGGAGGACCTAGGTAACCATCCAATAGACAAAATAAACTTCTTAACCTTGGCCGAAATGAACTCAATACAGTAATAGAACCCTTTACGGGACATTACAGTTTTAGAAGACATCTAAGTGTCTTTGGGATATCTGATGACCTTTGCAATGACCTGATTAGGAAGCTTTCTACAGATTTATTGATAGTTTCTTTATTTGATGAAAATAAAGCATATAAGGGCAAGATTATCAATGTCTAATTTGTTAAAATAAAATGCGCGTATCAGTACCCAGGCTGTGGAATTATAATGCAATATAAAATGTACCAATTGTGTCAATGTAACCGATAATACTTTAATACTATAATTTGATTAGGGATAGACGAGCTGGAATGCTTAGTTCTCAACTAATTGTGCCGTGCGTAAAATGTATTTTGTAATAATATTTCTTTTAACGTGTGATGCATTATTGAATGTTCTGGGATCGCATAAATTGTAAGTTTTACTACATTTTTAGAGAAAAAAAAAAGAAGTATCGGAATTATGTAAGGTCCACACCTCGATACTGTTTTGCATATAAATTTTACATTCAGTCATCGGCATTATTTATGCAAAAATTACGAATTTATAAATTAAGTTGATTTTAAAAACTCTTATTCAGCGTTTGTCTGAAATGGTAAATTACGCTATATGGCCAAGAGGATATTGGTCAATACTTTGTTCTTAGATATCTGATTCTTGACACTCAAGGTCTCCTCCACAATAGTATTGGTACATAGACCAAGATATTTTTTTTAAACACAGGAGGGAAAACTAACGCGATCTTAGTCTCAATTTTTTAAACGATTTTAATGATTAAATATGTTTATCGCAATAAAAAGTTCGTGCGTTATAAAATATGTAATGAAAAAGAGAGAGGTTGTGGTTTTCCTTCAACTGTACTAGTAATTAAAGGACGTTGAAAAGGGATTCTAAACTCTAAGTGACCTTAAGAGTTTTGTAAACGGATTTGATATTTGTATACTACGAGGTACGCTAAAATATTAAACTAAACTACCACTTTTTGTCCGAAAAAACTAATAATAACAGAACAAAAGAAGAATTTTGAAAAATATGCATTTTTATATATTTGAGAGCTTAAATCAGTGATGAATGTATGAAAAAGCTACCGATGTGGTGGTACGTTACAAGGATATTTCAACTAAAGAAGTATTTAAACTAAATATACGTAAGATTAAGCAGAATGATTATCGAGTGCGGCTCCAGGGTAGAGGCCATGTCCATACCCTCCCCTCTTCGAGATAAAAAAAATGTTATAAATGAGAATATAGGCGTCGTAAATTCGTTTAAAACATTAACTATAATAATTATTATTTGTAGTACACTATCATTCAATGAAAACATAATTAAAGTCAATTTTATAACCTTAAACATAAACAGTTCTTAAATTTTAAAATACTGTTAGGCATTCCAACGACCTGTCAAAATGCTGCCAGTTTAGATATGGCAACCCTCTGAGCCTGTTGTCATTGACATTGTCAATTATACATTAGGGTGTGTCATTTTTGAGCAACTTTTTTTTTTCAACTAAAAAACAGGCTTAAAACTTTCAGGAAGGTGAAAAAAGAAGCCTTTAAAAATTTAAGCTCTTAATATTATCATTTAGTGGTGCCTGTTTCTAACTTTCCATTTTCCATCTTATTTTTGTAGCTTGTTATTTGAGCATAGTAAAAATAAAGTGAAAAATTATTTTGGTAGGAAATTGAACGCTCTACAAAAAGTTCTAATTTATTTTTTTCATAGAGTGAGCCGTTCTGAAAATATTCAAACTTAAAGTTGCAAATGTATGAAATTACACTAAATGATAATATTAAGAGCTCAAATTTTTAGAGGATTCTTTTTTCACCTTCCTGAAAGTTTTTAGCCTGTTTTTTAGTTGAAAAAAAAAGTTGCTTAAAAATAATACACCCTAATAGTTATATAGATTGCTCAAAGCGGGTCGTTAGAGAGCGTCATTATTGGTGGTCATTAATTTGAATCGGTCTAGCAAAACTGTGTTTTAAAACCTTTTTCCGGCCTTTGAATATATTAAAAAAAATAATTACATCTTTATTTCAAAGCATACGCTTTTATGTTTATTTTTAAAAACATGGATGATCAATCTATATAACTATCTATATCATTGACCCTGTCAAATCACCAGGCCCACAGTGTTAAAATATCATAACTGATCATGTGCCTGAGAGTGGTCTGTCATTATCTACGGACAACCATGTTGTTTGGAATGCCTAATTATAAAATCAAAGGTAATTTTCATTAATTAATTTTAACATATTTCATGTTATCACGTTATTTTTTTTGTAGTATCCAGGTCGAAAATTACATACTCCCTCCCCTTCTAACTTCGGTACGGTAAACTATTCAGTTAAAATGATTTTTATTTGTGATAAAACACATTTCTAATGAAAACATTTCCGCAATTAAATATTTACTCTAATGATAGCATTTCCGCAATAAAATATGCACACTAATTTCACCCCCTTGTGAAGGATAGTTACCCCCTTGAAAATTTTAAATCACAAAAAAGATCGACTAATACTGCATTTGAAAGAGTGTTTAATTCTCTATTCAACTGTGTATATAATTTTAAATTTGCTTTGTTTTTGACCTAATTAATTAAATTTAAAATGTGATATATAACAATAAATAAATGGTATCTGAAAATTATTTTGTATATTGTGCTTCATATTTTTCAGAGGCGGATAAACTAAACTAAGTGTGATAAAACTCTTCAAATTCGCAAAAAATGTATGCTACAATTTTGCCTTTCGCAATAAGTGGACGAGTGCCACGTGCACTGCTATAATAACTTGGCTTGTGGGACATCAAATAGATATAATATGAAGCGCGTCCGGGGGGATTTTGTAGAGGCTTTCCGACTGACGATCATAATATGTGTCTCCATGATATGTTAAAACGTCAGACGGAGGTAACAAAAAATAATAAATAATATAATAATAATAATAATAATAAATTACAATTTTGAGAGCGTCTGACATTCCTTTGGCAGTGGCTTAGCCCTCTGACGATTTGCATACCTCATCAAAGAGATGGTACGTAAATTTTCAGCTGGAGGTACGTTCGTTTTCATAACCGATATTATTTACAACTTTGAGTTGTCTGACGTTAACTAAAATGCCCCCCCCCCTCCAAAAATTCATCTTTGATGATTATAAAGTACAAATGACAGGACATACTTGAGAGAATGAAAATAGTAGGATGCAAATATCAAAATAGAACGAGGCTATATAATTCTAGGCATTCTATATTTTACACTTCACAGTTTAACATACCCCCTTAACCGCCCATTTTTATTCAGATTTTTTTTTTCAGAACCAATAGACGTCATCGCCTTATAAAGCTTGATTTTTATGAAGACTTCAATTTGATATCGTTTTCTGTTTCAGAGTTGAGATTTTTTTAATATTTCAACCTTCCGTAACCCCCACCTTTATTCAGATTTTTTTAGAATCAATAAGCTTCATTCCCTTATAGAGCTTGATTTTTTTATAAAAATTTCATGTTGATAACGCGTTTCGTTTTTTATTTATGGTTTTTTTTATTTCAACAGCCCCTAACCCCCCATTTTTATCACGCTTTTATTAGCTTTACCTGTATGTATGTATATTTGTAACTCTTCTTCGGACTAAAAGCAAGTGGCTTATAACTGTCAGTATATCGCACTACCTCAAGTTCGTTCATTGGACGAGCGGTCTAAGGCGCGGGTCTGTCGATCGCCAGAATCACCGATTGTGGGTTCTAATCCCATCCACGGCTGAAAAACAAATAATTGTTTTTTTTCAGCAATTTTTTTTTAATAATTAATCGAACTAAAAAGTAAAAATAAATATAGTTTAAAAAAACTAAAAAACACGCTTTTATAATACATCGAACTAAAAAGTAAAAAATAAATATAGTTTAAAAAACAAAAAAACACGCTTTTAGAGCATATCAAACAAAAAAGTTAAACATAATTTTTCAAATAAGCTTAAAACAATAATAAATGGAAAATACTAGTATTATTTTGAAAAAAGCGTGCGGCGCTTTGTCCATATTTCTCGTACATCGAGCGCCCGACGCTTTTTTCACAATAATACTAGTATTTTCCATTCATTATTGTTTTAAGCTTATTTGAAAATATAATTTTTAACTTTTTCTACACCCGTATTATAATAATGCACTTATATGCCCATAATCTGTTTCATAATGATACCCATTATGATACAGATTTTTCATTACGATACAGATTTTTAATCAATAGAAACCTACAATTTTTCAATCAAGCATGCTGTTTGACGTTTGTCTTAGGTTCCTATGTAATTGTTTTAGTTGTCAAAATGTATTAAATTTTCGTAGATAGCTAAACTTCGATAATTATAATATTAAAATGTCCGATATCAGCGATATAGAAAACTCCTCCACACATATCGGAGAAAGCAGAAAATATAGTAAAAAATATTTTGCCGCAAAAATCTGGAGAAATGCCAATACCCGAAGTAATACCATTAATTACAATTTTGTAGAATTTTTTATAGAAATACGAGTAATTACTGTTATTGTGTTCAATACCAATATAAATGTAATATTTATGGGTCTTCATTATTTATCGGGTGTAGAAAAAATAGCGTATGCAACTCTCATGTAATGGTTATTAGAACACTCGCATAAACCATACGAAACTCACCTTTGGCTCGTTTCGTATCCCGGTTAATGCTCGTGTATTAATAACCATCATTACATGATCGTTGCATAATATACTATTTTAGTTTGATATGCTCTAAAAGCGTGTTTTTTAGTTTTTTTAAACTATATTTTTATTCATAGGATCTTCACCTTATAGAGCTAGAGTAGTTAAGCACTTAATTTTGTTTACTTTTCTCAAAACATCAAAAATTCGTATTTAAAAATGTTCATCTACCTATGGGTATAATTTTTCATTCTAGCGGCGCTAATCATACCAGACACAGAATTCAAGATTATATAGAAGAAACGAGCTTGTCACTCAGAGATATTTTGCCAATAAAGCCTAAACACTATGACAAAAACCGAGCCCCAAAATCCCAAGGTCAACCCACTATAGTCTATTTTCATGTAACTGTGTTGTCTTTGGATTCGATCAATGAAGAATCCATGGTAAGTAAGTAATTTAATTCTGGTAGTCAACTGAACTGGATGAAGGATTTTGAAAAAACCAAATTAAAACTTTATAGTTCGATATTATATTTTTTGTAGACATACGTTACAGATATATTTCTGGCTCAAAGTTGGAGAGATCCAAGGCTGCGTCTTCCAGAAAACATGAGCGAAGAATATCGAATTTTAGACGTCGAATGGTTGCATAATATTTGGAGGCCCGATTGTTTTTTTAAGAACGCAAAAAGTGTGACTTTCCACGAAATGACTATTCCGAACCATTACTTGTGGTTGTATCATGACAAAACATTATTATATATGTCGAAGTAAGTGTTCTTGCTGCTAAAAATCCATATTCTCGCAAATATAAAGGCTCTTACTGCATTTTTTTTAGGTTAACTTTGGTGTTATCTTGTGCGATGAAATTTGAAACTTATCCACACGACACTCAAATTTGCTCAATGATGATAGAAAGCTGTAAGCCATTTTAATAGTAGCTATATATAAGTTGGTAAAGACCGTCTCCAAATATTTCGCTGTGACTTACTACTTACTAATAAACTTATTACTTCAATGAAAAAAATAGAGTAAGAGAGAGAATATGTTAATTGTCCAAGTTAAAACACTTATTGACAAACACAATATTGTTATACAAAGCATAAATAAATAGTCTTTAAAATATAAACAAACATTATTATAAATTAACATTATAATACATACATCTAAAATAAAATAAAACATATACTATCACAGTGTCTCGTCATTATAAAATTCTGTAATATCATAATAACGCCTAGTTAACAGAAATTTCCTGAGTTACTTTCTAAAACAATTTTGTGATATAACATCTATAACAAAGTATGTGATAGCCTGTTGTACATCTTGATGCCACTATATATAAATGAGTCTCTTATAAGTTCAGTTTTGGAAATAGGCAACTTCAAGTTATCCGTTTGGCAAGTTTCTAAGATAAATAACAAAGTTAATGTTAATATTTCCTGTTTTAAGAACAGCGGTCTACATGAAACTAATCTATGTGGTTCACATAAGAACCTTATTGCCCGTTTCTGCATTATAAAGACAAATAAACAAATAACTCGGCAGAACAAACTGAACATCATAACGTAAATGGAAGTCAATTAACGCATAATATGAGTGTTTTGCTGCACAAACTCATAGTTCACGAGAGGTAGTTATAATGGCATAACAATCCAATACAAGTTTTTTTAACAGTAGATGAACATGAGAATTAAATTTCAAATCCGTGTCGATATTAAAACCTAAAAATTTTGTAATCTGTTGCTTCTATAGTATCCATATCTATTAAAATATCAGGAATATAACACTATTTTTGTTTTTTTTTCTAATTTTATGTAAGAAAATTTGCAGTGCATCATGTTTTAAAAGATTTGAGATCATTAGTAATATTTGCATGAAGAATATTGACGTCTTTATTATGCCACAAGATAGTAGTATCGTCAGCAAATTGAGTGAAAATTCCTGAGATATTTAACTTACCTAAATCATTTACATAAATTAAAAACATGGTGGGCCCAAGACTAGAACCTTTATGTCACTTGTTTGCGAGTCTGAAACAGTTCGGACTAACTGCGACCTAAAAGGTAGGATTTCTTCCATCTCAATGCCATATCTCTTATACCGTAAACTTCAAGCTTTCGCAGCAGTATTCCGTGGTTGACACAGTCAAAAGTTTTAGTCAAATCACAAAATACTGCAGTTGAAATTTATAATTGTGTAGGCTAATTCCAAAAATGAAGAAACAGCATCCGATAAGTTTTTATTGTGATGAAAACCGAACTGATTTATGTCCAGTTTATTATTTTGGTCTAGATATCTAATTGGGTTTGACAAGTTTTTCAACACTTATTCCCAATGTTGGAATTAGAGATATGGCCTAAAATTAGACGGCTCAGTCAAGTCTCCTCTTTTATATAATGGAACCACAACACTCGTTTTAAGAAAAGGAGGAAAATTTCTTTCAGCATAACTTTTATTTATTAAAATGGATAAAACGTCTAATGCAGAGGTAGGAAAGTTTTGTAATATTTTTACTGACATTCCATCGTATCCTGATGTTTTGTTGTTTACGTCATTAAAAACTTTTAAAAGGAATTTGTTTCTCTTAAGAAAAAAATGAGTATTTAATTGGTGAAGATTTTACAAATTCTAATGGATCAATTGTTCTATTTAGATTTGTTGTTAGATTTTCAGCGATATTACAATAAAATGTATTGAAATCGTTAGGATTTATATTTGCATTGGATAATTTATTGGTAATTTATTAATAATAGACCAAGTTTATTTGAGCTTTCAATTCTTGTATGAGAATATATATCTTTAGCTTTTCTAATAAGTGATCTAACGCCGCGCCGGCCCTGTTGCATACTAAGAATTCAAATTTCAAAAATCATCCACATTTTAAAAATACATTATTTGCTTTGACGCTCCGGGAGACTTAAAGATGATTTATTATGGTGCTATTTTACTTACAGGTGAGTGTATGTGTGTCTGAATTCGAGAGCTATGGTTGCACTACGATTTATAATCTGGACGCCATATCAACAGAAATTAAATTACTGCTAATACGGCACTCATCAAATACTACAACAAACCATGCAAATTAATTAAAAATCCACACGGTTTGCAGGTAGTAAGTCAAAACGAAATATCTGGAAACCGTCTTTATTTATTTACTGATACAAAATATGTTTACTTTATTTCAGTGTCTCATACAGACCATGATTTAGTGTTTATTTGGAACATGACCGATCCATTAGTGGTTAATCCAGACATCGAGTTACCACAATTAGATATTTCAAATAATTTTACGACAGACTGCACTATAGAGTATTCAACAGGTAGGTATCAACTCAATTATTCATAAATGCAGTGCTATGTAAAAGCAGAAATGTAAAAAGAAATTAACAGGGACATGACTGCTAAAATGCGTTCCTGAATAGTTATTTATTCAACAAGTAAGTTGCTTTACTCACGAGTTTCATACAAAAATTTTTCTACCTCCGTAGATTTAATTAAATTTGATAAAGCCATTATAAATTAGTACAATTGTTGGCATTATTAATTTGAAGTAAAGAAGAACTTACGTTAGTACTAGTAGACTGCGCACCAAAATTAACGCATAATTTTAAAAATCGTGATAAATAATTTTAATGTTTCTATTTTTGTGATAATATGCATATAATTTTTACCTCCGGTATATTGTAAAGATTTATCGCTAGAACTGCAAAACGCTGATAGTTTGTATCATTTTTTGCAAGTAAATTGAAAACATGATAGCAGTTCTTCATTTTAATTCCAATTTAGTATGGTTTGAATACGTTTGGCTAAATCTTCAAAGGCCTTTTTCAAGTTATTAAGTGTTTTCCCTTAAAATGAACCACCAGCAGTAAGAGAATCTAAATTTGTCAGAATCAGGTTGTATTAAAATCGTTACTCTTCGCGAAGAAGGATACACTCAAGTTGAACTCGCTAAACGGTTTAATGTCACTCGGTCAACCATTTCAAGAGTATTAATACGTTTTGCTGTCATTGGAAGTAACTCAAGACCGGTTTTTGAGACTTCGTACACTGAGCCAAAGATTTGTTACCAGTCATTCTCTACAAAACGAATTTTTAGATAGTTATAAATTTAGAATAAGCCAAAACACGATAAGGAGAAGACTTGCCGCAGATAACCTGCGCCCTGAAAGAGCATCCACTGGCCCATTATTAACCAGAGAGCATAGAAGGCAAAGATTGGATTGTGCTTGTGAACATGTTGTTTGGAATAATGAAGATTGGGGAAGAATATTGTTCACCGATGAATCCAGGTACTCTCTTACGACAGGCGGAACAGGGTATACAGAAGGCCTGGAGAAAACTACGCACAGTGTAACATTATAGGGACTGTACAGTATGGTGGCGACTCAGTAATGGTGTGGGATGGGATTAATTTGGAGGCTCGTACGGCGTTGGTTAGGATAGATAGCGGGTGGCTTACATCACAAAGGTATATTACAGACATTTTAGAAGAGCATGTCTTGCCATTTGCACCATTTATTGGAGAGAATTTCAAGCTTATACATGATAATGCAAGGCCACATGTTGCAAAAATCGTGCAACAATATCGTCAGGAGGTTGGGATTCCTGCCATGGTTTGGCCTGCGAGAAGTCCCGACCTCAACCCGATAGAACACGTTTGGGACATCGTAGGAAGACGATTACGACAACTACCTAACCCACCAAACACATTAGATCAACTGTTTTTGCGATTGGTTGAAATTTGGGATCAAATTGATCAAGATCAAATAAGAACGGTAAGTTTTAGTATGAGAGATCGTTGTCAAGCAGTAATAAACGCTAGAGGAGGCAATACTCGCTATTAGATTAATTTTTTTAAACTTTAGAAATTTTCCATTTTGTAATTTTTTCATGATGTTTTATTGCAATGCATTTCTCGTAAAAAACAATGTTTCTTATTTCAAATATTTTAAAACCAATCTTAAAAAACAAAAGAAAATCAAACTTAAAAAACAAAAAAAAAGCAAAAAATTTATTCGTTGCTGCCGAAATTATAATTTTAAAATTATGCGTTAATTTTGAATTCGCAACTGCGCTGGTTTATTTAGTTGATTTATATCGACACTAATAGAGATGTCAAAAAACGTTGAAATAGGTTGCCGGTGTAGTTTTTTGGGTTAGGTAAATTCAGATATGTGAGGGAAGTGTGAATCAACGTGTGAAGTTTTAGTATATGGTACTGTGATAATTAAACAGTCTCCGGTATCATTAATATCCTCACACTTCGTTTTATACAATCCACCTTTCCCGTTATTCGACAATTTCGCATTACTTATGTGCGAAAAAAGTGACACGTAACGACATTCTTTTTTTAACGCAAAATTAACTGATACGGCACTTTTTTATCCATTCACGAATTATATATTTTATGAACATAAATTGATTAAAAAACTTAGTTTTATGACGGACGTAAAAAATATTTTATTAGTGCCACCAAATGTAAATATAAAATTTTGAATCCGCTCATAGTAAACATGTTACAGCTTAAAAAATAATCGATTTGTTAATAATGCAGAGCTTAGGCGTCCTGTATTGCTTGGCTTCCATTATGATTAAATTGTCTTAATAAAGTGTAATCGTTTAAACGATCATCTTGTAGCATTTTCCTAGTTTCATTGTAATGCACCGGTATTAAATTAATTAGTGCTCAACAACGAAGTAATTAATCCACATTAACATTTCTGGTTTATGCAATAAGAAAATAATAACACATTGGCTCATAATCGTTGGCAATGGATAAAAATTTCGTACTTGTTACTGATTACAGGAAACTTTACATGCTTGGCGGTGGTCTTTAATTTGCGAAGAAGACTCGGCTATCATTTGTTTCACACCTATATTCCATCGGCGTTGATTGTGGTGATGTCGTGGATTTCGTTTTGGATCAAGCCTGAAGCCATTCCAGCACGAGTCACTCTCGGTGTCACGTCATTGCTGACATTAGGTAATATGCATTTATCTACCTATATTACTATCTACTTATGTCTTCTTCTAAATATTTGCGATCACTGATCATCACCATCATTATTATTTTTAAATTGCAAATTATGCTATTACTATTTTTTTTTTCAAATATTAATTGCTCGAATAAATACTAGAGTTTCCGATCTCGGCAAGAAACATCGATTCTTAGTACCGATTCAAATAGTGGAGCCAAAGATCGATAAAAGAAAAATCGGGAGGAAAAAATATTGATCTCTGATAGATCGAAGATTGATTCATTCTATGTAAAATATAAAATTAAATTTAATCAATAAAAAAATAAACAAAAAAATTTAATCTTTATTTTAAAAATAAACATATTCTTTAAAATTTGGAATTTAAAAATTAGAATATTTAGAAAGTGTTAATATTCAAATTCTATTTTCTACTTTTTCTATCAGGAGTCATAAGGTTTCCTGAGAAAATAGTCTCTCGGATAGAGCCGCAACACATATAAATACTTTTGAGCAACTTTTCATAAATTGTTGAAAAGAATTTGACTATGAATGCCAATATTTAATAGGACCCGTTGTCTTCAAATTCGTTTATGGCAACCACAAAATACCCAAAAAGTACATGGACATAGTGTAAGAGGTGGGCTAGAATCGATATCCACCGATATAAGATCGATTCTCGATAAGATCGAATCGAGACCGAAACCCTAATAAATACTCTAAATCATTTTCTACTATTATAATTTTTTTTTTCATTAAAATTTTTGAGGAAATATAACAGGATTCATTATTTTCAAAAATAGGAAATAAAGATTTTGGTAGATAACAATAGCTTCGTTTACGAAAAGAATCCTGAACTGATTTAGAACTATCATAAGCGGTTCAGAAACAATAACAAATGGAATTAGTTTTATCGCTAATGCAGAATTAGAAACACGAGTTCAGTTGTAACTACTGCGCATGCGAAAAATTACTATTAATTCAGAATCAGTTCAGGATTCTACCGCGTACGTGACTACAGCGAGCTATACAAATAATGGGAATGACTTCAGACGAAATGCTCCTAAAATATAGCAAAATAAAGTAAATATACCAGATGAGAGGACCTCCTATTGACGCAGAAATGACCTGGTATACAGACGGCTTCAAAAACCATGAAGGATCAGAAGTAGTTATTTATAGTGCCAAGCCAGAGACAAGAATCTCACTGAGCTTAGGCAAACATGCAACAGTATTCTAGGCAGAAATAGTAGCAATACACCACTGTGCAACCACAGTCAAGGGACGTTAAAAGCACTCAGTTACATGCAAGTACACTAAAAGCTTGTGTGGGACTGTTTGGACATAACAGAGCTGGGTAGTCAAAAGAGCCTGGCCACCAGCCCACAGAAGACATCAGGGCAATAAAGATAATTTACTAGCCCGAGAAGGAGCCACACAGGCTCTTATTGACGCAGAACCCTTCTGTAGTGTCGCAAAGACAGCTATCAGAACATGAACAAAGCAGTGGATTAGTCAGGACAGAAGCAGGGTTCTTAAAAGGTCCATCACCAAAACTCATCGAACAAGTCATAATAGGAAAAACACTACAGTTCTAATAGACTTATTAACAGGGCATTGGAGGCTTACTATATGTTTATAATTGGCCTGGCAGAAGAAATCTTGTGCCGATCCTGACAGGAAGACGAGAAAACTGCAAACGTATTATACTACTGCGAAGATCTTTATCAAGACTGATATTTCTTACACTGGGAGAAAAAAAAAACAAGGGCAACTTGCTACGCCGGAGAGATACTTCCTAGTCTATGGAGTCTACTATCAAACTAGACAAGGTACTCTAACCAACGATTAAAGGATATCCACAAAAGGTCGAGATGGGAGAGGCTACATAGCCCACAGTCCCAACGAAATCTAATTTAATCTATCGCAACGTAGCGAATTTTTTTAGATTCTTGGAGATCTATATCAATAACTTAACAAGAGAAAAAAATTAATTAAGTAGGAACTCATTTTTAAAGTATTTTTTTTTATTAAATTCAAATTTAAATTTCGTACCAACTGTTATAAAAGTTGTGGAATGTATAGTAGAGTACATTGAACAAGGATATCATGTACGTACAACCTTATGTAATAATTTGTCTAAGGCTTTCTATTGCACATTCCACGATATTATGCTGGATAAACTAATACATTATGACCTAAGAGTTATCCCTTTGGAACTCATACGAACTTTTATATCTGGTCGCTCTCAAGGTGTTGTATCTAATAATAATATTTCCTGATTTAGAGAAATAAAACATGGTATACCGCAAGGATCCGTTTTGGGGATCATTCATTTTTTTATATACATAAAAATTACCTTTTTGACTACATATCAACTGATAAAAGTATATTGTTTGCTGACGATACTACTTTCTTGAACATTTTTTCCTCTACCGGACAAATAAAAAGAAATTGAAGGAAAAGCTGAAAACTGGTTTGTTTCTAACAAACTTAAGAATTGTGAAAAATCTCAGTCTGTAAATCGCAAAATCCAATCAATTGTTTATTTGAAAAACACTTTATTTTAGATTATTCCCCGTACCAGGAATGATAAGAGATTGCATCACTGTTTACCATTTATTGATAAGAAAGTTTGATATTGAACTTATTAATGTTTTTAGAGCTTTCTCTGCGTCTAGTGCTATCGAAAGTATGTCTAAGAACACACTGGAAATATATCAAATAACAACTATGTCATCACTTTCCTTCTAGATGTAAAATAAGAAGAGCAGTTTTATCACGACTAGCTATAAAACAAATTGCCATTCTGATAGTCTCGTCGTAAATATCGTTCAATTTTAAAATAAAATATAATGTGTTTGTACAGGGGGCTTTGAAAACATCGTTAAAGGATTATTTTAAAGAGGAGGACAATTTCATTGCTATCGTACGACACTCGTATTTAAAAAACTTTAACACAAACGTTATTTCGTTTGAATCTTAATTTTAAATAAAGTTGTTTGCATTATCTGAAGAATAATATAATAATACTTTATTGCTTCTCTAAAACATTTAAGTTTACAGCAAGGATTTGTATTTTTACAAAATATACCTATTAAAAACTTATGTAATAGTAGAATTGTAAGAAATACATAATAGTAAATTGAGTATTTAATTTGAACCAGGGGCGTACCGAGTTTATTTTAGGCCCACCCGCAAAACTTTCCTCACCCCGCACATTTTTTCCGAAAAAATAAGTAAACAAAAATGTCATTAAAAAATATTAAAGACCATAATATAAAGTAAAAAGTAAATAAATAAAAACAAAATAAAGACTAACTAATAAACACAAAACAAAAATTAACCAAATATAAAAAATAACCATACCCTGGTTCAAGTAAAACCAAAACTTAGAACTAATAATAAAAAAAAGTTCGTTAAATTGTTATCATTTCCAATGCACTTAATGGTTGCAAAAAATACGAAAAATGTTTTAACTGACATGAGTGAAAAAAATATTTTATGAGAATACCTAGTTAAAATTGGGCGCCCCCAAATAGCCCGGGGCCCTCCAGCACCGCGCTCGTTAGACACGCCTCTGTTTTAAACATGAAAACATTATATACCTAGGTAATAAGAATTAAACAAACTAATATATATATTTACCTATCTAGCATAAAAAAGTATTTGAGGATATTAAAAAAAAATTGTACAAATTTTATTTACTTTTCTTAATAACCTCGTTTAAAATATATACGAGTGTGAAAAATCACTTTAACACAAAAGATGTACAATAATTTTCCTACGACCACAAAATAATTTAATCAAAAAAATTTAAAACTAGCAAATCTGGCTATAAAGGTTCCATCAAGATGTGGATGGTTTTAGATTTGTTTTTTTATGTGCCTTATTGACTAATTTTTAAAGAGTTTTCGCCAAAATTAAAAATATTGAGATTGCATTTATAAAATTTTTATAGGATGATAAAGATAAAAAAAATTAGTTACAAAAAATATTAGAATACGTTAATATTTTTTATTAGTTTATTATTTTTTTGAATCAAATAAGTTGAATAACTGTGAACAAAAACTTTTTTATTATTAATGATTACCCACTTCTCTACTGACAATTTTTTTCTAAACAGTAATTAAAATATTACAAAATAATGTATTATGATAAATAACATTTATTTTAAATAAATAAACAACAATAGTCGTATTTTTCCAATTTTTATATTAAAAAAAAGACAATTAATTGGGAATTGAACATCAGCGTTACGAAATAGTCACGAAAAGTAAATTTGAAAAAATCAGATTCTAAACCATCTACGCTATCACAGCTTTGTTATTTGACTTATCTAATTAAAAATGTATATGGACCAGAAAAGAGCAAAAATAATGTAGGTAGTTAATTTAAAATTCTTTTAATAATTGGTTAAACGAAAACATCCAAGATCTATTTTTAAAAATTAATCATCAAAGCGATTTTACTATTAAAATGGACATTTCATCAATCAAAACAGAAATTAGACGTCTGATCATAGGAGTGATCATAGCAAAAATTATTTACATTTTATATTTTAGAAAATAAAAAGCGTTTCAAAAACTAATCAACAAAATATAAAGGAAAATAGCAAAGAAAGAAAATATGCAACACTCCAACTTTGATTTTGCTTCCTAAGGAGAATATCATTCTTGGACCGGTTTCGTTCTCATTAGGTCTTATCAGCATTTTGCTTTCCAAATGCAGATGGCGTTACCATTTTTACTCGTTGACTACCTACACCCTACAGTGTTTCAACATCAATGTAGGCGAATGAATGTAACACATCTGGAAGACTATTTGAGAGACTGGAGTCAAGATTGTCTATTGCTTACTGATGAGTCCTAATAAGGACGAAACCGGACCAAGAATAATCTTCTCATTAGAAAGCAAAATCAAAGAGAGTTAAAGTGTTGAAAATTATTTTCCATCTCTGCTATTTTCCTTTTTGATGTAAAGCCTGTTGTGCGTTATTAGCCAAAGGAGTAGTTGTTTTTAGGAGAACAACGGTCGCTCGATGTTTCTGTAACACGGACTCAAAGTTTGTCTCTCTTTTTCATTTGTTTTTATTTTTAAATTGATCACTTTTGAGAATTGGAGTTTTTTTTCTTTATTTTATACATTGTTTCTTTTTCGAAAATTAAGCTATTAATAATTAATTGTTTTTCCTATAATAAAAAAAAATAGTGAGGTTATACAACTTTAAAACAAAACATTATTTGTTTGAAAACATCGTTTTAAAAGATTAAGACAATTTCATTGTTATTGTATGACACTCGTATTTGAAAAACTTGAACACAAACGTCGTATAAATGTTCCGTTCCATTCTTAATTTTAAATAAAGTTGTTTGCATTATGTGAAGAATATCCTGTTATGGTCAAATAATTTTTCAATTTGTATAGATAGTACTTAATTGTTAAAAGAGTCGAAATCGATATGAATCTGAGTGGAAAAGTGGTACAAGTACAAAAGTATTGTTTTAGATGGGAGAAAGTTCAGTATTCATCGGAAGTTTCCTTTTCATTATTTTGATTAATAGCAAAAGAAAAATTTCGGTATGCATCCTTTCCGACTTAACTCATTCTGTAGATTAATTAATTGTTACATAAAATTCGTGTGGTTAACTTTGTAATAGTCCTTGACATTTCATTCTTCTCGTTTTCTCGATTATATTTCTTACCAACTTTTATTAAAGTTAATTGCAATTATATTTATTGGCGTAGGTATATAAAATGTATTTATATTATATACCTACCTACTAATATTTTTTTAACTTGTAAATTTATTTTTTTGGAGTATATTCACTGCAGTTCAATCAAAATCGTTCTCCTGGCAGATTATTAGTTTTCAATTTGCGTACCTAGACAATATCGATTTTGATAAGTTAGGTATAGTCCAATACACATAAATTAGTGTTTCGTTATGTACAATACTCGTGTATCGATAATTTTGCTAACTACTCGAGCATAACCCAAGAAAGTTATTACAGTTTTAAATGATTGTAATAATAATAGGCCTGTTTTTACTAAACTTATTGAGTGCATGTTTTTAGTAAAAAAATCAATATTTCTAAAAGCGCTATTTCAAAATAAATCCTTATAAGCAATAATATAGTTTCTACAAGGGCCAGCTTGAAAATATCTATATTTTTTCATTAAAATAAAATGTGTTCCTAAGAGTGTTGTACACCATATTACTAGTAATAGTTCCTTATTACAATTTCAGCACCTGGTCCTTTCCTTATTCAGATAAAATGTTTATGGTTCACCAAATGTTATGAATGTGTAACGACACATAAATGATTGTTCTACAATTGAAACTGAAAAAAGCCCTAAAGGAAAACACTTTCTGATTAAACGCCTACAATTTATCGGTTTTGTTAACACGTTTTTCTACAAATTTTTTTCACTGTTATTAGATAACGTTCGCTCTGTATTAATAAGACTATTGTTTGTAGGTTATTTTATTGGTTAAATGTATTTCTTCATCGCCTTCCAATAATTTGTATTGTAATATTATAAGGTGAGATTATTGCATCCAATATTTCTCAAGAATTAGATTGAGAACATTGTCATTAATACCACAAAGTCATAATTATTCAGATTCTTTCAATCGGTTTCAAAATGTACATGGGAAAATATACGAGAATTTGTGCTTTTTATATCAACAAACGCAGTTTGACGAATAGTTTTTAGTTCTAATAAAAACGAAAACAAAAAAAAAACAAAAAATCAAAACCGGTCATAAGCAGGTAGGTAGAACACTACGGCCTCTTGCAGGGGCGCATATACGGAAGGGGGTAATTACCCTCCAATAATTTTTATAGGTACTAAAATGTATTATTATCAAAAATAAGATCTTAAATATTATCACTGTCCCCCCAGATTTAAACTTTATTTCTACTACCCCCAGACTTAAACTCTGGATGCGCCACTGGTCTCTTGGGTCTATTGTATTTCCCTGTTTTCCCCGTATTCAGGTGCTATCTTTGGAATAATCCTGTGCCTTTGATTAGTTTTACTAAGTTCCCTACCAAGTGTTCCTGAGGCGTTCTTTCCGGTTCCAGGTCGAAAAGAATGAGACGTCGCCTAGTAAGAACTTCGCATTCGAGGATAACGTGGTATGAGATTTCTTTCTCTTCCATTCAGAGTCTACATGTGGTGGAATTATTATGTAATCCCATCACATGAAGGTATTTCAGTAAGAAATGTCCCGTTAGTAATCCTACAATGGTAGATTATCTGAGGCCCTGCGAGTATCTCAGTAGCCATGCGCGGGTTTGGTCCCCTTAGCATGATATTACTGATTCTGTGTCATCTTATCTATTGCCAGTGAATTTGGTGTTTTGTAGTTATCCACCTGTTCACTTCCTGTCAAGCAGAGGTTTTGCTTGTCCCAAATACAGGTTCGGGTCCTGTGAATGGTAGTTATGATCCCTCTTTGGCGAGTTCATCAGACTTTTTATTTTCTTGGATACATTTGTATCCTGGTAGCCACGCTAGTTTTACATTATTGTGGATTGCCAGATCATTTAGTATTCTAAGGCAGTTCCAGACCAGCTTTGACTTGATTCTGTTTAAACCAAGGGCCTTTAAGGTTGCTTGGTTATCTTAAACAATTAAGATGGTTTGCTTTTTGTACTTCCTTCTTAAATTATCTCGTACAAACAATTTGACTGCATGTATTTCAGCCTGAAATACAGTGTTACGTTTTTCCAGAGAGACTATTATATCGCATTTGGGTTTAACTCCATGTACGCCAGAGCTTGTTTCCTTGTTAATTTTATTTCCATTCGTATACCATACGAGATCGCTAAGCAAGAATTTCTCTACCTCCTTATTTACCTCGTTCCAGTTGCAGTTGACCTGGAAGAGTCTGTTGAAGGTTAGGCGGGGTGTCATATGATCTGATCCCATGTTTAATATAGGATCATTTACCTCAGGTGTTATTTTGGTATGTTTTTATGTCCCAGTGGGTTCCAGTTGTTGGAGATGTCCAGCCCGTATGTACTCATTTTGGCCTCCCCATTTATGACTAGGTAAAGGGGTGGGAGGTTTAGAATGATTTCCATAGAGGCAGTACTTCTCATTGCTTTTATAATATATAGGCTTGCCGGCCTCTGTACTCCTGAGAGGGCATTGAGGACTATTTCTGGTTTACTTTTGGACATTAAACAAACGCTCCATAAGTTATCATGGGTCTTGTTATTGCCGAATATAGCTAGTGGACCATTTTTGGTTTTAAAACCCATGTTTTCCTAAATGCCCGTCTCCCTACATTTATTGGTCACTTTTTGTAAGTGTTGGTTCCAAGTAAATTTGCTATCTAGGATAAGATTCAGATATTTTACTGGGTTTGTTCTTTTTAGCTTTCCTCCAAATAGGGTCGGAGTTTGTGAGACCTCCAACCTTGTTTTCCAAGTAAAGGTTATAAATTGTACCTTGTCAGGCTTTACCATCACGCATCACATTTCTGTCAGCCTTAGAGTTCTTTGCATGAGTTCGAAGACTGGTTTGGATTTTCCCTCGGATAAGAATAACTATGTCATCGGCGTATCCTTGGGCGTACAGCCCTTGCTTATTCAGTGTTCCTACCAGTTCCACAGTAAAAGAAAAAGGCATCCCCTATGGATATTAACCTGCATAGTTTCTCTGAACATTTATGACTGTACTTTCCGTCCACGCAACATATACTCTATCCACCAGCAGATGATGTCTTCGATTAATTTAAAGGAGGTATTATCAAAAGCTCCTTCTACGTCAAAAAATGCTGCAAGGACTATTTCTTAACTACTGAGTTCCCCCTTTATCTTGGTTACAAGATGATGCAGAGCAGACTCACAATATTTTCCTGCTTAATAGGCATGTTGGTTAGTATGAAAAGGCCTCTCTATCAGGGTGGCTTGCCGGACATGCTGATCAATCAGTTTTTCCAATTCTTTTAATAAAAATATGACGTCAGAGTTATTGCTCTGTGGGCCTTTGTCACGGCCCTGCTTTGTTTCCAGGTATTTGGTACATGTTTATGTGCCAAACTTGCCCTGTAGAGCCTACAAATATGCGGAACCAGTGTTTATATTGCCTGTTGCAGAAGCACAGGCAATATCCCATCTGGTCCCAGTGATTTGAGCGGGTTGAAGGTGCGTATTGCCCATGTTACTTTCTACTGTGACTACCCTTTCTGCAGTTTCATACTCTTGGCTGTAGACTATTGTTTGAGAGTTCCAGTCCGAAACCGGTCGCTGATTAAAATAACTCTGTTTATCCACCACCCTACTTTAATATATTTTCCTAAATAAGTAAGTTAGGATTAAGGTGACTCCTGGTGGAACTTTTTATTGCATTTGGATTAGTCATTTAAGCAAAAGTAGTAAAAATACATTTTTTTAACTTAATTTTTTAAACAAAAAATATGGTTTTTCTAGCAACTCAAAATACACAATCACAGCAATCATTGCCTCCCGTATCATACGTGAAAGCAATCGATGTCTGGATGTCAAGCTGTTCAGTTTTTGTATTTATGTCCCTGATGGAATTCGCTGTGGTCAACAATTATATGGGACCGGTAGCTACTAAAGCAATGAAAGGATATTCCGATGAAGATATTACTTCAGAAATAAACGAATACAAGGTAATGAGGAAATTTACAACATACATAAAATAAATTTAGTTATCAAAATAATTTGATAGGAAAAATCCTTATATTTGTAAAGATGGATCGTGTAAACTCTCGACTAAATTGTCACGCTAAATTAAATTTCAATTTGAATTAATTTAAATTAATTATTGGAATTATAATGTAAACGCACTACAATTTCAAAAGCACTTAATTAGGCATGCTTTGTATTACTCAGTCCTATAACTAATAATGTTTTTACGAAGGATTCTAATGTCGTAATAATTTTGTATTCAATTTCTTTATTTACGCGATAAACTCTTTATTTCATGAAATCTACAGAGTGTCTCTAAATAGCGAACTTACAAATCAGATTTTTTTTTTAAAATAGTATTGGATTGGAGACGCCAAAAAAGTTGTTATATGAGAGAACCTTTGTTTCTTGTAATGTGCAAATGAAAGGTGTAAATTCATTGTTCTGTAATTTCTGAAATCCGTTGATTTTTATTTTCAAATTGGCGTTCTGTTAGATATTCCTTTTTTTTCGAGACGTCGACCAGTTGTTATGTTTTTTTAGGTCATTTTATGCATTTTGTTTAATTTCGGTCTACAAATTGACATAGAAAAATGACGTTAGCAAAATCATTAAAGCAGGGAGTTTATATAACTGGGAAATAGTATCTACTGGTCCTAGGAGTGTGCCTTGGGTCAACGAGTTACGAAATAATGAATGTATTCCTTTCATTTGCACCATACTGAGTGTGCCAAGACCAAAGCAACTTTGCAAATGCACATTCTTACATAAACAATTAATTTAAATTTTGCAGGACATGGAGAGACCACGCTTCAGCTCGGTGAGCCAGCCTCAGTATGAAACATTCTGCGATGGAAAAAGCATAGCTATATGTATCGATCAATTTTCAAGATTTTTCTTTCCGTTTTCTTTCCTAATTTTGAACGTTGTGTATTGGTCAACCTTTCTCTGACGTTCTAAAGGGAAACATAAAATATCCTAGCACAATTTTGAATTAAATGTTATTGTTATTATATTTCTAACTTTTAAAACAAGTAAACATAAATACTCAAAAAGCGGATTCACAATTGTACGTATATATACATACCTATTTTATAAGTGTATTACAGGCAAAAATTATATTCAGTGTTTTAAAGATTAATATTTAGAATGTATCTCTATTTAATTATTTCATAAAGTGATACTTTTTCTAAATAAAAATTCAATTTTATATTTTAGTAAATTTACCTTCCACTTATGAACTTTTATGAGTATTTTATAAGTATGACATTTAAATTTTAAAATAGACATCAATTCTAATCTAACATTTTAACTTGCAAATTATTGATGGCAATTATTAAACTTTTTTACTCGTTTCTCACTTCTTCAACATACAACCATTTGAGCCGTGTCCAGGACGTTGGAGTTTATGCCAGTCGGCGTAGCCAGGTATGGGTTGGTATTTTCCCACTAGAAAGCGTTGCTTCGTCTTCTTGTTGTTTATTTTATTCTTCTGATTCTATATCACTGTTAGTTTGTAATGGGGTAATATTAATAAATGTAAAATGTAATAAACATAAGGTTAACCTCGAATTTCGATTGATATCATTATCATTATAATAATATTACAAACCAACTAATGTCACATGTCACGTCCGAATATCCCGAATCGACGAGTTTTGGTAATTGTAGAAAGTCCAGAACGCGTTCTTGTCTTCATTAAACAGCAGAAGAGCGATATTTCGGTTTAATGCAGCTTTCTTTAACTTATGAAAAATATTTATTTTGTTTCCTTCTCACATCTGACCTACCTATATGTAAGAAAAATCATATAAAAGAATGTTAACTTTCAAACGAATTATTTTAAATAAGAAAGAATGCCAAATTCTGAATATTATCAAAATCTGTTTTTTGTTCCAATATATATCTCTCGAAGTGGCGCCGTAGTGAAATAACAAATAGGTAATATCGTTTTTCTATACCCACATGGATATTAGCTTATCTACGCTCAGATTACAAAACAAAAAAGTATGTTATTGCGTTCAACTGAACGAATATATTTCATATCCATTCTAGGTAGTAAGAACACTGCAAAAAAATGAAATCCACCAATCACAGTTCACATTTTGGACACCCAACTACCATTATTTTTAAAATTTTAAATAAGTGATAATTCTGTCAAACTAATTGCCATTATATTTTTTGGTTATTAAGATTAAATATACATTAAAACAAAAGTTATTTTTGTGTAGAAACGATAAATAACAGCATTTTTATTTTTATTTGGTTAACATTTTGAAAAATTTTATTAAACTTTATGAAACTAATTTAATTACGAGTATTAAAACTAAAATCACAAAAGTGGCCGTGGAGCTGTGGGCAGAGCATCTGCCTTCTACGCGAATAGTCAGGGTTCGAATTTGGGCTCGGGAATTTTTTTTTTTAATTATTTTGTCTTAACAACCTAAAATAATTTTTTAAATTTTTAGATTTTTGTTAGTGGGTCGTAGAAAAAATATACTGTACAACTCGAGTGGATTGTCCATATCTACTCTTGTTGCACAAACTAGAATTTTCACTGAGTAGGTATGCTAAATTGGTAGAATCCTGTAAATGGCCATATATTCGCTTATTTTGTTTTCTGTTTGTATAAACAGATTTTGATGTGAGAATGAGCTCCACTGATTGAAAGGGAAAAATATTAAATAAAAAGTAAACCCGTCCATTGAACTAAAACAAGTAAAAATAATGGTTTTATGGTTAGAACCTTTAAAAGTTTTGCTCGTTAAAGTGAAATATTTAAACTATTGCGCACATACAGTGTGTCAATTTAAAACTTCTCTTTGGCAATCGATCTATGCACGAATATTAAAAATAAACTACTTTATTTATAAAACAATATAATTATATTAAAAATTTAATATCGAATTATTATATTTAACAGAACGTTCCGATTTGGTTTTCTTTTTTTTTATTCTCCTCTAATATTCGATTCCAGAGGTGAAAAGTGAATCATTTGAAAGGTGTATCTTTTGCGTTTTTGTTTGCGCTCTTTCCCTTTCTTTCCTTTTCCTTTTTTTTCTTTTTTTCTTTTCTATTTCTTTCCTAAGACGTCCCCCTTTATATGATTTTTAAAAGCATCACCTTTAAAATTATTTAAAGTGGACCGTTCTCGAGTGGGTGATAGCAGTGATTTCAAACTTTACGAATTTTATGAAGATTTACAAATAATGATTCCAAATTTAACTGATTTCATTAAAGGTGTAAAACAGCTACTCCAATATATAATAGAAAATAAGTTGAAAGAAATTTATCCAAATATTTATATTGTCCTTCAAATTTTGTTAACTGTACCAGTAAGTACAGCTTCTGCTGAAAAAAGCTTTTCAAAATTAAAACTAATAAAAAATTAAGAAGTACAATGGGCTAGCAAAGACTTTTACCATTGTCAATTTTATCTATTGAAGCAGATATAGCATCTAACCTGGATTATGGTACAGGAGTTCAGTAAAGCTAAAAGCAGGAAATTTATGTTTCTGTAATTCTTTACTACTAGTAATAATTACTTAATAATATTAGTTAAGGTCTAAGACATGTTAGCATTTTTATGAATACAAGTTTCAATTTTATTTCTCTTTATAAAATCCGTCTTCTTGCGCCACCAGAGGGTCTCGCAAAAATGTATCTTGCCCACATAAAATTTAAACCCAAATTATTGATGAAACATTAATTTTATATGTATTTTTTCTTCTTCCTTTTTATATTATTTGTTCTCAAAACAAGTGCATTATTGGTACTTATTGAGTAATGGTAAATAAATAATAATAATAAATTAATTGTTAAAATGGGTAAAAGCGTACAAGCCTAATCATTTATCATCTGATCCAGTTTTAATAACTATACGGTCGCAAGTTTACATAACTTAATAATATTCATATGCATGTGAAAGTCCCTGAGTCCATTTGTTGCTATCAATTGTAACTGAAACAATCACATCCGGTTTCAGCAATTGATTTCTACCGAGTATGACCGAAACGACTGGTACTAACCGCATATGTCACATAATACTTAATATTAATATTTTTCAGTCTCTTTCCTCTATTTTGTTCTGTATCTAACCATTCATAGGCATGCGGATACTAAATGCAATTCATTCTAGGCGTTGGGCAAGGTTATATTCAATAGAAAACTTATTAAATTATATACCTACTTAATAGATACGAGGGTTGATCCAGTTTTTTACTCACTAGAAAACTATTAAATTCGCCAAATATGTCACTACCAAGTCCAATCTCATTATCTTTATATGTTAGATCTGATACCATTTTCTTTTAATATTTTTGAACCTAATTTATCCTTAGATTCTAGAATGTCCTTTCACTCTAAGCCGCTTTTTGGGATTAATTTTTAGTTATTTATTTATTATAAATCGTTACACACAATTTACAATAATTGTATAAAAATTTCATCCTATTTAACCTAAGTCCAAAAAGATATAAAAGGCCCATATTTAAACAAACAAAATTATTTAAAATCAGTATACAAAATAATATAAAAAGTCAGATATCTTCTCTTAAATTATTTTATTGGTTGTATTTTATTTTATTTTTGTTATTTTTTTTTATCTTGTATTTACATCATAGTTATCCATCGGTGTAAATAAATCTAAATTTTTATGAACATTGTATATATGCACATTTCAAAATTATACAAACTATACAGGGAACTATTTTTTCATTTATTATAATTTAATTTATTATTTTGATACAGAGTGTGCCACATGAGCGATTTCTAATGATGGGGTCACACTTTTTTTAACGAATTTTTTTATATATGAACTTGAGTTATTGGGTTTGCAGCAAAACGATATGTGTACTCCAAGCTTTCGAATGTGAATACATTCATCTTCAGGGATCTAGAATATTTATTAAAGGAAATAGTTAAAATTGAATGATGAACAACTTAGTGAGATTGGTTCGTGAAATTGATGAAAATTATTATAGTAATTATAACTAGACTAGATATAATTATTTAAAATCAAAGTGGGTTGCATAAAGCTAATGAGACTTTATTCCCGACCACCCTTTCTTAATGGGAGGCGTACGTGTTATATACAATTGAATTGAAAGAGAAGATTGCTGAAAGTTTTAATTATTGATTTAAGAATTATGGTATTTTTAATGAAACATAGTTAAAATTTATAGTAATGACGACAACCATGTCTGTTTCCTCAATCCCTTAAAACTGGTGAGAGTTCAATGAATGGTCGGTTAATGAGGCCTACCACGTATTGAAACTCGTAGAGGTGGCAGTGGGGGGCTAATGAGACTCCTCATCTACAACCTTTGATTCGGAGAGAGACATAATTATCGTACATTATAGTGGTTAGGTCAAATGTTACATTTATGACAAATTGAAATGTTACCAAATATTGTTGAAGACTATTTTTGAAATATGATAAACAGTTTTCAGAAAAGCAAGCTCTCATAAGAGTTTTAATGATTAAATGAATTATGAATTTAAATTTCAGTTAAATTGAGATTATTATTATTATTATCAATTAAATTGGTACGTGAAGAAAGATTTTTATCCAAGAACAATAAGTATGCAAAAATTTCACTGATTGTGAGATGTTTAATATCAGATCTTTTGTTAATGCGGTCATTTTGAGCAATCTATGTCATTTCTAAGAAAAGTCTTTTGTCTAGGCGAGGTTCTTTTCTAAAACTTTGATATCCTGGAAGTTGAAGGTATGGATATTCGAAATTGCATGATTTGCTAATGCACAACAATCTGGGTGTAGTCTGCAGTCGCTCTTGTGGGATGTTATGCGGTCTTTTAATGGTCTTGCAGTTTGACCTATGTATAATGAGTTACAATCCACACAAGAGATATTGTAGACTACATCAGTCCAAGATAGCATTGGTGTTTTATCCTTAAGTTTTGAGAATACACTATTAACGGTGAGTACAGTTTTAGTTGCAAGTATTAAATTTGATGTTGAATGAAACAAGTTTATAAGCCTGGGTGTGATATCTCTGATGTATGGTAGAGTGACAAATGTGATGTTAGTATCCGGAGGTACACTTTCAGCTTCTGCATTATTGTTTTGTCTTTGTATATTATTGGTTATATTATTATTCGTTAAGATGGATGAAGAGTTATATAAAAGTTTTTTATCAGGTGAGATGGGTATAAGTTGTCAATAAAAAGGTTTTTTTTGGTGGAAGGAACTATCACTAATACTGAGAGCTCTATTTTTCATTTGTTTAATCAAATTGATCTTCATTGAATGTGTATGGTACGACCAATAGTCAATGTATCTACCAGAACTGATAGGTTTTCTATACTAGTCTATCATCAGTCGGTTATCCATACGTATAAACTTAGAGTCTAGAAAGAGGATAGAGTTGTAATTATCCTCATTTTCTAGAGTAAATTGCATATAGGGATCGTAGTTATAGAAAATTTCGAGCACCTCATTCATCGACATATTTCTTTATGAAATGTAGTGTCGCGAAATTCTTAAAGCCTACCCTGTGTACGCGCGCGACCTTCACATGGCAACCGACTCGTGATCAAAGCAACGTTGACGTGTGAAAACAGTCGGACCGCGTCTCGAATATACAAGAAACGACGGAATGCCTGCCGCTGATGCACTAGAAACAGCTGAAACGGCGGGGAGTGCCGTTTAGTCATAGAAATGGAATGTTCGAGAGCCTCTCGTATCTTCCAGTAGCGGAGTTGGACTAATATAAATAGCCGACGTATCGGCGCCGAGTTTAGTTGATTATAGACAGTTTAGTATAGAACATTGTATTGAAAAGTTAAAGTGTAAGAAATAAATTAGAATTGTTAGTTAGTGTCTAAGTATTATATAAATTAAATAGTACATCTGAAATAAATTGTAAATAGTGTGTTTTTAAATAAACAAACTAAAAATAAATTAGACTTTCGTTACAGTAGGTTAAAGGGAAGGACTGGGATAACAATGTCTAACACCCCAGTCCTTCCCTTTAACCTACATTTCATAAAGAAATATGTGATTTCAATAAATGAGGGTTTTTAAATTGTGATTTATTGTTATTTTATTGAATTAATTTTTTATGTAATTACGAAGGTACTGAACTATGTTTTATTCTAAGTATATATGTATAAAAGTTTATGGTCTTAGATCTACAATAAACGAATGTATAAGAGTAAAACAAAAAATGTTGAAAACATGCAAATTCATATGTTTCTCTCAAATTTTTAATAATAATTATGGTCGAATTTCGACCACTGGGAGAACACTAGTAATAAACAAAATAACTTAATAAAAATAACGAACTCAAAGTAAATGTTGTACGTGGCATTCTACTTCTACGGCTTTTCCTGTTTTGTTTTGATGAAAGACTTTCTAACATTAAAATAAACAATATTAACCGCATCTTGTAGTTTTTCCCAGAGTACATTTTGTAAAGGAATTTCACTGGCAAAACTAAGGACTTGCGCTTACTCCATGTGCCAACAGTTATGATTCACCCTGTATAAATTTAAAAAGTTAAATTCTAAAATATTTTTTGCGTAAATTAGTGCTTTTTATTCCTAGAATACTCCTTATTACACGTTTTTTTTTGAGCTAAAATCACGTCTTCTACATTTGTTGACAATCCTCAAATCCATAGGGCAAACGGGATTCTATTTATGGGTAATAGATCATTAAAAGCTGCTCGTATTATGATGGTGGTTTGGGTTTTCCGAACTTTCTTCACCTGTAAGTAAAACGGGACCCTCAATCACCTGTAAGCCGCCTCGGAGCGCCACGAGCAATATAAATGTCATGCTAGCCATTTTTGACCAGTTCGATCATGCTATAATCCCTTATTTGGGCCTTTTATTTTCCCGTTGGCAAGAATATTCGATGAAATAAGTCAACCTATGAAACCCCTTGTGAGACGCATATGGTCGACATCAGTCGAAGTGAATCATCCGATCCAGAGTGTACTAGAATGATGACGAAACACCTAAAGACGATTTCTGGGGAATGCACCAGTTTAATAAATGGTGGATCCGACGATGTATGTTCTGGTTGTGGCCGATTCTTAGTCTTCCAAGTCTGGAGGGTAACATTTGTAAATAAATAGGCTGTTTGCCGTTAACAGTTTTTACTTTCCTATCTGTATACAGATATAAGGAAAGTATAGGAATCATGATTTTTAGTTACGATATCATTCTGTTCACATACATATTGTCAATGTAAATTAGTGAATAAGTAAATGAGATATAAATAAGTGCTGCATTTAGTAAAAATAAATTGATTTATAAAATAAATTAGTATCTTAGTGAAAATAAATAAAAGTTACAATAATAATATCCGTCCCTATCCCGCACAAGCTCGACTTCCGAAGTTAAACTTCACTCGTAAGAGGGTTTCTCGTATGATGGGCTTCAGACTGAACAGAGAGGTGAATAATAGGCAGAGTAGTATTATATTATTATTATAGAAGCTACATCAAATAATAATAATAGTAATAGAAAACAATTTTGAAAATTGTGTTTCTTAATTAATCGAGTATAAAAAAAAATCCGAACGCCCTTGTAAGACTGTTAAAAATATGGACGGTTGTAGAAATCTAAATATTTAACTTTTACCAATTTCAGATACTTAAAGAAAGACAATAATAATTATAATATATAGTGCATAAATTAAAATGTTTTTAATTATTTTAAAAGTGTTCTTTAAATTGTATAAGGGTCCTTGGATTATATATTTTTTGATAGAAATTTATATTTGCATATCTATCAAGGTTTATTTTTTGGTTTGAGAATTAACGTCAAAAATTTTGATTTGTCCTGCATAAAAAATCAATTAGAATTCACGTGATTATAAAAATACCGATATTGCTAATAAAATTATTTATAAAATTGTTTATGAATTTACCATTTTAACAATTTAATGGTTCAAGCAAAAATGTTTTCTTGTGTAATTTAGCATGGGAATATTCTCCAAATTACTATCATGCAGAACTAACCTCGGATTAATTAATCAAAACTAATTTTATATAGGGTAAGTAAAAAAGTTGAAAGACTCTGTAAAACGTTTATGACTATTTTTTTAACACGTATTTTTGAAAATACTAAATTATACAAACAAGGCAATAAGAAAATGTCATTAAATTAAAAGATTTCAGGTTTGTATGCAACACACAATCTAGGCTAGAGGGTAACACCATTGATAATTACAGGCAAAATTAACTTTATATAAAGTAATTAAAAGTACATACCATTTCTTAGGTAAAGTTTCTCGTTATGAGCATATTAAATTAGCTGGTTGATCCATTTTTCCGATTCAGACTTTTAAAGTGAAAAACCATTTTTGTCTCTTTATCTTTATCAAACGTTTATTGTACATTTTTATTTCCATAATCAAATTTTTCCTTTTAGCGGGTTTTGTGAGAAACAAAAAATTTACAAATTTTTGCTTACTTCTTACTTCATAGTATTTACAGTTGGGTACAAAATAGACCATTTTGAAGTAGTCTTAGAATGGTCTTAGACACAGAAACAAAATATAAAACAAATCAGATTCGTAAAAGTTCATTATAGTTAAATAAAACAACAACAACTTTAAAAATACTTTTATTTACCTTAGCTTAAAGAAGTTTTTCGGGAACAATCGTTGAATTGACAAACATACTTTCAATTTTTTAATGTCACAGTTCTTAATTAAACACATTTTTTTAAATGAACACAAATAAAATAATATTATTTTATTTAAAGCGCTTCATAGTAGAGGAATGACGGAAGACGGAATGACAGTGTGTTTGATTTGGTACAGTGTTGCCAGAATATGTTTTTGTTATGTACCAGATTTGTCTAAAAAATGTACCAGATTTTTAGAATTATATTTGCAGTGACATCTAATTCATTGAAGACAAAAAAAGGGAATCTTTATTGATAACAAACCCAAACAAAGAATTATTACACGTGAACACTGATGCACGCAGAATTTACTACATCTAGTGCAATTGTGAATTGTACTAGACTGGCAACACTGGTTTGGCAACTTTGTTTGTGAGCGGCGCGCCAATTAATGTGTTCTTCTGCAGTTTGAAGGATCTGTTGGGGGTGTTGTCTTCTCTTTTTAGCTATATGCATTCGCCAAATCGTCTCACTCGTGTTAGGCTCACTAATCATAATGCGCCACACAGTATACTGTGCCACAGAGACACGATCAGCCAGAGGGCAAAAAATATAGATTAACACGTATGAAAATAAAAATGTTAAAATTAAATTTAATTTTTATTTATGTAATTTTAAAATAATGTGTTTCTATGAAATTTAACTGGGTATTCATTGCAAAAATGAACCAATGGAGAAACCGCCCCTGGATATAAGCGAGATTTCAAATTTTTAGAGACACTAAGGACCCTACGCTCACCAAATACGGATGCGATATGCATTTTGTGCAAATAAATCATTAATGAATTGTTCGTAAGGGTAGAGAATTTTAGATCGAATTTTGTAAAATTTTAACAGAAAGGGTTTTTGTTAATTATATAGGACGCAAAAAGAAAAAAAGGAATGTTTTTTTTTGTTTATTTCGTTAAATATCTTTTAAATCATACTGCATACGAATTATAAACTACCTATATATTTTTTTAAACGGTTTGAGATCTATTATTAACATGTATGTAATAAAAATTTAAAAAACCTTAATAAAAACACCATGCAGAGTCTATAACTTTTTGTATTTCCCTGTATAAAATATGATGTGGATTAATCAAACAGAGGTTATTACTGCGTGATAGTAATTTGAAGAATATTCTCATGCTAAAGTAAAAATCTAAATTCCATTTTCAATAATTTGTGATTCACCCTATAACAAATATTAATTTACATAATAGGTTAAATTGAAAATATTGTTTAATATCAGTAAAGCTTTATTCTTAAAAAATAACTGTAATCAAAGAGATTTTTTAAAAAATATGGCATTTTTAAAAATATCTAATTTCCGCCTTTCACACCCTGTATATAAAAATATTGTTCATAGGATAGATTTGGACCCATAGACACTTTTGTTCAGAAGGTCGAGTACTACAATTTATATCAAAAATTTAGACAATTTAACCTAGTACCAAGGTCCGTTAAACCAAAAAATGTTAATTGGTACTATTATTAAAAATAAACAACGTGACAAGCTGAATACAATCAGATATTAAAGCAATATAAATGTGAGGTAACTGTTCGAAAAAGTGTGTAGTAATTTGATCGGTTTTAGGAAGTCGAAGTCTACCTATCTAAATTGAGGGCGGAGAACAAAGGCCTTAGCAATAGCAATAGTAATAGTAATAGTAATAATAGCAATAGCAAAAGCGAATTTCGCGAAGTGAATGCTATGCAAGAAGGAAAAACACCATGATATTAGCCAAATTCAAAGAGGGGATTTGAGTTTTCTCTTCTAGTCCCCACTGGCAAATCGGACTTAAGAGAAACTTTCAATTCTACGGCGATACAGTCAGTTAAAGCACTTGTTGCGACAAAATCGGGCGCGCACTCTTGCTGTCACATTTGAGGAGAATTTCGTTTTCCGCTGCATACATGGAGAAGTGCTCTTAGCTCCTGCGTGTGACATTTTAGTGTCTGGATCATCTCTAGTGAATCGCTACAACCCTAACGGTTTGGTATCCACGATATCCACGAAAATGGTGATCACCCTGGCTTTTTGGCTTTTCCTTTCAATAGGTAAGTCCGCACTTATCATCCCCCAGCGGGGGTGGTATTTTTTTTTGTTGTATGTGTATAAATATTTCGAGTTTGAGCACGCATACACTTGCGATGCTGTTTTAAATTACAAATCTACCCATTTATTTCGCGTTTATTATGCTCAAATAAGAAATCCTATTTTATTATGTTCGATAAAATCTAACTATTAACAGACGTGGTAGGTACGTTTTTAAATAAAAATAATTAATCTGTAATTTGCACCCTTATCAGGAGATTATATAATTATAGGTGCGTAGAAATAGGGCAGGTTTTAATTATCCAATTAAAATATACGCATTGTTTTAAATCATCTTTTATAAAAAATCTATTAATTTTATTTATATTTAACAAGGGGATTTTTTTAAGAAAAAATAATCAAATAATTTTTAATGACAGAGTTATAAAAATTACAATTCATTTGAACTAGCCAAAATTCATTCAAAATATTTCGGTATAGATGCATTTCTCAAAACTTGATAGATTTGTAATATTTTAGCGTCGAAATTTATTAAATGCCATAAATATACGTATTTTAATGATACTAATTAGATTAAACTCATTTTTAATTATATTGGCTATTTTTTATAATAATAATATTAATATCAATGATTTATTCACCAATGGTAGTGTACAGTAGATGTTTACAATATACAAATTAATTTAAATAAAGCAAAGGTAAATAAACGAATTATATGCTCGAATAAGTTTTAAGAAGAACTTGTGTATAAGCTGACACATTTATTTTATTGTTCCATTTTTCATATAATTCGTAATGACATTGTACCCCGATTTTTTTATAAAATAGTATTAAAATTAATAACATTAAAATTCAAATATAAACTAACACAATTGACAGTATTTAAATTAAAAACATTAAAATTAAAAACATTAAAATTAAAAACATTAAAATTAAAAACATTAAAATTAAAAACATTAAAATTCAAATATAAACTAATACAAACAATTGACAGTATTAAAATTAAAAACATAAAAATTCAAATATAACTAACACAAACAATCATGTTATAACAAATTTGTAAGTCATTCATTTCCGCAAAGTTTTTTTTTTCTTTTCGGGGCTCAAGTTAAATATTAATCTACATATAGAAAAAAATATTCTCACCAAGTTTAAGCGCTTAATATCAATTTTAAGTACTTAATATTTGAATTAAAATTTTACCATTTAAAATGCATGTAAAAATTTTTTTTTTAATTTCTAATGCTTACCCACCTTTTACAATAATGCAAATCGGTTTAATGGACCTTGTGGTGAATTTAATGCTCTTCGAAATTGCCTGAGAGTTTTTTGTGTAACTCGTACAGATTCACCAGTAGGAGACAAATTTTTTTCGAGCAAACCGCCAAAAGTAGGGAGAAAAAAGGGCTGACCAATATTTAATGAATTTACAGCCATTTTTGTAACTGAAAACGTAAGAAATTGATAAATACTGACTCATAATGTTATTTAGATTAATTTTTTCTATTGATTACCATTATATTTCCCTACACTAAGAACTTTTTTTAGAATTATTATGATTTCTCACTCATAATGAATATATTTTCGAAAAACGTAAAATTTCCCATAATGTCCATCAAACCGATTTGCAATATTGTAAAAAGTGAGTAAGCATTAGAAATTTGAAAAAAAATGATTTTTACATGCATTTTAAGTGGTAAAACTTTAAATTTAAATAGTAAGTACTTAAAATTGATATTAAGAGCTCAAACTTGGTGAGAACTTTTTTTTCTACAGGTAGAATAATATTTTGCTTGAGCACAAAAAAAAAAGAATTTTTTGTGGAAATAAATCACCCTATTACAGACATTATACACTGTTTTCTTGACTACATTTTTATATTTAATTTTTTATATTTTTGGTATTTTTTTATTGTATTTGTTTGTATTTTCTTTAGCTAATTTTTTGTTGTTTTATTTTAGAATCCGTGATTATTTAATAATTTAACACTTATATATTAACATGGATAAATAATATAATAAAATATTAATCTATTTTGAGACAAGATCCATTGTTTCAATTTTCTTTTGAAACTTTGACGACTGATATTAAAATTTAAATTATTTTTATATTCACAAAGAGGTTCTAGATTATATAAGAATCAATAAAAATTCTTGATAAATTTAAAAATATTTTATATAATAAGAGTACCTATATAAAATTGTATACTTGAATTTACTAACAGTACTAATCTTAATATCTTCTTACATAGTTATATTTTGCGAAAATATATATATATATATATATATATATATATATATATATATATATATATAAAAATAAGGCAACAGTATGTGAAGTAAAACATTATTTCAAATAGAATCTAAATAAAAAAGTATTTTTACTTTCCTATCTGTATACAGATAAGAAAAGTAATGCAATCATGATTTTTTTCGACCTAGAGTTTTCGACCATTTTTTACGTTTTGGGATCCCCTGAATCCGTTTTGACTATTTTCGCGATGATGTCTGTGTGTGTGACTGTATCCTCGATAACTCATGAACGGATACAAAGAAAAAGACCAAATTTTAAACTTAAGCTTTATTCCGGCTTCCAGTGAATTGATTTCATTTTGGGCAAAGTCGGAAAATGTGGGGGGTTCTTTATAAGTGGTCATTTTTATATTTTATGGAATATATCTGTTATTTACGTTTTGAAAAGAAAATTCTTTGAATAAAAGTTGCTTACAATATTATTACCTATAATTTTTGTTGTATACAAAATTTTCCTTAAATGGCCCGTAATTGAGAAATTTGACAAAATGTAAAAAAATAATTTTTTATAAAAATTGTTTAAATAAAAGTTGTTTGTAATATAATTCTCTATAATTTTTATTCTATATATAATTTTTATAAAATGGACCGTATTCGAGATATTTGAGAAAATGTGTAAATTAAGAATTTTAAAGAAAACTAAAAAACAGATAAAGGAAAAAAGAATAAATTTTAAACTTTATTTTATTTCGGAATGAGGGGTACTTTAGAGGAGGTCGTTTTTATATTTTATGGAATATATCTGTTATTTATGTTTGGAGAAAAAAATTGTTCAAATAAAAGTTACTTCTAATATTATTATCTATAATTTTCGTTTTAGGCCAAATTTTCCTGAAATGGTCCATATTCGAAAAATTTGACAAAATGTGCAAAATTCTGATTTTTAAGAAAATTGTCGAACTAAAAGTTGTTTGCGATATCGATTTCGATAATTTTTGTTTTTTACATTTCTAAAATGGACCGTAATGGAAAAATTGGAGAAAAAGTGCTAAATTTAAATTTTTCAGTATTTTCGTTTTCAATGAATATCTATAGAAAAATGTTTCGCGTTAGATGTATGTGGAAAATGTATATATTTAGTTTATCCTCTAAACAATTATAGACGTGCTGCAATAGATTGTACAAAATAACCGTAAAAGTCTATAATAGCTAGATAGGAAAGTCATGTGTTGGACACATCAGATTTTTTTTATATTAGGGGAATTTGTAAAATTGTGTATATATTTAGTTAAATATAACCGCATGAGCTAACGTCTTCATTACATTACCATTAAGGTAAATGTACCAATTACCGGCACTGTACCAATTATCGACACTAATTCTCTATAATCCCGAAAAATAAGGTTTCTGTCGCTATATAAACATATAAAAGTATTTCTCGCATAACTGCGAACCTTTATCTACGCCTCTGAAAAACCGACAGACCGTCGGCCAAAGTCGGTAGTGGTAACTGTCAAAAATATACCGGTCAGTTTCAGCCAACCTCTCGTATGAAGTGTTTCTTGTTACAAGTGTTAAGAAACAGGTGAGCTACATTGTGTTATACTTCCTGAATAAAGTACCTTATGATCGTTTTTTTAATTTTTGTATGTTTGGACATTATTATTTTTGATATCTGTTTGTTAAAAACTGCATTTTCATAGCTTTCTTGAGAATTCTAAGGATGCCGATAATTGGTACATCAAAATCAGTGGCTGACCCAATCATCGGCAGCAGTGCCGATAATTGGTTGTATGCACCAGACTCTATTTAGGTCGATTTTAGCTTAGCTTTTAACTTATCCTGGTTAATGTTTGGTCATTAAATGCAAAATGAAGCGATAATATTTCCTACCAATTTTCGGCACCCCATATTCCTACTAGATATCATCTTTATTTTGACACAAAAACTGTGCCGATAATAGGAGCTTTTACGTGCCGGTAATTGGAGATTTTTTTTAGATCTAAATTATCTCACAATGGAGAAGAAAAAACGAATTCAATATTCTGTTGTAGCCATAAATGAGGCTGTTGCCGCTATTCAGTCAGGAATGCCATTTAAAACCGCTAGCAAAATATATAAGATACCCAGATCGACTCTACAAGATAAAGTTAAAGGTAGAACGCTTTTAGAGAAGAAATGTGGACCAGAAACGGTGCTGACGAAGGAAGAGGAAAATCTACTAGTAGCATGGCTATTTCGGATTGCAAACTGTGGATTTCCTGCAACGAAAATGCAGTTGTTAGAAAGTGTTCAGTTGCTAATTAAAGAACTAGATAGGCCTAATAATTTTACAGACGGAAAGCCTGGTCGAAAATGGTATGAATTATTTTTAAAAAGACATCCAGAACTGTCTGCAAGGATTTCCCAAAACCTCACATGTGCTAGAAACAGCCTAACAGAAAATCGTATTCGTCAATGGTTTATAGAAGTAGGGGCCTACTTAGAATCTACAAACAATCTTGACGTAACTTTTGACCCCAGTCGTGTATTCAATTGTGATGAAACGGCTTTTTTTCTCAGTCCGAAGGGAGAGAAAGTTCTAGTAAGAAAGGGAGATAGAACAGTTTACTCATTTGTAAGCAATGATGACAAAGAATGTCTAACGACTTTGGTTATGTGTAGTGCCTCCGGTCAAATTTTACCATCAATGATCGTTTTTAATTATAAAAGAATTCCCAAATCAGTTGTTGAAAAAGTACCAAAACACTGGGGAATCGGGAAGTCTGAAAACGGATGGATGACTGGTGAAACCTTTTATGAGTACATCGCCAATATATTTTATCCTTGGTTAGTTGCTCAAAATGTTCAGTTCCCTGTTATACTCTTTTTGGACGGACACACATCCCACTTAACGATGGCCCTCAGTAAATTTTGTATAAAATCAAAAATTATCCTCATAGCTCTCTGCCCAAATGCAACACATATTTTACAACCTCTAGATGTAGCCGTGTTTCGTCCATTAAAACTCGAATGGAAAAAGAGCGTACATAGTTGGAAGATGGAAAATAATGGACAAAAGATTACCAAAGATTCATTCGCCCCAATTTTGGAAAGCACTATTCGGAAAATGACAAATATTCCAGATATAATCAAGAATGGCTTTAAGACTTGCGGACTTGTTCCCTTTAATGTTGAGAATATTAAATTTTCGAAATATTTTAAAACAGAGGTCAGAGCACAAGGCCTGGAGAAACAAGAACAGCCTATAAAGACACAATCAGATCTGATATGTTTAGAACAAAATATCTCAGAGGACACCCTTACATTATTTCACCATTCCGGGCCAGTTTGGGAAGGACCAGTAGAGCACACCAGTCTATTTTTACTTTGGAAAAAATTAAAGAACAGGACAGTGAATAATAACAACAATGAAATAGAGATTACAGATCAAGAACTACAAGACAATAATGAACATCAAGAAAACTTAATCATCATGAAAGACACGTTCACAGAGATAGGAAATGAAAATGAAATTGAAGTAACAGGATTTATTGACAGTACAAATGTATCTCTCACAGTAGGCATCCCTGAAGATATTCCCATAATGATTTTGAATACACCCGACAAAGCTCATGTAGATGCTATTGCATATGACATAAATGATATTTCACAGCAACATTCCCAACTAACTGAGTTGAATAGTGAAACTAATAATGTTCAAGTAGCTCAAAATACTTTCGATTTAAACCCAGCGGTCGAAATAAATGATGTAAAAGAAGTTATATCTGAGAACTCTTCTGATGAGCCTAAAACAAATGATACAAATTCCAATATTTTGGAAAAAGAGCTATCGCCTTTACAAGAAATTGTTACAGATACATCTATTCCGACTCCATTTAAAAAATCGTTATTTTGGCCTACGCCTAAAGAAAATATTGCTAAGCGAAAATTAAAGGATAAAGTACCTGCTGTAGCATCATCATTTCAGTGGCAACAATACTATCAAAAAAAAGAAGAAAAGAAAAAACAAGAAGAACAGCTGAAAATGCAAAGGAAAGAAAACCGTACCAAAAAAAAAGAAACAGCTGTAGAAGTAGAAAAGAAGAAAGCCAAAATTGCTGTTTCAAAACGTATTATTAAAAGAATATCTAATCGAAGAATTTCTAATCGAAAAATACAGAACGTTACGAAGAATCTATTCTCAATGAAAGAAAACAATGAACCTTCAACTTCAAAATCTACACAGCAGGAATCTTGGTATTGTGCATTATGCGACACTGAGGATCAGCTGGACATGCGCCTTTGTTCTTCCTGCCTAAAATATTATCATGAGGATTGCCTGGGATTAACCGAAAATGATACATGTGAATTACAATGTCCTTTTTGTCAATGACAAGTAAATTATTGAGTTTTAGTCAAATTTGTTTTTTACCAATGGAATACCAAATATTTTGTATCTAGCTTTCATAGAACATAGGATTGTATTATTCGAATTTTGTGTTATTAACTTAATAAAAATGTTTTTAGAAATCTCAATTTTAAATTACTTGATTGATGATTCGGTGCCGATAAAAGGATCTTATACATGCCGAAAAATAGAACATGAATTTATTTTGGGATGCCGATAATCGGGGCATATCGAATTTTTTACATTATTGCTTTTAATATATATTATGTATTTACTTTCTTTCAAAATAACTTTTTCCATATGTAATATGATACATCTAATTAATAGGTTCAATAATCAGAACATAGGTTACTAGAGTATTTTCTATATCAAATGAATTGAAAGCATGCCTTACGGTACGCAATGAGCTTAAGGTGCCGATAATAGGAACGTTTACCTTATATAAGTTAAATGTATGTATCTAACACGTTGTTTATTATTAACTGTATAAATATCTGTTGTACATAAAAAAACGTTAACAACTAATTTTTGTATCTAATATTTCATTTTTTCATCAGTTTTGACTAATTATTTTTTTACGGTACTAACTTTTTACTAATACTATATTATTAACATTATTTTTAAGAACTCTCACTATGTATTTATTAAACAACTAACAAACTGTTGTGTAAATAAAATTAGGCATAAATGAATAATCACTTAAGTAAATAAAAAAAAACTTTTTTCTGGACATAAACTAACATAATTTGAAGACATCGAAACCAAAGAAGAGTTCTGAATAAATTTTGCATTTTTTATACTTAAATTTATTTTAAAATCTTTCAATTATAATTTTTTTAAATAGTTTATTTTTAATTATTTTGAAAGCGAAGTTGTTAGTGAAAAATTTTTAATAAGATAAATTTATGTATTTTATAATTGTTTAAAATATTCCTCCAATGCACTTTTCGGATTTTCAGAGGAAAATATTTGTCGCATTGGTTTTGTGATATATCTGGGCTATAAGTTGGTGTCTTATGAATACTGCAGTTACAAATGTTTTGTATCTCCTGTACCAATTTTAATTTATGTAATATATTTTATATTTTTGATATATTTTCAAGGCGCAGTTTTAGAAACCATTTCTAAATACATTCTAGTTTCGAACCATGTGAATTAAAAATACCATTTCAGTCAGACAAAATTACCGGACCAACTTCAAGGTCGTACGCATTTAAACCGTATGTATGTCATTATCTAAAAATCAAAAGTGAACATACTGCAGATCAGGTGCCCAATAATAAAAATGTTTCCTGAAGCGACATCAGCTTTCTGTCATATATTAAATGTGGCCTCATTATATCACCTTGCCTGCCGCAGAAAAATGAGAACTACTCAAATCAAATCGATGTAGGTATATCGAAAGTTGTCTCCGGCAAGGTTTAGATAACAAATTTAAAGTTTAATTACGCTTGGCTGTTAAAAAGTGTATTGATTGGAACTATATTAGGAATTCAGTTAAGCGACATACTTCAAATGTGTTTTTTTTATAATATTTATGGCTTCTCTGATAATTGCTATTTAACGTTATTGCGCTTAAATGTTGGTAGCTACTGAATTTTCTTATCAACTAAAAAAAGAGGAAAACATTGCACATTTATATAACTGTCCTTGTTTAAGTATCAGATCTCCTTTTATCCCATTTTGATACATTCCACTTTGTTTAGGAAATAAAAATAATGTTTAAATTACGTTGTTATGAAAATTATAATTAATTTAAATCTAAGTTAAAGATCTTCCAGAAAATAAATACATAATTTTTTTTGTCCTGGGTTTCTGTTCTACCTATCGTTAGTATCTCCCATTTATTTTATAGTAATTTTTTTCATTTGTGATGTTATCCTTTAGATCCATTTTTCATGACTTGATATATTTTGGTAATATTTGAACGTGAAAATCTATTGATTCCTATAAATTTGCGAATTTTAATCTTACATTTATAGGAATCCAAATTGTTAAATTGTTTCTGAAAGCTCGAGACATATCCGATGAATAAACAGTACTCGAAATACATACATAAATGATTTATCTATTAAACATTTTCAATGTCAATAATCAAATCGACATAAAAACTGAAATTAAAACCGAATAACAATTATGAAAAATAAACAACGAAAGTAGGTTCCTATTATAATAAAATCTTCTTCGTGTGGGCAAGATTGGACATTCTTGAGTAACCACAAACAATTTTTCATGGTTTATTTGAACGAATTAAAAAATTTGTTGCTTTATGCAATGAAGTATTCGGCTATAAGCTGAATTTCATGTGGCGAATTGTTAGACAAAGTGGAACTTGGAAGCACGTGCACGGCATGATGTTTTATTATAGAATTTTAATCGTGAAAAACGGAAAAGAAAGTCTATTTTTAAGTGGCAATAATTATATAATGTCTGGTTTCCTCAAATGAGCCATGAATGTTAAAATATTACAACTTTAAAATCTCGTCATTTCGAAAATAAGCAATTTTTACTTAACATTTAAACTCGGAATTCTAAATACCTTTGCTTTCTTCGAATTTATGTTAATGTGGGATTACCATTGAAAAAAAAAAGCTTTAGTAATGATGAACATTAAGTAGGTACACCTACTTGATATGATTAAAGACTCTTCAATAATAATACGTTCTTTCAAGATTTCCATCATGAATTGAAATTGATATTTAAAAAAATAACACTAAGCGATGATTGATCTAGTCTTGGAACTCGGAACTTTCATTATTATTTCAATATTTACAATTTCCACATCGTACATGCCTACCTACAACTAGAAGTCGACTATTCAATTATTTACTTTTCTGTGTTAACTACTTCTTTATTTGTTCACGTCTCATCGAATTGTTTTCAAGACGTTGTTAAAATTATAGCAAATTCAGTCACTTCGATTTTTTTTTATTATAAGTAAACATTGAAGTCCCTTAAACCTCCCTACGTATACGTATGTAAAGGTACAATATATGGGTCCACGCCAATTCAGCACCAAGCTCTCGATGCCCTAAATGTACACTGGTGAACTCATCATCATCAGGAATGCAAGTTATAGTCTGGTTCACAAGTGCCATTTCCCTCGAAACCTGTCCTCCAGCACCGAAAATTATGATTTTGGGCTCATTCGATTCGGAATGGCATCTAGAACATTCTATCAAAATTCCAAGAGGGGCTGAAAAAAAATGAAAAAGTTATAAACAATAAAGTAAAATAAAAAATAAGGGTTTGGTTTTTTTGAAATATTTCAAAAACTATTTGAGATAATCGAAATTTGAAAAAAGATCCTTAAAGAGCAGGAAATTTCCTAAAAAAAAGTCCTACCTCCCGGAACTGTACCAACAACTCTTATAATTTTAATTAAGCGGCGAAAATAACGGTAAAAACGCGTGGTTCGGCTGCCGCGCGCATCGCCCCAATCCGACACATGAACTAAAAAAATTATTTAACTGATTAAATATTAATATTAAGAAATAAAAAAAATTGGGTACTAAGTAGACATATGAATAAACAATAATCCGTAAACAAAAAATTTTCATCACTATTTTTTTTTATTAATTATGCTTTTGTTAATTAGTTAATTTTCACCATTTTAATGTTAACATAAAAACGCTGATTATTTCAAAACAAGAAATCTAGAATTTTTTTTGATTTTTTTGAGCTAGTGTTAAAATGGTTTAGAAGAGATCCTCGTTGGAAAAATTCAAAAATTTTGATTTTTCACTTTTTTATTAACAATCAAGAAATATACTTAAATATAAATCCTTGGTAGGATTCCCCACTCGGCCATTTACTGTTGGGTTCTAATTAACAGTGCTGTTCCTAAAGTGGAGCTGGGAAACAGTAACAAAGCCTACACATAACATAAGGCGAAATAACCGTAGCAATTGAAGCCAATGACACAAAAAAATATCAATTACAAATTTTTAATAACGATTTATTTCAAAAATAGAGAATTATTTAAATAATAAATAATGTTAATACCGATTGTTAAAAGATTCTGAAGATAAGGGAGAAATATGACGGTTATTTATGATAAATTGTTGGGTTGTTCTTGTTATATAAACGAGAGGAGTGATTATGTTATTGTCAGGCCTCGTAGGTATATCGTTAATAAATGTTTCGCTTTGAGGTAAAAAAATATGGAAATAGAGGCGGAGTTTGAGTAACTCACTTACTCTAATAAATCATTAAGTGAACTACACTTTAATTATTCGTTTTGTTTTATTACTTTCCGATAATATATTACTCGGTTTACAGACGTCCTATTAGAGAAACTACGCTAGTAATTATAGAAGGGGAATAAATACAAAAACCAATACACTTTATTTCGAAGGCACGCCAACCAAGCCTTTTCAATTTTTCTCGTCTTGGCTTAGCTCTAGGGTTATTTTAAAAGTTTCTCATTTTTAGTCATAAACTAACTCAATGTGATAGGCCAATTTGAAACTAGAAGTAGATATATATTCGTTATTCTTAATTGGAATCTGTAAAATGTGATGGTATCTTCAGTTTTACCAATTAATATCGGAAAAAATTACTGGATATGCATTCAATTACATTCACGATGGAAGACTGTTTATTAAATCCAAAATAACTAATTCTAATAATTGTAGAAATTCATAATTAAATTAAGTTATACAATCGTTAACGCAGCAATTAACTGACTGAATGTTGGAAGTTTATTGAGAAACGACCATACTTATTTTCTGCTAATGTTAATAATTCGAAAATGCGGCACAGTAATTACACTACCAATAGTTTCAAAATTAATTTAATCGATCATTCAACTTTTGTAAACCCATTTAATTCGAGACATTAAATTCATGTTTCAATAGAATTATTCATATTTAAATAATAATTACATAACTAATATTTTTTTTAAATGCCACTTCTAATTGACTATTAATTGTAAAAGGTCTTTTTATCCCAAATATAGTAAAACATGAATTTTAAACATCGATTGTGTTCTATTTTCCTATTTTGTGTATTATCAACATTTTCAATTTCTACTCTCATATTTTTGTTCATATATAATAAAAAAAGAGACACAAACAATTAACTTCAAGACATGTTTAATTATCTAGCATTGAAATCAAGTTTGTCTCAAGAGGAATGGGCTGATACATATTTATAGTGAAACCGATTGTGATACTATTAAACTAAAATTTATAAATAAATTAAAACATTTTATTGATTATTAAACTATATAAGAAATCTGTACAGAATCCAACAAACTATAAGAATTACAGGAAAGGTACATACTATTTAGAAATCATGTTAAAAACTTAACCAAAATGGCAAAAACAGATTATCATTCAATAGAAATAGAAAAAAGAAACATAATAATATATGTGGAAAAAGGAAAACTGGAACAAAAAAATCTATTAACTTGCCAGATGGAACTATTGTAAATGATGAGAAAGATATTGCTAATGCTTTTGATTGGATTTTAGTGAACTAGGAGAAAAATTTGCTTAAAAAATACCAGATATTAACTACAAAGAACCTACAAGATTTTGAAGAATATGGTTTATTTACATCCAGCATCTGAACAAGAAGTAACTAAAGCAATAAAAATACTTGATTGGACAAAATTGTAACACTTGTTTTGAAAAAGGTTACTTTCCAATACGTTTAAAAAAAGATGTAATTAAACCTCTATTCAAATGTGTTAATAAATCTTATATTAGAAACTATAGATCGATCACTTTAATGTCGAATATAGCAAAGAATTGAACAAATAGTTAAGGAAAGACGCAGTTTTCTATAGAAGTATAAAATTCTTTACATACCTCTCGAAAGTCTTTGATACTGTCGCACATGAAATATTACTGGAAACTATTACAGATTACTTTATTCTTCAAAGTTTTTTATCGGGTTGTGAAGTTGAAATAGCCGTTGTTACAAGTTAAAGTAAAAATATAATCCTTGGTGTATTATGCTAGGTCCCATTTTATTCACGGTTTACATAAACAATATGCTATCATCTCTTGACACTTGTGGTGAAATTATTAGTTTTGCGGATGACACTGTTATTTTATACAAATCTTCGTCATGGAAAAGTTTGAAACTTAAAATTGAATATGATATTCCAAGAATCTCAAATCGGTTGGCTTACAATAAAGTAAGTTATGTTGGGAAATGGGGTGTTAATACACTGCGACCTAAAATATCTATTGTGTCCCCTTCTGTCGCTAATGCAGCAAGGAAATGTCTTAACGCCTATAACGATCCATCCAATCCTATCTTCTCAAGGAAGTGTAAGATTTGAAGTGGCTTCAAGTTAGGTAAATCTCCCTCTTCTATTTTATATGCTACTAGGTATAGTCCCCTTGGATTCTGGAGTACTACACATTCGATCAAAATGTGAATGGAGGTTTCGTCTTCCTCCTCATAGTATCTTCTACTACTCTCAGTTTACTAAGGTATTCTTTGAGTCAGCAATGTCCAGTAGGGATCCCTGTCACAATACGTAGCCTGTTTTTGCTCAGGAAAATACAAGCTAGGCCTAGATATTTGACTAAATTTTTCCATTCTATATCTATCCCATCTAATACAATAAGGTAACTTTAAATTACAACAAAACAAGTTGTTAGCCTCTTACCTCCTATAATCCTGATTTACCAAATTTAGGACCACTTAATGTAGGATTAAATTGTCAAATTATTGAGTTAACGTCAGTTAAGTATTTAGTTGTCATGGTCGACTCTCACTTGAGATAGGACCTACAAACAAATCAGATTGTTCAAAAGTGAGAGACTTGGTATCAAAGTTTAAGAATCTAAAGGATTACCTAACACAGAATCACCTGCAGTGCTCTATATATTTTTCACTTGTTGAGAAAATATTAAGCCATGAATACTAGGGTGAGAAGTAGCAGATTGTCATATAAATAAAGTGCATGTTATCCAAAAATGGATTTATAGGAGCCGTCAAAATTTTATATGTTCTTTGCAAGAGGAACTCTGGTTTAAATATTGGATATATTTTATTCTTCCCTGTACTATAATTAGCGATTTTTGAAGCGGCATACATTTTTATACAAATCAAATATTTCTCTTGTGCAGTTTTATATTCAACAAACGAATTTATCAGAATGAAAGACAAACAGTCGCCTACATCTTAAGCAACTACTACAACTATGGTCTAATTTTGAGATATTAATGTCGCAAGTTTTATTTCACACAATTATTATGTGTTCACAGATCGTATTTCTGTACCTCTTAAATCTCATTTGCGAAGGACATAATGCTGACGGTCTTTCGCAATGTTATTTCCAATATCTAGTTCAATATAAAGATCATAGATAATATTTGACCAAAAACGTATCTTGTATAGCGTTGCAATTTTTGATTATTACGTAAGTTACAGTAGAGTTTCTATTCATAAATTCTTTTACAGGTGCCTTCTACATTCTTACGCACCATAACGAGCACTAATGATGTAGGAGGTCAAAGTTAGTTTTCAATAATAAACTGTCTCTCCAAATTTGATCGAAGTTATTACGAGTATTGTAACAGAATTGGCTAATTCTCAAAATTGTCAAATTATTTTTAATAAAACATATTTTCTTCAAACGTCCGCTCTAGTGTATGTTATCGTATATCGGTATATCAATGTTGCCCAACTACAAAAAAACTTGAAGTGGGGCTTGGTAGGCCTTTTAATTTCGCTCCAATCACACAGTTTCAAAACGGTGAGGGAATGATAGATTTTTCAAGGACAAATTTTGGATTATATTTAAAAATACTTCCATTCGCATTTTTTAAACTATGAATTCATGTAGGTATAGTTAATACTATCCTATATAAGTAAAAAATAAGATAACAATTAGTAAGGAATTTTACGTTTTAAGTTAATAATTATTTTCGCATTTGGCAGTTGGAACAAAGTGAGGGAATGATTTTCAGGGTACTTTCTTGGACATATCTTTTTTGTTTATCATATAAGAAATAAATTATTTGTTTCATAAATTCGTACATCTAGTACAGTAATTTTATAAAAAAAAACTTTTCATAATTGACGATCCTGGTTTATAAAAATCATTAAGGACATCAATTTCGATTTTTTTTAAGAATCAGCCAAATTATTGGTACCTAATAATTCTTTTTCATTTATTTTAACATAGGAACAGTTTTGGAATGAATATATTTCCGAATACACTAAATTAGCTATATACAGTAAGTACAAAAAGTAACGTAACTTGCTATTCTGATTTCTGAAAAAAAAGTTTTCTATAATAGTTTTATGAAATAAATCAAATTGTCAAGAATAATACCACAAGAGATGAGAATGTTAAGAGAACAATTTCAGTTTTCTTGGAAATTTGAATAATTATTAAGGAAACAAAAAATGTTCTCAAAAAAGTTCTCATCTCGCGTGGTATTTGGAAAGATTATTTAACAATATAAACAGAACTTTTAAATACAATTTACCGTTAATTTTATTTGTTTACTAAATTATAATTATTAATAGTGCATTCACGTTTCGCATGAATCATTTATACTTTACTCTGGTAATGAATTAGTTTTTTTAAATATAATCGGGATTGTGTGAAAACACTGCGACACTAAGTGTTTTCAGATACAAATTGTTTTGATCAGCGTGTCTTGGAAAAAAGAGGATTGTCATTGGTTGATAAATTATAGTGTTAAATAATCAGTATAAGTCAATTATAAAGATACCGGGTGTACCATTACTCCAAAATAACGTTAGGATGTATTTTTTTAAATAAACTATTTCATCTTTAGTTCATAAGATATAACTATTGAAAATCTTAAAATTGTCATCCTGTATATTAACATAATTAATTGCGTGACCTTTGAAATTGCACGATAGAGTTACCTTTTACTTTAAATACTTCTCAAATTACAAGTAACACAATAACGTTGTAAGTAAATGTTATATAAGAACAAAATTATTTAAAATATTATTAAATGGTAAAAGAAGATACGAAGATTTAATTGTTACAACCGAAAAAGCTGCATTTCAGTAAAGTTTCGTTCGATTACAATTGCTGTTGTTTTGACAATTTTTCATAATATTTTATAAAAATAATTTGAAATGCAATTAGTAAACAGTATATTGCCCCTTTTAGCGAAGTGATTGTTCATGATAAACGAGGAGCTTATAATACAATTTTAAGTGTAATATATGAATGGAATTTGTTTTTGACTTTGCTTTGTTTCAGAGCCAAGCCCTAAGTAAGATTTTTAAAATATTCTTGAATGGGTTAGATATATATACCGGCCAACCCACTGGTAATGCTAAGAATGACTTTATTTCGTTCGCGGTGATGCAAGTTGCATCAACTGCTTTATCGATTTCATCGATGGTATAAAATGTAACACGATTCTTTAGTTATTTCTTTACAGTTTCATTTGACTAAATTATAAAATTCCAGGTCTCAAAAATATAAGTTAAAATCAAAGTTAATACCTATTATAAAATAAAATAAAAATATTAATAATTTAATTATCCATTACAAGTGATTGCAAGAAGCTTCTCCAAAAAAGTTTATCACAAGAGATTTAATTGTCGAAACAAATACAAATGAAGAAAATTCAGGAAAATAAATTCCAGAAATACGAGGGGTGAAAAAAATAAAAAACAAATTTAAAAATTGTTTTTTTAAACAGCTCAGAGAATGATTCGAATGAGTATACCCTCGAAGTCCTGAAATTTATTCCTGTACTTCCTTTACATTATTAATACAATAGTACAGTTAGAGAAAGTATACAAGATGTTCTACAAGGAATAAAATAGACAGAAATAATTTTTAAATATTAATTAAACTGTTCTACTTTTTTTATTCATAGGTACATTTAAATTATTTTAATAATTAATAATAAAAACCAATTAAATCTCCTTAACAACATAAATATGCACGTTAATTGTCTAAAATATGATACGTTAGCAGCATTCAGTTGTAACATGTTGCAAAATTCTTTGCGTAACGCAATATAAATCAATAAAAATAAAAAGTTCTGATGAAATCATTTATCAAAACTGAGCGTTACTGAAGTTACACCCACATGAGTAGTATGGGAAAAAATTATTGGAATATGTTACTTAAGTACACATCTCGTTGTATAATGATGCCGCGACGATAGTAATTTATTGCGTGGATATACAGGGTGTTCCAGCTCATAGAATACGTTTTGAAATAATAATTTAATTGTTTTAATGGACTCAAATGTTCATACAACCTTTTGTGTTTATATCTATAGGAATATAGCATAAAGATAGGGACACTTATAGTCGATATTTTAAAATATTTAAGACCAAAACGAACAGTTCTAATCTAAAAGAGGAATAGAATCAGTTCTTTCACCATTTATGTTCACGATATCGAAGGAAAAAAAGTTCATATATGCCATGTAAAAAAGTAGTTAAGAAATATGTTTTGAGGGAAAATCCAAAATAATTGAAATAAATCATATATATTTAAAGAAATAAATGAAAGTAATCCAAAAATTATTTCAGAATGGATGATATTTAATATGAATAAAGACAGGAGATAATATAGGTTAAAATTCCACAAACTGAAGAATAGATTTGAAAATGAAATTGAAGAATCTATCCCCACAACACCAAGGTGAAAACAATTTTTCAATACCTTTACCAATTATACTAGCGGTTTAATTAGCCACATCAATGCTGCCTTGGTAAAAATTGAAAGAGCTGAGAAAGGGGAGAATGTGTTCTATTTAGTAAAGGTATCGAATAGTAAACTTGGAGATCCAGGTTCAATCCCTGGCTTGGTCACATTTCTTTGTTTATATTTAGCTTCTTTAAATTTAAGTTGGTGTTGTAGGGATGAATTCCTTAATTTCTTAGAGGAAATTGGGGTTTTCATTTACACATTTCTAAACGCATTCCACCGGAAATTAGATTAACTTTAAAATATTTAACAACTGGATGACCACAAAACGAAGATAACTAAACATCACTGCTTATCCAATCTAATTTGACTGATAGTATTATTTGTCTTTGTTTTAAAATCACATTTCTTGATTGTTTTTTTATTATCTGTTAACTTTGTTTTAGGAATTTTTCTTTTCATATTTTCACATATATTTACAAAAAATATTTTGTTTTTGATCACTTATAGTTGTAGTGTTTTCCGTAATTATATTATTGTGTTTAAAACTTTTCTTCTCTCCACTTATATCGTTTATTATAATCCAGATGTTCCTATAATTTTATAAAATAATTTTTTTGATTTTTATAATCCGTATTTATATTTTGTTAGTGAGTTAATGTTATTTATGTATTTTTTATATTCTTCTTCTAGTTCTGCTGAATAAGTTTCTTTTTTAATTTATCTTTTGACAAGCCGCAGTAATCCATGGTTTTATTTTAAAATATTTTCTATTTTTGATTTCATGTACGCTTGTAGGCGTTATATAGTTTGAAAGTTTATCAAGAAATATGTTATAACATTGCTAAGGGTTTTGTTAAGGGTTTTCAAATAGAAGATTCGCCGAATCATCAACTGAGAGTAAAGATTTAATTTATTGTGATCAATTTTTTTGATTTGTTTTATTTATTAAATTAAAAAAAGCCGAGTAAGTATATTTTGCTTTTTAAACATTCCCATAAAAATAAATCAAGAGGTGTTAAATCTGTTTTACCTAGTCGATTGGGTATTTATAGAAAGTCCAAAATTAATATTTGAAAATGTATCTGTTGTAATTTTATAAATATTTTTTTGACATTTTACACACCTTAAAATTATACGTTGAATACCTGTTTTATGGACTGTTAATTTCAAAAGCATTAATATTTGGCATAATTCGAAAGTAGTTCAACATTTTTTATACATAAAGTTAAGTAGTTTTCATTGATTGTCCAAGATGAACAAAGAAATGATGACAGAAATAGGAAATCAAGAAGGACAGTGACGCACCTGATATTCTTTTAAATATCACGATACCAAGGTCAATGTGTTTCCTGCAAATAACTTTTTCGGTAGGCTATATTTAATCCGGTTCAATTATAACATTTTTAATGCAACAGAGCCTTCAAATGACCGATTTAATGGACCATTATAAATTAAGAAGGCGAACACTTCGAGTGTGAAATCCTGTTTGACGCCAGGTCTGAATTTCAGCATTTGAAAAAATCCTGGGAAGTTTGATTTGAACAAACAAATCGTTACGCATTTATAATCTTTCACAATAATTAAATTTTCTTGTACAAATAGTGTTATCAACAGCAATTAACACGATTTCAATTAAAAAAGAATGAGAAAAATTTTAAATTATTCTTAGAGATGGCATTCTTTGTAGTTAGTTATGTCATTAACTGAACACGTTGTTAAGCTTCATCCAATTATAATTACCAGCAATTTAATATTAATGAAAAATCTTATATTATTAACAGATTAAAAGAGAACGACATGTTTTATATACAACTGTAAATTCGTTTTTCCGATAAGAAAAAGTATAAAGCAATTAATTATTATAATTATTTATTAATTAATATTACGACTATGGTGCAGTAGAAATTTTGATACAAAAAGTCAGATAAATTAATAAAAAGGTTTAAAAAAAAATACAACTGCTAATTTACAATTTACTGACAATTTAAGTTGATCAATAAATCTTTTGACGTCAGAAGTGAAATCAATTAAATTAAAGAAATCGGATATCCATACAGTGCCATATATATATTTATATACATATCACAATTCCTTCTGGTATTGAGTAAGTGCTGCTTTATTTCATAGTTAATTATTTAAAACTGGGTGAAATTAAATATTTGATTAAGTAATATCTAGTCTGCAATGAAAAAATAGACATATACAAAACGTACGAATAAAATTTTGCTTCATATCGGCAACACATAGATACACTTCAAATAAAGTGGAAATTATAATAATATGGAAATTTTTGTTTATTTTTTCGCTATCATGATTATTTTTTACACTTCAAGATATTGATATTTCAAATTATACACAAATATTTCTGTAAAAATGAAAAACTTTTAATTTAGCTTTGTAGTTTTTTAATTGGTAGGTATCAATGGGTTAATATTGGAAATCATAAGTATTATCTGGTGTTCCACAATGATCTTATTGTGGTCCGCTTAGTTTTAATCAATTTGTGAATGATACTGCCTGTTGTACAAAAAAAGTCTTAGTTCCTGCTATTTGCAGATGATTTGGAAATCTTTAAACCATGTAATACGATATAAAAAAAAATAAATTAAATAAATAAATAAATAAAATAAATAATAAATACATTAAGGTTTACTAATAAAATGTTTTATTTACTTAACACACCACCTAACAGTAATAACCTTTTAACGGGTGCCTGGGAAAGACAATGTAAATAGAATAATTATAATAACAAAAACTGTAAATATGTATTATTATTATTATTAGCAATCCAATTGTCGATATCCATAAAAAAAATCTGTGCGAAGCCGGAAAAATTAACATTAACTTTGGACAGATATTATAGGATATAAATACTATAAATATTTTAATTGACAATAATACTAACATCTAATCTAAACTATAAAAATGCACAATTAATTAAGATTCACTAATACAAACATATTAACATTTTATAACACATTAACTGCAGAAGTGACACGTTCACGTTATGGTACTCATTAATTGCTTGATACAATGGGGATGAATTTAAATTGATATTTTCAATAGAACATAATATACCAAATAAATGCTTTTATTGACAGATGACACCATTGATTCAATATATTTATTGAAGATTAGCTCAGGATCAAAATATACTCCAAGATCACTTACAAACTCAGGCCTGTTGAGAATAATGTTTGAGAAATGTTACACCAAAGATATTTCCTTACTATAACACAACAAATCCTGTTTAGACTGTATAAAAGAATTTAAAAACTAGGTGAAAGCTGCATTTTTATATAATTTCTCGTTTCAAAGATATAGCCGTATTTGTTAGGTGGTTTATTTTAAGTAAACACCGCGTTAAATAATATGTTTTTGTTTTAATTTCAAACTATATATTAGACGTTAAAATTATTTAAAAGATATTTAAATAATTTTAAAAGAAATGGTGTAATTGTCACCTTGGACTTATTTGCAAATTGATATGTACAACAAACAGAAGACGATATCATAAGTAACCTAAGTGAATTTACACTTTCGTTTAGATGAAATAAATAATATAATACAGTATGCTGCTGGCAAAGTTGCGGAGAGAAAAAGGTCGATATGTCAGAGAATATAATTAGACAATTCATTTTGTATTTTGTAATTAATGAGAACTCTCGATGTTCGTTCTTTTCTTACATTTTGAGGTGAGGATGAGAATCTCCAGTATTTCAAGTTTTACAAAGAGTTATATAATCCGTAATGTACATTGTGTAACGTTTTGTAAGACATAATGTTTATAATAATCTTGAGATTGATGAGTCAGTTGAAATCCTGTTTATCTCAAAACCCAAAAATGTGGGATTTATTTAACCATTAACACGTAACAAAACTTTTATCAAGCTTATTCATCAGACCAGAATAACTCTCAATATTTATTTAATTCTAAACAGTCCATAGGCCTAATTACATAAAATTTTATAGTGAATATGTTATATAAACTTAAATTAAGTAATTAATATATATACCGCACGAACCAAAGAAGCTAGACACTTGAATACACTACTTTATTACTCATTATTTACAGGGATAATTTTATTAAATATTTTACAACAGTATTTTTAAATTTTCTATATGGAGAATTAAATTCTAAATCTCACCGTTTTTATTTCTTTAAAAAATTTTAAGTTATCTACAAAAAGAAGTTCCTCAGAATATCTAAAACTAGTTGTAATATAATTAATAAGTAAAATGAAAAGCAGAGGACCTAAATTTTGAGTTTATATTAAACCAATTTGATACACTTCCTCTAAATCTGACTTTAAAACTCCTGTTTTAGATAGGTTTATTTATTTATTTTCTTATTAATGATAATACAATTAGTCTTAGATATTCTAAGGAACTTCGTTTTGCACATAACTTTAATTTTTTTAAAGAAGTAAAAACTACAAAAAACTATTTAAAAATTTTAATTTCTTATATAAATACAAGAGAAGAATATTAACCACCCCAGCAGTTTAGTAAATTAAAAATAAGCCCATCCCCATTTTCACAATCACTTAAACGTATATTGTAATTTGATTTTTGACTCGGAAAATACAGAAGAAAAGTATTTTACCATATTTTTTACATGAAAGAAAAATGAATACATTTTCTTCAAATTGCATTTGCAGAAGTATTTTAAAAACGATAAAACCTGCTGTGGGTTCAGTTCAAAGATATTTATATAAAGTTACCTTTAAGGCGAACGGCCGATAAAATTGCAGTTTTAGGCGTTCTTAATGAAGGAGAAGGACCCTGTTTCCATACTCGTTGTGTGGCTACCACCTTCGGTATAGGTACTTATCAGATGCAACATGCAACAGATCTGTATACCGACTTACATATAAAGTGTGCTGTTGCTAATAAACAAGATTTTTTTCAAAGCTGCGTGGTCGTTACATTTCCTTACCTAGAGACTGGGTGTTGTAGGTGCTTACTCTAGTTAGACACTCGACTGTAAAATAAATATCAAAATTTTATTTGATACTTAGGTGTCGGCGAAGTATAGGTAATATAAATTTAAATATCCTCTTAAAAAGGAGCCTACACTATCTAAATAAAAAAAGAAAATTACGAGAACAGTAAAAGTTATAGGAGGTTATAAGTGACCGGGGATTTGTTTACAATTCCTTTGTATAGTTAAAAATTTGAAAGTTGCTTCTATCTAAGTTGTGGGTTTTGCTATCAATCAGTTTCAAATACTTTATTAAAGGAATTTTTGCCATTAATAATAAGAAAGTTTCTCTCTGTTACCCTTGTATAAATTTAAACAACTAATTCAAGTTTCATAGGCTGTATATGTACAAAGCACTAAAAATGCTATCAATAATGATCCCAAATGTTGGTTCTTTGTAAATATAAATCAATAATACTAGGAAGCACGTCTTTGGAATCTGAAATATTTGATTATCCTCAGTCAATTGTTAATGCATTCTTCACATTTGTGTGTTTTCCTATTCGCTTCGTGCGTGACAGCAGCGCCAACTAATTTATGAACTAACGGACGATTTTTTCGTATACTGACACTATCGCTGACAATACAATTTTTAATAAAATTCGTAATTAAAAAATATATAGGTTGGTTTTAATAAAAGTATATGGATTTGTAAAACTAGCGAAAACATTATTTTATTATTATATTTTTTTATTGCTTCAGCTAAAAAAGGAAATATAATCAATAAAAATCAATAATAAAACATAGGCAGGCAATATATTTGCGATTGTAATTTATATTTTCTTCATTTTTAGTTCGAAAGGAAACATAGAATTAATGATTAAAACCGGTGTCCTATCAATAAGTCACAAAATTGCATTTCAGTCACATACAATAATCAAAGACAGAAATCTAGTCCTTGCTGAACATTTAAGATTCAAGGGATGTTGAAGAACAGCTTTTTGAAATTATCATGTGTCGTTATCTATACTTTAGTCAAAACTTCAATAAGTTTTATGTCAAAAAAATATACTGTTACAAATCTAGTTTGCTTTACTTCTTCGATTCTTGACTCGGTAGGACCAGCAGCTACTTCAGGTGTTCCACAAGGATCGAATCAAGGACCGTTATTCTTAATATTCATAAATATTATTTGTTTGAAATTAGACTGCTCTCATCTCGTGTTTGCCGACGACCTAAACATTAGTGGTCCTGAGGATAGTCACAAATTGCAGCAATCATTAAATAATGTTAACAGCTGGTGCTTGGAAAATTAGTTAAAATTCAATATTTCTAAATGTAAAATTGTCTCATTTTCTCGTCTCGAAGAGCCTTATGTATTTAATTAACAATCAGGTTGTACAGCGGTGTGACACATTTAAAGATCTCGACATTCAATTACCGCTACAACATCTAAACCTCTAGGATATTGTGCCAGAAGCTGCTAATATTGAAACTTTTAAATTATTGTATATTACTTTTGTAAGAAGTAAGTTGGTCGCGTATCTATCATAACTCGATATACCATTACCATAAAAGAGTATTTAATCATGAGGAATCGCTTCAAATATTTGACATGATCGATAATTGGATTTTCAAATTAAAATTAATTTTTCTTTGTCCAGAATTGAATCATGCAATAAATCTTTTTTTTACAATTCAACTTGCGGAACAAATAATATATTAGCCAGATCTCCAGGAGTTCATATGTGTACAATGTTTAACAAAGTATGCAATCTCTGTGATATTAAAAGGCTAACATATACAAAATCCTTAATATTTACCAAAGAAATAGAGCTAATTAATTTATATTTTTACACAAATTGACCACCCTGTAGATTACAGTAATTAAAGTAAAAAAATTCTTTTAATTTTATAAAAGTGAAATTACTTGTCAACAAAAAAGTTAAATTAAAACACAATGTACCTACAACATTTGCACAACATCTAATAAACTGGGTTATGTAATGTGAATAATACATTGTAACTAATTTAATTTTTTACCGAATTTAATGCTCTAAATTATAGTTAAAATACATGTGTACGTCCAAGGAAGCAAATAAACCGAACGGTCACACTACAAATTAAGGACAATGAATTATCCACAATTTCTATTTACACATTCAGACACGACCGTAAAATGTCACTGCTAATAACAATATTATATCACAATTATGGGCCTATTTTTTTTTAATTATATTATCGCAATATGCATTTAAGTAACGCTACATTATTTGGCTGTCACTCATTAAATAAACTTTCCTTTGCGAGGAAATTTTTTTCATACACGTGTCTCTAATGAACAATAATCCCAGTCCTTAATAATTATAGATACGATGTCACACCTAAGATTTCACTAAAAACCATTTTTTTATTCGATTTTTTTTTTTTTGTGAAAAAACACTCCAAAAGAGGCGTTTATTAATATTACAATTTGATCAAGAGTAATTTTACACTAAACTAACGTGTAACACTAAACTGCACAATGCTTTGCTTTGTTATTAACACAATCACTTGGCTAACTCAAAAGGTTTCATTCTCTTGAGTCTTTTTGTCAGGTTTGTGTTGTCGAGAAGCTGGATCGCCTAAGCGTTCATATGTTGGTGGAGCCGTTGTTCGTGACTCCTAGCGAATCTGGTGATAGTCTGGTTCAACAGTGCCCATCTGAAGGTCTCGATGAAGGTCGCTGTTTCTAATATACCAAGGAGCATCGACAATGTTCCTCAATACTTTGTTCTGGAATCTCTGGATTATTAGAATATTACTGTGTCTGGCACAACCCCAGAGCTGAAAGTCATAGGTCCAAATTGGTTTGAGAACTTGTTTATATAATAGAATTTTGTTATACGTACATAGGCAGGAATGCCTATCAAGTAACCAGTACATTTTCTTGAATTTTATATCTAATTTTCCTTCTTAGTTTTCTTTTTGCAGATATTAGGTTTCTTATTTCTTTAGGATAGTTATTTTCTGTTGTTCGCATCACAATAGGCGACGTATTATCCCATGCTGCTTGTTGTATGTTGGACACAAGTAGTTCTACTTCTTCATTTAGCTGTGCTTTTGGTCTTAAGGGAACTGAAAAATTGATTTTATTTTCAAGGTCCAGTCTGAAACTTTGCCAGTCTGTTCTCCTATTTATTAGTCTAGGAGCGCTTTCCTTTTGGATAATGGTGTCACTAAGAGTGAGAAGAATGGGCGAATGATCTGAATTCATGTCCATGCTTCATCAACTTGGATGTACTTTGCTAAAATATTTCGTACAACAAAAAAGTCTATTAGGTCGGGCATTTTGTTTCTATCTGAGGGCCAATAAGTTGGTTTGCTAGTTGAATGCGACTCACCGAAATAAAAGTGATATTTGATACTCAATTGTAAAGATTTTTCCTACCATTTAGGAAAGTGGCACATACCGCACTATTTAGTCTTATGAAAAGTGCCCTTTTATCATATGCATCATTTCTATTTTGATTTATGTAATATCTATATTAATATAGTAAAATAGATTTTATGGAAGATTAAATTGTTAACATTGATTTGTATACCTAGATCCTAGATATTTATTTTTAACAATTCATATCAAAATAATTTAAAAGTAACTATATTATGTTTGTGTTTTTCTGGTAAATACACATACTTGATTAGATAATTCGCTTGCCATAAGCCTTCATGGTTTAGTTCGTTAAGCATTCAACTTTATTGACTTTTGAATTTTTATTTTGGAGAAATATGAAAATTGACAAATATGACTACTGTTGGTTTTAAATTAATTTTATTTAACATATAATAATTACAGTTAGGCAATTCATTTATCTTTCCTGTAAAAAGTAGTGGGTAGCTAAATAGGTATCATCTTTAATAATAAAAAAGTTCTTGTTCACAGTTGTTTATCTTATTTGTTGTATTTAGAAAAAAATAAACTCATAATAATCATTATTTTATCTTTAACCCATCAAAAAATTATTCAGAACAAATAAAGCATATAAAAACAAATCTAGAACCAGCCACATCTAGACTGAACCACCACAGCCAGATTTTCTGGTTATATATTTTTATGATGAAATTATTTTGTAATCGTATGAAAAATATTATAAATCACTTGTAATGTAATATACTATAGAATGACGCTAATTTAATACTATCGAAGATCCTGCTGATCACCATAATAGCCCGATTTAGCTAAGAGGAATGCAAAAATTGTAATAATAATTATGTAATTGTTGTGACAAAGTATAATAAAATTATATCATCTAAACCAACAATTTGAATGTGATTTCATGTTAGAGGCGTGTTTAAACAAAGATCCGATCACCATGAGTTATTTCTCAACATTTTATAACAAAAAATAATAAGTGAGCTAAAGGACATACTAAAGAAGTTAAATGGTGGCCAGGGGGAATTTTGCAAAACAATAAAGTAAATAATTTATTAATTTTCACAATACAACCTATAACCTGATAGCAATATAGCAGAAAATTGGAACATATCATGCATGACAGATTATTTTAATCTGCACACTATGACTATGGTGTGTAGATAAAAAAATCTAGGAATAATGATTTTCAAGGACTATAGTAAATATGAATAAAAAGGGAAGGAACAATTAAAATTTGATTAAATGAAATAATGTTCTTCATAGGAAGCATCATTTATTCAAAACCCGTCCATTTTAAGGAGAAATGTCATATATTTTTCTATTAATAATAATCTGTGCACTAGAAAGCAAGGCCAGCCATAGAAACTGGCAAGGAATTCTTCGGTATATGTCAAGGATTTTTTATGGGTTTGATTAGAATTTTCATGTTTCACTTTCCTTGCGAATTTGTGATAACAGATTTACATAAGTCGACATTGAAAGGCCTTATGTTAATATTGAAAAATGTTTAATGATGTAACATCGTCTAACTTAGTTAATTATTATTAATATCTAGAGGGGGTTGGTTGACTTTGTCGGATTATGTGAAAGCACAATCAAAAATTAGCATATGTCACAAATACTACGATAAAAACGTCTTTTACTTTATTTATTATAGTTTGATCTTTGTTAACCCAATCAAGTATGTTATTCTACTTATATGTATTTTTTCGATTCCTTTTTTTGCAAAAATCTCGGCTTATTTATTGTTATAATATTCAAATTTGTAAAAATATTTTGCTTATCACCTGAAGACAATAATATTGTAAATATAACTGTTTATTAAATTTCGAAATTTTCCTACTTTTACTTTTTATATTCATGTTCACCATCTGCTTCTATACGTCCGCAGTTTATGGTTTCTTCTTAAAAATGAAAATACATAAATATAAACGAAGAAACCTAATTGTTGGCTGCTGTCTATTAATCACAAATGCAAATAACAAGCGAAAAAGTAGGTAGAATAGAATCGTTATTTCCCAAACGAAAATTTAATTTAAAATTCTAGTTACAAGATACATTCATAACTCTTAATAATTTCATTGCTTATTTAGTTTTTTAAATTCTTTTACATCATACGCGTTGTAAACATTATCAAACTATTAAATTTGTAAAAGGATGTTTAACACTTGACCCCTTGACATTTGATGAAATTTACGTTTTAAATCCCATAATTTTATTGCTCAATTCTATTGTAATTGAGTTTCTTTAGTCTCTGTCTGTAGTAGTTGATAAACGAGGACCATAAAGTTGGGTTATTTTGCTTCTGTTGAACCTATTATTATTGGGGGTGTTTAAAAAATATCGATCGTCTGTTGATTCTGTTCAAGAAATAAACGTTTTCTTATTTGAATGCGATACGCTTTTTGTATATCGATTCAAGGTTTAATTGTGCAAGCGTTCTCTGGTTTTGCATTTGCTACATTATCAAGACAATCTGATTATGTAACGTTCGCTCAGCCTGTCTTTAAATCCATACTTATCTTACTGTTGAAACAGGAAATTTTGTTTACACTGCAGAGTTATTAACATTAGAGTTTGATTTTTAACGATAAAAATTAGGATATAGAAAAACAAAGCCGACGTAATGAAATGTTTGCGAAGCTATTAAATTTTACAGTGTTAAGAAATGAACGATTTATTTAATTAGATCAATAAATTGATATGAGGAATGTGCCAGTGAAAGTCCAATAGATATATTGGATTATAGATGCATGGTACATTTTACCAGGACCACACTGAAATGTTCTACTTGACTAGTTAGGCGACACGAGAGCAAAGAAAAGATATTTTTCGAATGTTAGTAAGAACTACACATTTCAGTAGGTTTTACCAAAAAAAAAAACGGATCCACTGGGCCGTTAACCCTGTTAGCCAAGTCTTCCTGACTGGATTATCAAGTATCTATTATAAAGCCGAATTCTTAACCTATGAATTGTGAATTAATAGTATATTGCGTAATATTAGGCACGAATTCCATAATTGCATAATTGCTTTACAAAGCGTATTATATACTATACTTTACCTACGACCAATTACATGCGTTTAATTACTTGTATAATATATTTTGTGCAATTTGATTACCGTGCGATTTGTTTACTATAAATAAAGTTAATTTTTGGGATATTTAAATGCAAAAAAGATTATTTAGAAAATACTCTAATTTTAACTGGTTAATAGGAAATAAAATGTATTTCTTAATTAGTAATAAAATTTATCGAGCTGTAATTTAGTTTTTAATAATTATTGTTTCTTTTGTGTTAAAATCAGTACACTGGTTTGATCATTATTATGTAAAATTAAAAAAAAAATCCTCCAACACGAAAGATTCGTTTGAGTAAAATTTCCTTTTTATCGATGTTCATAAAATAATTTATTACTGGCAAATAGTTTGAGCGGCTGTAGACTGTAGAGCAGGGATTCCCAAACTATTTTGCGCAAGAGACCCCTTTTCCAAAATGAACTGATACCTCAGACACTCATAGCCAAATTACTTTAAAAATCCTCTCTACTTTTTTCCTATTGATATAAAATACTTACCAATTTAAAAACTTTGCGGTTGGTTAAGTGAGTAAACTTGACATCATTTTTTCATCAAAATTTAACAAAATAAATAAACATAAAATTCAGTAAATATCAAGTGTAATTAATAATTATTAATACAAATTGCGTAAAAATACTTAAGTAGGTAATTATTTAAAAAAAAAACATTAAAATCATAAAGTAAAGAAAAAAAAAAATAAAAATTCAGTGTGATAGTTGAACCTGATGACTTTCTACCAATCTAGCTAAATCTGGTCCAATATTGGTAAGTTGCAGCCTTAAATCTCCGCGTTCGTTGATTTTTAAACGTTTCTTTGTTTTGTCAAAATATTTGTAACCACACTGAAGCCTTTTTTGAATAGGTATGATGATGAAAAAGCGATAAGGTATTTTTCAGCAATGTTTCACAATACAGGATACTGTGTTTCAATGTTGCGCTGCAACCAGAACTTCTGATAGCCTTGGTTAACTTTCTGCTTAAGCTCCTCGTCTGTGCTGATGGTGATCAACTCTTCTTGCATTATCACATTGGCTTCTTCCATGGTTGTGGTATTGTACGGATTTATTATCCATTGAGGAATTTATAAATTTAAGAGATCCTCAAACCTTGTGTAATGCGTCCAAGTGAATGACATGATAAAATGACATCTGCTTAAATTTTGTTTATAAAGGATAAGTTTACCCACAAAGGCCGATATTATTAATTTTGTTTTAATCAAGTTGATATCGTCACCCTATAGATGCAAATTAACTTTTGTCTCAGGAATGCTGTAACAACTATCCAAGACTGAGACAGGCCAAACAGTTCATCAAGGTACCATCGGCCAAGTTCAAACCATCAAAAGCGTCAAACCGTTAGGATAACAGTAGACCTTCTTACTGGACACTGTCGCCTCAAAAGGCAAATGAGTGTCATCAATCCAGCAGAAGAAGCAACTTTGTGCAGGTTCTGTGAAGAAGAAGAGGAAACATCATTCCACGTCCTGTGGCAATGTGAAGGCCTGGCTGGAATGAGGTTTCTAACATTGGGCGAAGAAAAACCAAATGCATGCAACTACATGCGGGGGCCACTGTCAAAGCTGCTAAGTCTAATAAAAAAGACCAGGCTAGACGACATACTCTAAAACAAACGGAGTCCCCCAATAGATCTGAAAAGGTCGCGGTGGACAAGGAAAAATAACGTCCAACTCATAATCTAATCTAACTTTTGTTAAACATACCAAAGATATTAGTCAAGTAATAAATATATGTTTTACAATTTTCTTCGGATATTTGTCTTGTAAAAACTCCAACACAGATTCAAAAATAGCTGAAAATCTTGCTAAGCAGGAGCCTCTTGATAGCCAGCGAACTTCAGTCAGCATAAGTAACCGAGTTAAGACTTCGTCTTTTTCCTTTCCAAACAACCGAGAGTTCAAAGAATTGCTTCGAATCTAGTTGACAGCATTTATAATATATTGTAAAGTTTGGTTCAGTCTAGGATTTTTCTACTAAATGCTGTTTATGAATCACACAGTGAGCTATATAACTACGATGTCGACCAACCATAGATGGTGCACCATCAGTCGCAACAGAAACAATGTTCTTCCATGGAATAGGTTTGTCGGTAAAAAAAGGTCCCACGGCCTGAAAAATCGATTTTCCTATGGTATCAGTTTCTAAATACATAGAAAAAGCAGCTCTTGGCACATATTTTAATCTTTATTATATTTAACATATCCTAACAACAGAGCTTCATTGCCGGGTAATGTAGACTCATCCAACTGAAGAGAGAATCTGTTGATCTATAAGAAATTGCAAAAAATATTTTCCACGTCTCGACCCATCTCGTCTATTCGTCTCTGAACGCTGTTATTGTCCAAAAGAATTCTCTTTATAATATTATGTGCGGGATTGAGCAATACATTGTTGAGGACCTCCGAAATGGCTGGTAAAATAAGCTGCTCTTCAATTATGTGGGGTGTTTCTCCAACTTCGCTATTAGCAAAGATATATTATAGAACGATCGTAAACTATCAACGTCTTGCATGGATGATGGACCTAAACATCAATCTTATGGATGGCCTTTTCTCTAGTTTTTCTTTAAGTGCTTAAAAGAATGTCAGCATGTACTCTTGATAAGTGATTCTCTATTTTTGAAGGCTTCCTTGCATCGTTGCTGAATACTTTTTCACGAATGAGACACATCGGCAAGTGTTGATTTGATAGAGATGGAATAAGTCCAAACTGTATTGTCTGCAGTTTTTTGTGTCTGCCACATAAAAAAAAATACGTTTAGGAAACTACTTAAAAAAACAATAATAAAACTGTTAAATTTGCCCACGAGCTTATTTTTATCACACCTAGACACAGTAGACACTGGATGTTTTTTAGGTATGCTCACGAACTTACTAATTGATAAACTTGGATATAGTCACTGTAGTATAGACATTTTGTATTAGGTATCAATCAGCGTAAAAAACGAAAACACAGAAACTGAACATTTATAATTTTCTAAAGTAATTTCAAAAAATACTTAGAAAAATATTTAAACGTTTTTTGGTACTTACCCTATTACTTTTTCATAAACTGCAGAAATGTATGGTTACGCTATTAACAGATAAATTATTCTTTAATCACTTTATTTTAATTCACTTTTTTTTAACTATGTAATCACTTTGTAATCTCTTGAACTAAATTAGTAGATGAGTGTATTATCATTCAAGCTCTAACGAATTTTTAAACGCAAATCAACTTTCAACCTAAGTGCAAGCTTGTTATAAAGTAAAATATCAGTAGCATGTTTGGACTTGCTCATGATTTCGTTCGTGTTAAATCGTGTATATGCGTCAAATATAGAGCAAGTCAAAACATGACTGAAAGACTTGTACGCTCGAACTCATTATCTTGCACGAACTTGTCTACGCTTATTGACTTATTGAGTTCGTTGAGTGATAGAGTGGTTTAAAAGTCCAACAATGATACTTCCTACTAAAATATTAGTAAATCATTTAACAACTTGGTACAAGAAACACAACTTATACAGTGAAAGTTTCAAATAAGAACTTGTGTTAATTAATAAGGGTCGATTTTTAGACCTCGTCCACCCCCAAAATCATTTTTTGTTTATGTGAATCCCTGCTGTTGAGCATCTAAATAATTCTGGCTAGCCCTCGTACAGAACAGCTAGAAACAATTTCATTTCAGTTAAACAAAAAGATCGACATCTACAAGAGAAATTTCTTAAAACTTTTTAATATCTTTCTTAATCTTATTGTAACATAATGGATCGTTGACGAGATATAACTTTATCACTTTCACAGCCTTTTAAATTAACAAATTCAATAAAACACAAATTATATCTTTTACTTCCAGTTGATAGGATTAAAAAACATCAGATTCACGTTTCTATTTTTTTTTTGCGAAACTTATAAATCCTTTGAAACTTTTAAAAGCTTCACGTAGTTTATCACAGTCGTTTCCTTGACAGCTTTTGCCCTATATGCAACTGAAGTATCACGGGCTTGGTTCATAATGGTTCGCATGTACATACATGTAAATGCTTTATGTTTTTATTTTTGTATCTCAACAATCCTTGTTCTTATCAAATATACTCATCGTAAAGTCTAGCAGATACATATATAATTTATAGAGGTGCCATAAAGTGGCGATAGTCCTGATAATAGTTTTATTTGTTTTGTTTCGGTATTAAATTAATCAAAAAGTCGTGTATTAAGAGCTGGAGTGCCCGTTGTCTAAAGTTGCAATAAAAACAGTATAAAGGAGTGTTACTGTAGTTTTAAATAACGCGGAGGCAATCAAGGTATTTAAAACAAAAACATCGAGTAATGAGAGGTCAAATTTTATCTCATTTCCATCATCCACCAATTATAAACCTTGTAAAAAATCTTAATGAAACTGTTAATCGCGTTAAATATTTTTCTCAGGAATATTAAAATTAAAATAAACGCTATTATGTTTAGACGTGCATCTTAGTTATAATGGATTGTTATCTTACAAGACACGAATTAGGATAAAATGAATTAATTACTAATTGAAACATCAAGATATTCGACTTTTATCTAAAGGCCAAATTTCTTATTTTACGTAATAATTTCGAATCTAGGTCACTAGTAAAATGCGATTATTATAAAAATAACTGTTGTGCAATATAATTAGCGAATGTGTAGATTAATGAGACTCATCTTCCAATATCTTTAGGTGTGGTTAATATACTAGCTATATGCTATTTTTAAAACATTCTAAGCCATTTCAATCTACCTCTAATTGCGTAATAGGTATAGCATACATACAATGCCTACCAAACCATTTAATTAAAAAAAAGAAACATTAATTCTTTGAATAAACGGCTAAAACAAAGGACTACTTATAGATGGGAACTAGATTGGAGTATTAGTTCATCTGTGTCTTAGCATAGACCATAAGGTAAACAACCAACATTAAAAACTTGGCCAAAGTTGATCAGGGTTGCGAGTAAAAACTCGCTAGGTTCACTAATGTATTATACTTGTTATATAAAAACCATGTTTTGGATTCCCACTCAACATAATTATAACAACAGGAATACTGACGGTCTTGTTCCTTTTAGATCTATAATTTGTTGCAGTCAAAATAACAAACTTAATTTTAATTTGTGCAACCTAATATAAAACTAGTGTTAAAGCATTAGAAATTTAAAGAAAAAAGAAATACATTGCAACAAATTCTATAATTATGTGAAAAATCTAATAGAGAAATGTTTCTATACTTCAGGAATTTATGATTATAAAAGCTCTTGTTAGTCGCTATTAATCTAATGTACTGGTATCTATGTTATGCTTTGATTTTTTTTGTTTACAAATTTTAATATGTTTACATAATTGTATAGATATATATTGATATGAAAACACCCAGTTTCAAAAAATTAAAATTTTGCCCGAGTTACCCTTATCTTCCCATTAAATAAAATTTTATTTACCTTGTTTTACTTTATTTTCTTTTATTTCCTCAAACTTAATTCAGTATATTCTTCAAATGTACTGAGAACAATTAATTTAAATTTTCAAAACAAAAAATGTAACGCTCTGACTATTTATATTTTTCCCCTTTAATTGTTGATTTTTTATTTTTTTATTCTCAAACAACAAACTAATTATAATTTATAACATTTTATAATTATTTATAACTGTCTATTAAAACTATGATAACTATTTTATCTACCATATAGTTACCATCTTACACTCATACTCACATTTATCTCAATTTTATTTAAATATCTCTTTATTTTCTCATTTTCTGTATACTTCAATCTCTTTTCACCTTATAGTAATCTTTCTAATGTATTTATTTATTTTGTGCATATCATTTTTCATTAGCCTTTCTTTTTCATCTCAAATTATCCTTTACATTTCTTCTTTAAAAACTTCTTTCCATTTTAAACATTTTCTCATTATACATTTTATCATTATACATTTTATCATATTAAATATTTTTCTATATCATTATTTTTTTTATATCGCATTACCCATTAATATACCACATTAATTCACTTTATACTACATATTCATTATACGATATTATTACATATGCCGCATTTATTTATTATTATTACACCAATCAATCATACAAATATATTCTCCATTAACTTAATCCATTAATCTATTAATTTATTAAGTCGCCCCGGAGCGCCACGGCAAATAATAATAATAGCCGTCCCTTTCCCCGCACAAGCTCAGCTTTTGGGGTTAAAATTCACTCGTAAGGGGGTGAATTAGGGAGAGTATTATTATTATTATTATTATTTCTTTTATACTGTTAATAGTTTACAAACATTTCTTCTGTAAGTTACTCTCTCTTCTTATGCACAAAATCTTTTCTTTTTAAATCAAACTATACTTAAATATTTTTTTACTCTAATTTCCTATTATTAGCGATATTGTCTTCATTTCCACTTTCATATACGATGTCTACTCTCATACTTACTATTGTCCTATTTTTGCTATTTTATTCATTTTATCCATTCAATTTTCATGTTCACAGCTAGTTTTAAACTTCCAAATTTCCGTCCCCCATCTAAATTCCTTATTTTTTACTTTCGTTTTCATTTGCCTTATATTTTCCACATTTTGTTTCACACTAACTTTATTTTATAGAATTTTATATTTCGTTTTAGTTCTCAAAATTTTGGACGAATTTTACCTTTATGTATAATATAATTATTTATTATTCTTGTTCCTGATCTTTCATTATCCATATCTTGAATAGTTCTACTTTTATTATATTCTTGTTGCAAATTTCTTAATCTTGTTTCCATACCCTAATTTTTCTACTAATATCATCCCAGTTTTCCTTTTCCATTATTGTTCGTGTTTGGGTTAATTTTTTCTGTTAATTGATTTTGGTCTATTCCAGAGGTTTATTTCTATTATTGTATTAATCGATTTTTCTTCCAACGTATCCATTCTTTGTGTAGCATCTTGCACTCCCATCTTAATTATCCCTACTTCCACCTTTATTTTTTCCTCTAAAACTTTTTCATTTTCTACTACAATATAAAATTAAATTTTTACTAGCAATTTTTCTACTTCTATTATTTTTCCATTCATCTCCACTCTTATATTTTTTTTTATTTCATCAGATTTATCATTTATAAATATGATCATCTCTTCTTTTTCTTCTTTTATCTTCTATTTCTTTTATCGATTCTTCCAATTTCATCTCTATTTTCTTTTCCATTCCGTCTATCTTCTCTTCCATTTTTCCCATCATCAGCATCATCGCTTCTTTGTCTTCTTTTATAAATTTTCTTTACTTTGTTTTACTTTATTTATTTCTTTCAACTTAACAATAATCAATTCAAACTGTATAATAATCCTTCTATCTTACAATTATTAGCATTCAAAATTCCTTTCTGACAATCCAAAATTCCCTTCTGATGATCACTAAAATTATATGATTCAAAAAAAAATATCGACTTCCTGATTTTTTTAACATAAATTTAAGTTTTGGCAACTTCACCACCCCAGAATAGTTAATAAATTTTGATGAAGTCACATTTTTCCATCTCAATATATATCGTTTGTTGTCTTATACAGTATTATGTTTGTAATTTCTCGTTTAAAAGTTGGTATTTTAATAATTTTATATTAACTATCTACATCATGTTGTACTGACCATACCAATACTTATTATTTTATTATTATTATTATTGTTTTTTTAAAATTCGTTGATTAATCGATATTGAAAAAATGATTACTGGTACGTAACAGTTTTTCGTTCCTGCCAAATAAGAGAAATTTCTGATTAAAATATCAAATGAGTTTTTAAGAAGATATCAATTCTGTTCCTATCGATGAGCAAATCCGTCCAGTGCGTTGCATATTAACAATTAAATAGAAAATAATAATTTTCTTTTATTTATAGAAACAATCGATTGTTAATAACTTATTCAGGTGAGTCCGAGGTTTCATTAAACAAGTGAAATTTCGTGATACAGTTTTTATACCTATACTTGCTGATGGATTTAAATGTGACCGTGAATGGTAATTATTTTTTGATTATTTAACAAACTTTTCTTCTGATACCGCTACGTTACCTGTCTAAAATAATTATGTATATAAATATGGGAGCGTACGTAATGAATGAAATATAGGACAACCTAATACATTTGGTGTGATACTGATTTTGAAAATATTATTTACCTTTATGAAAATGATAACATTTGAGTAGTTGAATAACCTCTACAATTTATTAAATTAATTAATCAGTAAGCTCTGAACAAAAAAAAAATAAAAAATGTTTTAGAAATAACCTAGTAACGGTATCGAATATATTAGACAAGTTTTCAGATGCAGATATTTCGTAAGTTTCTCAGATACTGGCTTAACATTTATATTGCAGCAAATCGTAACATAACGTAACGTTTATATAAAAGGGTACAGTTTCGTCGACAGCCCAAAATATATTATTATATATTATAAGCAAATAAACGATCGTGAACTAAAATGTCGCACGTTATGCAAGTATTTTTGAGAGTGTTACCAATCGACATTGTATAATTTCGTAAAACAATCTATCGGTGTGTCCGTGGAGCAGAGAAAAAAGAAAAAACGCGGTCGGCGTAATAAGTCAAAAGGTTATTAACGCTTTCACCTGAAAATCACGAAAAACGGCTGTAGAACGCCTTGAGGTGCTCTCGAGATAAATATCATCGCAGGTATTTAGAGCAACAATTGTAGAAATAACATTTATGTATGATTTACGCCGCCGATATCATTCTGAAGATTTATGGTTCGTTTTGCTCAACTTTTAGATTGCGTTAGACTATAATTTACGAGTACTATAGGTACTATACGAGTACGGGGTATTTCTCAGAAATGACATTGAATGTCACAAACTAGATTAGATCATCTGTAGAAACCTTTAAAAGTAAATAATTTTTTTATTTTTTATAAATTTTTTTTAATACATATTGATATGCAGTGCCTAATATATGAAATTCCAATCAATTAAACACGCAAATAAAAAATAAAAAATAGCCTAATCATCTTATTTTCTGCTCCCGCTGCCCTCCTGCTCTATTTGCTTGTGTTTTCTCGCTCTGCTTGTCTGGTTCTGCACGTCACCCTCCTTACCGGATACTATGCTTTTCCCGCCCTGTCGTTTTCCTCAGCTAAGCTCTCTTGCCTGTTAATAATAGCTTTTTATTTTAAATCTTCTCATAATTTTCCCCTCTAACTTTTCTCAAATGATCTTCTCACTTTTTACAATCTTGACATCTTTTCCAATTGATCTTCAAGATCTTAAACCGCCCAGCTCTGCTAAATTAAATTTAAACTTTTAGAATGACAACTAAAGTTTTATAAAATTTCAATCTTTTTAATATGGTTTGTATATTGTAGAAATGGTCAGAGAGAAAACAAAAAGACCACATTTTGTCTTGCATAACCATGGGCGAAGTTATGTCATCAGATCTGGGGGGGCTAAAGCCCTAGCCCTAGTCATATAATATATAATAGTTCTAGAGGTATACCTACTGAAGTTAAGTAAAAAAATTCTGGCGAATCTATGAAAATGGATAAAATATCATATATCGATTCTAAACAAAGTTTTGCAAAATTTCAATATTGTGAATTTGTAGATATACATTTATGGTAAAAAACACAATTTTACGACTTGCACTTGGAAAATAATGAATACTTCAGTTTTGATTTCGACATTAACACCATATAGATTGCAATTTGCTGCGGACTTTTTCGCAGATTTCATTTTTAACATAAACACTATCACATACTATAAGAAATAAACAAATTTAAAGCTAAAAAGTAAGAAAAACTCGAATTGTAATTGATACAAATTAAAATGTAAACAATGAACTCGTTGCCAAATGATGAACTGATTTTAAAACAAAATTAATAAATGAACTGAAATTAAAAAAAAAAAATAATATAATAAATCGGTTTTATAAAAAAGTCCTTAAATAAATATAGAGTATGATTACATATTACAATACACAAATTTTGATTCTTAAATAGAAGGTCTTATCCACTTCTTCAAGAGCTAAAATCCGACGACGTAGCGAAATTTTGTTACTTCTGGCAACACTGAACGATATCCTACTTATAGGGATCTTCTACAAATTTCCTCCAGAGGGCGTATCACTTAGCTTGAATCGCGAATAAAGATCTTTTCAATTATATCTTCTCAAGGAAGTGTAGGATTTGGAGTGGCTTCAAGTTAGGTAAATTTCCCTCTTTTATTTGATATGCTCCTATGTATAGTGCCCTTGGATTCTGAAGTGCTACACATTTAGTTAGAATGTGAATGAAGATTTTTTCCTCCTCCTCACAAAATCTGCACTATCTTCTACTACTCTCAGTTTACTAAGGTGTAATTTTAGTTGGCAATGTCCAGTAAGGATCCCTGTTACAAGTGTTCTCACTACTAGAAAAATGTATATTATGATAACAGCTTAAAATACAATCTGGCTAATGTGGAACACCCCGAAAGCCTTGCCAGACTCGTTTAATGACCGTCAGGCGCGCTAAATTCGGCACGTTCGATTACTATTCCTCTCCTCGTTTAACTACCTGGCTTATCAGGTCCGACCAAAATACGGTTTTATAACCGAAACAGAAACCAAATTTCGGCTCCTTTCTTAGTTTCGGCCGAAACAGAAACAAGAACTTTCTTTTAAGGCAATCTCTTATTGAAATTTGCAATATCTCATTGTAATCCTTGTTTTAGACTAATTAACTAGTATTATAAATTTTAGCTACATTTACTTATTACCTGTTTATTTATGTGATCAAAAGAAGCCATTAATAAATTTATTGACATGTTCACTTGAAACAAAGCAGAGAAGTTTGTGTGTACGTGCACTGTGTAGGAATGGCACCCGGCACAGTCGCCATTGTTCCGGACACAACCAAATGTGATACGAAAATTTTTAAAAGTAGTTTCGCTGTCGGCTGCAGTTTCGGCCAGTTTTCTGCCGAAACTATTATTTAAAGCCAAAGTTGGCCGAAACCTTAACCGAACCTTCGGTCGGACACTACTTGTGAGTCTGGCAGGCCTCCGTAATTGTAATTGTCAGCCAGACGTGTATTTTCACTTACGAATATTTTGAAATGTATCCTAAGTAGATGGATAATGTTCTTAAAATATGCGTGAGTGTGCAAAAATTTACTGATAATAATTTAGGCACGTTTGGTATTGGGTAAGAAAGTTTTACACCAAAATATCCAAATTTCAAAACTTGACAGACATACATTAAAACGACTGAAATCAAATTTTCAAAGGTAGCCATACCACAGAATATAAAACATATGTTTTATATGCTGTGGCCATACCATGATCATTTGTCATATTTGAAGTCGTTTAGTTGACGCGAAAAACCTAATTATTATTTTACATAAAATAAATGTAATGTATTTCTACCTAGTTATAATTGGTATTAAATAAAATATTAACCACTGAAATGGCAAATTTTTTATATGCATGAAAGAGCTGCTAAACTGTCAAAAAAATTTTCAGTATAATTTCGTTCAGGGTACCCACCAAAAGGAAAATTTTCGGAAATTGTTCTGGTTGTCATGAAAGTGTTTTAAAATAACAGCAGTTGATTGGCTATAAAATGGAGGTGTAAAATTATAATTTAATCTATCACGTGACAAATTTTCAAACCCGGGAAAATAAAAGCCAAAATATTATATTTTTTCCATTTATAAGATATTACCAGACTCATTATCCAATTTCGTAAATCAGCCAGACTTATTATTATAAACAGTTCATGATTGTATCAATTTATATGCTCAATTTTCTGCCACACTCACTTTCCACTATCTGAGATAATCCAAACTGCTATTTTTATAAGCTTTATGTTCTAGTTTAGTAAATGTAAAATAGTTATGACTGGGAAAATAAGTGTCAGACTCAAAAATTTTGTTTTTTGTCACTAAGAGAACAGTTTATTTTTCATATACACCGACTGGAAAAATGAATACGAAAAAAATTCACTGCCTCCTGAACTAAATGTAAAATTGCAGAATCAATCAAATGGCACGATTCTTTTTATTTTTTAATTTCTGTTCTGAAATCTGAAATGTTTGGGTGGATGTGCGATAAATGTTCGAATTATTTTTGGGGGGGCTAATTTGGTTTTTGGGGGGGCTTAGCCCCCCCAAGCCCCCCCTTAACTTCGCCCATGGCATAACACATCAAGGATAAATATACGCTATTTTTGTATTGTAGTGTGTTCAGGGCATTTTATAGATTATAGTTAGACTTGCTAGAATACTGTGTTGCAAGATTTTATGGCGATATTTCACTGTGACATCTTTATTGCATTTTTGGGGAAGATGTGCTACCTTATACAGTAAAACTGAATCAGATACTAAAACCGACGAAAGTGTACCTTATGAAGATGAAAATGCACTTAGTGAGGAAGATGAAACCGAATGAGGAAAGATATAAGAGAAACATAAGAAAATATTATTTGTTTCAGTGCATATACGGCAAGCCTGCTCCAAATATTAAAATCTTTGCGACCTTTGCGGAAAAATCCTAGCAAAGAAGAAAAATTAAATAAACTAGCATAGTTATTCAGCAAAGAAAACTTGTATGTAAACCAAAATTTTTATTAAAATAGGAAAGCGCTTCCAGCATTAAGCCATTTTCAATGCTATATGAAAAATGACTAAAAGATTACAGATTTTTGTTTATTTATATGAAGTTACAATAAAGAATTTTTTTATATAAAATTGCAATTACAAGGAACACAACACCGATTGATACAGCAAGATATTGCTAATGGGGGAAAGGCAGTAGCTAGGCTTGTTTGTGGGAAGGAATGCTTACCGAACCAATGCGCTGACAACATGAATTGTGTTTACAGTTAAGATAATTAGAAAAAGTGAATATGGTGAATGTAAAGAATATGAATAGTAAAAAAATAAAAATTTGTTTAGACCAAGCAAACGTCATTATTCGTAGATATTGTTTTTAGAATCTTCTCATTTTTTATATCTAGGCTTCTTTAACAGACATTGCGGGAACGATGGCCAACTCTACTTTTTGTGTACTATGTTAAGACTTAAGTTAAAGTGTCATAATATATATTTGTTTACTCATCACAATGATTTTTATTTATGCATATATTTGTTTTCGGTGAAAAATTTGATAAATAGAAAATGTGGGGCATCTATCCTAGACTTACTTTATTACAGATCAGTGATATTGGGGAATACTCGGTAGTATACATGTTGGTAGTTAACTTTTTCTAAAGATAAGCTGGCTTTAAAATTATTCAAAAATCAACTTCCTCATTGATACAGGTTAAGGTTAAGGCTTTCAAACAGTCCCATGCCCGATACGAAACAATCTTCCTTATTTTGTCAAGATATACATACAGTATGGTTCACATGAAAGGAATAAATTCATTATAATGGAAGTAGTTGGTTTTTCGAAAAAATACTCACGAGGTCAATTTTGTTTACTACACCGAAAAAAAATTCTTGCCGTGACAGTAATACAAGATTTACTAATATTTAGGTTACTAAGAATTTATTCGACTGCGGCAGTAAAACTATGTTACAGCTCTGGTCAAATATTTTTACGGAGGTAGTAAAGTTTTCTTACAGGTTCAGTAAAATTGTATAGCTACCACCAATATCTAGGATTACCATACGTAACATCTAGTTGTAATGCTGCAGTAATACTGTCTTACCGCTTTGGTAAATCTGCTCTAATGCTGCAGTAATAATTTCTTACCACTCTAGTAAAACTGCTGTACTATAACAGTAATATTATCTTACTAGTACAGTAAAACGGTATTACTGTTACAGTAATAATGTCTTACCAATTTAGCAAAACTTAGTGAAACAGTTACAGTAATATGTTACTACTACAGTAAAACGGGTTTACTGTTATAGTAATAACTTCTTACTATCATAGTAAAAATGTTTTACCAAAATATTATTCATATTAAAGGCTGAAATAAGTTTAACAAAGGTAAATATTTTTCTCATGAACTCGAAAAATAAGCTCTTTTATCTTTCGCTTCATAGAAAAATATTTACACTAAATTAAACCAATTTCAGCCAAATAAATCGATTTGCTTAATTTTTTCCTCTGGAAAATCTTTCAATTTTTTATAAAAGGATTGACAAAATAAAAAAATAAAGAAAAACTGTTTATTTTGAAACCAACTTAGCAGGTATAAAATACAAAATACAATGCGTATTTCCATAAAAATAGCATATGATTTATGCTTCTATCGTTCTATGCTAAACGGGCGTGTTCTTCGTAAAAATAGCTTTAGACTTACGCCTCTTTAACATATAGCGATTCAATTTAAAATGAAAAATTCGCCCAGAGCTAAAATGTTATCATTAGTTTTTAAGATACAACAAGAAACATTTACAGGGTGTGATTGGTTTATTGTTAATCCAAAGCTCCGGGAACGGAAGTTTACTCGAAAACCATCCGAGATATAAATGTCAAATTTTGATAATAAAACAATATCAATTTTACCATGATATTTTCTTTGGTCATACAAAATACCTCAATTTTTACTTAAAATTTAAGCGTGGACCCATTTTTGGAATAAGATGGTATGCTTTCTTCATCTAATAATTGAAAGGAATTATCATCAATGCGCTCTCATCTAAAAATAAAAACTTTCTTGTTGAGCTGGTTTTACAGAAGCGAATTGGGAAACGTTCTGATTTGACCAATGAAACACCCTGTTATTGATATATTTATAATACAATTAATATTTACTTAGGTAGGGGAGTTTCGATTTAGAAAATACAACAGGATAACTGTGGGTTTATACAGCTTGATTTAGTTTTTAGCATACCTATACATATACTTTAATATAAAAGATAAATCAATACATTTTAATGCACCTGTTTATCAAGAATAACATAAGCATACACATTGATTTTATGTCAAATCTGCGTTTATGATAATGATTATGCTTAAAACTAAATCAAGCTTCATAAACACACCACAAGTATTGACTACCTACTATAATTATCAGAGAAGAATGTTTATCTGAATGGTAAATTTCTATAAGAGACAAGGTTTTTTTTATTTCCCACACCATAACCAAACATTTAGAGTAATTAATTAAAAAAATCAATTTATTAAGGTCAAAACAATGGCAATAATCGTTTTTTAATAAAAGTACAACATTCATAAAACAATGTATAGTTACTTAATTATTAAGATTTGCTCATTTTGTTGTGGTTAACAAATGATTATTATAGACAAAATATTCAACATCAAAAACCACTATAATCGCCCTCATTGAGTTATGATTGCACTAGAAATATAAAAAAATGTCCTTTTTATATTTCAAATTTAAAAAATGACACCATCACATTTTTGAGATTATTTCTGACAGAAATAATATCAAAAAATTTTACCGTTGCAGACCCAAATTGTTTACTTAAAATTGGGGCCTGCAATGGTAAAAATATTTGATATTATTTCTGTGCACAGAAATGATCTCAAAAATGTGATCGTGTCATATGGGCTTGAGTAAATAAAAATAAGTGGCGTATGAAAACTTTCTTATTTCTTTTAATCTAACAAATTTATTGCTCTGTGAATCTTAACCAAACAATTTTAATAAAATTTGTTCCTAAAACTTTCTCTTGGAAATATTACATTTTTGATACTAAATGTGCTGCGGTGCAGTTTAAACATTCCTAGACTGTATGGCTCATCCTCAATCCGAATTAAAAGCTTCCCGCCTTTTTTACAAATGTATAAATCAAAATGGCTACAGGCACTATACTTAGCTCTCTGCTAATCTATGCATAAATATATTATTTCGAATTACTTATCTACGAAACTATTAACTGGGTCCGGAAACCCCCATTCTCATAATAATGCACAATATTGGTACGTCTTCATATTCAATATACCCCCAGATAAAAATCACGCACTTCGCATTTCACGACCTATGCTCACGACGACTGTACGTTCAATATTTCAAGCCAGAAACGACTTCGGCAAATTCTTCGTCATTAATCGTAACAGTTCGGTACATTTATTGTTAACCTGTTTTACTGTGATTGTTAGAAAAATATTACTATTTTGCAGATCCAGTTTGCTAGTTTTACGGTGGTAGTTATAAAAATGTTACCAAAAGGTCTAAATGCGGTAGTAATAAAAATTACTGATTCAGTAAGAAAAGTTTACTGTGATGGTAATATGATTAATAGTAATTCTATTTCTAAATGGAGTAGTAAAAAAATATTACTGCCACGGTAAGAATTTGGACTGTAAAACTTAGTTTACAGTAAAACATCTAAACGTCGTTGTTAGACAATCTAACAGTAGCAGTAAAAAGTTTTACAGCCACAGTAAACTTTTTAGTAGTAACACTTACTGAAGCGTTTCCTCAGTGTAAAAGCGCAATTTTTCATAAAGAATTCAAGTTTCCCCAACTTCCCTTTTTTCTGCAGTGACGTCACTGACAATATTTTTAAATAGTAACCCCAATTTTTTTTCTTCGTTTTGATAAATTTTACAATTTCCTACTCGGAAACATAATATTTGCAATATTTTACATAACAATTTTTTTAAATAAAAGTCATTTAAAGATCAGACACATAAATTTTATTTTGAGAACACAATAAATGAATAAAAGATAATTATTTGTAATTAAGTGCTTAATCTAACAAAATAATAATAAAATAAAAAAATTTAATGACAATTTCACAGCAAAATAATTCAAAAATATTGTATTAAATTAGGTATTCAAAATGCCCTCCACCGACGTCTTGCCTTTGTATTAATTATATCGAAAACCAGTGATTTTCCGAAAAAATTCTAAAACCCGTCGATTTTTATTTTTAAATAAAAATGTTAAATGGAAATGTGTGTTATAACACATCATTTGGAAGGTCTTCTAAATATCTATACAGCCATATCAATTGTCTAAGTAATTTAGTTTTATCTATTGCCAAAAAAAATTATTTAAATTATTATTTTTAAATCTTATCTACTTTTTACTTTATCTGAAACGAATCTAATTATCTTATCAAAATTGAGACCTTGACATTCAACTTAATTTGCTTTCTATCAAGTGGCTAATAGTATTGTGGTAGACGTTTTCAAAAAGTTTTTGCATTTATAAACATGAAGCTGACTGAAACGCAATGAATTGAAGTTTTAATAATGATTGGTTGTGGAGATAAAACACGCACGCAGAAAGATGTATGTACGTTATTTAATAATAAATACCCAAACCGAGAACCAATTTCACAATCCACTGTGAGTAAAATTAAGAAAAAAATCAACTACTTCCATTATAATGAATTTATTCCTTTCATTTGAACCATACTGTATATACGCATAATTAAAATCAATACAGTCAAAATGGGACTATAAGAAATCGTTAGATATACCTTTAATAATATTGTTCTTGTTTTAAATATTAAGAAACCTTGTAACAATTTTTATAACAAATTACACCCTTTATATTTTTAATAGTTAAAATCATCATAATTGAATTCAATTAAATATAGCCTTTAGCGATAATTCGAACAAAGATCACATAATACAGGTATACCAACCTATAATATATAGATGTGTAAGTAAGTAAGAGGTGTGGTCTTGGAGTTAGGTACCATTTGCGGTTACACCATTACGAAGCGAGAAATAATAACGATACAGAGTATCTTTTAGGTCTTAACCACGGTTTTTGCATCGAAGCAGTGATAGATAACAAATCAATTCAAACGTAAAACCATTCAGTCGTTGAATGTTCCGGGCACGGGTATTTACTTCAAACTTTCAATTCTTCCGGAAACTGTTCAGTCAGAAATTTTCTTTTATTTTTGCTTCAATGTACAGGGTGCTACCAAACCCCTTGACAATTTTTTACAGTCCTGTTAAGGAGGTCGAGCTACATCTGAAAATGTTTATCCTGAATAGTTAAAAAAATAGTAAAATACTTTCGATTCATTTCTTAGTTAAAAATAGCCTGTAATATTTAAAATTTTCATTTGGAACAGTAAGCTGTGTAACAATTTCAAATAAATGGAAAGTTCTGAAAAGCGTCAGCTGTACCAAGTTAATGTTTAACATGATTTTTTCGTTGCATTTTAGATGAACAATACATTTATTCTAGTTAAAACTGAACTACATGTGAATAACTTTTTAAAAATGTTTAACTGTTATAAAAGTTCAATTCAAATTTCACAATTTATTTTAAAACAGTAGAATTTGAGCAATTAATTTTTTTTGTTATGGTCTTAAGAAAAGTGGTACTTTCGTGTTTGTTTTCTCTGGACTTCTCCAACACGTCTGTAAAAGGTTGGCAAAGGGTTCAGTAAAACCCTTTGCATCTGAATTTAAATGAATTAGGCGTGTGGTTCCATGAGGATCAGTTTTTGGTCCTCTATTATTCATAATTTATGATAATGATTTACCTAAATACATGATCTTTTATCTAACTTAAAAATCTGACTATAAACTGTCAATAAAAATCTTATAATAATTTACACACTAGAATATTTTCGTTTTACTAAATTTGTTTAATTAATTCATAATGTTTAAATTATACAACATATTGGTATATGACATTTTGTTCTTTTTATAAACGTTTTCGTTGAATTTTATTAAAAATTATTATTGAAAACAATTCTTATTTGCATATGAAGTGGTACCTACTCTGCAGTAAGAAAACGTAGATACAAATGTAATTTATTGCCCATACGAATGATCCCAAGCTTCCTTCTGATCTCATTATCTTGAAATGGAGTAATTATTAGGTATTTAAACGACAGTAACTGATTCATTTGTTGGTATTTATTACTTTAATCCTTGAAGTGATCATCTTGAATTGTACAATAATATATCAGATTATCACATCTTAACAAGAAAAGAACATCTGTCAGCTGAAGATCTCAACATATATCTTAAGAATAACATAGATAACGTGTAGATTTTTGTTATTAAATAATTATCTTGATGTTAAATCTAAAAGAGAAAGAATAATAGTAGTTGTTGATTTGTAATGTGAGACTTGTTTTTGATTGTATAAGTTTTAACTTAAATTGAATTAATTCTTTTTGTATTGAATTGAGAATTGCTGAGGTGTGAGGTGTGACGAACAATAATAAATAAATCATTAAAAAAATGTGATGAGAAGAATGATTTAGTTCCCCTAATTATGTTTGTCGGGCGATCTGAAAAACAAATTTCCAGTTGATTAAGCATTGTTTAGCTACTACTTTTTTAAATTGCAGTCTCCACCTTTTATTGCAAGGTAATCAAGCATTTTAAACGGTGAACCCTTGTCAAACTTAAATCCTGTTGCCTTTCAACAAACGCTGTAGACTGGACTGGGCAACCTCTTGTAAATATCAAGGATATTTTGTTGCGTAATGCTAAATAATTATAACAACCATCACTACGTAAAGCAGAAATATCACCCACAAGTTTTTTCGGGTCGCTTTTTAACAAAAACAATGCTTATACAATGAACTCTTTGTAAACATGACTTTAGCAATAAGAATTATTGTCCAATTATAATGTAAATTGGGTTTCTTGTCTGCTCGATCATTTGAATCTCCCATCCCGGTTGTTTTCGAGTACATACTTTCATTGACAATTTAACGAGTTAATAGACTTATCCCTTTATTAATTGGTGCAAATCCTACTTTCTCTTAAAATCAACAATTTTTCCTACATTGAGTGTCAATTACACATCCATAAGTGTCATGTTGTTTTCTCATGTTGTCTTGTCATGTTGTCTAATAGTGCATGTTTATAATTTGAGTTGTCTTTTATTATGAAGCTGCGGTAAAAAATACAGCCGCCGATACAACGATGATATGGTTAATCGTTGTAGCCAACCCAACAGTAGTTATGGCCAGGATAAGAGAGAGATAGAAAATATGTGGTTTGAAAATTTACTAATAATACTAAATGGACCAATAACGGTAAAGGTGTTTTATCATTACCATTAAAAAACCGTGATAAATATTTACTTTTTTTTTAAACGGCTGATGCATTTTCTCACTTATTGCTGCTGATGGAATTTCTATAGTAAGGCGGCTCATTACAAAATAGAATAATTAGATAAAGTTTTCGATTGGCCTCTGTATAGCGAAATAGGCTATACTTGCTATAAGAAAGTAAATATATGTGATTGGAACACGCGACTGCAGCACAGCCCACTGTCCGCTATAATGTGTAATGTAAATTGTAACATGTGCACTATTTGTAAACTTATCGCATTTGAAAGAACGCACTGCTCTAAATTCATTTGCTTATTGATACCGAAAGTGAAAGCCTTTTAGTGAAAGTATTATGTTACGTTAGTGATTTTCGACAAAATATTGCCATATTCGCCGACGATCGATGTGTTATTATACAATACATTTCAATGCCTAGACGGCAATGTCGTTAAAACAACGTACCTAAACATAACAATCGCCCATAATTGCGATTAAATCATTTCTCATCATCAGTGACGGTCGGCGTTGGTAGGTCACCGGGTAAATCAAATTAGGACGTTACAGTGCCAGTGGTATAACTTGGTGAGAGAGACGTGGGAACTCGTTCTTCTTCTTTTCTTCACCTGCCATGAGAACATTCCAATTTTATAATTGCCCATACGCATAGAAAACGTTTTTTTTTAAACTAAATTTATATTTACATAACAATACGCAATGTAAATATATACAATGTGGCCGATTTTAAATTGGAAACGACATCATTTGTTAGATTGTAAATGATTTACCAGGATGAAGTAGACCTATACAATATTAAATGTTACTGGAATTTACAATTCTGAAATTATTTCTATATTAAGTTTTAAATGGACTTTCCTACCGATTTTAAAATTTTTGTCTTTGTGTCGAAAGGAAAATAATATAATATTATATTTTTACACTCACAATTAAATATATTATAAAAAAAATAACACAAAAATTAGTTTATTTTGTTTCGGACAAATCATCATCAGATATGTCTTCGTCACTTTCATCATTTACGTTTATTATACAACTGGTTGAACTTATACTGGGTGTTCAAATTAAAGTGTTACAGTTAAATACCGTCTTTTATAAAAAACTTTTCAGACGAAAGTTTTATATTTTTTTGGGGCAAACATTTTGGCTAAAATCTTTTGTTATAGCTAACCATAATATGGCCAACTTTTTTTCGCGCAGCAAGATTTTCGAGTAGGTGTTACTCAATGGGCCATATGAATAAAATTTGCTTATACTTGCAAAATTCAAAGTAAATGCTTCGAGGCGATGTATAAAATTGTAAGTAAATCATTTTGCTTAAAAGAAGGAAGCAAATACTCACGAAATAAAAGGATTTACTTCGAACGTATGAATAAAGCCAACCACTTGCTTACAACTGCGAGCATTTACTTGCGGAAAAGTCATGCTGGTGTTCACTGGCATCAGAGCTGTTCTCATTAGAGGTTTGGCGAATTTAACGTGGAACGGTCTTCCTCTGTCTTTACACGGTTGTGTAGGTACAAGTAAAAATGGCTGAAATGTTAAATATCCGAAATTTAAAACACTGCAAACAACGGCGTACACCGCGAACTAGTGATTTTAAGAGCATGTTCCGGTTTGAACAGGAAAATGTGCAGTGGTTAACTCAAAACATTCTAGTAAGAAGCGTAGAACGGCGTGGTGGTGCATTACCACCTGTCCAGAGAATGAAAATATGTTTGAGATATTTGGTAAATCCAAGTTTCCAAAGCGGAATTGGTGAAAAGCTAGGCATTTAGCAGTTCACTGTTTCTCGCACAGTTCGAATGGTGGTAACAAAAATAATTTAAAAGACCAGTTTTTAGATCGGTTTCAAAAAGGTCACGGTGCTGTAACGGAAGCTAAAGAACTGTGAGCAAGTCAGTTTAGATTTTCGACTACTATTGGCGCACTGGATTGTTCACACGTGAAGATAGAGAGAAACATAAAGCATACTGGGTCGTACATAAACCGCAAAGGGGAAGCAACTTTGAACGAGCAAGCTACTTGTGCGTAAAGTGCAGATCTAAACACGCAAAATTTTGTTATATATTTGTATTTCTAATGTAAACACTGGCAAATTCACTATTTAAGCCAATAATCTCCTATATTTTAGATATGAGTTTTACTCGTTTTAACGAAGCATTCAAGTATAAGGTAATTGTTATTCATATTGAATAAATCAATTGCTTTTACTCCTACCTTTTGCTCTAAGCATTTGCTTTTCTTTCTTTATTATGCTTATGAGCATTTACTTCATTTTTATTCATATGGCCCAATAAGTAAAAGTCCAATAAAAAAAGTTTCCTATAGAAGTTTCTTATTTTTTTGTGAACTTTAAGAATATGTAAAAAACTGGGGTTCCAATTTGAAATAAAAAAGTCCACCTCGATACGGCCATATTACGGTCAGCTATAAAAAAATATATTTCGCCAAAATATTTCCCCCAAAATACTATTTAACTTTTGTTTGAAACTTTTTTTCATAAAATGAATATTTTCGGCGGTATTTAATTGTAACACTTTAATTTGAACACCCGGTATATTAATTAAATAAGTCGAAAAATAATTGAAACTCAATTTTGAAAGTAATGCGATTAATAATAATAATTCTTCATGTGACATTAATCCAGAAATGTTTAATAATTACTTTTTCAGTATTGCAGAATTAATTATCTGTTCCTTTTCCTTTTCTATTAAAGATTCCTTTTCTATTAAACCAATTGTATCTGAAGTTGAAAAAGCCATTAAAAAATTGAAAAGCTCTTCTTGTTATAATACCTACGGTTTAAATTCTCAAATTTTTAATGAAAAGTATAGTTCCTTTTGTCAACAGCTAACAAACATCTATTTGTGAAGGATAGTTTCCGGAGAGTTTCAAAGTAAGTAAAGTAATTCCAATCTACAAAAAAAACCGATGTAAATGAACCAGGTAACTACCGCCCTATTTTGAGAATTCCAATATTTGAAAAGATTTTTTTTTATATTTTACAAAAATTCCTAAATGTGTTTCTTGACAAAATGAATACTATCCACAAATGTCAGTATTGTTTTAGAAAGAGGTGATGCCTTTGAGGGGAGAGAATCGGCATTAAAAACAATGTGCGATCACTCGAAGGCATTTGACGGTGTTTCCAACGATCTGCTGATTTCGAAGCTTAATTTGTATGATGTAAGAGAAACATCCCTCCAATCTTTTTAACTCGTACCTTTTAGATAGGAAGCAAGCTGTGTTTTTAAATTACAAGTTGTCTAACTTCCTTACTGTTCACCATGTAGTTCCGCAAGGTTCCGTGTTAGTACCACTACTTTTTATTGCTTATATGAAAGATATCGACACTCTTAAAAATTTCAGTAAACTGTCAATCGATAAAGCTGGGGAATGGTTTACTACAAGTAAATTTAATCTTAATAAGGAAAACAACCAAATCTTTATTATTTAGTGCTAACTTTTAACATCTTAAGTTAAATTATACCAATCTTCTGGGAATAACACTTGACAGCGGTCTAAAGTGAGATGTTTACATTGTAAAACTATCTAAAAAAATAAGTTATCAAATATTCTTACTTAGAAATTTAAAGAAAAGTATAAACACTGATACTTATGGTATAATACTATGAGGAAACACATCGAATGACATACGAATCTTTCTGCTTCAAAAAGAATCATACGAGTCATGACTGGCAGCCATTTTAGAGACTCTAAATATCTTGGCACTGTCCTGTATATAATTTACAGTGTCTTGGAAATCCCAAATTAAAAGATACTCTACTTTTAAATTAATATTATCACAACTATCCCACCAGGATGATAATTTAATTAGAACGACACTCATCAGTTTGAAATATCGAAAAAGAACTCGTTAATGAAATTCCACACTTAGCTTTTAAACGTAGTAGTTATTTACATTTGCACTCTTTTTGTGATATCCGTGAATATTTGAATAGTCAGTGGCTTAACTAGACTGACCAGCGTTTTAATTATTGAATTCTCATAAATCTATTATTATGTTTATCTTAAAATGACTGTTACACATCGTATTTTACCATCTAAATTGTATTGGACTTGCTACACAGGTTTTTCATAAAGTAGTCAATAAAGTATTATATTCCTATTCCCATTCCTATTCCTATTTCCTATTCCTATTCCATTTCTTTTCCAATTTTCTATTTGTAATAATTATATTGATGAATTTCTGAAAAATTTGTTGTATCGAAGGTTGTACTTATATTATACTTAATTCATCACTTTTATAAAATATCCGTTACCATTTCTTGCAACATACCATAGTGGAGCATATAGGTATTTCGTTTTTTGTTTTTAAGAAAGGAAATCACCTTGACAGAATAACAATTACGTTTAAACCACACTTGGATCGTTAAATTTAATGAAACCAGCCAAATTATTACTTATGATCACGATCTGTTGCGCAATATTACTGTAAAAATATGGAAGAATACAAAACACAAAAAAATATTCACCTAACATATAAATGTTAAAAAGTGTCAATCTATTATAGTAGCAATATATGAAGCAATACGTATTGAGTTTTTGTAATATTTTTTTATCTAATAAACAACTAATAAAAAAATCCTTCTGCTGTGGGAAATTTACAATATATTAAAAAAAAGTCTGTAATATGTAATAAACAACCTTGACTCCACTAACTAGCAATAACCTTCATTTTTTGCCTCACCAATCGATTAGAAAATAAAAGACAATATGCGATTATAATAAAGACAACTAAAATTTATCGATTAAAAATTAATGAATTTTGTTTATGAATGAAAAAAGGTTCAGGACAGGTGTTCACTTTAAATATCAGAACAATACATAATCGATACAAGAACTGGTCGCTTGTAACTCGACAATTGCAGTTCATTTCATATAAAGCACAAATCAAAGACTTACGTCAGCCGTGGAACAACTTTAAGTTATTGCATAATATCGATTTATCGTAGCAACCTCCGCATACAGGCCCGCATCCTGCTCGTGCGGATTGCGGATAACTTCTTTTAAAATATCGCTTGATATTTCCAAAGGATATCTCACACCGAAAGAATTTCATTAAATTTTATTATACTTTTGAAAAAGTATAGTAAGCCTTTTGTTCCATTGCACCATCCTTGTGATACATGGTGATAACGAAAATTCATTTCCAAGACTAAATTAATTACCTACATTGTTAAAAAATATCACATTTTAAACTCTAAATCAATTAGAAAAAATGTCTAAAAAGATTCATTTGTTCCCACCAAAGGTGTGAGATATCCTTTATAACCTTTATTTTACGAAATATTCAAGGCGCAAGAGAAATTAACAAAATAGAGTGTCTTTATGCATTTTCTGCACACTGAGACTATTTCATACCTACAGATAAAATGGAAAATGTAAAATTGATGAACTTATCTTTAATGTCGGGTAAATAAGATTCTGATATGAAAAATAGGTAGCAATAACTGAAGGCAGCTTTCCGTGGCCCTAGAAAAAATTATTTGCGATTCCTTTTCCAAAAAAATCTACTCCTGAATCGTACTCCGATTTCCGCCTCCAAAATTTTTGAAAAACTGATAAAAAAACAAATTGAAACATTTTTAGACACCTACCTCCTATTACCCACCTGCTAATCAGGATGACATTCACAGACCCTGCGATATTAATTTACTCAACGTCTTATTCCTTTTCGATTACTCAAAAGCATTTGACCTCATCAATCATACACTAGCCGTAATACACTATCTAGGATTTTTTGTGCAAATGGTACAACTTCCAATTTGCAACACATATTCTGGTGTTCCTCAAGGATCAATATTACCCCTCTCCTATTTGTTCTCTACGTCTCAATTAAAAACTTGTCAAGTCCATAGTTATGCTGATGACATTCAAAAATATCAGTTGTTAAAAACACGCTTTAAGCTTCTAAAGGGTATTTAGTTAAATATAGCTTTAAAGTGTACTTTTTAAAATGTCCTTTTAATATTGAAGTCTCCTTAATTTAATTATGAAAGTTTCTGAAAAATGTTTACTCTATTTAATCAAATGACGTTTCTTGTAACTCGAACGGACGAAATCTATGAGTCAAAAAAAAAATAAGATTGTTTAGCTCAAATACAGCTCTGTACAGATATAATAAAATGGTACGTGTTCAACAACCAATGCATAGAACTTTTTGATTACATACTTTTGCTTTCATTAATTTGCTTCTATTTTGACTAGAAATGGTTGTATCGAGATCGCTATGACTTCAGTGCCTATAGTGATTGATTTAGCCTAGTCTTAAGTTGTGTAATTTTAAACACACGGCGTATATACTTATCTGGTCTCTGGTCGATTAAACCTCTGTTGGTGGTTTCTAATTTGTTAATTTACGGTTTTTAAAATCCTGGGGACGCTAAAATTACAGAGTGTTGTAAATGTAGGTATTCAGAGGACATTTCATAATTTTGCGACCGAGATGACTTCTTCTGGTTCATCTCATATATACAGGGTGTTTCAGAATAAAGTATCCTAAACAAAGGAACTTGTAGATGTTAATTAATTAAAGGAAAGATATTTAGAAAATTATATGTTTATTAAATTTACTTTATCACCCTGTAGAATGAAAACTAGAACGTTTACAGGAAAATTATATTTAGCTTTTCTTAATAATTAGTTAAGATCTACAAATCCACCAGTTTACGGTAATTTTTTATGAAGTTATTATCTGAAATGCCGAATTTTATAAATATCAATCTGGTATTGCTTTTGAGAAGGGAAATTTACTCGTAGAATAGGCATCTTAATTGTGCAATTCATATGTATAAAAAGTTCCGTATTCAAGAATAATTGTGGTGTGATTATTATGAAAATTAATTACAAAACAGTTGTACATAATTCTATTAATGTGATAAAATAAAAATCAGAACTAGAACAACAATAATTGGTAATTAAATATGAAAGTCGACACAACAAACTGAATTATTAGATGTGATTTCAGCTAGTTAACAGTTTGTTACAATTTATTTTTTATTTAATATCACACATTTGCATTAGACATAAAAATAAAAGTGGTCAAAAGAAATGTAGCACAAATTAAGCGCCACGGCAAATAATAATAGGTGTCCGTTTCCCGCACAAACTTAAGGGGTTATGGTGGATAAGTAATGTTATTTTTAACAGACACGTTATTTGTGAACAGGTTGTTATTTCTGTGTGTTTATAAAATAACAGACCTGTTAAAAATATCACAGGTTGTCAATCATAACCCCATATGTCGGCTTCTGGAGTTAAAATTTACTCGTAAGGGGGTGAACTAAAGGGAGAATAAAATTATATAAGATAAATATAAGTAGTAAATAAATACCTATACATTTTTCCAGGGTTGCCGTGTTGAAGAAATAAAGCACGTTTATAATTTATAATCCTAAGGATATTAAATATTCATTGAAAATAACACTATGAAAACTAATGATTTTATTACAGTATATTTTTAGATATTAGAGGGTACCAATTTTTTTTAAATAAAAAACAGTTGATAAAATATAATTTATTATCGAAATACCAACTACAGTTGGAGGTCATTATCTGATATTTACAATATTTTTTTAAAGAAGTTTTAAATAATACAGATAAAATTAAGGGTCAGGGGTCATGGTTATTAAAACGTATTATATGCCTAATAATCTGTTATGACAGCTGTAATCAATATTACTGTCATTTAAAATAAACTATTATTTAACTTTTGTCGGAAATTGTAAAAAATATCAGTATATGTACTAATACCTTTTTTTTCGTTAGACCAATAAAAATTTATTATATTTGTTACGTGCTCACTGTATAATTATCACGCAGATACCGAATACATTAATATCTATATTTAAATCATGATATTTAATTTTGTTTTTATTAAATTTTTTTATATCAACTTTCAATTTCAATATTACTTAATTTCGTATATGAAACTTTTTTGAAATATTTGCATTGAACATTATTATTGTTATTAGTTATTGTTTTTTTTTTTGACCCACATTTATTACGGATTATTATTTCATGTTTGTGGTTATGTATTTTGTCCTTTCAGAAGGATACATTTAAATTATTTGCTTGGGTAATAAATCAACTGTTTAGTTTCTATCATTTTTATCTGTCCAGCAAACTGCCACACATAAGCTACAAAAGAGGGAAAAAAGGAAAGAAATTATGACATTTTCGGTTCTAAATTCTAATCACTGATCTGTAATAGTCTATCTGACTATAAAAATTGGCACGTTGTCTTTTTTGCTTGCTATTTGTAGTTGGTTGTAGTAGGGGACATAAGTGAACAACATATACTATGTTCCGGTGCTCGGAGCTGTAGTGTAAATTGTTAAATTTAAAAAAAAAAATTTTTGGCTGGTTATGAAATATATGCCTTTAGATGTAAATAACAATAAAAAAAACCCTTTTCAAGCATTTTCTGTCGTCCAATTTAGCTACTTTCGGTGTTAGATTTCGGCCACGTGACCAGATTTTTACGTTTTTTCAACGAAATTTGGGATATAGCTTAAACGCGTATTCTACTGAAGCTTAGAGGATATTGCAATAATGTTTTTGTGTCAACGAAAGGGTTGATAAAAAAAAATTACAACCTGGAGAGAAGTGACTTGTTTTTTAAAATAGGTGTAAAATCGAAATCAAAAGTCGAAAAGTGGTTTAATTGCTCTCAAAATGTTTGTAGGACTCTCAAATAAGATTATTTACCTTGCAAAGATTTTTATTCAAAGGTTCTACCCAATTCAGCCATTTATTCACACTGGGTTTTCGAGAAAAAAATGTCGCCCTTATCGGAACAAAACAAAACAGGCTGAGGTGAAGAGATACTGAAAAATATATTGAAATGTACGCAACTAATAAATACTTATAAGGGTGTTTCAGAATAAAGTAACGTAAGCTGGAGGATTTGTAAGTAATTATTAAGAAAAGTTAAATATAATTTTCCTGTAAAGTGAATTTATTAAATACATAATTTTTTAAATATCTTTCCTTACGGTAAAAGACTTTAACTTAAAAATATGTATATGTTAGTTAATCATAATTATTATGTAACACACTCTATTTCGATCATTTATTATATCTCACTGGCGTAGAATCAAGGGGCTATAAGAACATAATTTTAATCCAAATTTTTTTGAACAACCTATATTTTATAAAAGTTGAGATAAATAATTATTCTCATGAAATTTGTTACAAAAAAGGAACTCTTTGATTGATCTCTGTAGAACATTCCATTTTCGAGATTTTTAAGTTTTGGTCCTACTCAAACATGAAATCTATGTACATGCAAATTTTTATTAAGGGCCGATTTCACAATCAATAATAAAAAGTCTATTGACTAATGGGACCATTAAGTCCATTAAATCTTGATCCCATTAGATAATGGACCTTTTAATATTCAATATGAAATCGGCCCCTCAATAAAATTGTATATAGATTTTCATATCTGAGTAGAACTAAAACTGAAAAATCTCGGAAATAGAATGTTCTACAGAGATCAACCTAAAAGTCTCTTTTTCATGGACAAATTGCGTGAGGAATAATTATTAATCCTAACTTTTATAAAATATAGGGGTGTGCAAAATTTTAGATAAAAATTGTTTTCATAACCCTTGATTCTACGCCAATGGGTTATCGTAATTTATAGAAAGAAAACTGTGTTAACTAATAATGACGATTAACTAAGATATATACATTTTTTTAAGTTGAAATCTTTACCGTAATTTTGTATTTATTAAATTTACTTTATCACCCTGTAGAATGAAAAATGGGGTTTACAGGAAAATTATATTTAGCTTGTCTTAATAATTAGTTAAGATCTACAAATCCTCCAGTTTACGGTACTTTATTCTGAATTCTGAAACATAAAAAAACATATTTACTTTTGGCTTTTAAAGATTTCTACAGTTCCTACTGTTATGACTGAAATTTTATATAGAACAAATGCAAATGAATTTTGTATAATTTAAAAAGAAAAAAATATTTTACCCATCGTATATTCTTTGGTACTATTATTTAGGTATTTAAAATATCGTCTGTATTGGCAACCAGTATGATATAACTCTAATTAGTGTTCAGATAAATGAAAAGAAAACAGTATTATATTGCTTTACGACTAACTGCTTTATTCAGCCACGTAAAAAATTGCACATCTTAAAATTAAAATCGAAATTTTCACAGCCATATACCTGGACACATTGTCTGCTTTTATTATTGTGGGAAACAATGAAAAATCGAAAATTGCATAAGTTTTTTAAAGTTAACTACATGCGAGATAATCATGGGTAAATTGGAATGGTGTACGCCATTTATTTTCAGAATTATCTAACTCCCGCGCCTTATAGCAATATGATTAATTGTAACAGTGAAAGTACTTGTCGTGTTAAACGACCTTGTCGCTTTTAACCGGATAAATTACAAGGAACATTTTGTTGCGGTCATTATTGGCCGTTCTGTTTGATGTGATGATAGCGTTTTCTATACAGGGTGTTTAATTGAGAAATCGAAAAACTTAACGGTGAATAGAGGAAAACGTTTAGAGGCCAACTAATGTTGAAAGATTAGAAGAATACAAGCCCTCAGTTTTCAACTACATACATTAAAAATAACAAAATGTCTCGCGCACCAAGAACTACTACAAACCAAAAATAATGGATGATAAACTTCTTAGAACAGCAAAATTTGCTTCACGGTGGGAAAATAAACCTAGTAGATACAACGAAATAAAAAAAAATTGGGAAAACGAATTAAATAATATTGGGCCCAGACATCTTGTAGGAAAATTATAGTTGTCGTGAAATCTGTTTATTATATTATTTCTTTTATTTTCCAAATTAGGAAATACAAATTGGGTAACAGGTTATTGTAAATTATATTTGTTACTTCATCTATACTTTTACTCATAATTGATTGATTTAAAGCAAAACGATCCATGTCCTGCAGATAGTTGGTATCCTTATCCTTCCTCCTGTTAAAAAAAAATGAGTTGCAAGTATTTTTAAATATGCTGGTATTGCCGTATTTCTTCGAGATGGCCCCATGTGTGGTTATATAATATTAACTATAGTTCTATCTACAACTATAAAAACCGCAAAATATTTTTACATTTGGTAACTGAGATGGATCGATAAAGTCCCTATAATTGACCTTTGATGTAATTGAAATTCGGCTCTGAAATATTAAATGTAATAGATGTACCCACATTATATGTTTTGTACTTTATTATAGCTTTCTTTATTTTCCAATAACTCTTCAATCAAAATTTTTCCAAATATAATATTAAAAAACGCCATTCTCGGTTCCGTTAAAAATTAAAGGTGAATTTTAACATGCCTTTAAAAATTATTATTAGGGAACTATTTTAAAGGAATCCGTTTAAATAATGACAAAAGTAAATTAGCGAATACGAAAATATTTTTAAAGGCCGCCAATATTTTAACGGCCGTTAAAATATAAAGGATTTGTTACAGAATAGACCCCATAGAGTATTTTATCGAGTTACTCATTTCTTTCTAGAGTCATAAATAATGAACCACTCAGTATATGTTTTTGATATTTAGTTGGTAAACATGTTTTGTATTCATTGCCCAAACAAATAACGTACCTACTAGCCACAAGAAAAGTCCAGATCCGGATTAACAAACTATTCAATAAATTATTTGTTCTCAAAATTTAGGAGAATGCGCGCAAAACTTAACAAGTCCAACGATTGCTAGTTTAATAAAAAAAATTTTTTTAGGATGTATTTTGAGTTTTGAATACCAAAAATTGGCTGCAGTTTCCGAGATATGCAAACAGTTGCGACTTATTCAGTTTTGCTTGAAAGTATGGGACTTGTTAAGTTTTGCTACAAATTTTACTACAAATATTAATACATAAATACTTGTTCAATTTTGCGATGAAGGGGGTTTATTTATAATTTAATACTATATGGATATTTGTTGAGTTTTATTGAACAATAGGAGTTTGATAGTACCTTTAGAATATGATTTTGTTTAATTTTGGTATAAAATTGTTAAAGACATGTTGAGTTTTAGCATTTTAAAGCGATCTAACGCAATAAATAACTTTTTTATTTCAGATATTTGACTTGTAAAGTTTTATGCGCAAGCTGTTCAATTACCCTCTGTAGATCATGATATTCAAAATTTGTTTACATATTGGTAAAGAGGACAAAGAACTGAATTAAACTTAAATTAAAAGTAAAATTATTTCATACATTTTTTACTGGTATTTATTATATTACTTCTACAACTGTATCTGTATGCTATAAAATTAAATTTTTTTGTTTAAAAAAATTTATTTATCGCAATCAAGTTTCACCAAAATTACCCCTATTCTCCGTTAATCTATTTCCGTTTCTCAATGAAACACCCTGTATAATAATTTATAATATTACGGCTTACAAAACACTCGATGATGGTCGAAACACGATGAAAATTTTAATGCTGAGTTAAACTATTAGACATGGATGTCAGAAGAGATGGCTGATGGCTTGATTTTATCTATATTCAATGATTTGTGTAGTTAGATTGATTATTTGATTAAATTCTTGACGGTTTTGTTGTGTCTGTCATTCAATAATAATTGTTACTATATGATTTAAAAAACATTTCTACTGAGTACAAATACTCCTATAGGAGATGTTCAAAAGAAATTAAAACTTATAACGTAGATAATTTGAGGTTTCTAACTCAAATACTCATACTGTATACTAACTAGTAACAATTTAAATTGATATTCAAATAATCGTGTACACAAGAAACCCAATTCACATTATTCGTATTAAAAATAGCAATTGATTTAATTCCTAACAAATTTAACTTTAACTAAATTTTTGACAAATCTATCTATCATTTAAATCATAATCAAAAAGTTTGAATATATCAAATAATACACTAAATCATAGTAGAGGTTAATATTGTTTATTTCTTAAATAAATTTGTAATTTTCTTTCTCGTTCAATTGCCTACCCACTTATTATTTTCAACCACTCAGCCCTCTTCAAAACCAGACACGAAAATACTCCGAGCAATTGTGAAGCCTTGGCATTCCTACCCCTAAGGACTAGTATAGTCTTTAATCAGCTGCTAAAACCAATTAACTGTGCTATTAAGGGATTCATATGTTTTTTATATTTTTTCTTTTATTATTTTTTTTCCACAAGTGAATTGATGTTCCTTCAGGACCCTAAGGCAACATTTTAAATCTGGTGCTGCCCTACCCCTAGTATATTGGTAAATGCGATCTAAATTAGTTTAAGACTAGTTAGAGACCTCTATTTATTACAGTACTGACAGCGGTGGGATTTAATTAGAGACTAGTTTTGACCTCCTAGCAGTTATTACACTATATAAAATCTTCAACTTCATTTTTATTGTTTTCCAAGCAAAATCCAATATGATGGGAACTTTAACTGTGACACTGTATACAGGGTGTTAGTATTTTCGACTGACAACGATTTACCCCAGAGAGGTCTCCGTAATTGATGAATTTTGATGTAGGAACATAAGGCTTCAAAGAGCTTAGCTACCAAGATAATGGGTGTTAAAAGTTTTAAATCAAAATTCAAAATTTGTCATATAATAAAAACGTCCTTAATTTTTTTTTTCAAATTTGATTTACCTAGATCTTGTCAAATACACTAACTATTAAAAATTTGACACGTTCTTACTAGATTAGAATTTAGAAATATTGAGTCTTTACAAATTATCTAAGCACGTACAGACTTTGTTTAAAAGCAAATTTCTGCAACACCGTTCATTTTAGCTTCATAAAAGGGTTTTATTATTTTAACTAAAAATTAATGGATAATTTAAAAAAATGTTTGTTCCAGTGGCGTAAAAAATAGTTGGCAAAAGTTTTAACTAACCCTGATAGCGCGCCACTGGTTCAATTTTTCAAAAGTTAGTTTATTTCAAAATATAACTTTTTAGAGAGCATGTTGGTCACCAAATTTGAAAAAAATATTTAATGGCGTTTTTGATTTTTGACAAATTTTGATTTCAAACTTTTAACTTATATCGGTAAATTAAGTCCTTTAAGGGTCCTTCTTCCTATATTAAAATTCATTAATTAACGAGAGCTCTCTGGGGTAGACCATTGTCGATCGAATATACTAACACCCTGTATACAAACATATTGTCATATGTGTTAAAACTTATCGATCAAATTGCTCTTATTATTAAAAGGTTTGGTATACAGAAAATTGGATTAAATGAGCATTTATTTTATTAAAAATTGACAAAAAAACATATTGCTTTGATTACTTAGATTCAGTGCAGATTTATTTATTAGTTTCTATATATTAATTTTCCATATGTGGCAAATAATAATCATCACTCATACAAATAAAACTTTCTACAATTCCTTATTCGGGAAATCGTGTTATCTAAGAAAGAAAACAATTAAAATTGTTACTATATAAATGAAATGAAGATGATTGCGATTGTCTAATTTTGATTTAAATTTAGAAACTGGAATTAATGTGCTTTATTGATATAAAAATATATGGTTAGAACTTCAGAGAGTACGGTAAATCTATGTAATAATTGGCATTATTATTAGTGGAAATTTTAAGAATGTACAAATATTTTAAAAGTAATAAATGTTTTACAATAAATGGCTTACATTTAACCATACATTTATTTAAGGGTATAGTTTGTACGTAAAGCTACATGAAAAATAATTTCCAATTCGAAGTTTACTCAGGCTTGGCAAATGCAGGAACAATCGTTTTACGTGCAAGATATTCAAGCCAAAATGAAGAATTTCCTTTAACAAAAGTGTCTTTTATACATTCTAGTCATTATTTCTTTATTTGTTAACTTTAAAAATAACTATTTTAGGTAACAATAATGTGTGTGAATTTATTAAAAGATGCAAAGCTCCCCTCAAGTAACGAGTTGTGTAAGTTGTTTTCTTTCATTAGAAAAAAAGAAGACGCCAAGTTAAAAATAGCTAAAGCCATTATGGGAAATTATTTTAACTTAATATCAATTGTTCAGATTGTCATTTATTTGAAACATTTTCAGATACGTTAAATTGGTAAACAAAAAGGAAATGGAAATTAAAATAGGGGACTAGTTGTAAAGGGCTCCGGAAAGAAATAGACGCAATGAATCATTAATTAATTAACATTTTTTATTTTTGTGTCAAAAAAAATTTTTTTTTGAATAAATTTATGAAAAAAGTAACAGATTTGATTATCCTACTAAAAAAACGTTTAGGTCATTTCTGGAACGTTCTAGCAATAGTATAAAAAAATTACCTAAGACGTTTGAGCAACATCGCAGGATGTTCCACAAACGTCTCTGTGAAACGTCTCCAGTACGTTACAAATGATGACATGGTCATTGCCGGAAACATCCCAGGTACGTTTGAGGGAGGATAAGAAACATGACAGAGACGTTTCTAATGTCCCAAGTGCATGTTTCTGGAACGTTCGTGTAACAATACTGTGTGCTATTAGAATTGCAATTAGTATTCGGTTAATATCGGACCATACCCTTGGAGCCTCTATTTATTTTTGTTACAACTGTACACCGACGTAAAAAATTAAAAAATCTAGTCTACATATACCGCGCGTACCCTAACGACCTGAAAGCGATTGAAGAATGACCGACCACCCACCCATAGTACGGAGGTTTAAGTACCTCGTCTACATTTGTTTATTTATCAACTGAAATTGAACAAAGCTGTTGACAGAGGTGTTTTTACGAGTCATAAATGAATTCAAGCGAAAGGATTCAACACTTACTTCTACTTACTATACTTACCGTTCACACTCAGTTATGAGCTATTGTGTTTCGAAGAAAGTGTTACACCGATTATGTTTCAAAGTCAAGGTCGCAATGGTTTTACATATATTTAGCACGATAGAGGATGATGCTCACGAACGTCTGTTTGTGTTTACTTTCATTATTGTTGGAAATTTAACATCGGTTACAGCTATTTTGAAGTAAACGTGATTGGGATTCGGATTCAGATGTATACGTACAAATTAGATAAAATGCTTAATCCTCTACTGTATGCTCTATTTCTTTACAACCAGAGGAGCTAAAGGTGTTAATATCGAAAATAAAAATGATCTTATACTAGCAGGTTTAGAGCATGATATTGGCACAAAATTAAAATTATTAGAATACATTTTATTAAACCGTTTAACAATAATTTACATTGATTAACCAAAAATAAAGCAATTTGCTAAAAGTGGTTTTAAATCTTAGGATTCCCATCTCTACATAGACAATAAAACTGTAGCGTTAACTTGGATGTTAGCCGTAACATCTACTACTTTATTTTGTGAGATAGCAAATACTTATAACTACTACCCATAAAGCTAAGCAAGCAATTGGATCAGCAATCATTCCATTAAATGTAAGAGCAAAAGAGGTTACTCCAATAATGAAATAATTTGAGTTCCTTCCTGTTTGGTGTTTAAGATATGATGACATACTTGAAAATGTCCAGATCAACTTTTTAAAAAGAATTCTGTTCGTGCCAATCAATACATCAGATTATGTAATAATACTTGAACAAGCCGAGTAAAAGTGCTTTAATATATTTTTAAAATTTTATTTATGCATAATTACAAACTCTTAAACATTTTTTTCTTCCAGCAGAAGCTCATGAGAAATTGTTAGGAGAACTTTAACTGATACTTGCAAGTAAAAAGTCAATTTGAATTTATTGACGCTCGCGCTATTTGGAACCATCTTTCATATATCTGTATCTATAACGTGTAGAGGATGAGTCAACCCACGGCACTTAGACCTCACTAGGCCTATTGTGTAGATAGGCACCTCCTAGCTCGTGAGCCGCCCTACAGATTTAATGTAGTTGATAACGTCGCCAAGAAGTGTTTCTCTGAAATCGGCCAGTTTTAGCCAATTCTGCCCGAACACAAATCTTCTAATAAATGAGAGCGTCGGAAAATCGTAGACGATATGCTTGATGATCTCATCTTCTTGTATGTACCTCCTGCAGAGTGCGGATTCTAAAAGCTTCATGATATGGAGATGCTTCCGTACTTGGCAATGACCAGTCAGAATGCCTGTGATCAGGCACAGATTCTGTCTAATCATAGTCAAGTATTTGTTTGCTGTAGTGTTATCAGGATAGCTTAGAAGCTCCCTGGCAAGTCAGAAACTTCTTGTTTCATCCCATCTTCTCTTGAATTTCACAAAGGAATGTTCTTTAATTAGGTTTTTCACTGCCGATGTTCGCAGTCCAATAGAAAACTCAGATACAAAAAGTATTTGGTTAGCTGCTTTCTTGGCTAATGATTCAGCAAGACGGTTACCTTTCGATGTGGCGTGGCCTTTGATCGATCTTAAGTTGACCACATTGTTGGTGGATACTTTGGCCAAAGCTTCATGACATTCTAGAGCTAACTCTGAGTAAATTCGTTGTCTGTTCAGGGTGAGTAGTGCTTGTCCGCTATGTGTATAGATGATAATGTTTCTTCCAGTAATATTATTTCTGGTGATTTCTTTTGCTGTTATGAGAAGCCCCGTGCGCTCGGTTTAAACTACACTGGCACTACTACTCACAGCCCGTTTTATGTTTGTTTAAGTTTAGGATCTGGAGTATATTCCACATCCTGGGCCTTTTTTGTTTTGGAACCGTCGGCGTAGATATGAATCCTACATGCCACTTCCGGCTCTTCTATTTGATCTGTTATAACTTTATATGGCTTATGAAAGATATACCTCGGTGAGATGGAGTGCATGTTCGCTTGAAGCAATGAGAGTATATCGAGCGCCTCCTGCCAAAAGCGACATCTCGCCTTACCAGATCCTACATCAGATTCTATTCCAACCGTGCGGAGGCGTGCCATTGTCATCAGAGCAACCTCCTTGATGTAAATATCAAGGGCAGTGAGACTAAGAATGACTTCAATGCCTCTGGTCGATGTGAGTTATGTTGAGACATGCTGTTCTTTGAATTTGTTCTAGTCTGGGGATAGCTGTCAATTTTTGGGTTAGCATAGGTCTTAAGATATATGTATAATGCTTGGCATTCTATAGTACCTGATTCAGAGTTTAACAAACCCCCTTAACCCCTATTTTTAATCGGACTTTCTTTCAAAATCAACAATCTTCATCCCCTCATAAAGCCTGATTTTCCTGAAGATTTCAAGTTGATAATGTTCTTGTTTCTGAGTTAAGATTTTTTTAATATTTCTACTTCCTTTCCTTAACCCCCCATTTTTATTCAGATCTTTTTTCAGAATCAATAGAGCTTGACTTTGTTAAAAATTTCAAGTTGACATCATTTTTCGTTTTTGAATTATGATTTTTTTCATTATTTCAACCTCCCATTTTTATTCAGATTTGTTTCAAAATTAATAGGATTCATCCCCTCATAGAACATGATTTTCCTGAAGACTTCAAGTTGATTTTTTTTTAATATTTCCAAACCTGTGGTTGTCCAAAAAGTGCCTGTCTTTAGCAATCCAATTGGCTGTTTCTGGTTCCTTATAACAATCCTGTTAAATGATTTTATTATTTTTTATTCGAAATGTCGAAATTCAATTAGCGTATTATTAGAATATAAATAAGGAATATTATCGCATCGTTAGATATTTCTAATTTGGTGTTACATTAAAAACAGTTCCGGTAGGTTATACCAACATAACACATAACGTTATATTATTTAATTCAGTCGTTAAATACGAAATTTTACCAAATTATATGGTAATTTATTAATAAATTGTTGTAACGACTTCTTCCTCTTTTAAATTTTTACTTTTTCTTGAATCTGTTTACTTCTCAAATAATATGCACAATATTACATACCGTAACCAATATATTCCTACACTTAATTTTACGCTAAAAAGAGAAGATATATTTCGATTTCTTTACAAATAACTGATGTGCACATTTTCCCTTCGGGCTTTGTTCAAACCGCTAAACTAGAATTTAAATGCAAAGAAATAGAATTGGCGTAGCACAGATCTCTCTTTAACATAACAAAAGATCTCAATCAACAAGGAATCTTTTTTATAGAGTCTATTTATGGGAGTTGGAAAAATAAAACCAGCAGCTCTTTCAGCATAAATAACGCTAAACAACAGATTTTTACGTGTCTTATTGAAATTCCTCAAGTTACCACATAATATTTCCAATAACAACTAGCTATTTATTTGACTCACGATTTCGATTTCAGCTGTAACCCAGAAAATTTCATTTAAATTGACCTCTGATATCTTACCAGCTCGCATCGTACATTGTAATAGTATGAATGTACGAGTATCTTCTTTCTCAATACCTTTTTAAGCGTACCTTGAAATTGAAGATTCTTTCTCAAGAACTGTCACGTAATCGGTAGATGATTTAGAACACCAAACTCGACTTTATTCCTTCGTACTGTCACGGTCCTTTATTTTATTTTAACACGCTTTTATTAGCTTGGTATGTATGTATCTGTGTAACGAAATGGTTGAACATGATTTTCAAAACGTCGGATTGATTTGAAACTTTGCACACTTACCGATGACAATGCAATAATTTAAATAGTTTGTCCCATTATCCTGATCAGGACCTTCAGGATTAGCGATTTCCCAAATCCGATACCGTATGTTATCCCTGTGGTAACTTTTTATCAAATTTTATTCAATGTTATGGGATGCGGGGGGGGGTTGATTTTTTACCATCTCTTTCGATCCTCTATTCATCCATGTACTCATTATTATGATTAGTCCCAATAAAAACCAAGCTCAAGTTCGCTTTAGATGCAGTTAATCAGTTATTCCTGTGGTAATTTTTTTTTAGAAATATTATTAAACAATTCCGCCGACATCACAGAGGTTATATAAAATGGAGATACTGGCGAAATCGTCTAATATTAAAGTGGATTTCATCGAAATCACCGAAATCTTAAGAATTTTAGGTGATTCCCGAAATACGGATGCGTTTTGTTCTTAGTGGTTTACGACAATTTCAAAAAAGTTAAGCCCGAATTTTTCAATTCAATTTAAATAAAACTGAATACATAGATGAATATATGCGGACGCAGGTATAAATGAAATTGAATAAAAAAGTTTGTAGAAAATAAATAATAGTTTAAAAAAACTAAAAAACACGCTTTAATAGAAAAGCAAACTAAAAATTAGAAAATAATGTTCAATAAATTTAAATTGAGACTAGTGTAATTAACAAAAAATGTTTTTTATTGGGGGGTGCTTTTTAAGATATTTCCATAATGACTATATTTACCAATATCTGTCATTAAAATATTATAATAATTGACATCAAGCATTCCACGCTCTTCTACAATAAAGGAATTTTTTTTTGTTAATCAAACTATTATTGATTTAAATTTATTGAAAATTATTTTCTTTTTAGTTTGCTTTTCTATTAAAGCGTGTTTTGTAGTTTTCTTAAACTATTATTTATTTAAACCGATTTTCGTATATTTCACTAAGCTAATACTACTTTATTTTCAACATTTTTCAAGGAATTCGAATTCATTTAAAGCACGCTAACATAACATCTTACCAATTAAAACACAGCTCCTTTAAAAAGTTAACTGAAACGCTAATGAGTGCTTTAAAAATTCATTTACAGGGTGAGCCATTTAAAAGTCCCACCCCTTTTATCTTTGTTATTAATAATTGAGATATTGGAATAATTTTTTTTAATTAAAAGTTTTTAAGTTAGAACCTTATTATAACGAATTCAATTATTCTGGGACGTCATGGCGTACTTCTGGTTTTTCCGGAAATAACAGTAAATCGCAATTAATTTATAATTTTTAAAAGAAAACACCAATTTTTTATTGAAAATAATTTTTTGAACATTATTGGATCATAATCTTTTATTAAAAATGTTCTATCAGCTGTCAAAATGGCCGCCAAGAAAATATGGAAATATATTATCTTTAAACACTCTTTGTAAGACTTATTGTTCCCATTGAGACTAGCCCAAATTACACTTGTGGCGTATCCGAACATTTTTGTTATTGGTAAACTTCTTAAAAATACCACCCGCTCTATTTTAGTTTTTACTTGACATTCGCGATTCACTGTTATCTTCGGAAAAGACGAAAGTACGCCATGATGACACAGAATAATTGAATTCGTTATAATAAAGTTCTTATTGAAAACTTTTAAACAAAATAATGCCGATATCTCTTTTAATACGAAGATAAAAGAGGGTGGAACACATTCGCTTCTTGGTTTTACGATTTGTTAATTGCTGAAAACGTTTTCCTTTTTTTTTCGATACGACTTTCCAAAAACGAAATTTTGAACTACATATTTCATTTATTAATTATTTATGTCTGCGCATATAAATCAAGTAGTATTACAAAGTCAAATTTGCATTCTGTTGCATTAAATGAGTAACAAAAATTCGCGATTGTTGCAAAACCAACATTCTCCCGACGTCTTATTGTACAAGGCACATTCTCCTTTCAACTAATCAGAATTTTCAATTAGGTCACGTGACCACTTTTTACTTCGACAAGTATTTGAACATAGATCGCAGAATAAGAGGTATCTCAGCACAGTTTATAATAAAACAAATTAAAAAAAAAAACAAAAAAATTGATTATGAAATTATTTTGTCTGATGGAAATCCCATTCCTTGGTTTTTTTTTCAACTGTTAAATATAGACCCATGCAGACTGCATAAGGACTTTAGGCAAATCATGGAAAAAAATTACATTATGTAAAAAGTATTGTATCACACTGTACTCAACGACTTTTTTGAAGACTTTGTAGACTAATACCTCTCATATACGGAAATAAAAATAATATATTTTATTGTTATTTGGGTATAGATCACATTCAATGTCAAAATTTGAATACTAGCCTGGGATTTCCTAAAACCAGCACTTTATTAGCCAGATTTAAGGTCTGACCTCTCGACCTTAAGTGAACATTTAAGCTGTCTTCGAATGTATTACTTATATAATAGTAGCCGTAGAAGCAAACCAATAAAATTTCACAAGTTGATTTTTGAAATGCGTGTAGGTACCTACTTACATACTTAGCTCATCCGACAAAATTATTTAAGACCTTTAGAACGCATTGAGTAACGCTCTTCAACTTTGACTTTTTCTTATATAAAATATATCTATTATGTATGCGATGCGATTATTATGTTTTAAAAGGTTAGTTCGCATATCATTTTCCCATCAAAAGAGACCACAAATCACAGCCTAAATGCTAATTTGCAGTAAAGAAAACACTTGCGTTTTGTAATTAGATTAGACATTTCCATCCAAAGATGGAAGCTTACCTGTAATTATAGATGTAGAAACGTTTCAAATACCATCCTACACGTATGATGGCTTGAAAATAATGAAAAACAATACAGCGTGTCCCATTAGTGCGTATTTACCCGATCTAAATCTTAAGTACCCAATTAATCATAGATTTATTCAGGAATGTACCCAATACGTTATTAATTATTATATAAATAATCGGTTTAATCGGTCATTGTTTTTATTTTCAATCGTTTATCCTTATTCAAAGTTATTAATGTCTAATGAAGCAACCTTTCACATTAGTGGAATGTGTAACAAACAAAATTGCAGAATATGGTGCTCTAAAAAACCCAGTTCTTTTAATTTAAAAGAGATAGATAGTTCATGTGGGTTGTACCCGAGACAAATCTATGGATCTTTTTTCATTACGGAACCAACTGTGACAGGTACTAATTACACGGATATAATTTTTTATCCACAATTAACTCAAGATGGAATTAGAGAAATCGTTTACTTTCAACAAAATGGCGCACCGATATTTTTCATTGATATCACGAGATTTGTTAAATATTTTTTCTTAATCCAAAGTAGATAGGTCGAGCTGGAACGATTGAGAAGTCACCGCGATCTCCTAAGTTAACTGTCTCAGATTTTTTTTCTGGGATATGTGAATGTGCTACAATTCTAGCAACGTAGGAGAACTAAAAAATTATATTATCAAAAATATTCCGCTCAATAGGTTAAAAAAATCGTTTAAAAATTTATAATTTCGCTGGTATTGAAGAAAAGAGTATGCACGTACACCATTTATTGTAACTTTTACATTCTTCATTACTAATGATTGCTTTTTAATTTTTAATAAATTTTTATTATGTTTTGTTACTGAATAAATTATTTTTGATAATTTTATGTTTTTACATAAATTTTATGTGATTTTACATAAGGAAATGCAGTGTTACTTGAAAATTTGAGTATCAAATTATACATTTTTTTAAATAATACGAATCTCTCTTTTAAAATTCATCAAAATATTTGTTCGAACATACAAAAAAAAAACTTGGTAAACGAAATCAATTAGTGCGCATCTTTCTAGAGAAATTATTAAGCTTTACATTTATATTTAAAATCGATCACTCCTATTTGGGACACCCTGTATTTATATTAATTGTCATTATCTCACTTGGTACTACAGTGCTTATAGTAGACCATAAAACAATAATAAATTTAATTTAATAAACAATTATATCAGTTTACCTTGATTTAGACCAAAAGCTATAAATCTATTATAATAATTTATAAGTAACCCAACCTCTTCGACCTTAAAATTTTTTCAGAAGAAACAATATAATGTTCAAATCGAGCTCATTAAAAAATTCTTACAATTTTCGTGAGGTCCACCTACGACCGCTATCATTAATAAAAAAATACTTTCGCTTAGAAAATAGACTCAATAACATATATTTAATTACACGTTCAAAAAAGTATTAAGTGTAGGTCACCAGGTCACACATACGATGCCTGTTTGCCTATTATTAAAGTTGTTATCGTTTGGATTTGAGTCTCCGGAGGCAAAAGGGAGTTCACGACTCTATTCAAGATTCAAATCCGTCACCGTGTAACAATACGGAGTAAAGTAAACGGATAGCGAGAAGGTCATTTTCAGTCACACCTAAACTTACGTTGACCTCGTGGGTTGCAGAAACCACTCTCACGAGCTTTAAATTCTGATTTAATTTTTTTTTCCGCCAATAAATCCGAGAGTGGAAAAAACAAACATGATTCGAGTATTTTACTGTACAATCACGTTTTTGCGTTAGCACTAGTTTTAATGACAAAGTGGGAACGCGATAATATTGCGTTTACGCTTTCAATAATATTTCTATTCCGCCATTATATTCAGTGATTTCTACGAATGTATAGTTTCGTTCAGAGATAATTTTTGATTTTATTATAATTTTATCACTACAAAGGATCCAGCCAAACGGAGCTGGTCCCCAAAATTTGAATTTTAGTTTCAAAAGCGGCACTTGTTTGACAACCTTCAGAAACATAAATATTTAAACAAAATTAAAGGCCGAATGCCCACTGATCCCTGAAGTTTATATATTTTTCAAAATTACATGCATTAACCAATTTTTTACTATGTTTGATCACCCATTATAAATTTTTAACCATCCCTTAAAATAATGTCACGGGTTATGTTATAGGAAAAAACAAGAGTTCTGATATAATTTCAACTTTGAAAAATGATCAATCATCAAGAAGTCACAATTAAGATCCAGTAAGGATTAAAATTATGTAGCGACGTTTAACCAACCCCTAAAATAATTCGAAAGACACCATACGGATCAAAATTCTAAGAAACAATTTTCCAATTTAATTTCGACTTGGTAAAAATGGTCAATCGACATGAAGGCACTATAAAGATCAAAATTCCATTTGGAAATTGTTTTTTTTTTCGAATTTTCACACTCTTTGGACTCATTATAATTATTTTAGGTAATCTATCCATTTGTTTGAATTAGGGTGTGGTTCAAACCTCACTCATACTGAAGCTTTAGACTTAGTTTACCCTTCTCAGTTTCTACCCCATCAGGTTAATATTCTTGATGAATTCAAGTATGTAGATGTATGTCTGATGGATGCTTTCGTGATTTATTAAGATTCCGGATATTGTACCGCCAGGTGCCATTCCCGTTATCATTTAAGGCCCCGGTAATGACATAGGGAGTCACCAGATATCCCTCAAGGGCGGCTCCAGGGGGAGGCATAGGGGCCATGACCCCCCCCCACCTCCGAGGTGAAAAGTCTTACGATTTATAGGCCTTTTATTAAAAAAAAAAAAATGCTAAAAAGAGAATAGCTAAAGGCAAAGACCCTCCTCCCCCCCCCCCCGAAAATTCGTCTTGAGCCGTCCTTGATATCCCTAAGATATTTAGGTGACTTCTAAAGCCGCAGTTTACCATAAAGAGTCCTATTACGGCCTTTAGTTAGCTTCTGCTCAGGTTAGGCAGTTGATTTTGTCTGCTCTTTGATGAACTCTATAGGAATATTCTGGACTGCCTCCAGGAAGTTCCAACCAGAGATTATGGTATTCTCTATTATCTGTTCCATTAGCACATATTTATATAAAATACCACATGTGCGATCTGGTCTAATTAAGAGTTCTCGTGTCTCGTTTCCTAATATTTTCTCATGTCCCGGCACCTATGCAAATGCCTTGTTATGTTCTGAAAGGGGCCTGGAGGGATTATTGGCAATCAAATATTAATTTGAATTGTACTTCTACCCTTTTCAGTGCTTTAAAGGCTGCCTGACTGTCTGTCATAATAAAGACCCTCTTATCTATAAGAAAGTCATTTAGCGTAACCTGAGCACAGACATTTATTGCTATTTCAGCCTGGACGACTGTTGCCAGTGACCCCAGATTTGGACTAATGGTCCTCTCTGATTGGTTCTGTGTTTCTTTATTTTGGCCCTTTCTGGTATTTGCATATCGAAAGGTTTTATAAAGTCATGAATAATAAGTGTTTTATCCAATGGCATTCTTAACACAAGTTAGAATGGAAGAAGGCTAGCAGTAGCTCTATTGCTGCAGTGAACGTACTTCTTAAGGTCCCTGTTATTATTAGACAGGCCAGCCTTTATATCTTATCTAATTTTCTGCTAATTAACTGTTAAACTTTTAGCCTTGTATCATCATATGACTGATAAGTAGGTTTTAACGGGTACTACAACTATAGTATAAAGCCAGTGAATGTAAGCCCTCAAGTGTTCCCTACAATCCGTCTACAGGCCCACAGTTCTGTTTTTTCTATATGACTGTAGAAGCATCAGGGTGATTCCGATATTTAACCTCCTTTGCCATTTTTAGATGCTGTCCCAACATATAAAGCTTCATTCTTCGCAGGTTTCTTTTTCTTGTAAATGCAACAGCAGATATTTTCGCCAGGTTTGTGGACAATATCTTTTTTAGCCACCATCTTTCGATGATATTTAGTGTCTGCTGCATCTTTTCGGGCCCAAATTTACAGTTTATTACGGTGCTTATGTCATCTGCAAATGCTTGCGTATGCAGGTTTTCTCTAACTCCCATCAGGGATCATCAACCACCAAGGTCCTCATGAGAAGAGATAAAACTCCTCCTTGCTGGCATCTCTTGTTAACTGAGATATCTCTTATTGTGATAAAAGGGATTACTAGTAATGGTTCTATGATTAAGCATGCATGAACTCAACCCTGCGTAATGAAGTATGCTACATACATAGATCCCAGTATTGAATTTTACGAAGCCGTGTCTAGAAATACTTATATTTCTTTGCTTTCCAAACTTTTCAACCTTTTGAGCTAGCCTATGTATGTCTTTATTTTTCTGAAAGAAAGTTACTGGGCAATAGGTTAAACGCATTTCGCATTTAAAACAAAAATTTTCGAATTTCGGGTGGCCAGCTTCACCCAGCTGCCGAACGGTACCCTGCAAATAGATCCAGGATCGGACTTTAACTAGATGTTACGATTTAGTTAGTGATTATGTCTGAAAATACCTCAAGAGGAAAGAAAGTGTTATACGTACTTAAATATTACATTGATTATTCAAAATCAGAGCAGAATGTTACGAAGGTTAAAGGCTTGAAAAGCATTTTGTAGAGTTGTTTGTATCCTCTTGTTGTAAGAAATTAAAAAAAAGTTCAAACAGAATTATAGAAATATAATTTTATTACATTCCTTCTTCTTAATTTTTCAAAACTGCTTCCGGCTTTTCTATTTTTTTATTCAGTTAGAATTGTTCAGGCTAGGCTGCAAACGTTAAACGAATAAAGAAAATAAAGCACCAGCGATTAGTTTACAGCGTTAATCCGTGGATTGTTTATAAATTTCTGATAAAAACAGGAAATTTAAAAATGTACAGATTTCGATTTAGATAATATGTAGATTTTAGCATTTATGAAATTTAGGTCGATTGTGTGTGACTGCATCGCCTACCTAATAAACCATGAAAACTGGATCAAACCAATGTGGCTGTCATTTACAATATTTAAACAGGAAATAACCTTTAACTTTTTATATGTAGATATAAGGAATGTCATAATTATTACCTGGCCATGATTTTAAATTTTATGCAAAATTAAACTTTTATTAATATGAATAAATATATGATATAAAAAATATTATGTTACTTTCTTGATATCCTTGTGCCCTATTGATGTTGGATTTCACTCTGTTGCTGTTGTGAGCCCTTTCATGTTTAATTTTTTTAACTCATCCCTCATTTTATTCTACCTCTTCATGTGTTCCTACCTTTTTTTTAATTTTTCCTTACCCTACTAATTTTCTTTATTGGTCTTCCTGTTCCATGGAGCAGTTTAAATAGGTATTTTGTTTTTCTCCTAATGATTGCGTTGTATTTTTATGCCTATTTATTTGTTTCAGGAGCGATTTCGGCAGAAAGAAAATTTAGGAACGCTCCAATCGCTACAAGCGTAAAAACCGGAGTAAATTTTGATTGCCCCGAAGAATTTGGATACTATCCACACCCCAGCGACTGCACGCAGTACTACGTTTGTGTTTTCGGTGGAGCACTTTTGGAATCATGCACTGGAGGCCTTATGTACAGGTAAACATTTACAGTATATTTCTGAGCCATAAAAAAAATTGTTTTTTTTTTTATAATTGGTATCTTAGATATGTTGGCATTACTGGTCTCGATCTAAATATTCTGTGTAATTCATTTCAAAAATTAATACATATTATCGCAATAAAATTTCTTTCTGGTTCCTTGGAAGGTCACGGATATTGGCAAACATTCGGAATGTTTCATACCTTCATGCGGATTTGAATACCGTTTTCACTTTTTATGCATAAATTAAATGATGATTTCAATGATTATTTAGATTTTGCTGGATTCTATTATTAGAAATTTCAATAAACGCTTCAAGATTAATGAGTTAGGTTATTATTGACGAGCAAATTAAAGAAAGCATTCTAGTTAAAGATATTTGATGATATTTCTATAGCTATTCATTATATGCAGGGTGTTCAATTAAGAATGGGACACAGAACAACTGAAGATTCTTTGAATAAAAATAAGACGATTAAACTAAACATGCTTAGGTAAAATGTTACTCGTTTCCAAAATAAAGAGTGTTAAAGTTGAAAATTCGCAAAAAAATAATGGCTATAACTTTTCCAGTGGCATACGGCATGGGCAAGTAACACCTTCATCCTCTCTAAATTTTACGACTATAATTTTATTTTTTTTCTTAAATAAATGATATAATCTTGTTAAAATTTCAGAAATTCAAAATAAATCAAATCAAAAGAGCATCCACCTTTGTGTGCTAATAATACTTTATAAGTTTCCAACAATTGTACATTTGTAAAAAAAAAACATCAAAAAAATAAAAATTGTAATCCAAATAAGTTTTTGGACAGTGGCGTAAAATTTAGAAGGGATGAAGGTGTTACTGTCCCCATGCTGTACGCCACTGGCACAGTTTATTTACCTGATTTTTTTTTGTGATAGGCGTGTCTATTTCGGAAACAAGTAATATTTTACCTAAGCATATTTCGTTTAATCGTCTTATTTTAAATCAGAGAATTTTCAGTTTTTCTATGTCCCATTCTTAACCGCACACCCTGTATATATAAAAAGCGCCATATGCCCTATAGGCCCAAGGCTACAGTTACAATTTTTCTCTATCCCTGACAGCTTCTCTCCTAAAGTCTGCAGGTGTTCCTCCACTTGTCTCCATAATACTCTTTTTTGACTAGTTTGGGGTTGGTGGTTTAGACCCGCTTTTGCAATTTTATCATCCTGCATTCGAAGTATATGTCCCATCGCGTATTCTTTGGGCGTTGATCACTTTTACTACATTTGCATCTTGTTTCTCTCTTCTATATCAAATACATCAAATGTTTACCTTCATATATTCTCCTTAACATATTTCTTTCCCATACACCAGTTTGTTTTCTATATTATTTGTCATTATTTCACAATCTTATAAGTATATCCTGATTTTAGCTTTAATGGATACCACTTTTGATCTTAGGGCTTTCATGATTTGCCCAGTACACATTGTTACTTTGATGTTTTCTTCATTTCCCCTGTTTTTCGTAAACACAGAGCCAAAATAATTTAAATTTTCCACCCTCTATTTCTATATTTTAAGTTTTCTTCTTCAATAACTAATTTATTTTTGTTTTTTATGTAGGGTTCCCATTTCCTTATACTTTGTTTTATTCTTGCTGATTCTTTTCCTTTGAAAAAGTATTTATAACTTTAAATCTTTCTCTATCTGTGCCATCATCTAGATATGCAAGACAGTGATGGCTTTTTACAAAAATTTCCTTTCTGTTTGTATGTGGCTTTCTTATACGATGTATTCTAACACAATATTAAATAGCACTACTAATAAAAACTGTTCCTGTTTTTAAAGCCATGAGCTCCAAACCTGTGACTGGCCCAGGAACGTGGGTTGCGATGGATTGGACGTGTCAGTGTCCGGTTCTCCAGCTTCCTTTTCCTACAGCACACCGTCGAGGAGCAAAGAGAGAGGAAGAGAGAAGGAAAAAGTTAGAAATGAGTCGCGAACTAAATATTCGCCACCTCCTCCACCACCACCACCTCCTGCACAGCCTGCTGCCGTTGTGACATCTAGAGGCCAACCCAGAAATTTGCATCAGAGCCAACAACAAGAAATTATTAAGGTAAGCTGATTCACCTTCTCTATTTAAATCCCTTGTTTGATATAGAAGCTCAATGCCACCCTGTTACTTATATTTAAGGGCTAGTCCCTCTACTTCTCTTGGTTACTTTCATTTAATTAAAATCATGAGTAATAAATTAATAAAACCAATGAACTAAATCCTATTAAATCGAGCACTATGAGCTATTTTACACCTACTCCATTGTATTCGAAATAATATTCATAGGTATTACAAAATAGATAAATCTTAACTGAAGTAATAACTAGTCATTGCTTAATATCACAGATCTTATCTTGGGTCTTAAAAAATATTGTTCATTGTGCTGCTATCAACAGAACAATTTGGGAACAAGATAAAGACGATTTTAAAATTCCGTAATTCTTTGCGGTTATGTAATTTTAACCAAAAAGTAAGAAATACGTTGAGTTTTGTTAAAAAAATAATTTTATATATACAGTGCTGTTTATATGAAAGGAATACATCATTATTTAGTAACTCGTTGACTTCTGAAAAATTCTTAAAACGCGTCTGATATTCCTTTTACTTGCGACGTCATCCAACTATGTTTTAAAGTAGAAATGCGATACATCATTTGAACGGGCTTTTACTTATCTATCCAATTATATTAATAGTTTAAGTAATTCAGATTTTACACTATCAATTACTTAAAATTATTAATATAGTTGGAGTGAAAATTAAAATACCTTTCAAATGATTTAACGCATGAACCACATTTATACTAAACTAATGTATTTTTCATTAGCACCATGCTGCATGTATTAATAATAATTAATTACATATATTAACTAAAATAAAGATATAATGCTTGGCATTCTATATTATACTCGTCACAGTTTAACAGGCCCCTTTAACCCCGATTTTTAATCAGATTTTCGTTTCTCACCTTCATCGAAATGGTAACGCACTGCGATTTGTAATCTGGATCCATATTACGGTACCCATCAAGTCGTACAACAAACTATGTAAATTAAATAAAAATTCATGTGGTCTGCTCTAAGATTCGATGCCATTTCACTAAACACTGAAAGGAGTTAAGGAATACCTACACCACTGGTAGCTTTCCCTTTCATTCTACCTGATAGGAACCGACATACTGATGTGTCAGGGATTAATTATATTATTAATAAAATAAAAACTATATATATATACAAATAATTAGATAATTCAACTTTCAAACTACAATAGCTACTATTCTTTATTAGGCATTCAATTGATTTTCCAAAAAGATAGATTAATTTTCTTAATTAATGTCCCTATCCTAATGGATGATTACTTTAAAACGTACTTCCTATATCCAATCCCAATACAAAACAAAATAATCCCTCCTCACAAACCTTACCTAATCCTAAATGAGAGAAATGATTTTTATCAATATCAAGATGAACCCTGTGAAGAGCTAGAGAATATATTGTATTGCAAAAAATCATCTCCAGACAGAAGATGATTCTATTGTTGGAATAATAAGCAAATATCAAGCTATCAATTGCACCAATTGCAAATTACTGTACACATTGAAAACTTCATTACAAAACAAGTTACTCCACAAAATATTCTGTTGACTACACTAAACAATATAATTATAACTGAAATATGTTTCAACGAAAAGTACCACAAGCTCAAACCTGGTAGTTATTTACTTACAATTCCTGAAAATTGTTCATTTCAAATTGGAAAAGAGAAGTTCATTTATGGAAATGCTGAGATATCACCGGTGACTTTTGTCCAGCTGCTTCACATAAATCTGTCAAAAATCTTGCAGTAACTAAGGAAAATTAAACTTGTCAATCTAGATGTTGAAGTGATCAAACACATAGCAGCAAAAGTAAACATGCAGCATTAAATTACACTACCGCCAAAACCACAAGATCATGAAGAATCTATTCCTACTTGGTTGATTATTCTGATCAGTACCCTAATGGTCATTACCTTCATAAGCATAACATGTTACTATTGAACTTGTTACCCATATTTTTACACGAAACAAATAAGATCCAGTACAAAAATCACTGGAGAAGCCTAGCCAAATAAGCCACCCTAAGACTTCTACTTTAGCGGGGAGGAGTTAAGGAATACCTACACCACTGGTAGCTTTCCCTTTCGTTCTACCTGATAAGAACCGGCATACTAATGTGTCAGGGATTCCCGGCATTTATCTGTGAAGTGCATCATTGTTAGATAAAGACTGATATTTTGTTCAATATTATTTTTATCGTAACTTATCTATTTAATATTACTAACTCATATTTTTACGAGCATTTATCTTTTAAATCTTAGTATTTTTCCAACGCAATATTATAAAAACCAAATGTACGTTGATATCATATTATTTTGTAACCTGCTATTCTAGAATAAAGTTATTCTATAGTTTACGAGTTATTCAAAATAATTAACCAAAAACCTTAAAAATATATATAATTAAGGTCCGTAAATGAATACGAGTCGCTCGAACTTACATAATAATATGTAAATAAAATATTTGTTGAAATATTGAGTATCTACGCAATTAAAAAAAAATAATGATTTACTATAACATTTATTTTAGAGATGAAGCAAAACCAATATTTTAAACAATTCATACAAAAATCCAAAATAATTAATCGGAGGTCAGTCAATTCGACAAAATATTGTCTATTAAAACATTATTTTTCGAATAAAAATGCAAATTCTGCTAATTTCAGTGATACGATATAAGTTAGAGAACAACATTCTTGTATGAATCTGATTATTATACGACAAAAACAAATAAAAAGTTATTTCGCAAAAATATGTCATTGAATTTCATAATACTAATCGGTCTGATTGACATCGAAATTATTAAAAAATGCGTAGGTATAAAATACACGGAGACAATTCATGCACAACCTTTTAAGCTTAAGCAATGACTTACCGCAAAGAAATCTAACACACCACTTCAGGGTTTTCAGTAGTTTTATAAACTAAAATTACCTAACTTATTCAAATTTTCCATACCAGATTTAAATAAAAATTAGAATTTTCTGACTTTTAAGTTTATCTTGTGAATCATTCTGATTTTTGTTTAATTTGCAGAGAAAACAACAACAACAGCTTTATGCTGATGCAGAAGAAACTTTGCCTCCGGCCGAAGAAATTGAAAATGATCGTCAACAACGTGTCTATCGTGGACAACCTTCAACCATTGGTCAAGTACAAAGAGACAGAGATGGTCTCAGACATTCTAATGCCATATCTGTAAGTAATTATGTCTAAACTATCATTATGAAACGTAGTACATTTCTCTTTCAGGAGCAGAAATCAATTGTCGAATTAAGTTGAACTTTATTAATATTTAATTTTTCCCGCAGTAACAAAGATTTAAATTGTTATGTTGATCCGTAATACTTGACACATTAACACAATTCTTTCTACCATAATAAAGCAATTCTAATCCTTGAAATTTATTTTTATCGTTTGGATTCTTTAGCTGAGAAAACAAAGCCATTCTCTAAATGGTTTTAAATATCATCTAGAACTCGTTTAGTACATTACTTTATTCTATATATAAAACTAATTATATCATTCCATTTTGATAAAATAGACATACTATGAATATGTGATAAAAGTCCTCTGGTGAATAGGTGAACTATCCTACACTAAACTAGGAATAATTTAAAGTCAAGTACCATACGCGATTACCCAACTAGCACAATAATTTTATTATTAGACTAACCTGTATATACAGGGTAGCGCATTAGTGCGTGAAAGTCCCTGTTTCTTTTATATCTATTATTTTTAATTTATCTATTTAAATAAAAATGTGTCATGTCCGGTCGTGTTCTAATTCCTTAAGTTTATATTTTCCTTATTTGGGCCTCTTACGGTCTCCCTAGTCCGATTACCAAGAATATTCAAATAAATTAATCAACCTCTGAAAACCCTAAGGATACGCCCATGGCAATGCCCATTAGTAGAAGTAACCGCAGTATACTAGTAAAATTCTAGAATTTACCGGAATCACCACTGTCTTTAAAATGGTGGGTCCGCCGGCATATTTTATGGTGGAAGGACGTCTAGAGTATTCGTAGAGAAAAGTTGGTTACGCCAAATTACGCCAAATTTCGCCAAATGACGTGTGACATTTAAGAATAAAAATCTAGCTCTCAAACAATTTTTGAAATTATTTTTAATAAGAAATATTGTCAATGGGAAATTTTTAAATTAACACCCTGTATAATCGTTATAAACAAATTTATGCCACTTGTGTATTAATGGTCAATAATAGGAATAGGAAAAATAAGTGATTCTTAGCGTTGTTTCAACCATCTTATTTTTTATTACAGTCATACAGTGGAAGAGGCGAAAAAATCGGTGTAATCTCATTTGGAACTCAAAATCAACATTACAGGTAAGATATTTTTAAATAATTGCAACAAATATTTATAATAATTCGCTCTACCAGATCGACTGATGACGACAAACTACTTAAATATTTGACATCAAAGAAGAGACATAAGAGACAAATACGAAAAAGGTAAAAAAAGACTGTACCAAGAAGAGTTTTTCTTATAGATTCGGTATTTGGTTCCAAATAAATAACTTAAAAACAAGGCCCCTGAAAATATAGTACATAGTACATTGAGTCTTAAAAAATTCGAATCGTATGTTTATGGACTTAATGTTCCCTGTCCATAAGAGTTAAAAATAATTGTGGTGAAGATTTCAAATTCAATTATTTGTTCGCAAGATTAAAATAAGATCATGTTATTCTACATCTTTTTTTAGAATACGACTTACTGCATAGAAACCCTTAAACCCTTAATAAAATATGGAGCTATACTTTATTATTATTTATTTCAACTAAATCTATATAGTTCATAATGTTCAATTTATTTTACGTTCTAAAGTTGAATACATTTTAAGACTCCATGAATTGTTGTATCATTCGGGGGCATTTTAAGAATTATTACGTAATCACTAATGTAGTACATTGAATAGCTAGATATTTTTTTTCATGAATGTGTGTTAAAATTCTTTGGGAGAACCAAATACCCCACTTCTATTCGAAGAGTGCAGAACACGGCGGTGAGTATAGCTTAATAAACATTTTTTAGTCACCTTCCTGAAACCCTACATCATCATCCCAGACAAGGGACAGAGAAAAAAATTGTGGATTTTGTGCAATTTCAGCCGTTGACTGAAAATACCTATAAAAGCCACACCAAGAGAATTAACTTTAATCCTAGCGCACAGATAAGTAATAACGAAGAAGAATTCCACCCTTTTACTCCTAGTTACCAAAAATCTAGCAATTACCAATACATCGCTTTTGGGAAGTATGCTGATACGCCAAGAACTTCTACATCTAGATACGTAGATAACTACACACCAAGAACTAATAAAATAAATCGCTACCCAATTAAATATAAACAGTCACCTGTCTTAATCCTTCAAGGGGATTACAGTCAGATAGAGCCTCTGACAGTTCCTAACCAATCACAAAAACAAGATAAAAATAATCAAATAACCCAAGCCTTAGTATCGCCTTATACAGAAACTACCAACACAACCGAAGAATTGCAAGATAAATCCGAAGACAGTACAAATCATGAATCAACTGAAAGTGCTAATAACGAAACTCTTTATAACGCAGAATACGATCATTTTCAACCGCCTCCAGAGTTTTTTAAATCCGAGAACAAGTACGCTAATATCAAGAATCCGTTTGCAAACCCAAACTTCGATTTCGATGAGTTCCTCAAGAGGTTTGAAGATTTCCTTACCACTACAGCGAAGCCCACAGAAAAAGTTACTACAACCAGAGCTCTGCCGCCTCATTTAAACGTAACAGATATATCACCAGGCCTAAACAATCACAGAAGCATCTATTCCAAAGTAATATCAGATTACGCGGATGGTAATGGATTTAAAGATGACAAAAATATAAATAATAAAAGATACAACTATCCAACTGTTGATCCTATTAACTATGTTTATAAACATTTAGGAAACGGATCCGTTTTGGTAATTCCGAAAGCAGATGAAAAAAAAATTCATCCAAATTATGGGTGCGTCGATGCAAATAACTCAAGCAAAAGTATTTGCAACCAAGATATTAAACAAGAACCAAAACCTTTTTCGAAAGCTAACCAACTGAACAAGTCCAATGATTATTACTATTATTACGACGGATATGAAGACGAACCTTACTCCGACAAAGACAATAAGAAAAACAACAAAGATTATATTTATTACTACGAAGACTATTATTATCCAGAATTTAATTTAAGTAAGAGTTCTTCAACTAACACAACAAATCGAAGCAAACCACAAACTTTAGAAACTGAGCGACAAACTTACAACGTTTCCAGTACTCCTCTTACAACAATGACAACAACAACAACATCACCAATAACAACAACACCAATAACAACAACTAGTACTACTACCACCACTGTTGTTCCCTCTACAGTTTTATATAAACAAAATACTCGTATAAGTAGTAAGCCAAAATATTCGCTAAACACAAATAGGGGTTTAAACAGAATTAATAGACCTCTAAGTAATACAAACAGGAAGAGAAATGAAGAAAAAATTAGACATCAACAAACAACAACACAGTCTAATGCAATTGGTTCTAAAAAATTACGATGGAAAGGTAACAAGAGGTAAAAAATCCGTTTAAATATCGTTTAGTCATTAAGTTACTAATATATAATGTTTCAACAAAAATTTGATCCACATCTTTGAATTCGGAACTGGCTTTTCTTTGTTTTTAAGGTGATTCGTTATGTTTTCTTCAGACTAACTACTAAACAGTTATATTTATTTTGATGTGCCTTTGCTTCAATCCCTTAATGCCTCCATTTCAATTTCGAATATTTTTTAACTGCATATTGCTTCAGTTCTTTCCACTACTGATTCCAATTCTTTGATTCTTGTTATTGGTGTATTAGTTTCAGTTAAGTTTGGTGCATACTATATTTTCTGTTAATTATTGCATTCTTCATTTAATATTTGCTCTTTCACTTGATTTCTTATATTTCATCATCGATCTAATCTTTCTCTTCTAATGCATTGCATGTATTTTCTGTGCATGTAAACGTGTTGTTACTAATAATACATCAAAAATAAAAGATATCAAGTTTTTGTTGAAACACATTATTTGTATTGGAGTGCTTATTGGTATTTTGCATATCATATTCAAAAATTTGTATTATTCTTATCGTCATTGTTAACATTAACATAATATGAAAATATTAATAAAATACGAAAAACTGTTTTTATTCTAGCTCAGGGTAATTTAGCATAATTTTTGTATGACTGACTGTATATAATTTATATTGATTATTTTGGTGTAAAAATATTTGTAAATATTGTAAAAAGCGCAAAATATATACGGTTAGTGAAATAATGAAATTGACATGAAATCTGCTGTCAAAATTTGGAAAAATGTTATAGACAAACAAAATGATTTGTAAGGTAATTTTTCAAAGCAGTCTCATTATTTCGTATATGTTCATTTCCACATTCATTTTTGTACAAAGAACCCTTCAATATGTATATAAATATAATAATTTTAGTTGTATATATATTATCTTGTGCATTTGTTTTCTGGAAAATGTCCAATAAAACAAATCGTATTAACATTGAAAATATGGTTATTTTTGTGTACATATACTATTTAAAAAAATTACTTTGGACTAACAAACAAGAGACTCTTGACAGTAGGATACTGACTATTAACAATAGTGTTTAGAATACGTATTTTGAAAACCAGTAGCATATTTGAATAAATAAGCATGATTTGAATAATTAAATTATATAAAGATGAAGAAACAAAGAGAAAAGTATTCTAAATCTCACAAATATATGTATTTTTTTTCTTATTGCGACCAGTATCCAAGTTACATTACTTTATAATCTAGTACACCTAGCAGAAAAAATATTTTATTTTTTCCTTTTCTTTAACTTTCTAATTTGGTTCTAAAATGCTTTTTCTTCTCAGTTTGCCTTTTTGATTGACAGAATATCAATTTAAAATGTTTTACACCTAAATATATTTTTTTACAAAGTAATCTATTCGAAATAATTTTTATTTCAAAAAATCTTCCATTTGTAGTTGGTTAAGTGAAATTTATTAATGTTCTTATTTTGGGTAATTTTTAACATTTAATAATTTAAAAACATTTGACAAATTATAACTATGTTTCATAAACATGACCATTAATACTTTTTAATATTAGATTAGTAAAATTAGTTATTGTTGGTAAAATATTTTTTTATAAACTCGTTCGCTAAACATTTAATATAATATTGATATGGAAATCTCCTTCCGGAATATAATTTCCAACCAAAAACTTTAATCTCAATACGGGGTAGTTCAAAGATCTAAAATAATATATTTAGTTCTTTCTTTAATAATAAAATGAATAAATGTTCCTTTTCTTCCCCTTCTCTGTCCTTTCTACCACTGCGTATTTGTCCTGCTCCTCTGGATATCTATTTCCATTATGCTCTTCTTCTCTCCTATCTGCTACTCTCCCTCTCTGCTAACGTCTTAATATCTGCTGATTCCTTTTTTGTATTAAAATTTATCTTTACCTTTTTTTATACCTTTCTTTATTTCATAATTTCCAAAATAATTTACAATTCATATTTTTACTTTTCTAAAAACATTTCCATTTTCTCAATTCAAAATCCAAAATCCTCAACATAAAACAAAATGTTTGCTGACTACTGCAATTTTTATACCGCCCCGATATTGCTGCTATAGTTTTTCTTTGACCTCTAGTAAATTCCAAATCAAATCTCCCTAACCGATTTTCACATATATGTCACTTCTCCAAGAGCCATATTGTTAATATCAATTTACCAAATTTATCAAACTACGAAATTTTGTTTGAATTGGTTGATTGCTAACACTACATTAAAATAAAAACTCCTCATAGCATCAAAATACTACAATACTAAGTTTCAGATTTACATACATTCATCCTTATACAAATTTTATATGTTCTGATATCCCCTTATTCTCTCATCTCATTTAAAGTTTTATTCATTTTGCAATCTTTCTAACTAATTCGTTTTGTGCATACGATTTTTTTATTCATCTTTATATATCCTTTACATCTGCTTTCTAAATTCTTCTTTTCACACTACTTTTCTCATTATTTATCATACTATTATACCATTCTAAATTTTACTTTCTGCGGCATAAAACTATCATTACTCTATTTTCTCCTCTACTGTCTAAGTATAATATACCAGATATAATTTTAAATATCTCTTACATTCACTCTGTCTTATCCTTTTATCCTTTTTATTTAACTGTTTAATTATATTCTATTAAATGTACCTATCTAGTCGACTTTTGTGTTTTCAAGCTAATTTCTAATTTCCGTTTCGCATTTAAATTTTATTACTTTTATTTTACCATTGTCCTCATTCTTTCCTTTTCTGTCAATCCCAGATTCTTAATTATTTCCCCACATTCATATTTACCTATCCTATTTCTCTAATAATTCTAGCTTCGCATCTGTTTTAATTGTATTCCCATTTTACAGTTATTTACTGTTTGATTTGTCCTTTCATACTTCTTCGTTGTGTTGTAGTTTTATTTAACCATAACTTTTATCTTTATTTACTAATCTATTATTTCTTATACTCCCCTGTATCAGTTTTATAATTACCCTAGTTTTATTTTTACTTATTATAATACCTTTATGTTTCTTCTTCCTGATCCCATGTTTTCTTTTTAACTTTATCTTCTCTATTTTTCTTTGTACTCTGTTTTCTATATTCCTTCATTTTCTTCTTTAATTCTTTAATTCCAGTTTTCCTTTATTTTTTTAATTCCTATTTCTTTCTTTTGAATCTGTCTTTCTTTATTAAGTTCGTTTTCTTCAATTTCTATTTCTAGCTCGTCTTTATTTATTTCTTCTCATATATTTCCCCTATCATTTGTTTCATATTCTCAATCATTTCCCCTTTCATTTGTCTCACATTCTCATTCAATTCCCCCCTTTCTATGAGCATTAGATCCTCCACGTGACTCCTTTTTTCTTCTTTTGAGATTCAGCAATATCCTTTCCTACCATTGTTGTTTGTGTTTTATCCTATTTCTTCTGTCCTATCATGTCTTCGTTTTCTTCCATCAACCCAACTTTCCTTCTCTGTACGTACTTAACTTTATTGTATGTTATTACTACTATTACAAATTCACATACATGCAATATTGACACTGTTACTGCCATATCAAATTAAGAAATTTTTAATTACTATTATTCTATTCTCTCTGTATTCTATTAACTTTGATGGTATTTATAATATTTCAAGCTTAATTTTAATACAACACTTTCACACTCATAACAAATTTCCATATCAATATATACTAGTATATATTCTTTATCCACTAGGTCGCAATAAGAAACAAATACATATCTTTGTGAGATTTAAGTGACTATTCTTTTCGTTTCATTAACTTTACAAAAATTAACTCACATATGACTACTCTTAGTATCAATTAAATTATTTTAAAAACATAAAGAATCAATGGTAGATAAAGTATTAATAATCAAATTTTTTTTTCTTATTGGCTATTTAAATTTGCTATTAGTTCGTTAACATTGGTCTACCATTGATTCTGTTATGTCTATTGCTTCTCTAATATCTTTGTTTCATTTGTTACCAGTGAAGAAAAAACTGTAGCTCCACAGCAAGCCTCAGTATCCGCTGTAACTGCGCCAGCAAGGAATATTTACAATGGATCCCAATATAACGACAACCGCTATGAACCTTATTATGCTCTATATGATGACGATGTTGAAATATACAGAGATGGTAAACAAATATTTCACCCAAGTTTATTTAAAAAAAGGCTTAGATCTTTTAAATTATTAGCTTTTGTTTTTCATTTCGATTTCTATATTTTTGCCTTAATTCTTATAGCATCCCTTTTTTCTTTGACAGAATATCCTGCAAATGAAAATAACTACAACACAAACCAAAATCAACATTCTTCGTCGACTGCTTACAGAGGCACGTCTCCAATTAATACAGTAACTTCGGCTTCTGTAAGAAATGAAATACCACGACGTGGCAATACTGTCTACATTGAAAATAATATCAGTCACCAAGATATTTATCAACCGTCAACAGCTGCTGATTATACAGAAAATAGTAAATACGACAATCAAGTAGGTTATCTTCGGAAATTTTATAGTTTTTTTGTTTAATTCATCAATTCAACTTTCAGGCTGATGATCAGAGCTCGTACAAACAAAGCAACAGACAATCTTACAGGTAAGTGATCGATTTTTTATTATGATTTTTTAACAAAATTCATGTAAATAACAACCTTAGGGGAGACAGGAATGAATTGAATGATGTTGAAGAGGTTACCACTAAAAGATCAACTAAAAGAACTACAACCACCACAAGAAAACCTACTAGTACTACAACAATCACAACTACCACCCAACGAACTATTCCTCCAAAAACAAGTTTTCAAACCCCATCGAGGTACTACAAAAACAAAAGCAACAGCATGCCTTTTATTTAGTATTTTTCCTCGTTTATTTAGCTTTGGTCATTTTTGTAGTATCTTTCATTTCATCCTTTTAATTATTTTCCATCCATCTCGGTTTCATTAACCATGCTTAAGTAGTCCAACTGTTGATTAATAAGATGAGATTTCAGCTTTAAACTTCGCTTGCGCTATAGCTTGCTTTTCTGCCTACTAAATATGTTTTTCTACAAGATCATCCTTGAACAACTTATCTAAGTTTTTCTTGGAATAAACTTCTTACGCTTTTATATTGATTTATCCAGTAATATTATTGATATTACCAAGTGTGTTATTGTGTAGATGTGTTAACTGCACGATTAATGAAAATACGTTTATATGTAAAATAACAAACTGATAAACTCATTTTTCATTAAACGAACAGTTTTACTTTAAAATCAGAATTGACAGTTTTTTGAAGAAAATATACTAGTAAACGGTTTTCTATCTTGTGTTTGTTAGTGTGATTTGAAAAAGATCATACAAACATACATCTGTTGCCTCATCTTATTATCGACTGAAACAACCTTAGCGGACTATAAAATATATCGTTTCTTTTAGCGCAAGGCCTGAACCAACAGATCAGAATCAGTCAATTGCAGAAATTTTAAACACAATACCACCAAACTATCAACAAACGTATGACAGATACGAACCTTTCCCTCCTACTTACCTTCAAGTACCTGATGATTCAAACAACAACCAAAACCTTACTTTCGTTATTTTAGATTCTTACCTAGACCAGGAGCGCTCCCCACACCAACAACAGGTCATTATTAAAAACATTTCAGAGTTTAATAATGATAGTTTTGATAATGATCCATTAGTTGATGCTATAATTCCAACTACTAATAGACCCACTTATTATTACATAACAAAAGCTAGCGTTACTACGGCTGTTAACCCTAGCACTACTAGCACAACTACTACTACCACAACTACAACTACAACCACAACAACTCCTGAACCTGAAAATCTTTCAAGGAGTAATTCTGTAAATAAATACCCATCTCTCACTCAAGTTATTGCTCCAACAACTTACTCCCCCTTTAGATTTGTCCTTAAAGCTCCAATTCCAAAACCTGTTGTAATTGAAACTACGCCAATTTCAAATAATTGGAGACTTAACGATACAAACCCTTTAGTTTATCAAAATACTAAAAGTAATAATCTTAAAGCTTACAAAGCTCTGAAAGCTGTACGGAAAATTTTAAATCCAGTTTCTCTTAATCACGAGCTGTCTCCCTCTTTCGAACAAGAATTTACAAAAGAAGAAGAACCGGTTAAGTTAAAATATTTTGCTAACGATGTTAGAATTAATAATGACAAATTCGTACCGACAAATACGAGATTTCTAAATAAAAATCGGAAAACTAGTACTTCTACTGAAACGACATCTATGACAGTTGATGCAGATGTTAAAGCAGTCGAAGATAAAGATAAATTTAGTACTGTAGAGTTACATTCGACAGAGACGTACTCTAACGATGATAAAATCACAAAAAGACCTAGACAAGACCAATTTTCTAAACAAGAACCCAAACCTTTCTCCAAACCATTTGTAACTACTACGACAAAAATAAATTTTCTGCACAATGATTCGAACCCAACTAGAGCATCCCGTGTCAACGCCGCTATTAAATCTCTCATAACTCTTGGAGAGACGCGAGGATCGAATAAAAACAAAGAAGGCGTGATTTTCCCTTCAAAAAACTATTCGAATAAGAGGTATTTATTCCTCCACTAGTAAAGTTGCCAAGTATGAAATGCATGTCATCAAGTTTCTTCTCTTCTTTAATTCACAGCACCTTTTCTGTTAACTATGAATCGCTTAAATACCTAATTATCTTTTTTTACTTGTTACTGCACTTACAGAGGTTGAACACTATTGGGAACTGTTTTTTCTTTCAAAATCTTTAACAGCACGTTCTTTTATTATCTATAAATATCCCTTTAGCATTTTTTTAAAAACTTTATAGTATTTACTTGCTAATTTTAAATGAAGAAACTAGTGTGTTAATAAAGCCTAGATCGTCAATAATGTTTTTGTTATCAAAAATATCTTCAGCTTATGTAAACGATGCCACAGGGGCCATGTGTACTATACCAACTGTAGCATTGGAGGTGCTATTAAACTTCACGCCACTGCACATCTTCGTACAAGGACCTGGAAAAAGAGACCTCCCATGCAGAGTGTTCAAGAGAAATAATAATCAGCAAGTATCAGGCAAAACTATTGCCATCTACTCTGATTTCCAAGCAGCTTTAAAAGCAATTCTGTCAGAAGGAATCAAATCACGTTTGGTGAAAGACTACCTTGAAGACCAGACGAATTAGCCCGAGAAGGGTTAGATAAGGCATTGACAGGTCCCGAACCTTTCTGTAGAGTTGTTAAAGCATAGTGCAAGACATCTGAAGAATCCGAAGAATGATGAAAACATTTATCCAGGATTGAGACAGGCCAAAAGTTCAATAAGAAACCTTCGGCTAAGTTCACCAAAGACCTACTGGATCAAAAATGACAAACCTTTAGAATAGCAATAGGTCCCCTTACCGTATACTGTCGCCTGAGAAGGCACATGTGTGTCATCAATCCAACAAAAGAAGCAACATTGTTCCGGTTCTGTGAAGAAGAAGAGTAAACATTAATCCAAATCATGTGCCAGTGTGATGTTTCTAACACTAGGCCAAGAAAAGCCAGAAGCATGCAGGAACCACTGTCAAAAACACTTAATCTAATAAAAAATAACAAACTAGACGACACACTCTAAAAAAATGGAGTCTCACAATGGAGCTCAAAAGGATGAGGTGGACAACGCCTTTCAAATCTAATCTATGTAAAAGAAATATTATAGAAATGAGAATTAAGATCGATAATTAATGGAGAAGACGGTTAAATCAATAAATAAAAAATATTTATTAATTTATTAACCTTCAAAAATTAAAACCTGATGTGCCTCAAGGAACTATGGTATGCCCTTTCCTCTATTTGCTATTCACTAATGATAAAAATAAGTCATTTCAGGGCGAGATTTGAAAATCTACTGTTGCCCTAGATCTCACTTTTAGCCTTAAGTGCGTGCAACTGTGTTGAACTAGTTTAACTAGTTTAACAACTTCGAAAAAGTTTAAAAGTACTATCGTACTGCTGATACTGAACAAAAATCAGACTGAATCTACGCTTTATCAACACACCATGTAAAACGTTTCTCAAAGGATAACAGTATGAGTATTGATAGAATCCAGTTGGCTGATCAATAGATACTAGTAAACGTGCAATACATAAAGTAGTACATTAACAGATATGTGCATTGAATTAGTATTTACAGGGTAGTTGAATAAAATATTTATTTAAGAAATCACAAATTAACTCGTACAAACGAAACTAACACACGTAATTCACAATTTTAATAATGACATTTATAGGATTTTGTACAAGGTGTTGCGGGAGTACCTAAAGGAAATTATATTATTTTGAAATAATTCAAATTGAAATATTTCTCGTTACCCTCAAGGCACCTTGTACTATTAGCTCAATATTATTGAAGGGAAGCAAATGTTTAAATAAAGAAATTCACTCAATAGAAATGTATATTTAAAATATCGTTGGGCAGCAGAGCAGCAGTCTGAAGAAACCATATATTCTTATTAACAAGATAATTTCAAAATACCCAAGGCCCATCCCAAGACTTTGCGGAATCCTTTATTTATCCTGTATCACTACATTGACACCCACACTAAGTGCCAAAAAAATTCAATTCATTCCTAAAATTTAAAGTGTTTCTTTAATTATTTTGCTTAAAATGTGCGCGTTACAGATTGAAATTTACCAAAAATTGTTTTATTTTTCAACTAAATATGGCTGGAAGCGTTTGCCTTCTTTCATTAATATTGGATTTTAAAGGTATTTAACAATTAATCGGAAACATATTTTTTTTTGTTGCATGAAAATTATGACTGATGGGAGATTTAACACATACTGGGTATTTGTACATAAAAAAATACAGAAAGTATTTGACAACGGATTGTTATTTTTAGAACACCATCAAGGGGTCGTGGCTCAGTACAATACTCTGGTGCAGGTGACCAAATAACAAATAACGAAGTAATTGTCACTAACAATAGGGGTACACCACCTACGTGAGTAACTTATCTTTTTGTACACACAAATTACACAGAATCCATTTACCTGTTTTTTATCTGTTTTTTAAAATATTTATTAAATTACTAATTTGTCTATAGTCGGTCTAGACCAACCCTAAAACCGTCTACTTCGATCGTTTCAAAAGCTCAAGAATTCGTAGATGTCTATAGGTATCCTCCCAGACGTCCTGATGCAATTTATCCACAGCCTCAAGTTGATAAAACCGCAGCTAAATGTCGCAAAGATGTTTGTTTGCTTCCAGATTGCAGCTGTGGTGGCAAAGAAATCCCTGGTAAGTTCTTCAACAGAAAAGCTCAGAACTCACACTTTTTATATTGATTTTTGGGTACTGTCAGAAATGTTTAGATCATTAAAGGCAACTTTCTTATGGACCCCAAGTTTGCAACTCTACAGGATGAGGTGTTAGAAGGAGTCAAAAGTAAGGAGGGCTCAATTAATATTTTTCTATACAGGGTGATTCATAACTATTGGGACATAGGCTAAGGGCAGGTTATTTTGACGAAAATATGGCGATAGGACGAAATATACCTCAATAAAATATTGCTGTGGAACAGGAACAACTTTAAAACTTTATTTTTAGGAATTTTTCAATAGTAGGTTTTTTTTGTAAGAAAACTTTCGATATGGCGTGATATGAATGCCTTGAAACAATTATTGTTTTATTTGTAACATAGCTTCAGTTTATTTTTTAATTGAAGATTTTTTATAATAATTTATGTAATAAAACTTTTTTATATTTATTTATAATTTAGTGGGAAATTTATTTAGTAATTAATAAACAAAAAAGTAATCAGAAGTCATGAAAATGCAACTTATTTCAGCAGCTGATATTCCTAATTTTTTGATTGCCGTGTATGATATTTATTTTACAAAGGGAAAGTAAGCATAAACTAACTATATATAAGAATAACACATGACATAAGTTTCATGAAAAAAACATGAATTACTTAAGAGTGATAGAGATATATAAAAATTAATTCTGCATTCCATACTTTTGACTCTTAACAGTTCATTCTGTCTGTAGAGCTATAAACTTACCTTTAATGACCTGAAAAATGACAGATAAATTTAAACAAATTCTGACAGTGCCCAAAAACAATAAAAAAAGTGCGGGGTCCTTTAGATGTTTTAAGAATTTCAGATATTTAAAAAACTAAAATCTAGCAGGTTGAGTAAAAATGCTGCTGGTCTCGCAAGGTGTCTGAGGTTGTTGGGTTGTACATGATGGATAAATGACCTCTCTTAGATGCTCTTTTAGACGTTTCTTAAAAAATAAGTTCTAGTATCTAATTTCTGGTATAATTTTATTATACTCTTTGGATGCTATATAAGAAAAGGATCTTTTAAAAAATAATGCTGTTTGGTGTTTAGTTATGACTAAGGTTTATCCGTTGCGCAAAGTAGTTCCATATATTTGAATTCATTATTAACTTTTTTAATGGGAACTTCTCACACACAGGTATTTGAGTATTTTGTCTTAAGATAAATTCTTTATAAAATCAGTAAAAGCATAGCTGTTTTAGTGATTTTATGAAGCCAGAGGAGTAATAAGACTTGAGCTGCCTTAAAGATCCAAAAGTTTAAAACCTAAATGAGTTTAAATTAAAATAATTATTGTATTGTTAAAATGTAAGTAAAGTAATTTAAACAGTCCCTATATTTTTAATTTTAATTTAACGAGATTATAAAATTGAAACTGCATTCGAATTTAGAGGTAATAAAATCGAAAATAGAGGTTAAAGTTGACTTTTAGCATCCAAGTGTACAAGTTCTGTTCTAATTAACTAGGAAACATTCCGGTAGAAGAGACTCCGCAGATAGTTCTTATCACATTTGACGACGCAGTTAACGATCTAAATAAACAGTATTACATGGACATATTCGAAAATGACCGCAAGAATCCAAATGGATGTCCGATAACTGCCACTTTCTACGTATCGCACGAATGGACCGATTACAGCCAAGTTCAGAACCTCTATGCGGATGGTCACGAGATGGCGTCCCACACAGTTTCGTAAGTGGCCCAATTTGGCCAAGGGGCTGGACCTGATTTCATTCACTCACCTTCCTCTATGTTTCTAAATTCTCAAGCTTTGTTTTTCTTGCCATTATTTTTATTTAACTTATTTCTTTTCTATGCTACTAACAAATAGGTGACCTTCCTGTGGAGCAAGTGCCTCAAATTGTCTTATTAACCTTCGACGATTCAGTTAATGATTTAAACAAAGGTCTGTACCAGGATTTGTTCGAAAAAGGCAGAGCCAATCCCAACGGATGTCCAATAGCTGCCACTTTCTACGTATCCCACGAATGGACTGATTACAGTCAAGTCCAGAATTTATATGCAGATGGTCACGAACTTGCTTCTCACACAGTATCGTAAGTCCTTTCATGATTTCTGCACGTACAAATCAATAATTCGCACTCTTAATCTTTTCTGCAAAGGCTTAATGTGTAAATCTTTTGTTTTTCATGTGCTTGCTCAAATAATCATTATAATAATATCCTTCTACCAAATACTAACACACAATTTATACAGGCACAGCTTTGGAGAGCAATTCTCGCAGAAGAAGTGGACGCGCGAAGTTGCTGGACAAAGAGAAATCCTCGCTGCCTATGGTGGCGTACATCTTGAAGATGTCAGAGGAATGAGAGCTCCTTTCTTATCGGTAAGTTCCTTTTTTATTGAAGCACTTAACCTTGTAGTCTTCTCGGCATTATTTCGTAAAGAGTATTGCTAAAATCTTTAGATCAGAATAATTTTGTTTATTCTCTTTGCAAGGTTGGTGGTAACAAGATGTTCAAAATGTTGTACGACTCCAACTTTACCTACGACTCTTCTATGCCTATTTATGAGAATAAACCACCAAGCTGGCCTTATACTTTGGACTACAAACTGTTTCATGATTGCATGATACCTCCTTGCCCAACCAGATCATATCCTGGTGTATGGGAAGTGCCTATGGTAATGTGGCAAGACTTGAACGGAGGAAGATGCTCCATGGGCGATGCTTGCAGCAATCCACCTGATGCAGATGGAGTATATAAAATGTTATTAAAGAACTTTATGAGACATTATACCACTAATAGGTTAGTTTTTTTGTTAAATTAACTAACGAGCAAATCTTGATAAATTAAAACGTTTTAGGGCACCATTCGGTTTGTTCTATCATGCTGCTTGGTTCACCCAACCGCATCACAAAGAAGGTTTTATCAACTTTATCGACACTATCCTAGCTAAAAACGATGTATGGCTCCTAACAAATTGGCAAGCTATTCAATGGGTTAGAGATCCTACACCGACTTCCAGACTTGGTTCATTCCAACCTTTCCAATGTAACTATTCGGTAAGCTTTATCATCTTAGTCATTTAAAAATCAATTAAATTAAATACTTAGCTTTATATATCTGAATTTATTAATTTCTTTCTTCATCTAGGATCGTCCAAAGAGATGCAACAATCCTAAAGTGTGCAACTTGTGGCATAAATCTGGTGTTCGATACATGAGGACCTGTCAACCTTGTCCAGACATCTATCCATGGACTGGAAACACTGGAATTAGAAGTAGCAAAATCGACAACGATATTGGAGATTAAACTAGTTAATTATTTGTCAATTCTCCTTTTTTTAGCCATCAAATTGTTGGTGTTTCGTTAGAATAATCGCGAAAAACAAATCGTGAAAAACAAAATACCATGCGTAAAATCGATTGTATTACAGAATGCGACATTTTTAAGTTGGTGTCAACTCTGGGGTATGGTCACATTCTAAACACATCGATGTTACCTGCCATATAAAATAGTTAGCGTTATATATTATTTTCAACTTCAATAATCAAATGCTTATGGCTTTCATTTAATTGCCCGGAATCAAAATAATGTAAAAAAAAGTTTGATGTTATTATTTAATATTTTCGGGGAAGAATTGTTTTAAATTTTTTTCTCGGGTAGATAAAATATTAAATGATTCCATTAAATCCATGTTCAGACATTAAGGGTGATCAATAGCCCAGAAGTTTCTCGCTATTCGTTATTCTTAATCGTTTTTGTGGAAGTATTTAATTTATGACGACTAGAGGGATCTCCAAAAACAACACGAAAACTACTCGAACAATTTTGTGTCTAGCTAAATAATAAAAATACTGAAATTGGTGAAACATGAAGTTCTTTGTATGTATGTGATTCAGTAGGTACATACTTATAATAATATTTATAAAAATTACGATGTTGTTCAGGTGTCAAGAACAAACCGATCTTCATACCTAACCAACATCTCTATATATAATTAGTTGTAAATATAAAATAATTAATATTGTATTGGTTTGAATTTGAGACAAACATTCAAAATTGTTAAGATAATTAAAGAAAAAACACGCGTATTACAATAGTAGGTAATGATAATTATAATATTAAATATAGCAATATAATTCGAAATTGTATTTAAATACTTTTTTTAATTTATTGTCTTTCCAAACAGCAGTGGTTGGTAAATATCAACAAAATAAAATTAGAAAAATTTATGTTTTTTTTTTTATGTCCACAATGTTAACCTTTAATCCCTTTTTCTCCGCCGTAGTCTTAAAGGCGGCTCTCCGAACAATTAGCTTGATATCGTTTTTCATGAAGTCATTGGAAAGGTTATGCGAAAGGTACATAAAGGATGTGTTGATTACAACAACACCACTAAATTTAAATCAAAATGACTACATCCCAGGCAGATCTACTGATTTAGTCCTTCACCTAGTTGCTGGTCGGATAGAGAGATCGCTGGACAAAGAGTCCGCCTTGGGTGTTTTCATAAACATAAAAGGTGCTTTTGACAAAACCACCTTCCCAAAGATAATATACTCACTAACCAACAGAAATGTTCCACAGATGGTTAGTAGATGGATACATAACATTTTTTCAAAGCGAGCAGTAAACATAAGTGCAGAAGATGTGAATATAAGAGGCTTGATTGCGAGGAGATGTCCACCTCTACTGTGGAACTTGATCCTCAACACCCTCATCAGCCGCCTCAATAATGACAGCAAGTTAACATGGAACTGATGCTTAAAAAATAGAGTCAAAAGAGCATAGATTACTTATGTACAATGCCTGCGAACCCTGGGTCGCACCTGGGGTTTCTCCTCCAAAGTCGTCACATGAATTTACACGACCTATGCTAACAAACGGTGCAGTTGCATGGATACCGAAAACCCAAAAATTAACAGCTATCCGCAAACTAGAAGAAATTCAAATAACAGCTGTCTCAACATAACAGGAGCCATGAAAAAAAACACAACAACCAGAGCCATGTAAGTCATTATTACCCTCACTTCCCTCGATATTGACATCAAGGAGGTTGCTCTGATGACAATCATGTGGTCAACTTAAGATGGATCAAAGGTCCCGCCATATCGAAAGGTAACCGTATTACTGATTCACTAGCCAAGAAGGCAGCCAACCAAATACTATTTGGACCTGGCAAATCTATTGGACTGACAACATCGGTAGTGACAGACCTAATTAAAGACCATTCCCTTGTGAAATTCAAGGAAAGATGGGATGAAACAAGAAACTGAAAAGTTACCAGAGACCTTTTAAGTTATCCTGAAAACAAATACTTGACTAAGACTAGACAGAATATGTGCCTGCTCACAGGAATTCATATAATGGTGCAGTCAGAATACTCACTCTGCCCGACTTAATAGATTTGTATTCGGCGAGTATCAGAGATATAAGAGAAGCACCTCTTGACGACGTTGCCAACTACATTAAAACTGTAGGCTGGCTTACGAGCTAGGAGATACCTATCATCTGAGGAGGATGAACAATGGGCCTACTGAGGCCTAAGTGCCTTGGGGGTAAACGTTACAAATACATAACTCTATTTCTCCTTGGAAAAGTTCGCCACTGATTTTCAGGCGAAAATATTCGTCATTTCGATAATCTTTTGAGAAGATACTCCAAACAGTCTCGAGGGACCGGACTGTCTCAACGCTGTCCCTTTTAGAACAAAGGAATCTTGTAGCTGGCATAGCGACATTGCAGAAAATGAAGCTGATAAGATTGCCAAAACTGACTTGAGCAACCCTTTTAGAGGGCCATTAACTGTCATATCTTCCATCAGAGACAAAATGGTGGTTGGGCGCGAAAATAGTAAACCCTCAGATGTGCAAAAACAAAATGGATTACAATATCCGTATGACGATCATTGGAAAAATTGATTATAAAACCGGTAATAGAACTAAATAGAAATAGAAGCAAGTACTTGAGTGACAAATCGTTAGGATAACAGTAGGTATTCTTACCCGATACTGTCGCCTAGCTTTTGCTGAAAAAAAAACATGCTTATGTCTAAAATAGAGATATTTAATAGGATTTCTAGCCTTCCTAACTTTAATACCTTACCAGTCAGCCGCTTGGGGATATCTCTCGTTGTATGCCTATTCACATCACACAGCGCACACGGCAACGTTGATATTATTCTAATGCTAACTCTCTGTAGTTTTCATTTTTACATTAGCAAAGCATATTGGAAAGTGTTCAATAGCAGACACTGTATAAAAATAAACCAAACCTAAGTAGATAATTATTATTTTCTCATTTTACTGCATTTATTACAACAGTAGTGGATATATGATACATTTGTTAAAATAGCTGCTGTAATAATTGGAATATGTTCTGCAAATAAATACGACGCCACTGACAGTTCGGCAATTTCCGGAAATTTAGTCGCTAAGGTCACACCGGTAGTATGTGAACCATAGATAAAATAATAATTAATTTATCTATGACGTGAGCATAATCTCTTAAAAGGAAACTAGAGATTAGATCAGAACCTGTTGTCAATTTGTTTATCATTCTGCGAAGAGTTAATATAAGTAGGCATTAATTTAATCACATTTAATTGAACTTTATTGACAATAAATATATTATTTTAGTCTTGAGATTTTATTGCCTATGCACATTGATCCTGTAAGGGATCATATCAGAACTTCTCATCTTTACTTAAAAAATCTGGTATTAATGGATCAACTTCGTTGGTTTTCTGACTAGATTTCGTATTTTCCTCTTTGGCCCAAAGCTGAAGCAGCTCTACAACAGTCATATGTCCAAACGCACTGGCCTCTTCTAAAGGAGTCCGGCCCCAACGATCTCTAACATCGTAAGGGACGTGGCAATAGTTTAGAAGAAATTCAACGCAATGCAGATGCCCTTCAGCTGCAGCCAGGTGAAGAGCCGTGCGACCATCGTAGTCCGACTGGGTCATGTCCATGCCAGCTAGTTTGTGTCTAATAATAGAAATATTTGTCATATACAAAAGTAAAAAGAAATAAATTTAGTATGTGCATCTTACCTTCTTAGACTAGGTAAATCGCCAGAAGCTGCTGAGAAAAGCAAATTAACTATATTTAGGCCTTTGGTTTCGAATTTGTGCTTCCTTGGATCGGATTTGTCCGAAGCGTGCCTTAAATTGTCGTATCTATGGAAATTGAATTTATCTACTAATTCCTGTAACAATAAAAATATTAATTTAAAACGGCTAAGTGTAAAGTTTTAATTTTTGTATACCTCACAAAATTGTACTCCTCTACAACTATTTCCAAGCGAGTCTAAAGCTGGAGAGTATAAACACATACCCATTACATTTGGTACAACAACCAACATGGCTCCACTTACACCAGATTTTGCTGGTAATCCAACCTAAAATATTATGGATATATGTATGAGGAAGTTTTGTATAAAAATACGAATTTTTTAAAAAATAAACAGTATGGTAGTTTACCTTAAAAGCAAATTGTCCAGAGTAGTCATACATGCCACAACTATGCATTAACGACAACACATCCCTTACACTTTCTGGTTTCAGAACTTTTTCTTCGGAAAGCGGACAAATACCACCGTTTGCTAAAGTGGCAGCCATTACTGCAACTAAATCACAATTAACTTCCAAAGAACAACACTAAAATAAATATTTCAAATAGTTTAGTATTTTTTTATATCAAACCGAGTTCAAATTTTTACCTGAAAATAAAAGTCCATACATTCTCTGAATTTACTGTTTTCTGGGAAACATTTGTGCTCCCTCATGTAAAAACCTAGAGCATAGTTTCTATCTGCACATTCTCGTTCAGACAGAAATACTGCATTGTTAAAACCTATATCTTCTCTTCCAGCCAATCGCTACAAAACGTGCCTTAATTATTCCTATTCCTGCTCAAAATAAAGTCACTCTATCAATAATATGAACTTACCTCAAAGAAATTCATAGTAAAGTCAAATTTCTCAGCTGAACTCATTTCTGGGGAATACATTGTCTTTAACAATGAGCAAATAATTATAGCCCCAGCATTAATCATTGGATTATGAGGCTTTTCTAAAAAAAACATCCAAAAATATTCAACTAAATAAAAAGTCAAAAATTATGCATATTTATGTTATGTATGTATCTATGTATGGGGTTTTAATACACTTCTGCCTAAAAGATCTATTGTGCCCCTTCTATCGCTAAGGCAGCAAGGGAATAGTCTGGATGATGTCTACAACGACCCTTCCAATTCTAACTTCGCAAGGAAATGTAGGATTTTTTATTTCGTCCCGAGGCATCAAGTATTGTAGGTACTGGAACTAACTAATCGACTTCCGTCCAATTACTCCATTCTAGATCATTATATATCTTGCTCTTTTTGTCTCATTATTGTCCTCTTAAAAGTATAGGTGTGGGCTGCATATTTGAATGTGTTTATCTTTATTAGAAGTGGCTCAAAAACCTCTTCTGTAATTTCTATGCACACTAATCTTATACAGAGGTGTAATACTTATCATACCACAGAATGCATATTGGGTCGGTCTTTAATGATCGTAAAGACCTTTTCCCTCGCCTTTTCCTTTGTATATAACATTTTTAGAGTTCGTCGAAACCTGAAAACTCGACACAACACCGAATAATACATACTGTTATGATCCAAAATGAGTTCATTGAAATTTCGACCGCTGGGTTCTTGTCCAACGTACTGATGAACGACATCGTTACCAAGTAGATCTAAAGCTATACCATAAGACAAGGGTTTGCTGCAAGATTGGATTGTGAACGGTATATTAACGTCTCCTATTGAATATCTCTGCCCGTCTATTGTTACAATACTGACTCCCCAATAATTTGGATTCATTCGTTTCAGTTGTGGAATGTACGATGCTACCTAAAAGATATTTTGAATCGTTCCTAGTTGGAAAAACTTGTAGGTATGCATACATAAAAGAAAGCTGACACAACTACACTACTACACAAAAACTAAAACTAGAACTGATGAATAGGTTTTCTAAAAGCTGAAAATGTCAAGGTCCACAAAAGAGTTGTTTAATTTCATTCAAAACAAATGTGTTTTAGAAATAATGATAAGGGAGGTAAAATACATTCTAAAAAATGTTTTTTTTGCGACAACTGTTCCTGGCCATTATCAATTAATAATAAAACAATATATTTTGTTTCAATGTATCATTATCAATGCTAAAAATATACTTAAAAATATAAAAAAAAACTAATAGTTATAAATAATGAGGTAAACAATTAAAATTATTTATTTAAAAATTTAAATTCCACGCATAATTATTAAAGTAGGTATACGTTAAAAATAAACGTCATGGTCCTATCCACGTCCTATGACCCAATAAGCTTATCCTCCTTGTTAAAAACGTTAAAAAAATCGATGAGGATGGGTCTGGCGATATTGAACTAAATCCTCTCTATCTTTACCAATAAGCGTAACAACCAGAAAAAAAAAATCAACGGATCCTGCATTTAATAATGATCTAAACGTATTTTATTAATGTTTACTTTTTCCTTCATATATTCAATAAAACTGCCTAAATTTAACTAGACAGCTAGGTTAATAAGAAATGTAAAACAAAATTTGTGAAAATGTTTATTAAGGCAAACATATTTATTATACTTACTATGTGAAAAATATTCGTAAAAAAACAGTCAAGACTTAATAATTGTTGAAATCATTTTTTAATGAAAGTGATTTATGGTATATTAATATTATCAGTGGGGGATATAATATAATAAAATATTTGACAACGCCAATGACTCATAAATAAGTTATATAACAAAGCCAAGGTAACTATTATATAAATTGTTCATGACAGAAATACTCATATCTACAATATAGTAGTAATAATTTTAATCATTCAGTTTACTAACCCATGAAAAAGCGTTACAATATTCCTATAACAAAATACATTTTTTTTTAATAGCGAGTATTAGGTGTGTGTTTTTGAAACCAAAAGGTTAAGGTAAAAATAGCTACGCTAGGTCAGTTAAAAATGACATGGGTCTATTTAAAGCTATTCTTAATTTTTTGACATTTAAGAAACACAATAACAAGTATTTATTTCTTACGTATTTATTGTAAATTGCTGAAAAATCCCTTACCGTCCCATTAGTATTTTCCTTACATTTCCAATAAATCAGTTCAATATCTTTGCTAAACTCTTGAAATTCTGGAATTATGAACTGGTGTCTAAAAGCCATAGACAGAAGTCCAATATTTGGTTGTACTATACTGAAATTAAAATAATTATATAAAATACTACCATTTGATATTTACAAATAAAAATAATTCTACTTGTTTGATCTATCAGAAATACGTTTACCATTCACAAAATCCACTTAACATGTTTAGTTAACATTGTTAGCACAATCTATTTTAAATTTTCCTGGTGTATGTTAATTATCAAACCAAAATTGGTAAAAAAATATTCTATTTAAAAGTAGGTAAAAAGTCTTAGGAAATTAATGAACTAATATAACCATTTTCAGTCTAAATTGGGTGGATATCTTCTTTACTAGAATATACAGCAAACTTCTTGTTTTATGCCTGTAAAAGCTTTGAAAGGTTTCTTGACAGTTCCTGTTCTCTTATAGATCATTCCAGAATTCGCCATACATTACACTTATTATTATGTGCAATTATTTTGTAAAGATGTGTCCCTCTGAGGGCCAGATTTTTAATGAAAGTTTGAACTAAGTTCAACAAATGAACTGAGTTTAATTGAAAGATGGGTGTTTAAACTAAGATCAATGTTTTGACACTGACATATTGTAAATATATTTCACAATTTTTGTTCATTTTATGTTCAAAGTAATAAGTAAAGACGATAGTGAAATTGCTACCTATTTAATGCATATTAATAGTACCATGTACCCAAGAGAATATGCAAGTTTGTCGTTTGTCTAAGAAAAAGGCTAACAGAATAATTAACAAAATAGAAGGAGGACTTATAGATAATACCATTTATAATAACATATATTTTATTTTCTAGAAATAATGCTTTAACTCCTAAAGTCATAATTCTGTTTAATGTACCATTTTTTGCATTGGTATCCTTCTTAATTACCACCAACAAGTAGAGCAATTAAAATGTACCAACAATTTTTCTTCGTTGCTCGAAAAATTGGCGATCCGTCAATTTTTTCTATTTCGTACAATTTTTCATCTTAACTGTCAATGAATATGTTTTTAAAAACGTCAAACTGACAGAGCATTCAGTTTTGTCAGAAGTGAATTGTGATACTAACATGATTGAAAAACGCTACTGATGGTAATCTCAGTTCTATATTTGATCCAAGTTCAGGTGAACGAAAGTTTAAACTGTGATTGAAAAACTGGCTCTAAATGTTCTTATATCTTGGTATAGTTATTTTCTATGTATCTATAAGTTTGGCACAAATTATTTCAAATGCTTTCTTTTGTCATAAGCATCCGATTCTTGCAAGGTAAACTCATATATGTCAGAATGACTTAAAACGCAAGGGTGGTTCGAGGGATGGGGGGGAGGGGGGGGGGCATAGGACCAGGACTACCAGATTAAAATTTTTACAAACTATTAGCCTTTTATTAAAAAAATATGCAAAAAAGGGAATTATTGGCAAGGGCCACGTCTGAAAATTAGGGGTGAATAACTAATATTCACCTTAATAGTTATTATGTTCATATATAACCTGTTTTTATCATTGTAAATTACAATTAAAAGGTATAAAAATTATATTTTATCTATTCCAAATCTTTAAAAGCATATCTTATACAGGGTGTACCAATAAAAACTCCCAGGCCGGATATTTTGGTAAGTAATAGAGATATTTTAATTCTGTAAAAGCCAGTTCATAGAGCGCTAAGGGAGCTTCAGCTTTAGATATAAATTAATTTTAAATATGTCAATATTTAGATGGCGCTGCGCTCAATATATTTTTTTCGATGGGAGGATCTTTCTTATACAACGCATCTTGTAAAAAATGCATTTTAAAGCAGATTTTGTTTAATAAACTAATTCGATAAATCTAAGCATTTTTGATATGGGGTCACTCAAAATAGTTTCATTCTGTTTTTCGGCAATAATCATTGGCTTTTTAGAAAAGGCTAAATAAAGTCGATTTATATTCTCAATTGAACACATTTTTACAATACAGACATCTGTCAACTTGTACTTCTCCAACTCCTTAATTTTAAATAAGGAATGTACATCTCTGAAAAGGTAATTTTATAAGGAAGTCAGAAATATAACTGTTTATTGCGATATTTTTAATTTTAACGCCCTCTATCAGGATACAACCCCTGTAATGTATTATAAAGTGTGACTCTTCATTTGAAAGCTAATTTAATTATTAATTCAATGCACCACATAACATTAATATAAATATTTCCAAAATAAAGTTAGCAATAATGTTTAAAATAATGCATGACCCTTTTTTTAAACTATTGCAAGTGCAATATGGAGGATATTTATATTAATGTTATGTAGTGCATTAAATTAGTAATTAAATTTGCTTTTAAATAAGGTGTCACACTTTATATTACGTACAGTTTCTTTATCCCGATAGAGGGCGGTACAATTAAAAGAACTGCTATTAACAGTCATATTTGTAAATTCCCTATAAAATTACATTTTTAATGATATTCTACACATAATACACACAATAAAACGTAGTAGTTTTTTATTCCGCTAGAGGGCGATAAAATTTAAGTAACGCAATATACAGAAATATTTCTGAATTCTCCATTAAATTACCTTTTCAATGATGTGCCATACATGGTACATTACCTATTTAATATGAAGGTGTTGGAGAAGTGCAGGGGAGGGGGTTGACTTGACACATGACAGATATCTGTATTGTAAAAATGTGTTTAATTTGGAATAAAAATCGACCTGTTTTAGCATTTTCTTAAAATCTAATGCCTAATGCTGAAAACAGGATGAAACTATTTTGAGTGACCCACTGTGTATATCAAAAATGGCTAGATTTATGGAATTAGTTTATAAAACAAAATTTGCTTAAAAATGTATTTTTTACAAGATGCGTTACATAAGAAAGATCCTCTTATCGAAAAAAATATATTGAGCGCAGCGCCATCTACATATTGACCTATTTAAAATTAATTTATATCTAAAACTGGAGCTCCGTTAGCGTTCTATAAACTGGCTTTTACAGAATTAAAATATCTCTATTACTTACCAAAATATCCGGCCTGGGAGTTTTTATTGGTACACCCTGTATACATAATGTGACCCATTTCCGATCAATCGGGTCATGCTCTGATCCTTTGAGTCCCTCTGCCTTGTTTGGGCCTCGTTACGACCTCACTTGTCCTTAAAACCAGGAATATTTTATGAAGGGGATAAGCCCCCTTTAGGCGTCCCTAGGGTCACAGATAGCCGGTATGAATCATTCAGTCGGAAATGTACTAGAAGTAAATTCGAGAAACTGCCAGAGAAGCATGTCTAATAAATGGTGAAAATAATCTAGTGCAGCGGTCTCCAAACCACAGTTATTCTTTAAACTGTGTCCAAATTACGGCCCGCGGGCCATATCCGGCCCGCCAGTGTCATCAATCCGGCCCGCGAGAGCTAATGGCTTATTGTTGCTGTGATAGGTTGAATAAAAAAAAACAGAATGATAACTCTGATTTATTTACTTGCTAGATATAGCTTAATGACAAGTATAATACGTAGAAAATTTCTCCTTGCAATCTCAAATTCAGTTCGTTCATGTTTTGTCAAATCGACAAACTTCCACAGCCATTCGCTATGTTGCAATTCGGTAATAGGGCGATGCTTTTCATTCAAAAAAATTTAGATCACTCTTCGAAGTTCAAAAAAGCGCTGAAGGACTTTTCTGCAACTAAGCCAGCGTACGGCAGTATGATATGGTAAGTCATTTTCTGCCACCTCTTCAATAAACTCGCGGAACTGTCGGTGATTCAGCCCAAGTGGATCTGATGAAATTAACAACTGATATGACTTATTTTAGAACTTCAGACATATCCAAACATTTTCCGTACAAAGACTGTTGTACTGTTGCTGAATGATACAAAGTAAGACTAATGGTTTTGAACCACCATCATTTTCTACCGTCTTTGAAACAAGTACAACCACTCCTTTATTTTTACCACATAGATTTTGCTTCCATCAGTTGTAATAGATTTCAAGTTTTTCCATCGAAGATTCTTTTTATTATTGGCATTTTCAACTCCCTTAAAAATATCTTCCCCAGTAGTCGTGCCATGAATACTATTAATATCGAGAAGTTGTTCATACACTTCATAGCTTTTATCTGCTCCTCAAATAAAAATCAATACCTGACACATCCGTTGATTCGTCCAAGGCCAGAGAAAACCACTCAAGATGTTCATTTTTGTCAGAAAGTTGAGATGATACATTTTCTGCGATGTCTTGTACACTCCGAGCAACGGTATTTGCTGACAAACTGACAGTTTTAAATAAATTTACCTTTTCGGGGCACATTTCATCGGCTACTGCAATTGCGCATTCTTTGATCTTTTCTCCATTGGTGAATGGTTTTCCACGTTTTGCGATTTCAAGAGCCACACAAAAGCTGGTACGAGTTGGAGCATCTTGTTCAATATTGACTTTCGTAAACAAAGATTGCTGCGATTTCAATCCGTGCTTCAAAGCTTCAAATTTTTCTGTCCGCCTGCTTCCTGTATAGTTTGAGTAATTTTTTAAATGTTTCGTTTCATAATGACGTTTAATGTTATATTGTTTGAGAACGGCTATGGTTTCATTGTAGATCAAACATAGCGCCTTATTACTGGACTCAATCACGAAATATTAAAAGTTCCATTGATCTTTGAATGTTCTGTATTCGCTGTCTATTTTTCGCTTCTTTTCCATACTTGTAAATCACACACAAAGCAACAAGTCAAATTATAATACTGTCGAAGATGTCTTTTAAATACGGTTACCCACTAATTTATTTCACAAAAGACAGTTGCACTTCCTTCGTCTTCCCTAGACAGACTGACTCGCGGTCGCACCGCTAGCTAGCCTTTTATACTCCAATTACTGCCATCTCAAAGTGAGTGGAATACACCAGAACTTTCTCGAACCACTGAGGTTATTCACGAATGTTTAATTGTTACTGCGATTCCGAAAGTACTACTAGCATCATCTGTTAGCGATAGAGGGTACTACCACTACTTTTGACCACTCTGATTTGGCCAAGTGTCGCGGTCGTAACAATACACAATCGTAATTCAACTAGCGAATTTAGCAAGCGTATACTCGCTCAGGGCGAGTTCTGGGCGACTAGTCTAAAAATTATAGATAATTGCAGACTGTTTTGGCCCTTGGAATTTACTGGAGTAATCAGTATAGCTCTAAGGCTGGAAAGTTTGGAGACCCCTGATCTAGCGCATACACCAATTATTTATATATAAATAGGCTGTGTTGCACAGGAAGTCAGTCAGTCGAAGTAGAGTCATAGCAATGAGAACATCGATAAAGTAAATGTGATATAAATTAGTATAAGTAAATGTGTTGAATAAATTAGAAATATAAATAGTACTTAAGTAATAAATATAGTAATTAGTACATAAACATAAATTATACATAAACTGTTTTAAATAAATAAACAATCGTTACAATATAATATATTTTCAATTTTTTAGCTGTAAGGTAGGTATTTATATTTTCTCCGATAAAATTGTCAAATTATATTTATTTAGAACCATATATGTAATGTTGTCATTACTAACGTCATTGAAAGTTGGGAAGTGTCACATTACACACCTCTATTTCCCGCCCTCACTTCCCATCGCTCTAGGTACGTACTTAATCTGATTTTTTTAAAGGTGTAAATTAAATTATTTATTATACATATTTAGCATCTCCAAACCGTAGTTGTCACCTGGTGTTACCTACTAAGAAAACAAAGTTTGCAATCAGGAATTAAAATTTAATCATAATGAAAATACCTATTTGGTTAAAAAAAGTGTTTTTTTTAGTAAGTATATTATCAATTAGGGCAAACATAAAGCATACAAAATTGTTTATTTGACCAAATATTAATGATAATAAATGATAAATAAATCTAATTTAAGATTTAATGCTAAAAATGACAGTACAATATTAAGCTTAGGTATATTTTAAGGACGTCGCCAATGGGGAACTTTCAAAACTAATTTAAAAGCCAAATCTATTAATAACATTTAAGTGTGACTCAAAGTGATCACACAAAAATTAATCGATAATAATGACTATCAATTGTTTGTAATAAAGCAATTTACTACAGGATAAAATGAAATAAATCTAAAAATATCATTCTATTGCAAGCCAAACCTACTATGTACTATACAATGTACCTACTTATTCCAATTAAATTTATTTTTTCAGTAGAATAATTATAAAAAATATCCCACATGGATTATAATCACGCTAGGCTAAGTGGCATGTCTCAATGAATGCTGAAGTGGCGAGAACAGAGTGTAAATAATATTTACTTAAAAATTGATTTTTCAATTATTATAAACAAAAACAACGGACAATAATTTTTATACAATTTCGTCGATAGTGACATCTGTGATATATGTCGCTGGTCACATCTGACATCTAACATTTCGTTCAGTAATTATTAACAGGGCTGACGAGAGGGGGGTAGCCTGGACTCATTGCCGGAGCCCGGGCTCAAGTGGGGGCCCAGCAGCGGCATAAGGGGGCCCGGCATCTTAAGATGAGGACTTTTTTTATTTTGTTTAGAAGTTCGTCACAAGAGCGAGGACCTTTTTTTTAGAGATTTCACGAAAGATGAGGAGAAGTTTTTGCTTTTTTTTTAGAAATGTGATATTGACAAGGCTTAATTGTCGCGGGGCCCGACCTGGAAAATTGTCCCGGGGCCCGACCTGGCTCTCGGCGGCCCTGATTAATTATCATTTTCATCATAAATACATTTTGTTTTTACTTATATGTATCCATAAAAAATAGTTCAGTACTTAGCCATAATGAGTGTTTCGTTTTAGGTATCACAGTAAAGATTGGAAATAAAGTATTTTCGCATACTTTATTTTTATGCAAAAGTATAAAGTATAGTTATCGAAAATAAAGTAGGATACGTTATTATAAAGTATGGTTGGCCACCCTACCTGCACCCCATGAGGAGATACAGTATTATTTTTTTTTTTTAATAAACTAGGAATATTGGAAAGAAATAGTAAAAGTAAGAATCTACAGAATTATTGAGGCAAATTTTTATACTTAAAAATCTTCTATAGGTACCCACCCACACAATATTAAACATTTTAGGTAGGTATTCATAAACTTCTTTTGTACCTACTTCAAGAATCTATTTTTAAAAAAACATTAATTTGCAAGCATATCAAACGGCTTTGGCTGTTCATCATCAGGACAATCTTCAGTGTTTTATCTAAGCTAACATGAGTAATGCATTGACTGATGACTGTAACTTTGGGTGTATATATAAGTCCAAAAACACTAGCTTTACTACAGGAGAAAAATATAATATACTGTGTAGGGCGTAGGACAACTAATAGTTTCGACCAATAGCCATCATCAGTCAAATATAGAGTCAACAATATACCGGGTGTTCAAATTAAAGTGTTACAGTTAAATACCGCCTTTTATAAAAAAACGTTTCAGACGAAAGTTTTATAGTTTTTTTGGGGAAAACATTTTGACTAAAATCGTTTTTTATAGATAACCATAATATGGCCAACTTTTTTTTCGCAGCAACATTTTCATGTAGTTGTTACTCAGAGTAAAAGTCCAATAAAAAAAATTTTCCTTTAAAATTTTTATAAACTTTCAAGAATATGTAAAAAAAATGGGGTTCCAATTTGAAAAAAAAAGTTTACCTCAATATGGCCATATTATGGTCAGTACAGAGAACCTTTTTGTATACAACACATATATCAAACTTGTCTAGCATCCAACGAACGCGTATTTAAAAAATGTATTCGGTTTAGGTAGAATCTGAAAGAACATTTTGGTTAGTTATGTGGTCCCTAGTTCATATCAGTTGCAAAATATTGAAATTAATTTGTTATTTTCTAATTATAGATAGTTTCTTACCTGAATAATCAGAAAAACAGACTTTTTCATTATATTATGAAATTTCAAAAAATCATAAGATAAAACGTAATTAAAACAACGTCGGTAATACAGGCCACGTACAGGCCCTCTAGATTAGAAAAGTTTTATGCGAGAAAATACCTATGCGCAGGGCAGAAATCTATTTCTTTTTAATTGGTCTTTTACCTACGATACATTCAGCTACCTTGCACATTTTTCTACATTTTTATTCCAAATTTGATAATGATAACTGGTTCTTATAAAATCATGATTTTAAATGTTTAGATTAATAAACTATATTTTTTAAATATTTTACTGTATAAGCTAAAAAAAAAATAAAAAAATTGCTGTGAAGGAAAGTTGCAAGTCATTCGATATAGATGGCACTAGATGTGGCGTGGCAAAAATAATGTACCTGTACCTATTCTTCATTCTTCCAATTATTGGCTGCCGTTGGCTACGTTCGTAAGAATAGTCATTTCAATAATTGAAATTAGTAATGTAGGCACCGCAGAATTTCTTGGAAATTTACCCTTAATACCCATAAACATTTTTAACCACCTATCATAGAAGTAGTGAGTTAATTACTCGATATGATTATCAATTCTGTTTAATACCCACCCCTCTTTGTCGATAAGGCTTTAGGCCAAAAATAAGAATCTTGAGAATTAGAGGTAGCTGAATAAAACTTAAGGAAAAGACCAAAACTAAAAGGTTTCTGTAGAACAGACTAGATGGCACGCATTGCACATGCCATTGCCGTCATTTTCAATTTTCAAATTACTACGAGAGTTGGCGTTTCAAAATCTCTCTTATTAGTGAATTTTTAATACTAATCAAATAAGTCAGGTAAGAAGTTTATAATATTTATAATTATAGATACTAAAATGACCAGTATAACATTTTACTTCCAAAAAATTACGTTACACAATAATAATTGAGCACTACAAAATTAGTATGTATTTTGTGTATTTAATACATAAAATTTTAGTACCTATATCGTTTTTATATTAAATTGCTAATTTAAAGTTTGTCTAGGTCCTTAGAATTAACAACAAATGTTTTTCTTTCAGATTTATGAATGCCTAAATCGTCTTATTCGCGTTCGTATGTATGCTAGACAAGTTGATACAGGTTTTGTATGAATGATGTTCTCTAGGTACAATAAAGACCTAGTACTGAGAAATTTGTAATTTTTCGGTTCTGGTGGACAAGGCTGTGGGTTTAGTTTTGCAAGCAAGCTCCAAATTTCCTGATTTTTTTAAATTGCGAATTTTGACGAGATTGTGAGTAGAACTTTAGTACCCAGAAACACGAGCACTGGCCGGAGGTTCCACTAGTGATGGGCCAATGGGCTGTGCTATAGAGAACAGAGAAAAAGTTGGTGAATGTTGACATCGGTATTGTTCTGGGAGTATCATGGTAATACGCAAAATACAGCAGGAGTATTTATATATATGGGCCCCCTCACAGGAGAACAATGCAGAGTCAACGAATCAGAAGAAGTATAAAAAGGGTGAGTGCTTTGATATTTTATTATAAAACTATTATAGATACTTTCAAGATCATCTCATATAAAAAAGTAGGAAAGTGTACCTACCACAGAGTTTTCTTTATTTTTTTACCAGAATATACCTACAATTTATTTGTTGATTAATATCAGGATATTTATTTTATTCAATTATAACTGAAAATGTTGGTAATTATAAAAATTATGTGGTATGTGTGTCTATTTTTAAATAAGTTTGTCCCTTTTCTAATTGTTGTTTTTTATATTAATCAACAAATTAATTCTGTCACCCAGGAAATTGGAAGAAACTATAAGTAGGCTTTAATTCGCTTACCTTTTGAACTGTTCTAAATTTAACTTTTGAGTATCAACATCATTGCCATCAGATTTGGTTTTGGACATTTTCTTCAGATTGTCCATCATTTCTTGCAACCTGGGATCAGTCTTTCTGAGGCCTGTAGCTTTTACCGCCTAAAAAATAAACTTTGAAATTTTTGGGAAATATTAAGAGTATTTCATATACCGACAAGAATTTCCCAATATGCAGCAATCCTGTCTCTTGGTTTTTAAACATTTCAAACAAGGCCACATCAGTTTCATAGTCTTGTCCGCTGTAAAGGTGTCTTATTAAATACTTACAATTATGTTTAATGAAATTAATTTTGTACTTACTAAAAGAGGTAGCTTGTATCATGGATAAAAGAATAATCTCGTCTGTAAAATAATGACTATTATTTGTACACATTAGGTCTGAGATACTGAGATAAAAATATACATAATATTGAGATACACATACAAATTGTTAAAACTGTAAGTATTTACTTTGGGTTTCATAATCAACTAACAAAAATTCAGGAAGAACAATTATCACTTAATATCACTTATATCAATAAATATGTGACCTGAACTCTGAACTAGATGACCTACATGTATAACAAGAAAAAATGTAGAAAAAATTTAAACACACCGATAATTATTACATTATAAATGAACAAACATAATCATAAAACATTTTTTTTATAAACCAGTTAAAATGAATTTTTTTTTACTGAAATAATTTGTTTCAATTTGTACTTTCCTTATACATTTTTACAATTTATTCTTGTTCATTAAATGTTGATAAAGGATGGGTAATATTTTACCTGCTTAATACCTGCAGATCAAATATTATTAAAATTATTCAGTAATTTGTTATATTTCAGTTATTTTTTTACACAAATACATAAAAGTCGTGATAAAATCAAGTAGGTAAGCTATAATGTTTGGTGTACTTATTTATTCATAGAAAATTGTAAATTTCCACTAATGTTTACTATAACTAAAATTACATATATTTTGTTGAACATAAAGGGCCTGCCCCACCATCCCAGTTACGCCCAATATTTTAATATCAAATATATTAAAGTGAAGAGTTATCCTTTTATTTTGTTAAAAAAGTGGTTATCTAATTCGTATTTGCAGATAAAATTTCCTCTAAACAAAACTTGGGGGTCCTATCAGTTATTAAGTAAAAATATTAATATTTTCCGCTATAGAATCTACTGATAAAATATTACCCGTTCTTTATGAATCACCCTGTATTTAGTTTCGCAAATAAAATTTTACAAAAGAAAGAACCGGCTCCTTTTTCGTTTTGAATAGTTTAATTGTAACATAAACTTTTGTCACTCACAAGAACATATTTTTAGACAAGAGAAAGTCAAAATAATTTTCCATTTATCTAACGTGAATCTTTTCATGGTGAAATTTTATTATCGAATTCATAAAAAAAAAATTGAATCTCCCTGTAAGGATTATTGTATGTAGAATTAAAACTTATCAGGACCGATAAAAAGTATTAACAAATAAATGTACATTGAAATATTTTGGCAGTAAATAGAATGAGTAATAATAAATGAAATGATCATAATGTCAATACAGGTGAGAATTTATTCAGATTTTATAAAATTATAAACCATGCATAAGCTTTTAACTGCTTGTGGTAAATTTAACCAATAGGTAGTCACTTCGCTTTAAATTTAAAAAAATATAATTCTAAACAAATTTGTATTTTAAAAACAGCGCTAGATCTGGAGCTGATGAATTTGTGCATCGTTTTCGAAAGATTTGTGACAGAAAACTAAAATTTATAACATTGAGTTTAATGAAAAATAATAAAACAATACCTTTGTTTCCTAGTGACACTCCTCGATTGGTCGAAATCATTCTAAAAAATACCGAAAATGTAGACACTAGTTAAAGTTCTAAAATAATAAAAAAAAATTGACTTACTTTTTTTCTATTGCTATGAAATCCGGAGATCCTTAAAGTATGAATTGAGATCCATTGTTCTAATTGACTCTTTATTTGACACCTATTTAAACGACTTAACAAACGGTTTGAGAGCATTATTATTTATAATTTTCGTATTTTTGCGGTCGATATCGAGAGAATTGATGATGCGGCGCCTTGGCGTCCTATCGTTATCTACGCTTCTACACAGTCACACTACTCGAATTTGCGTCCAAGGTTGCCTATTTAGCGATTTCGGAAGGTTTGTCGCGACTTCGATATCTCAAACATGGTGTTTCTTGGCTTCTATATGGCTGTATAAATTGTAATTATTTTAAAATGTAATTAATATAAACTGTACTTATCAGTTATAATTATAAATTGTAATTATACTTTCTAAATTCATGCGACAAAATTCAGGAGGTGATTGCTCGTATGAAATTAAGATGGGTCTTTCCTATAACAAAATTTTCTCAGCCCACACCTTTCCGAGATATCACCCTTAAATAGTAAACACGGTAAATGAATTATGGAAGTGACAGCAACCTACTATTCTAAAACTTTGTAATTAAAAACAAGGTAGAGATGGTCATTTCCAGCATTTATTATGAATCGTATTACATTTTACATCTTTACTGTTTTCCACTCAATTTATTAAAAAAAATTAAGAATAAAAATTTTTTTTAAATAAAACAAGGATTTCAAGTTATAATTTTATTTCATAAAACTTCATCTCGAAAAAAGTTTTGACATGAAATAAAGTAAGGATTGCTAATTTCACCCCCCTATATAATGTAACAGGAATATTGAAAAAATACCCGTGGTTAGTCCTTTGCGAGTGCACGAAAATTACAGAATTTCAAGTGTCTAGCTTTACTGAAATTTTGGAAAAAAAAAAATAAAAACTCAATTATTTTAGTCACCACCTTTTAAGGGCGATATCTCGAAAAGGGGTGGGCTGAGGAAATTTTGTTATAGGAAACACCTCCTGAATTTTGTCGCATGAATTTAGAAACACCCTGTATATAATATAATTAATTATAAATTATAATCTGACGATCTAGTTGAGACTTTCAAATGTCACCTGTTGGCAACACTGCTTTGTGCTTAGATCTCACTGAACGTATTGAAATAACATTTCGACATCGACCGCTTCGAAGATCTGAACTTGAACGAAGAAAGGCGAAGCCAGAAACGATTGCCAAACTGACAAAAATTATTCAGTTTTTATGTTTTTAATCAATTTCATACTATGGCAATTTTTGTTATACCGCGATTTCACCGGTTTTCCGCAACAAATTACTTAATCAGAAGCCAATTCCACACGTATCATCGTATTTTGCTGCCGGCGAAATAGGAACGAACAAAAAATGCAAGTAGATAAATTACGTTACCATGGTAACGACGCATATTTGTTATTTATGTTTCGCGTCAATTTGAAACTTTGAAGGAGGGAACGCATTAAGCAAGCGCGGTCTTGTCCAGTGTTGCCGTTGCTATTACAATTGTAACAAATCTATTACTAAAAAAGTACATTAGTACGATATTACGACTTTTAAGAAAAAACAAATAATCTATTACTTTTTAAAATATCACAATTTTATGAGTGGCCCCATCTAAGCTTCAGAGGCTATATTTAAAAAATTTAGAAATCTATACATTTGTTATGCCTGTGTTTTCCAAAATAAGCATCCTTTGTTATATAATATTTTTTTGTTATGACTCAGGTTTTAGTTTAGTAGGGGATTGCCACCAGCCTCCAGCATTTCAGCATAATTTATATCTTGTATTTAATAACGTAGAAGCCCTCAATTTATATTTAAAGTACCACTATAGCTATTTATACATGTAATATCTTCTCATTTAATAAATAAATAATATTAAAACCAAATTAAGAAATCGTCTAAATGTGGAAAGATGCAATTCATTAATTTTAACTTTTAACTAAGCAGTTATTGAATGAAAATAACTGTTGTAATTTTGAGCCGAATGATGCTTTGTTAAATTATAATGTAAATAAAAATGATAATGATAATTTACAATGTGCAGAAGATTTAACATTTTAAATATTTATTTACACACATGGTATATTTACATGTGTTTACATTATACTTCCTTTCTTATTTTTGTTTGAAATAAATGTTTATTTTTACAATCATGGTTTTTCTTCATTATACTTTTCGAAACCTATTATTTCTATTAACCAAACCGATATATTTGATAATACACAGTTTTATTGTTAAATTTATTTAATATTAGTTCTGGTACATTTATGTTACTTTAAAATATTATCTATTACAATTTTATTACCTTTTGGTTCAAAATTCTATTACGAAAAAATTAATTGGTGTGGCAACCCTGGTCTTGTCGCATCGCGGCCTGTGCTCGATCGCTCGCATACTTTGGAAAAGATAGGAGGAAAACGAGATGCGAGCGAGCACAGCTCAAGCGAACACCAATTATTGCAAATGCGTGCGTTAGAAAATATGGAAAAGAACTTCACCGCGCGCGCGCGCGCTCGAGACTAGTACATACCGCGATGCAGCGGGTAGGCGATTGCTTAATGCGTTTCCACCTTTAATATTTGAAGAGCTGATAACTAATTTGGGAAAGATATTTTAGGCGATTTGAAATTAAAAACAGTACTAACTAGTATATCGATGTTAGTGAATCTGGAATCGAGAGACATCAGGAAGGGCACATACGGTTATTTTTCTGCAGCGCAGCATATGACATTAGCAAAAAATTAATCTAAAAACATATCCTCCAAGCATCTTGAAATTATTTAAATTTTTTATTTTAACATTTATAGAATCCCAGACTATTTCGACGATTTGACTGCCCCGAATTTTAATAGCAAATTTATTAATTAATATAGAAAGTATCTGCCGAAAAGCCTGACGAATACAATACGACGATTTTAAATGAGTGGCTCACCGAGCGATTGGTTGCTGAAAGAACACGCACATTACTCGAGTTGAGCATGTAGCTCGGTCTGTTTACAGATCATTTTGGAGCATTTTCATTATGAAACTGAAAAATTGACCAATAGACATCTAGATTTTTAAATAACCAAGTAGGCAGACCCAATATTTTCTGTAGAATATTTGACAGTTTCTAAGAGATTCGTGTTTTATGACAGTTTCAATTTTTTGCGTTAGTCACTTATTTTTAAAAAAATGTCGAGCGACGAAGAGTTTTCATGCACACCACCTGAAATCGCTGAAAGGGCCAAAAATGTATCATAGTTATTGTATTGATTATTTTGTAGGAATAAAAGTTAAGTTGAAGAACTTATTATTTTCATATTTTATTTCTTGTTTGTATAAAAAAGTATTAAAAAAGATCTATATTCTGTCATTGTGAACCCCCAATATTTTGGTCAAGAACCGTCACTGCATGGAACGCATAACAGTTAAAATGTTGCAAAGTATCTATGAGTATATAGATTAATCTTTTTTTAGTATAAATATTAGTTTTATTACTATCGTTAATTAATTCTTAAACTAAATCATTTTGGTTCATGTTGCTGCCAATAGAACTTCGCCATTTTTTTACCTCTTACCCACTAGGCGTGCCAAAAGATGAAGTTACAAACTTCGAAACCGATCACATTAAAATACACATATCATTGTGAGATTCAAAGGACCTTTTTCTTCTCTGCCTCTCATTTAATTAACTAACTCACACATGGCTATCGCAAGTTTGAAGTTTCATGTTAATTTCAATCCCTTCGATGATTATGTGTACAAAGGTTGTCCGTAAAATAAGGTCTCCAATTTTTTTCACAAAGTAAAACATGTTTATTTGCAATGAATTATACATTGTTAGAAAGCCTAGACCTCGTACATGCTTCCAGACGTTGAGCACAATTTTCTGTCGTCCAGTTTTTCCACTTCCGGTGCAGGGCTATTGGCCTATCGGCCACATGACCGGATATTTACTTTTTTCGACGAAATGGGGGATATATCTTAATCGCGTATTTTCTGAATTTCTGATATTGCGAGCATTTTTTTATGTCTATGCGAAAGGGTTGATTTAAAACATATTTTCTAAAATAGGTGTAAAATTGGAATCAATAATAGAAAAGAGGTCTAATTGCTCTCAAAATGTTTGTATGACTTGTCACTGAGTATTTTTTATTCATTATAGTTAATTCACCATTTTATGTCAAAATATTTTAATTTATTATGGTTGCTATCTCATAAATAATAAAACGGGTAATGATGGAAATGTACTCTTATTAAAAATAAATTGGCAAATACGCGATTACTTTTCAATTTTTAGAATTTGACAATAAAGCATAAAAAATAGCAATGGGCAATGGACTAAGAGTCTGTGGAAATGAAAAAATGAGGAGTTGTTGCCATATGATTTCTTTTTTTGTACTGCGGTATTCATTTTGCGAATAGATTACGGTTTAAAAAAAAATATATTTATAATGGGTACTTACCATAAGTTTGTCATATTTACTTATTTTCCAAGACTTTGAATTGTATACCCTTGAAATGCAATTTTTGTTATCTTCCTACATTTTTTAAAAAGAGAATCACCGGATTGTGACTGTGGTCGTAAAAACCATTCCATAGTAATATTTTTTTCAAAAAATCAATGGAATTAGGGATTCGCTTCCCAACACATATTTTTTCCTTACTTAGTTCAGATATTATAAGTGAAAAGAGGGGGTAAAACCCTCTCCAAGGCGGACTATGCGATGTATAGCAGAAGTAGAAGTTGGAAAGGCTTTTGCCAGTTCTCCCACTTTATACACATAAATTGACAGGTTTGCGGCGGATCTCACCGAAGTGGACGCGATACATTCCCAGACAACACACGAAATCCCAAAGATATCCACAGAATATCTTTTGTGGATATCCAATATATCCACAGGATATCAGAAATATTCCGTGGATCTAATATGGATATCCAAATGTCCGTCTATATCCAGAATATAGAAGATATCCTATGGATATTCAGCAAAATATCTAATTAGTATCTTCCAGACAATACAAGAAATCCCAGAGATATCCACAGAATATATTTTGTGGATATCCAATATCCAAATATGGATATCCAACCAAATGTCCGTCTATATCCCAGGATATAGAATTCAGATATTCAGCAAAATATTTTATAGGTATCTTTAGTAGACATTCATAAGTAACCAAATGAATGATAACGTCGAAAGAAAATAGAGATAAAAAATATTTGAATTTGCCCACTAAGGAAAAAGTCATCCTTATTAGGACTCTTCAGCAATAAATGGAAATTCTCGACTCCAGTCTCTAATAGAGTCTTAATGCGAAAAAATGTTCGATCAACTCAATTATGGCGGGTTGGGCATGAGTAGATACGAAAGTGGTATCGCCATCTATACTTAGGAAGCAAAATCAAAAATTACATCTAGTAGTTATCCACGATGGTTTGCGTCCGCGCTAAGACTTTCGATATATGTGGATGTCCATGGGATATTTAAAAAAAATAATTTTAAATATCTGAACGGTACTATTAGCCACAATGGCGAGCACAATGGCGTAATTTTTTAATAATTTGCTATATAATTACTATTATTTATGGACATTTGCATGTCTATAAATTACATTTTATGGATATAAAATAGATATCCACCATGGACTGGACATTCAGTGGATATTGGGATGTTCAGTAGATATCCAAAGGATTTGGTGTGCTGTCTGGGTTGGCGTACAAAATTATTTTATAGATGTTAATAACATTTTCGAGTAAATAGTATAATAAACTGTGAATAGCTGTTGAAATTTTACTAATTATGATTTGAATATTATAATACATGTTTAATAATTATTTATAGTCCATAAATACATGCGATTGTCCGGTTCCGCCGGTAACAATTTAAAATTACTTATTCTATGAAACGACAATGGCAGGTAAACATTACTGCGAAATTCTCGAAGCCGTCCGACGTGGTTTGACGTTTACCCCCTCTCTACCTACCAAAATCCTTTCCACTTGTTCTACTTGTGTTATACACAGACGGCTCTTAAACTGAAAAATGAGTGGAATAGTAGAAGCGGGAGTTTTCGACCAGAAGCCAAGAGTTGATATATCAATAAACCTGGGTATTCTGGCCCTGATATTTCAAGCAGAAATTATTGATATGGAATTAAGAGCGAGAGAGTTGAATAATTATCTCCCCGCTAACAAGACTATAAAGATCTTTTCGGATAGTCAGGCAGCCCTCAAAGCCCTGAGCTTCAAGCAGGTTTGGAACTGTATAAATACCAGCCCGAGATTGCTGGAAACAGGGATCTCCCATACCGGCTGAACTCGTCTGGTATACAGACGGTTCAAAAACCAAGGATGGAACCGGTGTTGGTATCTATGGACCCCAAGTCGAAAACAACGATTTCGCTGAGTCTAGGAGAATATGCAACAGTGTTCCAGGCTGAACATTGTGCAAAAAAAAAATATTAAATCGGCAAGTATCTGGCAAAACTACTGCCATCTACTCTGATCATCAAACAATGGATGCAAAAGTCTCGGGAATGGAGGAACTATACAAGACTAAGACAGGCCAAACAGTTCATCAAGGAACCATCGGCCAAGTTCAAGATTAAAAACGTCAAATCGTTAGGATAACAGTAGGTCTTCTTACCAGACACAGTTGCCTAAGAAGACACATGAGTGTTATCAATCCATCAGAAGAACTTTGTGCAGATTCTGTGAAAGAAGAGGAAACATCAATCCACGTCCTGCGCCAGTGTGAAGGCCTGGCTAGAATAAGGTTACTAACATTAGGCGAAGAAAAGTTAAACGCACGCAACTACATGCGGGAGCCCCTGTAAAAGCTACAAAGTCTAATAAAAAAGACCAAGCTAGACGACATTCTCTAAAAAACGGAGTTCCACAATGGATCTGAAAAGGTCACGGTGAACAAGGACAAATAATGTCAAACTCCTTCTAAATCTAATCTAGTGTCTCGGTTCTCGGAACAAAGTTACTTTGATCTGGGTTCCAGGATACAGCAATGTAGAGGGTAATGAAAAAGCTGACGCGCTGACTGAATGGGCGTTCATAGGACCAGAACCATTCCTAGGAATTGCAAAGAGCACTACTGCCAAAGTATTTACCTCAAAATGAGACGAGGGTATAACACTCATGAACTGGAGAGATACCCCAAGGCTAACACATTCGAAGGCGTTTATACATAACCCTTCTATAAACGCCTCTGCTCAGATCCGGGAATGGAGTAAGAAAGATCTCATTCTCACGGTACTGGTGACAGAACATTGTTATCTAGGTAATCACAAGAGAATAGGTTCACAACAAACGTCGGACTGTCGATTTTGCAGCATGGAAAACAAATCTGCAGAGCACATTCTATGTACCTGCTCCACTTTGGAAAAAACTAGATCCTTGGACTCATCCAACTGGAGTCTACGGACTTTAAACAGGTCTCACCCAATTCAACAATTGCCTTCATCAAAAGGTGTAGCTTGATGATCTATAAGTTAGACATGAGCCACAATATATACATTTGGGAAGGGAGGTGACGAGACCATCCCACTCTTATCCAACCTAATCTAGTTCGACTGCCACATTGAAAAGTGTGAGCCGTCTACTAAATTGAGTGGAGATGGTTTGTGCGAGCATCCTTTTTATGAATGAATCAGCTCGTACGACTGCGATTCCTGCTTTACACCGTTGCCGCGCTGCAAAATAAATGGTGCTTTTTCCTGTAACTTCAGCTTCAATAATAGTTGCAACCAAAAAATTACATTAAACGATAATTGGCATTAAGAATTAATGCCTTAATGTAATTTTGAATGCCTTTTGTTCGTTTTAGATCCTTATGTTAAGTAAACTCAAAATTATAACCATAAACAATCCTTGTAATAATTTAGCAACTATGTGGATAACGATGTGAATGCTTGCAATTCGGTTTTTGTAAGCAATGGTCTAGTGGTTCGTCATTGGGTTACATCTAGATTTAGTTGAAGTAGAACAGAAGTAAAAGTTGGAAAGGCTTTTGCCAGTTCTCCCACTTTATACACATAAATTGACAGGTTTCTGTCGGATCTCACTGAAGTGGACGCGATACATTGGCGTACAAAATTATTTTATAGATGTTAATAACAATTTTTAGTAAATAGTTTAATAAATTGTGAATAGCTATTGAAATTTTGTAAAATTATGATTTGAATATTATACATGTTTAATAATTATTTATAGTCCATAAATACATGCGATTGTCCGGTTCCGCCCATAACAATTTAAAATTACTTATTCTATGAAACGACACTGGCAGGTAAACATTACTGCGAAATTCTCGAAGCCGTCCGACGTGGTTTGACGTTTACCCCCTCTCTACCTACCAAAAGCCTTTCCAACTTTTACTTTCTCTATAAATAATATATTAAAAAAAAACATACAAACCTGTTAACAGTCATCTGCAGATGTCTCATTTCATAATTATTGTTAATAAATCACCACAGTTCATTAGATTTTACATAGCGTTTACCTTTTAGCTTATTGTTCTGTACAATTAGCGTTTTATTTTTGGTTTAATTTGGTTTGATGGGTAGAGAATATTTTATGAAAACTGCGGCGCATATGCAATCAGAAAGACTCTTGTATTTCGTAAATGAGATCTACTACAAAAGTTTATTTAAAAATATCACAAAGTAACAAAAAACAAATCAACACCAAACATATAGGTATCATTTAAAAATGTATTCAAAGAGAAAAGACGAAATATTTTTGGGTTTTATTTTTATATAAATCTGAAGGAGCAGTGTTATTGCTTTTCAACCTAGATTACAAAATGCTTGGTTCTCATGATCCAAAACTCCGAACGGCTACCGCCACCCAGGCGCAAAGAGGTAACTAACAAACGCTTATTTTTCAGATAACAAATTTAAAAAAAAACTATTCTAGCCGAAACAAAATTTACATAATCTTTGCACCTTGAGCGATAACTATAATTACGAGGGTAGTCCGTGTTAAACGTAAAATTTTGGAGGTATAAAGACAATTTATGCAACAGTTTATTTAGTTTCGTCTAATTAAATTCCAAAATGATACACATTTTAATGATCTCTTAAAAGATCAAACTAAAAATAGAAGTAAAATTCTTTTTGTAAAAAGAAAACTGCAATCGACGTTTTAATCAAATAAAAACTTAATAAATAATTGTTTCAAAATATAAATTAATTTGAATTTAGTTTTCACAATAAAGAAAAAATAAAGTAATTATAAATTAAAATGGAATTATGTTTCGTTAAGTAAAATACAGGACAAAACCATCTACTGCATTTTCGAGACTACAGGGTGTTCACGAAAATAATACACATAACAAAAAAATGTTATACTAAAACCATCAAAATGCTAAAATAATATCATCCTGATGATGCGTTTCTATTGGATTACTTTAGATTAAGGTCTCTTTCTGTCAGTAACGGAGGGAGATAAAAGTAGTGATTGGTTGATCGGAAATGTCCACATAAAAGAGTTGTACCCAGCTTCATTCTGATGCCTCTGACTCGTGCATTACGTGTATCTAAACTAACTGCGCGTTAGTCAGTTTATTCGTCCGTTGTTTTATCAGCAACTTGTTGGAACGCAAAATGCAATGAAAATTGACAAATCAACCACTAGGTGAATATGCATTTTAAACCTTATTTAAAATACAACATAATACATTTATTTAGCTGTCTTAAACGAACTATTTGAATGTGCTTATAATTTTGAAACCTTAACATGTTTATTTTTATTAAAAATAAATATTTACATAAAAAAAGATAAAGAAAAAGTAATTATTTACTTAAATTGAAAAAAATAGAAATCCAAGCTAAATTAAACTTACAACAATCTTCTTCTCTAAATAGTATGCAACAAAGTCGCTGTTTGCTTGTTCGTTTCTCAGCTTACTTCTAAACCACGCAACCATTTTGATACGATTTTCACCAATAGAAAAAAGCGATAAACGAGGAAGGCTTATGTATATAATTTGTAAATATTTTTTACAAAATGGCTGAACTATGACGGCGTATTGTCAAAAAATGGTGTATCTGTATTGAAAAGTAAAAGAAAAAGTGGATGGGCATTGAAAGTATTAGGGGGAATCGATCAGATGTCCGTCGGAGGTGTTCAAAAATTACTTTTCCGGAAAAGACATTACTAAACAGTAGTAAGTTAAAATTAGTTTATCTCATTCCGCCAATGACAGAAAGACCCACCTGCGCCGGCTAACACGTGTTTCTACCAAACTTTCACCAAACCCGCAATTTTTTATTCCCTGTTAACTTAAACAATCTTAAGCGTTGTTTTTTTATTTCACGCTCTCAGACATCCCCCTGCTCATTCCCGAGAAAATCTGGCAGACTCCCCTAATCAGGCTTGGGTCCAGCCACTGGCTCCACTCAATCAGGCTTGGGGTCCAGTTTGCTTTCCCTCCTCTTGAGGTTCGCATGGCGGCACTAAGACACATATTATCGTGCTACCATTTGGATGCTCTACTCCTTCCCATTCATCATACATTCATTCCACGTCGTTGATGGTTAACCGCTAGTCGGCTAAGTCCAGCGGTCACCCATCCAATACGTGATCGGAGACATTACTGCTTAATTGTCGCGAGAACGTAAATGCCTCTCCGGCGTTGTTGCCGGTTGTTTTAAAGTTCTACCAAAATATACCGGTATGTTAAAGAAACGAATTATCTTCGAGGACACCCTGTAGATTTTTTTTTCAGTTTTCAATAATCTCTCAATATTAAAAATAAATGTAAAAATAAAAATGATAAAATTATGCATCGCTGCTAATGCTTAATACTTTTTATAACAGTCTAGAGGATATATCTAGTTAGGTTCATTATTTACCAATTCCAAACATCTTAAATATTTACAGACGCATTATTTTAGAAAAATAATAAAAAAAAATCAAAATTAATTAATATGATAAGGATAAACGTACGCATCGCTACACATATCCTCTGCACATTGTCAAAAATTTCAAATATTGCACTGTTGGTGGAATTAAAATGATCGTAGGTCTGTAACGTACTTCGTGCATAAATGTATCTTTAAATCCTCGAAATTGAAGACAATAAAGAAAATATCCGCCAAAAAACTCATTACATCAAAACGACAGTCTTTTACAAATGACTTCATCTCAGTCACAATCGGGGGATTTACCTACTTATAAATAAAAATGATTCGTTTAAATAATTCATGCAATAAATAATATAATTACGTCCATGAAAAATTACCTAAAGTAAATCGACTTGTACGGTTACAGCACAAAACATTTTTCACAAAAAAATCACGCAGTCATATAAAAATGAAATTAATGAAAAGGGTTTAATACTTAGGAATTATCAATTAATAAATATTTTTTGGGTCTTGTATTTACAAAAAAAAAAAAATACAGCGTTCTCAAAATAGTTTTTTTACGCCGCACTTTTCCTGATTTCAGTGAAAGATTTTTTAGGTAAAATACTTCTGTAAGCGCACAAGCCATTCTAAGTTCATGGAATATAATCTCAAAGATAAGCAAAGAGGGGAATAAAAAGTGCTAATATTTGTTTTATACGAATTATTACAAAAAACACCTCCATCTAGCGATTCTTTAATAAACATCGCTAATCTATACAAGTGAGCCCAAAATCGTGTCAACCAAAAGTTACCTTCTCAGTAAATATATTCAGTTACGTAGGTACATAAAAATATTTTCGTATTTACATGGTATATCTTCGACAAATATTCAACATTTTTTTTTTTAATTAATGAGACCATATATACATATTTTATCACGAAGAACAACAAAAAAGTTTTTTTAACATTAAAGACATTTTCAGTATTCAAAATACTGTACATCCTTCCTTGTGACATAATTGACAACGGCCTTGCAATTCGCACTAGTACTTAAAAGTCTTATTACCGAGAGAAATTAAACTATTCTCTAATACAAAGTGTTCAAACACGCCTACAGCATACAGGGTTTCCGTTCTGGAATTGGTCCCATACATCAATAAACACAAAATGAAAGGAACTAATCTCATAAGGGCACTTTAGTGTATTAAGACGGTTTTAAGCTTTGATTTCATTTGGTTTGCCTAAGCTCCGCCCTCACATTGTCATTATTAAACCTGATCTTTCCGACAGCTTTATGTAACCAACTACGTTTACAAAAACCCCCTATACAGTAGGAAAGTTATTTTCGAACGCCTTGTATAAACGGTAAGAAAGTTTAAAAGTTTTCAATGAGTACGAATTTGGTATCAAAAATAGCATTTGAGAATAGTCAGCTGTCAAAGTTCGCATTGGCACAAGGAGTGCATGATCCTAAAACAACTCTAACCTTATCCTAAAGTTAATTGAACTACAAAAAGTTACTTCTGAGGTATTTTTTCTTTTAAGAGCATCATGTTAAAGTTTCACAGGTGTTACACATAAGAAGGTAACTTTGGTGTATGGAACACGACTCACCTTGCCTCTTATCGAACATGAACACCACTTTCGCTAACTTTTTTCCCAACACGGACTATATTCCTTCTACATTGTCAACATCTGTGCTAATCCATAGACTATCCATCTTACAAGACAAACTTATATACATTAAAAATATGCAAAATAGTATCATAAATTATCACGCTTGGTTTCTTTACAAGTTATACGCTATATAACAAGCAAATATTAATATTAAAGTTGTACATCAGTTACAAGTGGCAGTGATAGCTGACCTCTGTGGGCGGTCATCTAAATTTATTAACTAAGTTATTCTAAACTGATCGTGAGCTGAGTTCGTATTAGTATGAAGAACAAAATTGTTATAAACGTCGCACAACTCCTGCATCTTGTATTCCTCCAAACAGACGAATCCCTCCAAGTTCGGCGACTGCTTTCGCGCACAGTCCATACAATGGACCACGTGCCTCTTTTCCTGCTCCCGGATGAACAAAATATTGAACACCTCCACCTAAAATGTACAAAATAATCATTCAAACATCTTACTCCAAGTTTCGCGAATATATTTGAAAAATTCGTTCTTAGCCATTTAATGTTTTCTTTTTTGAAAGGCTAACCAGCCACAGCTACTTATATTAGCGCCCCTAAAAAAGTGCATGTTACAAATGACGCTTCTACTATAGCAGGTATCGGCAACCAGCATTCTATGGGCCATAAGTTTGTGTGCGGCCCGCCAAACAATAACGAATTACATTAAATTAGGATCTGCCAAACGCTGGAACCACCAGGAACTCTAGAGCAACTATACCCATTTTCGTTCAAGGATGCAGTGAGCCAAACATCTTGAAGTAGTTCGTTTGTCACTTTGTGCGAGGTCAGATGTTCAAGAATGAAAGCACATGACAAGAGGTTGACCGAGGACAATTTACAAACCATTCTAAAGATCTCTCTATTACAAACTGATGCACATTTTAATAAAATCAAAAATTATGGGACCTAACTATACAGTACGTTAACAAGCGTACCAGCAAAATAAAGATGAGATGCTTAATTATATTTGGAGTGAGAAGTATAATGAATGTAACTTGGTTTAACTATACCCTTTCGATGGCTAAGACAGGATATTGCAGTCCACAGTCTGAGAAAGTGGTAGACTGTCCTAAGGTTACCGACCCGTGTACTATAGGATAAATGGTATATAACTCGAGCTACACAACCTTTAGATATGGCGTCTAAGGGACTCTGGTACCAAACAGAACTGTTCAGCTCTTTCAAATATTGCGTTGGCGTCAAATGGTTGTAAAATAAAAAATTACTTGAATAGTTACAATAATAATATTACCTCGCATTGTCCACAGTAATGTGACGCTTCATTCTTCCCCCTACCATGGAATTTCACTTCTACACCTCTATTTTTGACAAACTCCAATATTCTACAGCATTTTAATAGTGTCCTAAGAAGGCAATTTCTGAAAATAAACATTAAATGTTACAATCAACACTGTCAGTGAGACACTTGCAAGAGTTGGAATATAAAGGGAAATACAACTTTGATTTTTATAGAATGTTCCAGGGAATAGAATTGGATGTGTCAGGTAAGTGTTGGATACAATACAGGCGCACAATTGGGATCAACGATGTTTTTTTTTTCAAATATAAAGACTGGGATGAAAGCAAAAATCTAAACAACTTACTTGATCAATTCAAAGAGTTTTTTATCGGAAACTTTGATATTCCGGCCTAAATTCCACGAGAGATGCAGCATTGGAACAATAGACTTGAAACTTTGCAGCTTATTCCACTCGTAACGCTCAATCGCAAGCTGGTACTGCCTGGCAGTGAGTGGTCCCACATTCCAAGCAATGTTATTACACCATCCGACGGCTTGAACCCAATGCACACAACCAGCATTGACCCACACCAAATCACCGGGTCGTTGCAAGAACCGATACACCGGTATATTAGCATGGTACAAATCTTCCAGCACCGGCCACCAAGATCCATGCAAGTAGTTGATTTGGTTCTTTTCGCACAGGGCGCAAATGGAACCCCAATAAGCATCTGGTACTGCGAACCATTCGCAATCACCAGGTCCTATGTTAATGTTTATTGAACAAAAGTTGTTGTTCTCTTGGTGGCCCGGCGTTCGACTTCCTGGAACTTTCATGTACAATTGGACTGTGTTCATCCCAAGTATTACGTGTCCTACATGCGAAAGCATATTTGCCGCTGAAACTACTCTAGCGAAAGCGGGCAGCTTCATCAATTCTTGTAGCTGCGGTCGCCATTTTCGCTCGTCCGATAGGTCAACATTTGTACCAAACCTGTAACAGTAAATGATGTTAAGTTAAGTTTCGACACCACTACCTACTTTAGTGTTAGCCTAGGAAAATGTAACTTACTTCAATGTCTTTTGTTCCTTGCAGTTCTTCAAACTGGGACACGGCGGCGTGGTAGGGTTAACTTTTCTCCTCTTCGCTCCACATGGCGTTGAATCTTTAGAATCCGAATCAGAGAGTCCACTGGCCGCTTTCTCACGCTCCTCCTACAAACATTAATATTATTAAAAAAAACTGACAACGTATAGATGGCCAAGAATCAATCCCTAGTGAACACCATTAACTTACTCTTAGGCTATCTTTGAAGCTTGACGCTTGGTACTGAGCATATCTGGCTATGGTCGTGTGGGACCTATGAGATATGCAGGCCCAAACTTTCTTTCCAGTCTGCGGATCCCAATTTTCATCAGAGGGCTGCTGTATCTGTGTCCTAACTTCAACACTGTGATCTGGGTTAGCCTCAACTAACGTTTTGGTGGAAAATAAACCCAAGTCAAGTTTCAAAGCAGATGCCAGACCACGTATCACAGCTATTGGGTGCTTTAAACAGAATTCCTGTAATTGTGGACTGAAAGCATGTTTCTTGTTGTCCAAATAGACCGAAGGAGTAGGAGGCAGTAACTGTTGGTGGTTGAGCTTTACTGCTGGGGGTTCCGGTGGCGCGGGCGGAGGAGCATGGTCCGATATAATGGAATTGTTGATGTTTCCAGTGATCACCTCACCCCTAGAATTGAAACATCATCATCATATTTTAAATTAATATGTTACAATTTAAATTACTTACTTGCATAATTTTATTATCGTCTGAGCATCCATTTCAGTGTGATATTCAACATCAGACAACTTTTTGTCTATTGTATGCAACGAATCAAATTCCCAGAGTGGTTCTGATTTTATTGTTAATATGTTGTCTTCTGAGGGTGATTTAATTTTTCTTTTTACTTCTTGTGCCATTTCTTGCTTTGGTGTTATGTTAGAGGGCGAAAAGGGTCCTGATGACAAGGTATTAGAAACGTTACCTATAAATAAATGCTTACTATTAAGACTGAATATTTCTCATACAAATTGTTCAGAAGGCAGTGAGGGAGGAATTCCACTGTATTCTTTCAAAAATACAAATCAAATAACTCCAGAAGGAAACAATATAAAGATTAATTAACAAAATTTTTCAGTGTAATGATTCACTAAGTATTAATTCTAATGAATTCCTGAAGATATTTGCCAAAAACTTACGAGATTTATTAAATAGGAAATATAGACATTAAAACATTAGGCAGCTACCCAGTCCCATTGCCTGAACCTTCTAAGTATAAACAACACTGTGGCATTAAATACTTGTCCACATTAAATGAACAAAGCTACTGAAGAAACAGATAGTACAGAGAAAAAAATCTGTTCAAAACTTACCAATTGAATTATTCGAACTGGGAGTCGAATCTTTAACATCGATATCGTCGGATCCAAACTGTTTAAGTAAATTTTCAGCAAGGGTGGTTGAAAAGTCTTTTTGCGCAAGCAGATCTTTGAGATCCTCTTCCAAATTTTCATCCAGATCAGTAGAATGCGGTTCGGTAGATGACAAGAAATCTCGAGGTTCAACAATGGGACTAGGTTGCACCATTTTATCGTTTTTGGCAGTGGTCGTTGGTGACATTTCTTGATCGAAACTTTGATTGTTATTGTAGGAAGGAGGTGTCGTTCTCATCATACCCCTGTTATGTTCTTGATTCTGTTGCATCAGTCTATATTGGTGTTGCAATTGCTGCATTAAGGTTTGCTGGTTAGGGTTGAGGGTGCTCGCATTAAGTTGAAAATGGTTCAACAGTTGGAGTTGTTGGGGCGTTAATGTGTAGGCAGGTTGGTTCATGACTGGCTTTTGATCGGGTTCTGTTTTGAAACGCTTCGTGTTAGAACAACCGTTCGGTGAAGGATATGGAGGAGGAGGACCCTGTGGGGTTGTAGATGAATAGTTTTTCTGGAAACTTTGCGATGTCGTACTCCGATTCGGTTGGGACGAGTTTTGTTGTCTGGACGACATTTCGGCCGATATCGGGAGATTCCAAGCCTCTTCGATAGAAAGCAACTGCCTCCTCCTAGGATTAGTAAAAAGTTTCACAAGAATGTCAACATTCAATTTTTTTTTTTATTTTTTTTTTAATAAACCCTTTTAGGAAAATATCAAAAATATATATAGCTAAATATTCTTGAAAATTTTATTTTTAATAATGGATATCCTCTCCTTTCTTATATTTGCATGTGTTAAAAATAAATAAATAAATAAATGGAAAATACTTACTGTGAAGTGACGCTTGGCATTGGGGCATTTGAGAGATGGGTCTGCAGGAAGTTAATACGTTGTGTCAAATGTGGGTTCATGCCCACGTTTGGAAAGTTGATTTTTGGCAGTTTAGTAGTGTTTACGGAGCCTTCGTTGGTTTGTTTATTGGATAATCCACGACTGGAATTCAAGTAACAGGCATATGCGTCTCTGGCTTGCAGCGAATTCTCGTAAAGTATACCCAAGTTTGCCCAAGCGGCAGAATGGCACTTATCCAGTTGCACAGCGCATATGTAAGCTTGCAATGCATCCATCGGCTGGTTTTGCTGTTGGTATAATACACCTATACTGCACCATGTGTCCGCATTCCCTTCAGACTTCTCTACGGAATTCCTGTACGCTATAAAGGCATCATGAACTTTACCGATACTAGCGTAACATCTACCTAATAAGTACAAAGTCTGTCCAGAAAACTGGTCAGCCTCGTTAGCTCTCTGCAAATAATGTATGGCTAGTGGAATACGGTGGTTCTTATCTCCTAACGTGTCTTGGCAGTGATATAACCAGCCCAGCTGTCGAAATATGTCCGCCCTCAACGATTGTGAGATGTTCTTCTCTTTCAAAAGAACTTCGTATCTGTCTTTCGCTATTTTCACTTTCCCTTGAACTTCAAACAAGTGGGCTATGTGAAATTTTACTGCAACAAAAAACAACTATTGTACACTAATTTAGGGTATTATCATTTGATGACTTAAAAATTAACTTTAAAAAATCACCAAAAGATGTTCTGGCTATGCTGAATGAGGAATTAACTTAAAGCCTAATTTGTACATGTCAAATATCGACTGTATCTAGAAGATTGGACATTCTCTAAAAACCTCAACATCAAAACTATTAGTAATTGGGAAATGCAATGTGGCAATAATGTCAGGGCTTTTATTAGGAAGCGTTTAAACAAATAAAAAATCGATTAATGTCAATACGTTTTTATCTAAAAGTAATTTATATCAAATTAAAACCCGATAGAAGATATAACGTGCGACCTTAACGTTTATCAAACGAAATTCATATTTGATATTAGATATTAAATTATAAAATAATGAAATGTTATTTTTTTGTTACATTGAGCCCTCCATTAACTGTACTTTTATTTAAAAATGAATCGCGCATCAGCCACGAGTTTTAGTCTGTCAGAATTATTTAAATAACATAAGAGATGAAACAGTTCCATCTGATCCGACCCAATAAAATAGGGCAACACCATATTATTCTGTAATTGTGTGACTAATGAACAGATGCTGTTGAATGGACGTCTAGATCACCAGACCTTAAGTTATATTAAGTTAAAAACCGTTCTGGTATGATATTTGCGTATAAACCAAAGTCGTAGCAAAACTATACTTACTTGTATTCTTTGTGGCTGTACAGGGACTGTTGTCAACTAAGGCTAACTGTAAATGTTTATGTGCTGAGTCATATTCTTGTGTAACTTTAAACATCAACCCAAGCCTCACATTGACTTCATTAGCTCTCTGAAATCCAGGTGAAACATAGAGCAACTGTTGGAATGCTTTCACAGCCCTGTAACAAATTCATCTTATTAAGAAATTGCTAAGATTACCGAAGAATAAGTTCCCCAAATCAAACAAGATTCTATATGATGCCAAAGATCTTTACGACGATCTCCAGGATCTTCTGGATGGCACGCCATTTGTCATAAGATAGAGTAGATAGGCCGTAGGAAAGACACCAAATTATAAACTGGGTTTTTCTGAGATTACCCTTGATATTAGCAGAATTTGGAATTCTAAAAATGGAATAATGTTGCATCAAGACAAATCTCTACTAAACAAATCTCAACTGAGTGCATGTCATGTTTTTTTGAATAAACAACATGTACTATGTCCCGATGGTGTGAGCTGTCAAATTGAAAGTAAAGTTGATTACCGAAGGACGACAGAAAATGATTTTATTGATATAGACATCCAGAAGCATATATTTCGTAGCCAGCAAAAAGCGAAAAAATCCAACCGATAAGCAACTTTACTTTGAATTTGACGGGTCACACGACAGCTCCCACCACCGGGACATAGTACATGTTGATCATCCCTGTACCCAACTACAAATATCAAGCAAAAAACACGACATACCACTTTTTGCAGTCAGACGACGGACTTATACAATTGAAGGGCTTATTGTAATAACATAAGCCACACTTTTTATAATAAAGGGCTTTTTACTTTAGGACAATAAAAAATAAGGTAACAAAAATCATAAACCAAATGGAAATTCTTTAATAAATACCATCATTAACCGAAAAATCAAGTTATTGTATTTTAACAAAGTTGTAGTATAGCGAAAGTAAAAGTTGGAAAGGCTTTTGGTAGGTAGAGAGGGGGTAAACGTCAAACCACACGGCTTCGAGAATTTCGCGGTAATGTTTACCTGCCAGTGTCGTTTCATAGAATAAGTAATTTTAAATTGTTATCGGCGGAACCGGACAATCGCATGTATTTATGGACTATAAATAATTACACAGGTCCACAAAAAAAAAGTGGTCTGTTTTTTGCAGTTTGACCCCCAATTTTGACTTCAGATTCGTGTTCAGCGGTAAAAAATACGTCGGAAAATCTTTGTCGAACACCCAGCACAGACCACTTTTTTTTTTGTGGACCTGTGTTATTAAACATGTATTATAATATCCAAATCATAATTTTACAAAATTTCAATAGCTATTCACAATTTATTAAACTATTTACTCGAAATTGTTATTAACATCTATAAAATAATTTTGTACGCCAATGTATCGCGTCCACTTCGGTGAGATCCGCCGCAAACCTGTCAATTTATGTGTATAAAGTGGGAGAACTGGCAAAAGCCTTTCCAACTTTTACTTCTGCTATAGTTTTAGAAGTTTATTTTAACCTTTGAAGACATGTTTCCTCAATAAATTAATGTTTTGGCTTGTCACGTTATTCTAATAAGCCCTTCAATTATTGTAAATACGACCTCAGAAAAGGATAGGGATAAAAATAATTTACTTATAGCTTTTTTTGAAGTAAATTGTAAATTTAAATTGAAAAAAAAAATTATCACACGTGTTGTGGCGGCATGTTTTCTAAGATTGGACACGTGTAGTAAAATTATGAAAGTGTATTTTTTTAATACTGTTTAAAATTCTCTTCCTGTACATTGCAATAGATATGCATAAGACTTGACAACGAATATGCAGTGACATGGAAATCGAGACAAAGCAAAACAAACAAGTGCAAGTTTTTATATCCATACACACGTACACAAACGCATATACGGGGAACAAAAAATATACGAGTAAATCCGACGATGTATGGTAAAGATGTCTCATAAAAAATTACACAGTGTATATCGATTACCCAACAAGCAGTCGAAAAATCTTTTATTGAGAGATGGTGGATGCGTATGGTAGAAATGAAACTACCTGTATGCAGCTGCGGACAACAGCTGGTTGCATCGTATCGAGTCCATCTGCTTCGACACATGTTCTATGCGATTAAGGGGGGTGGCCCGAAACGTCGATTTCAACCATTACTTACTGGGCGATTTCGAAAACCAACCCAAATATTGGTGCCGAGACTGGATCAACCAAAATGTATTTACGATATATTTTGACGGCCCACTTCCCAAACCTGTTGCTGATTTTGAATAAAAATGGGTCAGTCTGGATATCGATTTTTTTAGGTGTTTGACCGAAATCGGCGAATAAATAAATAAATAAATAATTTATTTCCCAAAGATAGGACAAAATATGACATCAATAGATTTTTAAGAATAAAATTAAGTACCAAGATAGTAAATAAAGCTTAAACTTATTGAGATTTAAAAAAAAAATATGGCAATTTATTAACATTTTGGCACATAAATTGGTGATTTCATTAGCAGTTAGTTCTGGGAAGAAAAAGAAAATGTGTTGGATGTCCGTGTATTTTGCCGCAATCCCTTCACGTAGAATAGAACAATCAATTCTATTTCAAGGGATGGTACATTATATCTGATACACAACACATTTTCATCAAATCCTTTGGATGGATAGATGCCTTTAACCTCATAATTTAACAACTTTAAAAATTTGGATTGCACCTGTACTAATGCTGTTCTTTTGCAAGTCTGTATTCGGAAAACAAATCAGGGAAGCCTATTCTAACTTGGAACGGACCAATGACTTTAAAGTCCCGAACTTTTGACAATTACGAAATAAAAAACAGTTTATTTACAGATTTAGTGATACTATTAACATATTCATTAAAAGTTAGCTCCGAATCAAATATAATACCGAAATCTCTAGTAGTTTGATCACTCCTGATCAGTATTCTTCATTGTTAAAATCGTATATTAGAAATTACTTTTAAATCATCTGTAAATAACAATTTGGAGCAAACGATATAGTCAGTGACTTCATTGATATAAAAAAAGTAGAGGGTCCATATTGGACCCTTGAGGAACCCCTGAGGTAGCATAAAATATCTTTGAAGAAAATCCATGATAAGAAACAAATTGTTGTGAACGAGATAAAAATGAAAGGAAAAATGTTTTAATTGTTGATGAAAATCCAAACTGACCTAACTTGTTAACGATGGATGAGTTTTGGGTCGATTTTATCAAAAGTTTGTCTGTTAAAATTACATCTACTTGATACAATAAAGGCCCATGTATAAACTGAAAAAAAATAGATGAATAATTAGAAACTGTGAATCGATTTTCCATAAAACCATGCTGATGTATCGATATTAAACATTTAGTTAGGAGGATTCTATTATAATTGCAAATTTCGAAAATCTAAGTAAAATTACTTAAAACCGCAACATGGCGATAATTGTTCAATTGTGAAATCACGAGAAGTTATTGCATTTATTTGTTTTTATTTTGTTTATTTATTTTTTTTTAATCTTAATGGTTCGCTTTAACTATCTTTGATAATAACATAATTATATATAATTAAAACATTAAGAGAATCAAAAGAAACACCGGTACCATATATAAACCTAGCAATACCTAAGGTTTAAAACATCAAACACGAAGTTATTCTTTAAATTACATTGAAAAGTTGGTAGATGTGAAAAGATAATAGAAGGGCACGTGCCTCAACTCACGACCGTAAGCTGGTTTAAACAAGTGGGACAATGGCGTCCAAGATTAACATACATGACATAAATAACCAGGTGCAGAAGTCGCGTAGACGTGCGCTCATGTCCAATTGTCCACCCAACCAGATCAGTCTTGGTGAAATCAAAATTAAGTACAATTTAATGATTATTACATTCAGATGCATTTTTTTAAGGTAATGCTGCTTATTTACACATGTGTTACATATAAGAAGCATGATAAGATACTGAAAAATATTCAAACTGTGAAAATATTAGTTTGGTTTTGGATTGGGTCAGATTAGATCGTTATAATATTATATAATCGAGGTACTGTTGGACCTAAAGCTGAGCCGTGAGGTACTCCTGTCGATTGCAATGGCAAATTATATAATAGCATTTAAACATGGATTACAAATTAAGACTTTAATAATTGTAGTAGTCTGTCGTTTCCGTGGAGTTACATTCATTATTAGGAAGCGATACCTAAACTTCAAACATCGACAAGTTCGGATATAAGCTTTTATCAAAATATGTTGCAAATAAAATTTAGTTACCTACTAAATTATTAATATTATTAATTCTCGGTTATTTTCATTTTATATACTTACCGGTTTTCTATATAAAAAACGTAGCATGATTTTCTAAATAAAAAAAGAAATTGATAAGTTTTTAGTTATATTTTAAAGTGATTACACATTTGACTGTATCAAACAGAATTCAAAACTTGTTACCTATTCGGTTTTTATAATAAACGAACATTCCAATGTAGCTTGTTGAAATACAAAAGAAAGTTATTAATAGCGAAATCTAGAGCAAACCTATCACAATATAATTCTTAAGATAATAGTTAAATCGATAATATAAAACAATTCACTGCACATTTTTGTAATTAACGTGCTGTTTGGGTTGTATACGGGTTATTAACGTGACAAACTAACCCCTTTAAAAACAATATCAGTTTTTATGACAGACAGTTCACACAATAGTTTCATACTTTAATAGATAATCGATTTTAGAGGTTGCACTTGGATAGTAGCCAGTTACAATCGACAGAAAAACTGCCTGTTGGATTAGAGGGCCTACTGAAAATTTCACCCTTTATTGAAGGGTGAATTTTGACGGGGACGCTCCCTCATTTTCACATATGTGATGTACTGTACGGTACATCGTTCTAGAATAGACCGGCGGACTAGACTATTATTATTTTATAACTATTATTTAAAGCGTTAATTCTGATTCATTTTTTTTACACCTTCAACGGAAATCATGATAATTTTTTGGCAAATATGTATTTTTTTTCCATCTCACTTTATAATTTAGAAACCCGATGAATAGAGCAAAAAATACTGTATTTTAGAAACATTAATTGTTGGATTGGACACATCAGTCCATGGGCGCCGTCAAGTCTGTGAAGTCAACGATTAAAGGCGCAGTCGATTTAAAACGGTTGAGGTGGGGGCTACATAGCCAGTCCTCATAGTCTCTCACCTTACTGCAAAATGTGACACGTCGTGTTTTTTGCTTACTATTTGTAGTTGAGTACACGGAGGGAGTAAACAACATGTACTATGTTCCAGTGATGGCAGCGGCCATGTGACCTGTGAAATTCAAAGTAAAGTTGCTTATCGATGGATTTTTCGTTTTTGCTGGCGATGAAATATATGCTCCTAGACGTCAATAACAATAAAAAACTCCCTTTACAAGCATTTTGTATCGACCGGTTTTGTTACTTCCGGTGTAGGGATTTCGGCCATGTGACCAGATATTTACGTTTTTCAACGAAATTCGGGATATACTATAAATGCGGTTTTGCTGAACATAAGACGATAATGCAAGCATTTTTGTGTGTCTGCAAAAGGGTTAATAAGCAAAACAAACATTTTGGTGTAAAATCGGAATCGAAAATCGGTTTAAATGCACTCAAAATGTTTGTCAAATAAGAGTATTACCATCGCAAGCATTTTTTATTCAGAAGTTCAACCATTCAACCTTTTATTCGCTCTGTATTTTCTAGAAAAAAATGTCAATATAGTCTAATTGATGGCGAATTGGCTAGAACTACTGAATAAAAAATAAGTTAAGTCTTTTTTACAAACAATTTGATAGCAATTAAATCACTTTTCAACTTTGTTTCATATCAACCATTTCGGCTGACACAAAATAATGCTTGCAATATCATCTTAATACTGCTTTAGTCTTCAAAATTTCTTGTACATTACAGTAGATACTACACAATTTAAATTGTACAAGAAATTCTATCAAATCTTTTACAAGAAATTGTGTAGGGCAGTCTGTTAATTTAGAAAAAAAAAAAACGCTTTTAAGTTATATCCCTAATTTTGTTGAAAAACAAATATCCGGTCCAGTGGCCGAAATCCCTACACCAGAAGTAGCAAAACTGGACACAGAAATGTTTGCTAAGGGATTTTTCTATTGTTATTGACGTCTAGAAGCATATATTATTGCCAGCACAAAAAAAAAACGAAAAATCCACCGATAAGCATCTTTACTTCGAATTACATAGTTCACATGGCCACTCCCACCATTGGAACATAGTAGATGTTGCTGCTGTATTTCTTTTTATATATAACTTAATCCTTTCGGTTCTTAATGATTTCAAATTTAGTTAAATAAAAATAAATTAGAGACCAATTTGCAACTTTAATACACCTATTATTTTATTCATAAATTTAGCAATTTTAAGAGAGTACCATTTATCTATGCCGAAGGGGACAACTACTCCCTATCCCCTTCCTGGCGGCGCACATGCATTAGTTTTACTTTTTTACCCCTAAAGTACACAAAAAAATGTGATTACAAAAACCAATATAAATACTGCGAGCTAGTGTATGTAACTTTTACAATGTGATCTAAATAAATAGGTATTTGTGCAACTGATAAAAAAGCTGATAAGCGCGAAATTATGAAATGGTTCTTGTGTAAGACGAAAGAAACGCATCAGCAAAACACAGTAGTGCATTCATCCCGTTGTGATTAAAATACAATTGTCGATTTTATTCTACGATTAAATAATCTCAAACTCTTCTTCGACTTGGGTGATTGACCTACAACAAAAATAGACTGATATCTTAAGAACAGACTGTGTCGATCAGGACAATACTTCTTTTCAAATTAAGCCCAAATGACTAAAAAAAATATCAAATCGTACTTCCGTTTTTTTGTATTCCAAGTTATATCGGGAGCGAGGAATTCCAGACTAGAATTAATGCACCGAGAAAACAGGCACGGTTCAGAACTACAAAAGAACTAATAGGAAATAAAAACGTAATACAATGTACGAGGGTAGCACTGAATCTAGCTGCAGGATTCAATTCAGAAAAGATATTGTAGAGATATTATATCTTAATCGTTTTTTTTTATTTATATAAATTAGAATTATAATGTTTAGTTTATTAATTTTTTATTTTATGTCTTGAATTAACTCCCATTAAACACCTTGTGTTAAAAATATTTAAATATTATTTTGAAGGTTTTTTTTTTAATTTTATTTTTAATGTCCTAATCATAGTTTGTATAAATACATGTCCGTGTTTATTTGTGTATATTTTCGTATTATAGGAACATGAGTTATCTACTAATTGGTAAAAAGGTGGTATTGTCGAGAAAGCAACTGATACATTACCTAATTTTACATTAGATTAGACACAAAATAAAGCACTTATTTAAATTAAATAAAGCATTTGTTGATTGCAAGACTATCTACCATATTGAATATGCAAATTAACTTTGCCCCAAGCCTTATTATTCTTATTTTACTCATCTTATTTCATTTTGGTTAAAACAACCATTTGACTTTATGAATTCCATTAGCACTCTATTACAGGTAAATTGTCAATTGTCACTTTGTGGTCATACAAAAGCTATATAAACCCAAAATTATTGTTCACTCGACACAATATTTACAACAAACATAACAAAATTAAAATGATTAGGTTAGGTTTTATAAAAAGTCAGTTCACAGAAGTAAACAAACCTAGCCATGGTTTGTCACAGTCGATTCGGAAATATTCAGTAGTGGTCGGATTCAAATTTAATTGATTTTTAATTGTTAAATTAAAAGTAAATAATGCATTTTAAATATCCTGGTAAATTATAAGGTCATATATTAACATAATTTATCTTATAATATAATAATTAGAGGATTATCTCACAGTTGCGTGTATCCATTATTTAGCCATATCATCAGAGCAAGCTACAAACTTGAAATCTACCGCAAAAACTATTCTAAATATGAACTCCAAATACAACATTACCTGAAGCAAAAGGACCACGAGGTATACACTAGGTCAAATGTAAAACAAATTTAATTTTCATTACATACATAAAGTCTAGATGAGTCTTAGTATCTGTAGTATAGAAGCCCGTCGTCCAGCAAGACCTCATGCAGCAATTGATAAAATTGGTACCACGCGCACAACTCTAACAACAGCCTACTGTATCAAACAGTACGAACCTGTTTATTTTGACTAGTAATCAGCGGCATGAACAATGGATCGCAAGGCGTGTTGAATAAATGAATAACACCTGCAGAACTTTGATGGCGATGGGTAGTTTCTATGTGCCTCTGGAGTATGCACAATGGGCCTAGTGAGACCTAAGTAACGTGGGACAACCAACCCCTCCCACCTTAGAGATTACAGAGAGATGTGGTTAGCATTACCAGCATTGGAAGAGATGAAGAGAAACAATTAGTAATTAAAAAAAATTGGAGCCGAATAGTAAAAGCCACGAGTCTAGAAAGACCTGTAGAGCTATTTAACTGTGTAAAGAAGGAATGCTTTTTGCATGTTTGGATTTCTTAACGGGAGTAATTGGAGGGTTCTGAAGGTCAAATTGTTGTGCATTAACGTCTGAAGTAGTTGATGCATTGTGTTGTGTGCGTTATTATGCACCCCGGCACTGCATGCGTGACCAGAAGTAGAAGAGCGTTATCGGTAGCCTGGGCCGTTTCACACCGATCTTATCTGACGTAAACAAATTTACCGGATCGATGAGCCCGTTCCACAAACACATAAAACAAGGAAATGAAAATTCTCAACCTCTGCGTTCCGTAGATCATACTAATAAAGTAAATTCCGCCATTATTTTAATGACCCGTAAATAGATTGATAGAATGAACTATTTTTGACAGAAGTGGTTTATAAATAGACGAGACCTCCTTGTAACTGATTATTTTAAGTGGATATTATTTTCTAGAGCACTGCATAGGTGTGAATGGACATTTTTAAAACATCGAACTATCAATTAATTCAGAAACATGGCTTGTTTCGTTCACAGGAAATCTTCTCTGGAAAAACTGAGTCAAAGTTTGCTATTTTTAATGTTCTTCTGAAAATTTTGTAGGGAAAATTGTATACAATAAATTAATTTCAGGAGATTACAGGGCAATTGGTAAGCAAAAGAATAACATATTTCTGTTTTTGCAAAAACTTTTACACTTATTTAAAAAGTGGACTTGGCCAAAAAATTACCAAAATTTAGCGTTGCATGCTTATACGTATACCTATCACTTACTTAATATATTATGGGGTTCCGGTGAAGAATCCAGATGTTTAAATTTCGAATTTTATCACTAGATTTTAACAAAAAAAATAGGTACAGAAAATTGTTTCATTTGCTATTTTCATGGTATAATTAAAAGCACTATTTTTACAGTTTCTAACTTTTATAATTATTTTCTTCCACAAAAGTAAATAAAATAAAATCTGTTAACATATTAGTTTGCAAAATTACCATTTGACTGGGCTTCGCGGAATGATGTATTGGGGACATCTTAATTTAGTTACAATGATTATCTTTTCCCTAATTTTTTTAAATAATTCTATCTACTGGAACTGGAAAAGAAAAGATGAAAACAAAAAGTTGTGGAAATTGCAAACAGAGTCATGGGCCTCCTAGGCTCTTAATGCTTAGAATCGTCCATTTGGCACTATTTAAAAATTTTCTTACGTGGAAGTTTAAAATTTTCTATGGAAATATTTTTTTCGCAAAGAAATGTTACTTTTGTTGTATAATATCTCCAATGTATGTATAATATACTATATATATATATATACATCGGTACATTTTCTAAATAAGAATTCCCACAAAAAATTTGCACTAAAAAACATTTTGTTAAAATTTCAATTTTTACACATGCGTTTGAGCACTTTAATTTATACGCTAATTGGTTTTATATTCAATTTTTGTAAAAGCTGATTACCTCCTAGAACATCAACAAAAATAATTTATTTACTACGGAATCTCAATCTGTTGATATAAAATGTTGTAAAAAAAGGGTATTTAACATTCTACCTATTAACTATCAAAGCAGGTGTACGTAAATAATTCAATTCAAATTCTCTGTAGTTTATAAAAAATTCCACAGCTTAACAAAAAATTGCGTTAAATATTTGCTTGTTTAGGTGTTTAGAACAGGTGCAAACACGACCCTTATATTATTTTTATATAAATGTTATACTGACAGCTGCAAATTGTCAACTTAATCTACGCGTTTAGTCGTCTTAAATGTGGAATATACAGGGCACTTCATTAATACTTGTCCATATTGTAATTGTAGAATTAAGAGGCGTCTAAATAAATATTGTCCTATTGTCTCATTGCGTTAAAGTAAGTGGTTATTAAGATATTTACGCTCAAAAATATAAGTACCAAAAAAAATGGAAGCGCCTAAAGACACATTGTCGATGTTACCAATCAGCAGGATTTGTGACTAGCTCCTAATGCCCCCATCACATAGACAATGGGTCTATGTGATGTGGCCACCCATCTTCTTCACGTTACAGATAATATAACTTACGACGTAGCTTGGTAAAAAGATTTTCCTCACATGTCGAGAAAGCCAATATTTCCGCCTGGAAAACCGCGATTTGCTTCAAGATGAAATAGTTTCTTAATTCTTAATCTCCCTGTATATAGCGATTAAGTGTGTCAACAAGAATTTTATTTTCTGTTAGCGTGATACGTGTAAGATCATCGCCTACATATTATCATATTGCAACATAGTTAGGTTAGTTATCACGATCAATTGTAATAGTGAATTCGTAATGACCCTTGTTCCAGTTTTACAAAATAGACTTGCAAAATATTTCCATAATTTTGCACTATTTTACATCATCAGTAATATGCGAGATCATCTGAATGTTTTACTATAAGACACTTTACCAACCTCCATTAAAAAAGACGACAGACGCTAGAAGTAATTTTATACATATAGAGATTGATGGCTATTGGGTAACAACTATTTCCATTATTGGTTAAACAATTTCTTATATGTAAATTTTCAATTCAGAATGGTAACTACTCGTAAGTACCTTTAAACAATAAAAAAAAAGCTCGTTCAGTTTCCAAACTTGACTTTTATTATTTTTATGGAGCTGAATAACTTGGCCCGTTTCGTAGAAAGATGATGCACCTGGGAAATATATTTTAATGGTAAAGAAGTTCGTTCCCCCTAAATTCTAAGAACTTTTGTTAAAATATTTAATTTCTACCTATGAACTACGATGACTAATTTTTATATGGTTTCAACCTCATCCGGATAGTCATCATCATCATCATTAATCCATCTGAATATTTATTAAAAAAATTAAACGATTATTGAAAAATTTAAAGGGAAACACGTGATATACGAGGTATTACAGGAATATATCATGTAGACCCTTTGTTTTGATATTATATTTTGGTACACTTTCGTTACTGTAAATCAGAAACGGATAGACTAGGCTCAATAAGGTCTTATTCACCGGATTTTGTACCCTGTAACTTCTACCTGTTTCCTTTATGATGAGTCTACCTGGTACTCCTGAAGAGTCTGTCCACCTCCACTCCAAAATTCGGCTTCTAATAATAGAAACTTCATATGAAGCGAATATATATTGGTTACTTCTAATCATACCTCGTATATACATGTGCCAACATCGGGTCATCGGTAAATATTTAGTGTTAAATAAAATAAACAAGTGATAAAAAAATGAGAAAAGGCGGTGAATCTTTGATCTCAACCTTATCAATCCTTTGTTGATTATAAATTAAACAATATTATTTGTCATACATGTGTGTAACAAATAATCAACAAAGAATATATACAGAATATTTCAAAATTAGTACATATTTTGAAAGCATATTATGCAGGTGAAAATAAGGCAAAGAGTTCCCATAAACATAATGTATTGTATATCGAAACCCTTTGAAGGGATCCCACTGAACTATCCTTCTACCTGGGAAGAGTGGTGTAAAAGTAATAAACATTTTTATCCTACATTTTATTATTTTTCAAACCATACTTATAACATTCATCCTTTTTTACAACAAAAAAGTACTCTTGGTTTACTTCGATAAGATTTAAAGTTCTTCAGGAATATCGCTTCAAAGAAGGCCATACATGCTAAATTTAAAGTTCATCCTAATATTAGTATCAGAACCGTTTCAAAACTCATATTCCAGCTATAAATGTAAGTTATGAAATAAATAGAGTTAAAAACCTAATTCATAATGCTTGTATTTTAGATTGTACGAGTTCTGTCAGTTCTGGGATTGCATCCCTGTCATTTTCAAAGAATGCAAGACCTAAGAGAAGATTATGCACCAAGAATTGAATTTTGTCGTTGAATATAATTAGGAATTTATTTTATGGACAGATGAGAACACGTTTTCCAGCGATGGTGTGTTTAATTTTCATAACAGCCACTATTGGAATAATGAAAATCCGCGTGTAGTTCGAAGAACTTAGTTTCAGCATCGATTTTCATCTGTGGGCTGGAATCAGAGCGGAATAAAGATACCTGATCGTTTAAAAGGAAGAACAAATTGTAGATATTTTACAGAATCAGTTGATGAATTTACTGGAGGAAGTACTACTTAACGTCAGAGCAAATATGTATTTTCAGCATGATGGTGCTCCAGTCCATAGTAGGCTCGCTAGGAACTGGTTGGATGAAAATATCCAGAGCGTTGGCTGGGTAGAGGTGGTCCGATAGCTCGGCTACCTCGCTCGCCTGACCTTAGCCCGTTAGACTACTATTTCTGGGGAAATTTGAAACGAATAATGTACAACACCGCGGTTAATTCTCGGAAAAAGCCTATGCAACGACTTAATGTTGCCACCGATATGCTGAGACAAAATGAATTTGAGCTTCTCAGTCAAAAATAACAAATATGTATTTCTAAAGATAGTCATTATTTTGAGGATTTAGTGTAGATAAATAAACTACTTTCACGAAAAACATTTTTTTTGTGTTTATAACATTTTTCTGGAATACTAGGTACGTCTAAATTTAGCAGGCATGGCGTTCTTTGAAGCGATATTCCTTGAAAACTATCAATCTTGTTGAAGAACCAAAAGTAAAAAAAGGGTGAATATTATAAGTACTGAAAAATAATAAAATGTAGAGGATAAAAAAATGTAGTACTTTTTTACACCACTCTCCCCTAGATGTGACGTCTCATTTAGAAAGATAAAGTTTTTGTACTAGTTGTCACATTACGAATATAATTTTTAAGAGAAATCCAAAATTTCAAGTATTTATCGGTACCGGTTTCGAAAATATCGTCAGAAAACCATCTTCAGTTTTTTTCCAAGTGACTTTGCTCCCTTATGAGGCATTTTTACTTTCCTATCTGTATACAGATATAAGGAAAGTATAGGAATCATGATTTTTTTCGACCTCGAGTTTTCGACGGATTTTTACGTTTTGAGGTCCCCTGAATCCGTTTTGACTATTTTCGCGATGATGTCTGTGTGTGTGTGTGTGTGTCTGTGTGTGTGTGTGTCTGTGTGTGTGTGTGTCTGTATAACGCATAACTCATGAACCGATACACAGAAAAACACCAAATTTTAAACTTAAGCTTTATTCCAGCGTCCAATGAACTAATTAGATTTTGGGCAGAGTCGGAACATCTGGGGGGTACTTTTTAGGTGGTCATTTTTATATTTTATGGAATATATCTATTATTTACATTTGGAGAAGAAAATTCTTCAAATAAAATTTACTTCTAATATAATTATCTATAATTTTTGTTCTATGCAAAATTTTCCTAAAATGGTCCGTATTCGAGAAATTTGACAAAATGTAAAAAAAATAATTTTTTATAAAAATTGTTCAAATAAAAGTTGTTTGTAATATAATTCTCTATAATTTTTATTCTATACATAATTTTTTTAAAATGGACCGTATTCGAGATATTTGAGAAAATGTGTAAATTTCGAATTTTGAAGAAAACTCAAAAACGGATAAAGAAAAAAACATTAAATTTTAAACTTAAGGTTTATTTCGGCCTGACGTGAAATGATTAGATTTTAGACATAGTCGGAACATATGGGGGGGTACTTTATGGGAGGCCACTTTTATATTTTATGGAATATATCTGTTATTAATGTTTGGAGAAATAAATTCTTCAAATAAAAGTTACTTCTAATATTATTATCTATAATTTTTGTTTTATGTAAAAATTTCCTAAAATGGTCCGTATTCGAGAAATTTGACAAAATGTAAAAAAAAATAATTTTTTATAAAAATTTTTGAAATAAAAGTTGTTTGTGATATCGATCTCTATAATTTTTGTTTATACATGATTTTTCTAAAATGGACCGTAATGAAAAAATTGTAGGAAATTTTAATTTTTCAGTATTTTCGTTTTCCATGAATATCTATAGAAAAATGTTTCGAGGTAGATGTATGTGGACAATGTATATATTTAGTTTATCCTCTAAACATTTATAGAGATGCTGCAATAGGTTGTACAAAATAACCGGAAAAAGCCTATAATAACTAAATAGGAAAGTCATGTGTTGGACACATCAGATTTTTTGATATATGTTCATAGAAATTTTATGCCTTATTTTTACTTGTACAAATGCTCTTAAAACATTTACCTCTAATTCTGGAACACCCTGTATAGTATACCCGGTAGTAATAAAAATTGAGCTGAACTGAATGTACATACGTGCTAAATAAATCACAAAAAAAAAACGAATGAATGAATCAAATAGCGTAAACAGTACACGGTGTGTCGATTTAAAAAAAATGGCCTAATAGCGGTTGTGCACCTTACACCAAGCCGAGCAACCAACCAAGGTTGCCAAAAATAGTAATCGTGATCACATTCCTAAAAATAATGATTCACCGGTACAGATGCCGGTGTGTTACGATGAATGAATAACCACAGAGGAGTTCATTCACTTTCATATTTATCGAGAATTCTTGTTTATACAACAAATGCAAAGAGAAAAATCATACTGTCACCGACTTAGCCTTAACGTTGACGCCGGCGGTTACTGTTGGTTAATTCGCTATTGCGGAAGGTCATTATTGCGTATTCGCGGATGCATTTCGATTCATTTGGAGTTACGGCGGACGGACGATGAGCGGGGGAGGAGAGCGATTCCGTGGTTTTGGTTGCGATCCGATCATCCAAAAACTATAATGAACCGGCGTCTTCTTGAATCTTGGCCGCCTTACAACCTTGATATCGCTGTCATTGACCGCTGTTCGCTAGGTACCTGTACGATGCACGGCTTGCACATACAAATGTCCAAACACTCATAGATGTTGCCAAACTTAACCCATCCGCAACTCTGTCCATTTTACGTCCTTTGTCTATATCCTGGTTAAGCGCCGAAAAATCAAAATGTATAAATAAAAAAGTGGGTTCACCGAGCAACAGTCTCTAAGCTGCTATATATCATATGAAATTTCTTTGCGTAGATGAAGTTAGCCTGGAACTCTTACTTAAAAAACAGATTAGCTATTTATCTTATGAACAATGACGTACAATCATCGGACGAACCTGAATTTTATTTCTTAGAATTATTGTCATTTGAATCTATATTCGACTTTTCAAATGCCATTAAAAGAATAGCATGTATCGATATACCAGGAGTCATGTAAACCACACAACAATCAAACATATTATGCACGCTTGACATAGAACCAAGTATTACATCAGTCCTAGTCTAGTAATGTAATGTCACCAAGCACTAGTAAAAGCCTCAAATAATGTAGACCTAAATGGTACGATAAGACAAAAGGCAATATTCCTGTCTTGTTGACTATTTAAGCAAAAACAAAAAAAGGACAGCAATAACAAGATTAAAAAAGACGCAAAAACTTGAAATAGCCACCACAACTGCAATCTGCAATGGAAACACTAATAGGCTTAGATTATGCTAAGATTACATTCTTAAAGAATACAGAACGCTCTGGGAAATCTTAACATTAGACTAGGACACCGAAACCAAGCAGATTCGAATAATGTCAGACAGCCAGGCGGCCCTTAAGACCATATCGAGTCATACAAGAGATCAAGAGCAATGAAGAAGCTGATGAAAGAAGGTCACAAGAAATACAGGAACCATATATAAAAGTTGGAGAACCAAAAACTACAGTTCGAGGTTTCATAGGTAGGGAGAAAACACAATTATTGAGAGAATAACCCAAAACATGATCATCGGAATATATATTCATAGGAACCAGTTGAAAACAATAACCGGACTCACGACTGGACATGCCTCAGTAAAGGGACACCTGAAGAAAATAGGCGTGTACCAAAGATACCGGCTGTGTCAACTGTGTGACAAGGAACTAAGGAACCAGAAACATCCAAACATATACTGTGCGACTGCGGAACATTGGAACGCAAAAGACAAGCACTTTGTGGACAACCACAGGTTGATCCAAAAACTAAAGACCTGTACTTACTTTTTTTACAAGGAACAAAGGTGGCAGAGTGGATACTATGAACTAAATACAATACGCCATTAGGCTGCAGTATGATCAGAGAATAAGTCAGACGAGCCCAAGAAAGAAGAAATAACTTTTCTGCATCACATTTTAGAAAGATGAAACTGTAGAACAAGTTAGACTGAACTGGTTATAAGCTGAGGTTGCTCCACGTTACTTAGGCTTCATTAAGTCCAGTTTGTATCCTTCTAACTTGATAGGTTGCTCTTAGCTTCTCATCCAGCCTACAAATTCTGTACTGTAGTACATTTATATCGTTTTAAAATGTTTTATTTTTAGCAACATACAATAAATCTTGTTAATTTATGATGATTGTATACATTTACATGTACAAATTTGTATATAATGAATGGCCACCGATGTGTGGCATTATTCAATGCAATTTATTTAATACTATAAAATAATGCAGGTACCAAATAAGTAAAAAAAAAAAAACTAATAACAAGCACCTAACTGCTGTAATTTGGAAAACTGCGGAACGTAGCATGTAAATTCTAGCCCCTTTATATAGTTAGTAGAAAGTATTAAAAATATATAGCAATCAATAGCTATAAAAATTTACTTACTAATGTCAAATTAAGGTATATACAAATTTTGCTGTCACGTTTTAAACAAAAATATTCATTCACAGTTTTGCCACCACTTAAGTTATCTAAACAATTGAGACACGACGATGCATCAGTTTTACATAGACTACAAAAGCATTTCCTCAAAACGCCGAGTTCAGGGGAAACACGGAACCAAATTTTCCAATGTTCATCATTTTCTAAGATCCGCAAACTGCAAAATCATGTTAAAAAAAATCCCACTGTACCTAGTGTGTAATCCAGCATGAACATCAAGGTCGAGCTTATTTTTTACTCTAACTACATCAATGCAACAATAATGGAATAATCTAGCAACAAGGTTTGAACGATATTTTGATGAAGCTTCTCCTGGCAAATAGACCTTATTTCAAACCTATTGCCCAGCTGAGCTTCAATGTTCCGTTATTTAAGACGGTTAGCATTCAACTTTTGAGAAGTTTATTTTGTATTATATAACAGATTTTTATTTTACTTTCAAATTAAATACATTTAATACCAACAGAGACCGGCTTTTCATATTATATACAGACAATTAGTTCACGTTTATGCGGAAACTTGATGGTCTTGCATTTATTATGAGTTTTACGGTATATTTGGAGGTAGCAACCGAGTTTAAATCAATCTAAAAATAACAAGACACGTTCATTAACAGTTATAAATCTTTCCAAACCAAAACACGTTAATAATGCAGGTATAACAACTGAAATATATGTATGTCAATAGCAACAAAACGCCTACACACAAAAGAGTGTTCAGTAAAAGTGAGAGTAGGTAACTGTTTCGCAAAAGTATAATATTCTATTTAGATAATAATGCAGATGTCAGATACCTACCTATTTTTTCATTAAAGTCAAAATTAATAAAATTTTCGTTAAAATTTCCTTTGCCATTATAGAGCAGTTGGTTTTTTTACATTATATTATCTAGATAATTCGAAAAATTTTGATAGTTGCGTCCTATTTTCTCACCTGTCAATTTATCTAGAAGTTTTATTTATATTTTCCACAATACAAAATTAAAAAATATAATAAAATGATAAAACATAATAACGCATACATCGGAATCATCGAAATGATTGTTACAAACATAAAAATAGCCGCGTGATTCATACAATTTACTATACTACAAGCTACAAGTGTAAAAATTTGTAGGATAGTAATTTCATTGACGGATTTATCAAAACAACTTTATTTATGCATACTGTAAACGTTGATAGCGCAAGATTTGCTTTAAAATTTCGCACCGACCTGATTATTAAGATAAGCAAAAAATGTACAGGGTGAGCCAATAATTCACGAACGGAAAACTTTAAAACGAAATTAAAATCTAAAACATTACTAAACAATATAATTTCAAGTAAAAAAAAATGAAATAACTGTTAAAAACTACAATACAAATTTTCAAAATGAAACCTAGCTATGTAGGGTCATGGCACTACTTATGGCCACTATCTTGCTTATGGCCACTTCTTGCTTTAAGACCTAAAATAAACGTTTAGCAACATTGTAAAGAAAAATGGTGGTTGGAGAAGGTACATAAGCATGTGGTTACATGATTGGGCAGGTTTGCAACTAATAAACCAAGTCCATTGGAAATCAGTAAAATAAATAGCATGTGTAATACATGCAAGCATTACTTGTTGTTTTGGCTAAGAATTTATCTGTAAACATTGGAACAAAATTTAGGTTTATTCGATATTTTTGAAAATTTTCCATTCCAAAGGTAAGTATTTTGTTTTTAACATCATATTTTTTTAAATAAAAATAAATATCAGTGTGGCCACTAGTAATGACAAGAAATTAAAAATTGGTGAGTTATGGCCACCGCAGTTATTGTATGGGTTGTGGGAGTTACTGGTTTTTTAGCTAAGAAGATGAAATGTCACTGGCATCTGACAGCAGTGGCAGTTTCTCAGATATAGAACCAGCAGTGATTATGCAGTTAGGCCAAACATTAAAACCGGGCGACTTTATGTATTGGTACAATTTAGTGCCTGTGACAAAAGAAGATCGACCGTGTATAAATATGTTGTACGCCAAACTATGGAGAATGAAATAGAAATCTAGTGCTTAAAAAGCACAAAGAGAAAACTACGTTTGGATATATATTGAAAATGAGATTTCCACTGTTCCCATATCTGATGTTTTAGTTAACCGAGCATTCTCTAGTAGAACAAGGTTAAAAATTGGTTATAATATTTTTAGGAAGTGTTAAGGTACTATTTGGGAAGGCGAGACCGATACCGACTTCAAGTGGCAGGCAACAAAGCAGCAAATACTATCGTACTAAAAGTGCTGTCGTCGGTCGTGCCTTCCCAAATGTGTTTCATTTAATTTCATGTGTTCAGACGTTTAGAGACCATTTTCGGTCTCCTTCGCAGTCACTTTGCGCTTGAAGTTGGTCTCGGTCTCGCCTTCCCAAATGTTCATGAAAATTAAATTTCATATTTTAGCAAAAATTTTAATTTGTTATACCCTACCTATTCTGAATCACTACTGGGTACATACATGTAAATAAACATGCACTCAAATAGCGGCCATAAGTAGAGAACTAGTGGCGGACTGATGGCCAAAAATAAAGAATTTCTTTCGCTTTTGTAAAAAAAAAATGTAAAAAAGAGTTACATGCTTTTAACAAAGTAGATGCATATACTGTTGAAAACTATATACTTCAACCTATCAAATAGTATTTCTATTAATTTTTTCTGTCAATATTATTGTAAAAAAGCATTTTTGCCTCAAGGTGGCCATAAGTAGTGCCATGACCCTATAAATTATTTTTTGTCGAATTGTTAATTTTAAGTGACTTATTGAATCTCAAATGATTTTATAGGAAGTATTATTTTAGGTCAAGACTGCTTACATGTAAAAATAACTTCATTTCCAATATTTAATTAAAACATGGTATTAATATAATACAATGGTAAAAATACTGTTGATTGGAGCATCTTTGTTACAGTACGATGAACTCTAACTGAGGAAAATGGGTTAATATAGAAGCCATTTTTTTGTGCAAAAGAGCAATTTTATGTTTTTTGTCATGGCATTTCAAAGGTTGAACTTATTTGTTTGAAATCGAGGTAAAAATAATTTAAAAAGGCACCTTTGAGATGAAATAAAAAATGGGATTGGTTTACATTAAAAATAATAAATTATTAATTTTAAAGGTAACATTTGGGAAGGCGAAACCGAATAAGACGTCAGGCAGCAAATACTGCCGTGTTAAAAGTGCTGTCGTCGGTCGCGCTGTCCCAAATGTTTTTTATATAACTAATTACATGTGGTCAGACGTGAAGAGACCGGTTTCGGTCGCTATCGCTGTCGGTTTACGCCTGTCGCTTTACTCGGTCTCGCGTTCCCAAATGGTACCTTAAATGGTAAGATAACCGAAAATAGACTCGAGGGGTAAACTACTAAGAGAAAATGTACCTGTATATCGGAGATCACCGAGGAAATCACCATATTATCTTCTTGAATATTTAAATTACCTTTTTTGGACTCTTCACTTGTTTTTGTTTTTTTACCACAACCTGCTGCGTTTATATATTGCGAAGCAAATTGATTTCGAAGTGATGATTTCGGTAATGATTTCAGAAATTTCGAGACAATTTGTACAGATTTCGGTGATTTCGAATGAAAACGTACCAGTGTGTCAGAAGTGGTTGTGTTTACTTTGACTGAAACTTTTGGTCTACACATACATTCTGAGTACAAAGGATATTCAAGGTACCTAGATCTGCATCAAGATCCAGTCTTGAGTAATCTGTTCGAAAAAGTTAAAAATTGTGTATTTCGTCGTCGAAAAATAGGCCATTTATTACAATCACATCAGTAGAGCTTTTAAAAAATACTGCCAACGTAAATTTAATAATCATAACTTTATATAAATTCAGTTAAAGAAATAATAAATGCACCTGTACACGTAGGTACGTAGGTATAGTTAAAAATGTACGGCAGGTACTCAAAAGCCGACTACAAAGACATGCCTTTTATAAATACCCACAAACTTTCTCATATATATTAAAAGAACTGTAAAACTCGCCAAAAGCTTGAATATTTTCATCCAGAACCCATCAGATCTACCTGCAAGATATAATAATACCCTGCCGAAATAAATGGGGGCCATCTAAGAGCGGATTAAGCATTAGGTATACCTATACCTACACGGCACATGGCATGCCGTATACCTGCGAAACTGTCCGGTCAACCAATTTTTATGGTGCTATTGGGGTATACTGACCTTGAAGATAATAAAATTCAGATGGACAATAGGCTTCCAAGAATATTGACCCCTATTCCCTAAGCTACACACAAAGAATCGAATATGGAAAAACTAGTCGCACAAATTCGACGATAAGAACTGATTTTGCCCGAAAAATACCGCACTCATAAAATATCTTACTACCTATAATAAACGCTCTCAATAAACACGACTGAAGACAACAAGACAAACTGCAATTGACATATTTTCAAGAAATAGAACCTTTTTATAGGTTTTTATTAAATACTTCGTTAAAGCTCTATTTTTGCCTCATTGTGTAAAACTCAATATAAAAGCAGGGGCGTAATGGCGCACCTACGACAAAACTATCTTTACTATAATAAATGCCATAAACTCTTAATAAGGAAAATATTTTCTATTTAACGACTTAAATCTCGAAAATTTTCAAGAAAAATGTCTAGATTTTTCTTTAAAAAGAAAACATAACTCCTTGGAGTTTACTTTTGTTTCTTATTCTTTTTAGTTAATAATTTCTTTAAATAGTCTTCTATAGTAAATAATTTTAAAAAATATTGAAATTTACTAGAATTTAGGGTGAAAAATATTTAGTTAAAAAAAAACAGGCGTGATATAAATTATTTATTAATGATACTTATGAAATTAATATCCAGCAAACACAATGAATAAATTTCAAATTTTATGTTTATATTTATTACGTAATTGTTAAATAATGGAAAATAAAAATCATGGTTGCATTATAGCACGTTTCAACGCTTTAAGTACGAGTTTGAAGTAAAGTTTCCTTTTATACCTTGATTTTATTTTTGGATCTAATGCTATCATGCAGTCAGTGGGTGCACTTCAGATACAGTGTTAATTAAATTACATTTACTTGTATTTGGGTTAAATACTCGTAGCGGCGAATAACACTTTTTATACACTATTCTACACATAATGGATACAGGGTGGGACTTCAAACGCGCTTGTCATCGGTACGCGTTATTACAATATTTTTCCGATTTAAAATTACTTTTAAAGTCAACAGTAAACTGCAGCTACTACCTACAAGGTGGGATGTTACATAAACCAGAGGCTCCACGAAAACTTTTGAATTTCGATTAATTTGTGTTTGAGTTAAGTGTATTGCGGTGGTACAAATATTGGAAAGAACCTTCAGCAAAGATGCAACGTACAAACAGTAAATAATATGACAAAAAGAGCTGACCATTCTGGCACAACAACCACTAATAAAAGTAATGGACAAATCAATACAATAATTTTTTATGGGCATACCTTTTCATGCCCTTTTGTAGAAGCTAAATTTGTTTCCAAATTGTTGAAATTTGAGAGAATACATAAAAAGCACTATCCAACTACCTCCATAAAAGCAGCATGAAGAACCAAATATATTAAAACCAAAATACGTCTGTTTGTTGAAAAGGAAAATGAAAATTTGGACCTCAAAAGAAATTCCTGTTCTTTTTGATTTCCAATTACTTAACAATCCCGGTACAATACAAATTTACATAGTCTGCGAGTGGCAAAAGAAAACAAATTTTCACAATTCCACATTAATCAGTCGTTTTAAGACGGTATTAAAATGAATTCAACTTTATATTTTTTGAAGCAAGAAGCAATATGAAATATTTCATTTAAAATCGTGATTATAATTCAGATTTTCTTTATAAAATACTTGCCTTTCAAAAATAAAATTTAATTTTTGCGACTAGGATAAAATCTCAAGATTACTTTATATACAGAATTATGTTATTTTCTCGATCTCAAGTATTTCTTTATTAAAGCTTTTTTACCCATTATTTGTATTTGTAGTTGGGTACAGGAGAGGAGGATGAACAACATGTACTATGTCCCGGTGGTGGGAGCTGCGGTATGACCTGTCAAATTCAAAGTAAAGTTACTTATCTATAATAATAAAAAATCCCTTCACAAGCATTTTCTGTCGTCTGGTTTTGCTACTTCCGGTGTAAGGATTTCGCCCACGTGACCGGATATTTACATTTATGTTTTTCAACGAAATTCTGAATATGGTTTAAATGCGGTTTTTCTGAACTCAAGTGATGTTGCAAGCATTTTTTTTGTGTCGGCGACAGGGTAGATATATAAAAAGGATATTGTATTCTTAAAATAGTTGTAAAACCGAAAGTAAAAGACGAAAGGTGGTTTAATTGCTCTCAAAATCATTATATGTCTCTCAACTGGGAGTGTTGCCCTTGCAAGCATTTTTCATTCAATAGTTTAACTATTCAACGAATTTGGGGGGAGGGGGGGTTTTGTGAAACGTTACGATGCGTTACAGGGGCGGGAGGGGTAGTTTGAACTACGCGTTACGTAACATTATTATTTTTTAACCCTTCAAAGAAGTCGTGTAGAGAGATTCTCTCACGCATTTTTTAAAACGTGTTTTTTTTTTCTCAAAATTTCAAATGGAGTGACATAATTGTGATTTTTAGGTAAAAATAGTCACTTGGTGGTTACGTAACGTATTACTGGGGGGGGGGGGGGGTATAGAAAAACGTTACAACGCGTTACTTGGGGGGAGGGGGGGATTAAAAATATTCAAAAATTGCGTTACGTAATACTTGAAGGCTCCCTATAATCTATTCACCTTGCGTTTTCTAGAAAAAATTGTCCAAATAGTCTTATTTATGGCGAATGGTGTAGAACTACTGAATAAAAAATATGATGTGTCCAACACATGACTTTCCTATCTAGTTATTATAGGCTTTTTTCGGTTATTTTGTGCAACCTATTGCAGCACCTCTATAAATGTTTAGAGGATAAACTAAATATATACATTTTCCACATACATCTATCTCGAAACATTTTTCTATAGATATTCATTGAAAACGAAAATACTGAAAAATTTAAATTTAGCACTTTTTCTACAATTTTTCCATTACGGTCTATTTTAGAAAAATCATGTATAAACAAAAATTATAGAGATCGATATTGCAAACAACTTTTAGTTCAACAATTTTCATAAAAATCAGAATTTTGCACATTTTGTCAAATTTCTCGAATACGGACCATTTCAGGAATTTTTGACATAAAGCAAAAATTATAGACAATAATATTAGAAGTAATTTTTATTTAAACAATTTTCTTCTCGAAACATAAATAACCAATATATTCCATAAAATATAAAAACGGCCTCCCATAAAGTACCCCCCCAGATGTTCCGACTTTGTCCAAAATCTTATCATTTCACGGCAGGCCAAAATAAAACTTAAGTTTAAAATTGAATGTTTTTTTCTTTATCCGTTTTTGAGTTGTCTTCAAAATTCGAAATTTACACATTTTCTCAAATATCTCGGAAACGGTCCATTTTAGAGAAATTATGTATGGGATAAAAATTATAGAGAAAATTATATTACAAACAACTTTTATTTGAATAATTTTTATAAAAAATTATTTTTTTTACATTTTGTCAAATTTCTCGAATACGGACCATTTTAGGAAAATTTTGTATAGAACAATAGAAGAATTTTCTTCTCCAAATGTAAATAATAGATATATTCCATAAATATAAAAATGACCACCTATAAAGTACCCCCCAGATGTTCCGACTCTGCCCAAAATCTAATTAGTTCATTGGACGCTGGAATAAAGCTTAAGTTTAAAATTTGGTGTTTACACAGACACATACACACACATCATCGCGAAAATAGTCAAACCGGATTCAGGGGACCTCAAAACGTAAAAATCCGTCGAAAACTCGAAGTCAAAAAAAATCATGATATACTTTCCTTATATCTGTATACAGATAGGAAAGTAAAAATGCTTGCAAGGGCAATACTCTCCGTGAGTTATACAAACATTTTGATAGCAATTAAACCACTTTTTTCTTTTGGATTCGATTTTACACCTATTTCGAAAACAAGGTCACTTTTCGCCAGGTTGCAATTTCTTTTTCTTTTTGAATACCAGAGCAGACATAAAAAAATGCTTGCAATATCATCTTAAATTTAGAAAAAAAACGCGTTTAAGCTATACTTATCCCGAATTTCGATGAAAATGTATATATCCGGTCACGTGGCCGAAATCCCTACACCGGAAGTAGCAAAACTGGACGACAGAAAATGCTTGCAATGTGATAGTATTATTGTTATAGAGGTCTAGAAGCATATATTTCATTTACAACAAAAAACGAAAAATCCATCGATAAGCAAATTTACTATGAATTTGACAAGTTGCACCACCGAGACATGTTGTTCACATTTCTCCCATGTACCTAACTACAAATAGCAAGAAAAAACCGGATATGTCATTTTTTGCAGTCAGATGAGGGACTAATACCTGAAGTGTTCTATTTCCTTTATTAAGGGTTGTTTACCACTTTTAATGCAATAAAGTGAGATTGCTATCACATAGGGAGGTCTACCCCTGATCGGAGCAGTTTGAAATGGAAGTTGGGGGGTAAGAATAATATAAACGGTCTTGAAACTATTATTGAACGGCTGCAAGGTCACATTTGTTCAGTAATTATAAATTAAATTAAATTCCATACCATTTGAAATGCATACCAAGAACTATAAAGCGTTCAATAATCATTTTCGAATTTTTTCAGCTCAAGTTCTTGGAGATAATTTGAATTCAGCAATGCATAGTTTATTGGTTTAGGTAAGGTTAGTTTTAGCATTTAGAATGTTTTAATATGAAAAATATTATAATTTATTCAAATATATTTAAATACGTTAATCACGATCGCTTCTGTTCCGTTATTTCTTCAAAATTTTAAACAAATGCCTGATTTTATCTTTGCAAGTTCATACCATGACATGAACATAATACCTAGATAGTCCATCTAATATCGCAAAATTTTATCTTTCCCAATTTTTAAAATAACTAAATGCATCATTGTCGTGAATGCCAAATTTCACCTTTGAACCAATTTTGTACAGGACTTTATTTTATAATAATTATAAAATTGTGATTATGAAAGTTACTTTAAGTAAATAAAAATTTCATGTACCTATTATTATTCACTTTTATGCCTCAAATGGTATTAAAAAAAATGAGACCGGAACAGGAAAACCACTCGATTTTATCTTCATTGTGATAAACCTCAAAGTATGAATTTCAAATGATTATTTATTTAAATGATACACGGTCGATTTTTAGAAAAATTGCATTAAAGAACAATAATAATTAATAAAAATCATAAATACCTAGATAATTAGACGTTAGAAAATTTGAATTTTAAACGGTTTCGCTCCATAGGTAGGGTCTACATACCCATTTCTTTGAATACAATGTACTTAGGCGCGCAGATATAACGGAACAATATAATGCAATGCTTGTTAATTTTTTATTAGGTTCCTAGAGCTAGATCCGCTGTGAAAGTAAACACTATTACAACGATAACAAAGGAAAATCATAAAGAAAATAATCTACTATAGGTATCTTGAGTAGCTATAAAAAATTATTATTGTTATTAGCAAGATAAATTTGAGTAGCTTTAATGTAAATATAGATACATATGCACTATGTACATATAGTGCGTCCAACAATTACTCAATATCAACATAACACAAAGCTTGATGCTTCGATCAAATGACGTCACTGACGTCATATATAGCGGAAGAGACTAGGGATGACGTGAGATATGTCACATTGAACATGGCGAATGTTTTTAACAACAAACCATCCGGCGCTATCTTGTGAGAAAATCGACAGAAATTGGGTAAAACGACATTGTCAGTGCATGCAGAAAAGTAAATACGACTGTTATCAGGCGGACTTACCGTAGATATGATAGTTTCCATCGAAATAAAGCTCCTCAGTTTCGGGGATCAGTATAATTGTAGTATAATGTACGAAATAACTTTTATTATAAATAAATAGGCAGTGAAAATGTCTTTATTAACGACACAAGTGCACTTATTGGTATTTTAAAAGAGTATTGAAAAGTTTTTAAAGAAATGTCTATAAGTAAACAAAAATATTCACTCTCCCTCCACACCCGATAAACACACAACACACCTCCTCGTCCTCCTATTCCTATCCGACCAACTGAAACGAAATCATCCTATCCTAGCCTGCCTGAGTGCCCGCACGCCTGCCAGCCTGCCTGCGCCGATACTTTATAAAATTATTGCAGTGAATACAGGGAAGCGTTTTTAAATCACCGATGCATGGTTGTATTGCAGCACGGTATAAGGATCAAAATGGCTCGACAATCCAGTTAGCGCTCGGCTTAGGTCGGTGCGACTCGAAAACGCAACAGAACACCGTTGCCACTACCTATAATTTTATCGGAAACTCACCGGTAACCAAAAGCTACATGTACGCTCTCACTTTCAGGTATAAAAAAATATATCTGCTGGTGTACCGCAGGGCTCCATATTAGGGTCAGTACTTTTCATTATCTTTATGAATAACTTATGTAATATATGTCCATCTAATAACATCATATTGTATGCAGGCGATACTAATTTTTATCATTAAAGAAACGGCATTGAACAAAAGTCGCTCAAAAAACAGGCGTTCCAAAACATGCTTAACAAATATCAGTTTTCTTATAAAATTAAATGGCTCATTTATTATCATTAGTTTTTAGATATAACCATTGACAGTAAACTGACATTTCATGAATATTTCTTAAAAAAACTTACTTTAGTTTCTTTCTGTTCAGACAAATTATAAATAAAGTTTTTCTTGACAATGGAAAGTGCATAGTATGGTGAACAATTTAGACATGAACCACATTAAAGAACCTAAAAAAGACTAAACGGAGAGGGAAGTTGGGTATAAAAATTAACGACACGCATTGGAACAGCTACACAGACATCAATAAGGTTGAATAATATGGAGATAACATGCCATTAAAAAAAGGCGACACTAGTTCTCACACCCTTAGAAGCAATGTCATCTTTATCGAGTATAAGAAGGTAAGGTTAGATTTAGCCCACAGCATTGCGACCTCTATTGTATGCCCCTACTTTCCATGTATTCAGGTCCTATCTTTGGACATTCCTGTCCCTTTGGTTAGTTCTACTAGGTTCCCTACCAAGTGTTCATGGGGCGTTCTTTCCGGTCCTAGACCGAAAAGGATGAGTCGCCTAGCAAGAGCTTTGCATTCGAAGATAAGATGGTATGAGGGTTCATCCTCTTCCATGTAGAGTGTACACGTTTGTGGGATCATTGTGTTATCTCATCACATACACAATCTCACAATGGTGTGGATATCTGGGGTCTTTCGAGCTGTAGTACCTCAGCAGCCATGCTTGGGTTTGGTCCCCTTAGCAGTGACTTTGGTGTTTTGTGGTTATCCACTTGTTCACTGCCTTCCGAGCAGAGGTTTTGTCAAAACAAAGGTTGTCCTGCCATAGTGGCAAATTAGAAAATTTTGGCGTCAATTGTGTCCAAGACATTATTTTTTTTAATTATTTTGTAGAAAAAGCATAACCAAACTTAACTGTACAAGCAAAAATAAATAAAAACCATAAGAAATCGTATAGATTAAGTTTTCATGAGTACTCGGTACTTTTCTAAAATGCTTAGTTATTATTTTAATCTTGTCAAAATTTGTGAGTGCGAATGGAAAGCCTAAACCAAATAGTGTGCTGTGCTCCATTCATTTTAATTTAGCATTTTTTTTTTTGTTATTTAGCAGCCAACCAGTTCCACTTATTGATGTAATTTTTAACAAACAATTGATTCATGTCTCTTCGTTTAGTATATTATATATTTCTTGCTCATCCAAACAGACTTGCTAGTCTAATTACATAAAAAATATACAATAAAAAAGTAGATAGTTATATTTATGAACAGAACAGAAAAAATAGGTACATCTGTACTGAGATCTATATTCTGTCATTGTGAACCCCCAATATTTTGATCACGAGCCACCACTGATGTAATTGTAATTCTAATTTATTGTAATAAGAATTGTTCGTACACGAATTTATTTCAATTTATTTAAGCCTTTGAAAAATGATAGACTCAATAAATTTGGAAGCATGAATTAACAATTAATTGAAAACGTTCCATACAACCTTGATATTTTTACCTTATCTCTTCAAGTACGCATTGAAAACAAATTTATATCAAAAATTCTGACTATTTGAAATCTGGATAAAAACTGAAGTGCTTGCATGGCAACGTTGCGAAACGCACTCTAAAAAGCAACGGTGCCATGTTTAAGCGAATGGCTATTTATTTCTGTGTATAACTAATCCAATAATTACGAAACTCTAGTAATCATCATCATTAAAATTAACAATTACATGCACAACTGCAATTAGAAAAGTTGCGCATAAAAAAAAACCGTATTTGACTTTAGACATTTGCAAACATTTACGGAATTCAGCTAATCGATAGTATTCAAGAGGCATATACTTACCTATTTAAAATATTATGGTAGCGATGCGCTCCGAACAAAGAAAATAATTTTCCATTTACGGTAAAATTGATTAATCAGCTTTGAAATCACCGGAAAATGGTTCAATGTGCAATTAAAATTTACAGAGATGCTGTGTTGTACAGCGTGTCACAAAATAAATAAAACCAAATTGAAGTGTTGATAAAACTTTTTTGTTATAAATATATGATATTTATGTATAGTTTCGTTCAGAGATAATTTTTTCCTTTTTTTTTTGTAATTTCGACCGGAAACATCTCAAGAGGAAAAAAATGTTGTAAGTTAATTTCACGTCAGCATTTTTTCGAGTTGTATTTCCTTGTAAAAAATTAAAAAAAAAATCTATCAGAAAATGCATCCAAAAAGCAATATTTTTAAATATACAATGTCACCACTAAAATTCGCATCATATGGGAATTTTATTATTTAGAAAATAATAATAAATTAGGCTGACGATTTTTTTCTGCCTGTAGGTTATACCTGTCAAATTTGACATATTTTGAAAAATGTACAATAAGGTAGATTATTTTTTAGAATTTCGAAAAATTTTAAATGAAAACGTTGTTTCTTTTTTGTTTTTTTACTCACAAAATTTAAATAAAATTATAAGTTATTTCTTTTTCAATACGCCTTGAAACTTGAAACTTTGAAGCTTACAAACACTCGTTAAGAGGTAATTAGCAGTATTGCCATTGTGTTATAAAGGGGTTCAATTAACAACTCTTATTTTATATTAGAAGATTTTTATCGGGTTGAATTTTTTGACTTAAAAATATTTTTCTGAAGTCTTGTTTTATTTGTTAACTTTTTTCTTACTTTGTATTTTATTTTTTCCTCGAAAAATATTGTTCCTACCACCACACAGTAAAGTGACACTTATCGCACTATTTAGTCTTACGGGTGCCCTATATCATACGCGTGTGGATAAGAATCTACTTTCCACCCGTGTATGAATATCTACTTTCCGCATCAGCTGTCAAATATGTCAAACGCGTAATTTCTATTTTAATCAATGTAATGTCCATAATAGTAAAATAGATTTGATGATTAAATCGTGAATACTGATTTTTATACAAAGATTCTAGATATTTTACCAAATTATTAAAATAATATTAAAGTAATTACATTATTGTTAGTTTTTTTTGACAATATAAATATTTGATTATATAATTCATGTGACATAAGCTTGTTAGCTCAGTTCTCAGAACGTTCAACTTTATCAACTTTGCATGTTTCAACCACATCGCGTCGCGGGATCAATCCCCACCGATGGAAGCAAATTTTATTTTTATTTTTAATTTGGAAAAATATTAAAATTGAAAAATACGACTATTGTTATTTATTTATTTTAAATATGTACATTTTATCATCTACCTTAATATAATATAACATCTACAGTTAATTTTTGTAAATTGTAAATAGTTGAGTAGATAATCATCTTTAATAATAAAAAAGTTCTTGTACACAGTTGTTTATCTTATTATTTGTTGTATTTCAAAAATAACTAATGAAAATAGCTATTTGTGTATTAAGAGCAGAAAGTAGCACTTTGGCAGTTGAGACAGAAAATTCCTGCGCTGAAAGCGGCAATCAGTCGAAAGTGCTAAAGAACTTTCTGCTCGAATTACACACAAGATTTTTTCTACGATCACACCAAAACTAAATATATGCTTTATGTCGGTAAATATTTATGATTTAACCATTTAATTATTTATGGAAAATACTGTTGGATGATTTAAAATATTAGGAAGTCAATTAAAATATTTTAGATTGGCCTACATTTTATTTTAAAATACCGATTAGTTTGTTTTTTATTTAATTCAAATGAAAATATACAAGCGTGTGTCAAAGTTACTTTGGCGCACGTGTGCGCCAATAATGTAAAATTATGACAGTTCGAGGAAAACTTCAACTTTCTAGTTAGATTTGAATGTGCAAAAGCCTACTTTGGATAGTGATCGTAGAAAAACATTTCATTCTAATATTTTTTTATACCTAATATCTTATGAAAGTGTTTGTAGATGAAATCACATTTTTAATTTCGACAAAACACAATAGGCAAAATAAATTAAAAATTAATTCAATAAGGCATATAAAAAACAAATCTAAAAACCAGCCACATTTTGATTGGACCTTTATGACCAGATTTCCTGGTTTTACATTTTTTTGATAAAAATATTTTGTGGTCGTAGAAAAATATTGTACATCACTTGTGAAAAAGTGATTTTTCACATTGGTGCAAAAAATTTCACTTTCCACACTCGTAATGTAATACACTGTATAATTTCTATATGCAACCCCAATTTTACTTACAATTTTTCGGAGGTGAGTTATCTTAAAGGGTTGACTCGAGAAAATTTTGTTTTAATTATAATATACGATCGACAAAAAAATTCGTTATCTTTTTATTAATTTTGAAGCAAAAATTATTCAAGAATTCTAAATTAGCGAAAACTAAATAATAAAAAAACAGAGACACTGTATAAATAAACGAAAAATCCAAATACAACACTGGAATTCAAAAATAATCATATTTCAGTCAACGTGGACTGCTTTAACACAACAATAATGCTTGCCCCAAAACCATTGGAAGATATTTAACCTCAGAACACTACAATTGGATGTCACAGTCAACGTGGATTAGATGAAACAGAACAACCAGTGCGGTGAAAACAAATAGAAAATCACGAAAAGTCAAATGAGCCAATAAGAAACACGAAAATATACAAGTGATAAGAATTTATTTGCAAGCTAGAGCAACGATGTCAAGCATAAATTAGTTCTGCGACAAAAATCCACAACGTATCACTTTTTTTACAGTTGGACAACTGTGGATTGGGGTGTTTTTCGGGTCAACACCTCGGCGGTGTCTGTATATATATACAAGGTGTCACAATTTCAAAACTTTCACCGAGTGAGCTGACACTGCGGTAACATACCTGTCTCGTATTCGGAAGTACGTGGGTTCGAACCCCACTGCTGCCTCAAAGATATTTTCTTTTCTCACATCAATAGGCAAATGCTGTCTCCTCTCAGATACCTACTACCTCTTCAACCCCATCCCCCAACTTTGAAAATAATATACACTTCCTTTATCATTTACCTTCAAAACTTTGGATTGGCCATAGCTCTGAAGATTTATTTGTTTTTTAGAAATCAATAAAACCGTTTTGGCAGAATTAAGGGGAAGCATTTTAGTAGTGGCAACAGTTTTCCGAATTGTTTTCTAAGCGCCGTAGCTTAACTCAAAAATTTCAAATTGCAACCAATATCATGTGATACCTGAATTTAAAGGTCTTTGTATAGTATACTGCGTACAAAAAATATTTGTGATGAAACATTTTTAAGCTATTGCATAGCTTCTATCGCGAGCTTTGAGCGCGGCGTCCGAATCAAGAAATTCCGTAACGAAAATAAAGCTAACACCCTCGAAAAATCGAAAAATCAAAAAATTGAATAATCGAAAAATTGAAATATCGAAAAATCCAAAAAGAAATTCCCCAACCGGCACAGCGGTGCGGCGTTGAAAGCCGTGCATCGTCTAACGTCGTTTCAGTTCGGCAGACTTCGGCACGGTGTTTGTGTGCGTGCGACTAGACGTATGCGTGTAGACTAGCTGCTAACTGCTCATAACTGATTCTATCTCTTTTAGACACAATTTCGGAAAAATTGAATTTGAAAATGAATAATGATCCACAAGAATCCACAACAAAATATGGGACCACCATTGACGCGGTATTATCCAGATATTTAAGTCTCAAACTTATGTTTCTTATTTCAGTTACCATAAACCTATAGTTTCAATGATAAAAATTCCTGAATAACCTACATGTATTGTAAGATAATAACAATATTTTAAACAATAATAACTTCTCATTTATTCAATAAAAGAAAAAAAAATTGTTTTCTTATTGGTCACCACGCTCAAAAAGTGTAACTTGAATTAATATCAAAGAAAAAAAATACTGCATAAATAAAATAAATAAATAATTATAATTGCATAAGTTGATAAAAAATGCTATGCAATAGCTTTACCGCGGCAGTCCCCGAGTGCCACACGTACTTTTTATTTTTTAAAAAGTAATAGCATATTGAAAATAAAATATTTTATGAAAATACTGTTCGAAATATTCACAGATTTTTACTAAAACAAACTTCAATCTTCAGAGCTATAACCAATTCAAAGTTTTCAAATTTTCACCCTGCATACATAGACATATTAATAGTATTGATATGTAATTCTGAAAAAAAGAAAAAATTATCTTTGATCTAAACAATATCTTTGTGGAAATCCAGAGACTACTTATAATCTAATCAATAGGTAGGTACCTGTTTTAGAACAGGCGAAAATTAAAGAAAAGATCCTAGATTTAGTAACAGCTGTTCTACGCACAACCGAGAATTCTGCACTGAGATATCGAGACTCCCTGTATTGTTAACACCTGTTCTGTACTCAGTTTCGTGACAAAATGTTATGACGTTCGAATGACGTTATTGTTGTTCGCAAAGGCACGTCCGGTCTTGTGTATTATATCGTGTCAGAAAGGACTCACGATTTTTAGTTGCATCTATCCCCCCTACATCTTTTACTTTTATGCCACCGCGTTCATTATTTTTGTCCGATTTGGTTCAAGGACGGAGCTGCGAGAGTAAGAGGGTTTTACTACCCTAGAATGAGTTAATAATGCAACACTTAATTCGTTACAGAATTTAAAGAAAAAATAAAATTTAAAAAGACTTTACAGCATGGTAACGTTACTGAATAAAATAATCTATTTGTTGCTCTTATGAGTAGAAAAATATATACAAAGTGCACAAAATTAGGTAGGTAGATAGATATAATAAACAAACATTATTTTATGATAATGAAGTTAGAAATAAATCGCTAAAGAACAGTATAGTTAGTTATCTTACCAGCAACTTTTTTAGTAACCCTGTAAGGAACATTCATATTGACCATTTTGTTGTTTTTCGTTTAAAAAAAGGTTGCAGTTTATTCCGTACCAACCATTTGTTGATGAATACGTCTAATTGACCCAACTACAAGCATATCGTATGTATATTTTAATTCAACAAGCAACAATAGAATTTTGGAATGAGGTTTATATTTTATGCAAATCGTCAATAAGGTAAAATCATCGTTCAAATTTTCATTTCCAAATTTAAATTAAAGCAAGTGCAAAAATCATTTCTTTGTTCGAGAACTTCATAATCAGAATCAAATATAGGTACACCTACAACGGAAACGGTTTCACAAAGATTACTCAGAAATCCAATCCACTATACATGTATGTATGTGTATACATTACGCCTTGTCCGGTTATAGGTATTACATGTATTTTGGCGTTCCGATGGTTCCGTTGGGTCAAAGAATTATATTACTGCCACGTTGCCAATTCCTTCATCTATCTTTCATCATAGAACAGCCATACTCAACCTTTTTTTCCTTCGGGCCACATTCGTATATGTGCTATGTTAGACGGGCCGCAATATTTTTGGATAATGACCTTTTTTTAGGGCATCTATCTAAAATTAGTTAGTGGGGACCTCTAATAAATAAAACACAAAACATAAATATATCCCGTTGGGTTACTGCAAAAACAAGATAACTCACATTTTTAGAGAGTTTCGATAAAACACTATTCAATCTATCAATAATTGGTAAAAAAAAGAAAGAAAAACGTTAGCTTATTTTAGCTCTACATATAAAACATAATTTAATGTATGTGTCACTATCTTGAGTCGAAGTTTCAGTAACATTATTGGATACAGGTAGATTGTGATAATAATGGTGAAATTCATCAGGTGTATCTGATTTTGCAAAATTTTAGTAAATTTTTCTTCTTACACTTTTTTGTGAGTATTTTCAAAACTTTGTTTCATCCTTTCATGCATACCTCTGAATAAATAGTGTGCGAGTTTGGCATATAAAGCCGAATTCCCCACCCTCGCCCATTGATAAATTAAATCTATTTTTTTGGTGAAATGTATTTAGGATAGCTGAATCTTTAGATTCGTTGTCTATTAGAAAGTATGGTTAAAATGTTACCACTAATACTTTCATTCACGAATTTTCACATAAAGATTCACTCGTTACGGCTTGACGAATCACTCGTTACATCTTGACCAATCACTCGTTCACCACGGAGATTCGAACATCACGTGTTATTATCTAGTGATTGTTTAAGGTTAGTTATATCGCGGAAAGAAAGGGTGACGTAATCATTTCGTGGATTTCGGAACAATCGAGAAAGGCCAGAGACGGCTCTAGTCATAACAAAACAACTGGCGTGGGCACAATGTAATATGTCAACAAACGTTTTCACTGGAAATCACCGAAATCACTTCACATTTTCTCGAAAATTCCAAAATCATCATCTAAATCAATTCGTCGCTTACAACCCGAAATGGCGAGAAAAAGATATCGTATAAAATTAAGGTGGATATTCAGTAAAATCACCAAAAATTCATAAAAAAAATTTAAGTGATTTCCGAAATACAGGCACGTTTTCACCTTTTTGGTTTCCCTTTATCTTTTTATGCCTATTATCTGGTTTTTGTAGACACATTTATCAATTGCACACAATGTTATTATGTTTTGTTATAAATGCCACACCCATCTTATTTGTCCATATATTGTTAATGTATTAAAATGGAGTTAGTTTTTATTGGCTATCTGTTTATCATGAATATAGACTTATTTCACACTTGTAGAAAGTGTACCTACTTAACTCGAAAATTCCAAAAGTGGAGCTATCTTGTTTTTGCAGTAACCACACAAAATTCCAAACGTTTATTTAAAAATTAGCATGCTATTTAGCGCTGCGACCAATAATAGTGTTGCGGCCAACAAAAAAAGCATGGAGGGCCGCAGGTTGAGTATGGCTGTATAGAAGGTTGTTAAAATAAGGCATTTCATTTTAATAATCGAAATGCATAAACAAAATGTACTGTCTAAGGCATATGGACCACCCTGAACTTCTCATTAACCCTAAATTTGTCTAATGCATATGAGTCTCGTAACGCATGTTTCTCTTAAAAAATAAATGAGATCAAAATTGCTACTATTTGGCATATACTAATAATAACAATAATAATAATAAAGGTACCATTTGGGAAGACGAGACCTAGTAAAGCGACAGGCGTAAAGTGACAGCGAAGGAGACCGAAAATGGCCTCTTCACGCCTGAACACATGTAATTATATGAAACACGTTTGGGATGGCGCGACCGACGACAGCACTTTTAGCACGGCAGAATTTGCTGCCTGTCGCTTGTCGTCTTATCGGTCCCGCCTTCCCAAATGTTACCTTAATAAAATCCTTACATCATATTTATCAAATCATACAACGAACCAATGTAGAAAAATTTACATGGTCGCAGATCTGGGCAGTACTCGGGTAAATTGTAGTCAAAATTGTACTACAGTATTTACAGTATTCAGTAATTGGTAGGGGAGAGTGGGGCACAGAGGACCGGCGGGACACAAAGGACTTTGTTTATATTTCTGCTATACGTGCTGCCACCTGGTCGGCTTTACACTATATTAAAGTCCGCACATCTTTCTATCAGTCTATTCGTACGTATAAAAAAAGAAGCCTGTCCCAGAGTGGACATACATGTTAATGGTAAGTGCTAATTAATTGATAGAAGATAAGTGATACTCTCATTTTTGTTTGTTAATTATTAATTTACTATTACTAATTACTATAATTCCTTCTTCCTAAACTTGAGTCACTAACTAGAATTATTTAAAATACTCATACTCGTTACTCGAATTTTTCACAATTACTTTCTAAAATGTACAAAGTACTCATTTGCTTTGAGTATTATTCATATAAGGTACTTTAACGCAGTACTCTGCTCAGCTCTAAATGGTAATAATAACTAGAAGACGAATACTACCTCAAAAACGTGGAATTATTTAGTAGGTAGGCAAAACGAATTATAGTAGGTAACAATAAAAAAAAATATTTATAGATCTTAAATTTTATTACAAAAAACTCTTAGATTTGAACCGAAACAAACCCATGAAATATGAAAATCTTTTGACAAAGCAAAATTGGCTAAAAATAGTCTCCTGGAACGTTCATTTGTGGCACGAAACCGTCGATGGTTTTTTTTTTGTTTGCAGACGACCAGACAGAATAAATGAAATAAAACAATTCGAGTCTGGAAATGTAAGTATGGTTTTACTACAATTATATCGTTCATGTACAAAACGCTAATGTTCCCCCGGTGATTACAACTTATAGTGGTTGAAACGGAGTATCTGACTAATTACTATTATTAAAAGGCAATACAATCCGCATACTCGTATGATAGGGAATAGGGAAAATATTACGTTGGATTTAATACGAAGTCCAGTTACTTAACGCGACTGCCTTAAGAGGAATGTACATTTTCAACGCTCTTTTTTCTTTAATATTGTTAATTCACGTTCAAAATGTAGATTCACAACGAATTAGGATTGTAATTTTCAGGGCAATTAATATTATCACTGTCATGTATATGAAATAAATGCATGGGGCGAGGCGCGTCTTAGAAATTGCACTGTGCCAGTAACTTAGCTCAGGTTAAATCGTGACACATGGATATTCGCGAATGAAACATGCCCTTTCGATTGCATATTGTTTTAACTCGTTACTACATAAGTTTGTCGAGCATGTTGGCTGCAAGACGCCATGCCGAAGCATTTAGCTCAGAAAAAGGTGTCCCAGGTACTTTTTCGAGTTCTGTTAATCAATGGGTATCCGATGGCATAACTCTTATCTCGTTATTAAATCGCGACATTTCTCGCTAATTGCCACTGTTTTAAAAACTTTGCTCAGGATATTGATTGACACAGTTACCATTTGGTAAAGTACAATCTTTTACATGCCTTCTGGTCATATTTCATTTCGTTATCAGATGACGGCCGAAATTTGCAGAGGGCATTTAGTAGCGTTGGCTTGAGTAAGAATTTCCCTGCTTTTCATCATAAAGCACATTTTACAATTTATTTTTTATTATAGTATAAAAAAATAAACACAAAATAGTATATGTACTTATAAGTGTAGAAACAAACTGATATACCCTTAGCAAATTGTACGAAGTCTCGATCTATTTCAAAACCAACCCAATCTACTTAACGCGTAATCCAATCTATGTTATTGTTAAGAATTAGTAGGAAGTTTCGAATTAATTTATACAAAATGAGAACTGCACAGTTGTAACTTCCTTAAAAACGACCGACGTAGACTGTACGTCTGCACTGCATGTGCATACGTATCGGGGTGTTTAAGGTTACTGCCCTGGGCGAATTATTTTTAGGGGCGCCAACCTCAAAGTGCTGATGGATTAATATGACTAAAGGGGTTCGTGATCAGGAGTAGTAATATTTTAACAGATGTATTCTAATTACCCATAAGTACAAGGTTTTTTTTTAATAAATAAATAAGTTGATACCTACCATTTGTTGATTTAGAAGTTTTATATGAGGTAAAAAAGTGATTATAATAATATTTCTAAATAAAACTTACCTTTTTAAAATCGCTAATTAATGCTATCATGGGTGGACAAAGGAGTATAAATCAAAAATTTAAAAGCTGAGTAAATCTATGTTATATGTCTTATAAGTCGATTTATACTGATTTTTTCCACCAAAAAAAAGGTATTTTTTGTAATTTATATTATGAAGTTCAAGTTCAATAGCGACCCTAATAGAAATTATTGACTTATCCCACGTTTTACACTAAGTATAGAGGACAAATTAATTTACTCAAAATTTTGACTTTTACTTCTTTGCCCAAGCACGATAGAATGCATAGACGAGGTCATACCACTGGCGTAAACTATCATAAGAGATATTTTATGCCCCGCAGGGGCTCCTCTGATAATTATAATTGTTTCATTATATTCAAATTCGTATTAATTTTAAAAAAATATATTTTCAAATGTCTAAAAATCACAGCACAAATTACAAGACTTTCTCAATCAAAACTTCCAAACTGTTTATGTTCGTTGACTTTTTAGTTTACCGTTTAGTATTAAAAAAAAATGGAAAGTTTTAATATTTTATTTATTAGTTTTTATAATGTATTAATAGTTCATTTTTAGTGTCATACCTATTTAAACGTGTTCCTCTTTTTTATCAATTTAAATTATGAGCTTTAACCATACAAGTATTTTTTATTTTTACTAAATTTTGAATATGTATTTTTTATTTCTGTTCTATTGTTCCTTTTTATAGTTTAGAGTCTATTTTATTTTATTTTATTATACTCTTCACATTGTTGTTTGTGAAGAGTATTATAGGTTTATTTTCTATACCATAATTCTTAAATCAAAAACGAAAAAACAATGTTAACATGAAATTTTTAGGAAAAATCAAATATATATTATATATTAAAGTTATATATAAGATAAAGTGATATATTAGATGGACTTGCGAGGAGGAAAGAAGGTTGGTTTGATTGAAGAACAAGAGAGAGATGATGAAAACATAGGACAAGGAGATATGGAACAGCAAAATATAGAAGATACAAGTTTTGAAGAAGAATATAGAGGAACAGGACAAAATGAGGACAATACAGTGACATTAGAAAATAATATTGTCGAGACGCAAGAAAGGAAAGAAGGAATGAATTTGGAAGATTTTATGCAAATGCTAATTGGAAAAATGGATGAAAATAGCAAGAAAATGGATGAAAACAATAAAGATATAAGCAGGAAAATGGATGAAAATAGGAAACAAGATAAAGAAGAAATAATGAAGAAGTTTGAGGATTTTAAAATATACACTGACGAAAAAATTGAAGAAAATAAGAATATAAGAATAGAAATGATAGGAAGAATAAATGAAGTAGAAAATGAAGAAGATAAGAAATATAAAATAACAGAAAAAGAAGAAGATTTTATTCATTTCATTATTTTTCTCTTGTCCTTCAAATATTAATACATGATGATTTCAACAACATACTCAGGGAGAGTATTATTATATTATCCAACCTGAAGAGTCAATCTGGCCCCCACGTTTTCAAATTCCTTTTTTTCTTAGCTCTACTGGTTCGCATCACCAAGCACTCCCCTCGTTTTGGTCCCTCATTTCCGGTGCGTGTGCCATTAAGTATTTTTTATCAAAGTTGGTTCTCCAACTGCAGCCTCTACCACCTACTGACTTGTTGTTATCTTCCACTGCCACCTAGCAAGATGCTTCAGCCCTAATATATTGTGACGCGAAGCCAACCCTTTGTAAGCGCGACCTTGGGAGTCTGCCACTCGATTCATGATCGAAGCAACGCTGACGTGTGAAGACAGTCGGACCGCGTCTCGAATATACAAGAACGGGCGATGCGTGCCGTTGAATCAGAGATGGAATTTTCGGGAGTGGCTAGAGACTTCTCGTAGCAGAGTTGGACTTGGTATAAATAGCCCTACTCATCGGCGCACTGTTATTTTAGTATAGATCATTGTAATGAAAATAATGTGTTTTAAATAAATAAACTATAAATAAATTAGACTATCGTCACAATATTACATCGTTTGCCACTATCTTTAAGTATTGGTGATCCTTCTCACCCACACTTTACCTCAGTACCTCACTGCCTTCAACATTTATGGTACAAACAAAATAATTTCTAGCTACTCGCACATGCTCAATATTAGTTTTTTTATGTTTAATTTAAATTTTATAATGGGTCATGTAACATCCATTCAATACCATTAGTTTTTAAAATCTGTACTCAATGCATTTTTAAAAGACATTTTTCTCTTGTAATATTATTTCAACACACGTTTATATGTAAGTATGCAACGTTACTATTTTATTTTTCTTCCCTTCCTATATTGGACATTTTTGTATTATTGACCTGAAGATGGCCCAATAAGGCCGAAACTAGTGGCTTGGTAATCTATGAAATAAATATTGTGGTATTTATTTTGAGTTTCATTCATTCTTTCTTGAAGAATACCGACCACATTTAAGAATATGGATAATTTTTCATTATTAATACATGAACTGGCAACAATGTTATGATTTCAATCGTTCCAGACAGAGCGGTGTGGATTTACACAGTAATATCCCCTAAACTACAAGATTTCCCAAACTTTTATTATTTTAATAAGTTACATTTTGTTAAATGTATTAACTTGTGAAAAATCACTGAACGGATTATATTTGAAAGTATTTTGAGGAGTGTTATGAACAATATCACACCAACTAAAAAGCAGTGTGCAAAGCATGCAGCCAAACATTGCCTATAGAACCGACTAGAGAAGTGGAACTTTTCTAATGAAGGTTCTTAATGAGTAATAAGTTGCATATGTTTTTAATATTTAATCAATCAATAGTTTCAGTTTGTTTTGAAAAAATTGAGTGTTTTGTTGTTATTTCAACCCTTCCCAACAACTACACTTTCAAACATGAAAATATGAAATACCTAAATCAAATAAATACATGAAAAATTATTTCAATGCCAACAAATTATAGAGGGTCAAGGGTATTAAATTATAAAATATCTGATCATAAACATATTTTAGTAGCTGGTTATCACAAAATTTAAATATTTTTATAATTTTTGGAAATATCTAGCGCAGATGTTTCTACTGGTACATTCTTTTTGTATACTCATATTTTGTATTTTCAACATCTTGACTATTAAACACTTTCAAATTATATGCATTTGTTTTTACATTTTTATAATACAACAAATTAAGTTATCAATATTATACTGCAAGGCTAAAGAACTTTGGAGTGAGATAAATGTTTAAAGGCAATTACAAGAACATACTGAACATTTCTGAAAAATTATAGATAGGTGAATAAATTAGAAAATATATGAATTTGAATCTCTTTCACATAAATTTACTAAATATAAATAAATGTTGCACCATTACACTATCTATAATTAAAAATATATTTGTATTTAAACAGCTTTAAAATGTCCAAATCTGCCAAAAACAGTCACAGATTTACTTATAACCAATTACTGCATTTTATTTTTTTATTTTGGAAATTACTGTAGATATTTACAAGATACTTACCACTGGAATGCATTAAAATGGAAGTAAACCAATCCTATGCCATATAAAAAACTTGTATCCTGCCAATGATTTTCTGCCTGTGTTTTATAAAACATTTGGTATGCAGAAAGAGCTAAAACAATATAAAGGTATTTTATGTACAACAAATAAAATATATACAGAGTTTTCACACAATATTTCACTCAAAATATCATCATATTGATGGTGAAAAGAGCTAAGCCACACACTTATTAATTGGAGAAAATGGGTAAATAAGTTTGTAACTCTTAGGTTAAAACAACTTTTGATTTAAATATTGTTATTTATGTACTAAACATGATAAAATTTGGTACAAAGAAAACACATCCTTCATTTTAAGACCGACTTAAAAACAAAAGAAAAAGAAATGTATGTCGCTTAAAAATGCTTTACCACTGAAAGAGATATATGTATTTTCACCTAGCTTCTTTCAGTTTGTGGTATTTTAAGGTTATAATTACAAAAATCGCTTATCTCTCTTCACCACTGTATTTTTAAGAGTTGTTTTATTTATGTGATATAATTAACTCATTTTGTCTAAAAATGTGGCTTAGCTCTTTTCACCACCAATACGACGATATTGCTGTCGATTTATTGACTAATGACAGTTTTTCCCTATATTTAAATTATTACATGAATAACTAAAATCTTACCCTTTCTATAATCTTCTAGTAACAAATGGAAATGACCTAACTTAACCCAAGTCTTTGGATCAATGCTAAAATTTTTCCCCTGATTGTTAGAATCATTTTCCTTGGCCTTTTGATGTCTCCTAGCTTGGACAACCATTAATTGCAAATATTTTACAGCCTAAAATCATACAATTAAAAAAATGAGTAAAATTAATATTATATTATTACACACCTTTTGAACCAAGGCTTTTTTAGATGCATTTTCTGGTTGGTTTAGTAACAAAAATCCGTATTGACGACTGAAAAGAGAAGAAAACTCTCATTTGAAAACAATTAAACTACTAAATGTGTAGAGGTTATGTTACACTTGGTATATAGTTTAAAGCAGTAAAATACTTGTAAATATTATAATTTCCATTTATATTTGTCCTATGTAATTCTTACCTGTCTAATTCAGACAAAATATGTAACTCTTGTGCAGTCATAGTAATGTCATCAGGATCTTCAACGTTAGTAGGTTTGTTCATATTTTAGTAATTTGGTATAAAATAACTACAAAGCTAAAAATCTTATTAATATATCTGGCTCCTCAGTTTAAAACAACAGATTTGACCTGAAAAATATATAAAACAACATTTAAGGTTATATTTGTTTTTACAATTTAGGGACAACTTACCTGTTACCAGCTATATTGTCTCATCCAAATTAAATAAACATTCATATATGTAAAAATAAATTACTTTCTAGAAAATATACACAACAATGTTAAAATTTTTAAAATTCAATATATAAACAGAGAATCCCGAAAACACGAAAAATTCTAAAAATAAAAATTTGACATTTAGAGTGACATCTCTGCCAACGTCAAATTAGATACCTTCGTTCGTTTGGTTCGCACAGTAGCTTTGTTCGTTTGCGTAATCCCTAAAACGTACTAGATTGCTAACTTTATTTTCTTCTATTTTTTATTTCTTTGGACTCTTACAATATAGAACATTTTGCTACTTTTTATAGTAAAGATACTATACAAAGACGGAGTGGTTATGTGGTTCATGGTTCGATTCCCACAGCAACTTATGTTAATTTGCTTGGTTCATTGTAATTTAAATTTATTTTCTGTTTATATTAGATCCAGATTTCGTGTTGATGGGATTTTGCTTACCCATTTACCATTTGTGTAAGTAAGGCCCAATTCCACCGATTTACAGTTAAACTTCCCATAATCGTCCGTAATTAAGCGAGGTTTTACCACTGAACTGTAACAGTTGTAGTTAAGTCTAGGGACTTTTATCAGGAGGGATTTTTTTTCTTTAAATGCCCATATCTACGCTATTAAGTATATTATTGAAGTTAGCTCTACAAAGCCATAGTGATTCGGAATCTACTCATTGATACCTATAAAATGGCATATTACACGATATATATTGATCTCTTAGAACAAATAGAGATACGGCGGTATGAAAATTTCATGTCTTTTAAACCTCTGGTTCACCGAATACCGACGTGATATGCAGTCTGCGCAAGTAGGCCAATTAGTACGCCCATGTTCGTACAGTGAAATCACGGTGGCATAATTAATAAGTACAGAATGAATCGGATTTTGGCTCCAATTATCCAAACTAGCCTCATTTTTAGGGAAAATAAAACACAGAATGATTAAAAAATAATTTATTTGTTGGCCATCTTATATACCTCAAAATAATCGGAATGAATAAAGATTGTAGAAAAAAATAATACTATCTATAGGAAGGAATAGAGCTTTTAAAATACTTGAGTCAATACTTTTAAAATATGTTTTTCTAAATCAAATAAGAGGAAAGCTCAAAATCCACAGCAGGTCGGATCTATTGAGTTTTCCTTCGGCTTTCCTCTACTGAATATTGTGAGCAATTGACATCTTACTCTGAAAAAAAAAAAAAAAAAATATGAGTTTTAGATAATATAAAAACATATACTCCACATTCTATGCATAAAAATAATTTTCAATTGAAAATTCACGTCCTGAATATATATTTCTTTACATACAAATCAAAATTGTGAAATATATATATCTTTTTTTTGATTGCTATGTTTTAAATAGAAATTATTTCAGTAAACAATATGGACCAAACTTGTGAACATTTCACAATCAAATAATAACATTTAATTAATAAATCTTTTAGCACATTACCATTAAAGTGGAACACTATATTCCGGATTTTATAAATAGAACAAAAAAAGTATTTTATGAAAATATGATTATAACCGGTTTGTTATTTAAAAACAATTTTTTTGACGATACATAACAGAGTGCCCTGAAAAGATTCTCAGTTAAAATTAGAAAAAATCGATACAATGGGAAGATTTTGTTTATTATTTTGTTTGATTACATTTAATATTAGAGTTTATTATTGTTTTATTTACCTTTAATTGTTTATATTTCTTTTTAGCAATTTATTGCGCCTATAAATATGGTACATAACTTTCCAAGACACGAAAATAAAGGTTAAATATAAGGTCAAAAAACAGTATTTTACACAAAGTATCTTCAAAATAATATTGATGATTGAAATACTGATAGAATTTCGTTTGTATTAACATTATTTAAAACTTTCATTTCCATAATGGTTATTGAGTACCAGCATTTTGATTTTAACTGTTAATCGTTAAGTCACATTAATGATTTAATTGTTATTCAAAATATGTTTATTTTTGTTTCACAAATTTAATTCCAAAACATGTTATGTTAAACAGTAGTAATGTAAAAAACTCACCAATTTATATGATGATTTGGAAACAAATTTGATTCAAATAAAAATAAAAACTCTTAACAGTGATCACTTTATCAGGAGATTAAAATATCTCTTAAAACTTACTTTGCACGTATATTAATCTGATGTTGCACTTCTCCATCACAGTTCCATTTACTACTGCCTTCCGTGGCTCGGAAGCAGAACTCCCTGGCACTTAAAATCTCAACAAATGGCAAATCTTCAATGCACGAATCGCTGCTGGACAGCCTCAACAACAATCTCAAATTGTTCAATACTGAAGTGTGCTTGACGAGAACCAAATGCACCATACCGTCGCCCAGGTGCGTATAGGGCGCTATACCTTTTGGACTTCGGGCGCACGCACAGCTTATATTCGCGCCGCTTACCATAAAGAATTTGCCAGAAAACGTCTGCCATTTACAGCCTAATTCGTCGATTTCAAGTCTTTTACTAGATTCGCATTTATCACATTTTTCTTGGCAAGGTATTTCCTGGACGACTCCCCCTTCTGTCTCGGAAAAGACGGCTAATTCCCCGTGATAGCCTCTGTTGCTCACCAATTTTTTAAACCCTAAAAAATTATTCAATTCAACTTCGGGTTCGGCTCTTGGGACTAGGGCAGTTCCGCTAGAGATATTGAGGTTAAATTTGGTATATATCTCCCCATAAATATCAAATCTATATAAAAAAAATTCAGTCCCTTTCCGACCCTTAACTGATATGAAAAGGGGGGTGTCAATAAGTAACAATTTTTTCAATAAAAAAGTTGGAATCTACAATTTTATCTACATACAAACCTAATTTTTTTTTACTCGAATTATCATAGTTGTGGGGGTTGGCATTTAAAAATAGTTACATAGGAGATAAAAATTTAATTTTTGGCACATTTGCAATAATAGACCTGATTTACAACGTATTTACCTCCAAAATATTACACCCACCTTCTGCTGTTGGGAGATATAGAGGTGGCATGCTCAATAAATTAAATTAGAACTTTTAAAAATTGGAATCTACGATTTTTGTTACATAGGTACAAACTCATAATTTTAATTTTTTTTTGAGAAAAATATTTTCCATTTTTTATGGAAAATATTTCGACTTGAATCGTTATTGTTCGGATGTGGGAACAAAAATGAAGTTAGAAGTTGGCTCCCTACGAATTTCTGAATATCATATATGTACAAAAAACTGTTACTAAGTGCCTTTGGAAAAAAAAACATACCACCCACTCCGAGTCCCCCTAGGAGATGGCGTGGGACACGTTTTTTGAAAAAAAATACGTGTGGCACTCGGGGACTGCCGCGGTAAAGCTATTGCATAGCATTTTTTATCAACTTATGCAATTATAATTATTTATTTATTTTATTTATGCAGTATTTTTTTTTCTTTGATATTAATTCAAGTTTTTTCTTTGATATTAATTTAAGTTACACTTTTTGAGCGTGGTGACCGATAAGAAAACAAATTGTTTTCTTTTATTGAATAAATGAGAAGTTAATATTGTTTAAAATATTTTTATTATCTTACAATACATGTAGGTTATTCAGGAATTTTTATCATTGAAACTATAGGTTTATGGTAATTGAAATAAGAAACATAAGTTTGAGACTTGATATCCTCTAAATATCTGGAAAATACCGCGTCAATGATGGTCCCATATTTTGTTGTGGATTCTTGTGGATCATTATTCATTTTTAAATTTAATTTTTCCGAAATTGTGTCTAAAAGAGATAGAATCAGTTAGTCGCACGCACACAAACACCGTGCCGAAGTCTGCCGAACTGAAACAACGTTGGACTATGCACGGCTTTCAACGCCGCACCGCTGTGCCGGTCGGAGTGGGGGGGTGTTAGGTTCATTTTCGTTAAGGAATTTCTTTTTCGATTTTTCGAGGGTGATAGGTTTATTTTCGTTACGGTATTTCTTGAATCGGTCGCCGCGCTCAAAGCCGGCGATAAAATCTATGCAATAGTTTAATAATGAAATAGTTAACACTGATAAAATAAAAATTAATATTTTATCAAAACAAATTAATATCTAATATTTACGCCAGCCGGGAACATTTGTGATACCAATTTATTAGAAGCCAGAGAAAGCTCTTCTAGTTCTTGTATTGCATAAACGTTCCAGTCCACAGACGTATATTTAACTCCGCTTCATACTAATACGAATAGGGTCGGATAAAACCTTCCACGGCTTTCAAGTTGAAAGTTTCAACGCCGCACCGCTGTGCCGGTCGGAGTGGGGGGTGTTAGGTTTATTTTCGTTACGGTGTTACGGAATTTCTTGATTCGGTCGCCGCGCTCAAAGCCCGCGATAAAAGCTATGCAATAGCTTAAAAATAAAATTTAGCGTATGCATGTAAAACAATCGTAGGTTCCAACTGTTTAACTAAAAAAGTTTTAACTTAATTTTTTAAACATACCACCCGAGTCCCCTAGGAGATGGCGTGGGACATGTTTTTTGAAAAAAAAAAATGTAATTTATTTATTTTTTAGTGTGATACTCCTTCCATATCAGCTAGGGGTGGTAGAGAGGGGGGGAGGAAGTGTGATTTTTAATTTAATTTTCATATTTATGGGAAAATACATCCATTAACATTAACCATGCCTCGTCATTCTACTGCAATTTTTAATCGCAGCTTTTCATACAATGCCGTTGTTCTGTATAACAGTTTAAACACATCTATAAAGAATTCAAAATCTCTAAATGTTTTTAAAAATATATTAAAACGACAGCTCTTGGTCTCCCAAAGTATTTAAGTGCAATTGTTTAATTTTTTTTTATCTCGTTTGTTCTTTGTGAATAAACACACTTAGGTAATTGTTTTTTCTTTTCAAATGTTTTACTAGAATTTGCTTATTGTAAAAAATGTATTTATTGATTATTTAAACTATGTATAAATTTATAGGGTTAGATATGTAAGAATAGCCTTAGGCTAAATCTCGCCCAGGCAAAAGTACATTTCTATATATTTTTTGTATTTTAGGTATGTACAAATAAAGGCCATTTATTATTATTATTATTATTATTATATACCAAATTTGGCCTTAATATTTAGGACCTGGAAATTAAGCATTCAGTAAATATCTGACACCCACAGAAGGGCAATCCTCTGCATGGGTATGTAGTATACGAGTATGTATCACATTAAAATACTATTCTAAAGTAAAAATCTATATCATCTTGCATTTTATAGTAATTAACAAAATATATTGATCCCCCTTCAATACGGTAGGTACGGCACTGATTATTGCACCTTTTCTTTCTCCCCGTCTAGATAACCAAAAACCCACTATTTGTACGAGTAAAGCCTATTAATCCTATTATAGTAGGGACAGAAGTTGGGAAGGCTTTTCGCAATTCTACCACTTCATACACAGAAATTGACAGTTTTGCCGCAAAGCTAACCGAAGGGAACGACAAACACTGGCGTAGAAACTTATTTTATAGATGCTAATAATAATTTCGAGTAAATAGTTTAATAAATTGTGAATAGCTGTTGAAATTTTGTAAAATTATGATATGGGATATTATTACTTGTTTAAATAATTATTTCTAAGCCATATATACATAGTTACGTTTGTCCGATTCCGCCGGTAATAATTTAAAACATTTGGCATTATTTTTATTCTATGATACGATAAACATTACCGCGAAATTCTCGAAGTCCTTCGATGGGGTTTGAGTCTTACCACCTCTCTATCTACCAAAGGCCTTTTCAAATTCTGTCCCTGCTATATATGATCGCATGTTGGAAAACATTGAAGGCAATAGAAGAAGATAATAACATTTGATAAATTATTTAATTTGAATTTAAAATATGGGATTGATTACAAATCATAAAAGAATCGAATTTCAATTGATAAAAAATTAAAAAGATGGTTGCAAATATATTTATTGCATTTAACTTGTAATTATAATCAATGTATCGGTTTGTTGTTCTTACAAAATTAGAAAAACAGTAGTCATAAACATTATGAGTTATCAATTATTACGGTCATTAGTTGCAAGGTTAAAAATTAACAGCTGTCGCATTAAGGTAAAAACCAATTTGTAAAATTGCATAATTCCTGAGGATATTAAAGTCTGGACATTAACTACGTGAAATTACAGTACAGACTGACTGTAAAATTATAAAAATGTATGAATAAAAGTTAGCTTAATTAAGGTTTGATTTGAATTTAAAATAAAAAAAAATTATATTAATATTAACTAACCTGGTGAATAACACAGACAATTATTGTATCAATAGCAGATACCTGTGTAAATAAAAAAAGCTAAAAAATCAAATGGGTTTCTCCAAAAGGTTGGGACTTACCAATAATAAAACATGATACTGTATAGGCGTGTTTTTTAAAACAAAAATTATTTTGCGCTGTGGTCATGGCCGATTTTTATCATTTTTGGTATAGCATGTTTTGTCAATATAAAGTCAGTTTTGAGATAGTTTTGATCTTCATATTAAGTTAGAAGTGTAATTAAACAAAAATCTTGCAATACAAATTTGATGATAACTTTTTAAAGCCTACGCTGAAAACTTTCAAATATTTTTTGTTTAATCTGAACCCTATTTTTTGATGCACAGATTGATCATATGAAAAAAAATTGTAAACATTTGGCAAAATTTTAAAAACGTTATGGGTATTTGAAAAAAAATATATTTTTTTGAAAAAGACATCTTTTTGGGTTGAGTGACAAAATTTGAAAACGTTAATGAGAATCGTTTTTTTAGTGGAGTAGAAAAATGTAAAAGTTTCAGCAAAATTGAAAGGTTTAAAAGTGGTCGATTTTAATTGTTTTTTTCTTTGTTACTTTTTGTTATCTAGCTGTTTTTGTATTGTTTTAAGGCTTAATTATGAAATAATAAAAATAAAAAATGTTTTCAAATAGTTGCTCTCACGAACAAATCTCCCCTAGATATTTTAATAAACTTTTTTTTGGAAAATAATAATTATTATCTAAGAAAAATATGAAAAATCTAAACACTGAACGTGAAACAGGAGAACATTTTTGAGAAAATAGAAAAAATTATAGATTTCTGTATTCTGCATAAAATAAGCAACTAAACAAGGATTTTGAAATTTTTTTGGATTTTTACTGTAGGTACCACCGGTACAGAGATCTAGAAAACCGATCACCAAGACCATAATTCTTGAGGTACATATGAGAATACATACAGAAAGGTTCAAACTAATAAAAAAAAAAATAGTGAACAAATTAAAATTGAGTGATTTTTTTAAATGACTTCAAAAATTGATCCATACAAAAACTAAGAAAAATATTAAAAATCTACAGCACGTGAAAGAGGAGAAAATTTCCTACAGACATAGAGAGGAAATTGAAGAAATAGCGGAAATAAAAAATAATAATAATAATTGTATCTATTCTAAATTATCATAAAAATAGTTACAAAATTAAATTGTCCGTCTAGATTTCTGCAAAATCTATTCTCGTTCAAATCTTTTCGTTTTAAGAACACGGACCAAGGTCTTCTGCCGAACTGTCCCCAGTTTCGTATGAGTACTTAATGACAATCAATTATGGACGAGTATGGTCAAATTACGGCAAACAAAGACATGATAAATAAAGCATTTCAAGTAAAAGAGACCGTCTGCTCAAGAACCAAATCCGTCGTGCAATAGGTCAAGGCGAGATACTCTCCGATTGACGCAAATTTGAACATCAAAATATATACCTGTTTATAGAAAATATACTGACGAGGTGCTTTATGTCGTACAAGGTTTTAATTTTCATCTAAAATACATTTCAAGTTTTAATGAATTTATAAGGTAAATAATCCAACAGTAGCGGCGGTGTTGATGTGAGAATACAACGCTTGTTTGCAAAGATGGAAATGAAATTGAAGGTTTTTTTCCAATAGTTTTTCGTGTTTATTACACTTATAGAGTTTTTTCTTTCAATTTAAAAAAATATATTTTTGAAATAAAACTCTTCTACGATCTTTTAAATAACTCTGTAGCAAGTAAATTTAACACATAAATTCTATGTTAGTAATACCAATAGAACAACTAGATTAGATAACATTTTTCATACAAAAGCACTTGTTGATGAGAAGATATTAAATATATACACACACTATTTTTCAAATAACTTTAAAATTAGGTATTTTTATCTATATTAAAATTGAATCGGTCATTTGAGAAAGCCCATAAATCACAAATTTGACATTCCAAAAATGGCAGATTCTTATTGCTAACACTTCGGTGCACATTCCAACGAGAAATCCCATTAGTCGTAGCACTCCTTGTAATAAATTTTCAAATGTCAAAAACTGCTTTACTTGACAAACCCCATAAGTCGCTGACTAATGGTGTTTCTCTAATACACGCGGCACACGAGCTAATACAATCAGCTGTCGCAGATTGACCGAAATTATGTTAGAAATATCTGTGCGATCCGTAGGGATGGAAGGATTAATGCTTGGGTGAAAACATCACTTTCTAATTACATATAAGGGGGGGCCGGCAACTTTGGCGAGTTTTTTTTACTTTCAGCAGTTCGGCACAAGAGGGGGGAAGTTTTTGCTTGTAGACTTTTTTTAGAGAGATTAAAAAGATTCAGTAAAGAGGAGAAGTTTTTGTTTGAAGACCTTTTTTTAGAGAAATTAAAGTAGAGAAGTTTTTACTTGAAGACCTTTTTTTTAAATAAATTCAATTAGAGAAGGAGAAATTTTTGCTTGAAAACTTTTTTTTATAAAATTGTCTCGGGGCCCGATTTCGAGAATTGTCCCGGGGCCCGACCTGTCCCTCGGCGGCCCTGATTGAGAGTGACGCTCGACGTTGACCAATTAGGAAATGCCTAACGCAGGCGTTTTTAACCAATGAGGGCGATTGCCGGGTATAGATGACCAATGAGAAATGGACAAGAAGAGAATGTCGCCTATGATGTAGCTATTAGACGGAAGTCCGTTCTTATCATCCAAGGCAGTGCTGCAGAGACGTATCCAGGAGTAAAAGGCAGTGCAGCTTGCAGAGACGTCTCCAGGAGTAAAAGGCAGTGCAGCTTGCAGAGACGTCTCCAGGAATAATAAAGGATTGAGAATGAAAGCTTAGCGCAATAATAAATATAATTCAACAAGCAGTATCACAAGATAAAAATATTTCACTTAAAATAAGTCAGTATATGCATTTTAAACATTTTTTTGGAAATGAAGTAGTTCTTGCGACCAAATCTTCTATAGATGGACTTTCTTGTGATACATTTCGAAATACATCAACACAACCTTTGACTCTTCCTGTCAAAAAGGCGTATGTTGGAAAAATACCTATTAAAACAAATGAATGATCCTGTCAAACTAAAGCAGTATCTTCCGGAATGACAAGACGTACTTGAATTATATAAAGATAAAGATAACTGGCCGACTGTTGATAAAGATAAGGTTTTAGATGAAATTTTAAAATAAATAAAAATATTGTTAAATAAACATATTATTTCATTAATATATGTAGTTTTATTGTTTAAATAAATTAAAATAATATCCGTATATTTGAGAAACCCCATAAGTCATGATTTTTAAAAATATTTTGGACTCTTTAGAAAAAAAAGCACGAGTTGTTTTGATACCATCAAATAGTAAACCAATCTCGCAATTTTAGAAAAAAAATCAATGCTTTGTCTCACACACAGACGATTTAGGAAAGTTGTTTTAAATTTCCCAAACTTTTACTTTTCTGACTTATGGCGTTTCTTAAATGACCGATTCAATTACGAAATGAAAAAAATATTTATTTAGTTCTGAGACATCTATTTGAGCCCAATTGTAAGAGTTTAACATCAAAAAACAATTTCTATAGAATAAGAAAAAATATATATACCTGAGTAATCATATCTTCTGGGGCCCATCCATCGATACTGATCACTGTGGTAAGCAACATCACCTAAGTAACCATAACTTAAAACACTAGCGTATAAACGAAGTAAACTGTGTTCATCATACACAGACACTAAATCTAATCCTAATTTGTCTCCAAATATAATATGCAGTACGGCTGTTGTTGGATCATCTGTACCATGGATGCAGTATGCTATTGTATCAGTACTACCTCCTAAAATATGCGAAGTACAGGGTCACTCAAAGTATTAAATATACATAATTTCAGTATAAAGTAATTCATTTTGTAACTATTTATTGTACCTGGTATAATGCCTATGGGAATTTTGGGTTTGGGCAGATTCTGATCAATATCATCAGGATCTACTCCTTTTATATTGCACTCCCTTAAGACTAGACCATTGAAAAGCTCAGAAACAGTTCCATCCCCTCCAACACAGGCAACAGAATCAAATGTATCCAAGTTATGATTTATTATAAAGTCTTTTATTTGATCTTTTCTTTGTGAAACGTTCACAGTAACTTCAATGCCGGCTATACTGAACAGATTTTTGGCGAATTTTTCATATATCTGCATCGCGTTCTTTTTGCCCCCAAAGGGATTTACAAAAAGAAGCAAGTGCTTTGGCCGTCCTTTGAAATCTACAAAAATGGTAATGTTTCTATTATGAAAATCTGTATTTGCTATTACTGCATTTTTGTCTTAAAACTGTTTCATAACTGAAGGAAAGGTCTGTGGTTATATACAGGGTGTTTTTTAAACATGCGGCAAAAATTCAAGGGGTTGTTCCTTGGACTATTCTAAGAATATTTTGTTCTTTGATGATTTTTAAAATTCCGTTTCGTTTAGGAGACAACATTTTCGAGAAAACTATTTTTATTATTTTTAAAATTATTAATAGTCTAAATAAAAATAGGTACTACACTGTGTTAACCAAGAACATACAACTTTTTTAAAAATTCGTTATTTTTATTATTTTTTAACAACATTCCAATTACTAAAAACGACTATTTTTCCACTTCAAAAATCATCAAAGGACAAAAAATTCTTAGAATAGTCCAAGGAACAACCCCTTGAATTTTTGCCGCATGTTTAAAAAACACCCTATATATACAACAATTGTGCTGAAATGGTGTTGAGGAAAGTAGACCTAAGGAGGAATAAAAACACTGAACTCTTTGTTCTATTTGTAATTTAATCTAACAAATCAACAGGCCTAGTGTATGAGAAGGCTACTTTTGAAAGGTACACCCTATATACTTAATACAAATATGTATTTCTATTAGAGTACAAAAAGCAGAAATAATACATTGTATTCTAATAGAAATATATATTTTTATTAAGAATATAGGGTGTGCCTTTTAAAAGTAACCTCTTTGTAGATTAGGCCACGAGCCATGCCTGAATACTTCTTCATACCTAGGGCAACAAATGATTGCTATTGATACTTAACAGGAAGGTGTATCTAATTTTTGTTTAATTTTTTATACTAAAGCTTCATTTTTAAAGAGATTATATTTATTTACAATTTTCAATAATCTTATCTATTACAATTATCACATATAATAAGCAATCCATCAATAAAATAATAAATAATAGATACACATTTTGATAGTGAGAGAGGAGCTCCAAACAATACACTTGTTTTAATGCTTAGATATTTTTATGTTCATATTTGTAATGTAATAAATAGTCTTATTGCCTAATTCTCCATCAAACTATGTTTTCAATATTTAAATTGTAGGGGTTGTTCACCCCCACTGATCGACTGTTGAAGTGACGATGCTGCAATAAGAAAAAAAGTGTCTCCCTCCAAACTAAAATCGATCTGTCTAAGTGATTTTTAACATTCACAATATTAATACTCAAAACCCCCATGTCAAGTTTTCGTTGGGCCACCTTGTATAATGATTTCTATACCAATGTTTTGACATTCTTCTTACAAAAGCAACTATAGGAACTGAATATAATAAATAGGCAGAGCATGTATACATGTTATACAAAGGCCAAGGTTTGGTGTAATTTGTGTATAATTAAAATACATAAAAATTAAAAATGTCACATTATAAACAATTCACAATGATGGTCTTTTATTTGCCATCAAGGTAACTACAGTCTGATGATTATGTTCAAAATAACACATACTTCACCTTGTTATTAATGAAAGGTAAATAACATTTTGAGGGCAAAGAAAAGAATATTCAAGGATGGAATATTTCCTAATTACTTTTTGTAGTAAATTACAATGAATGAAAAGGGTATCTTCCCAGCTATTTAAGTATTAATGTAAATTACCTATTTCTATTTTTAGTAAGTTAGTATAAAATTCAGAATGATTTGATTAAAAATTTATAGCCAGTCTGTTAAATATATAACAAGATATTATGGGCATTAAATCAAATTATATCCATATGGCTATGTCTTTATTAAAATTGCTAATTCCTACAAGGTCACTCAAATATGATTATAAATTAACTTAAAAAAGATAAATAATTTTGCTTAGATACTCACTTTTTAAATAGTTTTGTAGGGTTTTTACCCACATGGCAACTTGTACAGAATCAGTGTGTTTGAGTGTAATGTTTTTGTAAGTCCATTTTGATCCTTTGTCCCTTTCTGCATAATGAATAGTGAATGTGTAGGGGTCTATTTGTTGAATTTCACTTGGGTGACTGTTTCGCACATAGTTATGTTGAACAGAAATAATATTATCAAGTAGCAATGACTTCTTGTCTAAAATATATAATTTATTAGTATAAATAATCCTTTATAATGATACAAATTTATGTGTACCTGATGGAGGTTTTTCATTATCCCAAACAATATTTCCTTGATGTAAAATTATACGAATTTTCTTCTTGCCACACTGAAATGTACTCAAAAGTACCGATTTCTCTAATTCACTATCCATTATTTACATTTCTTTGTCACATTTTATGTCTTTGTTGTAATTAAAAAATAGGTGTGCATGTTAATAATTTTATGTGACTAAAAATAAAAATGTACACCTATACCCTATACACCCTTACACAAAACTTCCATTACTGACATGACATTTGTTTTGGATTAAGTTGTCAGATGGATTTAAATGGAAGGGATTAAAACTCACTTCAATTGTGTAAATCCGGTCAATAAGAACAATGATCTAGTACGTTTTATCAACGGCAACGAACGGAGCTCAAACGTTGCTAACTTTACATGAAACTCCATAGAAAAATAAAAAGTGAAAAGTGTTCTGTGAAAGTGACAGATTAAGTAACATTGGCCAATTTAGGTTAACTTTTTGAAATACAACTAAAATGCTTAAAAGGTAACTTAAAAGTAAATAAAATGGACCCAGGAGCTTTACGAAATGTATGTAATGTATTTTAAGTATCATTTTACTCTAGTAATCGTACGATTTATTTTTTAGTTCAGAGATTTTCTCCAACTTTACAATCAGATGACAGAAATGTGTTTCAAAAGATGTATCAATAATGTCAACACTAGAGATTTGGATCAAGATGAAATAGAATGTATTGAAGACTGTTCATCGAAATTTATTAAATATAATAACAAATTAATGCAAAATTTCGTGGTGGCCCAAACAGATATTGTAAATAAAAGGGTAGCGGATGCTGAAAAGCTCCAGCAAGAAAGTCAGATAGAAAACTTAGAGCAGGCGGTTTCTAGTTAATATCTTTTTAAAGAATAATAGTGGTGGTGTTAACCATTTTTACACTGAAATAGTTTTTTTGTACAAATTATAATAATGTACATAAGATTGACTTATGCATTTATTGGCTTAGGACCGATTCCACCCTTGTGTTAAATGACATTTTTACATTAACAATGTCATTTTAATCTTCGTTTAACACAACGGTGGAATCGGCCCTTAGAATGTTAACTGATGTATGTTTAATTATATATTGATTTTTAAAGTGCAAAACAAAACTGATCATGTACATTAACTTTTGTATTGTAGTTTAGCAAATATACATTATTTTTATTGTTTACCATTCAATTTTTATTTCTAGTATTGTATTAAAAATTAATTTGACATGTTCCATGTGATTTTTCCAAAACTTCCCCTACTAAAATATGTTCATTAGCTAAATAAATACTAGTTTATTTATATTTTCCCCATAGATATGAAGGTGCACTATTTTCTTTTGAGGATTTAAAAGTTAAGTTGAAAGGGATTTTTAGAGATTTTAAATAAAATAATCATAATGCAATGATTTTATTTGTCTGACAACACATTTAACAGAACATCTGAAGTTGGAAAGTGAATTAACAACAAATTAATATTTTACAAATTTTTTGGCATTCATTTGTTACTGAGTCGCATTGTTGTTTTTATCCACTCTCCTCAACATTTGAAAACTATGTTGAATGGACTAGTGACAAAGTCGATAATACTTAAAAATATGGAAACAAAATTATTACAAAAATAGTGATAAGTTCTTTTAAAATCTCTTTAACCAGATGACTTCAACATTTTTTTAAATTTTATTAGAAAACCAACTTGGATTATTTCAAAATTTAGATAACAAAACTCATTGTATTTGTTTCTAAGGGTAGCTCTCGAATAATTTGAATTAAGAATTAACCTGTACACATTTTAAGTATGTCAAATATTTAATAGTTTTAACACACCCTACTTACTCAACCTTCCACTGAATTTCCAATTTTAATATTTTGAATAGTTTCAATACATATTTGTTACACCTCAACATTCTTATGAATACATTTAATATTCAGTAATAAACTTCAAATAGAGCAAAAATAATACCATTTCAGGGTTAATATAAGCGAGATAGGAAATTCATCTAAAATCTATACTGTTTTAAAAAAACTAAATAATTCCTACATATTTTCTTTATTAACACATAATTCTAAGAAAAATCATTAATGAAATTCAGCTTTCATTTGTCAAATATCAAATCCTGTCAGTGGCCATAAAAGTGACAAAATATTGTTCCTTGTCTGTTATAATCTATTAAACTAGCGAGGAGGGGTTTATATTCAATGTTATTTGTAAAACTTGTTAAGTACGAAAAACTGTTTAATCTTTAAAAAAAATTATTAGGAATAATAAAAAATATTAAATGCAGTGTGTATAAAAAGCGAAGTAAATAGGATACTGTCTTAAACAAGAATACTCATTGGTATCCAAAATAATGGATTTACATCAAACACTCATAACTTCATTTTGTATTAGGTTTATCCAAACAAACTTGAAACATTGAATCTCAAAAATAACGGCTGTGTGAACATTAAAATAAAACATGTAATTAAGTTAATTTGAACATCCATTTAACAAGCATGTAGACTTGGACAAACAAATAAAGATTTTGGGGTTGCAATACGTTGTTTAACTAGATAGGCGCTCAAAATTTCGGCCACTTGATAAGGTTGGTCTTCGTGGATAGCATGGCCGGACCTTGACAATACCTGCATCTGGAATTTACCTGAAAAGTGAAAAATTTCGATAAAAATGTCACTCTAATCACGACTAGATTCATAGAGATGGTGATAAATACAGTTTGAGAACATTGCCTTGAGACATCTTACCTTGCATTTGTCCAACAGTCAAAGTAGTATCAAGTCCATGGATATTGGCTAGTAGAAGTAACTTAGGAATGCGTATATCCAAAAATTTCTGGGACAATCCTTTGAACCAACCAGTCCAAAACTTCTCTGTTTTGCTCAGATCGATTCTCCACTTGTACAATGGTCCCTCTTCCTTAACGTTTGGAGATTTGAAAATATCAGTCTTTGAAGTTTTTGGAGGAATTGGGGGCTTTCCGCAATCGGGACAGTGGTCATCGTCAGCATCAGCCTCTTCCGAGTCTTCAGCTACCTCGGCTACTTCTGCAAGAGCATATGATGAAGAAATGGCATCTCTGCTAGATGTATTGGAGATGTCGCAGTGTACCTGGTCACACTCATCAGCTGCCAGTTTGCCAGTTTTTATGCTGCAAAAGCAAACATTCATTTAATTGAAATATTAGCCTTTGCATGCGTGCTGTCGTGTTTATCATTTAAAAAAATTAATGATTATTAATTTTTAGTAGTTTTTATTAATTTTGATTAATTCTTATTAATTTAATTTTTATTGATTTTTAATCATTTTTATTAATTTTTATGAATTTTTTAAAATGTTAATAATTTCTATTAATTTTTAATATTTTTTATTTATTTTTACTTGTTTTTTTATTTTTACGATACTCCAAAAACCTTAAAATACGTCATTATTTACTTATGATGAATATTTCATCCAGATCCGTTCAGCTGTTCTTGCGCAACAAACATCCAACCATCCAAACTTTCACATTTATATATTTATATCATACGGTATCGGCCACAAGTGCAAGTAAAAGCTACAGAGAGTTGGCATTGGCGCGAGCGGAAAAGCAATGGTGCCAACATTGCCACTTATATGACGACTCATTGAAACGTTGCTGGGTCGTATGAGCTCAAATCGCTAGTATTGTTCCTTTCCTGCTTGCCCTTTGTTTTCACACCTACTTGTGCCCAGCGGTAATTGGAAAGTATTCGTTGGCCAATATCATATAATAAGTACTGTATTGTCAGTAGTAGCTCCTATGGCAAGAAAGGCCACTTTGTATGCTTTAAAGGTGCAATAGTTGTAATTACTGGAGTTCCTAACTCTCATTCTGTACCTTTTTTTAAACCCTTCAATAACTGGTTTTATATGTACAGCTATTATGTTGAAATGGTAATGAGGGAAGCAGGAGTAAAGACAAATAAAAACATTGAACTCCTTATTTTATTTATAAATTGACCTAACAAATCACGACTGATAATACAATCACTTCTTCATACATACAAAATTATTGCTATTGATACTTAGTTTACATTTGTTGTTTAAAGTTTTCCAATAGAGCGTCATATTTTTTATAAAAAATGACTTACGTACATTCTGTTGTAGGAAAAGTAAATGAAACTAAATTATCAGGTATCAGGTGTTTGTAACAAAAGAAAATATGACCACATATCACCTTACATTATTTCATTAAAATGGTTGAAAATAGATTCTTTGTTCAAATTTCTTTTCTTATTATTTTTAAGCAATTTATTAAAAGCTAATTCACCATTATATTTAAGAGAACGGATTACGTATAGGATTGACGCACATGCCTTAAATTTGCGAAATCGCCATGCCACGACATAGAACTGCCATGTTTCAACGGTCATTTAGCTATAATGTCGCTAAAGTATAGAATTCACTAAATACACACTTAAAATCATATTTGAGTACTAGTTCATTTAAAATAATGTTAAAATCATATTTTCTTGGTAGCCAAGCAAATGAAAATATTTAATTTATATTCTATTTTATTTATTTTATTTGTTTTATTTAATTCTTGTTCTTAATTTAAATTTGAATTCATCCGTAGACATTCAGCGTAATGTAGAGTAGGTTAGGTTTAAGTTAGTTTTAGGATTTGTGATATGGTTAAGTTGAATGGCCATTTGGCTAGACTACGCCATTTATGCTTTGTAAATGTTGTTTTGCTGGTATAATAAAGACGTTTATTATTATTATTAAGGACTGCCGTCGATAGCCTATTGGACTGAATTTTCAGTTCAATAAATGACAATTATTAAAAAAAAATATTAAATTATTATGTTTTTATGATACCAATGTTTTGAAATTCTTCTTAAAAAGCAAATGTAGGAACTAAATATAATTGACAGAGCATACCAGTTTTTAACATAAAACATAAGTTCATCTATCTGAAACATTGATAACACAATAAGTAGTGTTGCCAATATCTATTTCTATATCAAAAAATACCACTTTGCTTTACTCATTCTGGAACTGTTCTTAGAGAATTCCATAAGTTTTTGAGGGTCAGGTGGCTGCATATTTATTCTAATAAAGTAATTTCATGATTAAAATTGAACTTACCTCACTATTTGTCCTGGCATAGATACTTTGGCTGCATCTATATTATGAGTTTGGCCTCCTTTATAGCTACATTAAAAAAATATATATACATATAAGAACCAATATCTGCATCTAAAGTATGTTATTGCTCATATTTTGAAGCATTTAACTTACCACCATTGAATGGCTTGGGGCAGACTCTTGAAATGAGATGGTCTGCCTCTCAGAATGCTCTGCATGGATGACAGTGCATCCAAAGCAGTCCCTTCAACCACATCAATGACACACAGACCTACAACACTGTCAATATGATGAGCTGCCTCAACTGCTATTGCACCACCCATGCTGTGGCCCATTAGTATTATAGGAGATGGATTTTCTTCAATTAATTTTGAAGCAATCTCAACCACATCGCTAAATGAGTAAAAAAATCTTTGTTAATACATACTTATTTTCCTAATTTAACAATTATTTACACTGCTCAAAGTGAGGACTAGAACACACAAATTTAAATATAATACATTTAATCAAGAATATTTTATAAGTGTCTAATTGCATTCACACAAGTTGCAGATTAAGGGAGCTAATTTAAAAAATCTACTTACTTAGATAAGGTGTCTAAAGATAAGTCAGCATCGTCAGAAGTAACTGTATTTCCATGGCCTCTTACATCAACTGCAATAACCCGGCACTCTATCAATTTTGAAACCTCTTCCTACAAAATAAACCCAACCATATTATTTTGCCTCTAAACAAAGGTGGATGTGAGGTTTTAGCTAGCTTTATTTGCAATATTAACCTATATTTGCATCAATAATGATCAAAATAGTAGGTTGTATAGCATAAATTTTAGCAACTCACTTTGTAGGTACCTCAAATAGAGGTTATCTCTCTAAAAGTTAATGTGACATATGTAACATTCTTGTATTTAAGATGTATTTGTAATCTCATATTATTAAGAGACGTTTGAGATTAAAATTTATTAATATCAATAGGTCTTACTGCAAATAATGCCCATGTTAGGCCTGAATATCCACCTCCATGAAGACAAAGTAAAATTGGCCCCGTAGAGCCTTTGGCATAAAAATGAAACTGGCCTCTTGATATATCTAAAACTTCCTCTCTTTCATAATATTTAGTCCATTTAACAGGTCCAAAATTATTTGCCGGAGACACTGAAGTTCTACTACAAAAATAGTATCGTAAATTTACAAGTTCATACTTTTTATTCTTACGTTAAACCAACCTTGGCCGTTTTCCTTGAAGTCCAAAAATTGATTTTCTCAGATCAGACATGTTATAAGTACAGATTTAATTAATAAAAACTAAACATTTACTGAAATTTTAAATTGAACTGCCCTTTTAAAAAAATTATGTTGACGTTAAACAAACCACAATAATAGAACTATCGTTTTCTTCTCAGCACGGTGTAACTAACAAACTAACCGAACACAGCGAGCACTCATAGGTTCTTTCGTTCGCTGTCGGTGCAGTGTCCACCAGCGTAAATTACACCAGTTACACCACCTTATTTATCTACATGTCCACAGTCGAGTGTAATTCTCGACTTGTATGAACCTTTTCCTATAGGAATTTGTGACACTTTCCTATATGTAGGAAAATGTCATAAATTTTCGATGTATATAAAAATGTCAAAAATTCCTATAGGAAAATATTCCTACGAGTCGAGAATCGACCCCCTGCTGGTGAAGAAAATAACCACCAGTGGACACCGCATCGTCGACAGGAAGCAGCATATATAAATTAATAAATTATTAATTTATCTATGGCCAAACGAAAGGTATGGTGTGTGTTGGTGTTGTTCATTCCTACACCAGTGGGACGAACGAAAGAATTTTATCACTAAGGACCGATTCCACCGTTGTGTTAAACCAATAAACTGTTGTATTGTGTTAAACGGAGTTTAAAATGACATTTTTACATTAACAATGTCATTTTAATCTCCGTTTAACACAACGGTGGAATCGGTCCTAAAGCAATCCACTGAACTTCATAACCGGATTTTTAAGTGAGACGCGAAATAATGGCCTATTTTACACAGTTGTCAGATGTAATTATATACATATGACTTTTTACTTAAAAAAAATTGATCTGACCTAGGTATAATTTTTTATCAGTGTAAAAGTTATCTTATTATTATTTGGAATTAACTATTTTATGTTGTTATAAAGGGTTACCTCCGGGATACCCCCTTGATTGGCGTATTGACAACACTGTTAGTAAGCTAATGAACTGAACAGGAACTGAAATAACCATAGAAAAATTAAAATGTCAAAAATAATAACATAACAATTTTTACAATATTATTAACTATGACAGATGGAGATAATAAATTTATCGAAAATGAATTAGGAGATGCCTGGGACACTTTTCACAACTGGTTATACTGCATATGTGTCGTTACTTTTGATTTAGAATTGGGACAAGCTCTTGAGGCAAGTACTTTCACATTCAAAAGTTCAACCAAACTACTTCCAGTGATTTTCTTTCAGAGTGTTTTTCCTAGGCATGTCACCCTTACAAAACAAGAAATATCAAATGTATGTTATTTGGCTTTTCCTGACTCAAACTCTGGTTGCATGGGGGACACTAATTTCATAATAAGATTGCAGAACAACCAGGGTACGAAAAACCTAAAAAATGAACATAACTACTACAATACCAAATGTCCAACTGCCATGCAGGTAGATGGATCTTTCTACTGGGGCTATGTTTATTTTAGACAAGTAAAAGATATTTCCTTGCCAAGAGGTTATTTCCAAAAGGTATTAAAATTAGTTGAATATGTATGGACTGTATTTCCTGGAGTTTGAGTGTAACCATAAATTTATTTTTATTTCTAGAGTGTTGTAATTCTTTCTTTTCTGCCTTTCAACAATTTATTCAGTAAAATATGCAGTTATATTGCCCCTGAATACTTTGATAATGGTGAGGTTACTTTGGAAGCTGTGTGTTACAACATTGAAAGATGGCCTCAACCTAGACCTGGAACCACCCTTAATTTACCTTTATTGGGATCTGTTTTCCAGGTTAGCTTTAAATAAAATTAATACAATTCTTTACTTTTACAACTAGATAGTCCACTAAGAAATGAAATTTATTTGAACTGCCTAGTTTTCAAATGAAAGCATTTTGAATAATGTGTAATAAATAAATGCTTTTGTTCTATTTGTTTTTAATACATTGTTTTATCTTCTAATTTAAATATCTTAATCATAACTGTATCTTCAATATTAGAGAGTATTGTTTTTATTCTTAAAATCATAAACTATTATTAAAGAACGAATTTAAATGTCTTTTTAGACCTACATACCTTTGGCTACATCAGCAAATCCAACTTTGGCCTTACTAAGTGAACCTGGAGATAATCAAATTCAAACTCATGTGGAAGATCTCAATTTATTCGATATTCTCCAACCTGTTTTGTCACATATTCATTTGCTATGGGAATTGGTGATTGTCTCTGAACCGATTGTAGTATTAGCTTCATCCCCCACACATTGCTCATCTATGGTCTTAGCTCTAACACGGTAATAACTTATATTTTGATATATAAATGAGTTTGGAATAATCATACAAGTGACTTTGCATCAAATTATCTTATTTTTTATAAACCCAATCTACAGCTAGTTTTGATGTGGTATGCAAGCTGTAAGGTTGTATAATTGTTGTTAGGCCTCTCATAAAAATAGATTTGTTTCATATGCTGTTGACTAAGTCCATTCAGCAAGATATTCTATACGTTTGTCTGTTCTTTGGAAACCACACTTTGCAGTCACTTTTAATAGGTTGTATTGGTATTTCAAAAACAAGAGAAGCTAGGAAAGGTATTTTTTTTATTGGTCTGTTCCAACAATGATCAGAAATCAGTAATTGACACTAGGATTCTGCACAGTAGATTATTTAGACTACCAAATTCATACTGCGCACAATCCTGGTGTCAATGACTGGTTTTTGATCATTGTTGCAACATACCTTAAATATGAAATGGAGAACTTAGGTGTGGTTACATGGGTGCCCCCAGATAAAAACTATATAGGCCTATGAAAATAGTGTTTTATGCACCGTTCTAAGAACACAACCTATTTTAATTTTTTTCCAAACAACTTGAAACATGATATTGACATTGAAAATCATAGTTTGTTACATTATTCCAATGTTTTATTTGACGTTTCAGTCAGTTAATGTTGGAATTGACGACATCAAAACAAATAAAACAGATAGATACAGTGGGAGTTGTATTTAACTAATTATAAAATATGACAATTATGAAAAATTACATTGATACTTGTGTCAATTAGTATGGCTATTTGTATATTATTTCTAGAACAACGTGAAGTGAATAATCTAATACTCCTTCTCATGACCTAATGCCAACTAGTAAAGTCCAAGACTCCTAAGTATGGTAAGTCTTGGTCTAGTAGTACTTTTGTAAATAGGTCTGCTTCAATTTCTTCAGTCGTCATACATTTGACATTTATTATTTTTATTTTCGTTTTATATAAATTACCTTATAAAATGCATTTTAGTATGAATATGCTTTGAGATTGTCCTGTTTTCTGCGGGAACAAAAGAGAGAGACAGAGGTTTAAACACGCCATATATATTTATTTCACAAGATAGATAATTTGATGCAAAGCTGTCAGATGGTGATTCTTTTTCTATAAACGTCCTGTTGCTTTTTTTTGTTACTGTATATAGGCTAATATGTCCACTACAATTTTGTGGCGATTATCGCCCATACTTCACTATACATGATAGCGAATTTAAGCAGTTCACGAGCAAGGCTCAAGGTCCTCCACCTGTGATACTTGGAGTAACCAATCCATTTTTTGGGAAAACGTTGCACCACTGGCCGCATACGATACGCTTAAGCGACGATCTGGGTAAAAAAGCATGTAATTACTAAAAATCAACTTCATTTGAAATTGAAATATTTTAGGTCAAACTCAAAAATACAAATTGAAAAAAACAGCTCCGACGAGGATGATCGATAATACGCCCGGTGTTTACACTGCTTACAAGCCATTCTTGCAAAAAGATAAAAATATTATAAAAAAATTGTTAAGTGGTGTCAGCTCAAAAAGACCATACGAGGTACAGACTGCAATACTTCGAAGACATTTATTGGAGCTGACACAAAGTTTTATGATTCCTTTGGAGAGGTACATCGCCAGTTTAATGCCCCTTCAGAAGAGCATTTCACCCTTTAAGGTATTACCTACAAATGTATCCTACTATTTTTTTTGTTTAAGGGCTATTGCCAATGGCTAATGGTTTGAAATTATTTTAGGCACCACCTTCTCCTTTGCCCTTCAACCCAGATCATTTTTTCGCCACTCTAGAATCATCTGGACCCCAGTTAACTCTAAACAACACTGGAATTAGGGGTGATTGGGTAGGATTGTATAGAAAATTCTTTAGATCTCCTAATTTTAAAGCATGGTTCAATACTAGATATTCCGATTTGACTCTAAAATTACAAGCCCTCCAGACAGAAGCCTTATCGAATGCTGTAAGTATATTTAAACTATTAAAAATCGTCATTAATAGGCAGTATAGAAATGTCATGAAAGTGTAACAGAGCTGACATATTTATATTGAAAGAATTCCTAAATTGTTGCATAACACTATATGTCATTATACTTAAGATCGAATTATATCCAAAGAAAATAATTTTCAACACTCTACCTTTGATTTTGCTTACCCTTATTTGGACTCTTCAATAAGAAATAGACATCTCGATTTTAGTTTCTAATGAAATCTGCACTGACAACAAATTCAGTCACCTACAATAATTTCGGTTACGAAAGAATAGGTAGTCACTGAAGTGGACTAGCGGTAAGGGCATGTGTCTGGAGAACGAAGATGTCTGGGTTCGAATGCAGGCGACAACAGGCTTTTTTCAAATCTCCAAGTATTGGTTATCACCTATGGGGTTCGGGAATGGTTTTAATAATTCGTAAGGGGATTTTTGATTTTCAAATATTCTAACACTTGCAATCTATGATATAGTAAATGCACAATTTTTAGTTACTGAAGTAGTTACACATTTCTGACATTTTTTACTGCCTATAATAGACGGCCTCAACTATAACATAGTTATACAACGTAGTTACAACTAATCTATATAACAGGTCACATAAAGATGATCACAAGGTAAGTAACATAAGAACAGATCACATATCCAACCAAATTTCTCATTTAACACTCCCAAAGAGAAAAAAGTATATTAAAAATACTCTTTTTTTTTTATTTTTTAGGACTTGAAAGATTGGGTACAAGGTCGTCCAGAGGTGGAAGTAGTGGATATGGTTTTGCGGATTCGCAACAAGATCAGAAAGTGTGAACAGCACGATATACCCGTTAACGAATCTATAAAGGAAAAATTAAATAACCGACTGGACGAAATAGTCACAGCCCTTCCAGACGATCTGAAAAACATTCTACAAGTTTCATGATACTTGCTGAATTCTAAGCAGCAAAATTTTCGTATTCTGTTGATCTGACTTGGACTTGTTCTTGCTACAAAATTGTGGCATATCCGTTTCATAGTTAACATTATTGCAATAATTTAGTTACCCTATACTTTTTATATTTTATACCAGTTCTTTTGAAATATATATTTATAAAAAAACGAGCTATGTCACAGATGTACTGGATATTTATTTCAGACCAACGGAGAATACTGCATTTTCCTTGTAGAACTTGTTTGCATTTGAAAGCATTATAGCAAAATATTTACACAAATACACTCAGAATTTAATTATACAAAAGGAAAGTGTGAGATCCTTCATAAACAGACAATATAAACTTTGTCTGCATTGAATCTGTAATAGTTTAATAAGTCTGTGGTTTATTTGGGGAAATTCTGTATAATTAGGAATAAAAAGAAGAGATACTTTGTTGTTACTGAATATTTCAAATTTTAAGTGTCATGTATCAACAATATTTGCTCATTAGAAGCATCTTTTTTAATGTTTTGATTTGATATCTCTACGTTGACTGCTAATAAACGTGATTATTTTTAATCGAAAAATTTGAGCCAAACTTGAACTTTTTATGAACATTTTTAGTTCAGATTTTCTTTCTAAAAGAAACATCGTATTCTAGGTCCATTTTAGTCCATCGAACAAATTTTTTATATATTTAAACTCAGTCAAATGTTTATTCGTGTGTATATAAGACATTAAATAGTTTATTTTTTATTCAAGTCTTTTATTTATATCCCAGAAGAAAACATTCATTGGGTACTCCCAAAGGGCCCTCGACCGGAGTCTTTAGGCCTATATTTACAATTATTATATAAGTATAAAACATTTGATAATAAACAATATAAATTATTTAAAAAATAGAGTTCCCTAAATAAGCTTGTGAATAACTGACTTGGTTTCTCCTTATATGAAGATGTACAGTAGCGTGAGGTTTACTAGTACCTCAATTGCTGCAGTTGGCGTAGTACGCATGGCTCCAGTGGTATTCAGACAGGCGAGCCGCTGAATTGACCTATTGCATTTGTCTGAGCAGTTTTGGTTACCCATGCTACTGCGCCATAGGTTACCATAGGTCTTACCACCCTTGTGTAAAACCATATTGTCATTTTGGGGCTTAGACCCCAGTTTTTACCACATATTCTTCTACAACTCACGAGAGCCATTGTAACTTTGTATGCGAGTTTTTTGAGATGTTGATTCTACGTCAGCCTTTGGTCGAATATGACTCTGAGGTATTTGGCTTCTGTGACAAATGAAATAATGATGTTATTTAGTACTAATGGTCTGTCCTGTAAGTACCTTTTTTTGTGAATAATACAAATGTTTGTTTTTTGTTAATGTACAATTGCTCCTTTTTGCATCAATTGTTCACTATGTTTAGAGCTGTTTGAGATCGCTTCGAGACTGTGCCTGCAAATCGCGCCCTGACGATAATTGCTAGGTCGTTTGTGTATGCACTGCTAACCTTTTTTGGACGTTTTGAGTTGGTCGTCCACTAGAACTGACCACAGCATTTGAGATAGTATTCCTCCTATAACTTTTGCCTGTATGGTTGCCTATCCTATTCTCTAGGCTGGCAGTTATCCATTGGTATATTGTGACTGGGACGTTTCTGTGTTCTAGGTTTCGTTATTGACCTGGTTGTGGTATTATTGAAAACTCCTTCGATAGATCGTCCAGTGCTAGGTCAGCTGGTATGCATATTGGTTGGGATAGAGCGGATTTATTTTTATTATTTCGCCCCTGATATACCTGTCTGTCTATCAATCTTTCTAGCGTTTTTACTTGGAAGGAGAATAGGCTTATAGGGCGATACGACTGGCGTTTGGTCTGTGACTCTACCTACTTTGGCAAGGTAGACTACTTTCGCCTATTTGCCGAGATATATCTCCAGGCAATGCATGCTCTAACTATTTTGCATAGATGTAGCTATTGAAGTATCATAAGACATATTGGAAATAGTAGCAATCTTCCCTATGAGTTTGTAATATCATGACAACAAATGTTCTATAGAAATGGTGAAAGAAATAAACCTTTGGGAACACCTTGGGAAACAGAAAATGTTTCTGATAACACATTTTTTTAATTTTCCTTTCTTCTAAAAAATTTTAAGTAACCAAATGAGGTGTGATGTGGACAATTTACTTGGTATAATTTATTCAATAATCCTCTGTACCAAAAGAATGTCCTTGATTTGGTTTGAAGATGGATTTATATCCCATTATTTAATAATTTAAATAAATTAATAAAAAAATACACATAATTGGCGAAGTCAGTAGGATGACTACAAAAATATAGCCATCCTATGAATCTTGCAATTTTTATTGTAAAATAATGCTACGACCAGAAGAGAACATATTTTCTCGGTAAATTTTGTTAACTCTCTTCTAGGCTAGCATTTATTCATCGTCAGAACCTGTAGACGACCTTTTCTAATGGTATTAAATCGTCCAACTTGAGGTATAAAACACTGTTTATAGGAGAAACGCTCAACGTGTTAGGTTCAAGGAAGATAAAAGAAAGAATGCTATTCAAAAAAAGTAATTTATTAGAAGAAACTCACCCAAATCCAAGTTGTAAGTTGACAAACAGCCCTGCTAATTTTTTATCGATATTTATTTACATCTTAAACGTTAGTTATGTACATTTTTACCATGTTTTCAGATCGTATTTATTCTATTAATAAATAATTCTAATCTAAGGCTGTTTTGTCGACCTCTAAACAGTTTATAAGAAAAAATATTTTCTATACATTGTATTCAAACTAACAAACTTGTTTTATCACCTATAGTCTTTGTGGAAAAGAGCCTGCACAACTGAAAATGTTAGAGGGTTTATATTAAAGATCATTATCAATATTTATAGGTATTTTAATTTGTTTACTGTTTGTGTGCAAGGTTCTCGAGTACCTGAATATTTTCTTAATAAATTAAAAAGGCAGGAATAACGTCCCTCGTTAGAAAGGAGAAAATCCTCCTCCCAGAAAATTACTATTTGGGGTTATTTTTATGAAGCCCCGATATTAAAATGCACTCTAGCGCAGAAACAAATGAAATAAAAACATATCCATATAAAAATAATGAATAATATACGAATCATAAAATAATACTAAAGATATCAAATTAAAAGTAATTCAAAAATAAAAGTAGAAAGAACTTTTAGAGTAAACGGTTTAATATAATTAAGTAATCAGAAAAGTAGTTTTGCAAATACCAAATGGTGATTATATTAACAAACTAATATTGCTTTTGTATGATTGTTTTAACTTTTAACAGGCTCAAAGCACGAGAATAAATACCAGTTGTTATTTAATGGTTCTAAATCGTGGCGTTTGTGGTTCATTTTCATAATCCAATTTATAATGCACAAATGCTTGTACAATTGTACCAGATCTTCAAAAACCCCTTGCCGGGTATTTTAGATCTCACCCAAGAAAGCGCCGACCCCGGAAGCGAAGTCTAGGAACAATTTAAGATTCCCGTCCAGGCCCATTCTCTTCTGTTCACTGTCAACTTTTAATTATTTTTTCTTTATTTTTATTGGCAGGTGTTGCATGTCATAGCGTTTTATTATATATTTTTTAAGAATATTTGACTGTTTGATTATGTTTAAAAGTTTGTACTGAGTTTGTTTATTAATATACGATGATCTTGCTATTTTTTTTTAATATTTGTTGTGCATATACAACGGTGAGCCCAATGACAAATTAAAAAGCTTGGAAATGGTGGCACTGCAGCATTTATAATGGTAGGTAAAGAAAAAGTATCACAAGGGTGTACTCTAGCCCTATCCCAAATTTATTTGATCAGATGAGAAAATATCCTTTATAGGTAAAGATCAAATACTTCAAATTATCTAAGTTAATTAGAAAATTATTGTCTAAATAATATGGCTTTAAAAAATAATTCCATTAGGTAGCTATTAAAATTGATGAAATCATTAAAAAAAATGCATAAAATTGTTTTGCAACAAACAAAATTATGTTTAAGTTGTTATTATCATCAGTCATTTAGTGTTTCGCAAAATTACTGTTTTAAACTTTCAGATTACGAAATTATATCGAATTTAACCATCAGTAAATCATTTGCATATCAGTTAAACCATTTATTTCTCTATTAAGTTCTATTTGTTGTTTTAATAAGGCATCTGCTTGATTTTCAAATTCCTTAGTGATTTGTTCTGAAAATATTGCTTTGTCGAATTCGTCGCCTTCCTCTTGTTGCGCCGTTTTCCTTGAAACAATTATTTTATTGTACAAATCTAGCACTTGCTTGTCTACCTTTTCCAACTGCTCCTTCACTTCATTGGAATGCAGATCGTTTATTACAGCGGTCTTCAGCTTATTCAGTTCTTCTATGTTGTATTCATTCACTGTTGTTAATTCCTGCTGGCACTTTTTTATTTCGCTCAAGATTTCATCTTCAGGCATGCTCTAAGACAGACACAATATAGTATAGAAAGTTTTAAGAGTTGATATATCTTTAGGCTAACAAATAAATAATGAATTTGACATTTAATTTTTGGATCTAATAAAATATAACCTAAATACCTTTGTTATATCTTCTAAAGTAAGGATACCCTGTTCCATCAGTTCTTTTTTCAGTCTTCTATCTAAACAGGTTCCCAATTTTTGACCACCTGCTGATGACTTTAATTTTGCAAAATCAGATGCTGAAAATGATAAATGGGCCATCAAAACAAGAATTATAGAAGATATTGTTAACTTACATTTCAGTTTGCTAAATTTAGTTCCATTTTCCCCATTTTTTGGTTGGTTATGTAGCACCCTTTCTTCTATTAGTCCGGCCAGAAGTCGCTGGGTTTGAGGTATCGAGAAAGTTTCAACCATGCTAAAAGAGAGTTACAACACACATTTTAAGTGACACTTTTGAAATAAAAATATTTCTAAAATTTAGTTTAATAAATTCCCTAGGTATAACTTAGATATTACTTAAGGTAGTTTACTCGCGACAGTCGTACATAAAAGTATCGCCTAATGGTGAATACCAAAAGTTCAAAATCCTCAATGCTAAATTTTTTTATTTTTGTAAGAGACTGTACACAACACATGTAAGCTTTTAATATACGGATAAGTTATTATTTCAAGTAAAATCCATTCAGCAACATCGCAATTATATGAATGGTGGGCTATCAAGTGAGTGTGTATACCTATAGAAATTTGTGACTTCCTCATACTAATTTGAAGGGTTTGTTTCGGTTCAAACAGAACCGTCGATTCCAATTCTCAAATACAGTAAATTAATTAATTTTTCAAGAACATGTAGCCAGGTTATAACAACCTTTTAGCTGATCAAGTGTAATTTAGCGATTCTGAACTACTTTCCAAAAGAACCAAAACAAGCCTAAAGTAATCTAACAGACATTTACAGCGCGTTAATTGTAACGATTACAATGTTGCCAAGTTGTAATCATTGTACTCCACTACGCGTCGACTGCTTTAAAAAAAAATATTTTAAAAATCTATATCTTTTTACCAAAACGGTCAAAAAATACAGCGTTTTTTAGAAAATTTTATAACTTCTTGATTTACATTACATTAGTTTTTAAAAAATATAGTAAGATCCGTTTTCGAGATATCTTGAAATAAATTCATTGCTTGTGTACATAACAGGCTTCAAGAGTGTTAATTATGCACATTTTGATTGTTAATATCTCGTTTCACAGTCAAAAAATTTCATTTTTTTAGTTACGTCAAAAGACACTTTAGAATGACTCAATACCAAAAGTTCTATGAAGTATTACTTTACTTAGAGTTCTTTTTCTTAAAAACTTTTCTTATTTTATAAGGTTTACATTTAAATTTAACAATTAGTCACTTAATAATCACTTAAAAAAAGAAAGAAAAGCTAAACACCTAAGTGCATGGCACCTATATATGCTATATTAAATATTTACAGTGACATTATCTAATAGTGAGTAATACAAATTAATTTTCAGAAGTGGGATGTATCAGTCATTTAACTAAATGTCCTTGAAAAAATTGTTAGTTTACAGTAACATTGTTTAGCTCTGAATTGAAAATATATGTAGTTTGCTTATATTTTATATGTTCATTAGTAGCTTATTATAAATTTTGGGAGCAACTGTGGTTACAAAACACAACACATATTGTTGTCATGAAGCTGTTATCGGACTTAGCTCTTGTGTTGTGAGAATGTAATAATAATACTATCCATAATTCACCCCCTTACAAATGAATTTTAACCCCAAAAGCTGAGGTTGTCTGAGGAAGGGACGGTTATTATTTGCCGTGGCGCTCGGGGGCGACTTAAATATGATTAATGGTACCATTTGACTTACACGTGAAGAATTATATATGAAAATTTCAGCAAAAACAAAAGCACAGTATTCCAATGGTTTTTGAAGATTATTTTGACAATACAATTTTGTATAACTCTAAGAGGCTGGAAGTAAAACCCTCAAACAATTATACCATAGTTTAATTGTTGAAAAATAAGTATTTAGAATAAAAAAATTCTTACGCATGAAGTCCATTTTTCTTAATGTCATTAGTTGAAGAAGTCTTTTTATTATGTGATTTTCCTATATTTTGTTCATCATTTATAATTTCTTCTGACCAGCCATTAGCATAATGTTCGCCAATTTCAGGAATTTTTATATCTATTTCCTTAGAATATTCTTGAATAAGAGAATCTAGAAACTAAAAAAACACTTAATTATTTTCAATATTCTACAAAAGATAAATAAGTAAAGATGGTAATTTGAAAATATTTTTGCAGCTTAACTTACAGCGACGTCATCTTTTGTAACACTAGCACAAAAAGGTTCTATGGAAGCCCAAAACTTATCAGAATTATTCTTAGGCAAAGTAACTTTGAAGTCTTTGAATTTAGGTTTTTCATCAACCCATTTTCGTTTTAAAGAAGTCTAAAATACAGAATTTTTAAAAAATAATTAATTTGTTTATTTTGATTTACTTTTATTTGTGCCTTTCTATCGTGCCCTTCGTCATTTTTGTCTATTTCACCTATTTCTGCAAGCAAATACCTAATTCTAACGGCACTATTGGATAGAAGTTTTTCTAAGTCTTGTTGTAATAGATCCAAATCATCCATAGATACTGTATCTTCTCCAGAGTTTGCCAGAACTAAAAATATAAACAATGTATTCTCTTATGAAAATAAGCTAAAAAGGATTGAATCAGAAGAACATTTATAAATAATTGTTTGTAATATCAAAAATAAGAATTTCAACTGTCAATTTTGATGGTAAACAAATATTTTTCATTATGTTTTACACTTACTAGACGTATATTGTGGCAACAGTTTAGCATTATCACTTTGTTTAATTAAAGGGATATTTAAAAGATCAGGTTCTACTATTTTTCCATCATTTTTATGTCTCGTCGACGAGGATTGGAGTATATCTTTTAACTTTCCATTGTATCTAACATTATTCTTTGGTATTGTATAGGATGATCGTTTCGAACCATTCATCATTTTAATAACCTGTAACACAATCAATTGATTTTCACTTCAAAATATAAAATGTTAACGAAAATAAATTAAAAATCATAACCAAACCTGAAAAGTGAAATAGATACACTTAGCAAAAGCACCGTTGCCGATAAAAGTAAACTGGATAACTGGAAACTTAGAATGAATGTAGGCAACTTTCCATACATTGCTGACACGGTCAGAAATCTGTCAACAATGTTGCACCTTCACGCGTTCCGTTCAAGTTCTAGTTTTTCTTTTTTTATCTATCTCACTTTCATACCTTAATGAACAAGGCCAACACTATAAGCTAATGATGTAAAAATAACGCTCGGCACGATTTCTCAGTTCAAAGTTCTTGTAGTTATCAGTAGATGACGTTAGGAGTCATAAATTTGTCTATATTTAGATTAATTAATTTGGAGGGTAATTTTAAATTCCATAATTTAATAGGGTTTAACTATAAATACATATTGAAACAATAACTTTTTTTATATCGATCTCGTCAAAAAAAGTTTTTCTATACGAACAAACCTCGATTCAAAACAAAATTAATTTAAATTTTTTTCTAGGCCTACTTTCATTTGTTAAAATTCGAGAACATTCTCAAAATGGTAGTATGTTATTAACTTTTATGAAAAAAATTCTAAAGGTAATTTTTTAAGGTTTTTATTGCATTTCAAACAATACGCATGAATTGTTAATAAGCATATTAAATATTTTTGCAAAACTTTCTTCTGTTAGGTATTTAATTTTTGCAGGTGGAAGAAGCTGCTACCATTTCTCGGTCACTTCAAATCCAATTTTCACAGGTAAAATTTAGTATTTCATCATATTTTCGAAATTATTTTTTATTATGTTTCTGTTTGTTTAAAATTTGGGAAAAATAGGCGGTATATACCTATAGATACCTATCCATCATTTAATATATGGCAAGTAAATTCATTTCAGTTTGAGGTAAGACTAGGGGAACACTTTACAATCTGATTTTTATATGATATAAAATAGTGATATAGTATAGGTATAGGTACACATACTTATTTTAATCATTTTGATGAAGGTACCTGTGTATGTATGTAAGATTAATCTGAGGCTTAATAATTTATACATTTTCTAATGAAAGTCGCCCATTGACATTTGATGAATCTCACTAATAAAGCTAATTTGTTTGTATCAAAAACTGCATAATATAAAAACTAATTATAAATTCTGTGTGAACTATCGAAAGTATATTATGACTTAATAGGCATAAAAAAATATAGAGACTTTTCACCTTAAGCTGGTGACATATAGTGAGAATCGAATTCACATCTGTTCAATATTTGAATATGCAAATTGTTTAAGTAACCTAGCAGATCCGAATCCAGCCCAACAATATTTATCAAGTTTTTTATTAATTGTCTAAAAACTAGCTCAAATAATAAACAACTTGTGTTTGGTTTTAAACACTGATATTTCATCCTGTACATAATAAATAGTCCCTCACCTGACTGCAAAAAGTAACAAGTCGTGTTTTTTTATTGCTATGTTTGTAGGTGGGTACAGGGAAGAGGGGTGAACAATATGTGTACTATGTCCTGGTGATGGAGCTATCGTGTAATTCAAAGTAAAGTTGCTTATCAATGGATTTTTCGTTTTTTTGCTGGCATTAAAATAATATTCTTCTAGACTTCTACAACAATTAAAAAATCTCTTTGCAAGCATTTTTTTGTCCTGGTGTAGGGATTTCGGCCACGTGGATCTATAATTTGTGGGATATACCTTAAACGCGGTTTTACTGAACTTTTAAGGGGATATTGCAAACATTTTTTTTGCGTCGGCGAAAGTGTTGACATGCAGAAAAAATTGTAGCCTTGAATAGGTGTAAAATAGGAACTAAAAGTCTAAAAATGGGTTAATTGCTCTCATAAAGTTTGTATGACTCTCAACTAAGAGTATTGCCCTTTTTTTATTCAGTAGGTTTACCCCAATCACCATAAATTAAACTATTTTGTTACGCTTTACAAGAAAACTCGGGGTGAATAAGAGGTTGAATGGGATAAAATAAAAAATGCCCGGCAATATTCTTAGTTAACAGTCATACATTTTGGAAGCAATCAAACCTCTTTTACATAATATTTCAACCATCTAATCACCCCTGGTTTTCTAGAAAAATATGTCAAAATAGTCTAATTTATGGCGAATGGAATAGAACAACCTACTGAATAAAAAATGCTTGTAAAGGCAACCATTTTAGTTGAGAGTCATGCTATTAAGATTTGCTTTTGTTTTTGCAAAGTTTTACATGTTTTGTTTTTGGTTTTTAGAAAAATGACTGATATATGTAATACGTCAGATTTTGATTAAAAACAGTTCTTTCCTTTAAGTCTTGGTTATTGCTTTTTTTCGGTCCTCTCAACAGGTTATGAGCCCAGCAGAGAGAAGAAAACATTTAAAAGTTGTGTTGCTTTTTTGTATGGTTTTCTTCTAGAGATACGTTGTGTACGCATCTAGAAAAAAAAAGCATAATTTAAGAAAAGAAGATACGTTGTGTACGCATCTAGAAAAGGCATTAAGTATTTTAAAAAGGAGATACGTTGTGTACGAATTTAGAAGACAAAAATGGCGGAGAAGTCAATTGACCTCAGTGTTAGTAAATTTGATGGTCAGAACTACCTACAGTGGAAATTTCAGCTTAAGTGTGCTCTTAAAGCTAAAGGGCTCTGGGGAATAGCTGATGGAACCATAAAGTTACCAGAACTTCAAGCAGGACAAGAGGAGTGGTACAAAAAAGATGCTCAAGCAATGTTCCTTCTAACAGCGGCAATGAATCTAGACCAAATTACGCTAGTCGAGAATTGTGAAACTAGTAAAGAGATTGTAAATAAATTGGATTCAATCTATCTACAAAAGAGTGAAACAAATAAAATGATTGTTCATGAAAGGTTTCATCAGTACAGAATGTGTAATACTGACTCAATAGCTCAACATATAGCGAAAGTGGAAAATCTAGCTAAGCATGTGAAAGAGTCTGGTGAGTCAATTAGCGATGCAGCTGTAATGATGAAAATCATAAGTACTTTACCATTAAAATACAGAAGTTTTCGCCAAGCATGGCTCTCATTAGATGAAAACAAGCAGACGATTCCCAATCTCACTGCTCGACTATTAGACGAAGAGAAAAGTTTAACCGTATATGAAGAAGCTGAGACTGCATTAGCTACTGTTTCATTGAAGAAAAATAGGTACAAGAATGTTGTATGTTATAACTGTAGAAAAAGGGGACATTTTTCAAAGAATTGTCGAGAAAAGAAGGAAAAATTAAATTTTAACAATGAAAAAGACGGTGGAAACAACAGCAAGTATAATGGTAGTGCAGCTTACACAGGAACCATTGAAACTGCGTTTAATGTAGATGTAAATTTTGCTAATGTCTGGGATGACTACTGGATAATGGACAGTGGTGCGTCTGCTCACATGTCATACAGAAAAGATTTCTTTGCCAGTTTAAATGAAAACATTAATAGTATAGTAGTACTTGGTAATGGAGAAAGACTATCTGTAAAAGGAAAAGGAACAGTAAACATTCAAAAATTGCTGAATGGAGAATGGTACAATGCTACTATAAATAATGTTCTATTTATACCCAGTTTAACGAAAAATTTATTCTCAGAAGGCATCATCACTGGCAAAGGTATGAAAATTTTAAAACAGAACGATTTTGCAGAAATTTGGGACAATAGCGGAGTAATCGCAACAGCAGTGAAAGACTATAATAATATTTATAAGATGATGTTTCGCACAGTCATCAATAGCGCAAATATTGTCATTCCCGAAAGTTTAAAGTTGTGGCATGAAAGACTTGGACACTTAAATGTAAACGCAATTCGGGAAATGGTTAAGAAAGGACTTATAACAGGCGTGAGTTTCAGCGACACTGACAAGTTCTTTTGTGAAGCATGCGCGTTTGACAAACAGCACAAAATACCATTTGTTACAAAAAGTAAGCACGAAAAGCTAAATACCGGAGAACGTATATTTAGTGACCTCTGTGGACCTATGACCGTACCTTCAGTTTCGGGTACTCGATATTTTATGTCGTTGAAAGATGAATACTCGGGATATCGAGTAGTGTATTTCATCAAACACAAATCCGATGCGTTGGAGTGTTTCAAAATCTATAATCAAAAAGTCAAAACCAAATTCGGAAAACCGATCCATATATTGCACGTGGACAATGGTAAAGAGTTCTGTAACATTGAGTTCCAAGATTATTTAGACAAAGAAGGAATTACTCTTGAAACAACCGCTCCATACACTCCAGAACAAAACGGCCGTGTTGAACGTGACAACCGATCAATCGTAGAAAGTGCTCGTTCTATGATGTTTCAAAGACAAATGCCAAAATATTTATGGGCTGAAGCTGTCAGCATGGCAGTTTATATTTTAAATAGAACTTTAACAAGTCAAACGCCAGATTCTACCCCATACGAAATTTGGACTGGACAAAAACCATTCTTGGGGCATTTAAAAATTTTTGGCTGCGATGCTTATGCACACGTACCAGATGCGAGGCGAACCAAGTTTGAAGCTAAAAGTAAAAAACTAATATTCGTCGGCTATGACAAAAACTCTACTAACTATAGACTTTTTGACCCAATGACCAAGAAAGTAACAATATGTCGTAATGTAATTTTTAATGAGACTTCCAGAACTGTAAATATAAATAACATGGTTAAAATTAATCTAGAAATAGATGATATCACCGAATATCCAGAGATAGACACAAAGGATGTAGCCCAAGATGTTGTTGAACCTGAGATTCAGAATGAAGAGTCTGATCTGCGACCAAAAAGAAATATCAAGGTACCAGTAAGATATGAAGACTATCAGTTAAATTTTATTGAAGCAGATATTCCTCAGACGTACAAAGAAGCAATAAGCTGCACTGATGCTCAAAAATGGCAAGAAGCCATAAATGAAGAATTATCTGCTTTAAACAAAAATAATACTTGGCAGATAACGGAAATTCCACCCGATAGGAATATTTTGCATTCAAAATTGGTATTTAAGGTAAAAAGGTATCCCAATGGTGAGATTTCGCGCTATAAAGCTAGATTATGTGTAAAAGGTTGTGCACAACAACAAGGAGTTGATTATAATGAAATATTTTCCCCTACAACACGATTCGACTCAATAAGGATACTCCTAGCAATAGCTGCAGAAAATTGCTATAAAATGATGCAATTTGATATTAAAACCGCCTTTCTCTACGGTGATCTAGATGAAGAAATTTTCATGGCTATTCCAGAAGGCTTACAGAATGTAAATAGTACAAGTAATACAGTTTGTAAATTAAGAAAATCGTTGTATGGTTTAAAGCAGGCACCCAAGTGCTGGAACAAGACGTTCAACAATTTTTTAGAAAAATGTGGGTTTATACGGTCCCAAGCTGATAGATGTGTATATCATGGCTACATCAATAATATTAAAGTGATTCTTGTCATTTATGTTGATGATGGTTTGTTAATATCCTCGTCAAAATTGGCAATTGAAGAAGTTTTAGATGAGTTGAAAAGTAAATTCGAAATAACAATCAGTGAAGTCAACTATTATGTTGGACTTGAGGTTTCAAGAAATCCAATTAACGGATCTATTTTTATTTGTCAAGAGAGTTACATTAAACAGATAATAGAAAAATTTAGATTAGAAAATGCCAAGCCTTGCACTACTCCTATGGATCCCAACTGTGATTTGTCTCTAGATGCAAGCAGGTTATTAGAAGAAGATGAGGTTCCTTACAGACAAGCTATAGGTTGCCTATTATTTCTAGCCACTGTAACTCGGCCAGATATAGCACATGCAGTGGGAGTATTAAGCCGGTATGTAGGTAAACCTACTGAAATGCACTGGAATGCTGTTAAACGGTTAATTAGGTATTTAATTGGAACCCCTGATCTTGGCATTCTATATGAAAAACAAAATAAATTAAGTACCTTGGTCGGGTACTCAGACTCGGACTACGCTGGCGATCGTAAGACTCGAAGATCGACTAGTGGATATTTGTTCAAATTATGTAATGCTCCAATTACTTGGTCAAGTAAAAAACAAAATAGTGTTTCTATGTTTACTACTGAAGCAGAATACATCGCTGCATCGGATGCTGTTAAAGAAGTAATTTGGCTTCAACAATTTTTAATAGATGTTGGTGAAGATGATAAGGTTGTAAAGCCTACAATTTTATTTATTGATAATCAAAGTGCTATAAAATTGATAAGAAATCCTGAATTCCATAGTCGATCAAAGCATATCGACATTCGATATCATTTTATACGGGAAAAATATGAAGCTGGTGATATTATACCGATGTTTAGTAAAACTGATGATCAAGAAGCAGACATTTTTACAAAGGGACTGCATAAAAAGAAATTTGAAGAACTCCGCAATAAAATGGGAATTACTTCTAAAAGCTTTGTTAAATAAGATGTTTTTTTGGTTAACATGAAACTTTTCAAAAAGTGGGAGTATTAAGATTTGCTTTTGTTTTTGCAAAGTTTTACATGTTTTGTTTTTGGTTTTTAGAAAAATGACTGATATATGTAATACGTCAGATTTTGATTAAAAACAGTTCTTTCCTTTAAGTCTTGGTTATTGCTTTTTTTCGGTCCTCTCAACACATGCAAACATTTTAAGAGCAATTGAACCACTTTTCGACTTTTGATTTCGATTTTAAGCTTATTTCAAAGTTATAATTTTTTTTGCATATCATCACAAAATAATACTTACTTGCAATATCATCTCAGGTTCAGAAAAATCATGTTTAAGGTATATCCCTAATTTCGTTGAAAAACACAAATATCCGGTAATGTAATCGAAATCCCTACACCGGAAGTAGCAAAACGGGAAAAAATCCATCAATAAGCAACTTTACTTTGAATTTGACATGTTACATGACAGTTACATGACACCAGGACATAGTACATGTTATTCACTCTACTCCCCTTTACCCTTTAACTACAAATAGCAAGCAAGAAACACGACATGCTACTTTTTGCAGTCCGATGAGGGACTATAATCAAAATGAACAAAACTTTATGACTCAAATAATGTACTTATATATTTTTTCGGACACACAAATGTTGTTTTTTTGACGATGGAATGTTTTAGACCAAGCATTAATTTTTATTAAGAATACTTTAGAAAAATGAATAAGGTATGCAAACTTTTTGATGAACCCTGTATGTTATGTACATCAATTTAAATGTTTTTTTTTTTTAATTTTCTGATGGAGACAGTGAATAACCGTCTCTTAAATGAGTAAAACGAATAAAGTAATAAAGATATTATATTTTATAATAGATAATACTTAGTATGCAGTTTGTAAAAGGTGGCTAAACGCTAAACGATCTAATAAAAAAGGGGACCGGTAGCCTTTGGCTACTCCGTGCCTGGGCCTGGGCCGAAAACGGCGCATAATAAATAATTCAGTATTGTTTTGAGTTGAATATTCATTTAAGAGAAAGGTATTGGTAATCTAGGATGGGTCGCAATCAAAATGTTAGTAACTATTTGCAAGACATAGTCGACACAGCAAAGGCGTACAGTCACAAAATATTTCTCTTGAATTCCTTCGGATTCTAATAGAAGGAGCAAGCTTTTTATTGTTTTTTGACAAATTTACCCTTCATATTTTTCATTCTAATAGGTGGTAGCTCCACACGAATATCTCTTTTAAGATTCTTCTGATCTACAAAAATGAGTCTCATTATGCCTATTGTGCATCCTCCCATTTAATAGCTCTGTTGGTTGCAATACTTTTGACACTAGGGCATTCGAACCAGCAGATGGATAACAAAAATTTTTTTTTCGTGGTCAACATCGCCGGAATGTTAACAACCCTATTTTTTATGAAATTGTATTATTTTTAAACGTATTTCCGCTTTTTATTTTGAAATTAATTAAATCTTTCGCATTAATAACAATTTCGGGCCGTAATTTCCTCTTTGGCCAGCAGCTACGTCTTTGAGAAGCACGGAACATCAGGTAGGTACAAGGTTTGTCGGTAAACAAGAGCTACGTTCAGCGAAACTGGTGTCTTACTGTTTTATTGCTATTTATTAGTTGATAATAATTAGCTCATTAGAACTTTGACTTTTCAAATGAGAATTGCTGAGTTCTTGGTTAACGAAGCATATTCGATGTAAAATTCGATTAATTAGAAAGTCAAATCATTGCAAAATATCATTTTTTTTATGAGATTTTTTTTAATTAGCTGTACCTATTCAATACGACGAATAAAATAGTATCGATATAAAAGTACATTCTGTAACGTTTGACTAGGTATTTCAATATTTTCCTTATTTGAAAGTACAAAGGTATATTTAAGTATACACATTTTAATAAAGAAATATATTCTGCCATTTTTGAGCAGGTACCAACTAATTTGATTATAAAATGTAGTCTAATTCACGTAAAACTTATCTACCATATTTTTTTCAGATTCAACTATAACGCGAACCGTTTATATACCGAGTGGTTCATTCTAATTCTGTATAACCAAGATACCGGGTGATTTATCAATTTTGCTTATTTCTTTAATTATTCATAACTTTCGGACCAAGCTGTCCATTTTTTCAAATTCACTAGGTACATATATTATTTGTCTTTGTACCGAATAGCGTATATGTAAATAAAAGTTGAAATTCAGGTACCTACGGAAAAAATAAATTTGATAAACTTCAAAACAACACATATTAGAACTTTGAAAATTTGTTTGCATATTTGAAAAAAAAAATTTACTTATTAATTTGAGTCAAAACTAAATGTTTCGATAATAGACGGTACAAAATTTCCTAATAAATTTTCCAGTTGTAATCAATAAAATCATTAACCTTAAATATGATCAATTTTAAACAAATAATAAAAAGAGGAAACATTCACATTCCGAAAAAAAACACTTTATTTCGAGACACATTAACACAGCAAAAATTTTACTGTTAAGAAAAAGCTAGAAACCGATAATGTATAAAAACTCAAAAAAAAATTGAAAACTAAATAATCATAACAATTGCTCAAACAAGTGCTCAATATATAATTACATTTTTTGTAAAATTTCTTAATTGATCCTTAATTACCACAAATTAGGATAACACACTTAAAGTGTATTATTAACTAAAATAAACAATACATAGAAACCAGTGGCGTACCCACGGGGGGGAAGGGGGGTTAATGGGAATATATCCCCCCTGGAAGAAAATAAAAAAAAATTAGAAAAAGGGTCCTCTAAATTGCTTTATAATAATTACTAAATCAAATACATGATACACGTGTTATAAGTAACTTAATAAATAAAAATTTAAATTGTCTCAAAATTGTTTTGAGGAGATTTTGCGGCACTTTAAAAAACGAGTTTTCTGCTTGCATTATCGTCAATATATAAAATAGAATATTCAAATTTACAGTAAAAATTTGTTCCGTGTTCAATTTTGTTATCCCCCAAGTTCCAGATCTGGGTACGCCACTGATAGAAACTATGTTAACATTTATTATTATTCACAATGCATCCAAAGAGACAATGATCAAGCTCTGATTGAAATATTAGAAATGAGTAAAGGACTTTTTCTACGACTATAATATTACAAAACTATTGTTGACTAAGACTTGAGTTAAAGATCCTACCAATTGGTCCATTAAAGCAACCGATTTAACGCCTGTATATTTTTGTTACGGGGATATGTAAAAAGTTAAACCGACCACCGCCGAAGATATAAAAATACGCATTCGTAATGCTGGTGTTATTAATTTAGAGATTTCAAGTAATGTACCTAACTCAGAATGTGCATTGACTATAATGGACATCATTTTCAACATTTATTGTAAATTATAAATTTATTGACAATTTTGAGCAAAATTGATAAGTTTTGATTATTTTTAAAGAATTAGAGTGGTATACGTTGCTATACATGTTGTGTGATAGAAAGATCAAACTTTCGATCCTACTTTGCCTGTGTTAGAGTGACATAGTAAATAGCGTTCGCACGTGTAGGAGAGGAAAGGATATGGTATCGACGTTGCCAGTTACAGGCCGATAATACACTACCGACCGGTGATTTGACTTGTGACTGCCAACATTGATAATCTGTTGTTTCTTTTGCAGCATGTACGAGCTCATTTACTATTCACTCCAACACAAGCAAACCGCAGGACTAAAGATTTGATATTATGTATGAGGTTCTCTGGGTACAATAAAGACACTAATACTGATAATTATTTAATTATTCTGTAATAGTGGACAAGGCTGTGAGGTTAGTTTTACAAGCAAGCTCCAAAATTTCAAATTTTGAACAGTTTGCGAGTGAAACTTTAGTCCTCGAAAACACGAGCACTGGCCGGAGGTTCCACTAGTGATGGGCCAATGGGCTGTGCTATAGAGAACAGAGTAAATGATAATGAATGTTTATAAGTGGGTCGCGTCGCGTACGGGATGGAAAATATGGAGTGAGCAACAGGAGTCTTCAGATGCAGATGAGCCCTCCCACTGAAGAGAATTTAATTAGCACTTATTACAACGGTGAGTGATATTTAATAGAGTTTTTAACAATACCCGTATCCCACGTGATCAAATTGCAATTTCAATACCTTCAGCAATAATAATATTTCAGTATTTTCTTACAATTTTTTTATGATAAAATGTTTGCTTAAATTTAAAAAAAAATTGCACATTCTCCAAAAATATGTATTTTTGTGTATAGATTTTACCAGAAATTGTTTTTGTTATAGGTCCATTAGTGCTTCGGAATACGAACTGTTGGGTAAGTGAAAAAACTTTTATATTTAAAGTACCTACATGAAATATATTTAACATTGGGGTCTATTCTGTAACAATTCCTTTATAGGGACCGTGCGTCATGACTTTAACGCCAACTGGTGACAAAAATGTGCACTTTTTGGGGGAGATTTATTAATGTTTTATACGGCATTTATTGTTTAGTAATTATTATTTAAATAAAGTCGAATTTTTTTCGTAATATCATTATCGAAAAAACTTGTTGCATCCGTGGATGTACAAACATATCGCTTTGGAAACCTGGATTTGATTCGGAAGTAAAGAAATTTTATAAATTTCCACAGAGCACACTTCGTGTCTCCCACCCAACGATATACATAATTACATAGATTGCTTATCCATATGTATCTATCTTGTATCAATTTTGAGCACTTAGTTGTAAAAAAATCATTTACAGAACCGGTTTATGGAATTAGAATCTTTAGTGTTTTTTGTCATTAAGATTTTTACATATTTAAATGAATATTTTATATAAATATAATTTTACAGATAATTAATGGTTTATTCTGTTAATTAAAACTAATGTAGAATGTTACTGTGAAATTAGAATGTCCAATTTGACAAACATATCATACAATTTGTTAACTATTTCTCATTTATCACTAAAGTGGCGCTGGGAAACAGTAACAAAGCCTACACAGAACACGTGGCTAATAAACGTAGCAGTTGATGCCGATGACACAATTACTGTCAAAAGGGATTGCAACAAATGTTAAAATATTAAAAATGCAGTGATTTTCTATAAAATTTTTAGTAACATTACTATTAAACATTACTCAGAATAATAGATAAGTGTCCAATTACAACTCTTACAAAAGTTGTTTATGTCTCATATTAAAGTTGTTTACATTACCTTTACAAAGTTGTATTATATATTGCAATTATGTGTTTTATATAGTGTTATTTCTGAAATGAGAGTGGTCTAAAATTATTTACATCCATCCTTATAAAAATTGTTTAGATCTCTTAATATTATTTAACTACATGGAAACTCAACTCTCAAAATACATAATAACGCGTCTTGAATTAAGTAATTATTTTCTTTTTCTAAAGAATAAAACGCTGAAATTTTATTTTAAAACACATTTGAGCTAGAACGACCTATTTCGTGGGCACTAGGAAAGGCAATATAGCAGTGCACATTGCAACCCGCTTTTCATAATCGTTTTTATAGATGAGTGAGCAATCTGTATAAATATGTATAGCATTGGGTGTCTCATAAACGTCTAAGGTGGATGAATGACATTTCTACTAACAAAGAATTATTATTATTATTCTCAATCTTTGTTATTAATTTACATTTTTAAAATGTTATTGTAATACTTTTAAATTCAGTGTTACTAAATACCGAGATTTTGACATTGGATACACTTGCTTGAGGTACAACTTTACAATTTATTGTCACTTAACCATTTAAATCTTTTTGCTTAAAATGTATATACATGTCCAGATTTTAATAATTTTTCACATTTTATATCATTTTGACCATGTAAACGATTGTTTGTTACGGGCCGGTATCTATATTTAACTATATTTAATATTTTAAAAAATATCCTTTATTTTTTACTTGCAATGTTTACCCCATTTAATTCTAAAATTGAACACTAGAGAGGGCTTACTTCGGCACTAGTGCTGCCTCTATATTTCACGCACGGTCCCTATATTTAAAGGCCTTTAAAAATATTTTCTTCTTTTACTTCTGTCATTATTTAAACGGATCTTTAAAATACATTAGAGGACTATCTTAAAGAAATCTGTTTAAATAATGACAGAAGTAAATTAACGAATACAAACATATTTTTAAAGGTCGCCAATATTTTTAAAGGCCGTTAAAATAAAGGAATTATTACAGAATAGACCCCCTTTACTGCCAGTTCGACCTTTATAATATGCTAGATAAAAATCGATCGGTGCACATAAGTAAAATTTGACAGGTTGGAGCTCACCGCCTGTCAATTTCAAGCGTTCTACGTCACGTTTTCCACTGGCGTACTCCCGTAAGTTGTATTAATTTTTATTAGTAACGTGATATTTTAATTAGTATTATTATTGGGATATTTATTAATCACAGACAATTTCTGTGGTGGGAACTTAAAAGATCATGGAGTCGAATTTTTAGGAACATAAGATTTTTGATTTGATGTGTTAAAACGGTCTATTTATGCTGAGAAATGTTAAAATTACTCATTTTTTTGAATACTCTGTACAGATAAAATGATATTTCTAAATCTTCTAAATCTATGGCAAGTTTAGTAAAATCTGGAATAGAAATAAAATAAAATTTTATGCCACAGAAGGATTTCTATTAGGTTATTTTTAATATAATTATGATTTCTGTTGATATGACCAGATTTTAATCCCAATGGGCTATCGTGTGTATTTTTTCGGGTTTTTCTCATCCTTTTTATTATAAAAGTTTGATCTTTTTTGGCCGAATTAGAAATTTGCGGCCGAGTCCATACTTTTTTAATATTCTTGTTCCTTAAAAGAGACAAATGAAATAATAGTTTTGAATTTATATTAATCTATTAAAAGTTGTACTAGAATTACTAACGGTAAGTATGATAAATTTGTGTTTATAAAAAGCGGCCGTAAAGTAAATGCGAGCAAAAATGTTAGGTATGTTAATAAATCCAAAAATGTAATTTTTTGTGACAGTCTCCTAACAATTGTATTTTTTAACAGTCGTAGATATAGATAAATATTGATCTTACGAAAAGTAAATAAAAAAAATTGACCACCGTGTATGAGCAAGATCAGCGACGGTCCCATACCGTGATTCATTCGTTAGTACTTACCTATGAGATGTCAGGTTGGTTTACAAAGTAATAAAAACAAAGAGAATGTTCGGTGGAATGTATGTCGCTTAGCGTAGCTCGAATTTACCTCGAAACTCATTGGATCATCTGCGAGACTAGAAGGTAGGTAATAGTAGTGTATACTATCATGGATGGCATGGTGATATTGGTGATGGTTCAGTACCAACTTTTCATTAGAGATGGGCTTCAAATGTATTTGAATTCAATTCGTTGTTGTTAAATCAATAGTTTGGTTGGGAAAATATTACTAGTTCTTAACATAGCGAGTTATAGCAGTTAGCAGTACAGCAGTCTCACACTTGAAATACACATTTACAGTTTCTCATACTTGATACACATGAGAGAGATAAATTTGGACGCCAATATAGATCAACATATTCATTCCAATTCCTTTTACAACTTTGACAATTTTATCTGTCATTCGGTCATCTTCAATCAGTTTCTGTTACTTGTTGCAGAAATCGACGGTATCTCCTAATTCTTCCATCACTCAGGAAAACGCGTTCAATAGCACATACGAGTAGGAAATTATCATTCCTTTCGAGTTGAACATTACAGTACGAATGTTAAGTTTACCCCCATGTGAACTCCGTTATTTAAAAAATAAGTCAATTTTTATTTTAATTGAATCCTTTTGTATTGTAAACAATTTCCCCTTTCAACCCCTCCACGTGACAGCTATCCCCTATTTTTTTTAAATAGTAAGAAGGGTCGTGTGGCCCTTTATCGGAAAGGTCTTAAAATGCGAAATTCAAAAATGTGTCACATATTTTTAGTAATCTAAACCTAACCATATGTCTGTTAAAATAAGTAATTTTTATCAAGTTCACACTAAACACTTCTCTTAATATAAAGCTGTCATGTCTAGATTTTAGACAAATATGAAAAGTAATAATTAATTGTCTCAAAACAAAACCAAATACCAAATTTAAAACGATCATAATTAAATATGTTCCTCTGAGGCTGGTCCAACACGATCAGACGACTACCGCATGATGGTGTCACGAGTTGGATCACCTCAAGAAGATGGCTAGGAAATTTTTTATTAAGGCAAGAACCACAAAACTCAAAGAGGACTGGGAAACAGAGAGATGCATGGAGATCCTACTGGGAAGAAATTGAAGATTTCCCGCAGGCAGCGAAGCTTCAAAAAGCTCTCTCAAAAGATCCACACCTACGCATTGGTGAGCTAATCAAAGAGGATGGCACGAAAACTGCCAACCTCGAAGATAGCATCAAACTTCTGCTATCAACACACTTCCCTGACTCGGTCATCACAGACGTGACGGACTGGGCAGAGAAAGAATACAATCCATCTGTCTATGATTGGCAAACTGCCAAACACATTGTAAACAATGAAAAAATTAGATGGGCAATATCCAGCTTCTTTCCATTTAAATCGCCAGAACCTGACGGAATCTATCCAGCCCTACTTCAGTGGAGTCTGGAAGAACTCGCACCGCACCTGGTGGGTATATTCAGATCCTCGTTGGCTCAGAGGTATATATTTCAAAAATGGAGAGAGGTAAAAGTGGTATTTATACCCAAACCTGGAAGGATGGATTATACTGTCGTTTTCCATCAAGACATTGGAAAGGCTATGCGAAAGGTACATAAGGGATACGGTGATTACAACAATACCACTACACCCAAACCAACATGCATACACCCCAGGCAAATCTACTGATTCAGCCCTTCATCTAGTTGCTGGCCGGATAGAAAGATCCCTGGACAATAAGGAGTCCGCCTTGGGTGTTTTCATAGACATAGAAAGTGCTTTTGATAAAACCATCTTCCCAAAGATAAAACACTCACTAACCAACAGGAATGTTCCACAAATGGTTAGTGGGTGAATACATAACATGCTCTCAAAGCGAGCAGTAAACATAAGTGTAGAAGATGTGAATATAAGAGGCGTGGTTGCGAGGGGATGTCCACAGGGAGGGGTGCTATCACCTATACTGTGGAATATGGTCCTTGACACCCTCATCAGCCGCCTCAATAATGACAGTCACTACACAATAGCATATGCAGATGACCTGGTCATTCTGCAAACAAGGAATTTTGAGAACATACTCTGCGAAAGAATGCAAGTAGCTCTAAAAATTATAGAACAGTGGTGCAAGGACCATTCACTGTCTATCAATCCTAAGAAGATAGAAATGGTCCTTTTCACAAATAAAAGGATGAAAATGGAATTAAAACCTCCAGAACTTCTAAACACAAAACTAAACTTTGCAACAGAGGTGAAGTACCTAGGTCTCACCTTTGACAGCAAGTTAACTTGGAACTCACATTTAGAAAACAGAGTTAAAAGAGCATACATTGCTTATGAACAATGCCGCCGAACCGTGGGGCGCACCTAGGGTTTCTCCCCCACAGTCGTCGCATGGACTTACACGGCTATCATAAGAGCTATGCTAACATACGGTGCAGTTGTCTGGGTACCGAAAACCCAAAAATTAACAGCTATCCGTAAACTAGAACAAATTCAAAGAACAGCATGTCTCAACATAACAGGAGCCATGAAAACAAAACCGATTAGAGCCATGGAAGTCATTCTTTCTCTCACTCCCCTTGATATTTACACCAAGGAAGTTGCTCTGACGACAATAACACGCCTCCGCAAGGTCGGAATAGAACCTGATGTAGGATCTGGTGAGGCGAGACGTTACTTTTGGCAGAAGGCGCTCGATACGCTCCCATTGCTTTAAGCGAACATGGACTCCATCTCACGGAAATATATCTTTCATAAGTCATATAAAGTTATAATAAAACAAATAGAAGAGGCGGAAGTGGCAGGTGCGATACATATCTACACCGACGGTTCTAAAACAAAACAAGGCTCAGGATGTGGAATATACTCCAGATTCTTAAACCTAAACATAAAATGGGCTGTGAGCAATAGTGCCAGTGTAGTTCAAACAAAGCTAACGGGGATTCTCATAGCAGCAAAAGAAATAACCAGAAAGAATATCACTGGAAGGAACATGCTCATCTATACAGATAGCAGACAAGCACTACTCACCCTGAACAGATCACGAATTTATTCAGGATTAGTACTAGAATGTCACGAAGCTTTGGCCGAAGTATCCATTAACAATGTGGTCACCTTAAGATGGATTAAAGGTCACGCTACATCGAAAAGTAACCGTCTTGCTGATTCACTAGCCAAGAAAGCAGCCAACCAAATACTTTTTGAACCTGGCCCTTCTATTGGCCTGACAAAATCGGTAGTGACAGACCTAATCAAAGAACATTCTCTTGTGAAATTCAAGGAAAGATGGGATAAATCAAGAAACTGCAGAGTTGCCAGGGAGCTCTTAAGTTATCCTGACAACACTGCAGCAAACAAATACTTGACTATGACTAGACAAAATCTGCGCCTAGTCACAGGCATTCTGACTGGTCATTGCCAAGTACGAAAGAATCTCCATATCATGGGGCTGTCAGAATCCTCACTCTGCAGAGGGTGCGAACAAGAAGATGAGACCATCGAGCATATCCTTTACGATTGCTCAATGCTCGCATTTATTAGAAGATTTGTGTTCGGCGAGTATCGGCTAACACCGGCCAATATAAGAGAAGCACCTCTTGGCGACGTTGTCAACTACATTAAATCTGTAGGCTGGCTCACGAGCTAGGAGGTGCCTATCATCTCAGGAGGATGCACAATGGGCCCAATGAGGCCTAAGTGCCGTAGGGGGTAACCCACCCTCCACACGTTACATATACAGAGATATAGAATAGGTTCATTATTATTTTTAAGAATATTCACATATTCCCATTGAATAATTTTTTGGTTCAATGTGCGATAACCTAATTGTTGGGTTTATTTTAGTCCGTTACTTTTTGATTCAATATTTATTATTTTAGGATTTTTTGTGGATTCTTTAGATTTTAATAATAATTATGCCAAGAGACTCATTCTAACAAAAAAATTTGCCTCCCCTTTCATTCTCTCCACGTGACAGGTAGAGGTAGAGGGGTCGTGTGACACTTTAGCGGAAATGGTTAAACCTAACCGTCTGTCTGTTATAAACGAGTTATTTTTATCAAGTTCACACTATACGCTCTTTTAAATATCGAATTGACATGTCTAGTTTTTTTGACAAATGTCAGGGAGTGAACACCTTTTGTACTAATTTCTCATCATCAGAACTTTTGAGATCATATGATAAATAAAATTTTGTAGTAACAGTATACACTTGAGCCGGTTTAACCAATAGGAACATAATGGAGGAAAATTCAGAAGAGCAGATATCATACATGTACACCTCCAAACTTTACCAATGACTAAATGATACAAATTTCACGTCTGTTTGTTTTGCGTAACGGTTATAATCTTGGATGTTGTTCTACCTCTATTTCTAATACAAAGATATGCTTCCGCACGTGAAAGTAGTGTTGCAAGTATCATACAGGTATGGTATTTTACGCGCTCACTCGATATTTGCATCGCTTTTTTATATTACGAAATTATTCATAAAAGTAAATCTTAAAAGGAACAGAAACATTTTGAATATTCATGAATTGAAAAGAAAACGGTTTTGATATTTATTTGTTGCATTTAAAAGATTCCCATAGGCCATCATACCTAAAATTATTACATTTTCTATTCTATTCTACCCCTACTAATAATTCCGCTGTGATTTCATAGTTATTTTTCTACTTTGAACTTTAGACTATGTATAAAACTTTTTTCATCAATATAATATATCTTTACTCGTAACATTATTAATTGTAACAATTTTATTAATTTTCGTTATATAAAATTCTTGTTGCATTTTACTTTAAACAACTACGAAGATTATTTATGTGACGAGGCCGAAATATATTTAAAATATTAAACGAACTTACCTTAAGTAAAGTTCAATCTTAATTATGTGTATGTATTTATATTATACAGTATAATTTGACTAAATTTGGTAAACATTTTTGGTGTTCATAAAATACATGTATCAGTAAAAAAATCAGTTGAATAAACTGCCCGTGGCGTATAACATGGATAAGTAACACCTTTGTCCCCCTACATTTTACGCCACTGCCCAAAAAATTATTTAGACAATAATTTTAAATTTTTTGATATTTTTTAAATAAATCATGTAATGGAGAGTTGGGGAATTGTGCGCACTTAAGCGAAATCGTTATAGCACTGATAGCATTGTAGATAATTTAAATGTAAATACCGTAATGGGGGTACTATTTAGTCTACTCTCAGGACGTAAATTAATTTTAGGAAAAAATTAAATATTTAAAGTACAATACTGCTGAAAGTACAAAAGTGCTCTTGCTCACCATTCCCCGCCGTTGCGGGTAATGGTGCGCAAGTGTTGGGGAATCGTGCGCATTAAAAGTATTAAGTATAAGTTAAAACCAACACTAACTTTAAAATCATTTATTGAAGTTGTGGAACATAACAGAAGACATTATACTAACTCCTAATTTGATCATAGGTCAATATTTATAATTTTTCGGGGTATCTGAGCCAGTACATTCGGCATGATTCCAAGTTGAGCAAAGGACACATCTGTACCATAATTCTCGTTGCTTGCCAAATTCACCACAAATACCACAAACTTCGGTTAGTTTCCCTGGCTGATTCAAAGGTGGCCGTACGAAGCTCAGCCCAGCATCATCTTCAATATCATCCAGCTTATTGTCGTCGCAAATATTCGACACATCTATTGATGAATCAGATGATTCAGGCGTTGGCGGTTTCTTTTGTGTTCTTTTGAATTTCTTTGAAGACGACGGAATTGATAATTCACTGTCCAAACATTTACGAATAACTCCTTTATCCTTCTTATCTTTCAGTTTTTTTTTTGGTTTTGATTGCTTCTTCTCGTTGTCTTTTTTCTCTTCAGCTTCTTCTAGTTTTGTTTTGATGGGAGTGCTCGTAAGAATTTCCGATTTCTGTTTATTCCTAGATTTTCTTTTTGTTGCCTGGTTAACTTTTGTTTTTGGTATTGGAGCCATAGCAAAGAAAGAATTATCATAAGACGTAGATGGCTGAGGGCTCAGATCTCTCTGATGTTGTAAATCTGGGTGATTATCTGGAAGAGTTGCTGCACCATCTTGACTGGATGAAGTTTCAAGTTTTCCTACATGGTGGCTAGGTTCAAAATCAGCATCGGTAAAGTTGTCGGGATCCAATGGAGATATTCCAGACGTTCCAAACCCTGAAACTGATTTTTCCATTGTAGCCACTTTTATGAGGGCTTTGTTTAAAAGTTCGGCTACGTCGTATTCAGTTATTTTTTGATGACTGTACCGATCATCAAAGTATCTTGACAAGTAAAGATTATATTCCCTAAATAGTGCATTTTTCAGAGGGCTAAAAAATGTCAGATCAGAGGCTGATCAGATGTGTGTGGAGGAAGCGAGACCATGTGGATGTTATTTTCTTTGCAGAAATTATAAGCTGAAATTGAAATGTGGCTGGAATAGTTTTCCAGGACCAGAAGGACAGGATCAGTAACAGTAGGCTTAGCATGTCACTGAAGAAAAGGCCCGGAATTGATCCAACTGTTCTTAGAACATTTGTACATTTTTCTCGAGAGTTTTGGGCATCCTTTTCCTAGGATATATTATCATGGGTGGGATGTAGTTCCCAGCCCCATTCGTACAAAATATAGCTGTTATTGTTCTTCCTCTTTGGCCAGAAATTGCAGATCTTATTTTTTTAGATCCCTTACGACCATAATATATGCAAAAGATCATACTTTTCCATAAAATAAATATATCTTATCGATTAAAGAAAAAAGTCTTATTTTTCTATGTCAAAAAATTACAGAAACTTGCTGGATTTAAAATAAACAGGGCTCGTTCCGTGCAAACGTAAACAACTGATGTGAGTAATGGCGTCAGTGATGCACAGTAGAAAGGAGAGAGCGCAGCACTAGTCGGTGGCGCTTAAAAGCCCGCGAAATATGAAATAGTTTGATGCGCACGATACCCCCACTCTCCCTTACTTTCATTGGGAATTCATAAAGTTATTGATTTTCGAGATATCTACACTCAAAAGTGAATATTTTTCATTTTAATTTTGTACAAGAGTACATGATTTATTTAAAGAACATCAGAAAATTCAAAATTATAGTCCAAATAAGTTTTTGGAGAGCAGTGTAAAATTTAGAAGGGATGAAGGTCTTACTTAACCGTGTCGTATGCCACCGACAAAGTATATTTAACTTATTGTTTTGCTAATAGCTATATATATATGGCACTAAAAATGTTTGTCCAGTATAATTTTATAAAAAAATCGAAGATTAAAAAATTGAAAAAATATTTAAAACTAGGAATATCCACGTTTGAATGTGAATTATGAGTTACCAACAAGACTACATGATTTATTTAGAAAACGTTAAGAATGTAAAAGTTGAGCCCAAATAAGTTTTTGGACAGTGGCGTAAAATTTAGAGGAAATGAAAATGTTACTTATCCATGCCGTACGCCACTGGCAAAGTCTAACGGATTTTTTTACTGATAGGTATATCTTGTGACACCAAAATACCGAGTTTAGTAAAATAATATTTAGAAATAAAAAAATTATATACATTAACAATTTTTGAATTTTCAACTTTAACACCCTGTATTTCGGACACAAGTAAAATTTTATCTAAGCATGTTTCGTTTAATCATCTTATTTTTAATCAGAAAATCTTCAGTTGTTCTGCGTCCCATTCTTAATGTATTTTTAATAATAGGTACTTAATACCAAACTTATGACAACTTTTATTTCTATCAAAACATACATTTATAAAACTATAGCAACACTACATATTTAAGAACTGTACAGCTACACTAATTTATGATCTAGTCTAACTATATCAGTTCCCAAAGAGTTAAACTAAAGCATAGCATATGAAAAATATTTCGAAAACGTAATTGAAAAGTTGATTTATTTTAGTGTAGTTCTCGTTTAGAATCAGCACTACACTGGTTTGTACATATATATTTTTGAAATACGCAAGCATAGTTATCTGATATAATAAAAAGAACTTCTGGTTTCTAACAAGATCTCCCGATTAAAAGTGTTTGCTAACCAGTAGCTTCTTTAGTATCGCCAGTGGCTATATAAAATGGGCATACCCATTCGTTTCCAATAGATGTAATACATTATTAAATACTAAGGGTTATGCATCGGTTCTCACCAATTTTTTTCTTCCATCAAAAACTGTTTTTTTCTTGTTTTGAAGGTAGCTCAACCGTTTAGACGTGTAGGAAAAAAGGCGATATTGCGTTTCTCATTCAGGTTTATTTAAATTGATATAATTGTCTTCGTATTTTGCAACCAGTATTTCCTATTATCTCGAGAACTTAAATATACCTAATTGGGTAAATTATCTCGTAAAAATTCATAAAGCATTTATATGTAAATTGATAAAACTTTTTTGTGAACACTTATCTTCAGTCTTCCTATTCTTCCGGTCTTTGACACAAACGTTCATTTCATCTACCGTCTTCGTCTTCAACGAAGCAATTTCCAAAAATAACCACTAAATTAAATTGTAAAAAAAAAGTGTTTAACTTTGAAAGCCATTAAAGAGCAAAACACAAAGGGGCATTTCTCATGAAATCGATCTGAAAAGTCGAACCCCACATAAATAAGCATTTTAGTACTCCGTCCACCACGCTTTTCAACACGAATCACAAAAACAGTTTCTCGTAAACAAATAAATAAAATGACCCAATAAAAATCTCTGAAATATGTTGGATTGAATCATGCCCGAAAAAATTGACATTAAAGTGCCAAGTTAAACCGCAAGTAAAACCAAAGTTGGAATAGAGCATGGCAGGACCGTACGTCATAATGTTTTGTTAAAAACGTATCAGAGACCCAAAGCGGACAACAAGAAATATATCTTTCAACTTTGAAAAATGGTCAATCGTCAGGAGGCATAATTATGATTCAAAAAGATTTATTATTATATTTCGACGTTTGACCACCCTCTAAATAAAACTAAGAATCCCAATGGGTGTGAAAATTCGACAAATAGAATTTCCGAATCGAATTTTGACAAATGGAATTTCCAAATCGAATTTCGACTTGAAAAAAATAGTCAGTCATCAGGAGAACACAATAAAAATCAAAAAAATGTTTAGAATTATGTTTCGACTCTTTAAAATAATTATGAAAATAATTAGGAGCACCCCAAAAAGGGTGAAAATTCGAAAAACACAATTTTCAAATCGAATTTCAACTTGGAAAAAATGGTCAATCTTCTGAAGAGACACAATAAAGATTAAAAAAGGGTTTAGAATTATGTGTCAATATTTGACCACCCTCTAAAATAATTTTAAAGCACCTGTGGGAGTTAAAATTCGAAAAAAAAAATTCCAAATCGTATTTAGACCAGAATTCAAGGGCACTATACTTAGAAGTAACCAAATAGAGGAGGATTATCTACCTAACTTGGAGCCACTCCAATTCCTACATTTCCTTGAAAAGATTGGAAGGTAGGTTAAAGACATCGAGACTATTTCCCTTGTTGCATTAGTGACAAAATGTATTAATACCCCATATTTAATGGATTTATGTAATTATTTTAGGAAGTGGTCAAACGTCGATACCCCTTGAAATTATTTTAAGGGATGGATTAAAAAATCTAATGGGTGGTCAAACATGATCAAACTTTGGTGAATTCTACTTAGAAGTAAACAAATAGAGGAGGATTATCTACCTAACTTGGAGCCTCTCCAAATCCTACATTTCCTTGAAAAGATTGGAAGGTAGGTTAAAGACATCGAGACTATTTCCCTTGTTGCATTAGCGATAAAATGTATTAATACCCCATATTTAATGGATTTATGTAATTATTTTAGGAAGTGGTCAAACGTCGATACCCCTTGAAATTATTTTAAGGGATGGATTAAAAAATATAATGGGTGGTCAAACATGATCAAACTTTGGTAAATTCTATGGTGAAAAATTTAACTTCGAGCTAGCGAGCACTCTGCTTTTATTATTAAGTCCTCCAGCAAAAAGATGAAAAGCCTGGACCTCATCTATATGATGACTGACATTAAAGTAGCTAAACAAGTAACATGTAGAGACGATTGCAAGTACGAAGGGATTATTTGTGACGTTATCTGTGCAGTCATAACAATTGAATTAGATTTTTGTAAAAGTGGCTCCATAGGAACACGTATTTACTCTTTTCCTACATTTATATTTTTTTTTCTTTTATTAAAATTACACTTTAAAAGTGGAGTGCCTACTACCCGCAGTTTACTTGGCTATAGGTATTTCGTATTAGTTATACTGAGACAATTGCCTAAGTAAATTCTCCTCTTAAAGCTATGAATACAGTGTATCCTATAAGAAATGCATAAAATTGAATTGAACAGTTCTTAAACCCTAAAAAAAGAAAAGTGACTTCCTTATAAAGTTACTTTTGTTCAGGGGCTTCTGGTTAAGGACAACCCTGGATTTTCACTGGTTTTCCAGGGAAGATAATCACAATTAAATTGAAACAAAAGTACAATTAGATCGACTACCGCTCTAGCAAAATCAACAAAACAACAGTATAATATATAATATCCTATTGTATTATTCATTTGTCAGATCTAAACTTGAATATGCCTCAGTTGTGTGGAGCCCATTCTATCAGTTACGTATTGATAGAATTGAAGCAGTCCAACGGAGATTATTGATATGGAGATGCTCCCGTACTTGACAATGACCAATCAAAATGCCTGTGATCAGGCGCAGATTCTGTCTAGTCATAGTCAAGTATTTATTTGCTGTAGTGTTGTCAGGACAACTTAAAAACGCTCGGGCAAGTCTGCAGTTTTTGTTTCATTCCATCTTTCCTTGAATTTTCCTTGAATTCACGTTGTTAGTCCAATAGAAATGGCCAGGTCAAAAATTATTTGGTTGGCTGCCTTCTTGGCTAGAGAATCAACAAGATGGTTACCTTTCAATGTGTTGTGACGTTTGATCCATCTTAAGTTGACCATATTGTTGATGGATACTTCGGCCAAAGCGTCTTGACATTCTAGTACTAACCCTGAGTAAATTCTTGTATGTCCAGGGTGAGTAGTGCTTGTCTGCTATCTGTATAGATGAGCATGTTCCTCTAGTGATATTATTTCTGGTGATTTCTCTTGCTGCTATGAGAATCCCCATGAGCTCGATTTGAACTACACTGGCACTACTGCTCACAGCCCATTTTATGTTTAGGTTTAAGGATCTGGAGTATATTCCACATCCTAAGCCTTGTTTTGTTTTAGGACCGTCTGAGTAGATATGAGTCGTACTTGGCTCTTCTATTTGTTCTGTTATAACTTCATTTGTCTTATGGAAGGTAAATCCCGGTGAGATGAAGTCCATGTTCGCTTGAAGCAATGGGAGCGCATGTATGCCCTTCCTTTGCAATAACAAAGTGCTTTCCTATTATTAGACCCAAGGAGTTTTTAGTTAATTTAAAAATTTTGGTTACTTACATGTTATCTGTTAGTAAATAATTACAATTTCCTACAAATGACGAAGCTAAAAATATTGAAAATACTTTTCAAAGCGAATTTTTTAAATATTCAATTCTAAATAAGGAAAATATTGAGTTAACTGTACCGCATCTTTGCTCAACTCAAATCAAGCGAGGAAACATACTCCACCCTTTAACAGAAGGATATAATCGAAGAACGATTTTCTTACCATTTTCAGATTATCTTCTTATGAAAATAAACATCAAATTTGAGAAGTTATTTCCTAGGTTGGCTAAATTACAATTTTTAATTCCTTCTTTTATAGGTACCTAATCAATGAAAGCGTATCTGAAATAAATGAACCTGACGTATCTCTGGAACCTCTTAAAACAGAAATACAATTGTAGGAAAACAAGTGGGACAACGACATTGCAAATAGTAAAAAATATAACACCTTTCTTTCTATGTGCAATAAAAACTTCTGTTTATATTTTGCTTCAATTATTATGTGTGACTACAGCTACTACAGTTGAAACCGAAAAAAAAAACGCTTAAAAAACGAGGTGGTGAGCAAACCAGATTAAATGGATTGGCTTATTAAACATCCATAACGAAATTGACATTGATATAAAGACAATAATTTAGTGGACCCGCCGTTTAGAACTGCTAGTCCATTCAGAAAAATAATAATTTTGTTTGAGCTTCGTTATTTGAGCCAAACAGTTAAATATTATTTTTGTTTCATGTGTGCTTAATTATTTCTTAGATATTGTTATGTATTTTTTGTTTTATTCTGCAATGTTGTTTCTTATATACAACAATTTTTATAAATACTGTTTTAAATTTTGCATCATATTGTAAGTACGTGTTACCATACGACGCCGTCGTAGTTTACATGCAGTTCGATATATTTTGAATAAAATACTTTGTTTGTATAGAAACAGTATAGTTGCCAATAATTCGAATTCTGAAGCTCGAGTAAGTTAACAACCACAACAAAGGTCGCTATCAAAATGTTCATTCGTAAGATAATATATTGATAATATTTTGACGAGTTTAGTTTCGAAGCGACATGGTCGCTTAAGGCGGTTCTGTATAATGTGATTCATTCAGGTAGGCTGTTTGATGGATAGACACCGGATCTTGTCACTGGTTGTATAAAGTTTCGAGATGTGGTGTTCCCACACTATAAAAAAATCGGTCTCGACTCGACCGAGTACCTATATTGATTCGAGATTAACTCTTTTTTTGTTCGTCTTGTGATTTATTAAGGTGGTTTCAGGGATTGGGTTATTTGTTAATTAGATTCGGTATTCGATCATGTGTGAGTTATACCTACTATACAGGAGGATCTGAAATTATACGTGTATATTTCACCTGGTGATAACTAATTATGAGGGTTCCGATTAAGAATGCAGGAGATTGTAATTAAAAAATTTTAATGATCATTTTGGTAGTTGGTTCTTAATTATTGGGTCAGTATAGATCGCCGAATCAAAAATACAATCGAATTTAGAATAATTTTCAACATAGCTAGATTATCTTTTATTAAAGTCACGCTCGAACGGGTTATTCTTTATCGCAACACGTTTTTTTAACTATAATTATTTTTTAATATTAACTGTAACATATTTATTATCCAGTGGAAATGTGCTTCAATCTCTTGTAGAAACACTATTGACGTCGTTATAAAAAATTTAATGTCTTGTTTCAAGGCTGAAGATTGCTATTTTTAGGACATTCAGTAAAAAAAATATATATACTTACTATTTTTGAAAATATATCTGGGCCATTGTTCCAGCTCAAGTTTCGTTCAGAGGAAATCTACTCTGGAAATAAATTTACTAGACGCAACGTTCTTCATTCTTTTCTAAAATACATTGTAAGAAAGAAATTTTTGATTAAAAGTCTTTTAACCACAAAAGTAGAACTACATATTATTAGTAGTGCAGCAGAAGTGATGAAATATACCCTTAAACATAGTTAAAATTTCTCTTTTAAAGAACGAATATTTCCGAATCACTTGAAGCAAGCACTCATTAAACCTCTTTAAACAAGCGATGATCCAAAACTAATAAAGAACTATAGACCCATTGGTTTATAGTCCAGTTTCTCTAAAATCTTTCAATTAGCTATGTCTTCTAGAGTAGTCAAACCAAACTAAATTTTTCTCTAAAACGCAGCGTAGTTACTTAAAAAATAGATCCACACAAATAGTATATTTCTAGTTTACTAAAGACATTTCAGACATAATAGAAAATAATAATTTGGCATTAGCAATTTTTTTGGCATACGATTCATTACATCAAGAATATTTTACTAAGAAAACAAAACTCGAAAGATATGGAATAAGAGAAAAAGCAAATACTTGGTTTGGTTATTTATCAAAAATAACTCAAAGAGTAGAAATCACAAAAATAGGGACTAGTGCAACGTCAACTACCTATATTAACAAAAGTGTAATAGGGCCTACCTTATTTATAATTTATTTAAATGGTTTATCCAACATGATTCAAAATAGGCAGAAAATTATTGTAAATTTTGTTGAGGATACAAGTCTGTTAATAAGCGGATCAGATAAACGAAATTTTAGAACAGGGAACAGACCTTTTTTAATAGAACACAAAAATGGTTTGAACAAAATAAATTAATCTTAAATGCTAAAAAAACTGACATTGCTGTGTTTCAGTACAGATAAAAGCATAAAAGAAAAATCGATAAATATTCTTTTATAATCAAATAACGTTGAAGTTTCCAAATATACAAAATTATTAGGTGTGTCTTTATAGATAATTATTTAAAAGAGAAGGACCGTACCAAATTCACGGTAAAAAACTTAATTTTTATTTTTGCAATAAGAAATAAGTAAATATATGAATGAATTAAGTGTTATTTCCGAACAAAAAACGGAACTAAGACATGATGTCACAAAATTGAATCCGTTATAAAAAAATTCTTGTTCCAAGCTCTCAAACAAAACAAAATTCATTACAATATCTCAAGATTAGAGTGGGTGGAATTTTTAAGAAGTTTAACGATAACAAAAATGCCACTGGTATAATTTGGGTTAGTCACAATGGGAACACTAAAGCTTACAAAGAGTTTTTAAAGGTAATTTATTTATATATTTTCTTCCTTAAATGAGTTATAACACATTTAGAAATAATATTATCCAATATGGCGGCCACTTTGACAGCTAACAGAACATATTAAATAAAAGATTCTGATCCAAAAAAGTTCAATAAATTGTAATTTTCAATAAAAATCGGGATTTTCATTTAAAAATAAAAAGTAAACTGTGGTTTACTGTTATTTCCAAAAAATCCGAAAGTCCCCGAATTTATTGAATCCGTTTAAAGAAATTTCTTGTTCGAACTTTTCGAACAAAAAAAAATAAATCTCAAATAATGACTAAGAGCCGGTGAAATTTTATGTGGTTTACCAATAACAAACATGTTTAGATACGCCACTGGTGTAATTTGGGGTAATCTTAATAGGAACACTAAGGCTTACAAAGAGTTTTAAAGGTAATGGATTCCTTTATATTTTTCTTTAAACGAGTTAATAGTAGCACATTTAGAAATAATATTATTCAGTATGACGGACATTTGACAGAACATTTCAATAAACGATTCTTATCCAAAAATGTTCAATAATTTAGAATTTTCAATCAAAAATTGGGGTTGCTGACGTATTGTGGTGCAGAGGCGTGGCTTTTACGAATTTGAGGTATCAGCTGATCGAAAACAGTGCCCAAAAATAAATTTCATTCTGCAATCTGCTCATGGCCAATCCACACCACAATGCGTCATTCGCGAACTAGACGAGATTTCGTCGACTAAGTAACATACCTCGGTAATTTTTTGTATCATGGGGGTTTTCATTTAAAAATTTAAATTAAAATGCGATTTAATTTACTTTATTTCCGGAAAAACCTGAAGTTCGCCATGACGTCACAGAATAATTAAATCAGTCATAATAAAGTTCAAATCACACATTTAAATAAAAAAAAATAATTCCGATATCTCATTTAATAACGAAGAGAGGGGTGGACCCAAGGGCGGCTCCAAGGGGGCTATAGGGACCCGAGATGAAAATTCTTACAATAGCTAATGGCAATGCCAAAAATTAGTCTTGGTACCGCCCTTGGGTGGAACAGAACATTATCACGGTAAAAACCAATATTTCCTATTTGTCAAATTCCACCTCCGGTGTGTGCTGCAGTTTTTCCGACTTTCCTCAAAACCGGCGAATTTTCGCAAGGTTTCGTTTTCATTTTTTCAATCAGGGGGCATATAGAAGGCTAGCGTATTTCCTCTGAACGAAATTCCACCCCACTGTTCTGTATAAAATTCTAATGCAAATAATCCACAGCAGCTCTCATATAGGTAATTAATGTGCCGGGTTTAAATAAATTCAAACTCCCCTAACATCGTAATTAATTGAATTGTCCCATTATCCAATCAGTACTAATTAATAATCTCTGCTGTAAACGCTCCTCTAAAGTTTACCGCCAGTGGCGTCCTCTTTATTAGGCTATTATGTTGGGTTGAATATGGGTGGGACAATAATGAATCACAAGATAAGGAATATGATGGTCATATCCAACGAAGCGACACTGACGCTTCCATTGGGAAAGAAATCAACCAGAAACGTATAAAAAACCAAAACCCAGTTGCAGAGCTGGGCAACGCACTCGAAAAAAGTGCTTCGAGCTCAAAGCCATTTGGAAAAATAATTGCCAGAGCATCAAGCACCAAGCACTTTGGAAATTGTAAGTGCTTGCAAGCACTATTGTGCTATAGGAATACATTTTTCGGTATTTCAGGCCGAGGTATACGCAATTTTGCAATGTGCAAAAACGAACAATGAAAGAGCTGTCGAAAATCAGCATATTCAAATAATGTCAGACAGCCAAGCGGCACTTAAGGCCATATCGAGTCAGAAAGTTACGTCAAAGCTGGTATGGGAATGCATCGAAGAACTAAGAACACTGGCAGACCGAAATAGAGTAAAGCTATTTTGGGTGCCAGATCACCAAGGGATCGAAGGCAACGAAAAGGCTGACGAACTTGCAAAAAGAGTGTCAGAAGAAATACCGGAACCAGACACAAACCCAGGAGTACCAAAAAGTACAGTCCAGGCTTTCATAAACGATTGGATTCGGGAACAACATATCAACTATTGGGGAAGCACCCCAAAACAGGCACATGGAAAAGCCTTCAAAGGTAGACCATGTCCCAAAAGAACTGGAGAACTACTCTTAATGAATAGGAATCAGTTGAAAGTAATAACAGGGTTCATCACTGGGCACGCCCCAGTAAAGGGACACTTGAACAAAATTGGCATGTACAATTGGGAACTCATGTGCCGACTATGTCACAAGAAACCAGGAACGGCCAAACACATACTGTGCGAATGCGAAGCTCTAGATCGCAAAAGACAGGCTCTTTTTGGACAACCCCAGGTTTATGCAACAACGTAAAGAACCCACTCACCCAAGGATCTGTACAAACTTGTACAAGGTACAAAGGTGACAGAGTGGGTGCTATGAACTAACATGGGGTAAAACACAATAAGCCAATAGGCTTCAGTGTTATTCGGAGACACATAGTCAGACGAGCCCAGGAGAAAAAAAAGCACTATTGTGCTTGAAGCACTTTTTCACACACTTTCGAGGCAATTACTGGCCAGCTCTGTCCAGGGGAAGACTAAAAAATAGATGGGAGAATCTAGTTTTTTTTTGTTTATTTGTACATCTAGCTTAATTTCAGCCAACCAGCAATTTGTTTGGATGAAAGACGCTTTTAAGGAAATACTTGATTGAGTAAATTTAAGAAGCTTAAAACCAAAAGTTCACTAAGTGGTCGGGTTGCCACCTGTCCTTTTTTGAAGCAAAATGTCCTTGTGACATTTAAAAGCTTAAAATGTCCTTTTTTACGGCAAATGTCTTTTTTTCAGCACATATCTTTGGAAGGGACATGGTTTGTACAAAAATATATAAGTGAACACTTTTTTTTTAGAAGCTCGGCAGGAGGATTTTTTTGTTACAAGCTCGGCGACCTTTTTTTGTTTTTTAGAAGTTCAGTAGAAGGATGAGGACTTTTTTTTTATCGGAGCATCGTAGTTCTTTGTTCACTTTTCAAAAAGGTGGCAACCCTACTCAGTGGTATCTTTTCTTCTGTTATGATGTTCCAACTTCGGGCTATGCACTGCACACGCGCACTGTGCTCTCTGTTTTTATACATTCTATTTTTGATCTTTTCTTTTAATAAATTAAGTTCTTGTTCTTCATTTCAATTTTTTTCGAGAAGATCTGCAAATATGTCAGCCTTCTGTGTGTTTGACCTTGTCCAGTTTCCGTTTTCTTCTTTTATTTTATTGATGACAATGAACTAATGGACGTTTAAGCACTATTGAACGTTTAAGCTTCCTAGTCGCTTTAAGTATCTTTGTAATTCTTCAATTTTCCTAGATAACTTTATTTTTAATAGTGTTTATTTCTCTTTTCATTTGTATTAATTTGTTGTACTTTATCTTCGGGAAATCTTGTTTTGCCATTTTTTATTATTCTGAGGTATGCATTGCCTATGGTTTTTCTTGTAATTTATGGTGTGTTAATCCATGTTTCAGTAATACATTTTTCCAGCTCATACTCTAGTTATTTTGTTTTTAGGAATGTACTTAGTTCAATTTAATTACTTAATTTAACTTTGAACCTCACTCAGTCTGACTTTTTGTTACGTGTAGTGAGGGTTGCCAGACGTCCCGCTTTAGACGTAATTGTCCCTCTTTTTAATTTGCTGGCATGCATACCTAAATGTCACGCTTTTTACTCAAATGCAACACTTTTTACTCAAATTCCACGCTTATTAAATCTACAGTTATAAATAAAGACATTTTTAAAGAGGTAAGACCTTTTGTTTGAAAAGCTCTTCAGAAAAAGGACCTGGTTTATAAAAATATAAGCGGAGGACTTTTTTTTAGGTCTCCACAAAACCTTATTTTTTAGAAATACCTGTTTGTCGTCACCGTTGTTTCACTTTTTCCTTTTCTGGAAACCCTAGGTGTACTGCGAATTTCTGTTTGGATTATATTTCCGCTTAGTGTCATAAGCACCGAGAATTGTCTAAGTCTAATTTTAAAAAAGCAAGTTTTTAAGAGAAAATATGAAGGACGTATAAATTTGCAGGACAATCTGTAAATTTAACGACAATTGAAATGCGAATATATTGCCGAAGTTTTTATGTAATAAGTAATGCTAATTATTTATTTAATCCGAACGCTTATGTACAATGACACAACAAATCTATAAAATTATTAACGCCCATGAACGTTCTATTTATTGGCTGTTATCTCTGTTTTTCTCGTGAAAAGCAATGTGTGCACTTTTGGGCAGTTGGTATTTCCCATATTTATCAACGCTTCACGCTTTGCTTTGTCCTGGACACCCCTGGAATCATTCTTTGTAATGCGACGCGAGCTTTAAAGATTAAACCAACGATTTATTACTCTATCATGTCTTTAGCTTAGAGTCAAAATTAGCTCAAATTGAATTGCATCACATCCATTGGCAACATTGTTGGAGGGTTCGACTGAGGGATCCATTCAATCTTTTACACATTTAGATAATCGCCACATCACGACACTATTGTCTGATTGTTTTTTATTACGGCTTGTTTACAATGTAACCGACAATGTAATGAGTAGAAATTTTTACATTAATTGCTCTTCAATTAATTTCATAATTTTCACGATTTCGTAGAACTTAAAAGCAAAAATATTTTATAACCGTCCCTATTGATAGAATAAACAATCTGGTTCGGAAATAAATTACCCTACTAGTACTAACTTTATATCAAAGAGTTTGTTTCTTTACTACATTACACCCTTGAAATAATTAAAGATTTCATGTGGATTTGATGACATAATATCAGGGTTTGTAATAAAACATGCTAATTTTATAGATCCGCTGGCTCTCATTATTAACACATTATTTAAATAGGTAATCTTCCCATCAAAATTAAAATCTTTTAAAAACAGGAAACCCGGAAAAATAATGTTGGAATAATCGGTCAATTTTAGTGCCATCTGTCTTTTCAAAAAATTTCGAATATGCAATGCTAAAACAAATACTAAATTTTTTAGAAATAAATCAAGTTATTACAAAGCATCAACATGGTTTTCGTTTTCAATTTTCGACTTCGACTGGCATCATTTTACAGTGAGATGCTAAATTCAATCGAAAGGGGTGAAATCTCGATTGATATCATTGTGATCTTTGTCGGGCTTTTGACTGTGTTCAACATAACATTTTAAAAGATAAACTATATAAATAGGGAGTGCGAGGAACAGCCCATGAGTGGTTCTCCTCTTATTTGATTGATGTATAATAATATTTAGATGATAAATCGATATTGGGACATAAATTAAAAAAAAAAGAAAAATTTTCTTATTGAGATGTGTCCATACTTAATTCAAGAGAATGTAAAAAAGTAAAAAAAATAATATTAATTTTGCTTAAACTGCTGCATTCAATGCTCTATAAAAAATGTGATAGTTTTGTATCTAATTTTTACTACATATGTATACTGCCATAAACAATTGTTTTTAACTTGTTTGTTTTATTTATTTGTTTAACTCTGTAATATTTTAAGCATCCCATGTCCCATGTCTTTAGATATCGAAGATCAATAAAGAATTGAATTGAATTATGCAAAAACAAGTCTATTTACATAAGAAAAGTACCCGAAGGGAAAATATTTAGCTTATAGACATTTAATAGATTTTTTACTGCTTCGAGAATTTGACAAGGATTTTAAGGAGGATTTCAAGTATTTTGTGAAATGTAAAATAAACGAACGTGATACGAGATTGAGAATCCGGTACTTGTACCGAGAGAGACTTTCCAATATTGCCAGGCATCATTATATTTTATAGACGCCAAAATGAACATCTTCCATAAATTATAATCACCTCTACTAATTTCAATACTTTCCGCTCAAAAGCGAGTTTTTAATTAAAAATGTTTGGTTGTAATGTACACGCTTAGTTAAATAAATGTCTGACCTCATTGAAACTTTCATATATGTTGATTTTTCATATCAACGTCATTTTTAGAATATCCACGTAACCGTACTTTAATGTTTAATTTGTACAGAGAGTGTAGAACATTTTGAGTATCTATCTGCAAGTTTTATACATCTGACAGATTACTATTGTCGATGGAAGTGATAACCAAAAAATGATTTCAGTTGACAGCAATAGCCCACTTTTTTCATTTAGACCAAGTCTCTATTATTATATTTAATATAAATACACAATTAAAAAGAATCCAAAGAGCTTCCATTAATTACGTGAGCACAAAATAGGGGTAAGAGGTCTGGAAAAATATCACCAAATATCATTTAAAGGGAGGGAGGTCAGTGAAAATCTCACGTAAACTTTTTAATTCATAATATATATTTTATCATAACATTTTGTATTACAAAATCAATCCGGGTTATACACAATAAATATTGTCTATTACCAAATTTTATTATCATTAAATAAAATGTTTAACTGTCCCCAAATTAAAAAAAAAATCTAATAAAATTTTTATTTGAATTTAGTCTAAATTTTATTGATGTTTATTTACATAATATGAAAACAAATTTTCCGCTAATAAACCGACAAATATTAAAAATTATTACATTAAATAAATAAATTAAATTAAACTGAATTTTTCAGATGTTATACCTGATGTTAAATACGAAGTCTATGATTTTTCGAATTCATTAGATAATAATAATACTTTATTTGCTCTTTATCATTTACATGATTTAGCATTGTCAAAAAAGAAATACATATATCTGAATATAAAATGAGAATAAAAAATACAAATATGGAGTGTACAAAATTACAAATACATTATAGATTTACAAATTTAATAGATTTAAAATTCATTGTTCTGCAAGGGCCTCGTTACCCCAAAACTTCTCCAGATAGGTCGTTTTCAAAAAATTCTTCTATGTATAGGTTTAATCTTAATTAAATCTTTTTTATTTTGTTTTTAAATTTTGGTTGAGGTAGTTGTCTTATATTTATTGGATTCCAATTGTACAATTTAATTGCTATATATACATAGCTTTTGTTTGTTAAGATTAGTCTATGTTGTGGGGTTATCAACGAAAATTTGTTCCTAGTATTATGTTAATGGAGGGTTGATTGGCTAAGGTATACAAAGTATACATGTTCATTAGATTTTATGTAATTAACACAACTGAATATGAATAGAGAGGGTACAGTAAGTATATGAAGATTTTTGAATAGTGGTTTATATGATTCTGTGCTTTTGACACCTACAATATAGCACATACTGCTGCTTTTTGCTGTATAAAGATTTTCATCCACTCTGTTGAATTTTCCCATGATAGGATTCCATAGGAGATTTGGCTTTGAAACAGCCCCTTATAGGCCGTTCTACAGATTTCCGTAGAAGTAGTTTTCGAGATTTTTCTAATTAGATATGTTAGGCTAGAGAGCTTTTTAGAGAGCATGTGCAAGTGTTGTTCCCAGTCTAGCTTTTTATGAAGGCCCACAAATTTCACGTAATCATTATCATTATCTATTTCCTTAAGGGAGAAGTTGATTTATGTTGTTTTAGATTCATTTAGAGATAGTTAGTTGATTGAAGTTAAACCATCGTTTGGCTTTATCCAAAATTTCCACTTTGTCCCTATTCAGTAACTCAGTATTTGGTACCGACTGATATATAGTTGTATCGTCAGCATAGAGGATATATTTGGCTGTTGACAAGTATTGGGAAAAGTCATTAACTACTAAAAAGGCTGGGGCCAAGGACTGAACCTTGTGGTACCCCTGCAATCACTCTTTTTATATCTGATCTGTTATTCGAGCAGACTACTAGTTGCTGACGGTTTTTTAGATATTCTGAAATAAAACATAATGAGTTACCTCGAATTCCATAATATTCCAGTTTTCTCAGTCGACACAATCGAAAGCTTTTGTTAGATCACATAAAATAATTGTTGAGAACTGTAAGTGTAATATTAATTGAACTTGGAGAATATTTTTGTGTGTTTGAATCATTTATGATCCTCCATATAGCCCTAGATTTATTAGATGATTCTGATATTTGCTTAGAGTAGTAATCAGATTTTGCCTTTAATATTTGTTTTTGGTAGGTTTTTTTTGTTTCTTTAAATTTAGATTAGTGATACATTTATTTAGATTATGTAATAAATTTAGTTTGTCTCTTTGTATTTTTAAATTTTCGTTTTGCCATTTCTTGTTTCTATTTGCTTTGTGCACTGTTTTAGTCTTTTTTGGTATGAATTCGTTTAGTGCATGAAGCAATATTTCTAAGAAACTATCGAACATTGTAGTTACGTTGTTTATCAGATTTAGGTTCTTCCAATTATAGTTAACCATAAAAAGAATACATTCAGTGACAGAACTCTCTGAAAAAGGCCTATACTTGTACAATTAAAAAAATAATTGTAATGAGTATTTATTATTGATATTTTTATGATCAGAGGTGTAGTGGTCAGTTAAGTGTATCTTATTTTTATTAGTATCTGTGTTAGTTAAACAACTATCAATACAGGTTTGGGTAGTTTTTGTCTGTCTGGTTGGTTCATTTACAAGATAAATAAAGCCATATGAGTGTATGAGATTCAGAAACTCAGCCCTTCCGGTGCTGTTTTCTAAAAGACCTATGTTAAAATCCCCATATATAAAGGCTTTTTTTATTTTACATTTTTACATAAATCTAACTCCTCCATATTCTCCATTTTTTCTACAGTAAAAACTTAGCAAGTTATAAGAGTCTACACGGAAAAAAATTTGTAGAACAAATTTCTACAATTGTAGATTTTTTCTCTACAATAAATAGTACATATAGGGACAGGGACAATTTGTAGTAAAAATTTCCAAATATTTGTGGAGAATGTATTTTAGAGTTATTATCTACAATATTTAGTAAAAAGATCCAAATGCATCATAAGAATTGTTCTACAAATTGTTATAATTTTTGCTATTCATTGTATGAATTTATATTAAAAATGTATTGCGTTTTATGAAAATAAATACGAAAATTTTACACAATAAATAGTAAAAATTCATACAAATTGTAGTAATTTTTAATAAAATTTGTAGTAGTATTCCATAATTATTATAATTATAACCTAGAAAAAAATGTTCCTTAATAAAATTTTCAATTTATTGTTTTAATATAGAAGATACAAATTCTTAATTACATTATGTAATAAATAACAGTAATAATAGCGCCCTCAGTCTCAGTTGGCTTTTCTGCACCTGAAAAATATGAAATAAAAATTAATACCAATTAAATTGTTTATACCCTTAAAACGGGGATATTTATCACCTTTACACTGATTTGGATATTAAATGACTATGTCAGATAACTAACAAAAATGAGAAAGTAGGTATGTCACAATTAAGACAAAAAACATCATTGAACTTGGCACAAAATTCAATCGTTGGGCACAACATTCGATCGTTGGCCACAACTATTTTTTTAAAATAATCTACTAAGGTTATTTAAATTAGTTATCTAAAGGTAAATTATTCAGAAACAATAATAAATGTACTTACCACCAATAGAATTTATTATTAAAATTTTCTCAAACGCATCGGTGCTTATAATATTATAATGTGTATAATAGGTACTCGTATATGTACCATGCTTTGTTATGTGAACATGGCAAACGGCTACTGCTGTCTGGCCGTTTATGATCGACGTCAGAAAACGTTGGCCAATAGCAGAATTCTGTTTTGTTCACATGACTTAGAATTTCTACAATATTATAGAATATTTTTGAAGAAGGGATGTAAAGTATTACTATTTTTTGTAGAGAAAATTACTATTTTTTTGTAGAGATAATTATTAATATTTGTACAAATTTTTACAGAAGTTAGTAGTAGTAATTACGATAATTGTAATAAATTTCTACTTCTACAAACAATAGTAAAATATACTAAACATTGTGGACTTCTTTCCTATTGTTGTAGCATTTTATTCGACAATTCAATTGCTACAATAATTAATAGTTTTTAACTATAAATTGTAGTAAAATTTTCTACAAATTGTTAAGTATTTTTCTACAAGTCTACTACTACAACATTGTAGTAACATTTTCTAGTCACATTTTTTTCCGTGTAATTTATAATAATTAATATTAAGTTCACCTAGCCAATGCTCACAAATACAGATTACATCGTAAGCTTCCTCTTCTATTATAAGTTAGAGTTCTTCAACCTTATTCTTGAGACATCTAATATTGATGTAGAACATTTTGCTTTGTGGTGTAGTATAGTTGTTCAAGTTTTCGGTGGGTCTATAATTATCGTTTGAAAATTTTCAGGTTGTCCGTTTCTCAGTGTGTTTCTTTCTTCCTTTCAAATCTGCTAACTGCAACGCCTCGTGGCTAGAAGGATGCAGAGTAGTATACATGTAGAGTAGTATACATTTTGAATACAATTTTCAATTAATGGATCGAGAGGTATTAAATATAAATTAATTGAATATAACTACATTTTTCAGTGATTATATTGTCAAAGGATAATTCCCCAATCGAATCACTTTAAATTAAGACAACAATGATTTTGTACGAGGAAATGTCACTTTTAAAACTGAAAAATGCATTAATATGGCTGAAAATAAAGCGACGCACATTTGTATGAATTTTGAAATTTTATTAAAATTAAATAAATTTTTTATCTAACTCCAAATACACTTTTTTATTTCTAGGGTATGCATTTGTCTATCAGTGTATGTCCTCTTATTTCTCGGAAAATATAGTAGATATGAATAGAAGACATAACGTATTTAGTGGTATGTGGCAAAATTCATGAACACATCAAATAAATTTAATTACTTAAAAATTCTATTGTTAATCACCTCATCTAACCAAATCTCACCATGGGGGATGGGGGGAGTCCAAATTAAAAAAAAAAAACCTCATATAATTAATGGACGCCCCCTTGTGACTTTGTACCTACAATTACCTAACATTAGCAATGAAAATTGTATTTAAAAAGTCCCTCTCTTGTTCATTTCATTTTAATCTATAATTTAAATCTGTAACCGTTCAGTAAACTTATACGTTCAGTAAACACTTATGACGGCTTTGCACATTTTTTCAAGTAATATTTGCTCGTATTCTTTGCTAAGTACACAGTTTTCTGTTTTATATGTTTTTGCAAGCTTTGCCACCATGTTAACCTGGACCACGGTATACTATAGTTAAACCAACTTCCATTTAAAACCAAAAGAAGACTTTGCGGCAAAAATAGATCAGGGTTACGAGAAAAATCCGCTAGAGTATTTACGGAAACAGTATTGCTAACAGCGAAGATTTTACCCGGTTTTGCGGGTATTATTGAATTTGTTGCTTGTAATTACGGAAGTTACAGTCGTTTTGTACATATTTTATTTAATGTTATGTATTTCGATTCTGACAAAACTCAATTTCTAGTTAACATAAACAAAAACCTATATACTTGATAACTCTATTTAATACCATTAAGGTAACTTCAATACTTTCCCTTGTTAGATAAAGTTATAAAAATGTTCATTGTAGTTTCATTAGTTTGCTTAATTCCTACAATCGTGGTTTCTGTAAGAGTTTCGTCATAATGTCTGCGACTTCTGCCTGGCTATTTGCTGAATTCCCAATTTCCCTTCCATGACTTTTTCTCTGACAAAAAAGTGCCTGACATTGATGTGCTTTGTTCTGTTGTAGAATTCAGGATTTTGTGCCAATTTGACAGCTGCTTAATTATCCACTTGTAGTACGGGAACTTAATTTGGCAATTGTCGAAAACATATTTGTCAACCAGATGATTTCTTCTGTTGCTTCAGTTGCAGCGATGGTTTCTGCTTCTGTACTCGAACCTGCTGCTACTAACTGTCTTCTGCTAAGCCGTGATATTGCTCCACCTGCATATGAGAAAAAACTCCAGAAGTAGATCGTCCTAGAAAATCTGAGCCAATTAAAAATTCCTTTATTAAAATTTGATTGCTATATTATTCCTAAATCGATTATCCCTGCAATGTACCTAAAACTCTTTTGTAGGCTTTTCTAAAGACTTTAATAATAATCCTACACTATAAGCTATGTCTGTTATTGTACTAATAATTAGGTACGTATAGGGCTCCTGTAGCCTGTATATAGAGATATTCAATCTTTTCGTGAGCTTTTCCTAGTTCTAAATTTTCTTTTGTCTTGATCATAGGTGTGGATACTGGTCTGCAAACAGAAACATGAAAACGCTCAAGGACCTTCTTTGCATAAGCCTTTTGATTAATTTGTATGCTTCCTTCTCTCTTTTCAATCTCTATTCCTAGAAAATAGTCTGCAGATTTTGTAGTAATTTTTAATTATGTTCTCAATTCTTCCAAACCAAGTTTAGTCTAAAATATTTGAATTTTTTTTGTAAGATTTCTATATTGACTAAGCCATTCTATTTTATATAGTTTAATAATTAGTTAATTAATATCTACATGTTTCACATTTTACAGTACCTTATTCTGAAATACCCTGTATTTATGTATTTGTATTTATTTACCCTTCGAAAATGATTTTCTTGTTTAATATTTTAATGAAACAAAATGTGTTAGTTCGAAGAGTCATAATATTGAATTTATTAGAAAATAATTCCAGATTGTTAGCAGATCAGAATTTAAGCAAAAACAATTAAATTATGAAATTATTGTAACTTGCCTTTAGGTAATTTCGGAAATTCCGACTTTTAACAGACTTCTCTAACAATAAAATGATAATAATCACCAGGTAAAGTTTATATGGACCATCTTTCGATTTAAAGATTATTCACAGGCGCCCCCAACAGCTAGGCTATCTAACATCTGTTTTATTATCCCATCTGTGATCTGTTCTCCCGACTTGACTCACTGGCTCCTCTCGTATAATATACTTATTGTTATTTTGAATCATATTTTATGGCAGAATTATTGATTAGTTTAGTCAAAAAATCTCTTCACATATGTCACAATAACAACGAGTTAGGTAGTTTGCCATTTTTAATCAGTTTTTTGATAGGGCGGAGAGGGCAATCTGTACTCACTAATCAATAGAAATGCATTAATTTAATCTCATATTTATATAGGGTGTCCCATAATTTATGGGCCAAACGAAGTTACAGTAGTGTTAATAGAGGCTGTTGAAGATCTAAAGGAATTTAATTATTTTTTTGTGAGCCTAGTACAAAATATACATACCATCAGTAGAAAATAGCAGCTGTGCGAAAATGGCCCTCCGCAATTCGAAATTGTTAGTTTTAAAAGCGAGATTCGTTTGACCACTTATTGACTATGTTTGACCACCCTAAGAGATATAAATATTAAAAAAAAAAAAATAGCCGAATACCCGCTGCCACGAAATTTATATTTTTAAAAACTTCTTGATCAATTTTTGACAATGTTTGACCACACATTTTTTTAACTTAAAATAATTTCAAGGGGTAAATTATAAAAAAAAACAAAAATTCTGGAACGAATTTCATTTTTTATAAAATGATCAATAACGATCCAAAAAGATTTAGAATTATATTTCGACATGCGACCATCCCCTAAAATAATTAAAATGTGACAAAGAGTGTGAAAATTCTAAAAATAAAATTTCCAAATCGTAATTCGACTTGGAAAAAAAATGGTCAATTTTTTTTTAGCACCTCAAACAGCGTCGATCTTTTTTTGCCTCAACTCAAAGAGATACGCACAAAGCGCATGTGTAGAAACTAGTAGAAGCCTTTTTTGACTTTGTAGCGCTTTGCACAGATTTTGAAAATGCTGTACCTCTGATCACACTAAATAAAAGGAGGCTCATGAATGGTAACATTGTAACAATTTTAAACTCGTGGTGGGGAATGGTCCCTTGAGACTCCCCACCACGAAATGCTGTGCATATAGTCACCCTCAATAAAATGCTCATATATTATGTAATATTTTTAATCTGGGGAGGCATACCACCCTTGGCCCATACTAAAAGAAAGATTAGATAAACAACACACTATTTTTTCTCTCGAGCTTATTAAGCAGTTTTGGGTAAAAATCGAAAATATCAAATAACTTTGAAAACATTAAAAATACGATATTTGGTTATTCTGATTGCAAGTAACTTCCATCACCTCACTTCGTTTGATGCATGACTCATGGGACACGCTGTATATTTAAAGTAGATTATTACTATTAAAATTTGTTTCGTTTCGATTTTGATCCTATAAATATAAATCTGAATGAAGAAATTAAGGAATAATGGTCTTTTGACCTTCTAAAAACGTCGAAACTTGAAGAAAAGGAATCATTTATCTATGCCAATTTGTGGCATAATGATATTCGGAACTGAACAAAAGGAAGGGTTCCGTTTGAAAATAACATTTTCTTTTAATATCATAAAGTTGATTATCTCTGCCAAGTATAGGTTTATAAATTATTATCTTTCCTAAAGTCTGGATATCCTTGATTATCTTACAAAAACCGATTCTGTACGCTCAAAATTATGATATACGTATCATAAATCTTTTATGTCAGAATATATTTTTGATATAACCGAATGGTATTGTATTCATTCGAATATTTAATTAACCGTTAATAAACAATTTAAGCTTTAATGAGTAATGAGACAAAGAGGATAATTACCTACACAACAAAAGAGAAAGTAAAAGGAATATAAAAATATAATTTCTTTTAGATTTGGTCTAGATTGTTTTATTAAAATCGATATTGGTATTGATTACTAGTGTATTTATGACTCTCTGGAAATAAAATACAATTCTGTTCAAATTTCATAATAATTAGTACCTATTACTTATTTTATATTTATACTCTTGTTCTTTTGCAATATTTATAGATAAATGAAAGTTTCTCGACGATCGGTAACGGGGACTTTTAAAAATGATAATTTACTGTAAAGAATGAACTAACTCTTTTATTAGAATCGTCTTCGTTGCCGTAAATACCAGTAAAGCATATTTTAAACAATAATATAGAAATGAAAGTTGATTATCACATAACAACGTTATTTATTGACTTCCTCTAAGCATTACTCCCACATTTCGGCATTAATGCAAAAGGTTTTTTTCGTGTTGAAACTGCACCTGAATCACAGGGTGTTATAAAATAATGGTAGCCAAGTAATATTTATTTTTGGTTCCAAAATGAATAAGGTATGATACTCAATTTTTTCTTTAGGATACTAAATAATTTTCTAATTTAAATATTTTCAAATAATATTAAATGCATAATAGTGATCTAGCACTTTTTATTCTAAATAACAGTTTAAATATAAACGATGAATCTAAAACTTTTACAATATTGCACTATAATATTAGGAGTTTAAGAGCAGATTTTGATTAATTTTTTGTAATACAGTGAAGCCAAATGAAAATGGAAATATAACAATTAAATCCTGGATGACTAGATCATAAATTAAAAGACGGGATTTATTAAAAAAGAAAGTTTTAAACAATAAAAACACTGCTTCTGTCAAAGAAAGTAAAATATGTATAGAATTTTTTTTAAATAGATTAATAAAATCGATAAAAAATTATTATTATATAAATAAACTTAATGAAGCTAGTCTAAACTATAAAAAACGTGGGAAATAATAAATAAAGTAACAAATTTGCATCAAAATAAAGATATCGAGCACAAAATTTAAATAGATATCGTAATTTTTTTCAGGGTGGTTTGTATTGATGTGGTTTAAACTATATTAGCGCAAAAAAGCAGAACACAACTTAATGGTTTAACTGCCATAACATTTACCCCTAACATCTTCATTTTTTCTCACAATTTCATAATTGTTTATAAACTTGGATAAATTTGTAGAATTAAAATTTAGTTTTAAATAAAATAATGCATAGTTGGTTAGTTTGACCAGTTTTAAAGTTAGATTGCATCGGCGCTTAAAAAAAATATTAGCCGACTGCTTTATGAATTTGATTTCTATCTGTGCCAACCTGTTTGCAGTGATTAAAAAAAATCGAAGGAATTCCAGAACTGTCAAGTTTTGAGGCCACTAGATATAAAATGAATGGATATCTACTGGCGGCAGCAACCAGCAAACCAATAAATAACATTCCGAATTGTTCTTTAGCTAATTGGATAATTTGCTAATATGTCAACCACTTCAACTATTTAAAATTTTTCTCGTACCGCCAAAAGAGTCTCAACACGCTAACTACTCAAATTACTAAAATCAAACCAGCACATTTACAAAACGAGAATGATGGATTCTCTGTTCTTATTCGATGTAATGCGTAGAGTTTTTGTCAACTTTTGCTCATTCTGGGCCAAAATGGGATGGCGAGTACCATTTGCAAATATACAAAATTACTCGTAACGGGAGTTTAAACGGTATCAACGTGATGACATTGTTTCAACGGTTTTTTCTATTTTGTTAATGTCAAAACTTAACGTATGCATTTTTTACTTAGGTAGATAATAATCATGATCAAGATTCGATAAATTTTTGTGAAAAATGGTTTATTACCTCTCAAATGAAGAACTTTTCTTAAAACCTTATTTAATTATTATTGTCGTGGTAATAATGAATGATGGAATACTATATAGTGCATAAATGTCATTGCTACTTTTTCTATAACCACACTTTTTCCTAAAAATAAAACTAATAATGATAATAATAAATTACTTATTTTTAAGTTTATTTAGTTAAAAATAGTAATTAATAGAAATTATTGGAAAACAAATTACAAAAAAATAACAATTCATGACATAAAAAAATTATTTGTAGTTATACACTGTAAACTTGGAACAACTTTGAATTAAAATTCTGGGAGAGCTAGTTTTTAAAACATTTTCTGTAATATTTAAATTAGATGTAGAAGTTGAAAGTGCATCATTCGCGAAATTTTCTATAATTGTAAAAGAGGTTGAAGGCGAATATGGTGTATATTTGAATACACTGTATTTAGCATTTGTGGACTGTCAGTTGTAATCGTTGACAAATGGTTGTCATCATACTCATATTTTCTTTCTAATTATAATTTCGTGGGAATTTAAATATCGATATTTTTTTTTAAATTCGAGTTCATGATAGTCCCAATCTTTAGAAAATATAAATCGATTCATTTTTGGCGTTGGTAATGAGATTTAAAAAAAATCTCGATTATGATCGTACCAAAGTGAAATTAGCTAATCTTTTGTAACGAAACAAATATGCATTGCCATTTGCTTCGATTTAAAAGAAGCTTGTAATGCCTGTTGGAAATTCAACAATTCTTGAAAAATTACATTCCTGGAACATTTGTGATAATTGTCTTCAATTTGTTAACAATTTCTTGAAGAACAGAACACCTCAAGGCTATATTATTAGTCCAGCTCTGTTTTTAATCGCTATTAATCTAATCTAACTAAACCGATGAAAGCCCGTTTGTATGCTGACGACCTAGTAGTTTATATCAAAGATAAAAATAACATCCATTTTGCAAGGCTTCTTAGACCGACTTGAACAATGGTCCGTCGAAACAGGGTTCGAATTTTTAATATCGAAAACTACTGGTATCGCATTTTACAACTCCACTCAAGTCAGTGTGCCAGTGTTAAAACTCTACAATAAGAATCTAACTTTTAAATCATCTGTAAATTTCTTGGGTATGTTATTGGATCAAAAGCTCTCTTGGAAGGAGCACAACTTATACTCGAATGCAGTAATAGACTGAGCCTCATGAAATCTTTAGCCAACCGAGATTGAGAACATTAATTAGGTCTAAATGGATTACGGTGCTATTGCTTACGCCTCTGCTCCTAAATTGGGAGTCTACCCAGCAATGTTAAAGGTTATTTCAAAAGTACATTTTTGTGTGAGTGGACTCCAGAATGGGAAAATTCCCAATATATAAAAAAAACGTATTGCCTTGGAAGCCTGTTACTTATTCGAAAAGTGCAGTCTATTCTTACCCGCTTACGATTGGATCACACTAGACTGACTTATTCATATCGTCTGAGTAACAGTGATCCTCCACGATGTAAAGAATGTGATGATATAGATTGGAAACATATTTTCTGTAACTATTATTCCATTTTAAATATTTTTTAATTACCAATCAAATGAAAGTAGCCAAATTGTACAATTCACTTTGACATTTGCAAAAATATAAAAAAATAATGTATTGGGTGTTTTATTATTGTCTTAAAATAGACTAAATATTTTTTAAACTATATAACAAATATAGTTTAAAATCTGTTAAATTTATTCTGTGCCATTTTAATACAGGGTGTCCCAATAATGTATGAAAATAGTACAAATTTTTCCAATGGATATCCATTGATTGTCCATTGATGGACTCATCGGCTGTCCAAAGGATATCCAGCATTTTACCGACCCACTGTGGACTATACAGATGTCCCACTCATGGCCGTCCATGTGAAAAAGTCCATACGTACATGAATTCTTTTTGTATTGCTTTTAGATAATTTATAGACATCTGATAATGGACATCATCATTATCACCATCACCAACACTAATGAGAAATAAACTAATTGCAACTATTAACATATAAAATGTATTATTATCATAACAAACATCAAGCAGGTATTGATTTTATATGCACTTCTTTCTGTCGATCTTCTCATTCATTTTCTTATGACTATTTTATTTTATGCACACGGATTTTTCGTATTAGGGATTTCTGGGCGACTTTAAAAAATCGGCATTAAATTGGCTCGGCGGTTTCCATGGTAACGGTGGAAAACCACCCAAAATCGTGTTTTTTGACCGTCTGCCCCCTTGTGTTACCGGTCGACGCTCTAGATATGTGAGTTTCACCTGTCACCTGTCAACTGTCACTTTTTTAGGACGTTTTGAAAATTTCGTTATCGTTTTTCGACGGTTTATTAAAAACAAATAATTTTTTTATTTGACGATGAATAATATAATGTACAGCGAGTACAGTTGGTACTGCTTGTTTCACATGAGCTATGAAATCTTTATGACGTTCTGTCATTGCTGGAGCATCATCAGTAGATGCTGACAAAATATTGCAGATAGGATTTCTTTCTCTTAAAAAAACTTTTGCATGGTATTAAATATAGACTCCCTTTATATTAATTTCCAAATTTCTAGCAAATAAAAACCCTTGATAATTTTTTTCTTTTATAAATTGAACGTTTGATAAGAGTAGAGCTTCGTTATTTGGTAGAGTTGATTCATTGAGTTGAATGGAAAATTAGCACGTTTTTAAGTGTTCACAAATTGATTTTTCAACATATTTTGCCATTTCATCTATTCTTCTTTACACTGAATTATTACTGCCCCCATAGAAAGTTCAAGCACCCACTGGGGGTCGGTATCGCTCCCGTTGGGAACATATGTTTTAGTCGCAAAAAACCCTGTCGGCATTTCCCAAAAAATTAAGTTTTCTTTAGCATTCTGCTGTAGGAAAACCTATTAAATTTAAAAAAATAATGCCCCCACACACAAATGATAATTTTTGATATTTTTAAAAGATTTTTCTTTTAATTTAATTTTAACTCACCTATGTAGTTGATTAACTGGCATGCAAACAACTTAACTGTTATGTACTTCGTAAAATAATGTATTTAGAAATCAATTTTACTTAGTCAGAACTTGATGTATTAAAACAACTTAATATTATGCTTTTAAGTTTATATGGTTACTATTTTTCAAAATGTTAACCGTTTAACTGTATACAATTTTTATTTCTGTCAAACCATTTAAGTACATCAGAAATAAGTGTTTCTCAGACCATTTACAACTATTATTACACAACACAAATTAATTGATTAGTCTATTAGTTAGATATAGAATAGCCAGTCTCTTGTCTTGATGGTGCCCAGTGGGTATTTAGAATTTATGCGATGGGCATGGTAGTGGAAGGTACAGAAGCTTAGAATGAGAATGCTACTCATCTTCCTGCTTGACAAGGTACTATTTCTAGGTTATAATTAGTCTCGTTTTGTTCCTACCTGAACAATAGAACATATGGTTTGCAAAATAATTAATAGGTGGTGGGTAGCGAAATCTATCGAAACGAACAGAAACATATGGGATTATTTTTTTTTTATTTTACAGTGTCTTTATCTCGTATTTAACTGTTTCTACGAATTGGAGATTTCAGATATAATAAAACAAAACATTTTCTTTTATTTTTATATTCACGATAGGCATCATTTTTGACAGACATGAGATAGACAGTAAATACATACCTACCTATTATTCTTTCGAAGTTGGATTTGAAGAAATTAAACCTATACTTTTCTTAATAGTAAATAAACCTGGATTAGAAGTTTTATAACTCATGTAAATATTATTAATAACAAAATCTAAACCGGCACGTATCTTTTTGAGTTAATTTAGCCACATTAAAAGCACTAATGGCAACTTTTAACATAATCTTAAGGACCTTTTAAGATTCAATAATCCATTTATCTCTTGGTCCTTCTGTTTAGGAATGCCGACAAATAATGTGACACTATCAAGCGGCCCGCTAAAAAAATGATTTTATCTTTAGTTCTCATGACGTTACTGGGGGTTAAGTACTTGAATTAATCCAGAAGGGAGTCAGAATCAAGCTAAAAAAAATTGTTTATAACGACTCGGTAGCTTTTAGTAAAGTGGTGGTAGTTTTAAGTTTGAAGACATACAAATTATCTTGGTTGTGATATAAATTTAGTGTAAAATAACAAATTATTTTTAAATGTTTTTTTTTGAGAAAACTTTAAGAAAAATAATGTAAAAAAATATTTTAAAGGCTGTATGTACTAATGCGTTTATCCAAACTGTCATTAAGATCTTCTGTTTCTAGGACTGAAGGTACTATGTATTATATGTATATTGTGTTTATCGAAAGTAGGGGTACTTTGCGAATGCGGGTTCTCAATAATTCGGAATTAGTTGAAAATTATGTCAACGCTCAAATTTTTTTACGAGGGGTAAACCACTGGAAAAATTTTGTACACTAGTACATAAATTGTACATAAATAGATAAAAAAATAAAAATTGAAATTTATCCAGAATCTAAAATTGGTATTTAATTATATTTTAGAAGTATTTTAATAGTTAAACAATATTCGAGACTTTTTAAAATGTAACTCTTTGCTATTTTTGAAGTATTTATTATCTTATCTAAATATACGATGTAACTATTTGCCATTGGCAAAGTAACCAGTATATGATCTAAAGATTCTGTAACACATGTTTATTTTAAAAATAGTTAATTTATTTAAAACAATTTGTTTATAATTTATTTACACTAAATACTAATTAATTTATTTATACTTAAGAGTACGGCAAAAGAATTCACTTATATACAAACATGTAACAGCTTGGAAAAACCAATCCTGACTAGAAGAATCTCGAAGAATTCTTGAAATTTTTCCTCCACGCGTCGGGCTGCGTACAAAAAAACATTCTAATCGATTGTCGATCGGCAGCGTCAGACGTAACGGCAGCGGTCAAAGTCAACAAAGAAGAGTCGGACTTGTTGCACGACATTGCACCCTCCTTAAGAAATAGGTTATCCTGGAACTGAAACTAAATGGTTGTATCTGCAACAGGACCCTCTTTTACAATTTCCATTTGCATGGAAGTAACAAGGGACGGTTTTCGCTGTAACCTGGACACTAGGCAAATGGATGCAGACGAGTATTTAAACCTCGGTAACTTGCAAGATTACTTCTAATGATCCTCCAATTCAGCTGGTGGCTCTCTATCTTTGGCATGGCTAGAACTCCAGTACGTGCTCCCTTAGACTAAGCAATGCTTCCCATACAAGTGGATCGATTTCGGAAGGTGTTTTTTGTAACCAAATAAAAAAGGTAACGCGATCCATCTTGATGTTTCAAGGCTTTTCCAGGGGTTGGTAACAGACCTTGTAACAGACAATCGACCAAACTTCTTCTGGAGCACAGATGCCAGACATCGAGCGTCGTTGCTACTGGCGAAAGTGCTATGGACTTAAATAAAAGGCCAGGTGTTTCTTGGAGATGGTTTACTTCTTCCTCGTCATGGAAATTACTTTTGACAGATATTTGCCAATGGCCTTATTCATTCGCTCTACCATTCCATCAGACTATGGGTGCAATGCCTTAGTTTTGGTTTTCTTCATGCCAGGTCTGTCACAGATTCCTTGGAAAAGCTGGCTTTCAAAATTTCTGCCTTGGTCACTGTGGATCTCTAAATGTACTGATACATTCTTTTATCAACACGTCTGCAACGGTTGCGGCTTTTTGATTTGGAATGACTTTGACTTCCACCCACTTCGTGAAACAATCCATAACCACAATTATGTATTTATTTCACCATCATGTATTTATTACCATTATCGGTAATGGGACATGGTCCAGCATTATCTAAGGCAATCCTCTCAAATGGGCTACCGACATTGTATTGCTTCATGGGAGCTTTCTTTTTCCGTTGAGGTCCATTATTCATAGCACAGGTGGTCTTACACCAATCCTTTATATCATCGGAACTGTTTATCCAATAAAATCTTTCACGAACACTCTGAAGGATTTTCTTAACATCGAGATGTCCTGCTGATGGACTGTAGTGTAACTGACGAAGTACTTCGGTTATTTTAGTCTTTGGAATGACAAATAGTTTTCTGATTTCAGAACCATCATCATTTTAATAATAAGCCTTGTTCCAGGATAAAAAAGTCCCACTGAGCCAAAAATTACTATATTACTGTAAAGAGTTTAGATACTTCTTGTCAAGAAGGTCGACGATTTTCCTCTTTTCATTGTCGCATCTGCTTTAAAACGGGACCGTTCTCCTGTTCTTCCCTAATTTTGGTAACGGTCCACTCTTCGTTGACTACAGTTCTTCGTAGTGCATCTTTAGCAGACGTGACCAACCCCTTTCCAATCAGAGTTTTTCGACCAATACCTTCATTTCGATTCGAAGGTTCCACCATGACAGGCGTTCCTTTTTCTACAGTTCCTTACAGCTGCATTACTTTTATAGTTTCACATCTATCCGGTACTACCGTTCCTTCCTGTGCAGCTACCGGCATGGTTGGGCGTTGGCGCGAACTGCATACAGTTCCCATTTAATCGCAATTTCACCACCTGATAGTCTTCTTCTACTTGTAAATAAGGCTTTTTATCATGTTAAACAATTGGTCGAATTTATTATCATCTTCTTCCACTTTTATAGTTCTTACTTCACTGTACCAACCAGAATCCAGCGTAGCCGCTTTATATTTAAGAGCAGCGGACAAGACATCTTTGCATTTCATGGTCATAAAGGCCATCAACAAATGTTTGAAGATCCAAACATTAAATCATGCATTCTGAAGCTTATGGGTAGGCAAATCGCATAATTTTCGCAATATCTAATTCGTATTCTTGAAGGCTCTCGTTACGTTTCTGTTTGAGATTTTTTAACTGTATACCTGCTCCAAGTGTTCGCAGCCATATTGCATATTTAATATTTTTTTAAGCGCCTCCTCGAAGGCCGATGTTCAAATTTACTGCCTTTTCTCTTTCATACCATTCGTTTGCTCTGGCAGCTGTTTCGAACTGTTTAAGGTAGTTCGTCAATGACATCTTCCTGTCGAAAGTTGGAGCTTTAACGGAGAAGAATTTACAATTTCTTCCAATTTTAACTTTGATTTCACCTCATGGCACTTTATTTCGCCGTCCTTTGCCTGTTCCGTATGTTCCAGTTCTTCTATTTTTTCCATCTCTTCTATTTTCTCCTCAACGGAAATCGTCTTATTTTCCACATCTGTAGAAATGTTATTTTTTAGAGAAAACATTTTACCTTCCAAGTCGGAAGAAATTTCTACGTTCAAAGAAGAGATTTTGTTTTCCAAATCGGAAGAAATTTCGTTTTTCATATCGGTTCACTTTCCAGTGCTTCTTTAAAGCCGCTCTGTCTGCTTTTATCTCTCTTCCCAGTCGTCTCCAGATCACGATCCTCTAGTTCTCGACGCAACTCGGCCACTTTCAAATCACATTTTTTTTTAGCCATTTTTTAATCACTATTTATTTACACTAAATACTAATTAATTTATTTATTCTCAAGCACTATTTATATTTCACACTTCTAATTTATCTTTATTTTAATACTTAACTTAGTACGGACAAATAATTCACTTATATAAGAAAATGTAAGAGTTTAGAAAAAACCAATCCTGACTTGAAGAATCTTGATGCGTTCGTGAAACCCTTCCTCTACGCGTCGGGCTGAATACAAAAAAACATTCTAGTCAATTCTCGATCCCTAGCGTCAGAAGTAACGGCAGCGGTGAAGGTCAACAAAGAAAAGAATCGGATTTGTTTGACAACAATACGATGCAACTTTTATAAGTTCATGAGAAGTGTTATTAGCGGAGATGTAAAAGTAATAACATCGTATCTTAAGTTCCGATATATCTATAACGAGTGGAAAAGAATAATATCTCATGTCTACTTCCGATGATCGAATGTGTATATACGATGCTATTATAAAATGGTATTCTATTTAAGTTTAGATGCGATAGAATTATCTAATTTAACAATAAAATTACTTTTTCCATAAAATCATTGTTAAACAAAAAACTCAAAATTCAGCATTTTAAATGAAAGACTAGGTATTTTTACCAAAAAATTAGATACAATGTTCTTATTTGCGAGGGTCGATGTCTTCGACATTGGATACCTAAAAGTGTTACGACACCTGAGACATGCGTAGGTTTTTCTACAAGGCAGTTGTGAACTGCCATTTTGGGACACTGAAAGTGCTTTGATTTCTTATTATTTTTAAAAATAAAGTGTACCTAATTTGAATTAGAATGAATTTGTTTTCATTTCCATTCCAGTAATTTTGTTTTCAGTGTTTTCGATCTGTCCTCGTAGGAAGTTAGTAGAACGGCTTGCGACGAGTTTAATACAATTCCTAAAACACACATTGAATCTTTGTTATTTCTAGAAGCACTCTTAACGCTAAGTAATGCTTGAAATCTCATTTCTTATTTGTCAAACTAATTATTTTTCACCCGTCATCGCTAGTTCAAACCGAAGAGTAAATAAACGCCGGTTTTACGATGTCTACAACTAGTTTTGTACAAAAGAACCACGAAGATGGATCGACTTAACAAAGAAAAAAAATTAACATTGTGGTATTACTCCTCCTCCTGAACTGGAGGGGGCATCTTTGAAATGACTGAGGATAAGAAATTTGTCTTGTAGTGGACACTGAACGCCAACTTAAGAAAATATTTATCTCTACTCTACACAAACAGCAAGGAAAAAATATTGTTAATTTTATACTGTGTATAAAAAATAGCAGTATAGCTTTAGTGGAGACACAAACGATGTTACTGACATTTTTTAGTAGTGTTTAACTAAAACCAAATTGATTCTGAAAAGATAAATTCGAGATTGTCATCAACGGATTGAGGTAAAGGGAATCGGTGACCGATATAGCAATAAAACAAATAAAAGGAAAAACTGAAAAATATCAGTGGTCAAACATAAAATCTTTGTGTGTCTGTGTGTGGGTTCATCCCATCTTTGATATAATCCAGTCGCAATATATTACACCCGATGCATGGGAACCGAAACAAAGTTTTATGACGAAAAGAAACAATTCGAGGAATTTCTTATAGGTTACCCGAATGAGTGATAAGCATTTCATTAAATATTTCAAATGCCTAAGGATATCAGTATTCATTGTTTCATCACGAGTTCGTGAAATTTTATATAGCAACTAGTTACCGTGGCTTTGAAATTTGTTCATCCAAATTGTGAACGGTGAAGCTCTACGGGAAATTATAAAAATAGGATGGGTAATTTTAATTATGTAAAATATGCCAAATTTGCATGTTTTCTCTTGTACATAACATCATTAACGTTTTGCAAGAGAATGGCTCGATTGGGTCTGAAACAATTATTTCTGCAAATTTCCCAAAACTCGATTAAGACAGAAATATAGATATAAAGACTGTTTCGAGATATTTTTCGTTTTGACTTACTACGTTGAGAGGATGATCCGATAGATGATCAGTAAAAGTTGTAAATTCCTCATTATAAATAAAGTAAACAATAACAGGGTCTTACTTTGATGTTCGATAGATATAATGAATTTGTAATTTTAAAAATTATTTTTGTAAATTTAAAAATTATTTTTTTTTAAAAACGTCCCCCGGTTCTCCGAATACCGACGCGATATACATTCTGCGCAAGCAGGCGAATTAGTACGCCCATGTATAACGTTCATGCACAGTGAAATCACGGTGGAGTTATTAAGTTTGTTTTGGTTCAAACAGAACAGTTGATTCCAGTTCCCAAATACAGTTGACGAACTAATTTATCAAGAACATGTCGCGAGGTTATTACAGTCTCTTAGCTGATCGAGTGTTATTTAGTGATTCTGAACTAGTTTCCGAAAGAACCAAAACAAGCCTATTATAAGGACAGAATTGGAAATTTTGACTGCTGTTTTGGTTAATTTTTACTACAGAATCCAACCATAGAACGAACTGGAATAGGAGTGTTTGGGTCGAGAACCAAGCACTCCGAAAGCTTGGGAAAATACCCAAGCATCTTCCAGGCGGAAATTTACGCCATCGAGAAGTGTATACAGTTTAACATCGAGAGAAACTATCATAGAGATTATCATCATGTCCGATAGTCAAACAGACATCAAAGCGCTGAGCTCTTACGTAATCAGCTCAAAAATGGTCTGGAGATGCCTAGAACAATTGAATGAGCTAGGCGAGAAAAATAGAGTTACTCTCACTTGGATCCCGGGACATAACGGGGTACAGGGTAACGAGATTGCTGATCGTCTTGCAAGGAAAGGGGCTCAAACACCCTTTGTAGGACCTGAGGCGTTCTGCGGTATCAGCAGTAACATAATATTAGGAGAGAACCTATAATTGGAACAATCTCTTGGGGCTGAGACAGGTTAAGATACTTCTGGGTGAATATAACCAGAAAAGATCGGAAGCCTGCATCTGCCTGAGCAAGAACAGGCTACGTATTGTAACAGGAATCGTTACCGGGCATTTCCGACTAAAAGGACACCTTAGTAAACTGAGAGTAGTAGAGGATAGTGAGTAAAGATTCTGCGAGGAGGAGGACGAAACCTCCATTCACATTCTAACTGAATGTGTAGCACTCCAGAATCCAAGGGCACTATATCTAGGAGGATATCAATTAGAAGAGGGAGATTTACCTAACTTGATGCCACTCCAAATCCTACACTTCCTTGATAAAATAAGATTGGAAGGGTCGTTATAGGCATTGAGACATTTCTTTGGTGCATTAGAGATAGAAGGGGACACAAGAGATATTTTAGGTCGCAGTTAGATTTTTTAGGTCGCAGTGTATTAACACCCCATTCACAACATAACATACTACAGAATCCAATAACTTTGAAATTTAATATTTAGGCAACCGTTTGAGCTATGTTTGCGACATTGAACTTTTCTGGTTAAACTGTATAACATGCCAGGTGTCTCAATATATTGTTACACCACACCCTGCAGTGGCCTGCGGCCGTTATAGGAAACGTACAAATACGAAAAGAAGCGCAATGTCACCCATCACACTATAGTGTGCTGCGGTCGTCATAAGTATAAGTACAAGTAAAAGAAGATAGAATACTCCAGAAATGTCCAGAAATGTCATTATCCGTCAAGAATATTCTAGATGACAGTTCGAGAAGGCAAGCAAGCTATATAAGGATGATCCTGACGTCAGTTTTCAGTTTTTATGATAGACATTACATGTTAATGTTATCAGTTGTATAATTGTTGTTAAGGTTGAGTTGAAATAAATTGTGATACCAAAAACCTGCGTAACAATATTTTGCCTTATTTTGAGGACTTGTATCTTCTGATCCAATTAAGATAACCCGATGCGGTTTTCACTAAATACTTAAGTAGTCATGTTTTATTAGGGTATACCGGAAAAAAATTGTAACTTCCGCTTAGAAAAAAACCAAAATGCTGCCATTTCAAAGTTCATAATCTAATTTTCTTTAAATTAAACTATACTTAATATATTTTTGAAAAACCCCATCCTTTATCTATATAACGGGTGTGCTTAGTTTCAAAATCTTTTCGAAAATGGCTACGAAATTTGGTCGTAAAGAAATGCTTGCCCTTTTTAATCTTAAATTAGTTAGGAGGCTATGAACAGTAAATGTTTTACAATTGTCAATTAGTAATTTTATAACTCCTGACATGTTATTAAGATCAAACCGGACCTCCCGCGAAAGCAAAAATGTTTTAAGGATTTTTTAATGTAAAATTGTATTTATAAGCACGCCACTGGGAATACTTCGCGATATTATGTTTCTTGAGAATATAGAGAGCTTTAAATTTGTGCAACGATAAGGCAGCACTCTACAGAGACGTTTAAGAAAAAAAAGAGGGAAATCCTCCCATTTAAAAACTACTAGATATTTATTAAAACAAAAAACAGCAAATTTTCATAGAATTAATACAGAATGGCTCGTAAATGTTTTTTTTTAATTCCTTTTAAACATTTTCAAAATAAATACTTTTCGAAGGTTAACAAAAAATTCAAGGTTTCTCCGCCCTAAGTTTTATTCTTATTGGTATTTCCTGAAAATTTCACAAAAATCGGACTAAAAGAAGAAATTATAGATTTTCAAAGTATTCGGTTTGCTCTTAATTTATAGCTAATATATAAAAATTTCAAGCAATTATTAACTTTTTAATTAATTTAACATTTACAATAATAAAAGAGAAAAACTTAAACCAAACCAAACCAAGTCGAACACCCAAGGGAAAATTATCTTTAGCTAGGCCAGAGGGCTAACTCTCGTCCTACTGGAGAGATATTTCTGGAGTGACTCATTGGAAAGCATTTATACCGAACCCTTTAATGAACGCATCTGTTCGGATTCTGGCGTGGAGCTCTAGAAATGATTTACGCCTTTTACAGTGTCTGGCGACTGAGGCCACATGAGGAGTGATTTAGGTGATTTGGGTAATTACATGGGAAAAGGTCACTTTTTTAACACATTTTTGGAGTTATCTTATAAATATTCGAGGTTAACATTCTCATTTTTCACCCTTTATTTGCATTTTTTCTCAAGTCATCTTCTTTTTTAATTTTTCTTCAATTTTCCTTTCCCATATTCTTTTAAGTGATCTAGGCTCTTCCATAATCTGTAAGTTTTCTCAACAATCGAATTGCATTTTCTCTGTGGATTGAAGTTTAAGATTTTTGTGTTTGTGTTTCTTATCTCTCTTTTACTTTTCTCAAGTAGAATTCGTATCCAGTTTGTTATCCTTGTTATTTTATTTTGTATAAATTCTAAATATTTCTGATATGTGTTGCTGAAAAGTAATGTAAATTTAAAAAAAAAGAACATGAGCTGAAATAAACGCGTCAATATTATATGCCCCTTTATCCCCTAAATGTAGACAATGTTTATGTCGTCTCCTTTAGCTCGATGAACGTATTTGTGCCGTGCACGGTTGATAAAATCGCTTCAATCACGTTACATGCAAAAGCTTTTGTCACCGTGAATTCAATGAATTACGAGTATTAGGAGCAACTAAAACTAGATATTTAACCCTCATCAGAATTCAAACTAATTTGCTTTTTTTGCCAAGGGTTAACTACCTTTACCTATATTACTCTGCGGTGCACTGCATTAGGGCAAAACGATTCGAAAAAAAGGAGCATAATTAAACGAGGTGTTTCATGTTTAACGTTATACTGCCAACATTTTTCTTATTGCAGATAATTTACAACTCAAAACTAGAACGAAGATATATAATGTATTCTATATTATACTCTTCACAGTTTAACCCCCACTTTCAAATAAGATTTTCTTCAGAATCAATAGGCTTCATCCCCTTATAAAGCTTGATTTTCCTGAAGATTTTAATTTGATATCGTTTTTATCCCCCCCATTTTTATTATTTTTATTCTTTTATAGAGCTGGAGTTTTGCTAAAAAATTCAAGTCGATATTATCTTTCGTTTTTGATTTATTTTTTCATTTCAGCTTGATTTTTGCTAAAAATTTAATGTTGATATCGGTTTCCGTTTTAGATTTATGATTTTTTTCTAATTTCAACCCCTTCAACCCCCATTTATAATAAGATATTTTCAAAATCAATAGGCTTCCTTATAGAGCTTGTTTTTTTGCTAAACATTTCAAGTTAATATCATTTTTCGTTTCTGAGTCGAAATTTTTTCAACATTTTAAACTCCCTTTTCTCCCATTTTTATCCAGATTTTTTAGAGCTTGTTTTTTAGTAAAAATTTCATGTTGATATCGCTTTTTATTTTGTGATTTATGATTTTTTTAAATTTTAACCCCACTTAAAATCAAAGGACTTTTTTCGCTTGTAAAGCTTGATTTTGTTAAAAATTACAAGTTGATATATTTTTTCGTTTTTGAGTTAGGATTTCAATCCCCCCCTAGCCCTCTATTTTTATTCAGATTTTTTGTTTTCATAATCACTAGTCTTTATTTTTACTGAAATTTTGATATCGTTTTTCGTTTTTGACTTACAAAAAATGTGATATCGGACGGAATCAAATGCATAATACTCTTCACAGACTAATGTGTGAAGAGTATAAACAAATTAGTGTGAAATTAATTAAATAGTCAGAAAACCTAATTAAAACACAAATAGTACGGAAAAGCCAAAATTGAGAAAATCAACAAACAGTTAAATATTATTCAAAACACGTAATTCTGTTTAAAAAACGATGATTTTATGAACTCAGATTCGATTCCTCTTTTAGCGCGTCGGCTTTTTCATTGCCCTACGCCGCTGTGTCCCGGAAGCAGATCAAAGTTCCGGATATGCTATTTTTTACTTTGGTTTTCAGAGGATACGCCTCTGGTAAAAAAGTTGAAAATTAATAATCATGAGTATGTTCACTGGCGAATTCAAAATTATTTGTAGAATTGCACATATATTTACGCCTTGATATTTATATGAGAATGAGGTAGACAAAGTGACAGTGTTCTATAATCATATTATTATTCCCACGGTTTTTACCATTGGCATTGGCTCGGTTAAATTATTAGCTGGTATATTTATAAACAAACTACCGTCTTCCATCCAGTGGCAGCCTAATTTGTCCTTCTGTTTGAATAACTAAACTCGTGTTTCCGTATAACTGGATTTCTCTGAATGTTATTTCAATCACGATAGATTTTTGTTCGAAATGTATAGAGATGATTAGATTTTATTAGATTTGGTTAGGACTGTGTGCCATGTAGCCTCCCCCACCTCGAACTATTCAAATCGATTGTTAATAGTGGATATCCTTTTGATCATTGGTTAGAGTACTTTATCTAGTTTGTTATTTTCTAAAAGAGCAATAGACTAGCAATGTCAGTCTTGATAGATCTTTTGCAGTAGCGTAATATGTGTATTGTAGTTTCCTTCTCTTCCTGGCATAATCGGCACAAAGTGTCTTCTGTCAGGACGTTGTTATGCATATGTTGTCTATTAAGCCTATAATGCACTGTTAATAGGCCTATTTCTCATATTTTGTTGGTAGAAACAAATCTCTCATTTAAATAAATATAGAAACACATTTTATTATATAGCTATCTATTTTTTTGCATATTAAAGTTGATAGATTAAAAATGAACTTTTAAAATATAGAGAATCAGGCTTTTTTGTACTTATACAGTAATTATTATTTTATATTAGGCATAGTCGTGCTTTCACGGCAACTACGATATCCCCGCTATCGCTATGTTCTCTGGCTTGGTGACTGACATTCGGTTCGGCTAATATCCCACCACCATATCTTCTAATTCTAGTCGTAACTGGTTGTTACCTTTAAATATTTGATTCTAGACGTTTATAACAATAAAACATCCCTTTGCAAGCATTTTCTGTAGTCCGCTTTTGCCACTTCGGGTGTAGGGATTTAGGCCACGTGACCGGAATAAAGCTTTTCTGAACTTAAGATGATATTGCAAGCATTTTTTTGTGTCGGCAAAAGGGTTGATATGCAAAAAAATGTAACGTTGAAATAGGTGAAAAATCGAAAACAAAGGTTCAAAAGTGGTTTAATTGCTCTCAAAATATTTGTATGAATATTTCCCTTGCAGTAGTTTTACCCTTTTCTGCCTTTTATTCACCAGGGTTTTTCGAGAAAAAATATCAAAATAGTCTAATTTACGGCGAATGGGGTAAAACTACTGAATAAAAAATGCTTGCAAGAGTCATTCAAAACATTTTGAGAACAATTAAACCATTTTTCGACTTTTGGTTCCGATTTTACACCTATTTCAAAAATCAGATCAATTTTCACCAGGTTGCAATTTTTTTTTAATATCATCCCTTTCGCCGACACAGAAAATGCTTGCAATATAAGATTAAAAAAAATAAGTTTTTAAGCTATATCCCGAATTTCGTTCAAAAACATAAATCGCTTATTCAAAAGTGACACTTTACAAAAATTAACAATTTACAGCAGAGCAACTATTAAAATACTATTCATGGAAATTTTTTTCTTATTAATGAACTATTAATTATAGTTTTAATTTATTTTTTAACCAAAATATAATAATAATAATAATTTAAAAAACGAACTTAACACACATATTTTGTATTGTCACTTTTGTTTTGAAGGTGCTAAATATCCGCTCACGTGGCTGAATTCCTTACACCGAAAGTAGCAAAACCTGATGACAGAAAATGCTATTTCTTACACAGGTTTACGTCTCTTAACGTACATTGAAAATTTAACTCACGCAGACGAAGATATGGGCTCAATATGCATAAATGCATTTCTCATATACACCGATGCTGTACTGTAGGTATTTGTACATTTGAGAAGGAAACTGAGCGCCGTCTGGTCAGAACTAGCACATCAAATAAATCTCGACAGTCTCTGTCGTTGATGGTCTATCGGTTAGGGCACATGTCCGGAAAACATGGATGTCTGGGTTCGATCCCCGGCGACGGCAGGTTTTTCAAATCTGCAAATATTTGTTTTCACTTTTGGGGTTCCGGGATGGTCTTAATAAATCGTAGGGAGATTGTTGAGATTGGTTTCCGAATTTTAAAATTATTTCATATATTTTATTGTCAGCAAAAATGAAAAAATCCATCGATAAGCAACTTTACTTTCAATTTGACAGGTCACACGACAGTTCCCACCACCGGGACATAGTACTTGTTGTTTAGTCCCTCCTCTGCACCCAACTACAAATCGCAAGCATAAAACACGACGTGCCACTTTTTGCGGTCAGATGAGGGGCTAAAGTCTGTAGAATATGGGCATCGGTGAAATTTCCGGAATTTTTGGTCTGCTGCAGTTGTCGATTTCCTAAACAATAATGTCCCTGGGCACAACTCAATCCTACGACTAGTTTTTTATATACAGGGAGTCGCAAATTGGCCATTTTTTAAAAAGGCCAAGATTCTTAACAAAATACTTTGATCACATATTTTCGAAAAGTAGCAAAGAATATTTTTGGTATAACCGGACGTAAATTAATTATAATTACAGGGTGAGTCAAAAATAGTGAAAATGGAATTTTTATTTTTACTCTAGCATGGGATTACTCTTAGATTTATTATCACGCTAAAATAGCCTCGATTTATAATCAAAATTGGAGACCATCGCATTTTACACAGGGCGAACGAAAAAGTTGGTAGGCCCTGTTTGACTTTTCCCTTTCCCCTTTTAAAATTTCGTCGGTAAAATTGCGTATTTTTACATTACCTTTATTTTGTATATAAGTTATATTATCTTCATAAAGTTTTTCCTCTGATAAAAATGTTACTTTGTTTTTTCTTCAAAGCAACACTGAGTACTTTGTAACGATAAAGTCGATTGAAGGGTCGTGAAATAATTTTTAATTTACCAATAATTAGTTAAGAAAGTTATGATGCAATTAGAACTCTATCTGTACCATAATTCAATAAGTTTTTTGACGTTCAAAGCAAAACAAACAAAGACCGTCTTTCCAATTATAATTATATAGCGATTCCTAATGAAATAATTAAATAAAGCTCGCAATTACTTAGTAACGGTGTTAAAATAATACTTTAGAAGGAAACTAGCTTTCATCGTTTTCAGATAGGGGCAATTAAAATAAATCAGTAAATCGTTGCACTTTGATTCTTTCATGTTATTTTGTGTTCGCTGTAACCAAGAAGTGGGTACCCGGGGAATTTTGATTTTAAATCAAAGAAAAACTAAAACCCAATTCGTTGAAATATAGCTAATCTTTTCCTGCGAGTAAAAACTTCAACTGCTGGTTTGTTTTATGATTGACGATAATAGGTAGCAGTCTGCGTTTTTTTAACATCTATGCAGGTTTACAAATCGATTACCTATGTATGTTTAATTGTTAGGATTAACATCTGCTGTTATTTCAGATCAAGAGTATGTAGTAGATCTTAGATAGAACCATTTTATACAGGATCCCATTAGTGCGTAATTAATTTGAGTTATTGACACACAAACAAGTTCCGAATAAAAGTTTTATAAACAATATTTTTGGCTTATTTCATGACTAAAAATTCATATAAGCGTCTAGTCCCTCATCTGATTGCAGAAAGTGGCATGCCGTGTTTTTTGCTTGCTATTTGTAATTATGTACCGGGGAGAGGAGGGGGGAAGGGGATATGGACATCATGATTTATAACAATAAAAAAATCCCTTTGCAAGCATTTTCTGAAGTCCGGTTTTGCTACTGTCGATGTAGGAACATTTCTAAACTTACACCGAAAGTAGCAAAACCGGATGACAAAAAAATGCTTGCAAAGTAATTGCAAAAAACGAAAAATTCCATCGATGTGGAACATTATTTTGAATTTGACAGCTTAGGCGACAGCTCCCACCACCGGGACAGAGTACATGTTGTTCACCCTAACTTCAAATAGCAAGGAAAAATACGACATGTCACTTTTTGCTGTCAGATGAGGGACTAATAGGCCCGCAAACTCTTCGTTACCGATCTATAGGGTGACAAAGAATTTTTCTTTAAATTATAAACACAATGTCTACGATCAAAATAAATTAAAATAATTGATTATCCACAATAAAGCCAGAGCCTAGATCATTTTAAAAATTTTACTTTCATTTGTGAATTACAGATTAGCATTTTTTAATATTTTTTTTCGAAAATGTTTGCACATAATAAAAAAACTACAAGAGACCAAAATGATTGTAAACAGAACAGAAAATTGATAATCTACCAGTAGCGCATCGCAAAAAGTTCAGGGGAAGAAAAGGTGGCATAACCCCTAACAAAACATCACCCTATATATTCTCACAACCATTTGGCATGCCCAATGATCTAAACCCTACAGCGTAACCCAGTTTCCAAATTTAAGCTAAATATGTCAAAAACTGCTGGAACTATAAAGAATAAACAAACAAAAATCTTGAAATTTCAACACCATGTAGATCGGTAACGAAATGTTTTGCGGACCTATGTTTATATGAATTTTTAGTCATGAAATATACCGAAAAATTACCCCCTTTCATATGCTCCTACATGATATTTAGGAACATCCTGTTTTTGCCTGAAAAAAACAAAATATTTTTAAAATTGAATTTTATTTAAGTTTAAGAATAGCCTGATAATACTGTATTCAACCCTGGAATATTTTAAAAACATTGTACATGGTTGCCAAGCAGTTAATTTTTGTTGTGAAATTCGAGAATATGAACACTAAATAAAGTTATTCTAATTTAGCTTTCAAAATTGTTTAAATTACTGTCTTATACAAATGTTCTAAGTCAAATTAAATTAGCTCTTTAAATAGGTCCATATCTTTAAAAACCAATTAGAAAAATGTGAAAAAATAATTTTCAATTTTCATGATACTTGTATAATCATCAAAATCTTGAAAGAAAAATGCGTTTGGGTATTCGGTCACCCATCCACGACGTGGCCGGTGCATCGACTTCGTTTGGGTGTAGAGAATATTACACAAAACAAAAAGTAAATAAATTATTCAATTGGTGGTTAAAAAAAAATTGAGAAAATCGTAATATGTATTGCGTTTTGCCACACCTTGTATATATCATATAACAAGTGAAATGAAAATGAACTTTAAGTCTATTAAAATTGTTTGACGATGTGAAAACAATAAAATCTGTTATGCGTAACTACCTACAGAGCGTTATATTTACTGTGAATTTACGACATAAATGCCTCCAGTATAATGAACCATTCAATATCATAGTAATAGGTATTGATGCAATGGAAAAGTGAAGATTTCAAAAATTAATTTATAGGGTGTTTGGTTTAAAAAGTATTGGTTCGCTCCAAAAATGGACTACCCTGTATATTTAAAAATAATATAATCGTCAACTTTTGTATTGAAAATTTCTTCGTATCTCCAATAATAAAAGAGCTATCAATCAATTACGCACTGATGGGATACCCTGTATTTATATAATAGACTTACATGTTAGCAGCGTTTAATAGGCACATTTATAACGAATTTAATATACAGGGTATTGTATTTGAAAAACTGATTAAATTGATAATATATGACAGATTTCAAAATACTCTGTATAAAATGAACCATTTCTATTAGCACTTTTCTTTAGCTTGGTACCTTGGTGTAAGTTAATAACTATTTATGAAACCAGTTGCGAAATGCTTTATTATATGTAACGAGTGAATATTTGCTGGACGAGCATACGCAAGGTTGTGTTTATTAAAGTTATTTAGTGGGTTATTTTGTCGTGTATTGTGTTTTAATTATTTTGTGCTGATTTGGACTGGAAAATAAGGACCAAAACCACATTATTACTAGATTGTAAGTTTAACCAAATTTTATTTTTATAAGGCAACTTTCAGTATTAATTTAATGTATATCACTGATTTTAAAACCAAAGAAGGTTTATTTTTGTTTTTCGGTGACGTAATTAATTTTTCGAAACCAGTTTCATAATGTTCAACATTATGCAACTGATTGCGTAAAGTAGATCATTTTGATACTTGCTGCGATTACAAAAAATGTCATTTTATATGTCAAAATTAGAAAAACAAGTTTATAATCATTGCTAACCTACCTAAATTATGATAATATTATTTAGGGTCTACATAATTCTCTAATTTCATAAAAAAATTACTTGGGAACCCTGTACTATTCAAAAATATTCTATGGTTTAATATAGTGTTATCAGTCCATTCTAAAACTGAAATAAAAAATATAGTGTTCGATTTAAAAAATATATTTGTTATTTACCAGGAAGAGGCTTAACCCTTTTACAGCTGGTTTAAGATGTTCATCAAAAAATATGAGAACTCTCAATTATATAAAAAAAAATTACGCAAACTACTATTATCGCTACAGAACTTTATATAGAACACTTATTAGAAAAGCTAAAGATATGTATTATCATGCAGGAATTGAGAGCTCAAAAAATAAGGAAAGGGAAACTTGGTCTATTATTAATGAATTGAGAGGCAAAAGTACAAATAAATCATGCAATGCAAATATAAATCCTAACGATTTCAATACATTTTATTGCAATATCGCTGAAAATCTAACAAGAACAAAAATAGAATAATTGACCCATTAAAATTTGTAAAATCGTCACCAATTAAATACTCATTTTTCTTAGGAGAAACAAATTCCTTAGAAATTTTAAAAGTTTGTAATGACATACACAACAAAACTGCATCAGTATATGATGGAATGTCAGTAAAAATATTTCAAAACTTACCTACCTCTGCATTAGACGTTTTATCCATTTTAATAAATAAAAGTTTTAATGAAGGTACTTTTTCTCCTTTTCTAAAAACGAGTGTTGTGGTTCCATTATATAAGGGAGGAGACTTGACTGAGCCGACTAATTTTAGGCCCATATCTTTAATTCCGACACTGGGAAAAATCATTGAGCAACTTGGAAAACACTAGTTAGATAGTTAGACCAAAATAATACTTGACATAAATCAATTCGGTTTTCAACACAACAAAAACGTATCGTATACTGTTTCTTCTTGCTTGGAATCAACGAGGCCGTAGCTGCAGTATTTTGCGATCTGACTAAAGCTTTTGACTGTGTCAACCACGGAGTACTGCTACGAAAGCTTGAAGTTTATGGCATAAGAGATGTGGCCTTGAGTTGGATGAAATCCTACACCTTTTAGGTCGCAAACAGTTAGTCTGAACTGTTTCAGACTCGAAAACAAGTGACATAAAATGGGGTATCCCTCAAGGGTCTGTTCTTGGGCCCACCTTGTTTTTAATTTGTATAAATGATTTAGGTAAGTTAAATATCTCAGGAAGTTCACTATATTTGCTGATGATACTACTATCTTGTGGCATAATAAAGACGTCAATATTCTTTATGCAAATATTAGTAATGACCTCAAATCCTTTAAAACATAGTGTACTGCAAACTTTCTGTCATTAAATTAAAAAAAAAACAAATATTACCCTTTAAATGTAATATTCCTGTTATTTAATAGATATGGATACTGTAGAAGCCACAGACTCTATAAAATTCAAATCTCATGTGGATCCACTTTTAGAAAAAACCCGCATCGGGTTGTTATGCCATTAGAACTACCTCTTATGAATTAGGAGTTTATGCAGCAAAAACTTAATATTATGCGTTAGTTGACCCCAGGGCCGCCGAGAGCCAGACCGGGCCCCAGGACAATTCTCCAGATCGGGCCCCGCGACAATTTTATAAAAAATTAAACAAAATTTCTCCTCTCTTCAATTTATCTAAAAAAAAAGGTCTTCAAGTAAAAAAATTTCTCCTCCTCTACTTCAATTTCTCTATAAAAAAAGTCTTCAACCTAAAAAATTTCTCCTCCCCTACTTGATAAAAAAAAAGGTCTTCATTCAACCAAGAACTTCCCCTTTTGCGTCGTAACAAATTTGACCATTTGAGCCCGGGCCCCGGGAATTGGTCCCGGCTGCCCCCCCCCCTCTTGTCGGCCCAGTTTTGGGGAGTCTGTTCTGCCGAGTTATTTGGTAGTATCTATAATGCAGAAACGGGCAATAAGGTTCTTATGTGGAGCACACAGATTAGTTTCATGAAGACCGCTGTTCTTAAAACAAGAAATATTAACATTAACTTCTTTATTTATCTTAGAAACTTGTTGCATGATCCATAAGAACAAGTCGAAATATAAATCGAATATACCGGGTGTTCAAATTAAAGTGTTACAGCTATATACCGCCTTTTATATATATAAAAAAAAACGTTTCAGACGAAAGTTTTATAGTTTTGTAGGGAAACAATTTTGGCTAAAATCGTTTTTTATAGCTAACCATAATATGGTCAACTTTTTTTTCGCCTACCGTGAACGTCAAGACACCTCTGCGAGCGTTTTACTGATTTGTCAATTATTTCCGGTTTATTTCTAATGTTGTTGCATACATTAATAATTTTTCCAATAACTGTGCTCGGGTATTCATTTCTTCGTTGTACACCTCTGATTTAAGGTAGCCCCATAAAATATAATCCAGAGGTGTTAGATCTGAAGATCTTGGTGGCCAATTGGCGGGACCGCCTCGACCTATCCAGCGACTTGAACACACATTAAATGTTTGGTGTGGAATTTTTAAAAAATCACTTAATACCCAAGCACAGTTAAATCATTGTTTCCCAAATAGATGGATAGGTCGAGGGGGTCCCGTCAATTGGTCACCAAGATCTCCAGATCTAACACCTCTGGATTATTTTTTATGGGGCTATCTTAAATCAGAGGTGTACAACGAAGAAATGAATACCCGAGCACAATTATTGTAAAAAATTAACAATGTATGTAACAACATTAGAAATAAACCGAAAATAATTGACAAATCTGTGAAAAACCTGTTAAAACGTTCGCAGAGGTGTATTGACGTTGACGGTGTTCAATTTGAAAATCTACTTTAGCTTTAATTAATTATTTGTTTCTGTTGGTTTGTTCTATTACTTTATTAAATAAAGTAAGCCCGGTCCTGTGTAGATGTTCAATTTCCTAATGGAAAATGCTGTATTTAAAAAAAATTAAGATGGTACCTAATTTGTGTAGAGTTTTAAAAGTACAGAGTAAAATATTTGATTTTAATTTTGTAAATACTGATTTATAATAATGTAGTCGCCATTATAAAAATGTATTATAAGAACATCAAGATGGTGCCATTAAATATTATTTCATTATTTTATTTGTTGATCTACGTACTATTTAAATGTGCAGTAACATTTATTAAAATCCGATATACAGGGTAATATTCTAGCTAAGAAGAGTAATATAAAAAAAAGAGAGTCCGGTACTGGCATTTTTTAAAATTAAATTATGGTTTTGATTGACCTAGTGTAACTTTTGTACAAAATTTTATTAAAATAACTCTAGTCGTTCAAACAAAATGTCCGATTTTAGTTTTGGCAAAAAATCATAAAACACCCAATATCTCGGAAACGAGTAAGATTAAAGGCTAAGTATAGGGGTGTTTTGAACTCACTTAAGTGTACTCTACCTCCCATTAAGCTGTGTCCATTTAAAATTGAAACACCCTGTATATAATGGTATCAAGATGTACTCACATACTTTGACAGTTGTTGAGTCACAGAATTGTTTTAGAAAGCTGCTCAGGAGATTTCTGTTAACTAGGTTTTATTATGATATTAAAGAATTTTATAATGACGAGACATTGTGATATATGTTTTATTTTGTTTTGTTCTATTTTATTTTAGATGTATATATAAATGTTAATTTATAATAATGTTTGTTTATATTTTAATGACTATTTATTTGTTTGTGCTTTGTATACAATATTGTGTTTGTCAATAAGTATTTTAACTTTGACAATAAACATATATTCTCTCTCTATATCCAAAAATATTTTTGAAGTATGTATTTTTCAAATAACACAAAAAGCTCTATATAGATCAGTAATACATTAGATGTATTATTCCCTGCAGGTATTTTTGAATGATAAATATCTGGTCCTTAATAAAATAAAAATTAACCGAGCATTCTGTGGGGAACACCACTGGGATTGAATAAAATTTAAAAACCAGAAACCGATGGGATCAGTTTCAAAATCCGCGCAGTATAATACTTCGTTATTCCGGTACAAGATCATTTTCTCACATATTTTTTTACTGACAGGTAAGATGTGAGGATACGTTAATAACTCCGAAGATGAAGGAGCTTACTAGAGCAGAAAAGAGCCAATTACTTTCAGATAATTAATGTTTTATATTTAATTACTTTTAATTTGCAATGGACGGTATCGAACCGAACGGCTATTGAAAAGGACCGAGTGATCAACACAAACCAGATTTCCTCTTCATATTACAAGAATTAATGATTTACTGTTGTATTATTTTTAAGTTAGTATAAGATGCTGCGGTATTTTTAGTACAGGTCGACCTCATATTCCAGTTAAAATTCATTTAAAAAAGTCTCCTCATGCAATGTCATTATTTCAACAACACTCAAATTTATTAAAAATTAAATAATTTCCGATAGAAATAAGATTCAGCATAATATCAGTCTTTATCTAATAATGATGCATCAGTATGACAGTTCTTATCAGGTAGAAAGAAAGGGAAAGCGGCCAGTGGTGTAGGTATTCTTTAACTCATAGATGAACTTTTATGAGTGTACAAGAGTCTCTACGAACATAAGCGAACCTCTACGAATGTAGACGAACCTCTGCAAATATAGACATTGTCTCTACGAATGTAGGCGAGGAATATATACTGTTAATTTCCAAATAAATATCCGTTATTTATAGTAACACAAAAAAAATAACTTAATTAAATTACGTTTTGCATTTAGTTTACAAATATTAGAGTAATTAAAACATTTTGATTCTATTTACAAACACTTTCATAGGATGATAAAGGTAAAATAATATTAGGTACAAAAATATGAGAAAACAATGTTTTTCATTAGTGAACATAAACTTTTTATTATTAAAGATGATACCTACTTACATTTTTTTTCTGAACAGTTACCAAAATAGTACAAAATAAATAACAGAAAGATTAACAAATTACCTGTCATTACATTAAATAAAATGTATTTAACATAAATAAACAACGAAAGTTGTATTTTTCACTTTTCATATTTTTATAAAAAATAAATTGCTTTTATCTTAAATTTAAACCCGCGTCGTGGATTCCAAAGTTGATATAGTTGAACACTTATCGATCTGAGCCATGAAGGTTTATGTCAAGTGAATTATCTAATTAAATATGTGTATTAACCAGAAGAAGAAAAAAAACGTAAAAATAATTTAGTTACTTTTAAATTATTTTAATAATTGTTTTAAATAAATATCTAGGATCTAGGTATAAAAATCAATATTAATAATTTAATCATTAAATTGATTTCATTATTAATTTAGACATTACAAAAATAAAAGGATGCGTCTGACATATTTGACAGCTGATGCGGAATGTAGATTCATATTCATATATGGGCGGAAAGTAGGTTCTAGTCAACACGCATGTGATATAGGGCACTTCTCCTGAGATTCAAATAGTGCGATATGAGTTGTAGGAAAATACTTTTTGTCTAATGCTTGTAACTATTTTTATTAGTCAAAATGTCCCGAATTATAAATAATACTGCTTTGCATCAAAATATCTCCATAATTTCTGTTATAATAAAAATTGTCTTGATGTTTCTAATAGTGAGAACATCAATTATTATTTATTCAAAACAATATTTTAAATAGAAATTATGATAATAGAATACTTTAGTTGATTGTTCGAACATGGAAAATGTAAATAATCTAATAAAACAACACCTTGTATTGTTTGAAGTTATTTTAAAAACAAAACGGCTATTCTTCCATTCCTTCGACCACAAGTTCTACATAAAAAGCGGATGGCAAATCTTACATACTTCCAATTCTTTTCATGGCCTTTCTCTTGTCCGCATAAAAAATCCAAACAAAAAGCTAAAAATCCTTCCTTCCCGTGGGATATTAACTGTCTGCCTAATTTTATTTTGTCCAATTCGAATTTTTCGTTTTTTTAATGCCCGTCTACTGGCGGCTATTGTAACAGCAAACACCCAATGTTTATGACTTTATAAAGCTATTTCCAATGTACAGGGTGATATCCCAATTTAGACATAACGTACACTCAGACAAATATTTAATTTAACTGAAAGAATACGTGAAGTATGGAGAGAATGATGCACAATTTTTTTTTTCTAAAATGGGCCATGAGAAAATTATGTATGTCGGAGCGTACAATTCTTTTTATTTAAATGACAGTTTAAATTTTACCCAGATGCGTTTGTCAGTCATGGCCTATTTTAGAAACATTTTTTATGGATAACTCGTTAGTACAAACGTTAAAAAAAATCCAAAAAGTGTTAAAAAACATATCTCGATTTTAATTCGGGTCGGTAGTGTAGCGGTCTAACGCGCTTATATTTATTTATAGGCAAGTTTATGAGTCTGAGACTGCTGGGCTTCGAATCCCAGACCAGACCATGTGGATTTTTAATTAAATTGCATGGTTCGGTTTAGGATTTGATGTGTGCCGTATTAATAGAAATTCAATTTCTGTTGATATGACATGCAGATTAAAAAATCGCCATGCATTACCGTCTCGATGATGGTGGGTGAGGTTTTCCTCACCTGTAAGTCAAATGGCACCATCAATCATTAAGTCGCCCCGGAGCGCCACGGCAAATAATAATAATAGCCGTCCCTTCCCCTACACAAGTCGTTCAGTCGACTTCAGGGGTTGAAATTCACTCGTAAGGGGGTGAATTAGGGAGAGTATTATTATTATTAATTACTTTACAAAAATCAGCGATACATAGGCAAGAGCTTTTCTTCGACACTCAACACTAGAAGCCAATATATTAGAAATGGTAGATACTCATTTCCAAAAATATATTTAAAAGATGAGCCACAGGCAATAAGATTCCGTACTAGTTTAACACTATACTTTTTCTATGACTATAACAAGCTGCTATACCCATTTTTATTTAGTTTTAATAATTTATAAAATTAAAGTAACAGATCTCTTCTAGATAATTCTTTAATTTTTGACTCAATGGCGCACATGATTTTAATAAAATAATTAGGAAATGACCACTTTGTGATATCAAATGAGGAAATGTAACTAGTATTATAGCCGTAAAAAAAGATCTAGAAAAATTGCAGGGTGATGCAATTATCACCTGGATTTCTATGTCTATTGCAAATATGTACTAAAAATATTTTGTTTAAATGTTTTAAATAAACATTTGGCATTGAAAATAAGTTCAGGGCACTTTTTTCCGTCATAATTATGGATGGAATTCGCCAATATTAAAATAACAAACAGGAAAATATAAATTTAAAGTGAACTCCTTCGAGTGCAGTAATGAATTTCCTTAAAATTATAATTTCCATACAAAATTAAATTTTGAAACGGAACCTACTATAATTGAACCTTTTTTAAATGTTAATTTTAACTTTTTAATAAAATAATTGGGAAGTTAACAATTAAATTGATCCTCTTCACTGACCCTAAATTTAATGGCACAACGGTACTTCTATACGCATACAATAATCACTAATTGCTCAGTTTGAACACCATCATATAGGAATATATTTCTTGACAACGTAAATATTGTAAAAAAATTTACTTTTAAAAAATGGGTAAAACTCAATTGATGAAGATAAAATATATAATATAATTAAAGAGAAATATTTTAATGGAAATATTATTTCCAACATGATGGAGCATCCCCACATTTTGGAGTTGCGGTTAAAATGAAAATTTCATGGATATGAAGAGGGGGGACTTCATAACTGGTCTTCAAGATCCTCAGATTTTAACCCACTTGATTATTTAATCTTGGGCTATTTAAAATCCAAAATGTACTCACAAGAAATAATAATCAATAAAGAAGAACAGCTTCAAAGATCGGAAGGTGTGTGTGATGAACTCAGGAATAATTCAGGCATATTGAACAATTTAGTTAGGTACTAGTTTAGATTAGAAAGAAGTTGGACATTATTTGTACGTGTCCACCGCGACCTTTTCAGATCTATTGTGAGACTCCGTTATTTAAAGTCGCCAGCTTGGTCTATTTTATTAGTCTTTAGTAGCTTAGACAGTGGCTCCCGCATTTAGTTCCAGACCTTCATACTGACATAGGACGTGTATTGATGTTTCCTCTTCTTCTTCACAGAACCTGCGTATGCTTCTTCTGCTGGATTGAAGACATTCATGTGCCTTCTTAGAGGACAGTGTTCTGTAAGAAGACCTACTGTTATCCTAACGATTTGACATTTCTGAACCAGTAGGTCTTTCGTGAACTTGGCCAATGGTTGTTTAACAAACTGTTTGGCCTGTATCAATCTTGGATAGTAGTTCCATTATTCCAGAGCCTCTTTTTGCATCCATTGTTTGATGAATGCCTTGCACAATGCCTTAGCAACTCTACAGAAGGGTTCGGAGCCTATCATGGCCTTATTTGAGCCTTCTCGGGCTAGTTCGTCGGCCTTTTTGTTTATTCTTTAAATATGTTTCCTCTAAATCCCATAAGTCGTCCTTTTGTCCAGCATGTCTTAATTGGTCTACATCGTTTTCTTTTCATTAGTGTTTTTTTCTCCATTTTTTTTTTTATAGCTTGTTAATATTTATTTTAATTTCGTTCTCTAGCTGTCTGGTTTCGTATTTCTTTTCGGTAACGGTTGGATACGAGCAGTTTTCCAGTTATTTGGAAAAACACAGTGTAATGAAAGATCAGGATCAAATTAAGATTCACATTGCTTGGATATTATCCAATCATTAAACTTAGTTGGTACGTAATGAGACAACGAAGAAGAAAACATAGAGATAATGGTGTGACAAACTTGTGCCAGAAATTAGATCCTACAATTTAATTTTAAAAAACTTCAAAAAGGATATCTAAAAGTAGAGGTCAGTAATACAAGAATCAACAACAAAATTATTTGCAACCTTTAGGATATATGTAAATTGATATCTAATTAATTTAGGTAACAATTAAATGGTTTATGTGTTTTTATTTATTTTATGTACGTATTTTTCGCATATATTTTTATTGCATAGAGTGTCCAAATTTGCCTTCCGATTTAAATTGACCGCCATTTTACGTAATCTTCATTGACAGTTATCTTTGAAACCGCATTCGATTGTATAATAAATAAATATTGCTAGAATTTGGATTTTTTAGTAAAGGAAAATTTTGCGAGTTGTTTAGGGGGTTATAATGTAACATTTTATTAACAATGTGACTAACTTCCGTAACTTTAGTATTTTTTTGCTTATACTAGATTATATTGTGCGTTTTACTTTGTTTTAAGACTTAAGATTCAAATGTCATTTTCGATTTGACCGCAAATAAGATGAACCTTGAAATTTTAAGTAGGTCATCCTGTATTTCATCTAATATTCTTATAAAAATACCTTATAAAAATAAAATTTAGCTAGCAACTATGCTTCTTTACTTCTTATTTATCTACCAAAAAGGGTTAAAAACCACCTTTAGTAAATATTCTTATAAAACTACTTTTTAAAAACAAAATTTCGTTAGCAACAATGCCTATTTACTTCTTATTTAAATTAAATGTTAAAAATTTTAACCTTTTGTAAATTTATGTAAGTAATATGAAATCTGTTTTCTGAAATATGTATTTGATGCTTAATATTTATTAAAACCCCTTAATGCGGATCTGAAGTATTCAGCCCAAAGGATCATGGCGCTTTATGTCAAAACGTTAATAAATATTTACCACTGAAAACGAATATATTTTTTATCTTTCATAGCATTGGTACTTGTATTATAAGTATACAGTGCTTCTCAAAAGTCCCCTCCCCCCCTCTTTTCTTTTGAACGGTGGTACTTAGACTGATGAAATTTGGAGGGTAAAAATGAACTATTGTAAGCTTGTCTACTAGTGGTAACAGGTGACGTAATAGGCATCGGTGACGTCACCAGGCAACTGAAACCAATAATATTAAATGGGACCTTATGGCAAGTGACATCTCGTTTGAAAGGTATTTAGAATACCTATTCAGTCATACTATTTTTTTTGGATTTACGATGTTTTTTTTAATATTATTGGTTTCAGTTGCCTGGTGACGTCACCGATAGTGACGTCACATATTACGTCACCTGTTACCACTAGTAGAGAAGCTTACAATAGTTCATTTCCACCCTCCAAATGTCATCAGTCTAGGTGTCACCGTTCAAAAGAAAAGAGGGGGAGGGGACTTTTGAGAAGCACTGTATACAATTTTTCAAGATACATCGTGGCATTTTGAACTTAAAATTGAATAACTAGAATACTTTAAATTGCTAAAACACCAACAAATAAATCAAAAAACAGCTGTCAATGGTGATTGAACTCAGGCGGAGGTGAGCGTTGAATGGAAAAATCGGAGCAATTCGGGTGGCGTCGTGCAAACAATGATTTTCAATTGGTGGGTTACTTGGGGTTAAAATAGACAACATGGGCAGTGTGCAATGTTACATCTTCGGTCTCTTTAATCTAAGTGTTCCAGCAAGACGGCGTCACTTGCCACACATCGCATAAAATCTTATAAGGGAGAGATTTGGCATTCGAATAATTTCTCGAAGAGCTGAGGTTAATTGTCCGCCTAGGTTGTGCGACCTTACACCATTGGATTATTTATTATTTCTTGTGGGGCTTTTTGAAGGGAAAAGTTTATGCTAATAACCCTCAGACACCTGAACAGCTTCGAGTTAACATTATTAAAAAAAATGAAAAAATTGAACAGTGTTTGCGAAAATGTTCTTGAAAATTTTGTAAAAAGAATGTTAGCATGCTAAAGAAGCAGAGGGGTCACATGCCGGATATCATTTTACATTATTATCCGTAACATTTAAACTTTAAAATAATACAATAATATTATATTATTTCAAGGACTTTTGTGTTTTATTATTAGATTAAATCCGAAGGTCAAATTTGGATACCCTTTATATTTTCCTTTTTCGGTGATGAATAAAGTCCTGTTATTTTTCTTATTATTATTAATTATTTATTATTATTATTTTATTTTTATTATTATTGTTTAATGAAAAAGCGACAAACCACGATAAAATAACGCCAAAAAATAGTATAAATCATGGAAAATAAAGGCAACTTTTTATTACATACATCCTAAAAAGAGGGAAAAATTCCAGCAGTTCCATTTATATTTTTTCTTTCTGTTGTCATAAAAATTCAAATTAAATTATTGATGATTATTGGGGAGACATATTGGTATTCATTTGTAAGCTTACTGGATTCTAATTTTTAGCATCGGAGTTTTTTACGTAAATAATAATTAGAATCAATGAAGCTTTCACTTCACTTTAGAAAATGTTATCTCCAGATTTTTTCAAACTCCAAACGAATGCGAATGGCGGCATCGCAGCCGGTTATCGATGATTCAGCATTCAGTAACCCCAATTCGTTGATATTAAACGGAAAATAATCCTGTGATTGCCAAGATTTTATAGGTTAAAACTGCAGGTCGTAGGTTGCCAGTTCATGACCTCAACATTCACCTGACAATCATAAAGAACACATAGGCGGAAGTGGCTTTTTCAAAATAGGGGATTACTCTCTGCATCTAAATAAATACATAGGTACCTATGAAATAATATTGTTGATTCCTTATTACAATAAAATATTTGGAGTACCTATGGGCATTTTATTTTAATAATATAAAATAGATAACTATATATATTTTTTTTACTAAAAAAAACTAGGATTAAAAAAATTAATGCTCTTGTTTCGTAACGTTTTTTAATTTAATTTACGTAAAAATGTTTCAGAATAAATTCCTAAAAGTACGTTTTTCTGGAAATTTAAGGTATGTTTTGGCCACAGAAAATTCGCCCAAAATCTGAACCAAGTGTTCCAAATTAGCAGCACTTAAGAGGCGTTTTAGCCACTAATTTCGGCGAATTTTAAAAAATCATTAACAAGATATTAAGAGCTTAAATTTGGGGATTATATTAAGAATACTGCTGTTAAGGAATGCATTTATTTTAATATTTCAAAATTTAAAGCCCTTTGATTTTTTTTCCCGGAAACAGGAAGGAATTAAAATTTTAAAATATATGCATATTCTAGATATTATTGCCTAATATATTTTGCCAAAATTTTAATTTTTTAAAAGGATTACTTTTTGAGATATCCTTGTCCGAAAATTATAAGGGGGTGCTGTAATCACCTTAACGAGGCGTTTTACTAACTAATTTTGGCGTATTTTAAAAAATCGTTAACAAGAGCTTAAATTCATTGATTATATTAAGAATACTGCTGTTGAGGAATGCATTTATTTTCATGATGATATTTCAAAATATAAAGCCCTTTGATTTTTTTTTTCGGAAATTGGAAGAAATTAAAAAAAAAACTTTAAAATATATGCTTATTCTAGATATTATTGCCGAATTTATTTTGCCAAAATTAAAATTTTTTAAAAAAATTACTTTTTGAGATATACTTGTCTGAAAATTAAAAGGGGGTGCTGTAATCACCTTACGTCTCCAACTATATTTTGACAGCTGGTTGGCAATTAATTGTAAGTCACAATGTGTATACTGTATATGTTGTCTAAGAGCAATTGCTATACAATGAGCATCATAAGTCTTACCCCCTAACTAATTCGTTACTGGAGTCTTGTTAGGAAAATCGCCGAGACACGTCGATTTTTGATTTCTACAATTTACATTTTTGTATGAATAGTTTACCCTTAATTTCATCCCTTACTGGAGGGGAGCAATCCTTTCGAAAAATTTAAATCGCACGGGGTGGTGAGTGATAGCTCATTTGAAAGGGGGTTTTATTCTCTATTCAACCGTGCAAAAAATTTTGAAATTTGCTTCATTACGTGTTGATTTATTAATGTTTAAAAATAACAAAACATCACAAATAGGAAAGCAGCTAAACAGTGACTTTATCTAATGGCAAAAAGTCTTACTTCACGTCTGAACCAAAACCGATATCATGCAGGGCCGAATTTTAATTCTAAGGATGAGTGCGCTACGTTAATTTCTGTTATTCTGAAACAATAATTAGTCGAGAATTAATGAAGCAAATTTCAAAATTTTTTGCACGGTTGAATAGAGAATAAAACCCCCTTTCAAATGAGCTATCACTCACCACCCCATGCCATTTAAATTTTTCGAAAAGGTTGCTCCTCTCCAATAAGGGATGAAATTACGGGTAAACTATTCATACAAAAATGTATATTGTAGAAATCAAAAATCGACGTGTCTCGGCGATTTTCCTAATCAGACTCCAGTAACGAGTTAGATAGGGGGGGGGGGGGGTAAGACTTATGATGCTCACTGTATAAAAATTAACCATTCATTTATTATGACTTTTTATAAATCGTATTAATTGGACTTATGAACGAGCTGTACAAGATCAAAATAACTTCAAAGACATAGCGTCTTTAAAAAGACATGTTGGCTTGGAATTCCACCACAGTTGCCGAGGGTTACATTGAGTTAATGAAAAATAAAAATCATATAGCAACTAAAATCTTATGATCAATTCAAAATTCCACAAATCAACCATTTACTTTAAGAACCGAAATCTTTGAAAATTCGAAAATGTAGAAATAAAAAAGCAATTCTCCTAAAATAATATTTGATAAATATTGTTACTAAGTAAAGACGCAAGTTATTTAATAATTGTAATAAATATTTTCACTTATTACTGACAGGCCCGACGAGAGGGAGGGGCAAAATCTCGGGGCCCAGGCCCATGGGGGGCTCGACAGCATTCAAAAAAATAGATTACAATATGTGGACCCTGGCCAGTGTTTTATCTCGGGGCCCACCATGGCTCTCGGCTGCCCTGGTTACTGAATAAAAATCAGTTCTTTTTTCTATTGTATAATCGTAGGAAAAGTATAGTGTACAACACGCAAGGAATGCCAAATGGGTGCCATTCCATGCTTGTACAATATACCATTGTGATATACGTACGAGAAACTTGTGTCAAATTTGATTCAGTTCTTTTATTACTTTGTGTTTTATGAAGTGTTTTGCAACAAATAAAAAACAAACAGTTTATGCAGTTCATAAAGTAGCCAAAGTCCAAACCCTTCACGAGTGCAAATTTTTTGAGCATAATTCAAATTTGGCTATTATGGAGGGCAAATTGAAAAAATACGAAAATAAATCTTAAAAACAGTAAATCATTTGGTACCTAATTATTTAAAAAAAATTATAGATATAACATATTTTAAAATCTGTAGTTTTATTATTATTATAATAGTTTTCTGAAGAAAATCGGAAAGAAGAAAGTTTAATAGTAGTATTCAACCAATTGTATTTGAAAATATATACATAGGTACCTATATCGGTTGCAATTTTGCATTTATGGTTTACTTTCCGGAACAATACTTCTTAACTATCGGGGACAAGATAGTAAGTATTATGTATTTGAATTTCCCGTTGGTTGCTCCTTTAATTATTGTTTTAGCATTTTTTTTTTCTTGAATTCATTATAAAACACAGATTATGTGTTTGTAATTTAAAACCGGAACATGTTTCGTTTACAGCTAGGCAATGATAGCTTGTAATACAAGATAAGAAACTTTGGTACCGGTAGTAAATGGGATAAGACAAATGTACTGCATGATCCGATTATACCTAGCTTTAAGCTGGAAGGCCCTATTTAAGATAACATTTTGATGTTAAAACAAAGATAGTGCAGATAGACACATTCAGCAGCTTATTTATTTAGGGAGTGTTCCTTAATTAGAAAATCCTGCTTATAGAAATAAACGTTGCAAATATTTATCTATTTATTTTCTTAATGTTTGTTGTAGTTAAGTAATTTTTAAAAATAAAAGTAATTTGATAAAAAATGTAGATTTAATTACCCTCCTCGTATGAAAGTAAAAACTACGTTTAAATAAAATGCACATATTAAGTAGATTAGCCTCTCTGCTAGAACGCATACATTTTGCAAAAATTAAAACGCAAGACTCATTTTTAAAAGATTTAAATTAATTACAAAAGAAGGTCGTTATGCGACTTTTTCTTTATACAACAACCAAAAATTTCTTGCAATTCAAAAGCCACCTTTTTTGTGTTGATTCTAAGAAATGTGTTCGTTCAAAACCAATCAGGGTACCTACTACAAGAGTCATTGTCACACAGAAATTCTTTATAAAAAGCAGAACTACCTATATCGGCCAGAGCTCAATGCCTCAAAACTTACACCTGGACTTCTTCAAAATAAGGGATAACAACATATGTCAACTTAGGTACGGATAAAATAAGTAGTTTCTTACCTGAATTTCTGCCTGGAAAAATTCTTATGTAACAATGCCTCACGGCCTCTTCGAAACTTCGGATACGGGGTCCATCGAGAAAGTTGTATTCTTTTTAGGTTTGTAAATAAGTTTCTGAAATGCGATTGTGAAATAAAAAGAAAGGGATAGAGAACAAAAATTTTATTAAGATAACTCTTTAAATAACATTCACGTGAGGAACAATACAGCCGCTTCTCTAAAGAAGTATTTTATTATGAAACATGAACAATTTTTTACTAGTTACATACTATAAATATACAATAATATATATTACAAAACGTATTTATCAATATTAAGTCTTTAACTTGCCCAAGAGTTTAAGTAGTGTACAACAAAAATAATGTCAGTCAATGCTATGGAGAGACAAAGTAAATTTGGCTAAATCTTGGTCTATCTATAATATTGAAGGTAAATGACTTAGTTTGGAAATCAGGAACATTGATTCTTTGTCCGAAAAATTGGGTAGAAAAATCGATTCGACAGTGGAATGTTGCTATCGGTTTTAATGTTAAATAAATATCACTGGCCTATCATCGTAAATGATTGCATATTAACACCAATCGCAACATGAAAAAGGCTTACAAATATCGAAGGAAGCCTACTTAAGTACAATGGTGACTTAGTTTGCTTCAGATTCATCACAAAATTCTTCTATAACAATAAAACGTTAGTTACATACTACTTGACGAAATGCAGCCTTGCTACGCTCATAAGTCAGTTTTTGAGCAATGCCAAAATCTTTGGTTTCTTACCAAGTGCATTCACCATTGGTAAATCATATAAATACAGAAAATAAACAGAACAAAAAATCCTCGAAATATATACAATATAAACAAAAAATATTTTACCACTGGTGACAACGACTTGATCAATTGTTGGCGTTACCCAAAGAGGAGTCGTGAGAGTAGCAAAACTTCTTGGACACGAGGCACTAGCTCGATTTTTATTACTCATACAAACATAAGTTAAGTTGTCAATGCCTCTGTCAGAAACGGGGGAAAATAATAAATAACTGTACAGCGGGCCCTGACTGACGGAAGCATCGACATCACATGCACACCTCAGTCATTCTTTTAAATTATCTACACCTCCGTCGCGAAAAGACCAGATGAAATCGCATCTGGAGTATGGAAGTGTTCTTCTATCACATAAACGCCATTCGACTCCTTTTCTAACGGCCTCTTCAACATGGAGGGATCACTGCAACAACCACAAATCCAAAGTCAGACAAAATCCGACACGATACAAGGCAATAAACCAGTGGTATTAGAAACACTCTCTTTTGCAGCTAAAAAACTACTCTTTAAATCCCATCCAAAATCATACGCTGTTAAAACGTGTTTCTATTACCAGTAGGAAAGAAAAGGATAAGATGTCGATTTTCATAAAAACTTCTAGTAATTTAAAAGCCGTTTGCACATCTTCTTACCATAACTTTAAGTGTCACTTAAGTCACACATTCGGTTTCCTGACCACAACGCATATAAGTAATACTAAAACTATCGCTCTACTTTGCATTAATTCAACTCCAAACTGAAATTTATTATACCTCAAGTAAAAGAAAATTAAAATTATAAATACCTAGTATGACTTATTTGTTATAAGGTAAGTCACAATTTTCTCAATCGACGTTTTTTCATTTTTTCAGTATCTTAGTTTGAATTACAAATGGATTTTTTTGAAAATCTGTTTGATGAGGTGAATTTAGAGAAATTTATTTATTTTTTTAATTTCTCCACAGATTTGTTATGTAGAACAGTATTTTGAAAGTGTTCAATAGGTACAATTGTATAATTCAGAGTGCGTTCACTTTAATTTTATAATTTGGTTTTTCTTTCGATACATTCATCTTGAAGTTAAAATGTTAAAGTAACAAAACGAAAATCGAAATCAATTGAAATTAAGAAATGTAATATATTTTAATAAAACTTTTGTTCCAACAAATAATTCATGATAGATCCGAAACTCATAGGAAATATTTATTGGAACACTGGACTAACAATTTGACGCTGTAACGTTGAAATTTCCATAAAATTTTACACTGCTACCAAGATGTACTAGTGAAACTTCTGCAAATTATACCAAACTTAAAGTTTACCTTTTAAGTCAAGATATACCTTAGCTAAACAATAATCGTATGCAGAAGCGGTGCAAACGGCCCTAACTATAGGAAAATCTAAACACTAATTTGATATAAATCAAAAGATTTTCGCATTTGATGAGGTTGTCTAGAATCGTTGATAAAAATCGATAATCCATAAAAATGAAACATATTAATGAAAGAGATGCTTACCTAGAGCCGCATACAGCCGATGCGTTTGACATCACAGACAAACGTTTGATGTGGTCATAATCAGGTTCGTGCAGTTTAGCAGCTAACAAGGCTGATGCACGAGCACCTGTCTCGGTGTTGAGCTGTTTCTGAGAACGCGTCCTCTGCAAGGTGTACACAGGTCGTCCATCAATGACCTGGTGTTGCGGCTTCGGAAAACCATCACAGTCGTTAATGCTGATATTTGAAACACTGCAGTCATCTGGCGAAGAAAAGTTCGAACTAATAACATTGTTTGTGCACTTGCCCCACGAATTTTTGATCATGTGACTATCGGCTGACATCGCGGCACCCCGTTTAGCGAAACTACTATTAGCTGTGTTCTGTTCATTCTGCAGGCGTGCTTCTTCATCAGCGCGAGCTTTTTCGCGTTTTCGTCGCTGTTTTAGACAAACTATAACTCCTACTGCTACTAAGACAACTAACGGTACGAATGTTGATATTGTAGCTATCACTACAACGTGTTCAGTCGTGAGATTGGATTCGGAGGATACCCTAGCACTAGGAGCCGCGCTCGATGACACTTCGTCACAATCACGTCCAAGAAAGCCGCTGGAACACAAGCATTCGTAGCCGTGAACGCGATTCGTACAAGTGCCTCCGTTGTGGCAAGGGTTTACAATACACTCGTCAACTTCTTCACTACAATCCTTTCCTGCGAATCCAGGGGCACATTTACACTTATAGTCATTGATTAGCTGTAAACAAGTTCCGCCGTTGGCACAAGGTTTCGTGATACAATAATCTACGCGATTTTGGCACAGCGCTCCCACGTAACCAGGTACACAGTGGCAGCGAAACTCGTTTACTTTATCTATACAAGTTCCGCCGTTTTGGCATGGGTTTCCTTTGCAGTCGTCAATGTTAATGTCGCATAACTCGCCGGAAAATCCAGTCGGGCAGATGCATTGAAATCCATCGGAAGTTTCAACGCACGTACCTTCGTTTTTACAAGGATTTGGTAAGCATCTGTTTACTTGTTGTTCGCAATCAGTCCCACTGAATCCGGGTTTACAGGAACATCGATAGCCGGTTTCGGTATTGGCACAAGTACCGTCATTTTTGCAAGGTTGTTTGCTGCAATAATTGACGACGGTTTCGCATTGTAAACCACTGTAGCCAGTTGGACAGGAACATACGTTGTAACCGTTTTTGGGACCACAAGTACCGCCGTTCAGACAGGAACTTTTCAAGCAATCATCAGCTGGTATTTCACAATCAGTTCCGTTGAATCCAGCGGGACAACTGCAGGTATAACTACCTTGTCCTGTGTTAAAACATGTCCCGCCATTAAGGCACGGTCTATGGTTAGTACAAAAATTTAAGTCTTGATTGCAGAACAGTCCTCCCCATCCTTCGTTGCAAAGACAGTCCCACGGTTTGACGCAAGTACCATGCATGCACCCCGGATACCGTTGACACTGATTACACAAAGGGCCTTCCCATCCTGACTGGCACCTGAAACGAACAAAAAATCACATTTTAAATACTGACGACTTCGATTCGCGATAATTTTTTTTAACGGACGGTCAATGACAGAAGCTGTGTAACGAGGTAAATATAACAATCAATGAATTCTCGATTTACGTTCAATGAGAAACGACGGACGCTAAAAGAATCCTAATGAGCTTAATGAATAGAGATGAGACAATTACCTGTCTCGTAGGATTTAGTGTTGAATGTTTGATTATTGATTACGTCGTCCAGTAAAGTATAATTAATATTAGGCGGCGACGCAATAGTATTTGAGCTAAAATGGATGGTAAGTACAAATACCAGGTACGTAAGTAAAGAACGTTTCGAGATATTTCGTTTTGACTTACTACGTGCATCGAGAGGATGATCAGTAAAAAACAGATATAATGAATTGTTTGAATTTAAAAAATTAAATTTCGTTGCTCACCACTATTGAATCTAATATGAAATTAAAAAAAAACAATTATTAGGATAAATTGAATATTTGTTTAACTATAAAAATAATACACTTTAAGAGTAACTTTATGGCACAAAATCACGAAGACAGCGAATTTTAAATTTCAATTTTAAATAAATTAATGAATTTAAAAATTAATTAATTAGGTAACATTAAAACCAAACAAGAATTATTTATAGCAAGAATTTGTTTTATGATTTCATGAGTTGCGATAGCAAATTTCCCACCTTCGTGATTTTGAGCCTTATTTATAAATACAAAAAAAATATTGAAATGATTGATCAGATGATATCAGAGAATAAAGTTAAAAAATATGGAAATATTAGTTTTACGGTATAATGTTCACTATCACTATGGTCCTCATTTATATTATTTATATTTTTTTTCGGTTAGTATGCAGACCTTACATGGGTTAGATACTTCTAACTCATTGTCTCGTAACATAATCTGGGTAATGGTTCGGATTTTTTCTACTTTCTCTTTTTGTTGTTACCAGGTATCCTCTGTCTTCTATTATTAACCCTTCCAACTATAACTGGGGTACATTTTGGACCCACACGCCACTTGTAATAGCTGTTTATTATTGCAGTATACATACACGTGTATTCAGGTTGTAGGTAATGTTTAATTTTTATATTCAATATTTGACGTTTTCCATTCAAACTGACCAAAAATACAGACCATTAATACGAAGTCTGTGAGAAATGGACCTGCAAGAATCACGTCATGAAAAAATGCAACTCGTTTAATTAGTTTTTTTTAACCTTTGATTTAATGTTTAAGTTTGCTTATGCACCCTTTTTTCCCAGATTTTTTTTTTATATTTTTATAATAATAAAAATGTTTTTTTAATGAGTATTTATTATTTTTTTGATAATGGCACCTATTCCGCTAACACTTTCACTTTAATCGCGGGGACAAAATGTACCGAGTATATAAAAAACATGCAAAAAAGGCTTGTAGGTCGAAGGGTTAATGTGTAAATTGAATCTACGGGTTGTCTTGACCAGGGTCTCTGATAAGTGATTTTGGAATAAATTAACTGTAATATTGAGGTTTATATAGGCATCTTCAACATTAATTTTTCCAGCTCACAGTAGGAATATTATGAATTTACGTTTTAGTGTTTGCACTATTTGGAACTTTATTTAATTGACGGATACACTGTTATCCGGTATATTTGGTAATACGTAGTTTTTGGACTAGTTTTCAGAGAGTTCTGCGGTTGTATATCCTGATGATAATCTAAACTTGAATCCATTATGTTTTTTGCTGATAACAATAAAGCATTTGGAATTCAACTTTTCCGATAATAGCTTGAGTATCATGGATGTCATATCACGTTTCGTCCTTAATTAACTGATTTCTTATGCAATCAAGGATAGGTATCATTTTTGTTCTTGATAAGTACTGAGAATGAGAAGAATGGGATAATGGTTTGAATTCATATCCCTTGAATGTAGTTTACTGAAACATTTCGTAAAACAAAGAAGTCTATCAAGTCAGGTATTTTGATCTATGGGCCAATAAGTTGAATGCGACTCACATTTTAGCTGTGTCATTACTTCTTTCAAGTTATTACCCTTAGTTGTTGTTAGCCTAGAGCTCCAATAAGTGTGCTTTGCAATGACCTCTCCTCCAATGATAAATCAAGTTCCTTGACCATTTAGGAAGTCTAGGTATTGCTCCTTTTTTAGTGGTATGTCTTGGAGGACCGTAACATGATAAGTTTTAGATTTTATCATTACAGGAGTTGCTTCTCTCTATTTTTCTACGAATCTCATCAACACATTTGTGTTTATCAGCAATACATCGCTTTTTTTTTCGTAGTGATTTATTGACTGTAACTTTTATTGCTGATACTAGTGTTTTTGTTAACATATTTCTTCTATTACGACACTAAAATCTCGATTCTTTAACGATTCGTAAACATTTTTCACAATCACTTTCTTACAGGCGCTTTTTGCACTTATTTACCTAAAGACACCACATTATTACTTTTGCAATGAAATTTTTACACTTAACTAAAATTCTGTTTCAAAATAATCATACGAAAACACCCACGTTTTCTTTCATGAAAATAATTGAGGGTATTTAAATACTATACTGTTCTATTTTTGTTCGGATTAACGACCAATTTTTTTTTTTTTTTTTTACTTAAGAAATAATTTTATAAGTGACAACGAAATATCTGGAAACGGTCTTTACCTATATAGATAGAATATAGGAGACCGAAGTAGAAAAATTTCCGAGACAAGACAAGAGAAGAGACGAACTAGTTAGATGAGTAGAGAGTGGCATACCGTGTACCGCGCGTACCGGATAACCGGCAGTACCGGCGGCTCGGCAACAGCAAATCGGTTGGTATGTTGAATGTGATGTGCATTTCTTATTCTAAGCATGTGTTTGAAAGAGTGTATTCGGATCGTATCGAAGAGCTCATTGAGTTGCAGCTTGGATCGCAGACCGGGGCGCGCGGGGACATCTAGGGGGGATGCAACACGCCCACAGAGCTCTTTCCCACGCTGCCCGTTGGCAAGTATGCAGGTCAAGGAAAGGTTATATGCGGGTCGGCGGCCCAATCTGCATAGTCTTCTTATTCTTAGGCGGACTGCACAGTGCACCGTGCACACCGCAACTCCTTCCGCTAGTATCCAAAACCGAAACTACTTAAATCTAATAGCGAGAACCTTGACTTGCCTCTAATTACCAACTAATTCGAATAAACTTCTGGAAAATTATAGGGCCTGCGATTTAATGAATACAGATTGAATGGGTGGGGATTGAGCAATCACGTACTAACCTAACCCGGTCGGCCGGTGGGTCGTTTCGTTTGTCCGGCCCGATCTTTCGACGTTTCTTTTCGACTTCGACGAGAACCACGCCATGCCAGCCACAGCCAGCACGGTAATTTTAATAGTGGATCACAAAACCATTCTTCATTCTAAATTATATCTTTCGTTGAATCGGTACCTAAGAGAACCAACCTTCTTCGCCGCAAACTTAATTAAATTTGAATTGTTTCGAACTTCGGTTGGTAGTTTAATAGTTTTAGTAATTAAAAATATACTCCTCGGATCTTTTTACCTGCTCCTAACCGCTCTTTATCTCTCTCTCTTTCTTTCTCTCCTCTATGTTGATGCTGATTAAATAGAAAAGCATCATCATCAGTTACCTACCATTTAATTCTAGGTTACCGATTACCGTCTTCACTAACCCTTTATCAAAAAATCATTTTCATTTCAATTTGAGTCTCAAAAGTTTTAAAATTATTTTTTTTTTTTTGTTATCGATTCAAGGAAAAATATTACACTAAAAAAAATTATTCGTAAAAACCATAATTATACCAGGTATTAATTTTATTAATCCAGTTCATTTTTCCATAAACACATAAATTTAACTTCAATATTAAAAAGGTCCTTACAAAAACATAGGTACCATGAATATGAAATATTTATTGCGTAACTCATTGACTACAAAATTTGTATTTTAATAATTTGAAGTGTAGGTTTCATAAAAAAATGTATCTACTAAAACTTAAGTTTCGCCAAAACCATGACAGGAATAACAGTCTTATCAAGAGTATCTTTTTCGTAGTAAATGAGTTGAGCAATCCAAATTTCATACTCAACCCCCTTTTCTTCCATTGCCGTAGACATTTTAAATGTGCAATTATTGAAAAATCAAGTTCTACGCCTATGGATTAATATTAGTCACAATTTTGATACATTTTTTTTAGTCAAAAAATTCTGTCAACGAAAAATGCAAAGGCCTTCGTGTGGCGGCGCCCATGAATGGAAAAACGATTTAAAAATTGTAACTTCAGGGCAGTCTAGCGCCCTTACTGACAATCTTAAATCGGTTTATTTTGGTCCAAGGAATATGCAATATGTTTTTGTAAAGACCTTTTAAAGACACATTCTTATAAAATATAAACAATTCAAAAATGGGTAATTCATAACAAAAAATAACATACCCCAACAATATATCGTATGAAGAACTTTTAATATAAGATTTGAGACAAATATACTAGAAGAACTAGAAGAAAAACACGAAAAGTGCTGTATGCAATATCAAAGAAAAATAAATACACTGCTCAACAAATGAACTGGATAATTTTAATTGCCTAGAAATTATAATTTTAAAATATTAAAGTAATCTCATAGTATGCTATCCATCTATCTATAGTTGACATTTTTAGGCTCCAACAGCAACCCTGAATATTACAACAATTGGTTCATGAGTTGCAAAAATTGGTGAAAACCATCTCTCAGCACTGTATGAGTAAAATAATTTGATAATGAGTCTTTCAAATAAAGTAAAAGCATTAAGAAAGACAAGCTGATGTGGTGCTAACAAAATATAATTTTTTTGTAACGATGTAAATTTCTCAATAAAGACTTTTTCCACTCCTACCTTATTCTTAAATTTCTTATTTTTTCCATTGGACATTAGTTTTGTTTTTTTATTTTTTTTTATTAAATTTCCTTGCAGTTTTGTATTTCAAATATTTACACTTTAAAATTTAGAATAAATTCATTTAAATTGTTCAGCAGTGTATTATTTAACATATACAAAAGTAAAATTAATAAAAGGATGTCAAAAAAAGAACTTTTAGTGATCTACTAAGTAAATAATAAAAGCGATAATTATATTTTGAAATGTTTTACTATTAAATTGTATTCCTATTTTGAACTTTAATCAGAGTGTGACTTTATACCGAAATTTACAAAAATATTCCCAATTAGTGACATAATTCGGTTTTACGAGACCATTTTGTTTACTTGATTTTATTTATTTTATTAGTAATTACCGAGGGGTGAACCAATCCCGAAATACTGGTACGTTTTCACCCGAAAACACTATAAATTGTCTCGAAATCTCCGAAATCATCACGAAAATCCCGAAATACTAGTACGTTTTTACTCGAAATCACCGAAATCAGTACAGATTATTTTAACAACCCCGAAATCATCACCAAAAATCATGCCCAAAATTTCTTCGAAATCAATTTTTCAGATAGTGGATCAAAAACAAGTGAAGAGCAAAGGTCGAACAAAAAGCAAGTGAAGATCCCAAAAAAGGTTATTTGAATATTTACGAAGAAAATTTATAGATCAATCATTGGAAATTACTCGTACATGTTTGATGATTTCGGTGAAATCACCGAAATTGTATAAAATTAAGTGCGATTTCGCGTAAATCCCGAAATCATATAGGAACAAAATCATACGAATTTTTGATGATTTCCGAAATACGGGTACGTTTTGACCTTAGTGCTTTACTCCTCGGTAATTACCATTAGTAATTATGTCGTCAATTTTTTTATTTCTTATCTTAATTGTATTTACTAATTTATTTACTTATAAAAGCATTTGTTACTTCAAAATTGTTTTCATGTTTATTCAAAACAAATGTTTTTATTATTTTTAACCATTCAATCTATTACCCTAATAAACATTACTATTATTATTATTATAATATACAAAAAAAATCCTAAGGAAGTATCACAGTGCCAGCGCATTATTTAAAATATAATCTAAATTAGCTGTACCACAAAAACGTGAAAATTTAACGACGTTACAGTTTTATGGCCATATTTAAGAAAAATATTTTTAAAATAAAAGCAGTTGTGGCATGTGTGGTGACATAGCCGTTCGACGTTGCGGGTTTATGGTCAGAGTATCTGTCATTACCGTTTATATGCCGGAAAGAATTTAAAATGGAAAGAAAACAACATTTAAAAAAATGACCCAATAACTTACTTGCATTCGTTGGGCTGGGTGCAGTGTCCATGTTGCTCGTCACATCCAGGTAAACATTGCGCTATAACAAAAAACGCAACAATTAAAATGCATCGAGTTTCATTTGTGATGGTATTCGTGGCAAGATAATAAGTTCTGATAATTATTTCTTATTGAGTAGATAATAACGAAATGGGACCCTGTATACAGACAGGTATGCCGTGATCGTGGGAAGGTCCCGACAGCAGCTGAGCGCCGCTCACCTCTTCTTTTCTCGCGGTCATTGCTTTTGCTTCTTTTGTGGACAAAATTCGGCGTTTTTTTGCCCAACTATTTATACTCTTACAGGGTGAGCTGCCACTTCGTAGACGCTCGCTCGCTCTTTGTGTTATTTATTATTTGGTACAGTTGATACAAAAATAAATGTTTGTTTATCGAGACGTACAAAAATACTTCTATTATTTATATTCCTGATAATCGGTATATAATATATATTTTTATTCTGTTTTTTTTTTCTAGTGATAAACTACAAAAATGGTTTTAGACTTAAAACGATAGACATTTTTTATAGATCAAATTAGAAATTTTTATACCTATAACTGGAGTTAAGTATATCAACGTTGAACAATTGATTTTTGTATTTTTGGTATTGAGTGAAGCCGTTTGCGTGTGTTGTATGGATGTTTTTTTTATGTGAAATATTTGATAAGTATAATTTATAACAACTTTAAAAAAATATATACATATATAATTAACGTATATTAAATAGTTCTTCCTTCTCAAAGGTTACTTCTATAGTGAAATGCCGATCGTTGCTCGAGAAATTTAACGTATTAAAATTTAATGCTGAAGATATGTTTCAATAAAAATAATATTTTATCCATATTTATTTTTAGTAAATTATGTTTTAAGTTTTGATGCCGAAAAGGTCTAGTTAAGAACCTTGCTGAAAGAAGGAGGCAGCTCCATTTTTGATAAAATTTTAGTTACTTTATATACTCTATGTAAAGAATTTAGGTTACTCGTTTGGTACTTATAACATGCAGCTGCGATAATAAATGACAAAAATATTAAACTATTTTACTTTATAATAAGTTCAAAGAATACCTTCTTTTTTAACTTTGTTGCAAGAGAGAAGCAGCTCCAATTGTTGTTTCCATTTTTCTTTTAAACAAACATATATATCACTAACAAAATGACCCTTCTATTGGACTGACAACATCGGTAATGACAAACCTAATTAAAGAACATTCCCTTGTGAAATTCAATGAAAGATGGGAGGAAACAAGAAGCTGCAGACTTGCCAGGGAACTTTTAAGTTATCCTGATAACAATACAGCGAATAAATACTTGACTATGACTAGACAGAATCTACGCCTGATCACAGGCATCTCCATATCATGGGGCTGTTAGAATCCGCACTTTGCAGGGGGTGCGAACAAGAAGATGAGACCATCGAGCATATCGTCTACGATTGCGCGATGCTTTCATTTATTAGATTTTTATTTGGCGAGAATTGGCTAATATAAGAGAAACACCTTTTGGCAAAGTTGTCAACTACATTAAATCTGTAGGCTGGCTCACGAATTAGAATGTGCCTATCAACTTAGGAGGATGCACAATGGGCCTAGTGAGGCCTAAGTGCCGTGGGTTAACCTACCTTCCACACATTACAGATACATACCACTAAGAAAAGTTGTAAATTACATGTAAATATGTCACTATTTGATTAGAATATTTTATTTTTGTTATAACAAGCTGCAGTTTTTTATTTCCCAAAATTTAACAAATATGGAGCTCTCCCCTTATTGCCGCAAGGTCCTCAGAAAAGATCGGAAGCTTGTATCTGCCTGAGCATGAACAGACTACGCATTGTAAAACGGATCCTTACTGGACTCAAAGACACCTTAGTAAACTGAGAGTAGTAGAAGAAGATAGTGGGTGCAGATTATGTGAGGAGGAGGACGAAACCCACATTCTGACTCTTTAGAATCCAAGGACACTATACTTAGGAGGATACCAAATTGAAGCCACTGCAAATTCTACACTTCCTTGAGAAGATAAGATTGAAAGTGTCGTTATAGGCATCAAGACTATTTCCTCAATGCATTAGCGACAAAAGGAGCACAATATATATTTTAGGTCGCAGTGCATTAATACCCCATACCCAACTTGACATAAGATCCCCTCAATTCTACTTTTGTTTTCAGGTTCCGCCATATTATCTGCGTAGTAAAAAATGACTGTATCATCAGTAAACCATAATATATAACTCTGAGATTTGATGGAGAATAGTCCATTTACATAAATGTTTAATTATTCCAAGACGGTACTTTGAGGCACACCGTATTTTACTTCCATGTCTTAACTGTATCTGCATAATGATTAAATTGTCGACAAAATGCTTTTTTACACTCTGACTCAGTTTAGCATTTTGTTTATACATAATATGTCCGCATCTATTATAATATGTTATTAGGAAGCAGTTTTGAAAGTCTAAAAATAACCATTTACAGTAAAATTAATGTAATTCAAATATACGTGTCCATACAAAACACTTTGTCGAAAAAAGTAACGAAATTTACGTCTATTATTTTTACAGTTAAATTACATTTTTAACTTTTTTTAAGTATATTTAGTATTTTATTTGGAAAAGTTTGTTTATTGACCTTCTCAAATCAATATCTCAATGAAACTACCTGGGTTGCATAATACAGCTGACTCTTTGATAAAAAATCATCATCATCATTATCTCGAGCTTCTCCCTCAGGCGAGGTCGGTATCTTTCTCCTCCACTTTACTGGGGCCTGCACAATTTCAATTTGAATTTTCATTTCATTCATCATCAAGACTACCTGAAAAAGTTGGAAGCGTGACCTTAGCTCCACTGCCCTTAGGCCTCATTAGGCCGATTGTGCATCCTCCAGGCGCAACGTGACTTCGACTTAACTCGTTTACCAGCCTACTGTTCTAAAGTAGCCGAGGGGTGTATATAGATCATTTTAGTATTTGTTGTGTAAATATATATTCTTCCTCCGATCTCATACCACCTAAACATATTCCTTCTCATCTTTTCATCTATTCTACTAAACCGTATCTAATATATTCGTGTCTATTTGTTTTTGTCATCTAACCCACTTGCTCCTGCAATTCCGTCAATCAACACAGGAAACAGCCTCTGCGCAATATTCTGTTTTCTCTTTGCTAATTATCAGACTCTTCTCTTTCAACTCTTTGATAAAAAAATGTTTATACATTTGAAACACATAAATTAAAAAAGTATTTAAACTTTTATTCAGATTTATATGGAAGGCACGGTTTAAAGTTAGTCTCGCATCACCCTGTAAAGAATATGCTCATTCAAGTGTGTTATGATGGCTATTTACTTTGAATTATGGAAATGATGTTTTTTTATCGTCGTAATCGTTGATATAATATCGAAACCTTTTTTTTATAATAGCAACATCGATGAAGATTTTCTTTTACTCATTTTCTTATAAAAAGTATAATAGCTTATACAGCGTATCGTATTATTATTTTATTTGATACCATTTGAGAAAATAATTGAATTAATTAAGAAACTCTTATCAATAATTATTTTCTTAAATCATATCTAAGGCCAATATAATTCGAGCAGTCATATTTTTTTTCTTCTAACAATTGCATATGGCTATCGATTGAAGCATTTTTATTCTTTATTGTATTCAATCAAGTTATATTATAACCGTATAATAGGCCTCTTTGTGTTATTAAAATTAATATCGGATTTTTACTCCAAAGCTAGTCAGTTCACCATTCCTGTTAAACAGACTACTCATGAGAAAAACAGTTTAATATTTGAAATTCTGCGTTCAAAAATTTTCTAATGAGCCGTTGCGTGAATAAAATCTATCTAGGACATAAAAAATTAAAAAGAAGCACTCTCGTAAAATCAAGTTTTAATTAAGTAAAATTAATACTCGAACGTGCTCGTATCTAACTGAACTATTTTTTTAATGGAAACACGAAATTATTACCGATAAAGATGATTCACCGGTAAAAAAATCCGTTATACATCTCTGATGAATGAGACAAACTGGATCTTTTCGTAACGTCCTTGAAAGCTAACAAAATTTATAGGAAATAACTAACCTCGAAGAAACTTAATATCGTTTCGTTACTATCTACTCAATATACTTTTTTAAAAAGCGATTACGATTATCTACAAGTGGTTGTGTGTACTCTAACAGGGCCATCTGGTAACAAAATAGACACTTACCTTTAGTGCAGTAATCTCCAGTCCATCCTGCTAGACACACCCGTTCTCCTGAGGGAGAACAGCTGTAGTGCCCGAAGCTGTCATCTCGGGGCCTGCACAGATTTTCGCAACCCTTTCCGTAGTAATGGGAGTCACATGTTACCCTGTATTTGAATTTAAGGGTAGAGTACGCTGATGTATGCACGTCTTCTGTCCATTCATCACTGACGTCCAAATATCGTTGCCTTGTCACTCTACTCACTAGCACTGGAACAACGGAAACGATGACATTGTAATTGAATGCAATTATACGGCTATTAACACAGTTGAGCAACTCTTCTTAAAATGTATTTGATATAAAAAAAGTATCAAGACAAACTCATTTGATGCATTATGACAATAGGTCGTAGTAAAGTAAGGCTCGTACGGGAAATAAAAAAAATAGAAATTTTTTAAAATAATAGTATTATACGAACCCCGTCCCGGTTCAATTGGCATACTTCTCAAATTTTATGAGAAGAAATCATACATAAATCTGATAAAAGCTTTTTTATTTTTCATCAAACATTTTATCAATAATTTAAATTAGTTACAATCTATTTGAAATATTTGAGAATTTTGCGCAGTGAAAATTTTGCGTTTAATTCTGGCACTGATTTTGCGAGTGCTGCATGAAACTACTTTTTCATGAGCTGCTTGTGTTCATTCTAATATTATTATCATTATAACGCTTTTTTTGATGTATGACATGCAGCGCCATTCTTCTGTTTTTTAAATTAAATTAAAATTGTTTAATAAGTGTTGAAAATAAATTTCTATCTCTGCTGTTATTCTTTGATTATAATTCAATGCCCAAAGAAGTGGTTGTTTTCCGGAGGGGAACGGTCACTCGTATTATTTTGTGACACACGGCTTCGATCATTTATTTTTCTTTACTTTACGTCTTGGTCACATTTGATGTGAGTTGGAATTATTTATAATATCGTTTGACGATTCGATATATCTATGGACAGACGACAAATGGGTAATATGTGACACATAAGCAGAGTCGGAGAGAAGGGAGTTAATATATTTCTCAGATATCGGAAAATATTGAGATGAACAGATCGCGAAATAGACCTCCAAATCTAAAGATTCCTGACGTATAATAACGACAGCCATTTTAGAAATAAAATATATAATGACCTATTTGCTGTGCCAGAAACTGTAATTTCACGTTTATATTTAATCATAATCATAATATGATTAAATTGGTCTATAAAATGATAAAAATAAACAAAACTGTTGACACATCCTGCCCGTCAGTTACAACGCGTGTATCAGAGAAAAGTAAAAATTAGTATAAACACTTTTATATATCTCTCCAGCCATTATTACTGGAGTTTCTAAAAATAAAATCAAAGCGGTTTGTAGAAGGCCAAATTAAAAGAATAAAAAAAGAGAAGAAGAGCGCCTAACAACTGACCGTGTAAGAAATTGCACTGGCTGGATTCGGGTTTGTAAATTTTTAATTTTCTTAATAGCTCATAATAAGAAACTAAACTGAGAACTGAGATGCAGTTGGGCGCTTTTAATTTCCCATAGTTTTTTTTAATAAACATCTACGCTACGGCCACGTAGGAAAAGGTACAGGTAGGCTGGAAGCAGACAAAATTGGAAAGTAAATTTGAACGGGTCGAGATAGACGTCTGAGAAACATAATGCAGGTGTATTCTTTAAGCATCCGGCAACAAAGCAGCTGTATCCGGTGAAGCTGTATCACCACTATAATACGTATATGTATGTGTAGTATAAGAACACCTTTTTTTTTTTCATTTGCCTTTTGATTTTCAACTGTTACGCTAATTATAATAAATTATAATTATAAAAATCACATTAATTTAGTTTTTATTTTCAGTCAATACAATTAACACTATTTACAATAATTTTATGTAATAAATATTGTAGTTACGAGAAAGTAATAAAAGTAATTAATTTTCTCTAATTGTACATAACTAGGTGGTGTTCTAACGTTTTTCTATTCATTATATTTCTTCGGGAAAAAAAATCTTCACAATTGGGTTCATTAATCGAGAAAAACATCCTTCGTACTTCAGATATTGATTTTTAAAAAACAATCACCTGGGCCGGCAGGAGGATATACTCAAAGTAAAGTTATCAAAGATATCGATATAAATTTGTTGTATAATTTACAAAAGACAGATTTAGTATCGAATCGTAATTGATTCGTCGGTAAAAATATAATATGAAAACAGGTGATGCTATAAAATAAATATTTATTAGACAGTAACACGTGAGAAACACTAGTTCCTTTATATTTTATGTTCAATGATTTCCATTAATACGAATTGTCAATTTTATGTTTCGTTAAATTTAAGGCTAATTAATGTAATTAATTTTAATTAGCGTAAAGCTGTGCAAATCGTTTTTTATTTCGTTAAATTTGGAAATCGATTTTCGGCTTTGTTTTGTTTTTAATGTGTTCATAATATTCTCTCCGCTCGCTCAGGTGTTATAAAAATCTTTATCTTGTTAAGGGGGTTGAGAAAGGAAGTCGGAGATAATATTCCATAAGTTGGGGAGCATTAAAAATACAGGATATCCGGTTAAGTGTTCTAAATTGCAAAAGCGTCTTTAAGGTCGTATTGTGTAACAAGTTGTTCGTAAACCCTACACCGCCTTTGGCGTAGGTAGTTCGCCATCACAACAGTTCGGAGTACACCTTCCTACCTACTCTTTTGGACGAGTTCTCATTTCATTAACAAAACCCGTATATCATTCGAAAATTTAAATGTGTGTTTTTTAGTAGCTTTTTAGTTTTAATTGCGAGTTTGTTTTAAAAACGAATTTATTATTCTCGAGAGTTCTTCAGCTAAAATATATTATAATTATAATATTCAAAGTTCATTTGCATGATTAAATGTAGACCATTTAGCATTTCAAACTGGTTCAAATTAATGGCAAATACAGACAAAGATGTCGATTATTATATTTTAAGAAACACGTCTAGACACTGGTTTTTTTATGTGTAAATGCTTTGATAGCACTGTTTTGGTGTTTGCAAATGGTCCTGTATAGATAATGATAATTCTGTTTCTGTGAAAAACTAAAAATGAGGCTGGATAAGTATTATTTACTGCTCATTAAAGAATCACATTAAAAACTATAAATATATACAATTAAAAGAGTTCGCACGTTATATATTAAGACAGACAAAGGAAGTAGCATTATTTATCTGTAGTCCGGAAAATATTATACATTGTACTTATCCGTTTTCAATACCTACACTGCTTTTTTATCAGCTCATTCATTAAAATTTATTATAATTTCTTCTTCCTTCGTTTCTGAACATTTCCGTACGTTTCATTGTAAGGATTACCCATTTCTTCTTCTTTTTAAATGCGGATGTGTATTTCCCATTGGGAATTCCGGCTCTTTTTAATAAATTCATCATAATTTATCGCTGCTTAAATTATACGGTTATTTAATCTTGCATTCATTTTTATTTCGAAAAATTCTTTAGTTTTTCGCCGAATTTTGACATTTTAAGCCAATTCGAATACGCAACTGATTGTGGAGTAAGGTTAAACTTTTCGTAACAAGGCAACATTAATTTTTTAAGACGTATCAAACAGATATATTTAAATAAAACAATTTTTTTGCCTAGTAGGAAACGAAGAAAATTATTTATTTTAAGGATAATGTTTACTTTTGATACATATATTAAACTATTTTTGAGAATATTTCACTTATCCATTTTTGGACAACCTATGCCATTTTAAACTAGAAATGTGAAACTACAATAAAGAACTCTAAGAGCAAGGCCAGAGAATGGCGTCCATATTTAATAGTTTCAAAAGGATTATTCCTATATTCTTTAAATGTACCGAGGAAAGGAAACTGTACCGGGATTATTGGATGAATAAATATCGCGATAAGCTTATAAAATATAGTCGTGATTGCTGGCTTTAATTGCGTTTCTGATGTTACGTAAATGAATTTAAATAACTCGATTCTTCATACCGAAATTCCTATCATTTATGTACATGAAAATGTACATACAGAGTTAAGGTAGTATATTAACTGCATACCTTAGAAAAATAGTTGTGTATTCAATAAATAACTGACAATATGGCTGTATTTTTTTTAGTGCCTAACCGGTATATATCCGTGTGTACACACATACAGAGTTATTAAATTCCCATATCCACTTTGTCACAGAAATAATTGCTGTCCATGTCTGCTTAACATTTTAGTTATAATCTTTTCCATCTTTTTCCAACAACAGCTAAGCCTTTACGTGTATTCCTTCATATTAACGGATGGTCGTTAATTAAAGAAAAACCAGTCTCGGTTAGGATAGGATTTTTAATTTAGAGAACTCACAGACTCACTCCATTGTAAAACGAAACAGTTAAAAATCTTTTACACAATATGGCGGCTGCTGCTGCACACAAAAAATAAATGCTGCGATTAAAAAATTCCTTAATTGCGACAATGATTTATAGTGCTTTCGATTTTCAGAATGAAACGTCCTTATACAAATTAAATATTCGTTATTTGGCTATTTTAGGAAGATATAGCTATCTAAATAAGAAATGCACGTTTGGAAATTTGCATAAAACTACTAATCTAATCTCTTCGTCATATGGGTTTAAAAGGAACATTTATTTTGTACCCTGGCTAACAATGACGTAGTCAAATTTAATGTCCCGCCTGTACCTACTTTGTCCAGGTGTTGTAACTGTATAACCGTTCAACGTTCCCTCTCTCTATTCAACTTACCCAGTTGACAAAACGATAAAGCATTCTAGCGAGCTTCTGACCGATTACAATGTGATAATCTTACCCTAACTTTCTGACGTTTTATTGTTTTTTTAATCCTTTCCAACAACATTTTTCTGTTCGCATTTTTTTTCCTTCTAAAAAATGTATGTTTTTTACAGAACAATTTACAACTTCGCAGTAAACATCCTGTATATTTATATATCTTTTTAACTCTCTTTGAAGACGTTTCACTGCACTAAGATAAATGGTTTTCAAGTTTATATCGTAAACTTATCGAATAAAAATTGAATATTATTTGTACAAAAAATATTTTTCTTCCATACTTAGTAGAAGAAATAAAGGTTCGTTGAGTTTTTTTTAAGTAGTTTTTCGTGACTCTTTTTAGTAAGTAGCGCATTCATTGCATTAGCTAACTACGGTTCGTTAAATCCACAAATTTAAAGTAATTATTTTTTGCGGCCCGGTCGCCAAAGCACGAGAAGAGACAATGAAATCAGCTCGACTGGATTCAATTACCAAACTCGTTGTTATAAAGAAATAAATTGAGTACAGTCTGCAAAAGACGGCTTTTCGGTGTCGAAGATTCCAAAACAGTCGAATAGTCGAAGATTACTTAGTTGTAAAGGAAAACGTAGTGGAAATATCAGTTGAAGCGGAAGAGCCTTTTGGGTTATCAGGAAGAGGGCTGGTTTTGTTGGTAAGTTAAGAGTTGACAGCTGTTATACATGTGGCATTTTATACGTGCTATAACGTAAGATATTTATTTAGTTTAACAGCATAGTTTTGTTTTCATATAGGTAGATACGTGTAACGCGGGATATCATATAAAATTCAGGCCTTTTCAAACTTAAATAAAAAGAGCTACCGACTGGAAATAATAATTCATATTTTGGAAACTAATATATACAATTTTAAGACTAAATCCTTTTATTTACTGGACACTCTGTATACTGTATAAGTTTATGCTTGCCTCTACTTATTTTTACAATGATATAACACTCTAAAATTAAGGTTATTTCTATTACCATTACTGGTAAATCATTAAATATTAATAAATATCGATTGATCAGCTGGTGATAAAATTTTAAGTAGGTATACAAGTAGTAGTTAACTGTTGGATACCTTCAAATATTGATTATTAACTTTAGTAGGGCATTCATACACATATTTACTGGATGTCAAATCGAAAACATATTAGCAGCTATAAAATAACTTTAATTTCATTCGACCGTTTATTTCACAAAATAGACCAATTATTTTAAATTTATAAAACTCGGCACCTGATTAAATCAGAAGTAATTGGTTAATTGTTCATAATTAACGTTAAAGTCGATATTATAAACTTTTTTAGGCAAAAATTATAATTAATCGTTTAATTAGAAGTTTCTAATTATTACTTATTTATCTAATGGCGCAGTTTGTTATTATTGCTTCACAAAACTTTGAAGTTGGCAACTTAATTGTTAACAGGTATTAATTAATATAAAATATATGTATAATAGAGAACACTCTTATCTTGGTCATATAAATTGTGTATGTCTGCAAAATCTACAGTAAGGCAAATTGATCTTAATAAAGTCTAAACAAATTTTAATAGGGGGTTGGTTGTATATAAATATTAATCCTCAGAACCATGCTTATGTCACAAAATGGATTAACAAAGTTACCAACAAACTTGGTTACTTAAAATTCGATACATCAACTAAAATAAGAGAGTTCAAGTAAATATATAAAACTCATGCTTATGGCTACTGGTAGTAGGTAGGCTATTTAATATGGAAACAATGACATTTTGTAGAAGAAAAAAAAAAAGAAACTGGAATTTTACAATCACGCAACGTACTTAATTTACATGGTTTATTGTCGAGATGCTCTTTGTTTATATCAAATACATATTATTACTGTGTTTCCCACTGTTGATGGATTTCAAAATATTTTTAGTTTTGTATGTTGTACTCACCAGCAGAATGTGATGTTTCGTTGCCGTGCCATGCTTCCACGATCAACGAGAAGGTGCCCTGTAAAAATGAAGAAGAAACTGAATTCTTTTATTTTGAGAGAAAACAACTTTCACTGAAGAAGATGCTAATGTTACATGCAATGTTGATGCGATCACCTTTTTACGTTCCTTTTATTGCTTGCTTGCCGTTTATGTGTCTTTGAATCGTTCAACTTCTATTATTTTATTTACTCAATTTGAATAAATTAATTTCGCATGCCGAGGCAGCTCTGCAGTTGTACGATTTTTTTTTTACCATAATAAACACTTTTTAAAACAAAGTGGTACTTAGATAAGTAATATTTAATATTCAAATATCGTTAAAATGTCAGGTTGTCTTAAAATTGGTAATTATTTGATTTATTATTTATTCATAAAAAACATTTAGAGTATTTAGAAAAGATAGAAACTAAAAACAATCAACATCAATATTGAAATATGTATACCTATATAATTGTAAAAAAAAAAATTAATAGAACCACATTTCTAGAGTATCTAAAACATGTTTTTTTAGTAAATTAATAAAAAATAGGACTTGTTCATTTCATTTTATTTTAAACTGTAATTATTTATTGAAAAAATAAAACAACTCCAAATTTTCTCATTGAAGATGGCCACATTCTAAGTTTGTAATTATTTAGATTCAATTTTTAATCTGCCATACCTATTAGGACTATTGATATGAGCTTTCGATGTAAAACATTTCTATAGTTAACCTATATCTTTCATGAATTAAACATTTAAAGTAAATAAAAATTCAAGTAATATACTTCTATATTATATAAAAAAAAAATGAAACTATCATTAAAAATTGCGGATTCTAAATCTAAAAGTACAATAAGTAAGTAGCTCATAAATTCGAAAAGAAATTGTGTCATTTTGAATGTAGTAACAGCGTTTTATCTCGATTTGGTATGTGTAACATGTACCCAGTTAGTTTATTCTAGAGAATAACGATATAAATTATCATTTTGATTTTGAGACTTGAAGCATTTTATGATAGCAGTGCTACCTTTATGTCGTGCAGTCTGTAGGTTGGTTAAACTTCAATAAATCTTCCATAACAAAAGAGAAGAAGGCCATGGGAAGATTAAACAGAAACTAATCTTGAATTGAAGACTATAATAAAGACGAGGAAAAAATGAAAAAAAAAAAATACAAAGGTAGTGATCTGGTGCTTTGTAATTAATAATAAAATAGCGATGAACCATATTCACAGAGTGGTTCACGATTTATCCCAGTCTCCAGATTCTGCGCAAGAACTGAACTCTCATATAAACTGTAGTAGGTACCTAATAAAACCGGTTAAGTACCTATGTTCTCGATGTTTATACTTATTGCACGCAGAATTGTGGGAAAATTCTCTTTTATGCGTTTTTTTACCGTAACTTCGATTAGTGCCTCGGAAAATTATTAAACAACTTAATTTGTATTATAGTGAATTTTTATAGGCAATAAAACATTATAAACTACTAATGCAGTAAGTACGGAGGATTTCTAAATGCGGAAGTGGAAGTATCTTCTTTAAAATAGATAGGTACCTAGCATAAAACAATGTTACGCTTTCCAATTTACATCAGTAAAAATATATATGCCTCGGTATTTTAAAATTAGACTACTAATGCAATAATTAATGATTTACATTTCGAATACCTATTTCAAAAACTTTTACTTACATACCTATGCTACCTATCTAGATCTAGTAATTAACAGAACAAACGTACCGTGTCATCTATATTTTATAATCCCAACAACTAAGTACATAATATCGAGTTTGATCAATAAATCTATTATAACTAATTAATTTAGAATTTGTGCAGTGCATTTCCCACGGCAAGATTCCTGCTTCGAGACAGTATGAGATGCTTAAAAATCTCAGGTAGGTAATGTAGGTACACTCTCTGCAAGAAATTTCATACAACCTCGATACCATCGACTGCAAAAGACGTAAGGTTGAGTTCTTCGACCTTAGTGCACAGTTTTTATTCGTTTCGTGTGGAAAAAAAATAATAATAATAATAATGGTAAAAGACTGGTGGTCAATATTAAAATATTAGGTAGCGATTAGAATGAAAATTAAGCTTTTTTATTTTTCCAAGTTTAAAGACCGGCCCGCATATCTTTCTTGAGCATGGGCAGGTGGTAAAATATTGCCGCCAACTAACTAGGCACCTCTCTGATATTTATCACAAGCTGCTGTTACTACTAAACGAAATATTTTCTCACGAAATCGGACCCTTTAAAAAGTTAATGAAAATAGAAGATTTATGATTGCTTCATAAAAATAAATTGAATCACATTAAATAGAAGATTTGTAGAAATTGAGTTATCAGTTTTCGATTTGGAACGTAAAAAGGTGCTTTGACACATCGCATCTTACTTCTGTACGTAGGTATGAGATGAGCCAATAAAAAATAAAACTTACCGGCCACGTGAACGGGAATGGTAAAGCTATTGGGTTTGAAAATCCGTTCTCAAGTGTATCAGCAATAGGATTATTTGGTCCTAATTCAGGTGTGATCTTATCACCAAATGTACATTTGGACGTTGTGTCAATTTTAACTTGATATTCTTTCAGGCAAACCCTGAACCGGGGTCGACAAAATCCTTCACATTCTAAATTCGGTCTCGTTTTTCCACTACAGCAAGTTCCAAAATCATTTTTGCCGGCTTCGTTGTCGAATGAGATCAGTCGCAATTCAAAAACTCCTGAAGGCTCAGCCTATGAAAGAACACCTTGTAACTCATGTGTTTTTAATTAGAATAATGTGTGTTATTTTGGGAACGAACATCTAAATATTCTTGAATTCGAATACAATCCATCTTAACGTAACGTTTGTTACAATCAACTCAGTTGAAAACAATTGATAGTTTCAAAAAAAGTGCGCGAAATTGAGAATAAATACTTTCTTATGTTCGGAATTCAGAGATGAGACAAACAATATTATATAAAATAAGATAAACGCGACGCCAGCTACTGTTAAAATGTTTTGTTCTTCATTTCATTTGTTCGCTGCATGGACAAACAAGGATTCAACAACGAGAAAAAACTTTTTGAGACACTGTCCAAATTCAACATATCATTGTCTCAAATAGATAGGTAGATATCTACTATTTAAGTTGTTGAATCCGCGAAAAAAATTGGAGGACATGTGTATGTGTCGAAGTCATTGTTTTTGAACTTATATGTATGCAAAAAAAAAACTACCGGTAATGTTAAAACTTAAAACTTACCTGATGAAAGGCTAGAAGTCCGATTAGAGTGAAGAATATCCAAGACATGATGGGTAGTTGTGATTTTATGTCTCCTGAATAGGAGGTATCAGCAGCCTCGAAGTGCTGTTACCTCAGGGGTAATCTGCAACACCGCGCCATAAGCTATTATCAAATAAATATCACTAAAGACACTATTGGACAACGACAACATGCGTCGCCAACACACTCTAAAAGATCCACATAGGCACAGCACATGCAAAAACGTTAGTTAAAATGTTAGGTTAAAACACCCCATAACGCTGAAACACAACACAGCACACGTATATCCAGATTTGAGTGAGAGTATCCGTTACACAACTCTCGAGCGGTGAATGCAGACTAACTGAACTTAACACAAAGTTGACGTTAGACGTCGGCTCAGCTCAACTCAACCGTGTGGTACGGTAGCGGGTAGCGTCTGCTCGATGGAGGGGGCGCTCTAAGGGGTACTATGTAGTGCTTCCGCCAGAATTATAAGTTCTGTGTTCTGTGCTCCACAATACGAATACGAAAACGAAAAACGAAAACGTTCATTTCTTTAAAAGCTGCTTAGGTTAACTCTACACTCGCGCGCTCGCTACCCTCGAATGGGCAGCCACCCGGCGTGTCCGCTTTAATATGAGGGACGCGCTAGGTAAAAGCAGCTGCTCACCGGCTGCCATAGGGTAGTAGTACGACCATTCGTACACTATGTACGTCATCAAACTACCCCATACGCCACCGCTGCTGATTACTGATTACGATTAGGATTCAAACGTAGGAAAGAAAACAGGCCATCCAACAAGCCCTATTTGCCATTTTGCCAAAAAACTCGCGATCCGCTCTCGCTCACCCTTCACTTATATCTACTTCTCCACTCCTCCTTTCTTTCGCTCTATTCACATTCACGTTTATTATTCACTTGGCACTTTTACAGCATTGCACGTGCATTTACATAGAAAAATCTACTTCCACTTTATTAACGATGTCGATAATATATAGGTACCTTAATCATTGTTTATGTTTATTATGTAGATTAGTAGAGCACAGAATCACAGATAGAGCAACCTATATTACAAAATCTCTCAATACACCTACCTACAGGCGCGGATCTGGGAAGATGTTTTAGGGGTGTAAATAATTTTATTCGTTATGGTTATCTTGTTTTCTCGTAAAATCTCGCGGTTACAGTTTAATAAATTGTAGTATTTTCTTCGAACAGCTTGGTGGGGGGCTTAATTACCCTATGCCCCCTCTTGTATCCGCGCCTGTATACCTACCGATTTTTAGTAAACAAATTAATTTATTCAGCTTTAAGTTAGGCATGAATAAACTAGTTTAATATTTTTTGTCAACGTTTTATTCTACGTTAATATCATCAGTGTTGATATAGATGAAACGTTGATAAACATTTAAATTGTCTTTATTTCGCACTGCAATGCTATTCGTTATATAATTTTATGACTTTTATTCAAGAAAGTTATGATAAAACACATAACTACATACCTACCTACCTTAATGCTAAATAACCATGGGATAATGTCAAGGCTTCCGGTTAATTTGTGTTTTTAATTAAATCCTATTATTATTTATGGGATCTATTGGTTCTGTGCAATTAAAAAAAATACAATTTTCTTAATATTAGGAAAATGTAACTTTTTAATATATTTTTTAAAACTATCCATGCGTTAAAATAGAATTACTCTAGAAATCCTCAATCCCAAAAAAATTAGTAAAGGCAGCTACTGACAGTGTGGAAATGACCATGCTGACAGTTTCTTTTTAAATTTATCTCTACAGTGGATTTAGAGTACTAAAGTTAAATTAAGTCGCCTTTTGCTTCTAGTATCTAATTTATCTCTAACTTAATGTCTTCCCTAAAGTATTATTAATCTTGTCAAATACCAATAAAATTAATAATAATTTGTTCGATTTTATACTAATAATAATTATCTAATTTTTCTTTCTATTTAAAATATAAATAAGATACTATTTATCATAAGCGTCCGCAGGAAAAAACCAGGGGGCAATAAAAAAGTTTCAGTTTGTCAATAGCTAATTATATATGTATATAAAAAACATAATGAATTATCAAAATGAAAAGCCAGGGGGGCAGTCGCCGTCCCTGCCCTCCTTCGAATGCCCATGGTATTTATATTTAATTGTTATTTGGATGTGTTTTAAAACACAACATTAAAAATCTGATGTGTCCAACACATGACTTTCCTATCTAGTTATTATAGGCTTTTTCCGGTTATTTTGTACAACCTATTGCAGCACCTCTATAAATGTTTAGAGGATAAACTAAATATATACATTTTCCACACTCGAAACATTTTTCTATAGATATTCATTGAAAACGAAAATACTGAAAAATTTAAATTTAGCACTTTTCCTTAAATTTTTCCAATACGGTCCATTTTAGAAAAATCATATTAAAAACAAAAATTATAGAGATCCATATCACAAAGAACTTTTATTTAAACAATTTTCCTAAAAATTTGAATTTTATTACATTTTGTCAAATTTCTCGAATACGGACCATTTAAAAAAAAATTGTATAAAACCAAAATTATAGATAATAATATTGTAAGTAATTTTTATCTGAACAATTTTCTTCTGCAAACATAAATAACAGATATATTCCATAAAATATAAAAACGGCCTCCCATAAAGTACCCCCCCAAATGTTCTGTCTTCGTCCAAAATCTAATCATTTCACCTCAGGCCGAAATAAAACTTAAATTTAAAATTTAATGTTTTTTCCTCTATCCGTTTTTGGGTTTTCTTCAAAATTCGAAATTTACACAATTTCTCAAATATCTCGAATACGGTCCATTTTAGAGAAATTATGTGTGGGGTAAAAATTATAGAGAATTATATTACAAACAACTTTTATTTGAACAATTTTTATAAAAATTTTTTACATTTTGTCAAATTTCTCGAATACGGGCCATTTTAGGAAAATTTCGTATAGAACAAAAATTATAGATAATATTATAAGTAACTTTTATTTAAAGAATTTTTTTCTCCAAACTTAAATAACGGATATTTTTCATAAAAAAAATCATGATTCCTATACTTTCCTTATCTGTATACAGATAGGAAAGTAAAAATTAGAGGCTAATAAGCAGTTGCGTCTCTAGGTAAAACGCAGGGAGTGGGTTGTTGGACTAGATGATTGGGATATAGAAGAAAAAGAAGAACACCTCATTAGAATTGTAAGTAGGTGAAAGAAGACAAGGAAACCATGGTAGGACTCTGTTAGCCTTTCTTGATATGAAGAGAAATTGAGAAACATAAACGGAACCTACCTATTCCATCTAAGGAAAAGATCACGATGATGATATGTTATTTAGTTTTCAGTACAGAATTATTTACCAAGGAAATGGACATGTATTTCCTTCCCCAATACGCTTCTGAAAACAACGTGCATTAAGATTCGGTTTAAATTGAAAAAAATTTAAAACTATTTATAGTAATAACATTCATCTACATTATTTAAATATTAAACATATTATCAGCGTTTATAATATAATAGTTACACAGTAAAGAAAAAAAAATGTACCTACATACATATCGTTAGATATTAATATAATTACGATTATTTAAACAAGTATCGAGATACACCTGCCCGTGCAATCAATTATCGTTTCAACTTCTGCACATTTTACTGAGAATATAAACAAGGTTACAGAATTTATTTGAGAGAAATAGCTCTACAAGTGCATGACATATTAAGTGTTATGCAAGGAATTCCTAATACCAGGCATGTAGTTAATAGTGTGAGAATGAGATTATTGGTAGAGAAACTCGACTTACTAAATATTACAACCCCAACCAACGTAATAAGAAAATAACTTCGATATATCATAGGCGTAGCGTGAATTCTTACCAGAGGTGTGCCACTACTTGTGACCTTTAAATAAAACTATATTGATAAGATTTATAATTAAACGTTTCAATAAGCCGTAAAAGAGTTACGAGTTTACTGAAATTTCAGTTATTATTCTTATTTATACAGGGTGTTTCACTACTAATACTGACGTGCTGGCTAAAATTTCTTACAACTATTTCTTATAAAACCAATGAATTTGATATTTCTATTTTGGTTGACTACATATTAATATATTCCAACTTAAAACAACTACAAAATAGAAAAAGTCTGGTAGGTACTTCTCTTTTAGCGAAAAACTCATCGTTTTATGACAAAAAAAGAAATTTATTCGTTTCGTCTTTTTCACTTTTATAGGTAAAATTATATGGTTACGTTCGACTTTAGAGACACACTGTTTGACCAGTTTTACTTTATTTTTTTGATTTAAATTATATTAAGTATGATTTTAACTCACCTTAGGTTTGGAAATACGAAAAAAAGTATAAATCAATTAAATATTTTAATTAAATACTTTTTGAAAATAAGAAAACGAGTCTTGTATTAAATTTAACCTAAACTTGAAAATTTTTCTGGATAATAAGCGGGTTGCCAAGATTAATTTATTACTTGTTACTATTTCGGCTGTTACCCGTAATATTTAAAAAACTAAGTACCTAGTCTGGGTATTAACAGTATGATCGGGTAGCGAAGAATTTTATGTTGAATGAGTCAAATAAAATGATTTTGTAACATTGTATTTCTAAAAATTACTCAAAAATGTCATGTGAAATGTCAGTAAGTTATAAAAATTTACAAAAGATTGCTGTTTAATTTTATAAACAATTGTATAAGCTGATATGAACAGATATTATTCTTTGATCTGTGTTAGAGGCCGGGGAGCGATGTTTGATACAGATTCTGGTATTTTATCACAAAATTCTATTATTTTTATTTTATTAACCAAATCATACAAGTATAAAAATTTACGAGTTTACAAATTAATTATATCTTCTTACATATTAAAATACTTGGCAACCCTGTACACATAAGTCAAAATATTTGATTAAAAATGTGTAATTTTTGAGATTTTAATATTAAATTTCTCGCTTAATCGTGGATAATCTCGAAATTTTTTTTAATTGTCCTGATATACCGGGTGTACAACTTAAAGCGTTACAGCAATATACCGCTTTTTATAAAAAAAAACTTTTCAGACGAAAGTTTTATAGTTTTGTGGGGAAAAACTTTTGGCTAAAATCGTTTTTTATAGCTAACCATAATATGGCCAACTTTTTTTTCGCGCAGCAACATTTTCAAGTAGCTGTTACTCAAAAAGTAAAAGTCCAATAAAAAAAATATTTCCCTCAAAAGTTTCTTATTTTTTTATGTACTTTAAGAATATGTAAGAAAAAAATGGGATTCCCATTTAAAAAAACACCCACCTCGATATGGCCATACTACAAAAAAATGAATTTAGCCAAAATATTTCCCCCAAAAAACTATAAAACTTTTGTCTAAAACTTTTTTTTCTAAAATGCATATTTTCGGCAGTATTTGACTGTAACACTTTAAAATGAATACCCGGTATAACTTCTCTAGTTTCTAATAGTACAAAAAATATTTTGAAATTCGTGTGTCTTTTAAGTCGAATGTAACCTCTTCTATTTCTAGAAAACCTTTGGACGTGACGCATTTAATACAAGATATATTTTTTTAATTTCTAGTGAGAAACCCTGTATAGGCTACGTTCGTAAAACATAATATTCAAAATATGTTTAATTAGACTATAAAACTGCAACTTTCGGCTGGAAAACTTTTAAATTAAAAGCAACATAGTAAATATTTATTACTGTTCATGTTAATCTTAAAAAAATACTTTTAATAATTATTTTATTTTATTAGCTGTAGTTTTTGGAAAAACACTTCATGAATCATTTTTTATGACACATAACTGTTAAGGTAGAACACTACGTCACTAACTCTGTTTTAAAATCGAACTAGCATTTATTCTAAAAGTTATTATTAAATTTGTTAATATTCTATCACCCAAAATAATCCCTTACAAAAAAGTAATATTTAAAAATATCAAACTTACCTCAAAACAAATATTTTTCGAGTCTTCGAAAAGAAGTGTACTCTAAAAAGAGTTGAAAAAGTCTAATTTTCGATGAGTTATTTGTGCACACTGCCACAAACACTTTGTACTCACTTAAAAACTAATTTTTAACAATAAATTCACTCAAAATAACAGCGAGATGTTCACCCCATATAAATCAATTTGCTACTGACTAATAAATTCTAAGGAAAAGATTCCGTTGCAATTATATAATTGTATTTATCACCGATGAAATTTCGGGTGTCGAATCATACTTTTTAAAATAAGTACCAACTTTAAGAAATTATAATTTAAAAATTTCGTCAATTTAAAAAATAAGTAGTCTTCAACAAACATTTATTTAAATAATATTAATACAGCATACATTTATTTTTTAAAAGTACTGGTAAAGGCATCAGTTTTCATTTCGTTAAAAAATTCTGAAAAAGAGAAAACAATAATTATTTTTTATAACAAATAAATTAAATAATTACACACATTAATAATAAAATTAACAAAAATAAATGTTTATAACTAAGTAAACAAAACGTTTTTTTCTTAACCTCATCAATGTACTTGTTCTTATGCTTGTTCTAGATCAAATGGAATTTAAAAAGTTATACAACAACAATATTGAATCATTTATGGAGTGAAGATAGCTACATATTTTCCTTTATTGATCTAGTATATTTACAGTCTCAAAATTAATTAAATTTAGTGCAGAGTGCATCGATTGACTTTAAATGTTAAAAAAACGTCTCATATTATGATGGGTCAGTTTCCAGGAAAGTAAACGGATATATTTAGAAATAATAAATAATAGGGTTTTATAGAGAAAAAACAGGGCCGACAAGAGCGGGGGGGGGGCAGCTGGGACTAATTCCCGGGGCCCGGGCTCAAACGGGGGCCCGGCGGAAACTGTGGCGAGATTCAGTAACGAGGAGGAAAAGTTTTTGTTTGAAGACCTTTTTTTTTAGAGAGAAATTCAAGTAGAGGAGGAGAAGTTTTTGATTAAAAAAAATTTATAAAATTTTCGCGGGGCCCGATCTGGAGAATTATCCTGGGGCCCGACTTGGCTCTCGGCAGCCCTGAGGAAAGAACGGAGCACTACGTAACGCAAACGTCCTTAGAGAAAACCGGGATAGTTTGTTGATATTTGGCTAGTGGTAGAATAATGGAGGAAGGTTCGAAAGAGCAGATATGTTTAAAGTATCTATAGAACAAGGATCGTTTGCCGATGGCCGAGAGGAATAAGATATTTGGTGAGACTGGAATTTTATATAAATAATTTCCAGAAATTCTGTAGTCGGGAAAACATACATTGATTTGGAATTTAATTATTTTTTTATTTAAATAAAGTTAAAAAAACTCACAAAGGCTCCATATAGATGAATTTAATGAAAAAAAAAAGAAAATAATACTTAAATTTTAATTGGTGTAGTGGCATTTCTGTTTCTAGTAAATTATTTTTTTTCTTACTTTTTTATTGCTTGGGATGTAAGAATGACCTTATGTTTTTTATACGTAGAAAAATTTGAAGAATAAAGCACTAATTGGTGTTATTACATATTTATAACGTGGAACATTCGCTATTAAATCCATTTTATAGCCCGGTTTAATTATTCCAATAGCTTAGGCATTTTTTCTTCTGTCATAAACTTGGGATTAAAAAGTTAAAACAGTTAGTCGAAATATAATTAAAAAAGTGCTGAAGCACCAAAAATTTAGATTTGCCAATTTGTTTATGCCTAATTAAAATCTTGTAAATTAAAACATAAACATAAAAATAGTGAAATAATCTAAATTATTGTCTTGATAGTCCTTCATCTGACTGCAGAAGTAGCACGTCGTGTTTTTTGCTTGCTATTTGTAGTTAAGAACAGGGGAGGGGGTGAACTTCGTACTATGTCCCGGTAGTGGGAGCTGTTATGTGACCTGACAAATTTAAAGTAAAGTTGCTTATCGATGGATTTTTTCGTTTTTTGCTGGCAACGAAATATTTTTTCTAAACGTCTATAACACACAAAAAAAATCCCTTTGCAAGAATTTTTTGTCGTCCGCTTCCAGTGTAGGGATTTCGACCACGTGACCGGATATTTGCGTTTTTCAAAAAAATTCGGGATATAGCTTAAACGTATTTTTCTGAACTTAAGATGATATTGCAAACTTTTTTTGTGTCGGCGAAAGGATTGATATGCAAAAGAAAATTGGAACCTTGAGATAAGTAAAATAGGAACCGAAAGTCGAAAAGTGGTTTAATTGCTTTCAAAATGTTTGTATGACTCTCAACTAAGAGTATTTCCCTTGCAAGCATTTTTTATTCAGTACTTCCACCCCATTCGCCATCAATTAAACTATTTTGACATTGTTTTTTAAAAAACTCGGGGTGAATAGAAGGTCGAATGGTGCAACTATTATGTAAAAGAAGTCAAGAAGCATATATTTCATTGCCAGCAAAAAACAAAAATACAAAAAATCCATCGATAAACAACTTTACTTTGAATTTGACAGGTCACATGACAGCTCCACCACCCGGACATAGTACATATTGTTCACCCCCTCCGTCGTACCCAACTAGAAATAGCAAACAAAAACACGACTTGCCATTCTTATCAGTCATATAATAGATATTTACGATATAAGTGCGGTATGAACATTATTTATATGCATGTGTATATTAATAATGTGTTACCGGCACGAATATTGTACAATATTTTATCTACAACTGTCATGTAACAACAACTCCGAAAATTTGAAATTATATTGAATAAAATTATGTCGGCATATCGTTAAAATTGACTATTTGCGAATACAAATAACCTGTCAGTATTTTGTAACCATAGCAACGGAATTAATAATCAACTTCTGTCAAAGTGGCGTTTAAAATCGTAAAAACTCTAACTTAATGTCGATAAGATATTGAAAATGCAGCAACCGGCGTAATAGAAAATTTAGTACCACAGAAATCACGTGAGAGATATCATTTAACTTATGACAAATATGAGAAATGGTGTAAAGATAAGAAAATTTTAAATATTACAAATGAAAAAGCATTACTGGTATATTTCAACGAATTGAGTAAATTACAGAAGCCTACATCTCTTTGGTGTTACTATTTGATGTTGAGGATACAATTGCTTATCAAAAAACATATCAATTTGATAGCATTGTTAAAACGAAAATCAGAAGGGTACAAACCTAAGAAATCTAAGGTATTTTCGAAAGAAGATATAACTAAATTTATTGTAAATGCAGAAGATGAGAAATTTTTATGCATGAAGGTAATATATAATAGATCTTTGTATAAATGTAAATAAATATTAATGTAATATATATTTTAAGGTTGTGCTGATTATTGGTTTGGCTGGTGCATGTCGGAGACAAGAGTTGACAAATTTATTGATAGAAAATGTAAAATATCAAGGATTGTGCTATCAAACTGTCATTCCAAATACCAAAACAAAAATATCGCGAGAATTTTTTGTTACATCTGGGAACATTGATGGTATCAATTTAGTTACAATTGTTAGAAAATACTCTACATTAAGATCTAAAAGTTGTGGTCATCAACGATTTTTTGTTGGATACAGAGCAGGAAAATGTACAACACAACCTATTGGAATAAATACTATTGGTAGTGTTCCAAGATTAATTGCCGAATTTCTTGAACTGCCCAATCCAAAGCAGTATACAAGGCATTGTTTACGGCGTTCTTCAACTTCAATTTTAGCCGACTCTGGTGCAGATCTTCTAAATATTAAAAGACATGGCGGCTGGAAGTCTAATTCTGTCGCTGAAGGATATATTGAGACTTCGGCAGAAAATAAGAAAAAAAACTGCTACGAAAATCTTAGGAGAAAACCAAGAAAATATACCATCGACTTCAAAACATATGGAAACTAATATTTGCAATTATCGGGCATCGGGCATGTCTGCATCTGGCATGAATTTGTACGATTGCAAGGATTGTATTATAAATATCTATAATAAATAATTTTTTTAGATTGAGTTCATTGTTAATGTTATATTTGTTCTGTTTTTTTAAATAAATGATTAATTTTGATTAACTATTAGTTCCGCATCATTACCGCACTAGTGCGGTAATATACGTCATTACAAAATTTAAATAAGTGTCAAATAAGTGTCATTACATGACAGTTGTAGATAAAGTACTATTATTTATTCTTTACAGAACTAATATTTTAAATTGTCTTTATTTATTCTTTACAGGACTGAAACATTTCCCACTTGCCCTGTCCCATTCTTCATGGCATGGAGGAGTATACTCATTGATAAGTACTCATTAAATTTACCTGTTTTAAATCAAAATAGCGATTTATAAATTAATTTTTGGGACATTTGTTAACCTTTGAAGGAGGATGTAAAACTAGTAATTTGGAGTGCCCTGGTCGAAAGCAAATTATTATCCTGTGAAAATGAACACTTATTTAAACACCGCAGGACGCTTGATATCGAAACAGTGGTAAATTGAACTATTAAGCGGTTTAGACACACTGTAAAGGGCCATAATCTAACTCGGATCAATTTTTAAAAGAGCAAACTGCCCCGCATTAGCTATAATCAATCATTAATTTTAGGAAATATCAGAGAGGGGCCTAGCAGATGAGCGTTTCGGGTTTCTTTTAAGAATTTTAAAATCATAAAGGGGAAGGAACAATTCCCTAGTCCAGAAGTTAAGTACACTATATACCATTTTATATTTTTCTTTGTACAGAAGCAGTTTAATTTGTTTAAAATTGTATTTTTTTTAATTTTACTTAATTAGATACACTCGTGTTTTTAATTTAAACAAAAATTCAATATTAAAATATCCTTGTATAGTAATCCATATTTTGAAATAGAATTGCCTAGGTAGGTAATTAACAAAATAATTTTTATTATCAGGGCTAAAGCCGGATCTGTTTAATTATAGAACATAGAATCATCTAGAGATACAATAAAAAACTATTGATAACAATTAATTTTAGATTTTCAAATCATAAATGAGAAAAGAAAACAATTTCCTAGTCCATTTAAAATATTCTTTATACAAGAGCAGTTTAATACGAGGGTCATTCAATAAGTAAAGAGACAAATGGCTATAGCTCAAAACCAGTTTATTTCAATCTTTCAAAATTAAGGCCATTTTTCAACATAATCATCCCCCACAGTTATACACTTGTCTCATCTTTTTTGCAGCTTCCTAATTCCCTTGGCGAAGAATTCTTTCGATTTACCTCGAAGCCACTTTTGCACGGCTTCCTTAACTTCCTCATTGTTAGCAAATCTTTTTCCATGTAGGGCGTCTTTGAGTGGCCCAAACAGGTAAAAATCAGATGGGGCGAGGTCGGGACTGTAGGCAGGATGAGGTAAGACCTCCCAACCCAATTCTTGAAGCTTATCACAGGTCAGCTGAGCTGTATGAGAGCGGGCGTTATCGTGCTGAAGAATGACTCCTTTTGACCAGAGTCCACGGCGTTTGCTCCTGATAGCTGGTCTAACTTTGTTTTCTAGCATCTCAGAGTAGTATTGGCTATTGATAGTTCGCTGATCTTCAAGGAAATCGCAATAAACTGGACCCTGTGAGTCCCAAAACATGGTCAGCATCACTTCACCTACACTTGTTCGGCCATTTTTAAACCGATCAACCCACTTGTAAAAATCCGCACGGTTCATACAACTTTTACCGTACTGTATCAACATTCTAGAAAAAAATTTACTTGGTTTTACACCTTCAGCGACTAAAAATCTAATGACTGAGCGCTGCTCTTTTAAGGTGCAATCTTCTAGTCGAATTAAAAATTTTGAAGTTGACATAAAATGATGAAACAGCTGATCAGAGCATATTCCAAGGTTGCAAAGTAACACCTCTGAAAAGATTGTACACATTCATTGAATATTTTTAAAATTATAGAATTTGTCTCTTTACTTATTGAATGACCCTCGTATGTTTAATTTAATTTTTTCATATTTTTTACTTAAGTAAATAGAAGAAAGGAAAGCCAAATTATTTTTATGTTAATTTATGATCAGGTACTTTTAAAATACGAAATATACCACACCATAACTTTAAGCAATTTTATTTTGTTGTGAATTTTTAGACTTATGTCGTTTGAAAAAATAAATTGAAACAAAAATTCAAAATTAAAATATCCTTACAATAATCCATATTTTGAAATATAATTTTTTTCATAGGTATATGTTATTAACAAAATCATTTTTATTGCCACGGCTTAGGCCGCCTCTGTGTAATATTATATAGCATCAACTCCATCTAGGCATAAAAAAAAGAAAACTACTGGTAACAGCCAATTTGGGATAATCAAATTCAAATTTAGAAACTACTAATTTTGTTCAAATATTTTTTATCGTAATTTTAATAATGATAATCTGTAAAACATTAAAAAAAAAACAAGCTCAATTAGAATATCTATTAAACAAACGAGTAGTATCCATTGTCCATTTAGAGAACAAAATGGTCGTTAATTGTTTGAAATTTACACCTCGGAGTGACGAATTCGAAGAATAAATATGTACATCTAATATAAAAACAAGTACCAAGCCCATTTAACAAACACGAGAGACTTCTTACAATTGGTGGGACGCAAATCTTCGACTACCAATGTAGCTACCGACGTTCTTTCACAATGAAGCTTCTTCGAAAAAAAATTAAGCCTCATAAAACGTTGCGTGAGTGCCCACCAAGGTCCAGTACCAAGCCCTTTTCACAAATAATGAAACGACCAATAAGAAAAGTGTAATTTTTAAGTGTTAGTATGCGCATTCTAATTGGTAGCTGTATTTTTATTCAGCGTTAATTTACGTGGGATCTTAAGTACTTGTACATTAATTTTTAAAGTAATATGGGAACAAAATGTTTTTGTATTGCGGAATACTCGTACATAGCTTTACATGTTTATATACGAATTTACAGACATTCTTTCAATCAGTAGAAGAATAAAATTATAAAAAAGTTGCACAGTAATGTGAATAAAGTTTTATTGTAATTATATAGAGGTATAGGTAAAGTAATTATATTTTTTTCCGTAATTTTCTATCTTCCGATGTTCTTGCTTAATTCGTCTTATTTCTTATATCCCTCTTTTTCTTCTACTATTCGGATTTGAAGTTTTTAGATTTCTGGAATCCATATTTTCTTTGCTGTTCTTCAGAATTTTGTCCATGATAATTATTAACACGAACTAGTACGGTTTAATAAAACGTACTAACTAGCCTGTACAATAATTATTTTATATAGTTTAACCGTACTTGATAACACAAGTAATTAGAATGTATTGAGTAATAGAAAATGAACCCATAAGCAAGCACACGAAAAAGAACAATAGAAAGAAAATTTAAACTGATTGCAATAATAGGAAATGAAATGGGAGGGAATGTAGAAAAGTAAACAGATTTGAATGGCACTTAATGAGCAATACGACTGACAAGTAATCTCACAACTATAAAGCCCTCGTGCTACTCAAACACCCTTTGCTCCCTTTGGGAGTTACACGATGTACAATGAAATGAAACATTCAAACTTTTCCGAAATTTTCCCTTTTCTTGCTGTAGAAAATTGCATGTTATTTCCCGTCAAAATCTGGGGTTTACCGTGTACGGGCAGAGTTGGATCCGGCATAATTCGTATTACCTGTAATCAAAAAAGGTAAGGTACGAGTCTGCATCCGATAAGTTCTACCTCGGTCCAAGCCAGTATACATATACATACGTTATGAAATCGATTTAAAGTGAAAATAAATATGGCAACAATAGCAGCCATTTACCTAATTTTTAATATTACCTTGTTGAATTTATGTTAATCCTAACCGGATCCCATTCGGTTCCTTTAAATGTTACCCTAATTAGGCAGGCTCCAACTCGACTCTCTTGACGTGTACATGTTACTGTGAAACATCCAGTATTATGAGTAATATTTGTGCGGAAAAAATTAAATAACCAAAATGCGTAAAAAGATTAAATCAAATTTGTTTTAACTCTATAAAATATGAAATTGTTGTTTAAATGTATGGTATTTTCGAAAATGATCCTATCTATATGCGAAACAGTATCTAGAAAATAAATTTCCGTGTTTTGACGTCTTATGAATCCTTATTTTATTACTGAGTACTGCTTTCTTAATACATTTTAAATGAAATTTGAATTAAAGAATGATTTCAGGTAACATTAAGTTGATGGAATTTTTACAATAAGTATTTATGGGTAAAGTAGTTGCCGTTATTCTATGAATGATTCCTATAAATGCCATACCATAACTAATTGATTACAGTGATTATCTAGGGAGTGTAAGGAAATGTCTGCTAAGATAGACATGGGGGACTTTCAAAACCAAAGGGTGTCTAGAATACTTCGTATGTACCTAAAATAATTATTAATATTCTACACTACATTAGTAATTTAAGATTCAAGGAATGAAAGTTTCGGAAGGAGTCAGTTTTTGACATGTATGCAGGAAATGACAAATAATTTCCTATAATGGCATTACAATATTGCTTATTTTTTAAATTGTCCTAATTTTTCCTAAATTAATAACAGAACGTTGAAAAATTACCTGGCTATGAAATAAGTGATGGATTCTACATTTTTGAAGCTCACTGTAGAAGAATAACGATTAATAATGATTGGCTTGCACCTTGTGCAGCGATTTTTGTGCATAAAAATAAAAAAAATATATGAATCATTCAACTAATTGGTACCTATTGAGAACTCTTTCTCACGATGCGATGCTCAACTTAGGTACCTATTTATTGACGAGCTTAATGAATATACCGATCAAACAATGGGGCATATAAAATAAAGGTGTACCACAAATTCAGAATGGTCTTCTTGGTCTTGGGTTCTTTTCAGCATTTTTTATTCGGTATTTGGCATTCGGCAGTGCTCGAAATCAACGTGTAACATCTGCTCACCCACTAGATTTCTAAGGAAAGGCCAATTGGTAATTGTTTCGAGGGAGGCTTTTTTCAAAAGTAAAAAAGTGATTTATTACTTCAACTCGGTGATGTTGCACATATTGCATATGGTTCCCTAATAGCTTGCAGTATAGATTTTTTTCAAATCACAAACAGGATATATAGATTAAGGAGGTTGAAATTTCCTTCCGATAAAAAAGTTGAAGCAGCCTGATGCCGGTGGTGGGGTGCCAAGAACAGAAGATAAAAAATCCGTCATAAGTTCTACCAAATGTAGTCAAAAAAATTTTTTCAGAGGGGGGGGTGACTGTAAAATATATTTGGGGTGGGATAAAATTTTAAGTACGGATCTACGCTTAATTCATATTTTGTTTTATATTATTACATATCAATAAAGGAAGTGTGTTATATCGATCCTTTTTGTGTAAAACCAAAGTCAGGATAGCAGATAATTCAATAAATATAAATATAAATTCGTTATATATTTTAACAGGTATTTAAGAAACCAGTTACGAAATGCCTTATTTTATGTAACGAGTGAATATTTGCGGGACGAGCAGAGCGAGGTGGCGCAATATGAACGAGTTACATAAAATGGCACTTCGTAACGTGTTACATACAATATTTTTTATAATTTTGACTATATTGTTTATAAAATTGTGTTTTGGTAAAAAAATACCGACATCTAGGATCTAGGCAATCAATATTGCTACTTTCTTGTATTGTTAGTTGCGTATGATTAATTTATGATTAACTTTTTTTGACAAACAGAAAATAATATTCATTTATTCTCAACGATGTATTGTAGTTTGTTTATATTACTTGTTTAAGTTATTTAGATTTCAAGAAAATGGGTTATTTTGTCGTGTAATATGTTTTAATTATTTTGTACTGATTTAGAATGGAAAATAAGGACCAAACAACATTATTACTAGGTTGTAAGTTTATCCAAATTCTTTTTTTAAAGTCAACCTGCCCTTCTTTGATATAAACTCAATACTAATATGTATATTATTCATTTTAAAACCAAAAGGGGTTTATTTCTATTCGTTTTCTTTTCACAACTGGTGACATAATGAATTTTTCGAAACCAGTTTCATAATGTTCAACATTATGCAACTGGTTGCGTAAAGCAGATCATTTTGACACTTGCTGCGATTACAAAAAAATGTCACTTTATATGACAAAATTAGAAAAAAATATTAAATGTTTGCCAAGCAATTAATTTTTTTGTTAAATTAGAGAATAATACAAATTATCATAATTTAGTTAGGTTAGCAATGATTTCAAATTTGTTTAAATTACAGACTTGTAGGCTGGATGACCCGTGTTCAGTTTTCGCCTGCCACGCCTATGAGTGATTTTCGTTAAGAAGATATGGTTACGATTAATATAAAAAATGTTTGATAAGGTTCGTTTTGCAATTTAAAAATATAAAATAACATTAATTTCTTGTATTTTTTATTTTACTTTAGCATTTTTTTGTCGAATCTCGCGGGAAAGCCGCAATATAGAGTAAAATTGCAGTTTACATATGCACATACAAACAACCAAGGTTGCTCATAAAAAATATAGAAAATATTTTAGTAAAAAATGAATACAAAATGAAAAAATTAATACAAAAGTTGTACCTACTGCTGACCATATTTTAAAATTATTCTTAAATATACAGGGTAGTCTATAAAAGAGGGATGAACCAAATTTATAATTTTTTAAACCAAACACACTGTAGGTAGTTACGCATAACGATTTTATTGTTTTTACATTGTCAACATTTTAATAATAGACTTAACGTTCCCAAAAATGTTTTACATTTTTATTTATTTGCTATATGTATATAGGGCGTGTCAACGTGCCAGGTTACGATATTCTCAATTTTTTTCAAATGGAATACACGGTATGTAATACAACCAATTAATTGACTTCTTTACTTTTATTTATTTTGGCATTCCCTATACCTATTACCCACTGGACACGCTGTATATTTAAAAATGTTTCTCCTGTTCATTAGGAGATATTTATGTTCGTTTGTTGCCTTAAGAACGATTACAACAAACATGTCAAAATCGTAATAAAAAATATTTAGTGGTTTGTTTTGATACAGTTTGGCACACGATAATATGTGTACATCTGTTTCAAAGCTCTCCCATAAATACCACATAGAAAAATTAAAATATCTGTCTCTAAGTGAAGCTTATCAATCTGTCAACATTTTTCGACACTTTATATACGATTACTTAAATTAACACCAAAATGTTTCTTTTGTCGACCCATTTGCGTTTAATTTTCAACAGATTGTGTAAGATTTAATTTTTTGGAGTTATATACAATATTGCAGACTTCCTCTTCCTACACATATTTTTTAAATTAATTTCAATTAGATGTTCGTAGATATCAATAAATATTTTATTTTTTAACAATAGATCATTGTCTAATATTCGATTTTGCATTTATTTCCTTAGAGAATTTCAACTTTTGCTTGATTTTATTTTAATTCCTCTTAAGTCATGAAGTGATGAACCTCTTAAGATTTGAAAAATTAATGTAGCTATGGTAGCTGCAGTGTGCACAGTCGAGTTATATTTGGATTATGTCCAAATCATAAATTGATTTTTAAGTAACAATCTGTATTTGGAGGAGAAATTTCATTCTGCATTGTATACGGCAGTTGTTAAAAAGTGCATTCATCAAAAATACGAGTCTTTCTCTGTAACAGCAATCATGTCGACTTTTATTTTTAGTGGTCCAGATTCGTATTCGTCATTCTATTTATTTTTGGAATTCATTCATTCAAATAGAATACATTAGATTTGAAATAATAAAGCCATTAACATGAAAAATCGTCGAGTATTTTAGTTTTTCTTTGAATAAATCATTGGCCGTATACATCTTTATCAAATTTTTGTCGTTTTTACTGAAAAAAAAAAAGTGACACGTAAATATTAAACAGAACATACAGTGTACGCAATTAAGAAGGAAGGAATACTGTTTACATCTAGATAACAAAAACGATTTTTATTTTTCTATTTTTAGTGTCAGTATTAAATTTTTACTGAATATATTACAGGCGTTCAGTTTAATCAATAATTTTTAAGGTTTTTTTTTAGAATATTAGATATGAAATCGAAACATACGTATACAATTATTAAATAGACAATATCATCGCTGACACGAATATCTTGGCTGGGGATAAAATTCAACCCAGAACTAATAGGAAACGCCAATAAAATGTATGGAGATGTGGTAAACTGGTACAGTGGAAATAAACTCGTTTTTGAATGAAACTAAAACGAATGTCATCCTGTTTCGAACTGGAGGTAAAACTGATACCCCTAACAGTGTTGTCTTACTCGGTGTTTGTTGAACGGACATTTCTTGGGGTTATAATAAACGGCTTTTTATAATATCAGAGAATATTTCAATATTCAAAGCATAGTATATTACCTACATATTTAGCTAACTTAAAATCAATAGTCAGTCTTTGAATAATTTATTATAGATTAGTAGTTTTGATGCAGTGAACATTTGCTATCCATGAAGCACAGAGTCCAATGTGAGAGGCGGGTCAATGAAAGTGAAGGGAAATTTTATAAGACACCCTTGTGTTGCGGGTAGGAATATTAAAAAAAAATATTGGAAAAATGCTAAGAGAATGGGCCATGTTTAAATGTGAGATATGCTGTTTTATAAATTATATTGTAACAGTTAGTCGCTATACAAGTTATTCTACATAATCAGTTTGTTAAAAAAGCCAAAAGTTTTTAAATTAAAACCAATTTAAATTTAAAATTTGAAATGTGTACGTCATCGGGAATAGACCAATCAGCTTGCGTCGAAGTTTTTTTTGTTATACAGAACCAAGCCAACGAACAAACCGACACACAGAATATTGAAGTGAACGCACATCTAAGTGATACTTAAAATTGACACTACTTAGACCACCTAACCTAACATTCGTTTTTGTTTTGTACACTTTTTTTCTCAATTCTAGATTTATTTCTTCTGTCTTTGCTAATTGGTTTAATTTTATTATTAATATGAGTTTGTCAGCTGGATTTATAAAAGTTGATTCGAGTATTTTACCCATTTTAAACCAAGATATGATTACCGAAATGATTACTGCATTTTTTAACAATACTCAGTTTATAAAAGACACAAAGGTATGTAAGACTTTATTTATAATTTATTTTAACAGTAGTTACAGTTTATATGGAGCAATACACCTTATAGTAAAAACATATTTATCTCAAGTCATTAGGGTTGTCGAAGAGTACCAGTTTTTCAAAAATAAACATTTTACCTTTACCCTGCACTTCATTTATATTTATAAGAAAAATATATTTTTCGACATTTAAAGGTGTGCTGTTGGTATTATTTCTATAATTAGAAGTAAAAGTATAATTATGTATTACCTGAGAAATAGCAAATTTGTTATTGTATAAAACGAGTTCATACAATTTGCCTACCTCAAAAATTAAAACTAAATAACATTTAAAACTATTTAGAAGGGTAGTGCACAAATATTTACTGTAATATTATTTTTATTTGGTCGAGGATTACCTACTTGTTATGTCTTGTAAATAATTGTAATATAAGTACATTTTTGTGAATGAATGACTACTTTTTGTAAATATACAAACTCTTTCCGTTACAACTATTATACACATGTCTAGTATTTACATGAATAAATCTACTATACAGGGTGTTTCCGAACTTGGCGTCTAAATTTGTAGGGGTGGTAGTTCGCATAATTTGAGACCGATTCGCAGATTTCATTTTTCCAAAATATTTAAAATAAAAATAATTAAAAATTAATTAAAAAGTATAAACAGGTACGGTCCTGCACAGCGATAGGAACACCTCGACTCGCGCGCGCTACGCTAGAATCGACAAAATTGCAAATCGCATCTGTTTTTGAGGACTATTGCGCTACGCGCTCAGGGTAGGACCTGCTCTTTGATTTTTTTTATAATGGCTCTATTTTGTTTATTATATTTTTTTTAGAAAAATGAAATCTGCCAATCGGTCTCAAATTATGCGAACCACAGTTCCCTAAAAATTTGGACGCCAAGTTCGGAAACACCCTGTATTTTATGAAATAATTTGGAACATAGAAAAGTAATAAAAATTTAAAAAATAGGAATCCATAAAAATTAACTCTTGAAAATACTAAAAAAATCATCACATTATTAAATATTTTATTATTTTTAGATCTGCCAAGCAAGTATATGGAGATAATGCGATTTCCCATGAATAACTTGAGAAAAGGAGATATTTGCCCAGTAAACGGAATAATTACACATGAACATAAAGTATTTTGCATTGTTTCTTCCACATTTGAAATAAATAATGAATTCGATAACAAGTTGAATTTGATAATGAATTTTTAGAGGTCATTTTAATTTGACATCTCCATTATTGTTAGGGCTTGTGTATATATTTTTTATTATTTGTAAATAAAGTGTTTTTTACTTCGTTTATCTTATTTTTAGATTTTAATAATAGGTTAATAAATAAAATTTTCACAGATTTTTACATTTTTGTTTATATACAATTATTATAATTTCTGAATTGTGATAAATTAATCAAAAAAAAAAAAATTATTAAATTATTTGGTATTTAGTCTTACAAAATGAGTTCTTTTAAGTTAAAAATACCACTAATTCACGCAGAAATGTAAAAGGTTTATGTAAGCTACACTCTCCTTCCCATAAATATTAAGGATTTTAAAAACACTGTTGGTCAATCCTAAATATACCTTCGGTTTATTTTCAATTTTGATAGTTCATTGGTTTTGAAGATCCTCCTCATTATTAAGTCCCTTTGAATCAGATATTAAAGATGTTTCTTCCGATTCAGACAAAACTTCACTATTTTTAAAACTTTCAGGAGGTTTCGAGGCAGGTTCTTGCAGAAGGGGTTTTAGGATATACACCTTCGAACTTATAGTAGGCTCATTTTAAATTAACCGAAGGGGGCAATGTCAGAAATTGCTGCTGCATCTTGAAGATCCGGTGTATGTTTATTAAATAGAGATGAAAAATGCCTCTAGTAGAAGGTTATTTTCCAGTCAACATTTTTTTTGTTTTCTGTTTTTCTTTTTTTGGTAGAATCAGTGAGCTGGCTCTTGTGTAGTGAATAACAAGAACTGTGGAGACATTTGTGTGGTACTACCCACTTCTTATATGTAAAGGTTTATCCATCATTTAAAAAATGAACAGTTTACAAAATCATCTGTGTAATGATAATAATTTTCGTCTTTTCATATTTCTAGTAACACTAATAAATATTTTTAATAATAAATGTAAAATGTAAATCATTATCACATCTTGGGAGGAAACATTTTTTTCATACTCATAATATTTATAAAAACATCAAACTTGCATAATTATCGATTGACAACACAAAAATTTCTGATTCACAGATGACACATGCAGTTCTGCCACATTTCCATTTTCTTGTTTATTAGTTGTCGTTTTTTAAAACAATGAAACTATAAATATTGTGAAAGTTTAAACATAAATAATACTTTTAAATACATTTGATATTTTATATTTAAAAGATATTTGTTTAACGATATTTTAGAAGTCTAAAAGTAAGACCGTCTAACTGGCAACTTTGTGTGACTAGTTCCTATTGGTCTATTCCCGGTGACGTCATAAATTTAAAAAAATTAATAACTCGGGCAAATGAATAGATAAAAAAAATTTAAATGTAGCTTTATTTTGAACTCTATTATTCATAAAAAAAATTTCAAAATTTTTGAACATGCCCTATTTAAAAATGTGCTGAGACACGTCATATACCTAAGATTTTTTAACACTAAAACTTCTAAACTTAAAGATAAAATATAGCTAGGCTGTTAACGTCGTTTGTTCTATTTTCTGTTGAAATTTGAACTTATACTGACAAAAAACCAACGTCCAACGTTGTCATGTTGTGCATGACTTGTGTATCAAGGGATTAAAATTGTAATGGTAATAGGAAAGTACGGATAAGAATAATAATATTGTATTATACACCGAGGAACTAAAGTGGCATTTAATAATAATATTATATTATACACCGAGGAACTAAAGTGGCATTTTTTTTATCCCGAGTCGAAGGTTAAAAGATACTTCAATCCCGTAGTTTGTACTCTATTTTATGCACTTTAGCAAAAGAAAAACTAGAAAAATAATGAGAATTATGAAAAACCACTCAACTGTAAGGAATGACGATGTCAGTGTCAGTTATAGTGTATATTGTACTTTTAATCCCTAGGGATTAAAAATAATTTTTAATTTGGAGTAGAATTGCCATTTTAGTCCCTGGAAATAGGGACTAAAAGTATACTTTTATGCATAAGAGAAAATTTAAAACCTGGATCCTTTCTGAAAATAATTTTATTCTCTGTTCCCTTCAGCTAAGAAAACATTCATTTATATAAAATTAGGCTAACAGAACAATTTAATTAATTGGTAGGTAAATATATGCTTACAGACAAGCTCTTTAATGAACTTAGAGATTTGTTTGTTGCTTACATTTAATTGGCAAATCCGACATTTAGGATTATTTCAGTGAACCTTCTCATATTAAGTATGTATCTTAATTTAATTGTTAATTAATTATTATTCTATTTGCAATTTATGTATATTATGTATAATTATTCAACAAATAAATATTATTATTACATGAGATTAAATTTTTCCTGCAGATTACTAATATCAACAGGAGATTAATAATTATGTCCTTATGGATTTTTATTTTTATTACTACTTATTTAAATCAATTAAATATGTGTGTAGGTAGACAAAAGTGTTTTGAGAAGGTGATCCATTCGGTGTAAGCTTCCATTCACACAGGTATCCGTGCGAACTTTATTTTAGCATTCGTTGTTGTTTGGGTTCCTTCAGCCAATATTTGCTTATCCCACCGACTCAACTGGAAGGAATATATATGACCTAATATTGAGGGTCGTTTCCGGTACGGGCCGACATGAAGGGCGGAAATCCCAACATATCCGGAACTACTTGTCATTTCTATGAAGTTCCTTTTGGTATCTCGATAAAACCGCAGATCTTTTTATTATATTTAATATTCGATTCTCCACCCATTTAGTCTCAAATTCGATTTAAATCATTATATGATTGCTATTTTTTTATGGTATAGGTTTATGTATGTTGCTCTCTTAGCACTTCCTTTCTTGTTATTTATTGTATCGTGTTTCTGTAATAGAATACGGATTTGTGGGCGCTTTTTACCCTTTTCGAAAGCATGAATTCATATGAAAGGATGTTCCATTTTTTTCTTTTTTTACTGGTTAAAAAATAATGTAAATGTTGAATATATAGGAGAGTTTGTTTTTACAGGGTGGAGTAAAAATTATATAAGACTGCCAGACCATGTGTGAACATTACGGACGTCGTGAAAATATTTAGACGTTAACCAAGCCTTTGACAAGGTTAGACAATGTTTTGGTTCACAAATTAAACATCTTCCTGAAGCAGTATTATAACATCATATATATCATATCTCATATATATTTTTATAAATAGCAAAATAATTATTTATTTTCCTCTAATTTTGTCAAAAAGATGCAAAAGTTTGCAAATGTTAATATTAATTTTCTAAGTTTGCAACAAGGACCAGAAATTTTACAAAGCGATTTAAATAACTTTCTATAAGTAAATGAGTAAATACAAATTTGCAACGCTCCAAGATTAGCGCAAATGATTGTTAATTATCTATGGTCAATTTTGCATTGCGAAATTAAAACAAAAGTGTTGCAAATCTAAGGAAACAACTAAAAAATATTGACAAGGGGGGTAGCCATGTGTGAGTTGAGGTAATTTTAAGGTGAAGGGTGAGAAAAAGTCCTTTATATCTCACAAGGAAAGCCAATGTTTAATTGTTTAACAAAACATTGAGTGCGACCGGTTTCGAAGTGTCATCACTTCATCTTCAGGCTCGCCTAGTGGAAAGGAGAATATGTGGTGTAAGGTGTGTTGGAAACAAAACGATATATAAAATAATAAAAAAGAGAAAACTCACCATACTCTCCATCCACTAGGGAATACTACAAAAACAAGTTTCATCAATTTTGGGTTGAAATAAATTGTAAAATGAACCGATTTACACGTAATAAAAAGTTAAAAATATTTGAAAAAACAAATATTAGTCAATTATAGTAAAAATTTAAAATATTCAAGACTATACAAAAACAAATCACATACATTAAACAGATTAAAAGATAAGGCCTATTTTAAACATTGTTGTTTTTTTAAAAAACTAACATTTTTTGAAAGGAGACCTGTCAAGTTAAGGCCTCTACAGGTGGTGGTAAGTATTATAACGAAAAAATTCTTGGGTAAACTTATGACAGGGTATAGTTAATAAGATGTAAACTATGAGTGAAGAATTATTTATTATCTATTATATAACATTTGGGCCATGAACCAATCACCAAGTGTATGTGATGTTGTAGGAAGAAGAAAGAAGAAGAAATGACTGGGTTAACTGTTGTGAAGCAACTGAAGAATAAAAGAAGAAGAAAATGACGCATGTGGATATCAGACAATCTAACCTAATCTTTACACGTGCTCGTTGGTTTCTTATGGGAAAAAATATAAAAAATATAAAAATTACTTACTGAAATGTACCCCTTGCAAGAAGATATGTGAATAGAAATAAAGGGGGGAGGTTAAAAAGGAAGTTAGAACGATAAATTTAGATTAGTGTTGAGAAAACAGGAGGAGTTTCTGACAATATCTGGGCATTTAAGCAACCAACAGGATTTAATTTTAAATGTCTCAATATCTCGAGGTTTTCGAAGCTATTAAGAGTAAATCTATTGTAGGAACTATGAAGGATTTCGAAACCTTCAGTTGAATCGAAGTCGTGATTTGAGTCCAGTAGGAGGTTGGCAAAATGTGAAAAACCTGTTGTATTTTGGTTAAGACAACGTATTTATAGTGGATGGAGAGTATGGTGAGTTTTCTCTTTTTTATTATTTTATATATCGTTTTGTTTCCAACACACCTTACACCACATATTCTCCTTTCCACTAGGCGAGCCTGAAGATGAAGTGATGACACTTCGAAACCGGTCGCACTCAATGTTTTGTTAAACAATTAAACATTGGCTTTCCTTGTGAGATATAAAGGACTTTTTCTCACCCTTCACCTTTAAACTAAAAAATACAGTAATATCAGATTTGCAACCTTATACCTATCGTGCAAATATTTAAATAATTACCTGTTTACTGCTTTGCGGAGAAAACCATGGTGATTTAAGTTAATTTTTTCTTTAAAAACTAAAAGAAAAATGTCCAATACAAAGATGCATGCGGATTTATAAAAGTTATAACTGAAGGTGGAACCTAAATACAAAACTAATTCCGAGAATAAAATAATATTTATCATTATTTCAAGGATTGAATGCATGACCTTGAAAATGGGATTTCTAATAAATAACAAAAACGCAAAATACCTACATACGTCTTTATTTGTACTATAATAAATAAATACATGAGTACACTGCGGGGCGAGATTTAACCTTAGGCTATTCTTTCCCCTAAGGCATTCATTAAAAAAAATGTCCCTATTAACAAAAAGCTCCCACTGATGCAAATTTTCATCAGGACAACGTAAAGTTACATCTGGCCAATGTAGATGAACTAAATATTTTTATATCTGAACATCGTGGTCTGGTTATCTGAACAACATATTTTAAATAAAATTTTAATAAAATATAGCTTAACGTAACTTTAGTAAGAAAGACCTATTGAGTATTTTAACGTATTTAATACAGATTTACAAGATGTTGAGGATAATAACATCCGCATAATTTTAACATTTATTTTTGAGCTTAAACTAAGAAAAACCCTTGTATAGTTGTTATATAGTTGTTAGTTTTTCTTATATTTCAGTTATCGGTTATCAGAAATATATGGATAAAAAAAATAAATATTTAGTCAAATATCCGGGCTATCACTCTAGACAGAACTATGTATAGATTTTTGTTCCTGATATTAAAACAAAAAGATCGGATCAAAGCATAACGATAAATATGTAAGCCAAATTAATTTAATATTTCTCTTTGTAAAAGATCTCTAGGTATTTATATTTCTTAATTTTAAATACAAATTAATGGAAAAATAGAAAGACATTTATTTATGGGATCAATTGTCAATAATTTTTAAACATTCATTTAATCTTCTATGATAATTGCTTCAGCAACAATATAAAAAAAATGGTTGATATTATCACATTAACTACACAGAAAAAAGGTGTACTATATTCAAGATGAATTCTAGTAATACTTGTTCAACTAAAATACCTCTAATTAAATGAAAAGTACCTATTGCTCAATTGCAGTATTATGTACATATTAAATGAAACAGTCTTACATCTTTTTCAAATATACTTTATTTATATTCAATAATACCTTGTTCTTAAATCCATTACAACTAAATTTGTTACAATAATAATGTAATCTTTGACATAAATATATTGATTTTGGTTGAATTATAGGATAGAAATTAATCTTGAAATAAGAATAGGCTGTTTTTGCTTTTAAATAGGGTTCTCACTGGTACCTATCCACCAAAAAACATTTTTCAAAATTGTTTTTAGTTAATGTACCAAATTCCTCTGTTCTCTGAGGTGTCCCACCTATAATTAAAAAAAAATAATTTTATTACTATAAAACCTAATAAGAAGTGAACTAAATATACTTACATTTAAATATTGGTCGCTGAGGCCCCATTCATCTAACAAATCTTCCATTTCAGTTTAATTTATTCATACATACATTAATTGAATCACAAAGAATTTCTAATAAAAAGTAAAACGCAACCCTAACGATACGATGCAAACATGTTAGAAAATGGACAATAGGATGAACACGTGCTAATGCCAATTTGCCAGATTTTCTATAAATGCGTTGTGTCTCTGACGTCCGAATAATAAGTATCACATCTAAACATATATCTACCGTATCAGTGCAGTGGTTGCATTTTAAAATAAGTTTCAGCTGGTAACACCGTGCAGTGAATTTGTACTCGCTAATCTTTAGTGAAGTACATATGTTTTTGATTCGAATTGTTTAATCTTTGTTCTGAAATTTAAATGCTTTGAATCGAATCCTTTTATAACATTGAATCAAGTACGCAATAGTCGGTTTTAAGAGCATATCACACTTACAATAAACGTAAGAGCTTTCTTGGATTAATTCACAATGAAATAATTTATTCTTAGATTAATTATTATAAATCTTAAAATACAAGATTATTCCTACACTTCACTCAACATTTAATTTTTTATTGTATCAAGAAATATTATTTGAAGCAAACTCTGCTTTATTTCAAACAAATGTAATCTTCCAAGTGTAAAGCTTTTCTTGAATGTAGATGATAATTTTTTTCTGTGTACTGTAATTGCATACGATTTGTTATTAGATTTTTATCGTTGTAAAAACTATGGAAATGTTGCTGTAAAAAATAATGAAATAGAAAAAGCCGATAGCGACTTATAGGTATAGTTTTATTTTTTTCATTTGTTTATTTTAGGTTTCAGTTATAAGGCCGAATAAATAACAGAACATTATTAAATGACCCACAAGAATATTATGTTTGATAAGGAGGTTTTACTTGTAACTTTTTAAAATAATGATTTTATTGATTATATACAGAATATTTATTGATAAAGCAAAGAAATGAAAAACGAAATTTTCAAACAAAATTAAAATATTTTTTGATTTTCATAAAAAATAAATAAATTATTTTTAAGATCTTTATCTCACATAAGATTTATAATATCCCCCTACTCCCTTTGTCTGCAAAAATAAGAAAAACTTGAACCCCCACCACCTAAGCCTGCTTACGTAATACTTGAATGCCCCTTTGACAACTCTATTCTATGGTTAAATACAGTATTATCAGGCCATTCCAACTCTGAAATTAAATTTCAAATTTTAGATCAATGTATAGATAGAATTTTCAGAATAATACAGGCATATAAATATTCTAATTTAAAATGTATTTTGACCATTATTTATTTCAAGTAATTTATACTAATCAGGTCACACCAAAAGTTTTATGTTATTTATTGCACTACTCACATTCAATTCAATTAAAACACTGTTACACAGAAAATATAAATGAATTTTTCTGAGTGTACCGAAAATGATGCTTGATTTGGTCGTTTTGTTGAGCTAACTGGGTGCAAAAGCGCTTTGATAGGATTATCAAAATTTTGCGCAGAACCGGGGTGAAAGTGAAAGTCCACTCTGAATGCCTTTGAGACTTTTGAAGTTTTGCGAAGCTCGAAACTTATCTCAGTAGGGGACTTATTTCAAAAAGAAAATGCTAATCAGATTATAGATCGTATTAAGAGATTACCTGATAGAAATTCTAATAAGGTATAGAGCTCAGACATCCGAACAGTTGGGATTTAAAAAGTTCATAATTAAATCTTTTTGTTTTATTATCTTTTCATTAACTTCTGTGTAAGTAATTTTTAATGTATTGAAAATTTAAATTAGCTCACAAATTCATTTGGAAGAGGTTGAATAAATTGAAATCATGTTTTTAATTCTTACTTAAAAAAAATCTCTAAAATCTTTGATCAAAAATATCCTTTTTTTTATTTCACTAACAACAAAATCTTTAATTGAAACTATAGCGTCTGTTGTCGGAGACAAGAAAATATATCAATGATTTTTAAATCTGGAAGTTTCTAATCCGTCTCTAATCATTTATTGGCAAGTTTCAAACGCCGCTAATGATGAAACAAATGCTAATTAATATATACAGTAGATATAAATGCAAAATTATAATAATTATTAAAAAATCGATAAGGAAGAAGTATGAAAAGTATACAGTAATATCATCAAAGATTCATCGAATACCATTAATTATAATTCGTTTTATTCTTCTGTCTTGAATTTCTTCATTAAGATGCAAACAAGCTATAATATATATGTGTGGCCGTCTTTTTTGTAATCGTCTTTATATACATAAATGGATTGAACAATCATTCTCAAAGGAAATGAACTATCTTTGATTTATCACAAACACAAAAGCTCGAGTGTATTTGCTTAGACGTAACGCTATATCAGGATATCAGCCCTTTTTAGTATAGTGTAGAAATTCTCTTTTTTCTTACTTCCCTTCACCTTTCTTCCTGTATTTATCGTTTTTTCAGTTCTTATATCTTCACACGGCGTGGGTTCGATGCCTACCTACTACCAACTGTTATTTGCTCGTGTGAAAAAGTGACTACACCAAAAATAGTTGTTATTTTAAAAGTATCATTGTCAGATCGTCTACACGTATGAATAACAAAATACGCATCGGCTGTTATGGTCTTCTTGAGATGCCACTTAAACTTGTACAATAATACACGCCCGTAGACTATTTTAAAAGTTCCAAAAATAGAGCACATGTCTGTTTTAACCCCTGATTCGTCTCTATTAACGTACATTTCTATTTCATATTTTTTATTACTTACTACCTGCAATGCACGATGCAAATAGACAGTTGATATTAATAAAGGCTCCAACGCTCGAGTTATTCATATCTTGTCAACTATTTGCGCGTTTTGAAATGTTTTTTAGACATTAATCTCTATTATTTTCAATTTCATCTAAACTATTTAATGATGTTGAGTTTTGTTAAATAAGAATATAATAATAATAATAATAATAATAATAATAATAATAATAATAATAATAATAATAATAATAATAATAATAATAATAATAATAATAATAATAATAATAATAATAATAATAATAATAATAATAATAATAATAATAATAATAATAATAATAATAATAATAATAATAATAATTTTTTTTTTGACAGTAAAAAAAATATGTAGTACAATAAACAAATTTAAATTACTACAACAACAATTGGCAAATATTAGGTATGGTGTTAGATCATTGAGACCGATTCTTCCACACCACCCTTTATTAAATTATTCTAAACTTAATTTAAAAAAAATATATATGTCTACTTATATTTGTATAAAACAAAGTTTAAGATTCTCACATATAATGGTACAGTAACAAAAGGCAAAGAAAAAATATAAGAACATTAGCATACAGCAGTGGCGTAGCCACGGGGAGCCACGGGGAGTTTTGGAGGTCAGAACTCCCCCATTGACTGCTTGTTTTTATTCAATTTCTTGATGGAACCCCCTCATAGTTCTCAAAAACCCCTCCCATGAAAAATGGCTGGCTACGCCACTGGCATACAGATAAATACTCAGTGTAGAATAATAAAAAGAGATACAGAAATACAGAAACACAGAGCTGTGTAATAAATTTTAAATTAGTAATAATATCCCCATAGAAGAGCAGTTTAATAGCAATTCGAGAGACGCTAAAATGGAGGCCCCCAAGGCTAAACTCGTAGCGTAACAAAAACGAGAAATGATTTAACTTGGAACGAAAGACCGAAAGCCGATAGTAGTATTAGGACGTTGAATTTTTTGGTTTGTGAAGCGTTGGCATTAATTAGGTTAAACCATGTGATGATTTCCATAAGCCTTGATTTTTAAAACCATTCTATAGCGCCTTTTGATTAGGGTTTACAAACTTGTTTGAGCAATTTATCCAATAATAATTGGCCTCTTTACCTCTTAAGCCTGCTCATGTAAAATATTTGGGCTTTTTACTTCGCCTGTTTATATAATATTAATAAAGGACAGAAGGATGAGTATTCCAACTATGTTAAAAGAAATAAATTGGCTTTCAGTTCAGAATTACGTTCAGTACATGACTGATATTTATTTATAAAATAAAAATGACAGTACCATCGCATCAGTTCTATTAGAAAAAATTCAATATAATTCGAAATATCACAAATAAAATACAAGAAGCCAATCTGACTTTCATGTATGGCAAGCCATCACTAAAAGTTCCCAAAATACAATTTTTATTAAAGGTTTAAAAAATTTAACAGACTGCCTACAGAAATTAAAAAAAAACAATAAATGTATTCAAAAGTAACCTCAAACAATACTTGATAAATAAACATGTACTTTATTATTTTAAAAAATTACTTGATGTTATAATAATACTACTACTTATAATGTTTAAATTATTAATATATTTGCGACAATAGATTATAGCAACTTATAGCCACAAAACTATTTTTTTGTTAAAGTAGATCCATAGAGAGCAATGTAATTTATAAAGGCCTTTTTTCAACATACAAATAAATGACAACTTTATAATTAAAATAAAAAACGCAACAAAATACCTCGGTACCAAGGTAAGAAGATTCATTTTTAAATTTTATTTATTGAGGAAATTTATGACTAGAAGTTTACTAATTATTATTTACAATTCGCTGGTTGAATATGTAATCCAAATTCGAATAATAAAAATGTTCTACAAAAAACCAGCATTATATCCTACCTTTGTATAAAAACATTATATTATCTATCTTGCTCTACCTTTATGGAAAGCCTGAATTGAGATATACTACGAATTATTTGCAATAAATATCAAAAGAAGTATACATTTTTAAATAATTTGACATTTAAGAGCCATTCACACATCACAGTTGACATCTTGATACTTGACAGGCACAGCCAAGCATTATTCTGATTTTTTCGAAATAAAATGGCCGGTTAATTATTCTATGGGGTTGCGACAGAGAGCCAATAAATTTGATGAAGGTGTTTTTGTGGCTAGGGGTGAAATAGTAGTACGCTTAAGTTAGCACCACCATAAAAAAGTAATTTTTAAGAAATTGCTTATATATTTTTCAAAAATTGGCAGGCTTGGCTACTAATTTGGAATAAAAATAGCCTCCAAAATGGCTATGATTGCAAGTATAAAGGTCGCAACCCGCCTTAGAAATTTCACCTTTACTATCAACAGCTGTTGTTTGACAGGTCGTTAGAGAATGTTTGCAATTTATGGAATGTTAAGAATGTTAGGAATTCCTAAAATTGTAACATAAGAAATGCATATGCGGATTTTAAGAAAATTGATTATAAAGTAGTTATGATATTCTGAAAATCAATAGGGTTCTAAGTTAGAAGTAATTATTCAAGAAAATCAAAACCGCAAGTCAATCAAAACTTTCGTTCTAGAGTTATCGTGCCGGCATACATACATACAGACGACCAGACGAATTTTTTTTTGCATTTTCGGACTTTGAGGGCCCACTTACCAAAAATATATAAATATTTTATTCTCAAACGTCATTTGTTAAATAGCTGTCGACTCGAATCCAAAAAAAATTAAAATTTAGGGGTTAAATTGTTTTTAACATTTTGATTAAAAATCGATTCTCTTAACTTTTTAACTTTAAGACCCCATATCTTAGATACGAAATGTTTTCGGAAAAAATGTTTATTTGGGTTTCCCTTACCATCTCTAAAATTTTGTAGGTGCGTTAACAGGACAACCTGTAGAGATTTAAATCTATGTACAGGATGCAAACAAAAAGATGTATAGTAAATTTAATCACAGTTTCTGTGGTCGAAAATATTTAAGAAAAGATTTAAGCTAACTTACTTACAATAAAAATGATGTTAAAGTAGACCATTTAGAAGTGATTTTGTGCTCTCTACTCTAAAACATCTTAACATATTTTTATGAAAATGTATATGGGGTGTTAATATACAGTGACCAATAAAATGGAGCTAGTGGCGTTTAAAATTGTTTTAATTCTATAGGTTTTTAGAAATGTTCCACACTTCTTTAACCCCCCTACTTTTTTTAGACAATGAAATTTAGTTAAAACAGGATTCCACTGAAATTCTAAATTTTTTTACTACTTTACAACTTTATGGATGATCGATAATACAAGGAAATAATTGTAAATGAAGTTGTAAACTAGTAAATAAATAAATAAATTTTAAGTGGATTAGATTGGTTATAGTAGGTATTTTGTTAGGAAATATAACCTTTTTAAAAATAGCCAATTTATAATTTTATCACTCTGTATATCATCATCATAGGATGAGGTGTGAAATCCTTTTTCAATTGGGCAACTGCTTCCCCTGGCAGCGCCCTGCCCATACCTATGAGGCTCAGTGGTGAGGTGGCCAAAAACTAGGCAAGCCCTAAAAGTTTTGTTAAATCACGACACATAGTCATTCAAGTCCGCACAAAGAGTCATCACGTTATCACCATAAGCAAAATACATGACCTTGTAGGTACAAATAAAAAGAACAACAGGACTATATTTAAAAAATCAGCAGGCAGTCGCATTTTTTTAAAATATCTTGTCGATTGGCATCCTCAGGAGGAGATTAAAAACGATCGTTATGTTAATACTGACACAATTTAAAGTATCAATAATTTTTCTATCAACTTCCTGACTGACTAACAACTTTTAATCATATGTGGACAAATTGTTGCATGTATAAATAATTCATTATCTGTTGGAATAAATATTGAATAGTTAATAATAGACAGAAATAAATGCCTGACGTTTTTATATCGAAATTAGAAAAATGCATCTGAAAAATACGTGACCACCTTCAGTTTCAGTCTAAGAGATCAATTATAATCCGTTGAGACATCATATCTAGCGTGCTTTTGGAACATTCGAATAAATATAAAGCATTATGAAGCAGTCAAGATAAAATCTTAGATTAAAATCAAACATTTTAAGACTGTCGTTGATAGAATATGGAATAAAACGGAATCCCGTTTGATCCATATCGTTATTCGGGATTATAAATCATACACAAATAAGATCTCTTAGTTAAATGTTGAAAACCGTTTGGTTGGTACCTTTCGGTGCAGTTTGACTTCCAATAACGATAATCACTTACAAAAATGATCGGTAACTTGCACATTAATGCACTACTTATTATTACAACCGAAACCTCGTATTTTGCTGGTGTGCGGCCTAGTCATTAACTGACAAACTTTTATCATTCAACTATACGGTATATTTAAATTGCTATAATAAAATACACTAAACGATTTTTATACTCTTTAATGCCGAAATAGCACACAATGTCTATCTATAACTATACAGAACAACCTACGATTTTACTTTTTTTAATATTGTACATACCCGTACTATGGGAAAAATAAGTTGTCCGGAGGACGGTGTATCATCCATTTCATTTCCCGACGAATTCAAATACATTTAGATACGGGAGGTGCAGGTATCTTTTATCTAGATATAGAATTAGTGTAAACAATTATAGATATCTTCAACTATAAATTCAGACCTATTAATTATTGGTGGGAATTGCAAACAGGTTTATGTCCGATGAAAATACAAAAGAGACTAGGATATCAGGATTTTACTTTCGCAAACTGTGACTGCGTGTTAATCGTTTTATAATCTGTTCATAAAATTATAATAATTACTCTACGACGTATTTTGAAGAATTATGCATACTTTTATTATACTGTTTTATATTATTACATTTTCGTTAATGAAAATCGACTTCGACGTCCTGGACTATGGTATGTCACGTGGTGTCACTTAAAAAAACCGATAACTAAACTTGTACTATATAAAATATCTGGGGTTGGGGTTACCTATAATTTTAAGTCAATATTATTAATAACTGCTATTTTGAAGTATCGACAGAAAACTATAGTTTTGTTTTTCTATATACAGGGAGTTAGTATACTCGACCGACAATGCTCTGTCACAGAGAGCTCTCGTTATTTGATGAATTTTGATATAGGAACATGAAATCCTAAAGTTCTTAGTTACCGAGATACAGGATGTTAAAAATTAAAATCAAAATTCAAAATTTACCATAAAACAAAAACGTCTTTAATCTTTAAATATTTTTTTCAAGTTTGATCTACCAAGATCTTGTCAAAAACACAAACTATAAAAAAATTGACACGTGTTTACTAGATTAGAATCTAGAAATATTGAGTCCTTACAAGTGATTAAGAACATGTAGACTATTGTTTAGAAGCAAATTTTTGCGACACTGTTCATTTTAACTACATAAAAAGTTCAAAAAAAATATAATAAAAAAGTAAACAATAATATTTATTTCAGTGGCGTAAAAATGGGAGAAAAATTACCAATAGCCTTGATAGCGCGCCACTGGTAAAAAAATTTAAAAGTAAGTTTATGTCAAAATATTACTTTCTTAAAGAGAATATTGGTCACCAAATTTTAAATTAATATTTAAAGGCGTTTTTGATTTATGGGAAATTTTAAAGTTTCGGTAACTAAGCCCTTTAAGGGTCTATGTTCCTATATCAAAATTCATCAAATAATGAGAGCTCTCTAGGGTAGAGCGTTGTCGGTAGAATATATTAACACCCTGTATAATATATTAATGTAATGATTGAAGGTAATTTTGTGTAATTTCTAGATCCACACAATAATTTAAAAACTATTTACATTTACAACTACTCAAAACGAAAAAGGAGTCAATATTTAAATATTTGTATTTTTTATTTGAATAACTTGTTACCATCTTTTTTTATATACATATTGGACTTTTCTATAAAAATTTAATAAATTTTGTTGTAATCTAATGTTTATTAATTGGACACATGACTTTATGTTTATAATTAGCAGCACAAATAAAATTAAAACAGATAGAAATGACTCTTATGCATTAGAATAAATTTTTAATTAATTAAATAATTTTTTTTTGTGTCATCGGCTTCAACTGCTATGGTTATTTCGCCTCGTGTTCTGTGTAGGATTTTTTACTGTTTCCTAGCGCCACTTTAGGAACAACACTGTTAATTAGAACCCAACAGTGAATGGTCGAGTGGGGAATCCTAGGCATCAAAATTAATTTTAAATAATTAAATTAAATGAAAAAATCCCGGCCAACGGTAAGATTCGAACCTGGGACCCTTGGATCCGCAGGCAGAGACTTTACCACTGAGCCACACACCCCTCTAATTAAATTAATTATAAAAAATTCTGCCACTGGCAGGATTCAAACTCCGGACCCTTGCACCTGAAAGTCCTGACTTTAACTACTGAGCCATCCACACCCTCAATATTATCCTATTTTTAATTTATTTTAAAAAGTCTACACATGACTTTGTATAGATATTCTTGTTTACTTCGGCAGCAATTTATTTGTTACCTCTGTATATATCTACTCAAATTTATAATATGTCAAAATCAATAACACAAATTACTTCACAATAATTCAGCGTATTTTAACAGCATTGTTCATTTTAACATGTTAAACTTGCGTGTTATAATAAAACTCCCATTTAAAAAGCATTGATCTTTTGCGCACTGTTTAAAATTGTATATAAAATGTATTTTTACGTACCAGAAGTGTAAAATAGCAAATTTTTTAAGGATAAACGACAAACTATTAAACCAAATTAAAAAATGAAAACATCAATACTAGATCGTCAGATAGTGACCGATTCAGGCGCCCTATTTTCGCATACAAGCCTCGAAGAGGGTTGAAAAGTACATCGATGTTAAGTAGAATAAAAGAAAATTTACGAGTGGCTCTTGGGGATAACACATGGAAATATTCGGTTTTCCTTATCAGAGAAATTTTCCCACCTCGAAATGCACTTATACATTCGGGCCATTCAAGAGAATATGTTTTTCGGACTAGTGACGATGGGCTTGTATGGAAAAATCGGGTAAAATCTCGATGTTTAATTAGAAGATTACGCCCATATTTCAACCCCTTAGCCACTTGCAACATTAAAGCCTTTGGTTTTCTGAAGCCTAGTTCTATTAATTATTCATATAATGAAAACGGCTTGCGTGGAAATATGGACAACAAAAAACCGTTCATTTTTGTTAGGGAAAATCGAATTTTCCATGTGTTATCCCCAGGTGCCACTTTTCAACCCTCTTCGAGGCTTGTATGTTAAAATGGGGCACCTAAACCTGTCACTATCTAATGGTCTATAAACAGTATAATTTTAAATAAAAAAAGGACTATTAAAACAATATATGTTTTTAAATTGTGAATTGTAAAGTGTCTTTATTAAATCTCGAACGATTTTATTGGAATATTTCTAATAAAATCACCTATTGGTAAAAATTACGTTGTTAAGAGACCATTTTTATTAGAGTATGGTGAAATAACTGAGGAAAAATGAAGTCAATGAGAAAAATATGTCTGAAGATAAAGATGCCACGAAAGGTGAATGCAGGTGGTGCTGTACGTTATTTAGCTAGAACCACGAGAAATTTAAAATATCATATTTGTACATTATACAGTGGGGCACCACTTATAAAACAAAATAATTTTTGTGTTATTTTAGAAAATTTTTATCAATTTTTATTTTTGATAAAACACATTTTTATTATAAAAATGAAATCTCAGATTTCAACTACTGCCTGTAGAACCTGCCCACTTGAATATTTTAAATAGGAACAGCGATAGATCATTTGAAAGGATTTTTAATTCTCTATTCGATAGCAAGATAATTTTTACTCGTTTTCTAGGGGTATATAGACATTTAAATATTTCAAAAATTATAACAGAAATGTGATTCATTAGAAATAAAAATTGACGTGTCAGAGAAGTTTCCAAAGATTAGGGACATAAAAATAAGACACGCAATGACCGCAGCAACGATGGCGTCATCTATGCGTCTCAGATGTCAACTAAAGGTACACGTCGTTTGTAGACAGACAGTAGACGGGGACAGCAGCGGACAGTTTGTAAATATAAATGCCAATTAGTTGTATATATATCGTAGAATCCTGAATTTGAATTTTAAATTTTGAGTTCATGATTGTATTATCTAGATGAACTAAGCGAAATGGTTGTGGCTGTTTTTGTGTGAAATTTGAGGACAATAAATATGTTTTGTAATATTACAATAAGTCGAAGAACGTAAGATCTATTTATGTAAGTAACACAAATAGTAGCCAACTTTTGTCACAAAGTAGGTTTTTATTTATTATTTATTATTTTAGAACAAGAAAATGGCATCAAAACGTTGAAAAAAAATATCTGTGTCGATCATGACAATTATTCTTTCTCCTATGACACTCACGAAGCCAGAACAACATTGCCAAGAAACTTTCATTTTTCACGTTTACTTTATATTTTTATTTATATTCCAATTAGACAAAGAAAAAGAATATTAACCATTCCAATAAAAATATCAATTGCGGCAATGTCTTTAGAAAATAGTGGTTCCCCCTGCGTTCACCTTTTATGGTGCATGAGAAAGAACGATTTATGAGAAAAAAGTAAAATTGAAGGAAACCGCATGATATATTAAATAAGAATAATAGGAATAATTTTCAAGTATAATTATTCATCTCCAAAATTGTCTTTGCTAATATAGAAGAGATTTTTGTCCAAAATAACACTTGCGAATTGATTATATATTTCAAAGAAAATGACATATAAATTTAAAATCGACTAATTTCGGATATTATTCAATATTTCTACATACTGAGTGAACCACATCGTAGGTAAAAAAAAACTTAGGTGGTCCTAATATTTATTTTTCTTATTTGTTTCAAATCGAGGATAAAATACTGTTAAGCAGGATATTTGAGTTGAATTAAAGGGTTATTTTAAATAATTGGTTCTTATTGAAAATAATAAATTTGTCAAATTTCAATAGTAAAACGACCTAACTTAGACTTTTATCTTCACTTTGGCTGAAAATAATAATTTTAAATACTATATATTGGGAAATCAGTCGATTTAACTTTTGGTTTCTATATACGGTCTAAATCAGTTTCTCAAGGGTGCATTTAACATTTCAGAATTTTTATTATTTTTAAGATTCACTTAGGTACATGCCACAGGATATAAAAATATCCAAGAAAAAAATAGTAAGTGATATGCATTTTGTTTATATTGCAACTTGTTGATAACACCCTGTAGAAATGGCAAATATAGTACAGCTGGTGGGACACAAACCACTGCGTGTTCTGAATTTCCGTTCTGCCTGTTGATTCAGCACCACTTGAGAAGGGATAAGATTCTACAGGAAGTAAATTTCCTTACAAGGAAATACTATATTAAGAAGAGCGTTACCTACATTAGAACCGAACAGCAGCTGCTCTACTCTAACCTGTGTCCACCCAAAAGTTTTGGTCTACAACATAACACTGGCGCACCCCTCTTTGCGATCGGGAAAAACATTTAAAAAAAAATGTTGAAAATTGTTTTCAGCAGTATCAGTGTAATGTTGCAATGGTTTATTATTTTGTATTTAATAGCGTAAAAAATTCTTAGAAATCAAGTAGGAGTAACTGGAATATTAGGTACTGAAAAGTATATAAAATCACGTAGAGTAATCGATTTTGATAATTAATTAATTAATTAAATTTGGTGTCGTATTAGAGAAAACATGTAACAAAACTAAAATAATGTACAAGTAAATTTAGCGCCTAGCATGTGACTTTTAGTTAAACTTTCTTAAGTTAAATATTATTTTATTAAGAGATTTCTAGTCTTTACATTTAGATCTAACTCTAGATTCATCTATGGACTGTTGTGCGTATGTGTTAGTTTTCCTATATTTTAATTTCACTCTCCACTCAATCATCCTCATATTCCTTCTTAAAAATCCTTAACTGCTTGGCCCCCCCAGTCATCGATTCTTGAGCTAATAAAATTACATCGGAAGATGGAAAATTTATTTTGCTTGTAAATCATTTTTGATACGTTTATAAAGATTAATTTACTCGCCTGTCAGCTTTGACATTTTAACCAATCACATCACATCGCAATTTACGTTATTGTTAGAACCAATCAGAACCAAATCAATCGACTATTTTCACTATCTCATATCGACTATCATGCCTGGTACTTGATATTCACCTATGTTGGCAGCAACTCGCTTACTAGATTATAGGTTTAATATTTAATAATGGCTACTGTCAAATATATTTATTATCAGAGTACAAGCTAATATCTCGTGGAATGTTTCAAACTGAACGAAATAAAAGTTATTTTATAGTGTAGTTATTAATTTAAGTTACATCTAGGGCTCAAGAAATAATCTCATTAAATATAACTCGACCTTACTAAATTAGCGCCTATTTCTATTATTAATAAATGTTTCGTGTATCTTGCAATTTGTTTCGACATAATAAGAACAGAGCCTTCGAGTTAAAGCTCTTGGATTCTAATCATATAATTAATGACAACATTATGTCTCTGCAAATTGATATCAAAAACACTCAAAATTTAGAAACAATAAAAATAGTCGACTATTCATCAAGGTCTCGTTATATTGCCCTTGATTATTTTTTCATCTGTCAAAATAGTCAAATTTGGCAAATATCAAACTCCAAAAGCAAAGTAAGCTACTCTATGGCGCTGCAGTTTTGCGCATGTCTGGCACATTCAATTTGTTGCAGTAATACGTTATTGTCATATTTATTTATTTTAAGACTTTTAAAGGAAATTATATTACTATAAAATAAACAAATATTTATAGTATATTTAATAAACATCTTTGAGATTATTACCTGCTCCAAATTGTGTCTTTTTCATACAAAATAATTCAAAAAAATAATCTTTTCAAATACCACTCGTCCTTTTAAATTTGGTCTATTAAATATTAAGTTTTCATATTCAAACGTTTTTATTTCAGGCAAAACCACTCGAACAAACCGATTTAAGATAAAATCACTCGTACTGCGGACTTGGTTTATTTTCGTGGGTTTTCCAAATACATTTTCGTGCAAACTGAAAATTTAATCGATACAATTTGGAGGACTCGTGGTACCTTTGATTATAAATATAACAAGTTTGTGTCGCGCCTTTTTTGTCACGCTACTGATTATTGTTGATCCGCCAGCACGTGTGTGGCACGTGCCTGGTCCACCAGAAGCTTACTAGATCATATTCTGGTGCTTATTTTTATATGGTATCCTATCTTTAGGAAATCGGATATCAGGTGGTAAATTTGATGGAATTAATTGACAGGCACTCAGTGGTCAAGCGGCCAGTTCCGTGTTACCGTTTTCTGGCAACATGCGACAGCGGACAGATCGAATATCAAATTATTTAAATCATTTCATAATTATCTTTATTGGAACTGCAAGTAATAATTTTTAGAGTTCTAGATCGTAAAATATGTTTAAAATGTGATTAAAATAGTATTTTTTGAAAGGCGGAATCTTGGATTGCGTTGAAAAACAAAGTTCAGTTGGATTTTCGTCTTATAAAGAACTAGTTCGAACTCTTACCTTTTAGTTGCAAAATTATATATACTTTTAGTTCCTATTTTCAGGGACTAAAATGGCACTTTTACCCCCTAGGAATTAAAAATTACTTTTAATACCTAGAGATGTACAATATACTTATATCACAAAATACATCAACACTATAACAACATTGCCCTGACATCGCCATTCTTTTGTTATTAGTGTCCCGTTATGTGATTTTTCATTTATTTAGTCCTAAAGTACATAAAAGAGCGTATAAACGACTGAAGGATCTTTTTAAAAATTGCCACTTCAGTCCATTGATGTATTTTAAATTTTTCTACACCCACATGGATATTCTATAATCTACGCACAGACTACACAACGAAAAAGTATTCTATTGCGTTCATCTGAACGAGTATATTTCATATCCATTTTAGGTAGTGAGAACACTGCAAAAAACTGAAATCCACCAATCACATTTCATATTTTGGTCACCTGACTACCATTTATTTTTTAAATTTTAAATAAGTCACAATTCTGTCAAACTAATTGTCAGTTATTGAGATGAAATATACATTAATATGAGTTATTATTGTGTAGGATCGATATAAATAATAACATTTCTATTTTTATTATATTTTATATTATAAATAATTCGTTAATTTTAATAAAACTTTATGAAACTAATTTAATTACGAGTATTAAAACAAAAATCTTAAATGTGGCGGTGGAGGTGAGAACACGTCTCTCTTCCACGCGAAAGGCCCGGGTTAAAATATGGGATATGGACTAATTAAATCTTGTTTATTTTATTAGTAAAAAAGATAAATTATTTTAAAATTAGTTATTTTCTGTCTTAATAACCTAAAATAATTTTTTAAATTTGTAGATTTTCGTTAGTGGGTCGTAGAAAAATATACTATACATCTCGAGTGGATTGTCCATATCCACTCTTGTTGCACAAACTACTATTTTCATTGTATTTATATTTTTTATGTGTGCATAAAGGTTTTTATTATTATTATTAGTCGTATAATAACAACCTATACCATTTACTAAATATAATGGTAAAAGTGCGATAATTAAGTAAAAATGTATATCATGAAAAAAACGAAGTTAACTCGCTACTGAATAATATTAGATAAGAAAAAGTAAATTTGAAAAAACTGAAAAACTTAAAAAAAAAACTAAAAACCAGTATTCTAAAATTTCCAAAAACGTCGAAATTTATTGTTGTCCGCCCTGTACCATCTCGTATTTTATGAGGTTGAAATAAAATGATATAAAAGAACACTAATGTGTGCGAGTTAATATAGCCGAACTTTTTTATTAATGGTTAGTCTAGGAAGCAATTAGTATGTAAATTTATAAATAGTTTCCTGTTTATTTGAAATTCAAATTGTGAAAATAGTGGCTATTTTAACAGTGCTAATTAAAAAAATACCATCATTCTTTATTCCGGTCGCTACTTGAGTACACCCAGAGAAGTTTTTTTGTCTTTAAGAAAATCTCAACACTTTCATTCACGTGGATTTTCTGCTTTTGACGAAAGTAAATTTTGTGTATTTCAGAGTTTATTGAAGAGGCTTTTGAACGCTTGGATGAAAAGGAAAAACTTGCAGGTGTGAGAAGAATTTTTTAAAAACGATTCGTGTCCAAATCAGATTTTTTCTGGATACACAAAAAACATTATACCAGAAACGCTATATATTTGAAAGTGTATATTTCTGTTCCTCAATTCGGGAGTTTTTGGACATGTGTTGTGTTTACTTTCCTTGCTAAAAGGAAACTATTGTAATCGTGAAAAAGTCACCTTCAGATTTTCACGTTTCGGGGACCCTAGAATAAGAATAACATGTTTCCCCATTCCGTCGGTCTGTCTTTCGTCTGCCTGTCTGTTGGCGCGATAGCTCAAAAACGGCTCTAGAGAAAAACTCAAACTTTGTATGGCTCTTTTCTGGCTCAAAACTGGTTATACTTCCGATCAGTTTAAAAAATATAATTTATTTTTAAATGTCTGCAGATTTCGATTAAAATTGGTATCTGAGCATTTTAGAAGTCAAAGATAACATATCCTAAATAAGTTTTTAAATATTCAAAATGGCGTTGGAAGGATATAGATCACTGTATTCAGTCCTCTGATATGATATGGGCTGTATTTGACATGGTGAAAATGTATGCCAACAAGTGCCATGAATTGGTAGATTTGGGCAAAATATGGGGGGCAAATTTAAAATTCAACTAAAATGAAAATATAATATGTTTGGCATTCTATATTATACTCTTCACAGTTTAACAGACTCCATTAACCCCCATTTTCAATCATATTTTTTTCAGAATCAATAGGCTCCATACCCATATATAGCTTGCTTTTTCCTGAAGATTTCAATTTGATATTCTTTTTTTGTTCTTGAGTAAGGATTTTTTTCAATATTTCAACTCTTCTTATCTCCCCATTTTTATTTATTTAATTGTTCATTCCCTTATAGAGCTTGATTTTGGTTTTTGCTTTCTATTTTTTTTTTATTTCAACTCTCCTTGACCCCTACTCTATTCAGATTTTTTTGTCCCCTTATAGGGCTTGATTTTTACCCAAACTGTCAAGTTGATATTATTGTTCGTTTTTGAGTTAGAACTTTTTTCAAATATTTCTTCAACCCCCTTTAACTCCCCTCATTTTTATTCAATTTTTTTTTGGAATCGGTAGGCTTCGTCACCGTATAGAACTTGATTTGATTTTTTTTTTAATTTTAACCCCCTTAAATCCCCCATTTTTTCAAAATCAAAGAGCTTCTTGTCCTTATAGAGCTTGATTTTTGATAAAAATTCATGTTGATATCGCTTTTCGTTTTTGATTTATAATTTTCTTTTTTTAAATTTAAATCCATCTTAACCCCCTATTTTTAAAGGTTTTTTCAAAATCAATACGCTTCATCCCCCTACAGAGCTTGATTTTTCCTGAAATTTTCAAGTTCATCTCATTTTTGTTTCTGACCTATCGTGCGGACAAAGAACGTGACATCTAACGGACTGACAAAGTAAACTTATAATACTTTTCCCAGCCTACTGTGTGAAGAGTATATGTAGGTATTTAGATTAGATTAGATTGAGAGTTGGACGTTGTTTGTCCTTGTCCACCGCGACCTTTTCAGATCTTTTGTGAGACTTCGTGTAGCTTGGTCTTTTTTGTTAGACTTAGTAGCTTTGACAGTGGCTCTTGCATGTAGATGCATGCGTTTGGCTTTTCTTCGCCCAATGTTAGAAACCTCATTTCAGCCAGGTCTTCACGGTGGCACAGGACGTGGAATGATGTTTCCTCTGCTTCTTCACAGAACCTGAACAAAGTTGCTTCTTCTGCTGGATTGATGACACTCATGTGCGTTTTGAGGCGTTAGTGTCCAGTAAGAAAGCCTACTGTTATCCTAACGATTTGACGCTTTTGATCCAGTAGGTCTTTCGTGAACTTGGCCGATGGTTCCTTCATGAAATGTTTGGCCTGTCTCAGTCTTGGATAGTTGTTCCACCATTCCTGAGACTCTTTTTGCATCCACTGTTTAATGGATGTCTTGCACAATGCCTTAGCAACTCCACAGAAGGCTTCGGGACCTGGCATGGCATTGTCTGAGCCTTCTCGGGCTAACTCGTCGGCCTTTTCGTTGTCCTGATTTCCCTCATGGCCTGGCACCCAGGCTAGGGTCACCTTGTTTTGACTACTTAGCTCTGCCAGGTCTTCTAGACAGTCTTTCACCAGTCGTGATTTGATTTCTGGTGAGAGAATTGCCTTTAGAGCTGCTTGGCTATCAGATTATATGGCAATAGTTTTGCCTGATACTTGCTGATTTAATATTTCTCTTGCACAGTGTTGTATGGCTATTAGTTCAGCTGGAACACTGTTACATATTTTCCTAAACTTTGCGAAATCGTTGTTTTCGACTTGGGTCCATAGATTCAGGACCGGCTCCTTCCTCGGTTTTTGAACCGTCTGTGTACCAGACGAGTTCAACCTGTACGGGAGGTCCCTGTTTCCAGGATTGTCGGTCTGGTATTTGAATTTGAAAATTTCTTTGTGGTTATGGCTCTATCGGTAGGAATAGCTAGAATATTATCCCTTTTTACTTGCTGATATAGCCTTGTGTGGTCGGCGCTATGTAGTTGGCTTATTGGGTTTTGTCCCAAGAGTAGGTGTACATAAAGAGGTAAAATAGATTTCATTTGAATATCTTTTATTTACAAGAAGTAAAATTATTAAAATCTTAATAAATATTTTTTATAATGAAAGAAAAATGAAGTAAGAAGAATCGGTTGAAATCTGAAAAACTGAAATGCAATTTTGGAAATATAATGAAAATGAAAAATCCCCATGTATCTCGTTATGAAACTATAAAAATTTAAAATAAATCAAGGAAAAATTTAATTTTTTTTTCTTTAATTCTCAACTTTTCAATTTTTCTTCGGGTTTTTTTTAATTTTCATAGTTACATAGGGGAATTGGGGATTATTCATTTTCAAATTTCCAAAATTGCATTTCAGTTTTTCGCATCTCAACCGATATTTCTTTCACGTTTACGGCGGACCGTAATTGAAAACCTAACACGGATGAACGAATGAAGGATCTTAGAATTTTTTTCTAATACAATCATATAGAATATAGATTATAGTTTTTTTACACGATGTCACAAGGGTTGCTTTAAGAAGAATTGAAAGAGTTGGGATTGGGATTAGAATTTGTGTTTACGTCGACTGGAGTCGGAATCTGATTGACTTGAAATCTACGAATTCGGGCATCGAAACCCTGTGCATCGATGTCTTAATTGGTAAGAGCAGCGATGGCCACAGTCTGAAGGTTCCAGGTTCGACTCCTGATCGATGCACTCATTTTTCTTTGCTTTAATTCTCAGTTTCTTCAATTTTCTTTGGTTTGTTTTCACTTTGGGGATATGAGTGTGTAATTTTCATAGGTTCGTAGGAGGAATTGGGGATTTTCCACTTTCATATTTCCAAAAGTGAATGTTTTTTATGATCACAAGACTACAAAATGTCCGATAAATTTCTTTCGTAACAGACATAACCAATAATTTGATTTTTTATAAAAGAAAATGTTATAAACAAGAAGCATGTTGTGTTATATGATTATTCACGAATGAAAGTTTTTAAATCATCATACTAATGTTAACTAATATGCACAATTTTTTTAACTTGTTTATGTTATTTATTTATTAAAATATGTAATAACTATTTAAAACACTGTAAACTTGACTTGTCTCATGTCTTTAGATATCAGATATCAATAAAGAATTGAATTAAATATACCTATATACAATAGTTTTTTCAGTGTAAATTTGGTTAAATAAATTCTTTGAACAATACCCCATCATTATCTAAACGACTCAACCAAAATCTTCTGAAGAAGCTAAAAGTCGGATGGATGACTTTAAATAATCTTCTAATTCCGTGGCACGTGTTTGTCGGTTCGGGTTTTTTGCCTTCTAAATTAGACACGGGATTTAACGTAGCTGTTCAATTTACAATTTTCATGTCGTTTTTGTTTTCGTAGATTCCCGATTACAATTGCTTCCGTAATTTGCAGTTTAGGTACAAACAAACGTAAATCGTTTTCGAATTTCCTAAATTATTTGTTTTTCGACAGCGACATTTCGAGTAAACAAGTTTTTAGGTCAGAAATCAGTCCACAAAGAGAATCGATCATGGCTTATAAATTGCACTCTTAAATTTCGATTAGGACCGTCCCGTCACGAACTCATCGTATCGTCTACGTCTCTCTTTTTGTCAACGACGATTGATTTGTATGCTCATTCTTTCTTCCAATGCCCGCCTGCTTGCCAATTCATATTTCAAAATTCACCTTAAAAACAATTCATATTCAATGTGTTTCTTTCTCTTTTCATTCGTAGCTCTATTTTCAGTTTCATCTCATTCTCGTGTCTCGTATAATCATAAGTATTGTTTACTTGATGGTGTTTTACTAGTTTTAATTTACATCTTACATCTACAAGAGATTTTACCAATAAATTAGATCGGACATGTTTTAGTATTGTTACTAATTATTATTGACTAACTTACAATTTTAATCTAAAAATCTTATGAACTAATTACTTATCTAGGAAGTCCCAATTGGGTCATCTTAATTGTTTCTGTAAGAAAGCCTCACAAGTTAGCCTGACGATTTATTACATTATTTTACATTGACACTAACATTAACGTTTATTCTACTAGCTCAAATGGCTCCTTTCTTTTGAGCCTTCTGTTGAGTGTAATTACAGCGCTTCTTCATTGATGTGGGAGTAGAGTCGACCCTCATGTTTAGCAGCAACCTCTTTATTTCTTCTTCGACTGTTGGCATCTTCAGGTCTCTATGAAGATAATCATTTCGATAGAACCAAGGAGCTTCAAGGATGCATCTTAGGACTTTGTTTTGGAAAACTTGTATCATATTGATATTACTCTTGCTAAGACTTAACTGTAAGACATAAATCCAGACTGATATTAGGATTTATTTATAAATCATCAGTTTGTTGTACAGATTCATACGTAGGTATTTAGTCGAATTGTGATACGGAATAACATCATTATTTATTCTTATTTGTTTTTGTTAATTTTATTGAAGAGTGAAATCAATATGCACTGATTTAGTTTGATAATTTTTTTATTTCCCACTTTTTTGTCCATCGATTGATTATTTTGCAAGTTTCCTGGAGTATTTCTGAGGTATCTGTATTAGTTCTGTCAATATTGCAGTGTCATCCCGGAAATGTTGCTATTTTAACACATTGTTGTTGAGGGATATCGCTGAGTATGCTTCTCTTGCTTAATTATAAACATTCTTCCCGTTAAATAATGTCGACGTACTGACAGGCCAGCTTGCTAAACCTTGTCAAATGCTTGGGCTACGTCAAGTAGTATAGCCTGGACAACAAACTTCTCTGAAACATACATGAGAAGGAAGTAGTAAATAAGGCCACAAAAGCCCTAATGGTATGCAGAAACATTGCGGGTAAACGATGGGGATGTAACCCAAACATACTGCGATGGATGTATACTGCAATAGTGAGACCAATCATCACTTACGGGGCTATAGCCTGGAATAACAGAACTAGTTTAGCTACTACGAGAGCTAATATCTCAAAAGTACAAAGACTAGCCTGTGTTTGCATTACTGGTGCAATGAGAACCTGCTCTACGCCCGCAATGGAGGTGATCTTAAACCTCACCCCTCTACATTTGATGATAGAGAATGTGGCAAAAAGGACACGATATAGAATGATCAGGAACGGAGTAATCAAAAGAAAGTCTACTTGCTTCAGGACTAAAGATACCTGGGACATGCCCCAGGATGAAATGCTAAAAAAGTACAGTTTTGTGAAAAACTTCAAAACCACAGAGCTGGACTGCAAAAAATAATTGAGCCAAGAATCCATCGCGCTTGCAACTGAAAGACTTGCTATTCAGTGGTATACGAACGGTTCCAAAACCATAGAAGGAACTGGAATAGGAGTGTATGGGCCGAGAACCAAGCACTCCGAAAGCTTGGGAAAATATCAAAGCATCTTTCAGGCGGAAATTCACGCCATCGAGAAGTGTATCCAGTTTAACATCGAGAGAAACTATCATAGAAAAGAGAACTAAGGTCTAGGTAGTAGATGGTCACAAATTTCTAGAGAGCGCTGTGTTGCCACTTCGTGATAGGAATTGAGTCGCTGTTCACCTTCTAGTGATACGGCGTACGACGTACGAAAGAAAGAAGAAAGAATAATGGCATCAAAAAGGTTTTTAAATTTAAGTAATTAAAGTAGTACATTTTAAAAGAGCACCTACCTAGGTATTTAACATTAGGTTTATCAGTTTTGTTATGAATTTAATTCCTAATATAAATTAATACTTAATTAAACAATTTTTTTAAACTAATTTAATCATTTTCTTACTTTTATATACCTATTCAAAAATTCATAAAATATGTAAGTAAGATATTGTGGTTATGTTACTTTTATTGTGTGAAGGATATTTGGGTATTGTGGAGTCATAAAACATATGTTATTATTACATATTTTAAGAATATTTTATTTTATACTTTAAATATCTTCAACTCAAAAAAAACTTTATCCCCTGAAAGAATATAAATTTTGACAACTCACTTAAAATTACAAGGTTATAAAAAATAAAATCTCTTTAATGTAATTTTAATTTTTACTAATTAATTTTAACACCTAATGACCTAATCATAGATCACCTAAATAAATTTAATAATTGATTAAATCAATAGAATCCATAAAAAAACTTTGGTGTTGATAATGTCTCAGTAAAAATGTGGTCATTGCTGAAAATACTGCAGGTCTCCTTGCATATATGATAAACTATTGTTGAGAGTATCTTTCCTTATAAATTGCAAAAATTTTACCTATATACAAAAAATATGATCCGCAAGATATCTCCAATTATCGTCCAATATCTATTTGAAGTGCTTTTTCTAAACTGTTTGAAAGAATAGCCCCATAATAGAATGCTAAATCAATTTAATTTAATAACTGAATGCCAACATAGACTTTGTAAGGGCAATTCTGCACAATCTGCCGCCTCCAGCTTACTGTACCATTTCTTTACCTCTTCAGATGCAAGAAAGCATTTGGCATGCATATTGTTTACTTGTCTTGTGCTTTCGACTGTTTAAATTTTAAATTTCTGAGTGATATTCTTGGATTAGCTGATTAACTTCCTTAAAGATAGGAAAATGTAAGTACGTCAATATTAATGATGTTAACTTTGATTTACATGATTTGAACATATGTCTTCCTCAAGGGTCTGTGCTGAGAAAATTAATTTTTTGCTTTATGTTACTGACCTACCTACTCATATTAATTCGGATGTTATATCTTTATTTGGTGATGATACATCCTTGGTGGTTTCAGCAAACATTTAAGGAACTAGTATCGCAATCAACTAAACTCTTAGAAAATGAAGTAATTTTAAATATTAAAAAATTCCGAAAATAAAAAAAACAGAAAATCAAAATTATAATAATAGTAACTTACGATCAAATAACTCGTTAACAGTAATGTATGGTTAAAAATTGTGGTATTTGAAAGTAGAAGGGTACGGAAATACTAGTGATAAACTAAAACTAGTGAGAAACCTTTTTTTATTAAGTGATGAGTGATTTTGCAAGAAGGATCAACTGAAACTCGAGGTAGTGGAGTCGATGAGTTTCAGTGCCGATGACTTTTGATAGCTCAAAAACCGATTATTGGATGTATATTATCTCAAGGGCAATCTCGCAAGCCTTGTTTTATAGCTAATAAATTGTTTACCTTACCATCTATTTTTGTATACAAAATCTTTTTAAATGTCAAACTTAAATAATTTTATTAAAAATTGTAATTTTCACAATTATCAAACTCGTAAATCCAATATGTTGTGTATTTCCAAACACAGGACACACACATTTGAAATGTGTGTTACGCTACGATTATGTATCAAGACCTGAATCCGTACAATTACCATTCGGTTTTCATGAATTGTGAGGAAACCACTTTAAAAATAAATTGAAATGTTTACTTTTGGATGGTGCTTATTATAGTACTAATGAGCATCTCTATGATACTTTAAGCTAGGTCAGTATTTTGTATTTTTATTTGCTTACATGTTTTATGATGTTTTATGTCTATAATGAAATGATTTGCCCTATACATTTTATAAATGTCCAAAAGGATTAATAAAGATTATCCATATTATTATTGTTCTATTTTCAGTTTTATCTCATTCTCGCATAGTAAAATTATTGTCATTCAATAAAATGGTGGTACCTATTTTATAGTAGTAGAGAAACGGCCATTAAATTCCATCTTTTTTTTATTTTCATCCATTGGCTGTAATTGTCAAAAATGATGATGAATGGCTGGGAAACGAAGAGCGGTCACAAAGTAGATAACCATAAACATTTTCTATAAAATAATTCAATGGTAAATGGCTAATCATTCATACTGCTTGACAATCTCGAATGTTTATTTTTCAACAATTTTACCGACACTTAACACTCGTTAAAAGCAATGTTAATTAATGCCACGTACTTATCTTATTTTGCATGCTATAAAAATGTTTATGCAACATTGTTGGTTGGTTAGTTGGGAAGTAGATGATACTTTTAAGAAATGAGAAACACACATCTTGTCGCTCTGTAATTTTAAGCATGAAATTTATCGCAAATTATGTTCGTTTGTAAACCACGTGGGAGTGCTTATTGGTTTCGCAGTAGTTAAGATTTCATGGAAAAAAATTATCATTCTACGAGGGTTTCGCTTATTTTCATACGGAATTATCTAGAAAATTTACTCACTTTTAAAAATCGATTTTTCTTACTTGTAAATGAAACTAAGAATTCATAACAAATCGATTTTTTCAAATTCTAAGTCAAAAAAGTGTATTGGTGATATTATATAGTTGTATCATTCTATGCTTATCAGAATAATGGGGACTTATAGATTTCAACTAATTATTAAGAAAAGCTAAATAAAATTTTCTTGTAAACGTCCCAGTTTTAATTCTACAGGGTGACAAAGTGAATTTCATAAATACATAATATTCTAAATCTTATCTTACGGTAGCGTAGGTGTTACGGCGCTCGCATTTCATTTGCGAGAAATTTTGTGGTAGAGAGACACCGGGCTTCGAATCCTACAGAAGACCATGTGAATTTATTTGCATGGTTTCCTATAGGGAATATTTTAGTTAGTGTAATATTTGTTTTGTTTTTAATACGTTGAAAATCATCTATAAACATTATTAGTTAGTAAACTGACTTTTCTTCATAATTTGAGATTATTTTTAAATATATATCAGGTTATGTAGAAAGCTTGACATTGATTTTTGTGTAAAAAATATTATATGAAACTTTACCTACCATTTTTCAGTTTTTATTGTAAGTTTATTCATTTTTACAATTTGTCACAGATGTTAAATAAAAAATATATTTTTTAAATACCTTTTATTGGCAAATAAAATAACTAAAATGTTTTAAATGTTTATTTTATAAGATCAGTCCCATCACGATACATAATATTACACAGATACAAACTAGAATAATGCCTAGCATTCTAAATGATACTCTTCGCAGTTTAATAGCCATTTTCAACCAGATTGTTTTCACAATCAATAGGCCTTATCTTCTTATAAAGCTTAATTTTTGCTAAAAATTTCATGTTCAAATCGCTTTTCGTTTTTAATTTAGATTTTTTTTTAATTTCAACCCATCTTAGATTTTTTTTTAATTTCAACCCATCTTAACCCCTCATTTTTAATCAGATTTGTTAAAAATCAATAGCCTTTGTCCCCTTATAGAGCTTGATTTTTGCTTAAAATTTTCAAGTTGATATCATTTCTCGTTTTTGACTTATCGTGCAGACAAAAAATGTGACATCGGACAGACGGACAAAGTAAACCTATAATACTCTTCACAGAATACTGTATGAAGAGAAAAAAAAAATTATATAAGGTAAAATAAACAGTTTAAAGAGGTCAACAATAATATTCCACTTCTTTTATCAAAGGATACTAAATGTTTGAAATAGCAGCACATAATTGAACATTTACAGAAATCTGTGAACTAAAATAGTGAGATACACATCGTAAAATGTTATCAAACTTAATTTTCCATATGACCCTTTCTAATTGTATTTTACAGCACATTCCAAAGTATTATTGTTCTCGCTACTGTCCTACCCTCATTGCAGACTTTTGCATGTCCATGTTTACTAAAAAATAATGTGTTTTAATAAATAACAGAACAATAGTAATTTTGCCTAAATAGGTAAATCGGCTTCATCTGTATTTTCAAATTATTGTTTGATTGTAGATAATATATTAATGTTTTGATATGTACTTATAGGATTGATTACCCAGAGCATGTAATCAAAATCAAAATTTATGTTCGATACTTATTGCTCTTTTCGAGACATACTTTATTACCAACTGTAAACTAATTTACCAACAGCCTTATTTTTATTTAAGACCTACAATGATCTAAATTACCAATACATCTAATATTTTTGAAAATACTAAATTTTACAAACAAGGCAATAAAAAAATGTCATTAAAATAAAAGATTTCAGGTTTGTATACAACGAACAATCTAAGCTAGAGGGTAACACGATTGATAATTACAGGCAAACATACCTTTATATAAATTATTTAAATGTACATACCATTTCATAGGTAAAATTTCTCATTGAGTATATTAATTTAACTGGTTGGTCTATTTTTCCGATTTAGACTTTTAAAATGAAAAACCATTTGTCTCTTTATTTTTATCAAACGTTTATTGTACATTTCCATAATGATGTCAAGTAGTTACCTTATCAGAATAATCTAATTTTTCCTTTTAGCGGGTTTTGTGGGAAACAAAAAATTTACAAATTTTTGCTTACTTCTTCCTTTATAGTATTTACAGTTGGATACAAAATAGACCATTTTGAAGTAGTCTTGAATGGTGGAATGGTCTTAGACGCTGAAACAAAATATAAAACAAATTAGATTCGTAAAACTTTATTATAGTTAAATAAAACAACAACTTTAAAAATACTTTTATTTACCTTGCCTTAAAGAAGTTTTTCGGAAACAATCGTTGAATTGACACACGTGCTTTCAATTTATTAATATCACAGTTCTTAATTAAACAATTTTTTTTAAATGAGCACAAATAAAATAATCTTAATTTTATTAAAAACGTTTCATAGTAGAGGAATGACAGTTTGTTTGATTTGGTGTTACCGGAATATGTTTTTGTTATATACCAGATTTGTCTAAAAAATGTACCAGATTCCTTAAATGTATCAGATTTTTTGAATTCTATATGCAGTGACATCTAATATATTGAAGAGGAAAAAAAAGGGGTCTTTATTGATAACGAACCCAAACAAGGAACACAATATATATATTTTACACGTGAACACTAATGCACGCAGAATGTACTACATCTAGTACAATTATGAATTGTACTAGACTGGCAACACTGGTTTGGCAACCTCGTTTGTGAGCGGCGTGCCAATTAATGTGTTCTTTTGCAGTTTGAAGGATCTGTTGGCGTGTTGTCTTCTCTTTTTAGCTATATGCATTCGCCAAATCGTCTCACTCGTGTTAGGCTCACTCATCATAATGCGCCACAGATACAGTATACTTAGATATACTGTGCCACAGAGACGCGATCAGCCAGATAGCAATGATGTACCAAAAAATTAGATTAACACGTATGAAAATAAAAATATTAAAATTAAATTTATATGTTTATGTTATTTATGTCATTTTAAAATAATGTGTTTTTATGAAATGTAACTGGGTATTCACTGCACAAATGAACTAATGGAGAAACCGCCCCTACTATCAATCATCTTTAAGTCGCCCGGAGCGCCACGGCAAATAATTATAATAGCCGTCCCCTTCCCCTACACAAGTCGCTCAGTCTGTTTTAGATGTTCAAATTCACTTGTAACAGGGTGAATTAGGGAGAGTATTAATATTATTATTTTAACTTAAAAATATGTACTTGTTAGTTACCATTATTACGATATCCCATTGGCGGATCAAGAAAAAAAATTTAATCCAAACTTTTTGAATACGCTATATTTCATAAAAGTTAAGATTAATAATTATTTCCCACGCAATTTTCACAAAAAAATGACTACGTAGAACAGCCCATTTCCGAGATTTTTCAGTTTTAGTCCTACTTAAATATGACTAAATTCAGAATTCCAAGTCGGAAAAATGGAAAATCCCTATTTTTGAGTAGTATATATTCCTAAAAACGAATAAAATTACTAAAACTTTGATTAGGAAAACATTTTCGTGTGCATAATTTTAAAATGTCTAAAAATAATAAGAAATTGTAGAATGCCTTAAGAATTATGTCAAGCAAGCAGCGTAAACAACAGTTCTAACGAATTTTAACAAACACGAACAAGAAAAGAAAAAATAAATGTTTTCAATAGAGTTTTATCCCAACACAGCTGGTGGGATATAAGATGTAAGGTAGACTCAAGGCACACTTCATAGACTCTATTCAAGCGAGCATATTGATGATTATTTTTCCATGAGCAATGTTTGTCCGGTAAAGTTGCCAGATAAAGATAAATATATTCTTAACAGAATAGTTAGATGTCCATCTCCGTCTGTCAAGTACAGGGACGGTATTTGATTTAAATTTCTGGGATAGTAGTGATCATTTTATTGTAGGTACTGTTTTTACTTTCCTATCTGTATACAGATATAAGGAAAGTATAGGAATCATGATTTTTTTCGACCTCGAGTTTTCGACGGATTTTTACGTTTTGAGGTCCCCTGAATCCGTTTTGACTATTTTCGCGATGATGTCTGTGTGTGTGTGTGTGTGTGTGTGTGTGTGTGTGTGTGTGTGTGTGTGTGTGTGTGTGTGTGTGTGTGTGTGTGTGTGTGTGTGTGTGTGTGTGTGTGTGTGTGTGTGTGTGTGTGTGTGTGTGTGTGTGTGTGTGTGTGTGTGTGTGTGTGTGTGTGTGTGTGTGTGTGTGTGTGTGTGTGTGTGTGTGTGTGTGTGTGTGTGTGTGTGTGTGTGTGTGTGTGTGTGTGTGTGTGTGTGTGTGTGTGTGTGTGTGTGTGTGTGTGTGTGTGTGTGTGTGTGTGTGTGTGTGTGTGTGTGTGTGTGTGTGTGTGTGTGTGTGTGTGTGTGTGTGTGTGTGTGTGTGTGTGTGTGTGTGTGTGTGTGTGTGTGTGTGTGTGTGTGTGTGTGTGTGTGTGTGTGTGTGTGTGTGTGTGTGTGTGTGTGTGTGTGTGTGTGTGTGTGTGTGTGTGTGTGTGTGTGTGTGTGTGTGTGTGTGTGTGTGTGTGTGTGTGTGTGTGTGTGTGTGTGTGTGTGTGTGTGTGTGTGTGTGTGTGTGTGTGTGTGTGTGTGTGTGTGTGTGTGTGTGTGTGTGTGTGTGTGTGTGTGTGTGTGTGTGTGTGTGTGTGTGTGTGTGTGTGTGTGTGTGTGTGTGTGTGTGTGTGTGTGTGTGTGTGTGTGTGTGTGTGTGTGTGTGTGTGTGTGTGTGTGTGTGTGTGTGTGTGTGTGTGTGTGTGTGTGTGTGTGTGTGTGTGTGTGTGTGTGTGTGTGTGTGTGTGTGTGTGTGTGTGTGTGTGTGTGTGTGTGTGTGTGTGTGTGTGTGTGTGTGTGTGTGTGTGTGTGTGTGTGTGTGTGTGTGTGTGTGTGTGTGTGTGTGTGTGTGTGTGTGTGTGTGTGTGTGTCTGTGTGTCTGTGTGTGTGTGTGTGTGTCTGTATAACGCATAACTCATGAACCGATACACGGAAAAACACCAAATTTCAAACTTAAGCTTTGTTCCAACGTCTAATGAGCTGATTAGATTTTGGGCAGAGTCGGAACATCTGGGGGGGTACTTTATAGGTGGTCATTTTTATATTTTATGGAATATATCTGTTATTTACGTTTGGGGAAGAAAATTTTTCAAATGAAAGTTACTTCTTATTTTATTATCTATAATTTTTGTTATATACAAAATTTTCCTAAAATGGTCCGTATTCGCGAAATTTGACAAAATGTAAAAAAATATTTTTTTCTATAAAAATTGTTCAAACAAAAGTTGTTTGTAATATAATTCTCTATAATTCTTATCCTATAGATAATTTCTCTAAAATGGACCGTATTCGAGATATTTGAGAAAATGTGTAAATTTCGAAATTTGAAGAAAACTCAAAAATGGATAAAGAAAAAAACATTAAATTTTAAACTTAAGTTTTATTTCGGCCTGACGTGAAATGATTAGATTTTGGACAAAGTCGGAACATCTGGGGGGGTACTTTATGGGAGGCCGTTTTTATATTTTATGGAATATATCTGTTATTTATGTTTGAAGAAAAAAAATTGTTCAAATAAAAGTTACTTCTAATATTATTATCTATAATTTTTGCTTTATGTAAAAATTTCCTGAAATGGTCCGTATTCGAAAAATTTGACAAAATGTGCAAAATTCTGATTTTTATGAAAATTGTTGAAATAAAAGTTGTTTGCGATATCGATCTCTATAATATTTGTTTATACATGATTTTTTTAAAATGGACCGTAATGGAAAAATTGTAGGAAAAGTGCTAAATTTAAATTTTTCAGTATTTTCATTTTCAATGAATATCTATAGAAAAATGTTTCGCGGTAGATGTATGTGGACAATGTATATATTTAGTTTATCCTCTAAACATTTATAGAGATGCTGCAATAGATTGTACAAAATAACCGGAAAAAGCCTGTAATACCTAGATAGGAAAGTCATGTGTTGGACACATCAGATTTTTTTTATAAAAGATCAATTTAGCGACATTCCAAACGAATTTTATGCTCTTTAATTAGTTTGGAAAAAATAGTTTTTGACATAATTTCTTAATAACAAAAAAGCAGGAAAGGCTTGAAAATGAAGACAATTTTAAATGAAAATTTAAATATTGCGTTTCAAACTCTATTTTCGATTGAAATGACAAATTAAGTGAAAACGACCAAAAAATCTCCAAACGGTCAAAAAGATTGGAAAAGCGGTTAAAAAAGTAAAAAAAATATCAGAATTTAATAAGGAATAACATTTATTAAACAGAAAAATGTTCTAGTCGGCGCGCGATAGTGAAAATAGTAGAAACCGACCCTGATAAAAAATAATAAAAGAACAGAGATTTTACTCGAGATACTTGTGGGCAACTGATGCCCTACAGTGGAGATGCATCTGCCTGTTTCGTGGCAATTTTCAAGATGTAAATACCACTTTTTCACCTGTGCCCGCGCTGAGAAAATATAAAAACATAAGGCCGATACATTGTCAACAGAAAACTTTCAACGATATTTTTATGTAACTAGGTAGGTACCTATATTTTACACTAAATTCCGATATTACCCAAAACACGATGCGGTGACGCAAGATCCTTGATCATTCACACAAATACCAGGTGTATTTACTAATTGAATAAATCGCTTTCATCGAATATTTTAAAGGGCCTATTCATACACTCAAAGAGTACATAAAAATATAAAGATGATAACATACTACCGATCTGTTAAATAGGTACGTTTTAGTCGATAAATCTTAGAAACAATTTGGAGGATCGTTTTTAATAAATCATGCACATTGAAGACATTCTTGTTGTTTTCTTTAGCAAGTGCTTACCATTTTTGTTAATAATACTATACATTTTTTTTGAGAAAAATTGCTACGTAATATTTAACAAATTCAAATAAATAAATAAATGAATGATTTATATATTTTGATCTTTTAAATGTTTTCCTTAACAATCCATTTCTCATAAAATTTAAAAAAAGGGGTTAAAGACAAAAGGTGTCTTATATAAAGGAAATGAGCAGTACCTTTGGATTTGGGGTCCCAGGGCCAGGGCCAAGGCAGAGAAATCTGGCGGCGACATATGTGATTTTAAATGTGCCAGTAATTATAGTTGGGTCCTACGTCAGCTTGGCTTCTAAGAATACCTAAGATAAACCGATCGGATTTTTCTTAAAGTTGTGAAGCAAAATTTCACATATGTCGTTTAATTTTCAAGGCAGCAACCACCTGGCTCGTGCCAAGAACACGTGGTTACCGGCCTGTATCATTAAGGGTGCAACTGGCAGTGACGTACTTACCTGTGCTACGAGGGTATTTACAGCAGTGGCGTTCTGGTTGGATGGATGTGGCGTGAAAAAATACACTTTGAAGGCTTTTGCTTGTGCATTTCATTAAATAAGACACGCCAGACTAGTCATTTCTTCATCAAAATTTCTTATACTTAATAATTGCTAACATTCTTATTACTTTACTAGTGTCTTTATTTGTATCGTAATTTACAAATATTTTGAGAGGCGAACTCTAGCTTAAGCTACTCTATATAACCTCTCATACCAAAAATTAACTATTAGGTAAAAGTTTAAAACATATAATTAATAACAATTAATTTGATAATTACAGAAGTAAAAAATGTAATTAATACACAAATTTTTAGAAATTTAAATGAATAAAATAGAGATCAAAAGGGCTAATAAGAACTTGGCAAAATACCTTGCTGCGTAGTCAGAAATAACATTTTATATTTATATTTGGATGTGACATAGATAAAGAGAGTAATTGGTTTAAACACCCTCTTCGATAACAAACATGAGATATTGCGGTCCGCACTCAGCGACGTAATATTATATTTCTCTCTATTCAATAGCATTGTGTTTCTATACCATTCTCCTAGAGTCTGGATGGAAACATATTGTACATAGTTATACTAGTAGGTAATGGTATAATATTATTTGGAGTACGAAATTTAGGTAAAAATATGCGTAAGGTTTTGGTTACATTATTTATATGTTTATCCCATTGGTAGATGTAAATCAAATGTTCTCAATAATTTATATGGTCTATATATTGTATATTATAACAGTTAGAGTCGCTTCTTATTTTTAATGTTCTGAAAGATGGTAGATTATTTTTATAGCTTGTAAAGAAGACGAAGAAGGTTTTACCAAAGTTTATTGTTAATTTTTTATAATTAAACCAACAAGATACTGTTGCTCTGCTTTTCAACTTTACTTCATAGAAGATTGCTGTATCATCAGCTATGTTTATTATTTGTTAATAGAAAATAGTGTGTTGATATATAAAGTGAATAGCATATATCCCAACATAGTTTGTTGTAGAATCCCATATTTTATTTCCTTTGGATCACTAAGTCTGATATTTTAACATATTGTAACCGGTCTATAATAAGTAACTTTTAAATACATTCAAATATTGCCTCTTAGTCCTGTGTCTTCCAGGTTGTCCATAACTGACCATGTGGTACAGTGTCAAAGGCCTTAGCAAGATCCAGAAATACGAACAGACTTGGTTTTCTTTTATCTATAGCGCTATATATGTTTTCATTACTTATTTAATAGCATCATTAGTGGACCCAAATTGACTTGACGATAATATGTTTGTCTAGAAATTTCGATAGTCTGGATATTATGAGTTTTTCAAATAATTTGGCCAAACAAGAAATTATCGAAATGGGCCGATAATTTGTAATTTGTTTTCGTCACATTTTTCATAAAATGGCATCACCACAGCCTTTTTGAATTCTGTTGGGCAGTATTCCTTCTGAAATATGTCATTCCAGTAAAAGTGAAATAATTTCGTGATTTCTTTTAGAGTCGCAGCTGTTCCCCCGTCTAAACCAGGTCCTATTATTTTTTTTATGTTTTTATAACAACCTTGATTTCTTTTTCAGTTACGAATTAGAAAAAATGGATTTACTACCTGTATTTTAGGAGGGGGAATATAATTAAATGATGATGTTAAGCGATTTGCTAGCTTTTCACTTAAATTAATCAGCAATTTAATTGGCGTTTACCATCAATTCACCTGATAATTATTTTTAATGAATATCGGATATGTAAATTAAAAATAATAAAAGTCCTAAAACTGATCCTTGAGGAACACCCGCAGAGATACACCGTAGTTGTGGTCGCTGACTTTGGGGTTTGTCTTTTTAAGAATGTTAGCTAAATTTTTATATATTTACAAGCACTTAATTAAGGCATATTATATTTTTGATCAGTGGCACCCTGTATCCAACTTAAAAACATATTACCATATTGGTATTAGAATGTGATTCAAGTAGTACTACAAAATACAGGTGCCTACCGTCATACTATGCGATGTGAATCAATTATGTTCCCGCCAAAAGCACTCAAATAACTTTTGTTTTTATCAGTTGGGATTGTTTATTTGTTCGTTTGGAGTGATAAAACGAAGCCAAAATGTTCCGATGCATTATAATTCTACTGGTTTTTAATTTGCTTGTATAATTTTCATAATTTTTAATGCTCGAATATAATAACTACAAAGCAAACAGCTACATTTTTGGCTTTTTCTCACATCAAAACTACACAATCGTCAATAATATCCGAATTAAAAGTCCGTGAAAAATATATACGAGAACCCTACAAGTAGCGCTAGAGTTAGAATTATGTGAAGATCTAGATAAGAATTAACTGGAAAAAATTTGGATATATATTTCATTTCTTTCGTATTAATAAAATTACAGTAAATTAATTTTCGGGGCCCTCAGTAACAGAAACCGTTATTAAAATGATTAATATGTATAGAATTTTTTTAAAGTGGTGGGCCGTGCGCTCTTTTACACGTTTTTATAATTACTATACAGTGTGGTGCAAATGAAAGGAACAAATTCATTATTTCGTAATTTGTATACTTGATGAAACATCCCGAAATCCCTCGATTTTTATTTTCAAACGCGCGTTTTGTCAGATATTCCTTTTATTTGTGACATCATCTATGTGGGCGAGGTGACTTCATCGATTATTTTTTAAATAGAATAGTGGTTCATGCGATACATCATTTGAAATTCTTTTGGGTGATAATATTACAACATTTGCTGATGGTACTCTAATTCTATGATACGAAGAAGCTAACAAAAAATGGCAAAAATGGATAACATCTGAACAAAAAGATGGCGAGTTAAATTGAATGGCGGCAAGTAGGTATGTCTATATCAATTTCAACAGTAAAAACTGTACGACACTTGATGCTAGACTTCGTTGGAATGCCCCATATTAAAAAGAAACGTGAAGAGCTTAGTATACAATATAAAGGAATGTATTGGATGCTAGGAAAATCTCTAAATTGTCCACATATAATAAACTGCTCCGCTACAGGCAACTATTGAAACCCATATGGACGTGAGGTATCCAGCATTGGGGCCGTGCCGGTAAAAGCAACATTAAAGTTATTTACCTTTCTAAAATGAAGTATTAAGGAACATCGTCGATGCACCCTGTTATTGTCGCAACACTGATGATCTTTATAAAAATCGTAAGGCGCAGACTGTTGAAAAGACAATAGCAAAATGTACTAATAGTCACGAACAACGATTGTTCCAACATAGGAACGTTGTAACGCCCATCTAGTGAAAATCCTCAAAAGAACCAAGCCTTTTGAGTTGGGTCTGTGATGATAGCTAAAAGCAGAGCATAATGTAGTTTAGTGTTATATAACGGTAGTTTATGTAAATAATTAGACTCTAAGGTACACTAGTGAGTAGGATCTAGGCTTATGAAGTTTGTTAACCCTAAACAAGTTAGGTTGGAATACAATTGCGTATTTATATAAAAAAGTATATATGAGAATTTACATTTTTTTTTATAAGATGCTCTTTATAAAAATGTTCTTTATATACAAATAACAATTTTTTTGGTTATTTAAATGAATCCCATATTTCGTATTTGATAGCTTTGGTTTGTTCTTTAATTTATATTATTGAAAATATGTACGGTTTTAGTTATAATTGGTCACGTTGCCAGATTATATATTTTTTCTTTATTTTATTTTTTCTTTATTTTCCTTTTTTTTCTTCTTTTTTAATTATTCTTTTTTGGGGCCTCATCAGACCGATGCCATGAATAATTAATTTACCTTTTAAATAATGTATTACATGAATCACATAAAAATAAAAATGACGGGTTTCAGTTACGAAATGCCTCTCATTTACACCATACTGTATAGTAAGGTAAATTATTCTATGCCGTATTTAAAGATTACCATTTCGACATATTCAATAAGATCAGTTGATAAAAAAAATTAATTTAACAACTTTTTTATATAAACAAATGAGATTTTTAAATAAGGCCAAAAGGCAAACTGCATATATATTTTAAAAACGCCCTATATCATTGATAATAATAAAAAAACAGGCAGAGGTAGAGGGTGTGAAAATCTTTTGTTCCTCAAGATATTGTTAGAGGTCTTGACAAGCGACGGTACCACTTTTAAAAGTATTTCATACAATACAAAAAATGCCATGTGCACTTATGGATAAGTAGGTTCAAAAAACAAATTCACCTGGAAGGTAGTATGTACCCATATATACCTTCCGTTCTCGGTCTCGGTACCCAAGTTCATCTGTGGCACATGTTCTTCTTTCATTATTTTGTTTTCAAACCAAAATGAGCAGATGTATATAAATTCGAAAAAAAATATAGTTTGCTTACAAAAAAAAAATATAGCAGGTAAATGGTGCGTAGGGTGACGTTCATGTCTAATTGTTTTAAAATGTCACACAGTACACATATTATCAAAAATTTAATATAGGTAATAATTTTTTAAATAATTATTTAGTTAGAAAGTAGAATATTAATATTATTTAATCTCTGAAACCTAAGGTAATTTGTTAAGAAATTTAAGTATCAGAGTACTTTTGGAAGATTAAAAAAACCGTAGCATTTGCAATTTTTTTCATTAGAAATTTTCCCGTAACACCTATCATTTTTTTCACAAAATCCAATTAAATCTGTACAAAAGAACTTTTAACATTGTATCATATTAGATTGAATTTGTCACATTTCCCACTATTATATGTTCTGAAGTAATTGCAAAAACTTTCCTGGTCTTTTAGATTTTCAAATGTATATAATTAAGATTGACAAAAGGTGAATTACATTTTGTAACTTTTTCACAGATAATTACAATTATATAGAATATTGCATGTGGATTATGAATTGTTTAAACTGTCATCTAACTTAAGTATATTAACTATTTCCACTTCTGGGTATATCTCTTGAAATAAATGTACACCTAGTAGAAACAACGGTATCAGTCAAAATGCATTTTTTAGTTCAAAAACTGTGAGAAATCTGTAATAATAAAATATTTGCAGTATTTATTTTTATCCGTAACATATAGGTACTAAAAGTATTTTCCACTCGTACTAAAGTCTATAATAAATAAACTGAATAAAATTCATAAGTATCAACATTTACATTATTTGATTGAGTATTGAGAAATGATTGATGTTAGATTGGATCATAAATTTTCGTTTGATAATTCACTGACAATTCTTCAATATCCGACATATTGTAATTATTATTGTGAAAAATGTATTGTCGGTAAAGTAGGTTTAGATTTTTTCATTCAATGCAACAATGGTAAGGTTAATAATATAATAAATAAAAACTAATGATGCACTAAAATGGATATTTGTGACAGGTATTACTGGTTTATTTTATATGATTTCCTTGTAAAATTTGAGGTTAAACATATAAATAATATATTATAATAAGATCAATCAATATTAGAAGAAGCTTCAAGATAGATATTAATCTAAATACATAGTTGACCACTGAATTTTGATTGGCACACTATGTATTTGGAATACTGTAGAATCTTGAAGATATTTTTTGAAACGTTGTATAATAAATATATCTTGTGATAACAATTTATTTTTTTGTGTCGAACTAAAATCTTTAAATTGTTACACTTACATTCGAGCGCGATGAAAAATAATCTGTAGGATTTCCAAAAAAAAGGTTGGATAATAAAAGGGGCTTCAGGTGAGACGTAAATAAGGCGGTTTTATAATAAAATGAAGAAGAATCGTAGGCTGGTGTCTTCCTTCGTCTTGACTTTTTATAATAGATGCGTCGCGCAGGTGCTTATCCTCAATAAAAAAAAGGTAGAAAGGATTATTCTAGATTTAACAGGTGCCCGCTTACTGCTGAGATATTTAACATCTTTGACTGATGATAACATTTTTTCAAATATTTCCCACGGCTACAATATTTTTTATTTCTTGTAATTAAAGTTTTACGTACTGATCATTAATGCTCACAAAATGTATATTTGAATAGTTCTCATAATATACAGGGTGTCCCATTAGTACGTAATTGTTCGATATCTCAATTTTACGTTTTAAATAAAAGTTACTATAGATTTGAAAAAGGCATACTTTCAAAATATTTTAGACATACAGAGTGTTACGCTTTTGCCTGCCAAATAAAAAATATACAGTTTAAGAATGGACTGTTAATTTGCCATTTAGAATGGCCTGCTAATAGCCATACATTTTTGTTTGTCAAATTAGAGCAAGATGCAGATATTAAATAAATTTATCATAATTTGGATAGATTAGTAATGATTTCAAAATTGTTTAATTAAAAGCTTATAAGGTATCAAGTTAACGAATAGAGATGATAACAATAGTTAATTTTATACGAAGTGTTTTATAATCTGTCATAAATGTTTCAATTTAAATTCAATTTACTAAATGTTTTCAAATGGAACAGGAACACTATTATTTTATAATTAAATAGCCAAACGTTTTATTATTATAAAACAGAAGTTGATAATTATATTTTAAAATATACAGAGTAGTCCATAAATAAGGAGCCAACCAAACTTATATTTTTTATATCAATATCTTATTCCAAGTAACCTTGTACAGGTATAGGAAAAGTCAAAATATGGTGTAGAAATTTAAGAAGTAAAAATAAAAAATACAAATAAAGTTATGAAATAGAAACTATAACTAAAACTAAAACACAAATCTAAAACAATAGCTATGAAATCAGTTACGAAATGCCTTATTTTATGTAACGAATAAATATTTGCGGGACGAGCAGAGCGAGGTTCCACAACATGAACGAGTTACATAAAACGAATTTTCGTGACGTGTTACATACAATATTTTTTCTAAAATAATACAGTGATTTATTTATTTTTTTAATACTGAAATAAATACGCATACCTATTATGATATAAGTCCAGATGCGGCCTTTTTCGTGGTATTTAACATAATTATAGGTAAACAAGAACGAAAACAACACTAATTAAACTACATTAATCAAAAATCACATTTGAGTATAGATAATCTACTTCATTTATTAATCTTATCACCTATTATATCTTTAAAAATAACAAGTTTAAAAAAGAATAACTACTGATTTTTTTAAAAGTTTATATTTATTTTTAAATCCTTCTAAAACTGTTTATTTGGAATCGATATGAAGCACTTTTGGGATATGAGGTAAATATAATTATCTTATTAAGAGATAATTTAACAAGTTTATTTATAGTAAAAAAAGCATAATTTTATTAAAAAAAACTTTTTGTCGTGAAATTAATAAACATTTTTCTCCTCTTGTCAAATTCCGTGGTAAATAATGTTATTTAATTTCAAAAGGAAAGACTTGTGTTTCGTGCAAAACTTTTTAATTAATAAATGCAAAGCGCTTTCGGCATTGTGCCATCATCAGTGCTTATCTACAAAAATTGTGGATGTAAACTTACAATTTATAAATATGTGTAAAAATAAAATCTGAGTAACACTTTTAAGTCAAAAGTTAAAAATATATATATAAGGTAATTTTGAACAAATTAACAATTAAAAGATAACAAACAGAGTGACATAACCCAGTGTTGGAAATAGTGAGTGTGGGATAAGCCCCTAAAAAATCATATCTGATCTCCAGAAGCAAGTTAGATTGTGTAGGAATTATACCACCTTCACTATTCGCATTGAGTACAGTTGAAAACAAGTTAACAAATTAGTTAAAAATTTAAAAAAAAATTACAAATACTGTGGAAAATATATTGAAATTTAAATCCAGAATACAATAGTTAATATAAAAAAGGTTAAACGCAAAAGGCCAAAGGAAAAAAAACTGAAGGAAATTTAAAAAAAAATTAAATCATTACTACCTAAATTATGATAATTTGATTTAGAGTTTGATTCATATTTCCCAAAAATATTGTAGGATTGAATACAGTATTACCCGGCCATTCTAAAACTAAAATAACATTTAAATAACATAAACATGCAATAACATTATTTAAAAAATATTTGTCAGCCAAAACCATAACACACTGTACAAGTGTGCATCCAAAAACTATGCCTTTTTCAAATCCATTTAACTTTTATTTGAAATTTGTTTGCGTATCTATAACACATATCAAAATATCTAGCAATTAGGTAAGCACTAATGGGATATACCCTGTATATCTATTATATTATTCTGATTTATAATTTTGTAGTCGTTTTTCTGAGCTTAAATTTAACAATTTTGTTTTTTCTTTAATATTTTTTTGACGATTGTGACGTTCTAAATCCTTTTCAGGAATGACAAACCGCATTTACTAAAGATATCTATTTAATAACTAAATTAAGATCCTCTGGACTTAGCGAAACATAAAAAAAAATCGGTTTTGGAATGTGTGAAGTCACTATAAATAACGAAGGTAAATTTTACTCGTTTGAAAAAGTGAAAACGTTTACACGTCAAGTAAGAGGTAAATGATGAACAAGGGAATGCACAGCAAATATCTTTTATAAATTAATATTGAATCCCAAACATTATTGTCCAAATGTTAAAGTTCTAATATTTAATTTATTGATTAAATAGTAAAGTCCGTATCTGTAAATAAGTAAGCTGTATTATAGGTATTCGGAATCGTTCCAGTCAGACGGTCCGATACTGCATTTTTTTGCATAAAGTTTAATTTTAAATTTTACAACGTTATCGCCTACGTGATTCGCTACCACACTTGCCACGGATGCCATATTTCAAAAGAAAACATTCAATTTAATTTGATTTCGCCATAAAGAAAAAGCTTATATTCGCTATTGGTCTTTTTTTTATCTATCGAAACATGCTGTGCATAACCACAACAATAATAATAACAACATAAAACGGTGTATTCTTCATTGACGCAAATGAATTTTTTATCCACTTATTCAAGTGTAAAAAACACATTAAGAAAACTGTTTCATATGCGATATGCGATGGATGACCTCAGGCCAACAACTACCTACTGTCTAATGCGTTCTAGTCTACTAAGTTAATATCTTTAATAGTCATAAGAGCGGAAAATGACCAAATCAAATAAATTCGAAGAGCTTTGTCCAAAAACCTTATACTCATCGTTATTAAGCACTAAATAATAGACACGAACAGAGGAGGATGTTGACTTGTCATTATTACACGTTACCTTTAAAGTACTATCAAGTGTTGCTACTGTCTACTTGCTAATTAGGCAAACCCGTCACATTTTAAATAAATTGAGTAGGATAATTACAGGTCTGGTACTTGTACACTACCACAATTTGTTTACAGACTGTTGTACCATTTAAACAAATCACACCCAAACGCTCGTGTCTATTGAATTGAATTGAATTAATTACGTCTAGAAGTATTTCATAAACATTCCAATTTAACTACTACTTATACGAGTAAGTATAATGAAATATTTAATAAAAATCGCTTCTGGAGAAATATTTAGAAGGAATGATAATTTTTATTTTAAATAATATATTGTATTGAGAGATAGAAGAGGCAAGTAAAATGCCTTTCTACGAGTGGAATTTCTACAACACGGATAATTTTTCAACAAAATATCTTTTATATCATAAAAATAAACGTTAAGTATTACTATTTTTTGCAGAGATATTATTAGTACCTATCATTTGTATAAATTTATACAGAAGTTAATAGTAGTAGTAGTAATTACGATAATTGTAATAAATGTCGAATTCCACAAACAATAGTAAAATATACTTAACATTGTTGTTTTACTTTCTCTTCTTGTAGTTTAATTTAATTGCTACAAAAATGAGTATTTTTCAACTATTAATTATAGTAAATTTTGCTACAAAAAAGTCTTCTACTACAACATTGTGGTAAAATTTTCTAGTTTGATTTGTTTCCTTATATATTGGCTGTTTTTTGCACAACCTACATTTCAACATTTGCTATCTGTCAACATGACAGTTGACATTTATTTTCATAAAATTTCCAGAACAGGTTACTGTTGTAGTCCATCATTGGTATCTTTATATTAGCTGATTCTGATGCCGATATGATAAGGGTTACATAAATAATTTTGGGGGGTATGTCACATTTTTATACTTCATACATACAAGTAAAAATGACACTTTATTTCCTTTTTAGGAGTATTTAAAAAACCTTTAGGAATATGGATGTCGTGCAGAAAAAGTGTTTTAAATCCGTTACAAAATTCAGTTTTATTTATTTTATTTACTTTATACAGAACAGGTTCAATTTATAATGCAAATAGTTATACAATAATATAAAATAATACATGATAAGAAAATTGTAAATATTACAAATTACAAATATAAAAGATTAAAAAATTATATAAGAATAATAATAATAACTTCTCAATTTGACAATTTATAAAGCATATCTACAAAAAAAACCACTAAGGCGAACGTGAGCGTGGCAAGTAAACTCTTAAATAAATTGCAATACTATTATGGTATATTACATTATGAATTAGTATTTGGTATTATTTTATTTTGTTATTTATTTTTTATATTTTTCTATTTTTTTTTATATTTTTTTTCCTATTTTTTAAGGATTAATTAAACTGTGGATAATTTTACGGTCAGTACTGAATAAATAAGATTTTGTACGTCTTTTAAAAAGTAAGAGCGATTTAATTTGTTTTGGCAAATTATTAAATAATCTACAAAATAGATATTCGTTGACCTACGGTTTTTTGTATTGAAGTTATTTTTACTGTCAATTAAGTTTTTAAACATGTGTCATAATCATAAGAAATGTAATTAAGTGTATTTTGTTTTTTGTATTTGTAAGTTTAAAATTCAGAAATACACAGATGTCATGCACCTAAAAATAAGGACAAATACTTCAAGGTATAGATGTAATACCAAGGTATGACTTTAACTTCGACTTCTGAATATTGAAAACGTCAACTTCAATAGGATGGCTTTTTAAGTATTAATTTAGTGGTTTAAGGCATCTTTGGATGGACGAATTTAAATTTTAAATATTAAATGGAGTATCTATGGATCTTAGTTGTATATAGGTACACTTAAACTTAACTTAGATAATATACTGGGTTCAGATATCAAACCATTAATGATGTCAAATATAAACAGAATTGAGGCATAAGCTCTTCTAGGTTTACTTAGCAATTCAATACTGAATTCTTATCTCTGTTCTCTGATTTTCGTAGGAAATACTTTTTACAGTGCATTACCCTTAGAAGTCTTTCTTGAATTCTTTCTAACACTTCAGATACACAAATTGTTTGAGGGATCCATATTGGACTGCACTATTCTAGTTTTTATCTGACATATGAATTAAAAAGTAAGATAGTTTTCTGATAAGTAAAGTTGTAGCAATTCCTTAGAACAAATCACAGTGATCAGTGATACTCGGATGTTTGATGTTTATAGTAATCAATGAACATGATACCTAAATCTTTAATGGAATCTGATGTTTTGAGTTCAGCTCTGTTAATTTTATACTTATCTCTTATTTGTTAATTTTTTCTAATTTATGTTATAACCTTATACTTGGATTAATTTAAAGACAAATCATTCAGTTTACAATATTTATAGTTGCTATTATCTGTATTTGTAACGTGTGGAAGGTGGGTTATCCTAGGCCACTAGGCCCATTGTACATCCTCCTAAGATGATATACACCTCCTCGCTCGTGAGCCAACCTACAGATTCAATGTAGTTGACAACGTCGTCAAGATGTCCTTCTTTTATATCGGCTGGTGTCAGCCGAATACAAATCTTCTAATAAATGAGAGGGTCGAGCAATCGTGAGGATATGCTCTATGGTCTCATCTTCTTGTTCGCACTTCCTGCAGATTGCGGATTCTGACAGCCCCATGATATGGAGATGCTTCTGTATTTGGTAATAACCAGTCAGAAGTCTGTGACCAGGCGCAGATTATCTCTAGTCATAGTCAAGAATTTGTTTGCTGTAGTGTTGTCAGGATAACTAAAAAGCTTCCTGGCAACTCCACAATTTCTTGTTTCATCCCATCTTTACTTGCATTTCACAAGGGAATATTCTTTAATTGGGTCTATCACTACCGATTTTGTCAGGCCAATAGAAGGGCCAGGTCCAAAAAGTATTTGGTTGGCTGCCTTCTTGGTCAGTGAATCAGCAAGACGGTTACCTTTCGATGTGGCGTGATCTTTGATCCATCTTAAGGTGGCAACATTGTTGATGGATACTTGGGCCAAAGCTTCGTGACATTCTAGTACTAACCCTGAGTAGATTCGTGGTCTGTTCAGGGTGAGTAGTGCTTGTCTGCTATATGTTTAGATGAGTATGTTCTTTCCAGTGTAATTTTTTCTGGTAATTTCTTTTCCTGCTATGAGAATCTCCTTGACCTCTATTTGAAATACACTGGCATTATTGCTCACAGTCCATTTTATGTTTAGGTTTAAAGATCTGGAGTAAATTCCACATACTGAGCCTTGTTTTGTTTTAGAATCGTCAGTGTAGATATGAATCGTACCTGCCACTTTCGGCTCTTCTATTTGTTCTGTTATAACTTTATATGGCGTATGGAAAATATATCTCGCTGAGATGGGGTCCATGTTCGCTTGAAGCAGTGGGAGCGTATCGAGCGCCTCCTGCCAAAAGCGACGTCTCCCTTACCAGATCCTACATCAGGTTCGTGTCTTCTGTACATGCTGTTCTTTGAATTTGTTCTTGTTTGCGGATAGTTGTCACTTTCTGAGTTTTCGGTACCCAGACAACTCGACCGTATGTTAGCATATACTCTTTTGACTCTGTTTTCTAAGTGTAAGTTCCATGTTAACTTGCTGTCAAAGGTGAGAGCTAGGAACTTCACCTCTGTTGGAAATTTAGTTTTGTGATTAGGAGATTCTAATTCCATTTGTATCCTTTTCCACCCACTAACAATATGTCGATCATTCCTGTGTGAGTCTATTATTTTGGGGAAGTTGGTTTTATCAAAAGCACCTTCTATGTCTATGAAAACATCCAAGGCGGACTCCTTATTGTCCAGGATCTCTCTATCCGGCCAGCAACTAGGTGAATGGCTGAATCAGTAGATCTGCCTGGTGTGTATGCATGTTAATTTGGGTGTAGTGGTGTTGTTGTAATCACCGCATCCCTTATGTACCTTTCGCATAGCCTTCCAATATCTTCATAGATCTTAATTATATCAGACTGAAGAACATATACATCCTTAGCTACTTTTTGAAAACTAGTTTTATTTCATCTGAAAAAAGTGAAAATGTCGATGATTTAATGTATTCATTGATAACATTTATAAACAGGACGAAAAGTATAGATCCTAGTATGGATCTCTGGGGTACTCCTGAAGTATTTTAAATGTGTTTGACACTACATTGTTATATTTAATAGTATTATTACGATTAGTTTAGATATGATTTTATAAAATTTATTAAATTTTTACTCCTAATAAAACATTATGATTTACTTTATTAAATGCCTTTGCTAGGTCTACATCGTGTCAATTTGACAATGGTCAATTTGAGAAGCCACATAATCAATAAAACTGCAAAGATTGGTAACAGTTGATTTTTTGGGAACAAATTCATATTGTTCTTGAATTACCGAAGAAGATAAATGTTTGTAAATAACTTTTTCACATATTTTAAATGGTGTTGATAATATTGTTATTGGTCTGTAATTTTCAACCAAATTTGTGTTTCTCGATTTATGTAATCCTACCTATTTTGAACTGATTTGGAAAATCATTTGTAGCTAGATGATTTATTTCATATATGTAAACGAATTACTAAAAGTTCTGAGCACGCTTTGTATTTTATGCAAAATTGAAGTTTTTCATTAAATGGTTAATTAGACAATGTCATATAAAGAGTAACAATACCAAAACAAATTGTGATAAATAATAAAATCTGGACGAAAATTATACCGGGTGTTCATGCGAAAACTTTGGATAGCTTTATTTCTGTTTATATTTTAGTTAGAAACTTGAATTTTTGGGGTATGAGATAGAGCATAGGTGAATGGAATTTTACATACTTTTCACCACATTTCGCCCTAAGCTACACTTACGTAAAAATTTGCCATGACACCCTGTATACACAAGGTAATCCTTTAGTGTGAAAAATTTTAATATGTCTATTAAATATTTAAAAAAAAAAAAATTCGAATAGTTTCAGTCTATATGTAGATGAAAAGTAAGTAGAATTACGTACCATAAATTTTATTACAAATAAAGTCATCCAAAATTTTCGAGGAAACATCCGGTATATTTATAAAAAATCTTATACTTTTAAAATATAGGTTAATTACAAAAGCGGTCGTAGTATTTTTTCGTATTAAATCTATTTCGATTTTTCATTTCTTATCGAAAAATATTTTCCTGTATCGAATTATTTTAATAAGCCAATTAATATGAATTAGTTTGATTCGATTAAAGTTATAAATGAGGACCTTTAAAATAACACCGCTGTTCTAGCCTAGAATCTCCTAATTTAGTTATACCGATTTATCAGAATAATTGCCGAATGCAGATAAATAATTATTATTGTGTTTTAATAATGACTATAATAAATTAAGATTTTTTTTTATGACAGATACTATAATTTATTTAACTAACAAGCCAACGAACTGGCTGACTAATTTTGCTTTTCTAACACGTCTATTAAATTTGGTATTAGTGCTCTACTTCATTTTACGAGTTTAATTATTAGAAATAAAAATGCTCTTAACATTTCCCAATTAATTAATAAAATTGAGGAAACACCTTTTCAAAATCTAAACTGGAAATGATGGAAAAATAAAAATTTCAAGATCATCCAAGCCAGGTGTGGATCTACGGGGGAGAAACTTGGGAAACATTCCTCCTCTAAAATATAAAAAAAATTAATTAAAAAAAAATATTAAAACATTATTATAATAATTACAGTGTATGTAATGTAAATCCCTATATTTTACTGCAAAACTTGAACAATTAAGTTATTATAGACAAGAATAAAAAGAAAATCGTTGAATTAACCTTTCAAGGGTTTGAAATACTGTACAAAACCTTATTAGAGCACAAAAAATGTAAAAAAGACAAATCTTTGAAAAAATCTAAAAACCGGATAGTATATCTGCAGATTTAAAAACAAGATATTCAATAGATGTTTTAAATATCTTCAAATACCTTTATTACTACCCGAGTCCATTGTAAGTTTAACAAACGTGGAGTTGGATAAAACCATTGAGTGCCTTGCCAGTAGGTTTGCATCTTTGTTGAATGGATAACATTTGGAAGTAATAAAGCTAAAAGGAGAAATCGGTCTGTATCTCTGTATCTGTAACGTGTGGAGGGTAGGTTACCCCACGGCACTTAGGCCTTATTAGGCCCATTTTTTGCATCCTCCTGAGATGATAGGCACCTGCTAGCTCGTGAGCCAGCCCACAGATTTAATGTAGTTGACAACGTCGTCAAGAGGTGCTTCTTTTGTATCGGCCGGTGTTAGCCGATACTCGCCGAACACAAATCTTCTAATAAATGAGAGCGTCGAGCAATCGTAAAGGATATGCTCGATAGTCTCATCTTCTTGTTCGCACCCTCTGCAGAGTGCGAATTTTGACAGTTCCATGATATGGAGATGCTTTCGTACTTGGCAATGACTAGTCAGAATGCCTGTGACTAGGCTCCTTGGCAAATCTGCAGTTTCTTGTTTCATCCTATCTTTCCTTGAATTTCACAAGGGAATGTTATTTGATTAGGTCTGTCACTACCGATTTTGTCAGGCCAATAGAAGGGCCAGGTCTAAAAAGTATTTGGTTGGTTGCTTTCTTGGCTAGTGAATCAGCAAGACGGTTACCTTTCGATGTGGCGTAACCTTTAATCCAACTTAAGGTGACCACATTGTTGATGGATACTTCGGCCTAAGCTTCGTGACATTCTAGTACTATCCCTGAGTAAATTCGTGGTCTGTTCAGGGTGAGTAGTGCTTGTCTATTATTTGTATAGATGAGCATGTTCCTTCCAGTGATATTGTTTCTGGATATTTTTTGCTGCTCCATGTCAGCTCTGTTTGAACTACACTGGCACTATTGTTCAAAGCCCATTTTATGTTTAGGTTTAAGAATCTGGAGTATATTTCACATCCTGAGCCTTGTTTTGTTTTAGAACCGTCGGTGTAGATATAAATCGTACCTGCCACTTCCGGCTCTTCTATTATAACTTTATATGGCTTATGGAAGATATATCTCGGTGAGATTGAATCCAAGAATGACTTCCATGGCTCTGGTCGGTATTGTTTTCATGGCTCCTGTTATGTTGAGACATGCTGTTCTTTGAATTTGTTCTAGTTTATGGATAGCTGTTAATTTTTGGGGTTTCGGTACCCAGACAACTGCATCGTATGTTAGCATATAACGACTCTGGGGGAGAAACCCCAGATGCACCCCACGGTTCAGCGGCATTGTTTATAAGCAATGTATGCTGATTTAACTCTGTTTTCTAAATGCGAGTTCCATGTTAACTTGCTGTCAAAGGTGAGAAATTGGTCTATAGTAACAAAAGTGGCGAAGAAAATCATGTATTGTTGAAGAAACTCCTCGTAAATCAGCAATGGATGTGACAAAGACATTTGCCCAAAAATTCATACTCTTCTCCAAGTTCTGTGTACTTTGTCAACAAGCAACGCCAGTCCTGAGAAGTCTTTTTCCTTACTGCGATGGTTGAAGTCGTGGACCAGAGCAACGATGCGATGGTGCAAAAATGAATGCATTTTCAAGATGATATAACAGTTGAGTCCAATAATATCGTTTTGCCAAATCAAAAAAATCATCGAATGGCTCTTTAGCTTAATTTGTATTACACATAGCTCTTTTTTTTAAATGCTAAGAAATAGTTTTAAAGGTACTTTAAAACTTTTAAATTTAGATTTTTTTAAATCATCTTAGAATTAGAAATAAATTAGAACGTCATCTTTTCACACTTAAACTAATTATCTCTAGTGTGCAGTTGCTTATATTAAAGCAATATAAAACTGAATTTAATTTATGTAAGATTTTTGTGTGTGTATGTATGTGTACTTACTTTTCATAATCAACATGGTCGACAATTAAAAGTCAAACTAAAGCGGCTTAAATTTTTATAATTTTTTAATTCTAAAAACAGTCTAAAACACAATTTTCAGGGTTAAATTTTCAAAAATGGAGCACCCCTGGATTCCTCTTTTAATGGGTAAGTATTCCGTACTTTCCCTAGATTCCTGAGGTTTATCGTTTATCTAAAAGTTCCCCTCCCAAACATCTGGATCCGCCCCTGCTCCAAGCCGGTTCTGGTTATTGGGAAGCAACGTTTTTTTTGAAATAATGCTTTTCAGATTCAGGAGCGAGATAATACCGGCAATAAATTTTCTAGATCCCTCTTGAAAGTGTCTTTTTATTCATTGTAGAAGTAACTAAGCGCAGGGGCAAGTTGCGACGTAAAGACGTGTGTTTTATTTACAAGATTGCTACGTTCTTGAACTAAAGCTTCTTTTGCAGGTGTTTATTTCATTTATTACCAACCACACACATGAACTTTTAATTAATGATTCTTCCATCTATGTAAACAGTTTAAAGCCTGTCCAAAGCCCGGAGTCGACAGCCATGCCATGAACTAAGAGAAAAACGTTTATTTTTACTCTGACTCCGAAGTCTACGAGTTGATTTATTGAATTTTGATTAAAGTATAATTCATAAATCATATCTGTGATTAGCTCTTTACTAACGCTTGTCATCTGACGGCCTATCAACTCTATTAACTTTTTCATTCTCGCCGAGATTAAATCAGGAACTCGGTGCATTACTACGACACCTGATTCTATAATTTGAGTAGATACTTTTTTAATAGCTACAAAAGAACGCCAATAACAATTAATTATATATTATTTACTTCCTTTGTTACATTACTTGTTAACAAATGATTGGGGTAATACCGCATAAAGCTCAGATTTAGCCCGATATTTTTACGGTATACTATTATAATTGAAATTGATAAACCTAAAACTCTTCTTGCATATCCTAATAGTTACAAAATTATATTTATTATTATTAAAAATATAAGTATATTTAAATATAAAGAAATACCACGAAATTTTAAAGAAAAAAGTAGTAATAATAAATGTTTACGATTCAAAATAAACCTAATTGCTCCTGATTTTAATATAAAAATTAATAAATATATTTACATTATTGTTTTATTACATTATTAAAAATACTAGTCTTGTAAATGAATTCAAGATTTTCTTCTAACAATTCAGATATAGAAATCTTTAATCTCCTAAATTAAAATTTTAAATAAAATTAATATCTGATATTACTTTAGTTATTCCCTTTTCTTGTGGATTAATTCAAACAATTTTATTAACATCATTTTATCAGGTATAATAAATAAATTACACTTTTCATATTCTTATGTTTTATTTTTAATTAATTATAGTAAAAATTTTAGTATGTCTTAATGTTGTAGTATTAAACATTGAATTTGCTTCTTTATAACGATATTATTAACCGTATAGCGTACGCTACTGAATAAATAGATAGATTAAGCTTATTAATCCAATTACCTGCTACTGAAATGCTTATACTTAGACTGCAATTCGGCATTTTTTTGTTTCCTGAAATTGTACCTTTTATCTCGACTGCATTTAGTATGTAACCTTATATTTGTATTCTATTGAAAAGTTTTTATAAGTTCGTAAATACCTCATTTGAATGTTAATTTAATTTTATTCCAGCTTTCGTAAAATCAAACTCCTGAATTTATAAAACAGTATCTACCTGAGAAACAAGCAAGCGAAGTATGCGTTTTGTTAGAAAGTCGACATTTACACATTCATCTATTCCGGCCTTAGCGAAATGTTAATTCTAATTCATAAATTAACGTCTTATTGTGATTGATTCAACGAAATGGTTCTAAATGGTATTGTTTTGCACAAGAAGTGTCTCTTGCCCATTTGATTAGAGGTTATCCCTTCCTACAGCTATTTGTCAATAGTATCTCTCACGTAATTTACCGTTGACTCATCAAACTCCGAGGAATGTAATCAATCTTATACAAGAAATCTCTTCTCGTCGAAGAATTTATTCAACAAGATAGGTACGCTTGGACAGAGGTATATCTATTATCCACAAGTGATGGAGTTATTGTAATACTGGCTAATTTTACATATGGTTGACAAGATTGAAGAAAAAAATACATCCTTCGAAAACATTATATATAGAGAAGATACATTCTTACTCTTAGTTGATGTTTGATGTAGGAGAGTTCAGTCGTGACAGGATAATCGTATAATATCGACAGATATTTTGCGTCCTTTCACCGCAGAATGTCATCATTATTTTTTTATTCAAATACTTTCAAAATAGTTAAAAAAATTCTATAAATTATTTTCAGGGAACATTTTCACCAGTAAATGAATAGAATCGTAAACATCAATTTTAAAATTCGTAGTTTTTTCTATAGGATTTCTAGGGCCCACTTTAAGGACTTGAAAGTAGCACGCAATATAATTTCTGTTGGTAAATTCGTGTTTTCTTTCTGCAATAAGGATATCTTCGATCTGAATATCATGATAGGACTATTAACTTTAATAAGGCAATTTTGGCAGCTCTAACTGCCTCAAAAAAAAATATATATTTCTAAGTCAAGCGTTTAAAAGATCCAAATTAATTCCAACCTAGCTACAACGACATTCTGGTCTTATGTTAGGTGCTATGCTTTGCAATTTCCACATGATCATCGAAGGATTTCCAATTAACTTGATAATTTTCAGAATACATACTTTGCAACATTTTAACTGTTATGTTCCATCTCGTTTAAACAACTTAATCTTTATAATCGTCCCTATTCTTTGATTTATATTAAAACCCCAATCCATCACTTTATGTTTTATGACCGCTTTCACCGTCGGGACATAGTACAACTTGTTCACCTCTCCCCACACCTAACTACAAAAAGCGAGAAAAAAGCGACTTACCCCGTTTGTAATCAGCTAACGGACCATAATGTTATAGATATTAAATCCTTTATGCTAGTTTAAAATTAAGTTATTTAATTTCACATAATTTTGACATTATGTAATCTATTATTGTTATGTAAATATGTTTTGTTGTAATGAGTTTGTTGTTTACGTACTATTTAGTAGGTAATACCATCAGTTCGTTAAACAATTTATTTCGATAATCAAACTGAATCACTTGATGAAATTGGAATGCGGAGAAACGGATTTTTAATTGCACGAATTTTCATTTGTTAATTCGTAGGTATTGGTACAGCACCGGTACTTTCTTATAACCGCCTATTTTGAAAAGACGCTGCATTGATTCAATGTTTGTTTTATGACATTCATTCACTTTTTGATAATTACCTATTTGTCTTCCTTAAAATTGCAGGGTCATATTATTGATTTTCAAAACAGGAGTACCACAAGGAAGTGTATTAGGACCTGTCCTGTATCTACTAGTCTGCTATATAAAATAATGCAATAGCCGCCTTTGCAGATAACATTACCATCTTGGCAGCTAGAAAATTGCAACACTCCCTTATAAAATTAATGATTAGACAGAATGTTGGCGAATTAAGTTTAATGAAACTAAATATGTACAAACAAATTTTACAAATAAAAGGAAACACCATAATATTCTACTTAGAATAAATAATACCCAAATGCCTTATGCGGATAAACAAAATAGTTGGGTATTACTTTGGATTCAATGCAGCGCTGGAGTGCCTACGTAAAAAAGAAAAAATAAGAGTTATTAATAAAATATAAAAAGAGGTATTGGCTGATCAAATAAAATTCTAACAGAGGCGGCTTTTATGTAAGGGCAGCCCTACTTCAGTGGGGTCTGGAAGAACTCACACCACACCTGGTGGGTATATTCAGATCCTCGTTGGCTCTGAGGTATATTCCCAAAAATGGAGAGAGGTAAAACTGGTATTTATACCCAAACCTGCAAGGATGGATAACACTGTCCCAAAAACATACCGACCAATTAGTCTGACATCGTTTTCCATGAAGACATTGGAAAGGCTATGCGAAAGGTACATAAGGAATACGGTGATTACAACAACACCACTACACCCAAACCAACATGCATACAACCCAGGCAGATCTACTAATACAGCCCTTCATCTAGTTGCTGGCCGGATAGAAAGAGCCCTGGACAACAAGGAGTCCGCCTTGGGTGTTTTCATAGACATAGAAGGTGCTTTTGATAAAACCACCTTCCCAAAGATAATATACTCACTAACCAACAGGAATGTTCCAAAAATGGTTAGTGGGTGGATACATAACATGCTCTCAAAGCGAGCAGTAAACATAAGTGTAGAAGATGTGAATATAAGAGGCTTGGTTGCGAGGGGATGTCCACAGGGAGGGGTGTTATCACCTCTACTGTGGAATATGGTTCTCGACACCCTCATCAGCCGCCTCAATAATGACAGTCACTACACAATAGCATATGCAGACGACCTGGTCATTCTGCAAACGGGGAATTTTGAGAACATACTCTGCGAAAGAATGCAAGTAGCTTTAAAAATTATAGAACAGTGGTGCAAGGACCATTCACTCTCTATCAATCCTAAGAAGACAGAAATGGTTCTTTTCACAAGGAAAAGGATGAAAATGGAATTAAAACCTCCAGAACTCCTAAACACACAACTAAACTTTGCAATAGAGGTGAAGTACCTAGGTCTCACCTTTGACAGCAAGTTAACATGAAACTCGCATTTAGAAAACAGAGTTAAAAGAGGATACACTGCTTATAAAGAGTACCGCCGAACCTTGGGGCGCACCTGTGGTTTCTCCCCCAGAGTCGTCGCATGGACTTATACGGCTATCATAAGACCTATGCTAACATACGGTGCAGTTGTCTGGGTACCGAAAATTAACAGCTATCCGTAAACTAGAACAAATTTAAAGAACAGCATGTCTCAACACAACAGGAGCCATGAGAACAACACCGACCAGAGCCATGGAAGTCATTCTTAGTCTCACTCCCCTTGATATTTACATCAAGGAGGTTGCTCTGACGACAATGACACGCCTTCGCACGGATGGAATAGAACCTGATGTAGGATCTGGTGAGGCGAGATGTCACTTTTGGCAGGAGGCGCTCGATACGCTCCTACTGCTTTAAGCGAACATAGACTCCATGAACAAATAGAAGAACCAGAAGTGGCAGGTACGATTCATATCTACACCGACGGTTCTAAAGGATGTGGAATATACTCCAGATTCTTAAACCAAAACATAAAATGGGCTATGAGTAATAGTGCTAGTGTAGTTCAAACAGAGCTAACGGGGATTCTCATAGCAGCAAAAGAAATAACCAGAAACAATATCACTGGAAGGAACATACTCATCTATACAGATAGCAGACAAGCAATACTCACCCTGAATAAACCACGAATTTACTTAGGGTTAGTGCTAGAATGTCACGAAGCTTTGGCCGAAGTATCCATCAACAATGTAGTCACCTTAAGATGGATCGAAGGTTACGCCACATCGAAAGGTAACCGTCTTGCTGATTCACTAGCCAAGAAAGCAGCCAACCAAATACTTTTTGGACCTGGACCTTCTATTGGCCTGACAAAATCGGTAGTGACAGACCTAATTAAAGAACATTCCCTTGTGAAATTCAAGGAAAGATGGGATGAAACAAGAAACTGCAGAGTTGCCAGGGAGCTCTTAAGTTATCCTGACAAAACTGCAGCAAACAAATACTTGACTATGACTAGACAGAATTTGCACCTAATCACAGGCATTCTGACTGGTCATTACCAAGTGCGGAAGCATCACCATGTCGTAGGGCTGTTAGAATCCGCACTCTGCAGAGGGTGCGAACAAGAAGATGAGACCATCGAGCATATCCTTTACGATTGCTCGACGCTCTCATTTATTAGAAGATTTGTGTTCGGCGAGTATCGGCTAACACCGGCCGATATAAGAGAAGCACCTCTTGGCGACGTTATCAACTGCATTAAATCTGTAGACTGGTTCATGATCTAGGAGGTGCCTATCATCTGAGGAGGATGCACAATGGGCCTAATGAGGCCTAAGTGTCGTGGGGGTAACCCACCCTCCACACGTTACAGATACAGAGATGTAAGGGCTGTAGGGCTACAACCCCCAAGTACAATGGAAACCAATTTATATAAATGTAAAATGAATTTGTATTATGTTGTCTATCCATACTATTTTTAATAAAAAAATCTTGTCTATTTATAACTTTTATACGGCTACTTTGTTTTATTTGTTCCAATCATAATCTGGCAAGGCGTCCCTAGCGTCCAATGTATTTTCCGTTAGATGATGTTGCTGGCTGGCAGGGTTAAAAGTTGTAGCGCCTTCAATTTACATATTCGGGCTGTCAGATCAGAAAAAAATCCCAAGTACTTAGGTTAGGATTAATAAAGTCTGCTAAATTGTGATATATTGAACGCCAGGGACGGAATGCCAGATTATGATTGGTTTAACTAATGTGCTTCGGTAAGTTTTGATAAATTTTATACATCTTAAGTGCCTTTAAAAAGTAGCGACTGCATTCTGAGTTATCAAATTACTTCTGTATAATGAGATACTTAAAACAGTGTGGACATAAAATGTGGCATTCAGCTGTAGTGATGTATCAGCAAAGTAACAATTAAATGATACAGCGCATCCAGAATAAACTATTATTATTAGTTAATACCCCTTGGTACTTTGGAAACAGTGACCTCCACTGAGACTTGAAGATGGACTCCGTTAATCAGCCCATCGACAATTTTGCTTACAAAAAACATCTCTGTAACGTTAATGTTCAGGCCATCCAGCTCCTCGATAACACGAATTTGAAAAGAAGACTCAAAAGCATGGATGATTTCTCCATTGGTGCATTTGTGCAGTGAACACCCAGTTAAATATAAAAAACATCACATAAATAACATAAAAATATAAATTCAATTTTAATATTTTTATTATTTTCATATATGTTAATCTCTGTTTTTTTGGGACGCCACTGCGCTGTGGCTCGTCGCGTCTCTGTGGGTACACTATTTTGATTAAGCACTAAAGGTTTCCGCAAATGCCTGTAGGTAAAAAAAGGTCAACACATCCGTGAAACAAAAATGCTTTTAACCACGCTATTTTGTGCGTTGCACATAAACAAGGCGTGACGTCACAAAGTAGGGCGAGGCATACGAATCTTTCCAGCCATTGAGATAAAATAAAGAGGAGATGCTTTGACGATACTAAAAGTGTCCACACTTTTGCATTAGACTTTTTTATGTCAAACTCGAGCTAGTGAAACTTGTCAGTTTTAATGAAAAAAATGCAATTTTTAAAAATAGCGCGATTTAAATGATATTTACATTTTTATTCCGTCAATCTTCAAATATAAAATTATTAACTTCAAATTAATCAAAATACGACTCTATTCTTTTCGATTAATCGATTATTTATCGATTACATATCACTAGAGTACATCAAGTGTTAATAGTTGTAGTGTTTGAAAACAGTATGATATTGATAAAAATAACTACACAATATAAATCCAAATCAAAAAAATAACAGCGATATTGGCGCTTGCACAAAGTTTTGAAGCGAACTTACAAATGCTAAAATTAATGGAAAACATAGAACACCCATTTTAAAATTGTTACAAGCTGCCACGGCTTAAAATGGTAAAATCCTTTGAGTTAGTAAAATAGCATTAGTGTAAAGCAGAATAAAGTGCGTTAAATGCACACGTTAATCTTAGTTTAAATAAGTCTAAGGATTATTGCTAAGTAAGACTTTTTCATTTTCACACGTAGTAATTTGAGTTAGAATATCTTTGATCTGTGATCATATTGTAAATACCGAGTATCAAGTATTTTCTCATCTTAACCAAATATTATTGATTTTGCAAAGATTTTTGAAATAACCCTTGTAAACTAAGGGAGCACGCAATCCTGTTAAGAGGCGTACTTTAAAAAAATATTGCAACTTCCGTGTTACTCGTAATAAATAAACAAGCAAACAAATTGCAGCAATTTTGTGGTTGTGGCCCTTTTTTATTATAAAATGTGCTAACCTTAGGGCGCTTTGGTAGTTTAGTATTGAAAAAAAAAAATATAATTTGTAAAAAATACTGCTCATCCGGCCACATTTCTGCGCTATTCGTCTGATTGTTCCACTAACGAGACCGAACGAAACAGAACAACCTATACAATGTTGTTACTAAATAGCCAATGGCGCTTTTAGCAAATGGTGCAAACAGATTCATGAATTTCAATTATACTCTTTGCGAAAATGAGACATAATTTGAAGCTCAAAATGTCAAATAAACCAATACGTAAAAGAAAAAACGAAGTAATTCTGATAAGATCAAATGTGTTGACGAAGAACTATTTGATCTTACAACTTGTGATGTTTACGGGGTTGATCGGAAATATGAAATAACTAATTCTTCAAGAGGAACTAAATTTTATTTTGATTATTGCAAGAGATATTTGCAGTGGTGACTTTTGGTAATTTTATCATTTGTAAGTTCGTTTCAATATTTGTTTTGAATTTAATACATTGAAAACCATCTATAAACATTATTAGTTAGTCAACTGACTTTTCTTCATATGTTGAGATTATTTTTAAATATATATCAGCTTTTTGTGTAAAATATATTATTATATGAGACTTTACCTACCATTTTTGTTTTTATTGTAAATTTAATCATTTTCACAATTTGTCACACATGTCAAATAAAATAATATATTTTTAAATACCTTTTATTGGCAAATAATACAAAAGAACTAAAATGTTTTAAATATTTATTTTATAAGATCAGTTCCATCACAATACATAATATTACACAGATATAAACTAGAATAAAGATATATAATTCGTGGAATTCTAAATTATACTCTTCGCAGTTTGACAGACCACCTTAACCCCCATTTTCAACCAGAATCAATAGGCTTCATCTCCTTATAGGGCTTGATTTTTTCTAAAAATTTCATGTTGATATCGCTTTTCATTTTTAATTTATTTTTTTTTTAATTTCAACCCCCATTTTTATTCAGATTTTTTTTTCAAAATCAAAGGGCTTCTTCTCCTTTTAGAGCTTGATGTTTGCTAAAAATTTCAAGTTGATATCATTTTTCGTTTTTAATTTAGGATTTTTTTGTTTTAATTTATTTAACCCCCTATTTTTAATCAGATTTGTTCAAAATTAATAGGCTTTGTTTCCTTATAGAGCTTGATTTTCGCTTAAAATTTTAAAAGTTGATATCATTTTTCCTTTTTGACTTATCGTGCAGATAAAAAACGTGCTATTTGACAGATGGACTTATAATATAATACTTATCATATGTGAAGAGTAAAAAAAATGTATAAGGTAAAATAAACAGTTTAAAGAGGTCAACAATAATATTCAATTTCTTTTATCAAAGGATATTAAAAATTTAAAATAGCAGCACATAATTGAAAATTTACAGAAATCTGTGAACTATAATAGTGAGATACACATTGTAAAATGTTATCACACTTAATTCTCCATATGACCCTTTCTATGTGTATTTCACAGCACATTCCAAAGTAATCTTGCTCTGGCTATTGTCCTCCCCTCATTGCTGACTTTTGCATGTCCATGTTTACTAAAAAATAATGTGTTATAATAAATAACAAAATAATAGTAATTTTGTCTATTTTCAAATTATTGTTTAATTGTAGATAGTATAATATTAATGTTATGATATGTATTTATAGGATTGATTACCCAGATCATGTAGATATGTGGGATGTGACTTGTTAAGTGCCTGTCATAATCAAAATTCATGTTTGATACTTATTGCAGTTTTCGAGACATACTTTATTACCAACTGTAAACTAATTTACCAACAGCCTTATTTTTATTTAATACTTGCAGGGATCCAAATTACCAATACACCTAATATTTTTGAAAATACTAAATTATACAAACAAGTCAATAAAAAAATGTAATTAAAATAAAAGTTTTCAGGTTTGTACGCAACACACAATCTAGGCTAGCGGGTAACATGATTGATAATTACAGGCAGACATAACTTTATATAAACTATATAAATGTACATATCATTTTTTAGGTAAAGTTTCTTATTATGAGTAGGTATATTAAATTCAACAGGTTGATCCATTTTTTCGATTCAAACTTTTAAAGTGAAAAACCATTTGTATTTTTATCTTTATCCAACGTTTATTGTACATTTCCATTTCCATAATGATGTCAAAGTAGTTGCCTTATCAAAATAATTAAATTTTTCCTTTCAGCGGGTTTAGTGGGAAACACAAAAAAATTACAAATTTTTTGCTTATTTCTTACTTCATAGTATTGGGTACCATTTGAAGTAGTCTTAGAATGGTCTTAGACATTGAAACAAAATATAAAACAAAAATTAGAGTCGTAAAACTTTATTATAGGTAAATAAAACAACATAACCTTAAAAATAGTTTTATTTACCTTGCCTTTTAACTGGGTGTTTACTGCACAAATGAACCAATGGAGAAACCGCCCCTGGATATTTGTGTTCCAATTCCCTCAAATACCAATATTGATTTTCTACTCATTAAAATAAGACCATGCTACCAATTTAAATACATTTTGCTTATTTATATACCCACTTCGAGTTCAGTTGATGATTATGAAGTAGTTCTTAAAACGCTATCTCTATTTGCAACTTTATATGATACAAATCTTTTTGTACGCGTAGGTTTCTCAAATTAATGTATTTCTGCCAAATTAAATTTTGTTCAAACTTTCGAAAAAAAAATTAATTTAGAACAGTTCAATTTAGTCAAAAATAAATTTCAACGCTTATTGGAAATAGTTTACTATAATAATGCATGCAAGGTTTACAGATCTAATGAAATAGTATTAAATGAAACTGATTACCATCCATCATTATGCATACCAATTTCAATAATAAATACAAATTCACCAATGCACTGTAAACCGGATAATATGCAGTTCAATTATAAAAAAGCTAATTTCCCAAGTATCTATATTGCAATGAACAATATTAACTGGATCTTTCTGCAGAATGTAGATAACATAAATATTAGTATTATATATTCCTATTAAGAAAACGAATTCTAGAACTTCGAGAATCCGCCGTGGTTTAATGGTAACATAATTCACATGATTCGACGAAAAGAAAAAGCCTATAGAACTTATAAATCCACTCACACAATAGATTTAAAAAGTTTCGCTCTACTAGTAAACGAGAGATCTCATTGGCTCACACTTCGTATTTGCGAAATATTGAAAGAAACATAAAAAGCGATCCTAAACAATTCTGGAGCTATATAAATTCTAAAACTTATTCATTTTCCGTATCAACATCAGTTGAGTATAATGACTGCTTTATCGAAGACCCACAAGCAATTATTCAGGCTTTTGCAGACCATTTTTTCAATAATTTTTCTCAAACAACAACTGCCAACTATGCAAATGAATTGACGTCAGATTTGCCAATACTATATATCAAATCAATATCACGAGATGAAATTGTCAAGGCTATTAAAAAATTTAAATCTAATATGACAATGGGGCTGGATCTACTACCTTCTTTTCTTATTAAAGACTGCTCCTCTACATACAATTTTTAATAACATTTTAAAATCTTGTACTATCCCTAGTGAGTAGTAGATATCTCGTGTAACTCCGATTCATAAAAAAGGCAATAAAAATCTTGTACAAAATTATAGACCCATTAGTATTATATGTTATATGTAACTTTGCTAAGATATTTGAATTCGTTCTTCATGACCATTTATCTAATCATATTCCTCGATATACCTCAGATCAACACGGATTCATGGAAGGTAGGTCCACGGTCACAAATCGTATTTGTTCCACACAGTTTGTATCAGAGGTCCTAGATAGAAGGATTTAAGTAGATATGATATATACTGACTTTTCTAGAGATTTCGATAGAATTGATCATATTAAATTAATGAAGAAACTTTCCGCCATATGTTCAAGCACTCAGCTACATTGCTAATGGCATCTTATTTACAGGACAAATATCTGTATGTTCAGTGTCGTGGTTATATGTCAAAAAACTTTCAACAGCTATTGGGAGTTCTGCAGGGATCAATTTTGGGGCCTCTTCTAATTACTATTTTCTTGAAAGATATTATTGTAAACATCAAGGATATAAAAGTTTTAATTTGCAGATGATTTAAAATTATTAGTGGAAGTTCGTTCAAACGAATGACTGCAAAGTTCTCCAAAAGTGGGTGGATGATATAGCAAATCGGTGCCATTGAACCCAGAAAAATGTTCGGATATGTCTTTTAATAGGCGACTGATTTTACTTTTAATTAAAGTTTGCATACACGGAAAAAAAATTGTAGAACAAATTTCTACAATTATAGATTTTTCTCTACAATAAATAGTATATATAGGGACAGGGACAATTTGTAGTAAAAATTTCCAAATATTTGTGGAGAATGTATTGTAGAGTTATTATCTACAATATTTAGTAAAAATATCCAAATGCATCATAAGAATTGTTCTACAATTTGTTATAATTTTTGCTATTCATTGTATGAATTTATATTAAAAATGTATTGCGTTTTATGAAAATAAATACGAAAATTTTACACAATAAATAGTAAAAATTCATACAAATTGTAGTAATTTTTAATAAAATTTGTAGTAGTATTCCATAATTATTATAATTATAACCTAGAAAAAAATGGTCCTTAATAAAATATTCAATTTATTGTTTTAATATAAAAGATACAAAGTCTTAATTACATTATGTAATAAATAACAGTAATAATAACGCCCTCAGTCTCAGTTGGCTTTTCTGCACCTAAAAAATATGAAATAAAAATTAATACCAATTGAACTGTTCATACCCTTAAAACGGGGATATTTATCACCTTTACACTGATTTGGATATTAAATGACTAAGTCAGATAACTAACAAAAATAAGAAAGTAGGTATGTCACAATTAAGACAAAAAAACATCATTGAACTTTGCACAAAATTCGATCGTTGGCCACAACATTCGATCGTTGGCCATAACTATTTTTTTAAAATAATCTACTAAGGTTTTTTAAATTAGTTATCTAAAGGTAAATTATTCAGAAACAATAATAAATGTACTTACCACCAATAGAATTTATTATTAAAATTTTCTCAAACGCATCGGTGCTTATAATATAATAATGTGTTATAGGTACTCGTATATGTACCATGCTTTGTTATGTGAACATGGCGAACGGCTACTGCTCTCTGGCCATTTATGATCGACGTCAGAAAACGTTGGCCAATAGCAGAATTCTGTTTTGTTCACATGACTTAGAATTTCTACAATATTATAGAATATTTTTGAACAAAATTGAATTTTTTTCATAAGAAGGGATGTAAAGTATTACTATTTTTTGTAGAGAAAATTACTATTTTTTGTAGAGATAATTATTAATATTTGTACAAATTTTTACAGAAGTTAGTAGTAGTAATTACGATAATTGTAATAAATTTCTACTTCTACAAACAATAGTAAAATATACTAAACATTGTGGACTTCTTTCCTATTGTTGTAGCATTTTATTCGACAATTCAATTGCTACAATAATTAATAGTTTTTAACTATAAATTGTAGTAAAATTTTCTACAAATTGTTAAGTATTTTTCTACAAGTCTACTACTACAACATTGTAGTAAAATTTTCTAGTCACATTTTTTTCCGTGTAATATTATTCTTAACAGGTCGAGTTTGTAAGAGATCTGGTGGTATATTTTGATTCTGAGCCGACCTTTACTAAACATATTGAATCAATGGTGTCAATAAAACCCTGGAGTTTGCATAAGAAGTTGCAAATAATACATTAAATACAACAGCTTGGTTCGATCGAAACTCGAGTTCCAGACATAATGTTTATATTGACCTGATCGAAAAAGTTCAAATATAATTTTCTATCAATTTTAGTAAATTAAATTCAATAATAGAAAAGAATATCAAATATATTAATTCTGAAAATGGTAAATAAAAAGTTTAAACCATTTAAAAAAACCTATTTTGTTGTGAAATTTTCTTACCAAATACCGTTCGAAATCAAATTAAACCTAGAAAATTTGTGATCTCGAAAAATGTCCAGATATAATTTGATTTCTAGTGATATTTTATTATACTAGTCTCCATGACCTGCAATAAAAAAATTTCCTTTTAAAAATCTGCGTCTACAAAATTTTATCTGTAATACTTATTAAGGGTGTAGCTACCCACCTATACCTAATTCGGTGTACTAATACGTATAATAAACTATAATAAATACGTCAGTGTAAATATTTTAAGAGACCCTTGGGTCGTAATTGTGGTAAAACGAATGACCTTAACTGTTAAACTTGAATCAGACACCTGCATGTTAATTGAGGGCTGGTAATATTGTCGGTCGATTTTTACAACCACGATTAGATTGCTGGAATTTACAAACATGTTCGCTGTAAAATATGAATGAATATTTTAATAATTTAACAGAATGTCGCACCTTCCGCCAAAATTATTTTTTCGGTATGTTTATTTTTTAAGCAACATATATTTTTAGGAAATGGATCGAGGGAAAGTTTCAGAAAATCTGCTATTTTATTTATACAGGGTGATGCATTAATGTGAAAATGTCAACAGAATGATATACAGGGTAGGGTGTTCAATAACTTCAGTCTGGAAGAAACTATAATCAGAAATTGAAATTTTATTATATGTTAAAATTATTATTATATGAATTGTCTACTGAGCATGAATTATCCTCATAGCATTCAACTTAAACAAACTGATGTCATGTAGCTTATTTGTCACCTTATCAAATTTACGCACATTGGAAAATCGAATACATGCAGTTTATATCTTTAATAGTGGCAGAGAAATATCTTTTTCGCACTAATGGATCACCCGGTATATATCCAGCCGTATTTAGAATCGGAAATATGTAATTTCTATTGCCAAAATGTACCTTGCAAATAAATATTTGTTGCGTTTTAATTTACAAATTATTCAGTGTTCGATGAAAGCTTTCTTATTAATCATTAACATCGTAATGGGCTATTTCGATCGCAGTAACACCTATAGAAAAGAGAACAATGAAGACAACGTTATTTAGAAAAAGCAATACAGTCGTGTTATTTTTGAATATTTATAGCTACCACCCTCGACTTTACTTTCACTATAATCAGTTAATCAAACAATAGGTACTAAATTAAAAATGTGAATACCGTATTTTAGAGAACAATTACACCAACACCTGTAAACGTTCTTCTATCCAGACATACATTACCGAACTCTATTGTTTTTCAAATATAATTTGAAATCGATCAACAAGTCCATTGTTTATTGGCTTTGTAGAAACTTTACGTTTTCTACATCCAAAATGTCAGAAACAAAGGCCACGCGGCACGCGTTTGCCACACAATGCCCGATGTTACTGGTCAAAACTTTATTTTTGTTTATATATAAGTAGTTAACAAATTACATGACTTGAAAAATATATTCTTTGAACACGCGACAACCGTTAAATTAAAACATTTATACGAGGTATTTACGCTAATAATGTGCTTTGTAAAGCTCAAAAGCTGGCCCCCGAAATTCGAAAATTTTAATTTTTAAATAGGGATGCGTTTGACAACCTATTGACCATGTTTGACAACTCAGTAACTTTTTTTATCCCTTTCATAAATATTTTAATAACTGCACTATAGGATTGATAATTTTTTGAACATGTTTTACCATCCATTAGCGTTTTTTTAACCATACCTTAAAATAATTCAAAGTGGTAAATTTTAGAAAAACAAGAGTTCTGGAACAAATTCCAATTTAAAAAAATTATCAATTGTCATGAAGGCACAATTAAGATTCAAAATTATGTACAGACGTTTCACCACCCCCTAAAATAATTCATAAGACCCCAGGAGGGTCAAAATTCGAAGAAAGAATTTCCCAATTTAATTTTAACTTGGAAAAAAGGTCAATCAACATTTAAAATGCATGATGATTTAGGATTATGTTTCGACGTTTGATAATTATAATAATCCTAAAGGGTGTGAACATTCGAATAATACAATTTCCAAATCTGATTTCGACTTTAAAAAATGCTTAATCGACAAGAAGGTACAAATTAGATTTGGTAATTGTATTTTTCGAATTTTCACACCCTTTGGGCTCATTTTAATTATGTCAGAGGGTGGGCTCTTACTGTTTGACCATTTTTTCAAAGTTGAAATTCGATTGCATTTTTCGCATTTTAATTTTTTGGGCTCATAATTATTTTAGGAGACGGTAAAACAATTTTGTTTTTCGAATTTTCACATTCTATGGGCTTATTATAATTATCTTAGGGGTAATCAAACTTCATAATATAATTCTAAACCTTTTCGGATCTTTATTATACTTTCCTGTCGATTGACCATTTTTTTCCAAGTCGAAATTATATTGGGAAATTATTTCTTCGAATTTTGACCTCCTGTGGGGGCTTTTAAATTATTTTAGGGGGTGGTCAAATGTCGATACATAAATTTTAAACGTCTTTGGTTTTTAATTGTGCTTTCCTACGATTGATAATTTTGAGATTAGACTCTTTTCTATAATTTATCCCTTGAAATTATTTTAAGGGGTAGTTACAAAAATATAATAGGTGGTCAAACATTGTCAAAAATTATTGGTCAATTCCATGATGCATGTAGTTTTTTTTTTAATTTCGGAGCCTCTAGTAGGAGAGAGAAAAGTACTTAAAAAATATATAGGAGGCATCAAAGAAGAAGATCAGCCAGTCTTAGTATACCTAGCAGATAGATCTAAAAACATACTTAAAGTACGAATAAAAGAAACCATCACAGAGACCAAACAATTTGCAATAAGCAAAAATAATGAGTTTGCACAAATAGAATTACACTATATATAGTACCGTAGGGTAGACGAGGTGTATAAATAACTAGCTTACCTTTCGTGAAAGTGGAGTTAAACTGTTTTTGCTATTATTATTATTATTGGGAATGTATATTGTAATAAAATGAATTGATACTTATATTAGCAGACATAACAATTCCAAACTTTATTCTTTAAATATAAGACAGTCGCTAGTTATAATTACATAACAAAGAAAGACAGGAGGCCAATGGTCATAATGAAAATTTAAGGCAGTTAGGTATGTCAAGTGAGTTGATAATCTTGTGAGTAAAAAATAAAGTTACCGTGCGAGACCGAAACGGCCACTAGGCATGGCCGGCCGTATTTCTATTGTTTGCTTTTACTGGACTGTGGCAACATAAGCCACCTGCTTCGCCCTTGAAACAAAACGAGAAAAATATCTATTTAGACGTCTAATGTTTCGTCACACCGAATCAGACCGTCTACACTCACAATCCAATAAAAAAAAACTCGCGACCTAGGTATTCGAAATTGTAGAAAGTTACATTGTATGTGACTTTTTTGAACAAGAAATTACAAAAACTTAATATATCTATTTTATCAAATTCGAGTTATTCTCAAACAAGATATATTACTACTTATTTATAATGCTTTGGCCAGGCCCAACTAGAGAGAGGGGCAAAATCCCCCGGGCCTGGGGGGACCGGCAGCTTTAAGAAATAGGTTATAATATGGGGGGCACGGTCTCTTGCCAGTGTTTTGCCCCAGTGCCCTTTTATGGCTCTGGGCGGCTCTGGCCTTGGCTTAGTTGCTGCTAATATATGACATTCTAATATGGAGTGAAATTCTAGATAACGCTGGACATGTTAAAATTAAAAAGTATTGTTTAGAAAGGACCTTAGATATATTATAAAGAATTAGATATTCTCAATAATAAACAACTATATGTATACCTACCACCAAACTGCTTTATGCGGAATTGCTGACTGACACCTTTTTTTTTCTCCTGGGCTCGTCTGACTATGTCTCCGAATAACACTGAAGCTTATTGTGTTTTACCTCATGTTAGTTCATAGCACCCACTCTGTCACCTTTGTACCTTGTACAAGTTTGTATAGATCCTTGGGTGAGTGGGTTCTATACGTTGTTGGATAAACCTTGGGATGTCCAAAAAGAGCCTGTCTTTTGCGATATAAAGCTTTGCATTCACACAGTACGTGTTTGGCTGTTTCTTGTGACATAGTTCCCCATTGTACATGCCAATTTTGTTCAAGTGTCCCTTTAGTGGGGCGTACCCAGTCATGAACCCTGTTATCACTTTTAACTGGTTCCTATTCATAAAGAGTAGTTCTCCAATTCTTTTGGGACATCGTCAGCTTATGAAGGCTTTTCCATGTGCCTGTTTTGGGGTGCTTACCCAATAGTTCATATGTTGTTCCCGAATCCAGTCGTTTATGAAACCCCGGATTGTACTTTTTGGTACTCCTGGGTTTGTGTCTGGTTCCGGTGTTTCTTCTGACCCTCTTTTTGCAAGTTCATCAGCCTTTTCGTTGCCTTCGATCCCTTGGTGACCTGGCACTCAAAATAGTTTTACTCTATTTCGGTCTGCCACTGTTCTTAGTTTTTCGATGCATTCCCATACCAGCCTCGACGTAACTTTCTGACTCGATATGGCCTTAAGTGCCGCTTGGCTGTCTGCCATTATTTGAATATGCTGATTTTCGACAGCTCTTTCATTGTTCGTTTTTGCACATTGCAAAATTGCGTATACCTCGGCCTGAAATACTGAGGAATGTATTCCTATAGCATAGCTATGGTTGGTATCAGGGTTTTTGAAGAATACTTCCGCCCCAGTGCCTACCGTAGTCTTAGATCCGTCTGTATACCAGGTTTGTTCCTGTCGTTGGGCATTGGGATCCCTTATGGTGATCTCCGCTCTTTCCTGTATTAAAACCTCAAATGGATATTAAAAGAGTACCTCTTGGTTATGTGGTCTGATCTCATGTCTAGCACGTCTCCTGTCACTAACCTTGAGATACTCATGTGACCTGGCCTAATGTCAAGATTTCCCAGTGTATTCCCTAAGTAAGCACCTAATCTTGCCTCCCTTTGTATCACATAGTGAAGAGGTGGGAGTCCTATTAGTGCTTCCATTGCAGCAGTGGGGGCTGTTTTCATTGCCCCCGTTATTCCGAGGCGGGCAAGTCTTTGTACATTGCTTAGCCTCGTTATTGCTTTCCTTTGCTGTGTCTTTGGCCACCACATCAAAGCTGCGTATGTTATTATCGGTCTCATCACCATGTTATAAAGCCAGTATACCATGTCTGGTTTTAACTCAAATTTTGTTTCCAAAGGATCGCCTTGCCATCATTAACGAGGTTTCCGCTCTCCTTGTGGTTTTTTCTAGGAGGGTATAAATGGGCATAATGGGGTAGTAGCGCATTCTAAAATATTGGTAAAAGCTATTTGATACAGAAAGGAAAATAACAGTAGAAATAATGTGAATGAAAAAGTTGACACTTTAAAAACCGGTATGAGACTAGATAATAATAGTAGCAATAATTTGATTTCCTTACAATGGGTTTAATGAGGTAGCAGCTCATTCTTAAATACTGGTAAAAGTTATTTGATACAGAAGGGAAAAGTTAACACTCTAAAAATCAGTATGCGACTAGATAATAATAGTAGAAATAATTTGAGACTAGATTGATTACAAAGGGTCTAATGGGGTAGCAGCGCATTCTAAAATATTGGTAATAGTTATTTGATACAGAAAGGAAAAAGTGAACACTAAAAATCGGTATGTGGCTAGATAATAATAGTATAAATAATCTAAGACTAGTCTGATTTCCTTACAAAAGGTCTAAATGAGCCTAATGGGGTAGCAACGCATTCTAAAATATTGGTAAATGTTATATGATAAAGAAAGGAAAAAGTTAATCATCTAAAAATTGATATGCGACTAAATAATAATAGTAGAAATAATCTGAAACTAGTCTTATTTCCTTACAAATGATCTAAATGGGCCTAATGGGATAGAAGCACATTCTAAACTATTGGTAAATGCTATTTGATACAGAAGAGAAAAAGTTAACCCTCTAAAATTCGGTATGCGACTAAATAATAATAGTAGAAATAATCTGAAATTAGTCTTATTTCCTTACAAAGGGTCTAAATGGGCCTAAAGGTTAGCAGCGCATTCTAAAATATTGGTAAATGCTATTTGATACAGTAGAGAAAAAGTTAACCCCCTAAAATTGGGTATGCGACTAAATAATAATAGTAAAAATAATCTGAAGATAGTCTGATTTCCTTATAAAGAGTCTAAATGGGCCTAATGGAATAACAGCGCATTCTAAAATATTGGTAGAAGCATATACACAAGAGAGAAGATTTACCACTACAAATCGGTATGCAACTAAATATTAATAAAAATAATCTGAAACCAGTCTTATTTCCTTATAAAGGGTCTAAATGTGCCTAATGGGGTAGCAACGCATTCTAAAATATTGGTAAATGCTATTTGATACAGAAGGGAAAAGTTAACTCTCTAAAAATCGGCATGCGACTAGATAATAATAGTAGAAATAATCTTAGACTAGTCTAATTTTCTTACAAAGGATCTAAATGGGTCGAAGTGGGTCTAAAAGGGTAACAGCGCAATTTAAATGATTGGAAAAGCTATTTCGTACGGGAGGAAAACAGTTACACTCTAAAAATTGGTATAACTAGATAGTTATGATAAAAACAATTTAAGAATAATTTGATTTTCTTACGTGGATCTAATGGGATAACAACGCATCCTGAAATGTTGGAAAATGCTATTTGGTACAAAAGCGAGAAAGATAAAACTCTAAAAATTGCTACACGACTATAGATAATAACATTAGAAACAATGTAAGAGTAATCTGATTACGTACGAGGGGTGGGTAACCTTTTAGTTTTAAATTTCTTAAATTTACTTGAGAATATGAAGACAAATTTAAAAGATAAAAAAAATATTTTTTATTTCTTAGTGTTATCTAATAGAGGGATGAAAATCTAGTAGTCCTTGAGTTCTGCATGAATTATGAGCCCTGTAGGAGTCTTATGTTAGGTTGAAACAGTTTAAAACGCTTTAATAAAAAAAAACGGATATAGAAATGGGGTTCAAAAAATTCTATAGACGAATTGGCCCCTTTAAGCCGACAGAGCTGATAAAATTGGCGAAATGTCTCATGAGCCGGAGCGTCGTTTAAAAATTTTAATATTTATGTACGTTTATTAACAAAGTGGCAGCCATAATAAGCGCTCGATATCGCATGACACGATGAATTCGATGGATGTCTTGATGTGCACCATCAGCGGCAATGACAGGTGTGTTGAACGCAAATAGCACAAAACTTCACCTGCCCCATATTAACAGGTATCGTCAAATATCACTGTACAAGGTGGACGCTCTCACGGGGTCTTCAGTGCGCTTCTCTTGCCTTTTTTAAAGCCCCTGTCCTTACCTGTTGTCGTCCTATATCTTAGCCCTAGCCCTTAACTTAGCTCACTCTATAAATCACTATCATTCTAATTAAAAAATATTTATCTTGATTCAGACATCCATAATACATTGTTATAATTGGGTATTTCTTAATATGAAAATGTGTAACCCTTTATTTTCTATTTAAACATGCACATAAAAGTGTGTCTTAATTTTGATCTTAATCAACAATCTCAATTAATTGCCAAAAAAATCTAAAAAATTCATTATGTTAAATATTATTTTTTTTATAATCTGCCTGTCTTTTGAATATTCGGTTACCACTGATATTAATGTTCCTTTAAAACGCGGTATTGTATATTTATTTTTTACTGATATCTCTTTCAATACTGGACATATGTCGTTTTTTAGAGGAAGAAACATGCAAATTACACAAATATCATTCAAAATGTAATTAAATTTAGTATATTTTTAATAATATATACCACAACAGCAATCTGCTTCTGTTTCCTTCAAATACAGTATTCATCCGTACACATTTCAGTAATTTAAATGAAGAAAAAATTTTTAGAAAAGGATATTGAAAGTAACAATGCTTTGGCGGAAGTCAATTTACACAGGTTGGCTGAAAAGTAAAAATGGCCTATTAAATGTAATTTAAATGCTGATATTTCGTGTCCTTGGTAACTTCGCTCATACAGGTACTAAATAACACAACATAAACATAATTTAAAGTCACGATTCCCATATGACTACCCCTATAGTAAATGAACGAGTGAATGAAACGAATTATTAACTATATAATCGACCAATAGGTAGATCGTACACTAATCGATCTCCAGTCGCGAGCAACATTTTGGTCAAATAAATGGCTAAATGAAAATGTTACATACAAGCTTAGCTTCTGCGTTCCCCATTAAGAATGTGAAGGGATGCTGTCCCAATCAGTGTTTTACCTAGGTTTTTTTTTGTTATGTGAAATTTTCTTTGTACTTATAATTTTGTAAAAAAATGTTTATATATATTCTTCAAGTCATTTTTTCATGTTTACATTTATAATTATTGTAAATAAGTACTGAAGATGGCTTAATGCCCGAAATCGCTTTCCTATTTTAACAAAAATGCCGGCATGAAATACAAGCTTTCTTTGCTGCAAAATTCATTTAACAGAAAGAAAGAAATTAAAATCAACCTGTCCGAGCTTTACCTTCGAAAACAATTTTTTTTATACCCACATGAATATTAGCTGATCTACGCATAGACTACAAAACGAGAAAGTATGCTATTGCGTTCAACTGAACGAATATTTTTCATATCCATTCTAGGTAGTGAGATCACTGCAAAAATATGAAATCCACCAATCACAGTTCATATTTTGGACACGCAACTGTTATTTTTAAAATTTTAAATAAGTGACAGTTGTCAAATTGTCCGTATATTTTTTTGTTATTGAGATTAAATATACATTAAAATGAGTTGTTTTTGTGTAGAATCGATAAATAATAGCATTTTTATTTTTATTTGGTCCACATTTAAAAAAAAAATTAAATTTTAATCAAACTATATGAAATTTAATTACGAGTATTAAAACTAAATTCCTAAAACTAGCGGTGGAAGCGAGGACAGAGCGTCTGCTTCCACGTGTAAAACCCGGGTTCAAATCTGGGCTGGTGACTAATTAAATTAAATCTTTTTTTTTGTTTATTTTATTTTATAAATTAGTAAAATTCATAAATTATTTTAAAATTAGTTATTTTGTCTTAATAATCTAAAATATTTTTTTAAATTTGTAGATGTTCGTTAGTGGGTCGTAGATAAAATATACTGTGCAACTCAAGTGTATTGTGGCCATCATATCCACTCTTGCTGCACAAACTACTATTTTCTACACCCACATGGATATAAGCTATTCTACGCATAGACTACAAAACGAAACAGTAAACCATTATGTTCAACTGAACGAATATATTTCATATCCATTCTACCTAGTCCTAGTAAGAACACTGCACGATTTTAAAATAAGTGACTATTTTGTCAAACTAATTGTTAGTATATTTTTTAGTTATTGAGATTAAATGCAAATAAAAATGAATGATTATATTGAAGAATTGATAAATAATAGAATTTCAAAAGATATTCTTCTATATTTACAAAAAAAATCACATTTTTAAATAAGATAATATAATATCAATTTAATTATGAGTATTAAAACTGAAAAATTAGGTTTGTCAATATACCTATTGGTATAGTATACTTAGTTGTCATGTGGATGGTCTGGGGTCAAATTTATTTTATTTTATAAATTAATAAATTACTTATTTTACCTTAATAACGTAATTTTTAAAATTTGTAGTTTCTTTAGTGGGTCGTAGAAGAAATATACTGTACAACTCGGGTGGTTTGTTCCAATCGCACTCAGACGATTGAGCACTCCGTCTGAATTACGCTGAATTAGGATCGAAGGTTTCCAGTTATGTCTGTAGACAAACTGTAACCATACGTTTCGTAGTCAGAATTTTTCAGAAATCTATAAATATTATTTAGTATGAAAAAATATTATTTCAATTTAAGTGATGGTTGGTGGGGTTTTCCTCACCTGTAAGTCAAATGACACCATCATTAATGTTCGGATTGATTGTTGAAATAGGCTCTGTATGTCAGTCTTAATATTCTGAAACCGACACTATGTATATGTATGTAAAAATTTAGGATGTTATACGCTAGTTCAGTGATGATGTAATTATGGTTCCACTGACAATTAAAGTGACAGTAGATTTTTTGAGTGCGTTTTCTTCGTTTTGTTTACCTAAATTATATAATTTTTTCCACTTTTAATATATTCCTAAAATAAGTAGATAACATGCTTCAAATATACAATCCTTTAGTTACCAATTACATACCTAACTATTTTTTATGACCTGTAAACAATATTTAGAAATAAACTTAAAACAGTAAAAACGCATATGTCAAATTAATTGATGTTTTTGTTAAAATTTTGGTTAGAATTAAATGTCAGTGGAATCAAAATGACATCATACCGAACTAGCGTATTGTCAAAGTAACTTGTCACTGAATGTATTTCAAAAAACTGTCTATTGTAATTTTTGGTATAAAAAATTAAGATTTCCTTGTGAACCAGCATTCTATAAAGGTAAGTAAGTCGCTCCGGAGCATCGTGGCAAATAATAATAATAGCCGTCCCTACCCCGCATAAGCTCTACTTCGCAGTTTAAAATTCACTCATAAGGGAATGGATAGGGAGAGTATTTTTATGTCAATTCCAACAACGATCAGAAACTAGTCATTGACACCAGAATGCTGCGCAGTATATCGTTTAGCGGTCCTAATAATCTACTGCGCAGAATCCTGGTGTCAATGACCAGTTTCTGATCGTTGTTAGATAGACCTATTATTAAGGGGTTTAGGACATTTGAACGTGGCCGTTTCGGCGTGGCCATTTCGGCGTGGCCATTTGGACGTCAGGCCATTTCGCCGTTGGCCGTTTCGGCGTCGGCCGTTTCGGCGTCGGCCGTTTCGGCGTCGGGAATACTATTTTTTAGTATGTATGTTAAAACCGCTGTAAGTTTTATTATGAAATAAGTAAAGTATTGAAATAAGTGGGGTATTGCATAGGAATGGGATAAATGTTTTAATCTGTTTTTCAAGTATCTATAAGAGTTATAATAGTAGTGTAATTAATATTTTATATGAACATTAGTATAATAATAGTGAAGTAAAGAAATTGTTCCAAATTTGCAACCCAGAATAATATATTGCGATTTCGAACAGGCGTTACTATAAATGGTTGTTTTTTTCACTTGGCCCAAAATATGAGAAAACAAGTGGCTTCTAAGGGACATACGAGAGAGTACAATGCATTCCCATTATTAAGTAGGCCCTAAATTTAATAGATATGTATTTGCATTTTAAAAGCATACTATCATAAAAGATATTTATAATTTTCATACTAACTTATGATACGTTATTCTAGCTAAGCATTATGCACTTTATAAAGTTTTTAGAACTCAAAAATCGTTCAATTACAAATAAAAATTAAATTTAATTGTCCACAATTTAGCTTAGTAAAATGGCGGACCGATTCCACTTTGCGCTATTGCATCCCCAGGTTGTCATATCACTGGTTGAAACGAAATTGACTGTGTTTAAAATCGAACTGTCAACTGAATTATAAGTTTAAAACGTCAAACATTAAGAATATGACAATTTCAGAACGCTGACAACACATGGACTTTATACGTGAACTTTAGCAATGCTCCTCGTATTTGTTGAGTAGATATCAAATAAAAAAAAGAAGTTAATATTGTCTTTGGAATTTTACTTCATTTTTTTGAAAATTATCCAAGAAACAAAAATACAAAATAATGTATAAAATGTTTTATATATATTTAATGCGACATATAAACAAATGGTTAGATAAGTAATGAAATTGTTAATAACGCATTATGTCGAGTTAATCAAAATAATTCGAACGAATCACGCAATGTTATAAAAAGAAGTAGTCGTTGTAACAGATTCAATTTATATCAATTCATATTAAATTCACGTGTATGAAGAGACCTATAATAATTTCATTAAACAAAATATATAATAATGTCATTATCTAAACTTTCCTAATGTCATTAGTTGTTGAAGAAGCAGCAGTAGTGTTGTTTTTGTTTTTGTCTTCATCGTGTTCGTTCACTGTTCAGTTTAAAAAGCTCCGTTTTTCCAAGGTCAATGGGTTATTACCTGTCTAATTTTCGTCTACTAATAATAGGACTGGTATAGATGGTATGGGTATGGTAAAGTTGAAGTAACCGCTTACTGCACTTCTGGTAGGTTCAGTTCAGTTGAGTTTGTTGCCTCAGGACAAAATATTCGTTTTTTGATTCACATTTGAATACCGTACATCTGGTTGATCTATTCAGATACAGGCGCAAGCAAACCAGTATTTCACAACAACTGATAGTTGATAGCTGATAGCTGACGGATGGATATCTTGATTGCTTAATAGTCCAATTACTGTTTTCGTGCAAATGCAGATGGCCACAATATTTTGAAAGTAGGTACAGATTGTCCGTGCATTCGATAATTTTTTACTAATTAAAACTTTGGTAACTAGCTTTGCTTCATTTACGTAACCGACAAGGTGCCCCACTTCAATCTCCTTATTATAGACATAGTTGCAACATTTGCACTCTAGAAAATAATTGAAATTAAAAATAATAGACAACAAAATCTAAAATAACTGTGTACATATCATAATAAGTTTAAAATTAATATTTAATATTTAGCAACAAACTTTCAATTTCTTGAATAAAACAGGTACCTATAAAATTTCGCTTAGCTTCAGTGGGGGTAGGTATCTGTAATAATGGCGCTAAAAACATATCAGAGTTCGTTCAGTTTTGTGATTCTTCCGATTATCTGTGTCTGAACTGAATTTGAATTTTATAAGGAAAGAAGATCCAATTATGCATTCAAGTGCAGCTTGCGCAAGCAAGCAAGCATATGCACGTATTTTTTAAAGTTTAAAAACCAAGGCAGCATATTGCTTACAATTATTACGTTTATTCAGAACACACAGTTGGTAATTTTGGTCCTCCTGACTAGTACACAGAGACGGATCTTTTATAAAAATTCTATAAAATCTTTTTTTTAATAAACATAATAAATCGTCTACAAACAGAAACAGGAAAAAATATTCCGACGAATTGAGAATCTCCTCCTTTTTTGAAGTCGATTAAAAATATGCGTAGGGAAATCAATGAAAAAACTAAATGTAAATGCACAAATTTGAAACTCTTCATTTAGGTGTTACAGTACGATAAATAGCAAAAATCAGAATGAAAGAAATAATCCAAAAAGGATACAAAGATATGAGCGAAACAAAATACTATTTTAATCTTTAATCTCCAGATAACCATCCTACAAATAAGTTAACTAGAACTCGTTAGTTAAAAGAGAATTTGCTTACATCCTGCGATGATTATTGATATACATTTTATATTTCGGGATTGGACAACTCTAGTGTTGCAAACTGGCAACTGACAGCTCTGTCGTAAACTTTGACATTTTTGAGGTTATGCGTACTCAGAACGTTTTGACATAGGAGCGCTATTTGTGTTGTTTACAGTAACTTAAAAGATTCATCTCGGCCAAAAAATGGAATTAAATCGTTAACAGTTTCGTGCGATTATTGTTTACAACTTTCGACGTGGCTTAACTTAGCAACAGTGCATCGATGAACTTAATTCAATTTGGCGATGAAGCTCCATCAAGGACCAGTGTTTATCGATGGTATGGTGAATTCAATCGAGTTCGTAGTTCGCTCCAAGACGAATTTTGTGAAGGTCGTCCATAATCAGTTGTTGTTCCGGAAACCATCGTCATGTGAACTATCTTGAGATTCAGACAACCTTAGGCATTAGTGGGACCAGCATATATTCAATATTGTATGAACATTTGACCTTCAAAAAAATTTGTTCGCGTTGGATCCCACACAATTTGTCAATCGTTCAAAAAATGGCTCGTGTCGATTGGTCGAAATAAATGCTCAAAAAATACGATCGTGGTGCTTTGAAACACGTCTATGACATAGTGACAGGTGACGAATCGTGGATTTACGCGTATGAGCCCGAAAGTAAACAGCAGTCGACTGTATGGGTGTTTCAAGATGAGCCAAATACAATAAAAGTTCTTCGCGCACGAAGCACTTTCGGAAAAACTGGACATGTCGCAAACGTACCACTAGAAAAACGCAGAACAGTCAATTCTGAGTGGTACACAATCATTTGTTTGCCAGTTATCTTCCAAGAAATGAGAAAATCCAACCGCCGAAGACGGATTACTCTTCATCACGACTATGCGAGCTCTCACACATCAGCTCAAACAACTGCATTTTTGAGCACTCAAAACGTCGATGTGATGAGTCATCCGCCGTACAGTCCTGACTTGGCACCGAATGACTTCTTTTTAGTCCCGTACGTAACAAATAAACTGAGAGGTCAACGTTATTCGACACCTGAAGTAGCGGTTGATGCGTTCAGAATGCAAGTTTTGGAGATACCTCAGAGTGGCAAACGTGCTTCGACAATTGGTTCAAAAGCATGCAGAAGTGTATATATCTTCATGGAAAATATTTTGAAAAACAATAAAGCGATTTTCGATGATTAATATTTGTTTTTGTTCTCTAATCCCGAAATATAAAAGGCAACCCTCGTATACCGATTGTACGAAGAGATCCTAGAGTACAAGTTGGATGTGTAAAATAATAGTCCAACCACAAATGTTATCACTTATTGAAGTGATTTCTTTTTGATATTGAAGTTACATTAATTAGGAACAGATAAATTGTATGATGTGTTAGAACCTGTTACAGAGCTGTTTTTGGCCAAAAAAATCTCCATATGTGTTTAACTCAATCTAAATAAAATGCAAGTTCTAGCCTCTTTTTGAAAATTTTTGGATAAGTTTCTTAATTTTTATAACAAAAAGGCAAGCTAATTTTTATTTAATAAATGTTCAAACAGAGAGGTAAACTGAAACAATAACTAGTTCTCCTATTGCAAGAAAAGGCATAAATAAGTGCTTCATAGAAGTTCAAAAAAAGCTCAACTTGAGCCATAATTTAGACGTATTATTAAAGATTCTACAAAATTACTTAAAACAGAGTGAAATATTTTCTTGATGGTTTGGTTTAATAAAAAAAAAATCGACCCGATTTAAATTCACTTCTTTATTTTAAACCATATTTTTTTTAATTTCAAAGATTTTTGTAAAATACAATATTAACTTAATTTTAATAAATAAAAACGGTCTAGTGGTCAAATTAAAAAATATGATTATGGATTTTTATAGCCTGCTGAAGTTTGAATATGTAAAAAAAGGGCAGTCCGATTCTGCGGGCCATGGCATAAATGACAACAACCAACAAACCCAATTGCAGTCGATCTTTAAATCCTTCAAAAAATCGATACAGTATCCAAATAGATGCGGGCACGGCTCACCTCGCCTCATTTTTTTTTACATTTGTGGTAATGTCGATGTTTATTTATATTTAAATAATATCTGTTACGTTACGTAGGCTATGAGGCTGTTATCAAAATCAAACATAAGCATTTTAAGTGTCTTCGTGATTCTGACGCAGCTGTAAAGAACAGATGCATGCAAAGGCAGATGGACTTTAGCTGGGTAACATCCTTACTTTTATCCTTATTGGTTCACTATATACCTTGCGATAACCAGACTCGAAACTTTTTGGATCCATTCGGCCCTTAGGGCCGCCGTCTTGCGTTTTAGCGTCTTCGAACGGAGCCCAAATATTTTTCCCTAAAAAATTGTTGACTTATTGACTTTTTGTGATGCATTAAGTTTCTTAAAAAAAAAATAGTATATGAATAAATGTATTTTTAACAACATTAACATTTTATATACAGGATGGCTAGACGAAAACGCACCAGAGCTATTATTAGAAACTGCGTTAACATTTTAGACAAATGCTAGAATTAATTCATTATTTATTGAAGGGGGACATCTTTTTATCATATCCTCAACTGTCATACATCATTCTCCCCCCACCCCCCCGCCACTCTAATCAAGATAATTTAAATATAGTCTCTCATCTGACTGCAAAAAGTCGTCTTTCTTCTTGCCGTTTGTACTTGGGTACAGGGGAGTGGGTGAACAACATGTACTATGTTCCGGTTGTGGGAACTGTCGTGTGACCTGTCAAAATCAAAACAAAGTTGCTTATCGATGAATGTTTATCTTTTTTGCTGGCAATGAAATAGATGCTTTTAGATGTCAGTAAGAATAACAAAATTCCTTTGCAAGCATTTTATGTCGTCCGGTTTTGCTACTTCCGGTGTAGGGATTTCGTCCACGTGACCGGATATTTATCTTTTTCAGTAAAATTCGGGATGTAACTTAAAAGCGTTTTTTCTGAAACTAGGATGATATTGCAAGCCTTTTATGTGTCGGCGAAAAGGTTGATACGCAACCTGGCGAAAAGTTATCTGTTTTTTAAAATTGGTGTAAAATTGAAACCAAAAGTCGAAAACTGGTTTAATTGCTCTCAAAATGTTTGTATAACTCTCAAATAAGAGTATTGCTCTTGCAAGCATTTTTTTATTTAATATTCACTTTAGGTTTCCGAGAAAGAAAAGTAGTCGCCGTTATGGGAACAAATCGTAAAAAAGGTTAAATAGGGTAGAAATGCTGGTAAAAGCAATCAATGCTTTTATTTGTTGCTAGCCGGATAGAAAGATCCCTGGACAATAAGGAGTCCGCCTTGGGTGTTTTCATAAATATAGAAGGTGTTTTTGATAAAACCACCTTCCCAAAGATAATACACTCACTAACCAACAGGAATGTTCCACAAATGATTAGTGGGTGGATACATAACATGCTCTCAAAGCGAGCAGTAAACATAAGTGTAGAAGATGTGAATATAAGAGGCTTGGTTGCAAAGAGAAGGCATCAGGGAGGGGTTATATAATCTCTACTGTGGAATATGGTCCTCGACACCCTCATCAACCACCTCAATAATGACAGTTACTACACAATATCATATGCAGATGACCTAGTCATTCTGCAAACAGCGAATTTAGAGAACATACTCTGCGAAAGAATGCAAGTAGCTCTAAAAATTATAGGACAGTGGTGCAAGGACCATTCACTGTCTACCAATCCTAAGAAGACAGAAATGGTCCTTTTCAGAAGGAAAAGGATGAAAATGGAATTAAAACCTCTAGAACTCCTAAACACAAAACTAAACTTTGCAACAGAGGTGAAGTACCTAAGTCTCACCATTGACAGCAAATTAACATGGAACTCGCATTTAGAAAAGAGTTGAAAGAGCATAAAATGCTTACGAACAATGCCGCCGAACCGTGGAGCGCAGCTGGGGTTTCTTCCCCAGAGTCGTCGCATGGACTTACACGGCTATCATAAGACCTATGCTAACATACGGTGCAGTTGTCTGGGTACCAAAAACCCAAAAATTAACAGCTATCCGTAAACCAGAACAAATTCAAATAACAGCATGTCTCAACATAACAGGAGCCATGAAAACAACACCGACCAGAGCCATGGAAGTTATTCTTAGTCTCACTCCCCTTGATATTTAAATCAAGGAGGTTGCTCTGATGACAATGACACGCCTAAAAGATTTAGGGTCTGGTGAGGCGAGACGTCGCTTTTGGCAGGAGGCGCTCGATACGCTCCCACTGCTTCAAGCGAACATGGACTCCATCTCACCGAGATATATCTTCCACAAGCCATATAAAGTTATAATAGAACAAATAGAAGTGCCAGAAGTGACAGGTACCATTCATATCTACACCGACGGTTCTAAAACAAAACAAGGTTCAGGATGTGGAATATACTCCAGATTCTTAAACCCAAACATAAAATGGGCTGTAAGCAATAGTGCCAGTGTAGTTCAAACAGAGCTAACGGGGATTCTCATAGCAGCAAAAGAAATAATCAGAAACAGTATCACTGGAAGAACATGCTCATCTATACAAATAGCAGACAAGCACTACTCACCCTGAACAGACCATGAATTTACTCAGGGTTAGTACTAGAATGTCACGAAGCTATCCATGAACAATGTGGTCACCTTAAGATGGATCAAAGGACACGCCACATCGAAAGGTAACCGTCTTGCTGATTCACTAGCCAAGAAAGCAGCCAACCAAATAGTTTTTGGACCTGGCCCTTCTATTGGCCTGACAAAATCGGTAGTGATAGACCTAATTAAAGAACATTCCCTTGTGAAATTCAAGAAAATATGGGATGAAACAAGAAACTGCAGAGTTGCCAGGGAGCTCCTAAGTTATCCTGACAACACTGCAGCAAACAAATACTTGACTATGACTAGACAGAATCTGCGCCTAGTCACAGGCATTCTGACTGGTCATTTCCAAGTACGGAAGTATCTCCCTATCATGGGGCTGTCAGAATGCGCACTCCGTAGAGGGTGCTAACAAGAAGATGAGACCATCGAGCATATCCTTTACGATTGCTCGACGCTCTCATTTATTAGAAGATTTGTGTTTGGCGAATACCGGCTAATATCGGCCGATATAAGAGAAGCATCTCTTGGCGACGTTGTCAACTATATTAAATCTGTAGGCTGGCTCACGAGCTAGGAGGTGCCTATCATATCATCTTAGGAGGATGCACAATGGGCCTAATGAGGCCTAAGTGCCGTAGGGGTAACCCACCCTCTACACAGATACAAAATACTTTTATTTGAGTCATGCAAACATATTGAGAGCAATTAAACCATTTTTCGACTTTTCGATTTTATATCTATTTTACAAAACAGGTCACTTTTCGCTAGGATACAATTTTTTTGCATATCAATCCTTGCAATAGTATCTGAAATTCAGAAAAAACGCATTTAAGATATATCCCGAATTTCGTCGAAAAAGGTAAATATCCGGTCACGTGGCCGAAATTCCTACACCGGAAGTAGCAAAACCGGTCTACAGAAAGTGCTTGCAGTGGGATTTTTATATTATCATTGACGTCTAGAAGCATATATTTCATTGGCAGCAAAAAAGGAAAACATCCAACTTTACTTTAAATTTGACAGATCTTACGTCAGCTCCCACATAGTACACGTTGTTCCACTTTTTGCATCCAGATGGGAAACTAATAAGGAGAGTACCAAGTATGACACATCATTAAAAAGGTAATTATATGGAGAATTCAGCAATATGACTATTCATTTCGTATGACACTTCATTTGAAAGCTAATTCTATTAATAATTTAATCCACAACCCAAAAAAATCGATAATTGAATGAAACAAGAACATAAATAATTGAAAAAGTTAAAAATACTTTTAAATGATACAGTGATGTCCTAAAGTAACGGATAAATTATTTTTCGACCTAATTAATGATTAGAACACAAAAACTGAAATAGGTAATTTTTATTTAAAATCTGAAATTTACCCGTCAGGTCAACGAGGGAGTAACAACCGTGAATCAAAAAATTACAGAGGTATGATACTTAACCGACGAAATCTCGTCCAGTTCGCGCATGACGTAATGTAGTATGGAATCTAATTGGTTCTGATGAGATTGCAATTTATTTTCGGGCACTGTTTTCTATTAACTGATACCTTAAATTCAGTGTGACGTAATATCAATCTGCGTAATATCTTACCTTCTTTTTATAGTATCAAGGGAAACAGCCCTCTTAATTTTTTAAATAAATAGAGGGGTCATGTGCCACTGCATTTTAAAGTGTTTTCAATTATCTATTGAGCAACCTATTGGATTTTAACTTTTAAACATTATAAGAAAGTATAAATTAAAATACTTAACACATTTTATTAGCTTAACTATAAACTTTTTAATAAAATACGATCTTTTAATATCTTAAGTTTTTTGAAGTTTCTTGTTTATTTTTAAGTTTATAAACTATAATAGCTGCAACGTATTCTTATGGTGAACAGACTGTTTAGGTTCCGAACAGTACAGTTTGTTCACCGTAAAAATACGTTGCAACTATTATAGTTGTAAACTTAACAAGAAACTCAAAACTGTATGGGTGCCGAATTAAGATGGATCAAAGGTCACGCTCTACTATTGGACTGTCAACATCGGTAGTGACAGACCTATTTAAAGAACATTCCCTTGTGAAATTCAAGGAAAGATAGGATAAAACAAGGAACTGCAGAGTTGAGAGAGAGCTTTTATGGTATCCTAGCAACACTACAGCAAACAAATACTTAACTATGACCAGACAGATTCTGCGCCTGATCTCAGGCATTCTGACTGATCATTACAAAGTACGACTGTCAAAATCCGCATTCTGCAGGGGGTGCGAACAAGAAGATGAGACCATCGACCATATCCTCTACGATTGCCCATTTATTAAAATATTCGTGTTCGGCGAGCATCGGCTAACACCGGTCGATATAAGAAAAGCACCTCTTGGTGACATTGTCAACTACATTAAATCTGTAGGCTTGCTCACGAACTAGGAGATGCCTATTATCTTCGGACGATGTACAATTGGCCGTGAGTTCACCCGCCCTCCACACGTTACAAATACAGATACAGTATAGTTGCCGAATCATAAGACATTTACAAGAATTGAAAGACGTCTTCGTGAATGTGGACGATTTAAACCATTCACTGTGAATTGTAAACGGCCTCACGTAATTCGTAATCCACAAATGGAAGAAGTTCTAGATACTGTAGAAAAACATCCTGAAAAAAATACTTGTGGTTTGTATCGTGAAATGGGAGTTTCAAAAGATGTAGCCCACAGGGTTATTAAAGAGCAACTTCTGCGTCTGTATCAGTGTAAAATTTATCGATGTCTATACGAGAAGAGTTATGACAAATTCACACAACGATAAACTATATCCCAACCTTTTGGATACACTTTGTACAATATATTATACATTTGAATGACATTAATGATTTATTCAATCAATAAAAAATAAATGTGTCAATGACAATCATTTCGTATGATTCTCACAATAGTTGTGTGTACGTTTACGTGAATATTCATGAATGAAAATATTGGCCAATAGACAGATCGAAGCTTATTATAAATAAAGAAATATGCATATTGGGAATCGAACGTAATAAATAAATCTCGTAATCAACGGTGTGGCGGCGGTTTAATGAAATTCAGAATTCAGCTGTTAAGTTACTTGTTCATCTGCCCATCTCATCGAAACGTTCAACTTTCATACTTCTCAGAATATGTTACGGCTATACGGCAACGGATATGGCTACGTTCATACCTACGGCTCCTTAAAAGTAACTCACAATCCATATAAAATATTACTCTTATTCTCATTATAGTCACTCACTTTCACCTTACAATTAAAAATATCAACCACGAACACAGACAATATGGTCTTCCATAATTTTTCAGATTTTTAAAAGGCTACCATCGCACATTTTGTGCCCTAAAAGGCAATCTAAAAAACAATAACCTATATTATTTGGACACTTTCACAAACGATTTTTTTTGTAATTAATTAGAAAAAAACCGTTTAATACATATATATTAGATACATTATACTTCAACCGTTAGATTGAGGGTGGGTTTATTAGCGCACTAGTGCACGGTTGAGTCTTTAGCTGTATTATAGCTGTTATAGCCGGCTATTGTAACAGACGAATTATTTGGCTGTTAAATAAATAGTTAAAATATTATTGACACATGATTGACACATAAAATTAAATAAAAAATGACGGTGTATTTAATATTAACAATATATGGTTCGAATATTTTGTTAAAAAGTGACAAAAAGATGAAATTTGATAAAATCGAAATTACGTCTTATGCTAATTTTCCATTTTAAAAACAATTTCAAAACGCATGAAAATTTTCTATGAAAATAATATTTTCTCGCCCTGTTTATCTGATATTACTTTAGTTTGTGTTTTATTGTAAATAACATATTCTAGAGGGTGTTTCCGCTAAAAATTTTATGAGAATCATGAGTAGGGCGAGGCAGAACAAAGAGAGCCAAATAAAAATCTAGTCTAGGAACGTTCACTGGCACTGGCGGTATACAAATGTTAATGGTATCACAGAAGAAATTTCGATTTATACGTTGTTTGTACGAGTTTTGCAACTCCGACACTTAAACAAACAAACAAATTTTATTTCTTTGACTGAAATACCAGAACACCTTGCTGAAATCTAATTTGCTACCAACTTAATTTTGATCAGATTTTCAAAAAGATACGATGATCCATATTATAATTTAATGTCATGCTATTACCAAAAACGCATGACCTTTTTTAAAGAAGTTACAGACGATTTTCTCTGTTAATATTTCAAATTTTTGATGTGGAATGATCTGCGTGCGCCAATGAAATGATAAGAGCACGGCAGAGGGCAGCTGTCACTTCTTGGCAAAATTAATGATGTAGAGGTGGGGCAGTATTGAAGAAGTTTTATTCTAACAGGAGCCTTCCAATCGTATATATTTTCGGAATACGTATAATTATCTGATAATTTACGAAAATATAATTATACGTTTAGCGGCAAGACAGGTTTATTTATTCTGTTATTTATAAGTGTGCAAAAATCTAATCAAGTTGCTACTCCCCCGAACGTATGTCACACATAGACGGACTATTACTGAAAATATATTTACAAAAGAGGTTATTTTTTCATAAATATTTCTTATAAATTAGTTGAATTTTCGCTGGACCTATGTGTATATATTAATTAATTTGGAATCTCTACAGGGTGGCCAGACAAAAACCTACCAGAATCATGTCCTCTAAATAATCTTAGAAATTTACAAGTGTTCGTTTATTATGCTATAAAACAATAACGAATTTGGTTAACATTCTCTGTGGTCAACCTTTTTGCACTATCAACTATACAGTAAGAACTAATAACTAATAATAATAATAATAATTAATATTATTTGCCGTAGCGCTCCGGGGCGACTTAAAAATGATTGATGGTGCAATTTGACTTACAGGTGAGGAAAACCCGGAAAACCCCACCCACTGATGAAACAATTATCGACCTAACTAATGATTCAAAGAGAAAATACTTTAACAAGTCGATTTATAATTTTAAATTTAAAATTTTTATGGTAACAACTTTACTCCTCAGGTCACCACCTTGAACGAGAAACCACCCCTATCAAATTTTGAATTGAATAGATTGGACATGTGACACCGCAATTTAAAGGGTTTTTAATTATCTAGTCAGCAACCTATAGCGTTTTTAAATATTTGGACATTCCTGTAAAAAAAAACAAATTTTAAAATTCTAAATCCATTTTAATATTTTACATAAATTTATACGTAAATAATTCAGAGCATGTTGGGTGTATATTAGTATAATAGGATTTCAGTAAAAAAGAATAGTTTTTTGAGCCTGCTTCGTTTGTGTGAATAAATTTTAGTTATTTATCATTGATTTACAAATTTAGTATTTTAAGTATTTCATTGGCCTAAAGAATTTATCAATTAATATTAACTGGAGTTGATGAAAAAATAGGAATACAGCGAAATATGTAGAATCTTTAATAATAAGTATCCAAAGCGTCATATTTCTTAGTCCACAGTGAGAAGAGTACATCAAAAATACCTCCAGTATGGACTGGTCATATATATAACCATATCCTACAGGTATCGATACTCGACACTCGATACTTTTAGAAAACAATCAATATCTGCTAAAATAATAATTAAGAATAAAAAGTCAGAGCTTCGCACCTAGTGGGATCATTGTGTAATCCCATCCCATGAAGGTGTTTCAGCAAGCAGTGCCTCGTTGGTAATCCCACAATGATGGATATCTGAGGCCTTATGAGTTGTAATGCCTCAGTAGCCATGCGTGGGTTTGGTCCCCTTAGCATAAGCTTACTGATTATGTGCCCTCTTATCTGTTGCAAATGAATTTGGTGTTTTGTGGTTATCAACCTGTTCACTGCTTGTCGAGCAGAGGTTTTGATTATCCCAAATACAGGTTGGGGTCCTGTGAATGGTAGTTCTGATCCTACTTTGGCGAGTTCATCAACCTTTTCATTTCCTTGGATACCTTTGTACCCTGGTACTCACGCTAGTTTTACCTTATTATGAGTTGCCAGATCATTTAGTATTCCAAGACTGTTCCAGATAAGCTTTAACTTGATTCTGTTTAACCTTTAAGGCTGCTTAGCTATCTGAGGGAATTAGGATGGTTTGTTTTTTGTACTTCCTTCTTAAATTATCTCGTTCTGTTTGAAACAAGTACCTTTAAGGTTGCTTGGTTATCGGAGAGAATTAAGATGGTTTGCTTTTTGTACTTCCTTCTTGAATTATCTCGTACACACAATTCGATTGCATGTATGAAATATAATTTTGTTTTTTCAGTCGCATTTGGGTTTAACTCCATATACGCCAGAGATTGTTTCCTTGTTAGTTTTATTTCCATTCGTATACCATACGAGGCCGCTAAGCAAGTATTTCTTTGCCTCCTTATTTACCTCGTTCCAGTTGCAGTTGACCTGGAACAGTCTGTTGAAGGTTAGACGGGGTGTCATGTGATCTGATCCCATGTTTAATATAGGATCATTTACTTCATGTGTTATTCTGGTGTTTTATATGTCCCAGTGGGTTCCAGTTGTTGGAGATGTCCGTCTGCATGCACTCATTCTGGCCTCCCCCTTTATAGCTAGGTTAAGGGGTGGGAGGTTTAGAATGATTCCCAAGAGGCTGTCGATGTACTTCTCAGTGCTTCTTTTATATACAAAGGCATGCCAGCCTTTGTTATTTAGGCTTAGACCCATATATTTTACTTGGTTCGTTTTGTTAAGACTGATACGTGTATGGATATTTTGAATACACCCAACAGACTCATCGCCATGTTACGCAAATATAATGGGTTCTCTTACTCCTATTTAGAGATGGCACGATTTTGTTGTTAGCTTCATAAGAAGTATATACACTTTTATGAATGAGTAGTTGGGGATGTGATTGGTCAACGTGTTGGAATTGAATGGCCTGCCCGTTCTCTGGAAATGATTCAACTGTACTATTTTGCTAAATCTAAAATCAAAGACCTACTTCAACAAAGCAACTAACATAGATGAAAATCCCGAATAAGACATGATATTAATCAGATTACCTACCCCAGAAAAGTTACAAAAGGTTTTACTAAAATTTCAACAAGCAGACTGAACACATGCTTTAAATATCCCAACTTTTTTGAGACATCCTGTAGATATAAAGTGCTTCGAAATCAATTGAATCAATAATCTAGAAGATCATTGTAGAAATATTTTGGCTTAAAGTTTTTAGTTTTTAAACTCAAAAAATGTAAATGTGTTAGATAATTTCAAGAAAAATCGTGGAAGTATTTAAAAAAAGTAGTTCAAAAAAGCTTGGCAAGCACATCGCAATAGATTCTATTCTTAAGATGTATGTATCAATAAAAGTAAACTAAGTACAATTATTGGTGATATCAATGCAAGGTCAAGCTAGTACAGTTATTTTTTATGGTAAATGACTCAAGAGATCGTCGTGAGAGGTTAGTTAAGTAAGAAAATTTATTATTTGCAGTTATTTCAAAATGACTAAACCGTGTAGACATTTATTTAAGATTGATAATTCTCTCGTTTAGTTTTCGTATTGTGCAGTCTATCTTAGTAAAAAAAAGACTCACTGTTTAACTTTTAACCAATGGTAGATGGTGCATGGTAGGTGTTGCGTCGTCAGGAGACACGTTTACTACCTAATTGCGGTTGTTAAGAATTATTGCTGTATTAAATTTGAAGTAACACTTTTAAAAGTAGCAGTTTTAAATGCTATTATGCAGGTATTTCATTTATTATTTATTACCTTCGGTATATAATAACTGCTAATTGTAAATATAGCTGCAATTTTGATTTCTGGTTTGTAGCACATAAAATTAAACTATTAATATTTTCTTTTTTATTATGTGATGGAATTCCAATCCTCCTGACTTGGATAAAGGATGCTAGAAAAGAAGTCACAGGCATATTTATATGAAAATCCCTAAGGACAGAGTGAAGCATAAATTTTATAGGTTGTAGGTCCTGCTAGTTTTTAAAATATGTCTGTAATTATTTTTGATCGCCATTAAAAGCGTATTTTAAACAATGTTTATTGTATTGCGAAATGTTAATATTTGTTCACCTTAAAAGAAGTGCGTATAGTGTAAATTTTGATAACATTTTTCCCGTATACCTTCTGACAATTAAACAAATATGTTTATCTTCTTCAGGATACTTTAAGTTGATTTATTTGGCGTATAAACTTTAAAATAATACAGGCATTGTTGCGGATAAAAGTAAATATAGTTTTGGGATTATACAATGTCGGCAAAGGAACATTTCACAGGCTGGTTTTTTTTTGTAGAACAATTTTTGTAATTTTTATTCAAAAAAAAGAAAACATAGTATCAAGGAAGTAAAATAGATTTTAAACATTTAAAAACTGGTTCATATAATACAATAAAGATATTAGATATTGAGGATGATGCTAGAAGAACATTTTAGACGATCAAAATTAAATACTTTTATAGTATATTGTGCAACAAGTGCACAAAGTATTCTGCACGAGTAGCACACTATTCTTTTTTGTCATCACAAAGACTAAAACACAAATCAAATGATTTTTTTATAATATGATAAACTATAAGATCTATAAATATATATTTTTTTATGTTTTAGGGTTCATTCAGCTAAACTATTTTCATCTATTGAACACTTTCGGTTATACCTGAATTAGAACTTAAGTCTCATTTCAAATACAACACCCTATATATGATTAAATTTTTGGATTCTACTCAAGATTCTAGGTAGATTTTATGCATCATATCCTATATCTAAGTCTAAGCGTTTTTAATATAAAGACTTCAAAACCGTCGAAACAGTCTGACATTTTTATTTCAAGATTCTATAAATGCTAAAATAAAAAATTTAAATAATTTTATGTTGCCTAAAACATATTTTTAGGGATTAATTTTATGCGAATGTCATATGCTGTGCAGTAGCAAAATAACCGAAAAAGGCTTGGCAGACTCTCGATTCCATATTCATTAGTGTAGATACTTCCCCAACTTCGTCATCAGCTCTCCGGCTAATGTTACCATTGAACAAATCAATTTGTAACCTGTAATTTTTTTTCTAAATTATTTTTTTAGGGCACCTGGTATCTGGTAAGGCTTTTAACATGAGTATTTTATAGTGTGATTTAAAAATATCCCGACGGTTGGTGGAAGATGAGAAAAGCACATATATTTCTTTGTTATTTTAAATGTTGATTGAGCTGCATATTTTACTAGAAGATTCAAAGAATGTATAGGGCAAGGTACATAAAAAGTTCGGGAATTTTTATTCTCAGTTTACTAAGGTGTCCTTTGAGTCGGCAATGTCCGGTAAGGATATCTGTTACAATGCGTAGACTGTTTTTGTTCAGGCAGAATCAAGCTTCCGATTTTTTCTGATTATATTCACCTAGAAGTATCTTATCATGTCTTAGCCCCAAGAGATTGTTCCAATTATCGGTTATTCTACTGCCAAATTCTTTTTAATCTCTCGTAATATTGTCTATTGCTGATACAGCAGAACGACTCAGGTCCCACAAAGGGTGTTTGAGTCCCTTTTTTTTTCGAGACTGTCTGAAATCTCGTTACCCATACACAGTCATATCCCGGGACTGAAGCTCATTCATTCTTCCAGACATGTCCAAACCATTTTGAGCTGATTACGTAAGAGCTCAGCGCTTTGATAGCTGCTTGGCTATCGGACATGATGATAATCTCTTGTCTAGGGTAGTTTATCTCGATGTTAAACTGGATACACTTCTCAATAGTGTGAATTTTTGCCTGGAAAATGCTTGGGTATTTTCCCAAACTTTCAGAGTGCATGGTTCTAGGCCCATACACTCTTATTCCAATTCCTTTGGAACCATCTGTATACCACTAAATAGCATGTCTTTCGGTTGAAAGCACGATGAATTCTTGGCGCCATTTTTTCTTGCAGCCCAGCTCTGTGATTTTGAAGTTTTTTACGAAACTGTACTTCTTTCTTATTTCATCCTGGGGCATATCCCAAGTATCTTCGGTCCTGAAGGTAATAGACTTTGGTCCATTGCGGCTGTAGGACAGGTTCTCATTGCACCGGTAATGCAAACATAGGCTAGTCGTTAATAGGTAAACTAGTTCTGTTACATCAGGCTACAGCCCCGTAAGTGATCATTGGTCGGTCTCACAATTGTGTACGAGGTTGGGCTGAGAAATAATAGGCCTCGGAAGGAGTTGGCGGCGCTGGGAACAAATTTTTTTTCGTAAAAACTATCTTTCAAGTGACTTCTGTCAAATTTTCAGCGAGCTGCGTCTCTTAGTTTGTACTTGACAGTGATTGAAGGCAAACAGATTTTGCATTTTTACAAAAATGAATAATATCGAATATCGTGCAGTGATTAGATTCTTGTTTTTAAAAAAGAAAACGAACAATTAGATCAAAATCTAACTGGATGATGTGTATGGGGACTCTGCACCTTCGTTATCAACAATAAAATATTGAACTGCCGAATTTAAACGCGGTCGTACGATAATTTTTTATGATGAGCGTCGGCGTCAATGCCGGCTAAGAGAGGTCAACACACCAGAAGTGGTCGATAAAATCCATGGTATGGTTAATTGACGATCGACAGGTAAGAGTGTGTGAGATTGCTGTGGCTGTGAGCATCTCACGTGAACGAGTGGAGAATATATTGCACGAATATTTGGGAATGACGAAGCTCGTTGCCAGATGGGTGCCGCGTTTGCTCAATGCTGACAACAAGCGAAACCGTGTGACAACTTCAAAGGAGTGTTTGGCAATGTTTAACCACAATAAGAAGGACTTTTTGCGCCGTTTTGTAACCGTGGATGAAACATGGATTCCTCACAATACGCCAGTGGACGAAGGAACAGTCAAAGCAGTGGGTTTCTCAGGGCGAGTCTAAGCCAAAGAAAGCCAAGGTGGGTCTGTCTGCCAACAAAGTCATGGCCACAGTTTTTTGGGATGCGCACGGTATTATTCATATCAATTACCTTGAAAAGGGCAAAACCATCACCGGCGATTATTACTCATAGCTGTTGGACCGATTCGACGACGCTTTGAAGCAAAAATTACCGCATTTAGTGAAGAAGAAAGTGCTCTTCCACCAGGACAACGCACCGGCGCACAAATGTGCAGTCGCAATGGCAAAACTGTATGAATTGCGTTACGAATTGGTTCCACATCCGCCATACTCCCCAGATTTGGCGCCCAGCGACTATTATCTGTTTCCAGACTTGAAAAAATGGCTCGGTGGTAAGAGATTTGAGTCGAATGGGGAGGTCATCGCTGCGACAGAGGCCTATTTTAAGGACTTCGAGAAATCGTATTATTCAAAGGGCATCGTAAAATTGGAGAATCGTTGGACAAAGTGTATAGAGCTTAAAGGGGACTATGTTGAGAAATAAAATGAGTTTTGCCAAAAAAAGTTGTGTTTTCTTGCCTAGGCCGATTATTTTTCAGCCCAGCCTCGTACATTAATCGCAATGTGTTCTGGTTTTGTTTTCCTTGGCTACTAATGTAGTTTCCGTGGGGCTTATACTAAGTCCCAACTCATCGCACCATCTTTTGGTGCATTCTAGTCCTCTTTGGACTATATCACACAAACTTGCCTCTAGCAAATATGCATGTCGTCGGCATAACCTTGACAGATTATGCCGAGGTCAGTCAATCTGCAGAGAAGTTCGTATACGCTCCACATTAGTGGGGATAGAACTCCTCCTTGTGAACATCCTCTGGTTATGCAGATGAAGATGGTGCCCTGTCCTATCTGTGTCTCTGCAGTTCTCGTAGATAGCAGCTGAACTATTTATCTGAATGTGGTGCTATCTTCTCTTCTGTATGCAAGAGCTCTTTTAACAGATTAGTATGGCGTATTGTCAAAGGCTCCTTTTATGTCTAGGAAGGCACACACAACCGTTTCTTTGTTTGTCAGTGCATCCTGGAGTTCGTCAGTAAGCTGTACCAGAGCAGTTTCTGTAGATTTTCCTGCTCGGTACATGCGTGTTGGCTGTGGTGGCACCCTCTACTTCTGTTTGATATAATTATCAAAAGAATTATTCATTGTTTCTAATGCAAAGGATGTGCGGATCAAAGGTTAGAAAAATTTAGGATGTGTGGTATCCTTTTTTCCTACTTTTGAAATAAAAGTGACTCTGGCCCTTCTCCATAATTCGGGTATATATCAGTAATCTGGCACAATCCTAAAAAATGTCCTCCAAGTCATTATAACATTTACAAATTGAATTATGATTGATAACTGCTCTTTGTGCACAACCTCAGAGATACTGTGCAGTATGATTCAAAAGTACGGATTTCTGCAGAAAGTTGCCATTCTCATTATTGTGATCGTATAGTGTACTTGATGATCCTCTTAGTGTTGTATTTTGTTTTGAAAAAACTGTATGTTATGAAAGCTATTCTTTGTTAAACAGATGCACGTATTGTTTTACACTTCCGTAAAGTTGTTTGTCGATTGTTATGTGTTCTCAGAGATTTGGCAAGCTCCTTCCACTTCACAATATTCTTGTTGTGTTGAAAATATTTTTGTATGGATATTTAATGTTCTGTCAACCATTTTTGACAGTTTTTTTGTCTTTTAGCTGACTGCCTTCATGGGGCAACGCCGCCTCCGGGTTATGCCACCCTGGGGCCTCGCCCCGGCTGTCCCTCTTAGAGTCAGCTCTGGTGTCGAATGATCGTGTAAAATAATATTTTCGCACTATTTAATGATATGTATAGAATTGCCTACTTTAAATTTTACAAAATACGGAATATGTGATTTTGTGTATTGATCGTCGAAACTTATTTTTTCTAAATTGCTCTCAAATGTGGCAAGCCGAGAGTACCATTATATAATTTGTGTAAATGCGGTTATAGTTTCGTGACATATGAAACGTAATTTTACGTATATTTAGATAAAATAGTAAGAAATTAATTTGAGTGCGGTAAACTAGCTCGTCTGCTCGCTCTGTTGGAAACCGGAAGTCTTCTAGATCATCCAACTGTAATATGGTCATTAACAATGGCGTTTCAAATACATTATATAATAGAATAGTCGTTTTGCTTTTACTTTGGGAAAAGTATCAATATAAGAAAGATTTAAATAAATTATTATTTCTAGAAATAGTCTAACAGTATCGAGGGATATAAGTAACCTGTATCCTAAGTGATCTGATGGTAAATCGAGAAATTTTGATTGAATCAATGACTACCTTGTTTTTTAAAAGACTTTTTCTGGGACATCTATACAACTAAAATGAGCCATAGTTTTATAAATTGTTAATTACTGATAACTCACGTTTGCCACAATAATGCCCAAGGACTAAGGAGTATGGAAACCAAAGCTAGTAAAAGACGCAGAAAAGGACACAAGCATCAAGATACTATTAATATATTACAATAAAACATATTACATAAATGTCTGCTAAAAATTGTGAAACGAACAAAAACTTAAAGTAATTTAATGAAAAAGGCCGTTTTTAGTGATTTTCATGTCAACTTAAGTATCAGTTCTGTCAATATGGGTCAGTGACATTGTTTTAGGGTTACTACCAAAGTTATTAATATTACTTTTAGCCAACTAATGGCATCAATTTATTCACGTGGGATACGGGTATTATTGAAGACTGTAGATAAAAAAAAATAACACTTCGTAAATACGATATTTAATTAATAAAATGTAAAAAAATATATACTCTTTCAACGACTTAAATAATGGCATCGATAAAGTAGGAAATAATAATTACAATAAACACTTTTTTTATTTAATACTACCTGCTTCATCATTTCTTTTCGAGTAGGTAGTAAGAGAACTAAGAAAAGAGTAACCTCCTTTTAAAATTAATTATCTCGCATTAAGATATATTCATCGATTAAAAGTACTTAACATCTTAGTCATATTGCATAATTTCCTGCACTGGAACTGCCACTTTTAAGTGATTTTCAATGCAATCAAATTTTATAGACGAACAGATTTGCTATCACCGTAAACTCTTCAGTTTATTGAGCCGTTTGCCATCTTCCTTTTAACCCAATTGAAAGATTAATGCTCGATTAACATCTAATAATTTCTTCAGAGCGTGCGTTGGCGTAAATTTAAATTCTAGGATATCTTTGGCACCGCTTCCAAAACTTTTATTCGAAGATGTAATGACAAGAAGTGGGTCACGTCGTTCCATATGACTTTCTAAATTTAGGTTGGTTGTATTGAAGGCAGCGAAAAATGCACCTCAATGATAACAAATAAAAACAGGTGGATGCAATCAATGTACCTATATCCTATATCGAAACAAAATGCAATGGCGGTGCTTTGGGAAGACTGGAGGATAAAAAGCAACACGGTACGGATACATTTGTGCTTTTTTTAAATTCTAAAGTAAAAACGATTAAAACCGTAGATTAAGATAAGACAGACAGATCTGATTAATGTTTGAAATAAAATTTCCAGTGGGAACTGGTGTAATTTTTTGATGCTATTGACATTATGGACGGAAGAAGTTTTTACGGTTCTATTATTCGGCTTAGAGGATGTAATAAACGAAAAAACTCATGGACATGAATATTCATATTTTTGAATATTTTTCTCATCTACTTCTTGAGATGCATCATATAATATGTATGCGTATAATCTGTTGTCATAATTAGGTTTTTGACCTCACCTGAGATGCTCGTTGACTCGTGATGACCTTTAAATTATTTAATGTAATTACAGTTCTGGGAATATACATATGTTTTAATTATTTATTTTCTCGCATTCTTATGTACCAGAAACAATTTTATATAAAAAAAAGTTTCCGAGCATCACATATACCATATAATAAACCCGGTAGAATATTATCTACCTGCCCAAACCAGCGTGTTAAACGGTGAAGCGTTTAATTATAAGGATAGTCTACATGTCATAATAGATTAAATCTATGGTAAAACTTTTAATTTAGCTGTTTGTCTTAAAGGTAGCTCTTCTCCGCGTTTTTATTGTTCATTTAAGTATTTGACGAAAGCAGAGTAGGTGGGAACAGTTCAAAGAGCCCGCCATTTTCTTAGGCCGTCCCTCCCACCCACTACTTGTTAATTACACGCAAACCTTCATTAAATATTTCGTGTGTACCGATTATGCTAAACTAAACACCATAATACCTACTAACTAAAACTAACTAATAGTTATAATAAATTAATATTTCTATTTACGAGGACGAGTTGCTGAACAGCTCGTAGGTCGACTCCTAATTGGCGACATAGCGTTCCAAATTTAATGTTAAATGCTTTCTAATATCGTATGTCAAATTTCAAATCGGCCTGTTGATTAGTTTTTCCTGATGGTGTCCGTGGGTCAGATTAGATGCATTTATGATATACATGGTTTTAAAGTTGAAAAATGGCTACTTTTAAAAATGCTGAACTTCTTAGCAGAGTACATACTCGTACTTTGACTATAGGCATCTAATCCATATTTTTTTTTAACAGAATTTAAAATCATTAAGAACGGAAAATACTAAATTACACATACATCTCTTTATGAAAAAAATAGTAGTGGCTGCAACAAGAGTGAATACGAACAATCCACTCGAGTTGTACAGTTTATTTTTTTACGACCCACTAACGAAAATCTACAAATTTTAATAGTTATTTATGCAACAAGTGCAAAAAGTGTTGTCAATTTCACGTCGCGTGCAATAAACACTTTTTGCACGAGTTGCATACAATATTTTTTCTACGTTCATGCAAAAACCAAAAAATGTTTTATAGAAATGCAGTTGTATTATCCAAATCATAGTAGCCGTGATCGTATACCTTTGTTTGAGGCATTTATTTACGTTTGTGTTTATAATTTGTAGTGACATTTTTAATAAAATACATTTTTTTATTAATTTATTTATTAAATGATTGAAAATAATATAAAATATGCAATTGGTTTTAAAACGTAACCCAGAAAATGAAAATGAACTAAATATTTGGCGTTGATTTGAATATTTATGTTTGTCATGATCATAAAACGCTGTAGTAAAATGACAGATGAGTGCAATAAAATTTTTATTGCACTAGTGCAATAAAGAGCCAGTTTTTTCACTAAATATAGTTCAATAAAGTTTTGTTTTTTGCATGAACGTAGAAAAAAATTGTTTAGGCCAATAAAATAACCAGTTTGAAAATAATTTTTGACTTTTACTAATTTATAAAATAAAATAAACTTGAAAAATATAAAAGATTTTATTGAAATAGTCTTCTATGAGATTTGAACCCCATACCTTCAGCATAATGAGTAAGTATGCTAGTCCCGGCTCTATCGACACACTTAACTTTTTATTTTTAATACTCATAATTAAATTGATTTTATTAAAATTTATGATTTGTTTGTAAATACAGACGATTATAATAGCAATAATAGCAATTTACAGATTCTTCCAAGTAGAAAGAACACTTCTTCAATTACCCTAAAACATGAAAGATCTATTAACAAAATACTTCAAATAAATTGATTTTCTAAACACTTATTCAACATAGTACTCTCCAAACAGATCATAACCCTGCCCTAGAGGTTAATGCGGTTAATACTAAATAATAAAAACAAACATATCTTTGATCTTGTTAATAAGATCACTTATTTGAAGTTTCTATTAGGATTTGGCGACAATCTATAATCTAGAGAAGAAGGGAGTGCATTAATTTAATTTGAAGAACGTAGTACAGGTTCAAGAGGTAGATATTTTATTTATACCTCATCCTTCATTGCTTATTTGTAGTTAAAATGAAAATTTTAATACATCTGATCGGCACAATAAAAGTTTTCGTTTAAATTTAATCATATTTTCACGCTTTTTACTGTAATAAACATTTTTTTTGACAGATAAGTCAGACTTTATTTATTCATGACCGTATGGTATGTATTTTAATTTATTCGGAATTTTGTATTAGTATATATTAAAATTTTACAGTTATATAAGAATGGCGAGTACATTAGAAAATATTACAAGCACAAGTACGCGTAAACGACCTAGTGGGCGGGCATAAAGCATTATCTTTATAAGAAAAGAATATCGTACTTAATGTATTTAATACTTCGAAAAGACTTTGTTTCACTTTCTGTGGATGAAATAGCCACTAAATGTGAGTCCTATACTGGAATATCTAAACGGCAGTGTACATATAACATTATTAAAGAAGATACAGTTATTGGAGAAGTTCACATCCGAAAAAGCCCCCAGGAATAAACAAGACCTTTATTGAAACTTGGGTAAAGAATGTAATACGGCAAATAGTACATTCTTTTTCTTTCGAAATGAAATTCCTACACTTCAAAAATTACACTCAAAAATAGAAAGTAGCCCTACTCTTCCAAATATATCATATTTTTGTCTGCAAAAAATATTACATTTATATTTTATTTAGATGAAACATGGGTTAATGCTGGATAGACAGTAACAAAAAATTGGCAAGATTTCTCTATCAAAACTAAAAAACAAACTTTTATTGAAGGGGTCTCTTGTGGATTAAAAAAAATCAAGTTCCTTTTGCTATTTTTTTTTTTTCAGGAAATCAATAAAACTGTGTAAGGCAAATTTTAATTCAAAAATTTTATTAAAATTTGTTTTTTCTTTGTAATATAGGGATATATTCGTTCGTAACATGCGTAATACAAAATTAAAAACAAACTCCTTACATGCAAAAAAAATAGTTTCATCAATTTTGAGAAAATTGGCACTTAGAACGTTTGAAATTTCCATTCTTCATTTATTGGTTCAATTTAATTCGTTCAATGTTAAAGTGCAACTATTTTGTCAGAAGCATAATAAAGTTTATTTTTTAAATAATATAACTTTTTCATTCAAAATTTAATCTACGAAGTGCTTATATACCATTTTATCAAAACTTATATTGCAAAGTACGCTTATGGAATGTGACGTTATATCCCCACTTTTACTTCACTCCTCTTTTATTCAGACTATAGCATAATATAAATATGTGGTTCATCTAGGACTGTTCTTGCTAGTATAACTATAACAAATAAATGTATATTTTCAGATTACTATACTGGTGTCTTTTTTGCAGCTATCATAATGTAATAAAATTTTACAAGTTATCATAAGGTATTAATAAATGAAACAAATAACATAAACTCGGTAAATTGTGCCTTTGAAATGAGAAAGCACTCAAAACTAACATCAAATCTCCATAATAATTTTGACAAATAAATTTAAATGTCCATTTTCTTTTATTCAGTTCTCAGCATGATGGGAAATGTGTTTTCTGTTCGGTTACAAGTATTCAAAGATTCATTCGAAACGAAATCAAACAAAGAGTTTATTAGAAAAGTAAATATAACACCTAAATGTTTACATAAATACAGTTAGTTCATTATGGAGAAGAATTCTTACTGGCTGTCATCATTGACATTAGGCATTACTAAGTGGTAGACCTGCAAGACCAAGACGAGATGGAATATTGTTTCACAAATATGTGTTTAATTTTTACTTTTGTTGTAACTGTCTTGTATTCGACTCTGTTGAAACAATCGCGAAATCAAAATGGTGATAAAACATGAAGCATTTTTTAAATGAAAAATACAATTTAATACGCTTTCTATTTCACATTCTCTTCTTTTTTTTAACTTTTAATCTTAAATCTGTAAAATGCGATATTAGTTATTCATCGCCATGTTCATCTAGACCTCGAAATAAAATATTTGACGAGATAAGTTGTCATCTAGTTGTGATGTGCCATACAAATAAATGCAAAGCGATGCAATGCAATGCACTGAAATGAAATCGCATACAATTCAGGAGAGTGAATGGTTGGTTCGGAAGCGCTTGGCAAATATTGGCCAGCGATTTGTGGCCAGACAACGGGACTTAAATTTTCAGTATTGATCACAATTTAAAGAGCCGATTACTAGCGTTCGTGACATTGAATTCTACGGTTCATAAGAGATTTCCTGTCAGGTCGCGTCTGAGATTTCGGTTGCTACGTTTACACGTATCTGTCAGTTTTCGATTCACATCTTTCGATTTAATTTGATTTATTTAATAGTTTTCCATTTTTGATAGATTCTTATAAAACTTCATCTTAATGAACCTTTCAGGAATCTTTTTTTAGTACAAGAAAGTAGCTTACCTCGCTAAACTCCTAATGCTATTCGAGAATACGACGATGATGGTTCTTATAACAGAACAATTTTTTGATTTGATGATTTGATTCACATTTCTGTGTACATAAGGGTGCGTTTAACAGCATTATTCTTTTAAATGGTCATATAATATTAATAAAAAAGAAAGGTGATAAAATCTGAAATAAATCAAAAAACTAAAGTATGCAATTTTGGAAATGTGAAAATATAATCCCCAATTCTCCAAATTATAAACAATTAGAAATAACCGAAACGAACGAGGGCCCACTGCCTGAACGAGGGCGCACTGCTTGAACGAGGGTACACTGCTTGAACCAGGGTACACTGCTTGAACGAGAGCCTACCGGTCTTTGGACCGGTAGACCGACGGCCCAATCCGATACTGATTGGTGTTAGAATTTTTGGAAAATACTCCAGCCTCAGTGCCTTCCGCAGTCTGTATACCAGGTATATAGTGGTATTAAATTCTCGAATGGAGTATTATAAGAGTAACGTTTGTTTATGTGATCTGTTCTCACGTGTAGAACGTTCCCTGTCACTTTGTAAAACTTATGTGATCTGGTCTGTGATCTTCCTGTGAAGTGGTTTCAAGCCTATTGGTGCTTCCATTACTGTTGTGTGGATTGTTCTCATTGCCTCCGTTATTCGAAGACAGAGGAGTCTTGATATCTTGCTTATTCTCGTTATTGCCGCTCTTTGTTGTGACTTTGTCCATCACACCAAAGCTACGTAAATTATTATAGGTCTTATTATCATACTGTATGTCTAATATACCATACCTGGTTTTTTGTCCAAACGAGTATCCTGCCATCACTAGTGATGTTACCGTTTTCCTTGTTATTCCTTTCAAAGGTTGTTGATGTAAGTTTCTAGTCAATTGTAACCCCGAGATACTTTACTTCCCCCTTTAGTTGGACGTTTTCTCCTCGGAGGTATAGCGGTTCTAGTCCTTCTAACTAATTTTTAGTACTTCCTGTTCTATCAATTTTATTACTTTGTTTAGGACCTCTTGATGGAGACTATCTTCTAATGTAGACTGTCTTCGAATGCGAAGCCCTAACTGAGCCACGACCCAATCTTTTCGATCTTCAACCAAAATGAGAACTTCAAAACTTTTCAAACGAATGTTTATTTCAATTATTAATGAATTTGATGAAAAACCTACATACTGTTATAACGGATATGTTATAGCATTTTCCAGTTATGGAATTTTAAGATGTGGAAAGTGATTGTCGATGTAAACGTAGCCATTTATTGGATTTTTTTAATGAAACTGATCGCACAAAGTGAACTAATGGTATTAACGATGGGAACTGCGTGAGGGAAATTCTGGCTTGACGGAACTTTCTATTCGAGATCTTTTCGTGAACTATACTGATTCTATTGTTTTAATTTTTTTTTTTCGAATAGCTACAATTTTACCGCAGATTAGCCAAGGTTATTTTTAATTCGATTTGTTCCAATTCTACGAATTTTAGGTTGTTGTCAATTTTAAGTTGTATCCTGTTTTCTTCACATTGATTGTTATTTTAAAAAAGATTACCGATTACTGATACTGATGACCAATAAAGAAAAAAATTAAAATATTAATAGAATATAATACTGACGTAAAATATATATTCTATCATTACACATAATAGCAACCCTTGGGTATTAGCTTTGTGTAGACTAAACTCTATGTAGTACGTAGTAGGTACTAATTTTAGTAAAAAGGATGAAACAAAAAAGTCAAAATTATTGGCATACATGACAGTTTAAAGTGTATGAAATCAGCGTATTTGAATTAAAATTTAAAAAGTACACGGAAAAACAATTCACTAACTCTTACAGAATGTTTACTTACCTCAATTAAAAAGTTGTATACTAAATGGAACAAGTAAAATGTTTACTTATGGTAGACAGAACAAGATTTCTGAAATTAGTCACATATGATTCGTGAAATATTTACTTACGGTTAATGATTTTAGTTTCAGTGGGACAAGTGAAGTTTATTGATTCATTTATGGTTATTAAAGTGTGTTTCTAATAGTACAATGATTTTTTAAATGACCAATTGGTAAATTTGCAGATAAAAAAAGATAAATTTATTCTACGGAAATTTTAATACATAGTATGTAGAAAGAATACATATTACATATGGAAAGAGATATTTAGGACCAAATATCACAATCGCAAATAATAAATAATAATGTTATTACTAGAAGAAGTCATGAAATTAACATCTCATTTTTGTGTCATTTGCATTTGTCAGTAGTTATTGTTTTTTTAATATTTTTCAGTGTTGGTAATTATCAAAGTACTTTGTAAATATTAAAAATGCCATATCAATTTACTAAAGACGAATACACGGATATGTATACATTTATGGTTTTTGTGACGGTAATATTCGAGCTGCAAAAACGGAATATGAATTAAGGTTTCCTGGTCTTTTCTTTCGAGTTGTTAATTACATGAGAACACATGGTAGATTCCGAAATAAACGAAATTTATGTATTTTCCTTTTAGTTATGTTTTTATTATTTTTTTTTTAATAGTTTGCTTCTTTTCATATTATTACGAGTATGTATGGTATATACTATTTAATATGGCGGTGATAGGCTTTTGTTCAAATCTCCAAGTATTTGTTTTCACCTTTGGGATTCAGAGATGGTCTTAGTAATACTATTGAGATTTGTTTCCGAATTTTCAAAATTATTCTACTTATTTCAGATAATTCTGATTTTTCGGATTTCGATTTGCGATCTACGATATAATAAATTTACAATTTTCAATCAGATAATATTTGGTAAGAAAATGGGATGCAACTGAGGAATGTATATTTTAAAACAGTGGTAAACTAGAAGGAAGCCTCAGAATTTGAGCTAAGCCATTTCTCTCAACTTTTCAAATGTTTAGTAGAAGCAATGGATTGTTTCCATCTTGGTCTGATCAAACTTAATGTCCAGGCTTATTCAGATAGTTTTTATCAATTTAGTTTTTTTTAATGAGATAATTTTCATTTGGGTAATCATAATTTTATGGTGAATTATCACATGGAAAAGTTGTTCATTGTTTTCAATTTATGGCATTCAGTTTCCTCGAAGCAACTCTTCTATTTTTAATGTCTGCCTACTTCATATTTTAGAATTCCGAGACAGCAAAAGTTAGTTCTTCGTTCTTGTGCGATTCTCGACAACGAACTTAACGCATATATCTTTATTTATGACTAAAGATGCGGTAGTGAAGAGCCACTTACATCGACTGAAAATTCTCTACCTTGTTGGGATTCTATTTGGTGTAATAAAATACGTTCACTAGTTTCCTATATGATGTTCCGTAAAATATATTCTTGCTATGTCACTTTAGAATGAAAAATGTTTACATTTTAACGATGTGCGATTTTTTTCTGGTACTTTGCCGGACAAATTATCCTATTAAAAAGCAAATATAGACATACACTGTGAGCAAGTTCTAGTTACATCCGCTTAATAGTACTCCTAACATAAAGTAGTTTTTTTTCGTTCATTATAAATACATACAACTAGGTAGGTTTAAAGTAATACCAACTTATATAGTCTACAGACACAAGTATACAGTGTGGTGTGGTATAATAATCTGAAAGATTTAATTAAAATCTCTAGCTATACTCGTATTAAAGTGGCTGCCAAATCAGTATTTTGAATAAAAAAAAACTGTATCGTAATTCTTGTCTCAAAATATTTTCCAGTAGTCAAACAACAATACTGTTTGACAGTTAAAATGAAAATGACATTAAGTTAAGGAGTTTATTGACTCTAGAACTCCAGCATATAAACTTTATAATAAATCAGGTGAATAAATTATCCACGACCACATGCGTATTTATGAATGAAAACAAACACACTTGGCTACTACCATTTGTCTTTTTGATTGAATAATTGCTCACAGTAGTAAGTAATTTTCATAATTACTCCATTGTCTTGAATTACCATTACGTTAAACTCTCAAAAATAAAATAAAAAAAAAACGTTTTCGTACAATTATGAGAAAGTTGTAATCAGGTTATCGTAATCGTGCTTTAAATGGATTTCACAATTTATTTTTCTTGCTACATAAATCACCTAATCACTCAGCTTGAATTCAGGAAAAAGAAAATTTAAGTAAATTTATTTTATTTAAACATCTCCACATAATTACTCGAGAAGAGTATAAGTTTATAATTATAGTTTTTTAAATCAAAATTGGTCGTTATTGGGGCAAAAAATCTGGATTTCACGAAAGGGAAGCATTCGGATGTGGGTGGGTCGCATTTCCTTTATTTTCAGTTAAGAAATAACCAGATTGAAGGTACCACCTCACAACTGTTGAACCAACCGCTGCCGATGCGATGACGGAACATTTTACTCAATCCCCCAAATTACCTTAATTTAATAACTAATTTGCTACTTAATGGTTACAGGATACAGAGAACCTCAGACAAAATCCACTTTGCAAAGGCTATAGATTCTAAATTTAAATAATAATCGTACTCGGTATATTATTCAAAAATAATTTAAAATAATTTTGATTTGTCTTCAACTCACTTTTTATATGCTCTTGTTGTATTGTCTTAAAATATCCTTCCCTATTTCCTATCTCTCTGTATAGAAGTTTAGTTTTTGAAAAGCCAAACATCTGCCTTCCCTGTTTTTTATTGGACCTTTACCCTTTTTTTTTCGAATAACTTTGAATAGATAGTACTAATAGATTTGTAAAGTTATTCCCTATAGACTTAAAGCCCCCCCTTAGTACAATTTGACCCTTCTTGACGTTGGTTTCTTCCACCTTCCATATGGGGCATCACAAAAAATCGTCATTAATAGAAAATTAGTAAAAACTTCGTTATATAAGTATCAGAAAGATAGAAAAAGTGGCAGCTGATGTATTTTTTCGAATGTGATTAATTTGTATGTTGAAGATTAATAAAAAAAGTTTTACTTTGTTATTACAATAATGCAATACTGGTATGGATTTTTGATAAATGTGTTTAATTTTAAAATGTATACAGTATGGTGCAAATTAAAGGAATAAATTCATTATTTCGTAATTCGTTGACTTCTGGAAAAAATCTTGAATCCAGTCGATTTTTATTGTCAAACAGGCTTTCTGTCAGATATTACATTTATTCGTGATGTAATCTGTTTGATGACGTCATTGATAATATATAAACCCCAATATAACATCATAAATCAGTGACGGAGAATTTCTAAAATAAAATGTTTGGCATTATTTGTTCCAAAATAAAATCTTTGGTTTTCTTCCTAAAATTTTAAAAAATACCAATTTTCTAGACATTTTAATCAACAAAAATAAGGTAAGTATGTAATCCTACAGGTAGAAAATATTTACAATTCAAGATCAATTTAAGTTGCCCTCAACTTTCCTAGAAAAAATTAAAATTTCTAATCGGCAGAAAGTGTTATGCAGATTATAAATTATTTTAGTTAAGATTTACATTTCAAAATAGCCTCAGACATTGTCCATTAGCCACAGAATGATTAAGTCAATAAAATGTGTAAACGAGGAAACTAGATAACTATATCTCTATTTTGGAGTCTAGAATAAACTTAATTAAAATATCAAAAACATATTTCTTGTTGCTTGCCAGAAGTGTTACCACATTTAAAGGTAATGGAAAGTTTGGAAGGCATAAAGAATTATAGAGCTCCGAAATTTGTGCAGAAAACTGTGGACATTCGAGAAACAGGTGATTTAGATCTGTTATTGCATTACTATTGCACTCGCAGTCAGATGTGCTTCTTAAACCTATATTGTGCAGATAAAAAGGAAATCGACCATGATTCAGTTTAAGCCGAGATATTAAAGACGTGCAATTTTTTCTATAATCAAAAATGGTTATATGCGGAATTTTGTTTGGTAAAGACGGGTGAATTTGAAAATATTGACTTTTAGAGTTGGTTACATAATCGCTATAATAACTTTCTCATCTAGTTCTAATATATTTTTTTTGATAATTTATAATATCAGTAAATGCAGCAAATTTTGTGTTTGCACCTGTCCTGCACGCCTCCTCAGCTTCCAGATCTACTTTTTCATTTCGCTCTATCCCGCAATGTCTTTTAACCCAAACAAAATAGATATTCTTATTTGAGTCTGATAACAGGCTCAATAAGTTTTTTATTTCGAAGATCATTTCTTGTTTGCTATGTTTAACTGGAGAGCCTTGGACAGCCTGTAGGAAAGATTTAGAGTCTGACATAATAACTGCTGATTGAATTGGATTTAAACTGTACCATTCTAATGCCTCTTTAATGGCTACAGCTTCTGCTGTGAAAATTGTAAACAGATGAGGTATACTGAACTTTTCAATTTAATTTATATTGGAAACAAGAAACGCTGCTCCTGTCCCAGCGTCATCCTTGGACCCATCTGTGAAAATGTGTATGGAGTTTGTACCCATCCTGCTCAGTACGGATTTTAAGAGTATTTTGTTTAGGCTAGGTATCTCAGTATATCTTGGAAAAATAAATATTGGCTTAAATATTAATACTTTATAGTCATATTTATATATAGGGAGGAGGTTACTATTATGTAATGTATTTTATGCAGAGGCTGGTATCAGTAAAGGCATCAGCTAAAGGAAGCGAATTTTTTATCCGCCAATACGGTAAGGTAAGGTTACTAGTGTTTATATTTAAAATTTTAGTGACCATATTCGTATTAAATGTTCTATACCTAATAAGTTGTTTTTCAGCTAAATATTTTCTTCTTAAAAATAACGGAGGTTCTTGGGTTTCCGCTAGGACTGCAACATTAGGTGATCATCACGCCTAGACATTTTTTTATAGATTTATACTGAATACGATCGATACGCTTTCGATGATGCACCATACAGAGTACACCCTTAATCCAAAATTGAACGAATATATGATTTATAAAAAAGTAAGGAAATCTTGATATCAGCGCCCCATTTCTGTCTGAAGACAACACGTAGAATATTGATACCTTTTTCACACGTTTGTTTCGTTAATATGGCTAGTCCACAGAAGTTTTTGTCAAGAACTATACCTAAATACTTAGGTTCGTCTGCAAATGGGATCGTATATTCACATATATTTATAGCTTTTGGTGGCTTGAGTCTGTGACGAGTGAAGCATACCAAAGCTGTTTTTACTATTGAAATACTAAAACCCATATCGTCGAACTACTTACTAAGTAAAGGAAAAAACCATTTTTAGATCATTATCGCATTGTTCATATGTAACATAGTAACTAGCTCTCTATAAAAAACATACTATGCTGGCGGCAGTAGCAATTTATTTTCTATGAAATGTTCCAGCCTTAATTTGATTAGTCATTCAAAGGTTTTAGTAACACAAGAAATTAAGGAAATAGGTCGAGAGGATGACGGGATGACTCATATTGGAGGAGGTAAAGTATTTGTTGATAGAGGCTTGTTAGACTTTGTTTCAAATTCTACGAAGAAATGACTGCTGATGTTTTTGAGGAATATTTCAGTCAAATGATAGATTTATTACCGACCAATTCTGTAATAGTTATGGAAAATGACAGTTCCAAGAGCTATTACAGTTATGTAAACAACATTCACCAAAATTTAAGAAGTATAGTATAGATGAAATAGCAAAAGAACATGGAGTTAATGTGTTGCGGTGAACTTAACCCCATTGAATTAATCTGAGCTCAAATGAAGGGATATGTCGCGAGAAACAATACATTTAAACTCCAAGATATTCGTCAACTGTTATGTGACTCCATATCAAAATTTCACCGGACAATTGGCAAAACGCTATAAGACATGTCATAGCAGAGGAAGAGAAATTCTGGAAACTTGATATGTTAATAGAGGAAACAATAGAACCAATTATTATTTCTGTGGCAACTGAGGGAGAAAACGACTTATTTATTTAGGTATGAAACTATATCTACATTAATTATAATAAGTTTAAATGGCGCTAGTACTCGAAATACAGATAAACAAATTTATATGGAATAATCCCGTATTTCTAAAAACTAAATGTGAATGTTTTGTGAGAAAATATTTTATTTTGCAAAGATTTTTTTTTTTAGTATATCATATAAATTTTGTTGAGTGTATATTGATTATTAAATTTTAAGGAAATGTCCTAACCTAATATCTAGTATACTATTTTTATAAAAATAAATGTGGGTACTTAATATTGACAGTTTACTATTTTTTATATTAAAGTAATTTTGTGTTCATGTCACAGAGGTATAGAATTATTGGTTTGCTCATTTACATTTTATGATTTAGTGTATTCAAGGTTTTTCGGGGTGGTCATACTAAAATCTAGTGAAAAATCAGATAAGAACGTACCAATATTTACTTCTTTCTGCTTTGAACAATCCTGTATATAGACCTTTGCCATAAAAAATATAATATAATAAACTATAATAGAAATGTGGTTCATGCGATAAACCATTTGAAAGGTCTTTTAAGTATCTCTTCTACCATTTCAGTAATTTTAAGTGAGTGATTAAGGTTTTTAAAAATTATAAAATTACAACAGATATCTTTTCAAGTATTAATTTTCAACTTATATAATAATATACCATTTATCTCTCTCTTAGAGATAAATTCAACGCCGCAATACTAAATTCCTATTCCAACTTAAATTTCACCAGAAATAAAACCATCTGAGGTTTTCGCGCGGCCACTCAGTATGCCATTTTGTAGATATCATAGAGAGAAATTCAATGACATAAATTGCATCTTTCTAGCTCAAATGGTTGCCGAGATATTTAAGAAAAACCCTGATTTTTCTGTTAAAATTCATCCAAATTCGATCTAAAATTACGTTATATCTTATAACGCAAAATGCATAATATCTATCGATTTATGTAAAATAGAATGAAAAAAATGTCCTTTTCCATTTTTTCGTAATCGAGGCTATTTAGAAGATTAAAAAACAAAAGATTTATGCCTAGGAAGTTATACAGATGATCTTAGGAATCAATGTAAATATTTTTCTCATTAAATTATAATAATAAAAAAAGCAATTAGCGATAGTAGCTATAATTCTTACTTATAAAAAAATTGCTGCTATTATTTTTATAATGGCATCTATATTAAATTATTAACCTTGGCTTTTAGCAGGCCATTAACATTCAAAGCCACGAGGGCATGTGAATGAAGTAAATTTGATCCGATTTTGCATATAAAAATATCAAAAGAAGCAGTCAGGAGCATTGTAGCGAATACAATATTAGAGGATTATTAAAAAAATGCACGGCTCGACTCGATCGGGTCCGGCAGCGGTTTATAAATCGGAAAAAATCCAAAATAAATTGACTTTGGCCTTTGTTACACTGTTCTGATGGCAGACACGGAATACAGAGGCTTTATTTTAAATTGTTGGATTAGGACCCTATTTCGTCCTGAATATTTATCACATGTTCGCTTCTCGTATAAAATAATTTCAGTAAGTTATCGTTGTCCCACTCACGTTGCCATAATATTGAAAGAAAGAACTGTCTCAAATACACATTTTTATGCAATCATCAAAATTTAAATGTTACGAGGGTCACACGTATAATAGCGTTAACTCTTTTATTATTATTTTTATTTGTATTGCACTTTGTTTTATTTCGGCTAAGCAGCAATTTGTCTTTATGATATACTTCAGTAAACTTAAGAAGTTTAAACTTAATAGTTCACCCGATGATATCTTCTCCTTTCTGTTCTGATGTTCCAACTTCGGAACTATGCACTGCACACGCGCACTGTGCTCTGCTTTTACACAATTTCAAATCACCAATTCAAATGATTTGGTCCCTTTGAATGTTCCTGTTAGGTATTGGCTGTCCAGGAACCGTAGAACTTTAATATTGACATGGTTTCATATTAATTTGCGATGTTGTTTCTCTACTCATCGACTGTTGGCATTTTAAGATCTCTATAAATGTCTAAGTTCCTTACATATTCGGTTTGTTCTGGTTCTCAAAATGAAAACGGTTTTGAAACTGCGCCAGACCGTGTGCGTAAAGGCAAAAAATCACCGACTGTTTGAAATTGCTGGAAAACCAGAACACATAAAGGTGTTTTGTTCATTGTTCATTCTTGAAGTTACAAGGTCATTGGAAGATCTTTGCGCCATCTATAAGTTTACATAACAACTAATAAAATAAAAAAGAAAACTGTAAATTATTATTTTGGCAATGTGTCTAAAGTTACAGCGTCGTTAAGTGTAAATTCCTTCTTCTTTAGTTGTATGGGCTCAGTTTTCACTCTCACTATTGCCAAGATCTGAAATCTAGATCTACATGGCTTGCTAAGCGCGCGTTAGGTCGTTTTATGTTTTTACAAATTTTGACATGACACATGACTAAGAAAAAGAAGACTCTGCGTGGACTCTGGGACCTGGCACTAAGTAGATAGAGATGCTGAAAAACTGAGCACATACAACTAATGAAGAAGACAAAGAAAAAAGAAAAAAATGAATACCGACGCCGTAACCTTAAACAGATTGCCAAAATAATAATTTACAGTTTTCTATTTTATTTTATTAGTTGTTATGCAAACTTATGGCGCAAATATCTTCCAATGACCTTGCAACTTCAAGATGTCTTCCGTTGAAATCATCTATAATATTAAAAATTAAAAATTTTAAAATTGCCTCAATTTACAAATAAAACAAGAACAAGAGACATTCGTCCACACATAAATAAACAATTTGGGATTGTATACGTTCTGTATGGTCTTAAAGGTTAATACAATATTCATAACACTTCAAAAACGAATGCGCGTCGATCCACACTCTGAAGCATGAACACATTTTGACTATTTACAATAATCACGGATTATTTCGGATACGAAACCAGAACACTGGACTGAGAAATCCGAAGTAGTCCGAGAAAAACCAGAACACTTTTTATATACTGCGCATGAGCCCGACAGTTGTGGATCGTTATTTCTCAAAACCAGTTTACCCTTAATATTTTGTTCGGAAAACGTTGTATAATATTTATGTAAACCTGAACTGTTTTAGTTTTGTTGAGATTCGTGCACCATCTTTGTATCAACTCGTAGATTTTATTAGTTGCCTGTTGAAGTTTTCTGATCGATTCTTCTATGGTGTTACCGATAGCAAGTGTGGTTGTATCGTCGGCATATATAGCTAGTAGCTACTTTCACATTTTTTGTTTGTGGTATATCGGAGGTAAACAAGAGGTAAAGAACTTACCCCAGGACACTTTTTTGAGGTACTTCTTCTTTCATTACTTAAACCTATTATTCTTGTTTTAAGATGTTTATTATTTTGTGCAACTTATTTTAGATCGATCACCATATAGTCCACATCCATATCAGAAGATATTGAATTTTAATACCGAACGAGGTGGCTCTGCACTAACACATGTGCCTCGAAAAGTCGTCTAGTAATAGGCAACATTCTCTCAGATACTGACCACCATTCCTTCCACACCATCTTCTCAGACCCAATCGCTGATCCTTCTTCTAAAGAGGGTAGGAAACCCAACAGCCGCCCGCTCCCAACTCATTTGAATGGATAACAGGAATCATCTTAATGCAAGTATATATTAATGGAGATTGTTAGAGAGAAAGAAAACTTTTTTAGTTTCCCTCGTACTTTAAATTTTCTCTTATATTGCAGTGAAAGAAGAAATCTAAAAATCCAATTTAATTAGTAATTAGTCTGTTGTATTTCCTGGGAATAATTACGATTTAATTATAGGCAAAACATGAACCTTAATGTTGTTGTTTTCGTTTATAAGTAAAAATCTTGGCATACTCCAGGCTGATTCGCTTCATTGGTCGAAAATATTATGAACAATTGCTATAGGACATTGATTTTTAAGAGGACAGGTGTCAAGCAATGGTTTACACCTGGTATAGGGCCGGCTGGCGCGCTTTAAACCCGATGTACAGTGGCGGACATATTTTATGATACATTCAGTTATATTATTATTAATAGCAAAAGCGAAAGCCCATAGCCGAGCCAAAAGTACTGCGATAACATCTCTAGAGGAACAATGTAACACTTCGAGCGTCTATTTGGCGATTAAAATAATACCAAAACTGTCTATCCCCTCGTCAACGATGTTGACGTCCCTTTAAACGTGCATACTTAAATTATTTTGATCAAGGCGTCGATAAATAAAATTAAAATAACGCGTGTATATTACTGCGTTAACAAAGGCAACTTTGTTAATTTAGTAAATAAAAAAAAAATTAAAATTATAAATTCAATAAATCTATAATATAATTTCTAACAAAACAAAATAAACAAATATTTTAAATCAGAATATAATTATTACATTTTTATTTGCACAAAATAACTGACTATTTATGTCGTGATATATGAAAATTCTCTTTGTTTCGGTACAACCGGCATCCTCGCCGATTTTTAGCTTCTTCGTTATAGCCCAAGAGCCCACTGCAAATTGTTACCGTCATCTGATAACGAAATGAAATATACCCCAAAAGCATGTAAAAACATTGTAGGTACTTTACCAAATGGCACCTGTGCCAATCCCAATCCTGAACAAAGTGGCTTAAAAAAATATTTTATATTAAAAAAAAATCACATAAAGCATGACAGCGCTAATTTTGTTTGCCCTTAAAGTTTTCCAGAAAATAACATTCAAATATATCTTTATATATATCGTTAAAAAAAAACATTTTCTTCCTCTTAACATCGCACAAAAACATCTATCCACGATTAGTAGGTAAATATCATTAAAAATATGAATCAATGTTTGCTGATTTAAAAATTTATTTGTATGCCTATTGTGATTCATTTTTACAGGTTGCCATAGAAACGACAAAAAACTACTATGATTATGGTTTAAAATAATTGTCTAACGTTTATAACTATTATTGACTATATCTGCAAATGGTTTAAAAGGTAGGTGAAAATATTAATAATTCAGGTTTAAAAGCTAGGTTCACAATGAATTAGGATTGTAATTTTCAGGCAAAATATAATTGTTGCTGTCATGTTTTATCTGATTTTTTGAATATAAAATAATTTTTTTTAACCTCAGGGTAGGGATTGGCACAGGTGCAATTTGGTAAAGTACAATGTTGTTATATGCCTTTGGAGCATATTTCATTTCGTTATCAGATGACGGTCGAAATTTGCAGTGGACTCCCATACTATTAAATTTATTTAAGTATTGTGTTTGATTGAACTGCTTTTTTTGTGCTTTTTTCTCTCAGATAAAGCAAAATATATTTTTGTATCTTCTGTTTCATCGTATCTCGCTTAGTTTTCGAGAAAAACAAATAAAAATGGTACGTTTTAATAAAACTAGATAGGTACACATTAAAACAAGAGGGTAGGTTACCCCTACGGCACTGAGGCCTCACTAGGCCCATTGCGCATCCTCCTAAGGTGATAGGCACCTCCTTGTTCGTGAGCCAGCCTACAGATTTAATGTAGTTGACAACGTCGACAAGAGGTGCTTCTCTTATATCGGCCGGTGTTAGCTGATACTCGCCGAACACAAATATTTTAATAAATGAGAGCGTCGGACAATCGTAGAAGGATATGCTCGATGTTCTCATCTTCTTGTTCGCACCCCTTGCACATGATATGGAAATGCTTGCTTCTTGGCAATGACCAGTCAGAATGCCTGTGCCCAAGCGCAGATTCCGTCTTGTCATAGTCAAGTATTTGTTTGCTGTAGTTTTGTCAGGATAACTTAAAAGTTCCTTGGCAACTCTGCAGTTTCTTGTTTCATCTCATCTTTCCTTGCATTTCACAAGGGAATGTTCTTTAATTAGGTTTGTCACTATCGATTTTGTCAGGCCAATAGAGGGGCCAGGTCCAAAAAGTATTTGGTTGTCTGCTTTCTTGGCCAGTGAATCAGCAAGACGATTACCTTTCTATGTGGCGTGATGTTTGATCCATCTTAAGGTGGCCACATTGTTGATGGATACTTCGGCCAAAATTTCGTGATATTCTAATACTAACCCTGAGTAAATTCGTGATCTGTTCAGGGTGAGTAATGCTTGTCTGCTATCTACATACCTAGATGAGCATGTTCCTTCCAGCAAAACAAACTTTTAGAAGTATACTTACCTATTTACAGGGTACTTTTTTTCAATAAAAAAATTATATACCTATTTATTAGGTACACGAAAAAAAGTTTTCGAACATTTTTGGAACGTTTGTACTTTCTAGAATGTATCTCAATATATTTAGATACCGGCAGAATTTTTAGATCATTACATAGATGCCCTTCAACATCGCAACTTTATAATTTTCTATTTTAATCTTTTTTTTAAAAATAGACTAGTTGTGGAGAATCTCTGTATAGAAGTATTTGAAGATTTGAGAACGAGCCTGAAACGGCGCTTGGCCCGAATTAGCACATCAAATTGCCGTCTAGCGGTAAGGGCATTTGTGTACAGAACAAAGATGTCTGTGTTCGAATTCCACCGGCGACAGGTCTTTCTTTTAAATCTCCTAGTATGTTTTTTCACCTTCGGAGTTCGGGGATGGTCTTAATAATTCGTATGGGGATTTTTGAGATTTGTTTCTGGATTTTCAAATTATTCTAGAATTTAAATCATCCAAAAAGTATTCACGATAAACTAGTCTTTTTAAAAAAATAATTTAACATTTAATAATTTTGTATTATAATGAAAATTGCTTATAGCTCAAACTTTGCTTCATTTAGAACCCCTTTTTTAAATAACTGTCTCCACAATGGCTCATCATTTTGTACGTTATACTTTGCCACCATAGGTATAAACATTTTTCTACAAAGCTTGATGTCTAATTCAAAGAGAAATGTATGTTTTTACTTTTACTGATATCAGAACGGTAATTGTTGCTGTTAAGAGTCATGTTTTGTTTTTATTGTGATAATTAAACAGAGTTAATTAAACAAACAAAAACAAACAGTACAAAGCTATTTGAAATCTTCTGGACCAGGATACATGTCTAATTGTTATCATTACAAAAAGAAAGTTACAGTGGTTATCTTGACAATTAAAAAGCTTCTGAAAGCCCTAATAACCGGATTTAACTTATCAAGGAAACTGATACGCCTATGTTTCTAATTATTTATTTTATTAGTGATATTTGTGAGCGAATTCCTGTCCAGAATATAGATTTGGTATTTGCGATAATCTTTCTGAATCCCAAAGCCCAAAGCTATATTTTTTGTGGAAACGATCGCATCCACGGACTACCTAACCTATACATACATCTGTTTCGAAGAATATATTAACAGATTTTATATCCTGCATGTATTGAAACCCATAAATACGCTAATATACAGATGTGATGTGTATCGTATAAAGATTGTCATACAGGAGATGTTTTGAAACAAAGTTAATCTAAATCTAAACGTGTCCGGTACAAAGTATAAATCTACTAGCCATGGACCTGGGCACGTATAAGTTCGCTTAATACAGACATACGTTGGCTTCATTTTCTATGTAAATGCTCGTATGTCTAATATTAAAGATTCGTGGGAACTATTTTAATATCCATAAATTTATTTTGTCATCTTTTTTGTATATTTTTATCCCTTAACTGGTCCTCGTTAAGTAGGTTAGGTAGGTATGAATATACTAGTATATTCTACTACTCTTTTTTGTTCTACTATTAATAAAATGTTTAAAAAAAATTGATTTTTATATTTCAATCACCTTTTGTAAAATTTGTTTGTCTCAATTACGGAAAAATGTGATTTTTGTAGAAAAATTTATTTTAATATTCTTAATCGTATAAATTAAAATATTGAATAAAAAACTACAAAAGAAAAACCACAATATTTTAAAAGTCGAAATTTATTACAATAATAATTATCGTAATTAGTATTACTAACTTCTGTTGAAATTTATTCAAATGCCTAATTTTAAATTAACATGTGCTGTAAATTGCTTTGTTTTTAAGATACAGAATGTTAAATGTTTAAACAAAATCGGTTTGTTTGTAGTACTAAGAAACTAATTTAAACCTGATTGAATTAAAATTATTAAATCCGGGACACCGGAGACAAACCTAATTGACATTAAAAAAAGCCAATCAGGTTTAAATTATCGTTTTAGCAGTAACACCACTACACCCATATCATACACCATACATACACCCCAGGCAGATCTACTGATTCAGACCTTCACCTAGTTACTGGTCGGATAGAGATATCCCTGGACAATTAGGAGTCCGCCTTGGATGTTTTCATAGACATAGAAGGTGCTTTTGTTAAAACCATCTTCCCCAAGATAATACACTCACTAACCAGCAGGAATGTTCCACAGATGGTTAATGGGTAGATACATAACATGCTCTCAAAGCGAGTAGTAAACATAAATGTAGAAGATGTGAATATAAGAGGCTTGGTGGCGAAGAGATGTCCACAGGAAGGGGTACTATCACCTCTACTGTGGAAAATGGTCCTCGATATCCTCATCAGCTGCCTCAATAATGACAGTCACTACACAATACCGTACGCAGATGACCTGGTCATTTTGCAAACAGGGAACTTTGAAAACATACTCTGCGAAAGAATGCAAGTAGCTCTCAACATTATAAAATAATGGTGCAAGGACTATTCATTGTTTATCAATCGCAAGAAGACATAAATTGTCCTTTTCACAAGGAAAAGGATGAAAATGAAATTAAAACCTCCAGAACTCCTAAACACAAAACTAAACTTGTCAACAGAGGTGTAGTACCAAGGTCTCACTTTTGACAGCAAGTTAACATGGAACTCACACTTAAAAAAAATTGCTTATAAACAATGCCGCCGAACCGTGGGACACACCTGGGGTTTCTCCCCCAGAGTCGTCGCATGGACTTACACGCATAAGACCTATGCTAACATACGGTGCAGTTCTCTGGGTACCGAAAATCCAAAAATTGATAGCTATCCGCAAACTAGACAAATTTAAAGAACAGCATGTCTCAATATAACAGGAGCCATGAAAACCACACCGACCAGAGTCATGGCAGTCATTCTTAGTCTCACTCTTCTTGATATTTACATCAAGGAGATTGCTCTGATGACAACGACATGTCTCCCCACGGTTGGAATAGAATCTGATGTAGGATCTGGTGAGGCGAGACGTCGCTTTTGGTAGGAGGAGCTCGATACTCTCCCACTGCTACAAGTGACCATGGACTATATCACCGAGATATATCTTCCATAAGCCATATAAAGTTATAACAGAACAAATAGAAGGGTCGGAAGTAGCAGGTACGATTCATATCTACACCAACCGTTCTAGAACAAGAAGGCTCAGGATGTGGAATATAAACCAAATCTTTAAACCTAAATATAAAATCGGCTGTGAGCAATAGTGCCAGTGTCGTTCAAACAGAGCTCATGGGGATTTTCATAGCAGCAAAAGAAATCACCAGAAACAATATCACTGGAAGGAACATGTTCAAGTATACAGATAGCAGACAAGCACTACTCGCCCTGAACAGACCACGAATTTACTCAGGGATAGTACTAGAATGTCACGAATCTTTGGCTGCCATTAACAATGTGGTCACCTTAAGATGGATCAAAGGTCACGGCACATTGAAAGGTAACCTTCTTGTTGATTCACTGGACAGGAAGGCAGACAACCAAATACTTTTTGGATCTGGCCCTTCTATTGGCCTGAAAAAATCAGTAGTGACAAACCTAATTAATGAATAAAATTCCCTTATGAAATTCAAGGGAAGATGGGATGAAACAAGAAATTACAGAGTTGCTAGGAAGCTTTTAAGTTATCCTGACAACACTACAGCAAACATATACTTGATGATGACTAGATAGAATCTGCGCCTGGTCACAGGCATTCTGACTGGTCATTGTCAAGTACGAAAACATCATCATATCATGGGACTGTCAGAATCCGCACTCTGCAGGGGGTGCAAAGAAAAAGATGAGACTATCGAGCATATTTTCTACGATTGCCTGATATAAGATATAAGCACTTCTTGGCGACGTTGTCAACTGCATTTAATCTGGCTTACTGGCTCACGAGCTAGAAGGTGCCGATCATCTTGGGAGGATGCACAATGGGCCTAGTGAGGCCTAAGTGCCGTGGGGGTTAACCCACCCTCCACACGTTACAGTTACATATTGTTTTGGCAGTACAAATGAACCTAACAAGTTCAATCAAAATAGTACCTAATGAAAAATATATTTTAATTTAACTTCCTATAAAATTTTAGTCATAAAATAGAACAAGGAGTTATTTTCATTAATATTGACACAACTAGATATTTTTATTTTTGGCATAAATATACCTACATAAGGTAAGGTAAGGTAAGGTAAAAAATGTCTATATTAATTTTTAATTGAATTGCTATTATTTGGGTAGGTAATATAAACCTGATCACTGTCCACTTTCCGTAGAAATAAAATACACGGGAGCTTTAGTTAGAGAAGTCATAATGGGATAATAAAAGGCCATTTATCAAAGAGTACTTGTTGATACCAGGAACTCAGGTAAATATTACGAATTTTTCTGTATAAAAGGAGACAAAGGTGCTTTTCATAGACTGTCAGATAAAAGTAAAGCACAGCACAATATACAGAATGTCGGTATCGACAGCTGCAGCACACACGGTTCAAATTTCAGCATAGTGGCACGAGCCACAATAGCACGCGCTCTTTTCGCTATTTCCATCTGCGCCGGCGCATGCCCTTAGGCGCAACAGGTCGCCCTTTTCCTATACATTAACGCACACGATTCTATTTCATATTGTACGCATTGACCCAATAACTCCACTACTTCGTATACAATTTTATTCCGTCAGTTCAATTCGGTTCTGACAACACGGTTATTCCACACGTTTAGTGTATTGAATAAATAAATTGTACCTATTTGGTATGAATAAAGAAACGCATTCTTATATCTTAAGAACACATTTCATTACCAATGCTTGAAATAATTATGCAGACAATCTTTACATTAAATGATCAATAACTTAGGTAATTAAATGGTTTAATAATAAGTTAACAATCAATTTCGACAAAACTTTTTTTATACCCATTACATCGTATTCTAACAGCATGCCTGACTATCAAACGCTAACAATTAAAATCAATAATGATGATATTAATATAAACAATGGCATATTCAAAATATTACAAAAACATTAAGATGTCTACTTTTTAAACTTAAATATTTTAGTACAATCTTGAGTATAAATAACCTAAAAATAATTTACTACTCACTTGTTGAATCTAGGCTACAGTATGGAATACTAGCATGGGGTAGGATTTATCAAGTTCATCTAAGGGCATTAGAGATAATTCAGAAACAAATACTGAAAATTATACTCAAAAAATCTCTTATTTTCACAACGGATTTACTTTTTCAAGAATCTCAAGTGCTTGATATTCGCCAACTATTCGCCCATTCAATCTTAATTTCACCATTTAAAAATAGAAATAAAGTATTACACGATATTGATCACAGATATAGTACTAGACAAAAACTTCCCATTTCGTTAAAATCTCGTCGTCAAGAAAGACTCTAGGACAAAGGTGTTTTACTTACTTGACACCAAGGCTTTTTAATTCACTACCAGAAATTTATAAAATATACCTTAAAACAATTAATTCCACAATTTTCATTAAACAAGTTTTCAAAAAATTCCTAGCTAATACTGAAAGGAATTAAATACATGATTTGATAGATTCAAAATAATCATATGCCAAATAGGTACAAACTTTTTTATTTTATTTTCATGTCATCCCTATATTGCCACTATGCATCCGCAATCTCTAGAATGCACTATGTATCCGCAATCTCTAGAATACTATATACCTAATACTATATAACTAAATAAGTATTGTCCTCCGATCAAAATATGGTATTTTTAATTGAGGTATTATATTATATTTCTTACTAACATTCATTAGTTGCAAATAAGCAAGTTCAACCCGTGCACAACCATTGTTTTTTATGGGAACACCATTGTTTATTTACATTTAAAATTAGTTTGTATTTATGCTTTTTTTTTGTAAATAAACATTATTAAGTTACCTGCTTTCAAATCTTCAAAATTATTGAAAATAAACAACGTATGAGAAACCATGAAAATCTATGATTAATTAATATTTATAATTGTAATGTGGTTAATATTATCTTTTGTAATAAGTAAAAATTAAAAAATATGTTTGATTTGTGTTTTGGCCATTGCAATCGTAGAAGAAGCACATGTAGTGTGCTACTCGTACAGAAAACTTATTTCATAATTCCAAAAATCCAGGAAATTTCTCCGAAGCCCATTTTTATTAATACCTTTATTGAGTTTATTTCTTTTGACCAGAAACAGAATAATTATATAAATCTTCCCGTTTGTGTAAAGCACACATGCAAAGGAACCGATAAAGGTACAAAACCCTTTGAAGGTGACATTAATATTCCGAAAGCATCCTCGACCACCCAATGGTCTCAGGTGGTTAAAGTCAATTGTTTATAAACCAGCCACAGACAATCAGGACAACCCAGAACCACCAATTTGTTTAACACGCTTTATTCAACAAGAATACTGATGATGATGTGAGAATGGTCTGTAACCGGCCTTTCAAGAAATTTAATACTTAGACTCAAATTAATCATATATTTACTCGTCTGAGGAGGAATTGTAACGCTATATTTTTAAAAATAAAGACACTTAATTTTTTGAAATTTGACATACATAGGGGTCTATTCTGTAACAATTCCTTTATATTTAACAGCCTTTAAAAATATTTTCTTCTTTACTTCTGTCATTATTTAAACGGATCTTTAAAATACATTAGAGGACTATCTTAAAGAAATCTGTTTAAATAATGACAGAAGTAAATTAACGAATACGAACATATTTTTATAGGCCGCCAATATTTTTAAAGGCCGTTAAATATAAAGGAATTGTTACAGAATAGACCCCATTCTAACTTTGATAACTCTACCATACCAGTTAAAAAATAATCGTTCCAACCATTTCAGTTCTATGGGCTACAGTTCAAGAGTATTATACATTTTTAGATTGTTGTTTAACGTCAATAAATTTAGATGATAATAGTAGAAGTAACAAAGGTTTTCGTGACAATAAGTTATTGATTGGTATACAAATCGTACTTAATGTTTTAAGATTTACTGTTTCGTTTTTGGGGTGTTCTGATTCCAAGGCAACATGCAGGGGTAATGTTCTAATTTTCATTATTTGATATTCTATCTTTTCTTAAAATCTAGTTAGGTATACACTGTTTTTAAATGAACTTTGGTCATAACATAAACAAAATTTAAAATATTGTATTCGCTCAGTGCGAAGTCATAGTAGGGGAAGGAAAAGCGATACTAGCGCTAGCTGTGGATAATTCGTGCATTTTAGGGCGATATTTTTTAATTTTGGCATATCAAATACATGTATACATTTTACTTCTTTTCAAAAAAGTAGGTAAAAACAATACAATAAGCAACCAGAGTTGCTGTGTTGAAAATTGTAAAACAGTGAAAATTATAGCAAAGTGGAAATTTAATCAAAGAAATAAATGGATAGGTGTACAATAAGAAGAAAAATTATTTTTATTTTTGTAATAATAACGGTAATACTGAAAATAGTAGACATCAGAAACTTGAAAGGTTTTAAATAAACAATAACTTCATCATTTTACGATATTCTTCAACATCCCTTTTTTCTTAAGTGTTCACTAAGGACTAGATTTCAAGATTTCTGCCTTTGATTATTGTATGTGGCTGGAATGCAATTTTATGACTTACTGATAGGAAACCAATTTTAATCATTCATTCTGTTTTCTTTCGAACAAAAATCAAAATATAAATAACAATCCTTCTGTTTATACATTTTAACTTCACGCTATTATTTAATGGTATATTTTTATTTTGACAATAGGTTAATTCTTCAAAAACATCTTATTAGGCTTAGGCAACTCATTCATTTTCCCGTAAATACTGTTGCCTGTCTATATTTTATTATTGATTTTTATTGATTATCCTTAATTCTTTTTAATTTAAGCGATAAAAATATATAATAATAAAAAATTAATTTTTATTAAAAATAACATATATACTTTTTAATTATGAATTGAGGCGGTAGATGGAAAAAGGGCACATAGAGCTAAAAGTGCTTTTGAGATATCCCCGTCCAAAGATTGTATTCTAGTGCACCATGACAGCAGGTGTCATCACAAAATATTCCATATCTCGGTCATGTTTCGAAATATCGATATAAAATTTTTAGATGTCAGAGACGTCAAAATCGTGTTCTACGCAAAAAAGTCACATAAGGCTATGTGCCCTTTTTCCAGCTACCGCCTCAATTTTATTAAAAATTGTATTGTCAGTATACGCAGAAATAGTCCATTAGTACCTAAATAAATTGGCGCTGCTGTCGCGCACGGAGCGAATAGCAAGTAAAACTAAAAATATGATTTATAGATTTGTTTTTTATTTAAATACATCTCACCTGACAGCAACTGACGTATAAAAAACAGAAATGTAATAAATATGTATGTACCTTGTCTAGTTGCTGTACGCCAGTTTCATTTGGAAAACGTGTTGCCAATTTTAATCAAAACTATTAGTATTCATATCAAATTTGTGACAAGAAATTTCTTAACAATTATCTTTTTTTCGAAAAATTTTGTGTGAAAAATTACAATCACAAAAATTGTACGACCTATTTTAAATTTAATTTGATATTTTGATTGATCAAGCGCAAAATGTAAATATTTGAGTAAAATTCGTAGAAGGATCCCGTGTACCTATTAGGTATCTCAGTATTCACTGGTAATATTGGATAATAGTGGGTACTTTCTATTTACATTTAACGATAAAATATTTACGTTATAAATTTCAAACACATAGATAACATATGTGTTGGTACGTGACTGGGGGGTAGTCTATCAAAACAAACCATCATTTTACCGTTAAGTAGAAAGCCTTATAGTTTAGTGCATCATTAGAACCATAACATCGACAGAAAATCAAAAAAGCATTCAAGGGGGTTAGTGAAAAGATTTTCGAAGCACCACTTTATATCATGGTGCATTTCACCTAACTGTAAATTATTTATACCTTTTGCATCTGTTTGAACCTCTCGAAAAATAGAACACCTTTATAGGTCAGGACATATGGTATTTATGTAATTGATCACCATATAGTGTGTTTATACAGAAAGCATACTAGTGGAAATGGCTACTCAACCGTTCAATCAATTTCCTTAATATCTTGGATTTTTTTTTTTTTTCAGATAAATCGACTTTTATCGAATTAGAAAAATGTATGAGTGTTGAAAAATTGAATAATTTTTACACAAAAAAATATCTTACTTGTTGAGCTTTAAATGGAAACTAAATATGAGGAGCAAAGCTCTCAAACTTCTGAACTACTGCCCAACTAAAAATGTTGCTCTATAAACCGAACATATTAAAGTAAATGTATTCTATATGGTATGTATTGTTACCCTGCATCCAGCGGCTGTCATAGGAAACGTACGAATAAAAGAAGTGCAATGTCACCTATCACCCTACAGTGTGCTGCGGTTGTGATAAGTAAAAGTACGAATAAAAGAAGAAGAGAGAACAGTCTAGAAATGTCATTCCATGTTAAGAAACTTCTGGACGGTTCGAGAAGGTTCAAGAAAGCTATATAAGGAGGAAGAAATCGAGAAAGAGAAGAGGCGTAGAAAAGCAGAGGTGTAAATTATAACTAGTTTACTACAAATCCAAAAAACCTTCAAACAAGAGGTTGCTCAGCTTAACATTTAAGTAGATCTTTTAGATCAATAATAAGAGATTTTAAAAACTAATTTAGAACAGCAGCAACAGAATTTGAAAACTAATTTAGAGCAACAACAAGAAAAGGCTAGAGTAGAGTTGTAAAGGTAAATTAGAACTGAAATGGTTGAGTTAGAAAGAAGAATTCGTAGTCTAGCTTCAAGTAGCAACATTGAAGCTGAAAACACTACCTTGTCTTCATCTATAACTAAACCAAGCCATGTTCGAAACCCAGCTTCACAAAACCATACTAGCAAGAATATTAAACCATCCACGTTTGACGGTCAGACTAATTAGGGAATATAACCTGTCCACAAGCGCGCAAAGATTTCCAAGAACAAATCGGCATGCAGGCATTCGTTGATGGACTACAAGATGTGGAAACGCAGCAAGCTCTTCGGATACAACACCACAAGACGCTGAGAGAGAAACTGATTACAGCCCAAGAATATGAAGTAACAAAACTCATATCTAGATCTCCTCGCGCAAAAATTAAGAAAAATTAGATTCCAGTAAAGTGAAGATGCCAATATTAATACTATTTCTCAACCTACTCTCTCACAGATCTTAAATATCCTGCAAAATATGAAACGAAACAGCCAAAATTGAAGCAGAAGATACTTCAATTGCGGAAGAATCGGACACCTTCAAAGAACCTGTAGAAGCAGGGCACGTTCTATAAATCGAAAATAGGGGAATTAGGCCAGAAAGTCACCTAGATCAATCTCCCGAAGCCCGTTACGAAGTCCAACAAGAAATAATTACAGCAGATATGGTTTCTGGAGAAACCAGTCACTCACACCTAGCAATAACCAGGAAGTAATGCATCGAAGAGGTCGTCTCGATAGCAACGCAGACCTTCTTCCAGACGACTCTATTTAAAATGACAATGCCGGTACTGTAAAAGGCTGGAAGAACGAGAGGAACCGGTTGAAGAAGTTAGTCTTCAGGCAACCACTATCAAGCCAGAGAATGATGAAGAGAAAATCACCCTTGAAAGCCTGAGAAAGGGAAAAAAGAAAGACAATGGTTTAAGTTAGACCTACTCGGCAAGAGGTAACCAAATCTAATGGAACTATTAAAGGGTACTGGACTCAGTGGGATTCTCTGTATATTCACGATGGCCTATTGGAAGTGGAAGTGGGAGAGCCCTGATGGAGTATATGTAGTCCGCCGATTGGTACTGCGGAAATTACGTCAGAAGTGTGTTGAAGGACCTTTATAGCAGCCGTTCAGGAGGACATTTTGGTACTAAAAGGACACTGGCACGAGTTCGGAAAAAATTTTAGTGGGTCGGTTGCCGACGGGATGTACAAGATTGATGTAAGAAATGCGATTTATGCAATGGCAGAAAAGGGCCTAAAACAAGAAGCCGAGGTAAAATGGCACAGTATCTATCCGGAGAGCCTTTCTAACGAATCGTCATACCGTGGTCCAGATCCTCCCCGTTGGCTCCAACTGAGTCCTTCTAATTAAGTTATTCGGGACGAATAATTAGAGAGGGACCAATGTTACTCTGCGGCTGTTATAAGAAACTTACGAATAAAAGAAGTGCAATGTCACCCATCACCCTACAGTGTGCTGCGGTTGTGATAAGTAAAAGTACGAAAAAAAGATTAAGAGAGAACAGTCTAGAAATATCATTCCGTGTCAAGGAACATCTGGACGGTTCAAAGAAGGTTCAAGGGAGCTATATAAGTCAATGATCCTGACGTCACAGCTCAGTTTTATGATAGACGTTGTACGTTCATGTTATCAGCTGTATAGTTTAATTGTAAAAGTTGAATTGAAATAAATTGAATTACCAAAAACCAGCGTAACAGTATTATATAGTACAGTTTTTCTGAAGAACACATTCAGTTTGGCCAAGTGTTTTTTAAACCAATTTACTGATGTTGTAACAGTGTTCTTTAATTGTTGCAAAAATGTTCTTAGAACTATTCTGTAATAGTGATCTGCAATATTTATATAATCTTTTATAGGATGTAGGTGTCCATTACCGCTATATAGTTCTTATATTACTATTTTTAAATGGTTCTTGGAACAAAACTTGTTCAATAATATTCGTTGTGCAAACGTTCTTAGAGTAACTATAGAGTACTCAAAATTGTTAGGTACTTGGGTGACAAGTGACAACAATATAGAAGACTGAAGAGGATCAAACCATTTTAGTTAATGTAGTAAAAAAGGAGATAAATGTTAATGATTCTTATTATAACCGTATGTGAACTTTTAACAATATGGAATACAGGAAAGAAGAGAGAAATGTCATTGGTGGAAAATAAATATCTCACAAAATGGTTAAGACTTGATGATAAAAGTCGTAAACGCTTTATTAATCCCATCAAATACGTGACGACATCATTTTTATGCCGTAATATGGCATGAGTGAACTAATAGATTACTCCTTAATTGTATAAATTGCATAAATACATCGTGCAGTAATCAGATAGACCGATGATCCTAGTGATTGAACCGATAGTCACTCCCTATGTAAAAAACTAGTCGGCATACACTTATGTGCATTCCACTGCATATTGTCTATATCCTGTGACAGAAATATGGGTCATTGTTATTCTGTAATTTTTTTTGTATTTCGCTTTCCATGATACGTCTACCACCATAATGTTGTTAATAAGTAATCATCAATAATTTATAAATGGTACCTATTATTTTATAAAGGTATATTTTTTAGTCATGGTGCTTCTATTATTATATATTCCAATTTCGTTATTATATCCGTCAAATGCAGGACTTGTATTAAACTATTTCATACAAAAATCATAATAGAGAGCTTCTGAAAAGTTACAAAATTAATGGCAACTCGATGTTTTTTTTGTATAAAAAAATAATCTTGTAATATTTTTCAGTTGTTTTTCCGTTATATACAGGTTTAGTAGTTTAAAAAAAATCATTTATTTTTAAAAATCGGCAGATTTCGACTAAAATTGGTATCTGAGAATTTTTGAAGTCAGAGATAACATATTCTAACTATAAATTCAAAATGACGTTGAAAGGAATCGTATTTAATCAAAAAAGGTCCCCCTTTAATGAAAATAAGGGTCCTTTTGGTTTGTTTAACTGGATCATTTTAAAAGCAGCCAATCTTACCGTTGAATAATGGTGAACTTGACGAATAACACCGTACGGACGCGAAGTGAGAGTTCGGGTATAATCAAGAGAAAGATCGATGGAGAAAGGAAGGTGAAAAAGGGTTTTTGGTTTTAATTTTAAATTGTTAAAATGTAAGTGCTTAGAAGTTCCCTATTTTTACAATTTCTCTATAGAGGGAAGTTCAAGATAAAATACTTTACTGATTTTTTTTAGGTAACAAAACATTAAATTATTAAATCGTTATTTCTTTAAAAGTGAAACAAGAATACAGTTTTTATATTTCAGATTGTGGAATCCATTTGACGTTAGATGTACAGGGTAAGAAGTGATGGGCCTACTTATCAAAGCACTAAGTAATAAATATCGCCCTGTATGATGAGCAACGTGAAAAATGTAGAAATGAAGAAGGTAATTTTTTTATATCAAAAAATCAAGTTGCCAATGTTTAAATCGATCGCCTAAAATTATGGCAAAAAAGGAAATAACAATTTAACTTTTCTAAACCATCAGCATTCGGATAAGACATGTTTGGGTCAGTGGTCATTATTTGAATCATTTAATATTTTGATTTTTTTCATTATTAATGGAACACCCTGTATATAAACTTTTATTATATTTCGTTTGGATGAATCTCGATCTCGAGTTTGTTTAGTTTTGTCATATAATTTATACCATAGATCCATCAAAACATCAAAATAAAATCTGCGCTTTCCTCCCCAATATATTGAAGCCCAGAATTCTCATTTGAGCAGAAGTCTTTATCAATTCGAAAAATATTTGTTCATATGTACCACCAACTACCAAAAGCAGTGTTATCAGAGTAAACACATAAACACAAGTGCTGGAGGGTTGTGTATCTACCTTAGACGGTTCAAAAGCTCAGCTTTCAATAGTCTGCCATCGCATTCAACCTCAAGGGACGTATTGTTCCACCCTAAAGAGAATTTCTAAAGGACGTTCTATAAGATGGATAGTTATTGTTCGTGTATTTTTAGGATTATGCAATGATGGGGATAGAGGTGAATTTCTTTCGGACGCTGTTTTTCCACTATTTGAGTTTTCCGGATAAGTTGTTAAATATAAAACGTTAATCGTGGTTACACTTGAGACTGTGTTTAACCCCTCACTTTCATGTCTTTCCCACGCATGAAACGTATTTTACGAAATCGCTTTTTGAAATGAGTTTCACTAAAAATTCCCTTACGATCCAATTATTTTAGTAATGGAAGTGTAAAGATCACAAGATCTACAGTCATTTATTAGATATTATAATTTGAAAATTATTACATTCTTTATACCTTTTTGTGAGTAAAACAACGATGTGAAATTTTCATTTGTCAAAATAGTCAAGCCAATAAGAGCTCGGGATCCTAACCAATCATTAAATTTTGTACTGATTAAATTTAATATAACGAAATTTCATTTTAATTACGTATCAGTTGGGTCAAAGGTGTAAAATATTCCAATAATCAAACTTAGAACTTGAAAAACCTTTCAAACAACAAACTTTCTTCAAATTTATTTAAATTTATTCAGCCCAGAAGCAATTTAAACCAATACTTTAAAATAATCAATAGGTAAAGTGACTAATTGTTAATTGAGAGGAATTTTTTGTATCGTTTTTTTTTTAATGATAAGCCACCGTACTAGCCGTCAAAACACGGTGGAGCATAAGTAGTAATTTTAAAAATACGTGTTAGATTTTTAGTTAACGATATGTTATTGATAAATCGATAAACTTTAAAATTGTTTAGATTTTAAATGTAATTATTATGAAAATGAAGTGGACACTCAAATGTTAGAAAATTAAAGAGCTGTAAATTCCTGATTTTAAAATGATCAATAAGAAAGAGTTGTAGCTGTGAGCTGTATTTTTACATCATTAATCGTTTTATATAAAAAAAAAGGATTGACACAGGTAGAGTTGACGTCCCATCTATACTATTAGAAAACAGTTTTTATACAGATATTCTTAAACATGGAACCTTCTGTATTTTTGGCTCGGACTGCATAGACAATTTATTTTAAAATAATTTGATATTTTGTAAATTTGTAAAGCATAAATCAATCCCTAAGAATCGTATCAGCTATATTTAAATTGACCTTGCCTCTTTCAGGCAACCATGATTCCTAGCGGAGCCTAAATAAAATCAACTGCCAACAAGCCTGACACTGGCATTGAAAGTTTCTAATGAAGCGTTTAGATTTTTTTATCGCATAATCCGCAAAATACATTATTGAATAAAGGTCTTATATCGCCGATGGCAGTACGCGCTATGTCTGTCTCTTTCTCTCTCCTGTTTCCCCTATTATATTTTGATTCTATAGGTAGTAGTAGGTCAGTTGGGTCATTATTTATAGGACGTCCTAGAATGTTTGTTTATTTTCTTTAATTTATTTTAATTAGTATTGTGCCAAAAAAAAATCGAGTTCTATACGTATACACTTTTTCAACTATTATTGATTAACAAATGAAGTACAATTGAATCGTTTATTATTAAATGGACACGTGCCCACATTTAGGCAAAAATTACATTTTGACTGCAATATATACTTATTTAGTGTTGTGTTGAAACAGCACATCTCCCACTTTACTATGTACGATTTTATAGCCGATAGAATTTAGCGTTTATTTTTTAATGTGCTCATGTCCCGGACTTGTGCTTTTTTAATAATAAATACGGTATGCGGGATACCCACCTATTATAAAGGTGTTCCATTATATTCCAGAAGAATATACAAATTTCTACCAAATTTGCCTGGCCAACTTCAACCAGGACCTCTGGCTCAGATAATAAAAATGAACGTATTATTTTATAAAAGCTTTTGAAAGATTTGTTAAAAAGTAAAAACAAATACCGTTGAGCCGACAAAAAGTATTTACTAGTAAGTTTCTAAAAAAATGTTTTATTTTATTTTTGTTTATGGATTGATTTATTTAATTTCGCAGTTGCACTTTCTTTAGTTAGTTCTCCACTAGTAAACATGTTTTTTTGTATATAGAGAATAAATATAAATATAATATATTAATATAGTAGCATTTTTTAAAAATTTTTCCATATTTCCATAGGCTAAATGTCTACAAAAAGTCTAAAAAACTAATGCAATTATTAAAAAAATATATGTCGAAGACTGTTTTGCTATAACCTACTAGCTTTAATTTGCAATTTCATAAAAAAAAGAATATAGAGCGTTTTTTTTTGTGTCTGGTGAAAAATTTTAAAATGTGGGCACGTGCCCCTTTTAATAAACCATTCAATTCTTTATTTAATTATTCTGATAACACAAAATAACCATTTCCCTATTAGATCCGTATCTGATAACACAAAGTAGTCATTTCCTAATTATTTTAATATTATATTCTGTTTTTGTAAGCGGTTATCAATAGTTTCTGCCATTTTAATTTTATAAATTATAAAAACTATATAAACTTATATAAACATGGGTAGTAAGTAGCATAAAATAGCCATAGAAAAAGTATAGTGTTTAACTCACAGGGAATAGTATAGTATTTAATACTATATTTAAATAATCCAAAAATGCCAGAGATTTTGACTTTACGATGATATATAGAATTAAATCAAAATATTAGAATTCTGCTATATACCCTATTGCAAAATTTTGTAGTTTTCTATATCATTATTTTACAAATTCATTTCATTTTAAAAAATACTGTCCCTGAACTATTAATTTGTATTTTTTTCTATTTTCTTTAGTTTCTTTATTCATTATTAGAAATTGTTATGGTGCAAATGGCATTTTGGAGCCACTGTTATAAAATACCACAAAGGGAATCATTTTGACGCTCGCGCGCGAAATCATGTGCTACATCTGTCTTTTCGCGTACGTATACACGTGCTCACACTCGAGGACTCGAGTAAAACTTTTGCCAAAATGTGCGGTTTCAAAAGACCCTCTTCACTCATTTTAAAAATGTAAATGAATTTTTTCGAATCTGATTGGATTAAATGTACGACTTACCTTGTTGAAGGGGGGGGGGGGGGGCATTTTGTTTAATAGTTTGTTGACTAAAGACAACGACCCTTCAAATGTTTTTAAAACTATGTATTCACAAAAATTTTTTAAACGTTTCTTTATGTGGTTCTTTTAAATTAAAAGGGATCAGATTTAAATTTTTGTTTTTCCTATATGTATAGGGTATTGTTCAAGAAATCTTTATAGTTTAAATAGCTTCTGAGAGTTTTGCTTTATTATTAGTAGAGGAGCAGAGAATGCAAGAGATTGAGTACACTTATTTTATTTTTAACATAATTTTTAGTATTTCAGCAGCTTTTTTGATATTTTATCATCAACTAATTAAATAATAAGTAATAGAGAGGAGATGACATTTTGTTATTTAATTATAATAATGAAAATGAACTCATTTTCACAACCAACAATTTGTATTTGCTTTACCGAACAAAACAGTAACCAATATTGTATTGCAAACATAAAGGGACCAGGGATATATTATGTATGTTATGCTATATGTTGGGAATGAGGTGTTAATACACTGTAACCTAATAGATATATTGTGCCTCATTCTGTCACTAATGCAGCAAGAAAATGTCTCGATGCCTATAGCGACTCTTCCAATCCTATCTTCTAAAGGAATTGTAGGATTTTGATTAGCTTCAAGTTAAATAAATCTTTCTCTTCTATTTGATATGCTCCTAAATATAGTGCCATTAGATTTTTCAGTGCTACACATTCAGTCAGAATGTGAATGAAGGTTTCATCCTCCACTTCACAGAATATAGACTCACTAAGGTGTCCTTTGAGTCAGCAATGTCCAGTAAGGATCCCTGTTACAATGCGTAGCCTGTTCTTGCTGAGGCAGATACAGGCTTCCGATATTTCCTCGTTATATTCACCCAGAAGTGTTTTAGCCTTTCTTAGCCCCAAGAGATTCTTTCAATTATCGATTCTTCTATTGCCTAATTATTTTGTAATCTCTCCTAATAGTCCGTCAGATAGTGACAGGTTTAGGTGCCCCATTTTCGCATACAAGCCTCGAAAAGGGTTAAAAAGTACATCGATTTTAAGTAGAATGAAAGGAAATTTACTAGTGGCTGCTCGGGATAACACATGGAAAATTCGATTATCCCTAACAAACACGAAAGGTTATTTGTTAACCATTTTTCCACACAAGCCGTTTTGACTATATGATTAATTAATATAACTAGGCTTCGAAAAACCAAAGGCTTTAATGTTGCAAGTGGCTAAAGAAAAAATCGAGATTTTGTCCGATTTTTCCACACAAGCCCATTGAATGTATGAAAACGTACGTCGTCACTAGTCCGAAAAACATATTTTCTTGAATGACTCGAATGTATAAGTGCATTTTGGGATCGGAAAATTTTTCTGATAAGGAAAATCGAATTTTCTATGTGTTATCCCCAAGAGTCACTTGTAAACTTTCTTTTATTCTACTCAACATCGATGTAGTTTTCAACCCTCTTCGAGGCTTGTTTGCGAAAATGGGGCACCTAAATCGGCCCCCCTATCTGACGGTCCATAATATGTATTGTGTTACTGCTGATACCGCAGAACAGCTCAGGTTCCAGAAAGGTGTTTGAGTCCCTTTCCTTGCGAGACTATCTGCAATCCCTTTATCCCGTTGTCCCGGGACCCAAGTGAGAGTAATTGTATTTTCTTCGCCTAGCTCATTCAGTTTTTCTAGGCATCTCCAGACTATTATTTTTGAGCTGATTACGTAAGTAAAAACATCCATATTTAAGCAGTCCCAATGTAATGGAACACCTTGTATATTTCACAGTATTTTAGAAATATGCAAAAAAGTAAACCCTATAGCTTTTATTTAAAATTTTTTCTCATATTTGTTATGATAAGAGAGATATTGGAGTTCCTCGCACTAATGGACTACCCTGTATTTCAACTCCGGAAGGGCCAAACCATTACAAATTGCCGACCATCGTATAGGATTGGTTAGAGAATTTGCTTGTTATTGGAATACACTGCGATCCTTGTGTGTGATTGTGGTATGTTTGGAGTGAGATTGGGGTAATTTGAGAGAGTGGGGGGAAGTAAATATATGAAAATAAGAAGTGATAAGATGTAAAATACAGAACAGATAGATCTAGGAAAAAAGAAATAAATTTACAAGAAAAAGATGTAAAGATAAAAATAAAAGAGAAAAATATATAAATTGAAGAAAACGAAGAAGAGATTCACAATGTTGACAAAGTAGTAAATAAAAAAATTGAAGAATTAAAGAAGAAAATGAGAAAAAGTTAAAGAAAGCAGGAAATAAGAGGAAAATAGAGAACAAGATAAAAGGAAAATTAAATCATATAGGATCAAAAAGAAGAAACGTAGAGGCATCATAAAAAAATAAAAATTAAATTAGGTTAAAATTAAAACAAACACACGATGAAAGAAAACATAGGATAGTATCTAAGAATAAAAATGTGATTAAATTAAAACCAAAATAGGTACAAGGATATAAGAGAAATAGTAGAATAGAAAATAAAAATAAAAGGAAAAAAGATACAGAAGGATCTAGAAATTGGCTCAATGAAAACCGGTCTGTTTATATTCTAAAAATCATCGAATTTAATATGAACGCCTGAATGACTTTAATTCTAAGATTTCGACCCTCTTCATATAGAGGATTATTATGAAATAAAAAAGACAAAATGAATAAATCTTGTCACTGAAAGGACATTGTAAAAAACGCGATTATTTTTGAAGATTTAGCGCTTATAACGACCCAACTTTAGTTGGGTATTTATTTTTGGCCTATTATTTTTACAGTTGACTAGAACTGTTCTGTGTAATTGGTCAGATGTTAGAATGATATGGCATTTTTAAGTGGCATCACGCGAGGTATGACATATTCTAAAACAGCTGACCAATTAAAAGGATTATCATTAGGGCTAAAACTATTATATACAAGGTGGGTCATAATGATTGGGGCATAGAGTAATCGTAGGGTATTTGGATCAAACAAGCCAAAATAAAATGTCGATAAATCGTTTTCAAAATTGACAGAAAGACATAACTTTAGTCAGGAAATATTATTTTCTTAATAATTTTAAATTTTGTTAAAGAGGGCAACACATGTACGATTCCTGAAGATGAAATTGGAACATAACTTTTCTAGACGAAACTTTTTAATAATTTTGATTAGAAAACATGATATAAACATCATGTTTATCTAAAATTATTATACCTATTTATACTTGACTATAAACTTAGCTGCATCTGGTATTTATAGTTCATTTCGGGAAGAACTTTCATTGGAATAAACTAAGGGCTTATGTCTTCAAACATAGAACTAATGGGTAATGAGATGGAGATGGAATGGAGTGGAAATAATTCAATGAATTATCAGAACAAAAATCAGGTGATTATAGTAAGTGACATGACATGTTTAATTAACGAATTATTATTTTAATAGCTATTTATGCATCTAGTTACGAAACACCTTATTTTGTGTAACGAGTGAATCTTTGCTGGACGAACCGAGCGAGATCTCGCAAAATGAACGAGTTACACAAAACAACGGCATTTCATAACGTGATGCATGCAATATTTTTCTAATTTTGACTAGATTATTTATAAAATTGTGTTGTGTTAAAAATTACTAACATCTATAAAACCAATATTACTTTGTTGTATTGTTAGTTGCATATGCATAATTTCGTTTATTTCATTGACAAATATAAAATGATATTAATTTATTCTCAACGACTTATAGTGTGTTCATATTGCTTGTTAAAGTTATTTAGTTTTCAAGAAAGTGGGTTAATTGGCGAGTACTGTGTTTTAATTATTTTGTGTAGATTTAAAATGGAAAATAAGGACCAAAACAACATTATTACTAGGTTGTGAGTTCACTAACCAAATTCCATTTTTAAATAACCAACATTCCCTCCTTCGATACAAACGTTCAATAATAATGTACATAATATCATGACAAAAAATATTTTTATTTGTTTTTCCTTTTCCTTTTGCAACTGGTGACATAATAATTTTTTTGTAATCGCGGCAAATGTCAAAATTATCTACTTTACGCAACCAGTTGCATAATATTGTCTTATAAAAATATAATTTGGTTAACTTACAACTAAATAATAATGTTGTTTTGGTCCTTATTTTCCACTCTAAATCAGCACAAAATAATTCACTTTTTTTTTGAAAACCAAATAACTTTAATAAGCAATATAAACACACTACAAGTCGCTGAGAATAAATATTTAATATGATTTTCTATGTCAATAAAATAATGCATATGCAACTAACACTACAAGAAAGTAATATTGATTGCCTAGACGTCAGTAATGTTTTACCAAAACAAAATTTTATAAATAATCTAGTCAAAATTAGAAAATAATATTGTATGTAACACGTTACGAAATACTGTTTTATGTAACTCGTTCATGTTACGGGACCTCGCTCTGCTCCTTCCGCAAATATTCACTTGTTACATAAAATAAGGCATTTCGTAACTGGTTTTATAAATAGCTATTTCGTAACCAGTTTCTTATGTTCAACTTTATGCAACTGGCCCAATTTCATCATCAGGAATCGTTGATGTGTAACAAAATATAAAATAAATAAAAGAATATTACTTTCCTAAAATATGGTGTGGAATTATTACTAAAAAAACTTTAACACCAATCCTCAAATTTTGCTCTAAATAATATACACTCAATAGTTGTGACTCTCCCTGTATATACTTTACCTAACATAGCTTATTATTGAAAAATAAAAAATGCAAAGAACGTACGTGATGCTCAGCAAAAAGCTGTTTTTATATTTTAACTAATCCATGCCTAGTTTATATTTAGAATGCATTTTTGCAATGGAAAAAAACTTGCTAAGTTTCAGTCAAAATGTGTTTCCTACCCAGGTATGCCTAAGCAGCTGTTTTAGAAACATTAAACATGAGAAATTAAAGCATAAAAAAGCATCCCCCGTTCGAAATTATGGAAGGAGGCAGACTCGTCGTCCTGTTTTTAACCATATTTTATAAATAACAAATCATAAATAGGTATCTTGCATTTGACACACACGTGAAAAAATTGCCGTAAAACTTAGATGATAAATACTCCCTAAGGACAGACCATTGGCGTAAGCAATATGTTTTCAAAAATTGGTAAAAACAATATTAAAAAAAAATAATCGGTTTGTTTGCCAGGATAATGTATGATTGTAAAAATATATTAATAAAATAAAAATGTAATAATAATAACCGTTCTATATCTATGATTTATTACGAATTAAATAAATGTAACTATGCCGTATGGGAAGAAATTTCGAAAATGTATCTGGCGTAGGATATCTTACCAGATGCGCCACTGTTTAAAGGGACTAAAAAACGCTGCTGAGATAAGGGTCGAAGGGAGGATGTCATAACGCGTTCTGGATGTGAAGACGGAATTTTTTAAAACATATGGAAGCTTCCACACGTGCTAAACCAGCGCTAAAAAAATTAATGAAGGTTTATTTCGTCACAGTTAAAAAATGTAATAATAGGTAGATGCAAAAATTACCCAATCTTTTACTGATCTTTCCTCAATATGTTCAAGATGTGTTCAATCTACGGAAACGGTTTGAAGCATCTGTTTCTAGCGCCTATATTACCCTTAGAAAACAAAGAAACATAAATTTGCAACCCCTATATTTTTCCAAGGAGTCTTTTTATCTACAAAGATATTTATTGAATTTATTGTTATTTATTGATTCAGTCGAACCTTTTTAATTTGTTACTTTTTTACTTTTTCATAATAAAAAAACTTTTTTTTAGTTTTTTAAAATATTCGGGGATAATACCATAAGAGCCCAGATGTAGCCGGCTACTTTTAATGTCGTTTTCGAGTACCTACTTACTTTCTGTTTAGCAAACGGATCGAGTTAAATAATATATAGTCCCTCATCTTCAAAAAGTATCACCGTATCAGGTCGTCTTTTTAGCTTCCTATTATTTGTAGTTGGGTACAGGGGGGTGATCAAAATGTTCTATGTCCCGGTGATGGGAGCGGTCATATGACCTGTAACATTTAGAGTTAAGTTGCTCATCAATGAATTTTTCCCTTTTTGCTGGCAGTGAAATATATTCATCTGGACGTCAATAACAATAAAAAAATCCCTTTTCAAGCATTTTCTATAGTCCGGTTTTGCACTTCCGGTGTAGGGATTTCGGTCGCTTTCAACGAAATTCGGTATATATAGATTAAACGCATTTTTTCTGAATCTGAAATGATATTGATATTGTGTCTGCGAAAAGGTTGATATCGAGGGACAAAACGCTCTGTAACAATTTAGAAATTTTTCAGGAGATCAAATTTTTGTTCTAAAACATAAGTAATGATTTTTTTTATAAATATATTTACTAAAAACGAACATAATGAGATTATAGCAAGATATAACAATTTTTTTCTTTTTCTGAAATAAACTAAATTTACGAGGTACTGTGCTTTAATTGAATACGAGGAATTGAATATTTAAAAACTGCGAAGAACAATAGATTAATTTTTTGTATCTATTACAAAAAAATTAAAATAATGGAAAAAGGCATAATAAATATATTTAAATCTGTGTACTAACACTTCCGAACATAAACATAAAATGTATTACCTAACATTAAATACCTATTCTAATGATATCACTTTATCGAGTAACTCAAAAAAATGCGTGATCGGGTAATTTCCTAAATTTAAAAACAACCTCTACAAAAATATTTTTTATGTACATTATACAAATAAAATAATATAAAAAATGAGTAATCGATAAAACTCTTTTCTTAAAAAACTATATTTACTTATTATTTATTTTTGAAGGCCGAATCGACGCATACTTTATAAAAATTTTATGGCCGTAGTTTTTGAAAAAATCGTAATCCAGACTCTTTACTAGATAGGGATTTTTATACATGCTAGCTTAGTGATTTTTAAATAATCCCTAGGCAGATATATTTCCTTGTTTTTTAAGCAGGTTTCAATAGCACTATTGACAGAGTCACACTCCTTTTCCAAAAACTTATGTGTTATTGAAACATCATATCTGATAAATAAAGAAGGGCATTGGCATTGGCGAGCAGCATTGAGCCGTATAACCATCAGAATAAATAATGATAGGTCTTCTGGCCTTCTAAATAGTCAACTAAAAAGGAAGCGTAAACAGATGTCTGTCCATCGGCAACAGTTTCGTTAAACCAATAACATACGGCTTGGTTGTTGACTAAATTGTAAATCGTGAAGTTGTGACAACACAATTTTTGTTTATAGTACAACGTGCTATATATAACTGGTATTTGTGAAGACAGCTTCACAGCCTGCACATCCATGTTTATCATTAGTGTTGAGCAAGACTGGTCTTGGTCTTGCGGTTTTGGTCTTACTTTTTGCAAGACCAAGACCAGCTGAAAGCTTGCAAGACCAAGACCAAGACCGAGTGTGCAATACCAAGACGAAGACCAAGTGGTGCAAGACTTACGCAAGACCAAGACTCTTGCGGTATTGCGTTCTTTAATTGTTGCCTGAAAATAAAAGATAAATATATAAACATTCGTCTCGAAAAACCTTGGTTTTCGATACATAGGGCGTGTCTTTAGAAATGTGTAACAGTTAATCGTACTGAAGTAGGCTGCTCGTGATAAAATTATAAAGCATTATCAGAAGACAAACTGGATTACTGCTCCACTCTAATACTAGATCCCAGGCATAAAGCAGAAACTTTCGATTTAACTGTTTGGGGAGCTGAGTTAAAAAGTACAAACTTTAAAGACATTTGAGACAATATTCGATGTTTACTGTAGCCAGGAGAGAGTGATAGAATCGTTAACAAAAGAGAAGATCGACTCCAAATCAAGTGACGATGAAGATATTATAGATTTCAATAAGCTCTATTCTGCACCAGGTACTTCATCCCGCTCTGGTATATCTGGATCTGGCTCCCAAAACCAAAGAAAGGAAATAGACGATTATCTTAGTCAGCCTAGAGCAGTAAGAAACGAAGATATTTTAGAATGGTGGAAACGTCATCAGTTCCAATTTCCTCTCTTAGCAAAAATGGCATGTGTTTTCTGTCCATTCCAGCAACTTCGGTTCCTGCCGAAAGACTTTTTTCAAAAGCAGCATTAGTGATACGCAAACATCGTAATAGACTAAACAATGAATCTGCCCGTTAGCTTCGTTGCATAAATTTTTGGCAACAGCAATAAAATACTCTATCACTTGTTCACTACATAATTTAGCATATTTTTTTATTTTTAATTTTTGTGTTAATATAGACAACTTTTAATCATTGTTGTTTTTTTTTTTAAATGTTCGTATGTTTAAGTTGTTTTGACCCAGTATTTTATGCCAGTATACTATGCATCTATACTTTTTATTTTAATCCCATACGTCTGGAAGATCCAGGTTCAATTATCGGTCGCAGTTTTTGTTGATTTTAGGATACAATTTTTGTTTTTTATTGGATTGATGGATATGCAAAAAAAATATTTTAAATAAAAGAATACACAAAATATGTTAAATATAAATAAATAAATATCCAATTGTTGAGAATTGGGCCACATATTTTATTTACCGTTTTTTTTTATATATACTTCGTTTCGAAAAAATTATAAGTGTACAGCATATAAAAATTACTAATTCACACATTTATAATTTTAATTTTTAAAACTGTTTATAACTTTTTACATTAAGTGTATACTTAAAAACAAAAAAAATAAATGTTTTGGAAACGTTTAATAAAAAAAGGTTTGAATAAAAAATATATGTGGTTTATTTACAATTACAAACCACAAGCTTTAAAAGATATTTACTGTTTGCCTAGTAGTTCCTGATTTTATAATGTGCATTAAGCCTCTAATGGCAAAAATTTATACAGGGTGTTTCATTATTAACTACAAATAGAGAACACTTAGGTGATATCATAAAAACTCTTCGGTGCTGGAAAATGTTGTAAAATACTATAATTCACAGAACAACAACACGTTTTTGTGTACAAAGTAGTATTTAAGATTTACCAAAAAATGCAAGACTCGCAAGACTCTTGCAGCAAGACCAAGACCTAGCTGTGCAAGAACAAGACCAAGAATAGCTGAAGGCTTGCAAGACCAAGACCGAGTGTGCAAGACAAAGACCAAGACCAACCCGGTCTTGGTCTTGTTTTGCTCATCACTACTTATCATGTAAAACTCTCCTTATCTGTTTTCTTTTCCCGCCTTGCTGATTTTTTTTCTCAATATGTTCCTTATATTCTTCTGCTTCTATATTGTCGTTCTTATAGTTTAAACAGATATTGGTCCTTTCTCGGTCGGAATATGGAGATTTTCATTTGATCGTTTAATCATAGTGATAACTGACATTGGATTTTGCCCCTTTTCTTGGCATTGTCTCTTGTAGACTCTGTATAAATCCGACCATAACTGAAAAGATTGCTCCAAGTACATTCTATTGGTGTCTTTTCGACAATAAAGCTTGTTTAAATTTTGAAGAAACTCTGTGAGAAACCTTCATTTTCAAAAATATCTTGTCGTTTTTCTCTCCTGCTTATTTCGGTTTGGTCGCTACTTGCCATGCCATTTTTAGACTTCATTGCCCAGGACCATTCTTCAAGGCTAGGAGTATTTAGGTACATTTTCTCACAAACAGTCATCGATTTATTACTAATAATAAAAGAATAATGTAGTATTTGGGATCTACGAGAGGTTTTAATTTTTTTTGACAGCCTCTTTTTATTACATACTTTGACGGTATTTCCAACAAAAACTTTTCGCTGCTCCCAAGTCATATCTTCCCAGAACTTTTTGAATAGCTTTTCTCGATCCTCGTTTGAATCAGAAAACATTTTCTTGTAGCACCATTTACCTTCTCTTTATTTGAACCCTTACACCTTTCTTTTATTTTTCTTTCATTACGTTTTTTGTTTTAAAAGATTGCAACTACAACAATAACGTTCGATAATATGGAGCCGACTGAGGTAATGCTTTCAAAATTGGCGCGAATGTAAATACGAGGTTATGAATTTCGCGATTTACCGCTAAAACTCAAAACTGATTAACTTCAAAGTTGGTTAACAGATGGCATCATCTATTCTACGGAATATTTCACAATAAAACGAATTTCGCAAAAAATGTTAGTTACGAGGTCCTGCCTTTTGACCCTCGATATGCAAAAAAAATAGTAACCTGGCGAAAATTGGAACCAAAATTTGAAAAGTGGTTTATTGCTCTCAAAATGTTTGTCTGATTCTTAAGAGTATTATCCTTGGCAAACATTTTTTATTCAGTAGTTCTAACTTCTAACCTATTCAGGCTTTTATTCACACCCGGTTTTCGAGAAAGACTATCAAAATAATCGAATTTGTGGCGAGAGGTTATTGTATATAATTTTGTTTTATTGACGTTTTACTGATGTAGATTTTGATATTGATGATGACTTCGATCTTGTTGGCAGCACAGATGATTCATTTCATTATCCAAAGATTGACCCCAGAGATTTGTCACAAGATATGATGCTCGTTATCAAGTGAATGTAGCTTTATTGACTTAGATGAGGAATATCCAGTTATTTTAATTAATTCTTGTTCATTAGTACCTGCTCTAGCTAAATTTGACACTGCATGCACTGGAGCGGTGAAAATGAATAAAAAAATGTATTATTGGTATTCAGGCCAATTTTATTTTACTCAAATTTTCATTTTTGTATCAACCTTTTGAAACATTTTTCCAAAATTGATTGAGAGTTATAAACAAGCTGTGATTTGGAATATGGTTCGGTCGATGTGATATTTTATAAAATAACGTTACTGGACACATGTCAGAGTTTTCTTTGTATACAAATCAGTGGAATTGCCTTTTTTATAAGTGTGGGATAATTTATTTACGGGTGACTTTTGAATTGGGAAAAGCTACAAACGTTTGGTTTTTAAAAAGCAGTTGGCAATAAATAATTTGACCAACATCGTAATTTTTATTCAAATGTAGCTAGTTGGTTGGTATAAGACAAGAGCAACAATTTATGTGAATTTTATAATAAGTACCCTCATTGCATTGGGTCTAGTAAAAATTTAATATTACAGGTTAACCTTGGGACAGCTTAACGAAGTCTTTGTAATATCGTATATATAGGTGTAAATTTCATGGTAACAAATTGGTAGTTTTTTCACTCGTTGCAGGATGCAAGCCACGATTGCTCATTGTGAACTTTTTTATTGCCGTTTTTTAAATCGAAAATCGTGGACGAATTATAGAATTACTTATCTCCATCTGCAATTATTTATTTCTTAACCGCATTCTTAAATCGTTTACCAACTCGATCAATTACCAGAGATTTTTTTAAGACATCGATGTGACTAGCAACTATTTCTACTTTTATATTTGGTACTTTCTACCAGTTTTGACAAGTATTCAATCTACGATTAAAAAATAAATAAATAGTTTATTGGACAAGGAATAAATTAGGTCAGAAATCATCTGTTCTCCCATAAATATAGTCATAAATATCTAACAATTCAAAAAAAAAACAAACAAATCCATGAGTGAGTGTCACCTGTTAGATTTTTTTCTACAACTATACTCAGTGTGTGTTGGGGAAATAAAAAAGAACATTTGATATTGTTGATGTAGTAACATGGATGGAGCACAAGTGCGATTTTTTTTATTTGTCCTAACACATTTTAGTACTCTCCCGCAAAGAGAAATTTAGTTGTGTAGGAGATATTAATTAAAACACATGGTTATACTCCAGCCTGTGGTTACGACAGTTTTTTCTCTTTGTGTCACAATCTAAATTAATGCATATTCATGCTCACATTACGAGTATTTATTTTTTTGTATTTAAAAATTTTCAAGTTCAAGAATTATTTTGTTTTCGTTATCTAACTATTTTTAAAATAATATATTACATTACGTGTGTGGAAAGTGATTGTCGCACGCGGCCTATGCCTCGTTCGACAGTATTTCCTACTTGTGTAAAAAATGAATTTTACACAAATGATATAGAATATTTTTCCTACGAACACAAAATCAAAAAAAATGTAAAATCAGTCAATCTGGCTATGGAGGTTAAATTAAGATGTAGCTGGTTCCAGATTTGTTTTTTATATAGTATTGTTAGGGTCCACTCGAATACATTACATATTATAGTAATTGTTTATTTAATCTATAGTCGTAAATAAGTATAAAACTTAAAATGATTTCACCCTTCAAAAATTTACACAATTTTCATGCCACTGGTTAAAATACTAGGTAGTTTAAAATGGTAACTTCCATTCTAAAAGTGTGACGTAATGGTATCTTCTCTATCTGAGCGGACTATAATCGTGTTGATTATTTTTAGACATTAACCAAAACACATGAATGACTGCTAGGTATAGGTAACATAATAAATATTGCGGTAAAAAAAACTATTGAAGTTTATTAATATATGTGGTATATCTCGATACATGAATCAGAGACAACATCCTGAAATTACTAAGATTCTACCACGAAGCGCTTAACATATGGTAAATTTGGCATTCTTCTTCACTTAACTTGTTTATAATTGTTTTCCGTGTGGCACGTAACTTAAACAAAGTTTAAAAGTAAATATTATTTTTAAAAATATGGAAACAAAAAAAACGTCTTTTTTTATTAAGAAGTGTAAATTTTAATCTAGACCAGTAAAACTTTTAATAGGTAATTACAGTACACATATATTTTGATTAAACATTTTTTAAAAGCTTTTCTAGATTAAAAATTAGTAGTTTGACTCAACTTTGACTGAAGAATAAAAATAACTATATCATAAAAATGCTTAGATTTGTTTTATACAAAAAAAACCTTTCCACTTTCCTTCATGTGCGGTATTTAAAGATTATCTACTATGTATTTTTCAAGCACTACAACTATTAATGAACGAATAAATGAATATTTTGTTAATACCATTTCTTAGCTAATGCAACGCAACAGTGTTGCCAGAATATGTTTTTGTTATGTACCAAATATGTCTAAAAAATGTAACATTGAAGAGAAAAAAAGGGGATCTTTATAGATAACGAACACAAACAAGGAACACAATATTTATTTTACACGTGAACACTGCTGCACCTCGAGGAAGAAAAAGTACTAGATTTTGGCTATTTTGCGTCGAGTGTCCTAGAGTACCAGATTCTTCGAGCATGTACTACATCTAGTACAATTGTAAAATGTACTAGACTGGCAAGGTTCGTATGCCCTGCCCTATTTTGTGACGTCATACCTTGTTTGTGAGCGGCGCGCCAATTAATGTGATTTTATGCAGTTTCACGGATCTGTTAGCGTGTTGACATCTCTTTTTAGCTATATGCATTCGCAAAATCCTCTCGCTCGTCAGGGCTCACTCATGATAGCGCGCCACATTATATTTAGGTATACTGTGCCATAGAGACGCGATCAGCCAAAGCGCAATGGTCTACCAAAAACATAGAAATAAATAAAATCATTAATTAATTAATGAATTTATTCGAAGACCCCACCCACCCTGTCGCATCATCGCTTTTGTTTGACAAATATACGTGCATGTAATCACTTCAACTTTTTTTTGTTTTTTTACCGGAATTGAATCCGTATTAAAGACGCTCCGGATTTTTGACGTCCGAATTATCGACACTCTACTGTATTCTATTCTTAAGTACTATGAATCTGCAACGTTTTTTTCCACAAAATTTAACGAATGTTGTAGTGTAGCTCAATAAATTCTTCAAAAAAAAAATAGTTGATAATATTGATATTATTTTTCTATTATTTTTCTATTATTTTTCTATTATTTTTCTATTATTTTTCTATTATTTTTCTATTATTTTTCTATTATTTTTCTATTATTTTTCTATTATTTTTCTATTATTTTTCTATTATTTTTCTATTATTTTTCTATTATTTTTCTATTATTTTTCTATTATTTTTCTATTATTTTTCTATTATTTTTCTATTATTTTTCTATTATTTTTCTATTATTTTTCTATTATTTTTCTATTATTTTTCTATTATTTTTCTATTATTTTTCTATTATTTTTCTATTATTTTTCTATTATTTTTCTATTATTTTTCTATTATTTTTCTATTATTTTTCTATTATTTTTCTATTATTTTTCTATTATTTTTCTATTATTTTTCTATTATTTTTCTATTATTTTTCTATTATTTTTCTATTATTTTTCTATTATTTTTCTATTATTTTTCTATTATTTTTCTATTATTTTTCTATTATTTTTTTTCATTATATTATTTGTAATAGTGTAATATTGTTTGTAATATAATTTGTAATATTGTATTTTATTAAAACTGCTCGTCCCAAACAACCTTAAAAAACCCACGCTTAAGGTTTTTTAGGATGTTTCTGTTTAGTTACCTCTAACGAATTGACATACATATATGTACTTTAATTATGTCTAAGTATATTTTTTGGATAAATAAATTATTTTTATTTCTTTAGAAAATACATATGCTTAAAAGAATATAAAAAGAACAAAGTTAGTTGATGTTGATGCGTGCAGAAATTTTTATATTGAGTAAAAAACGCATTTACTTTGTTTCAAATGTTAATCATGATAGTGGGAAAATCCCTTCACGTATTTCATATTACCTATACCCCTTTTTAAGAAGGTATTAATAAAATGTCATTCGACTTCCGTTTCCAATTAATTTTGGTAATGTCATATGATTAGATTTTTTTTAATAAAAAAATATCAGACCGCAGCTGATAAAAAACACATGGTAAGTTAACAATTCGTAGTGAAAAAAAAAACATCTGCCCACATCGGACATGATTTGGTAATATATAAAATGAATAGAGATAAAGGAAAAGGGTTGAGGTTGATTTTAAGCAAAAAGAAGTAACGGGTCAACATCTGACGACTTGAGGATCCAAATCAGGACTGCATCTGTTGTGCAGATGGTACCTACCTAGAAATTCACTAAGGACCTGATACCTCTATCTATACTCACGCAGCCCTATATTTAGTGCGGTGCCAAATAATTATTTTGCATAGTTAACAATCATTTTAAAAAAAGGTGCAATGGATTTAAAAAGAGACAGTATATTCAACAAATTTAGAATTATTAGCGTTTTAAATATATAATTATTGTAACTTTTATTTTTTAAACAGTCTGTTGATTAATTTCACTAAAACACTTATTTATTTTATAACATAATTTATTTGTAATAAATACAACATTAATTTATATATCTCTTAGCAATACACTAATTTACATTGAAAATATTTATGTGAACCGAACGATAACTTAACTAAAACTGACTGTTTAAATATATGGAGTCAGAAGTGGGATTCCTTCATCCATATGAGGACAGTACTGTGCCAGCAGTTGTACAGGAAGATACACAAGCCTTTATAGTAGCATGGCTGTAAGGAACTGTGGTAAAAGGAACACGTGTTATGATGGAATCTTGGCACCACGATAAAGAGTTTGGTCGAGGAATTTTGATAGGAAAGGGATTGGTCACGATTGCTAAAGAAATTGTAGTACGTTAATGATCACCCAAGTCAGATGACTACTTTAGACAAATTCGAGGAAGTGATTGAAGTTGCAGTTCAGTTGAATCTATAATTCAATTAAAAAAAAAAAAAGATAAAGAAATTTCTTTGACAATATCTTGACATTTTTTTACCAAAAGGAGGAAAAACAGAAAGAACGTCTGTTGTCAAATACTGATGATGCCAGATTACCACAGGCAAAGAGAGATGAAGCTGCAAGGATTATTCGGGAAATGGAGGAAGTCAGGGTGAAAGAACCTTCTATCAGCCTGTCACTGTCTCCGATAATCCTGGTCGAGAAAAAAAATGGAACTGCAAAGTTCTGTCTACCGTCAGTTGAATAATATTATCAAAAAAGACAGTTATCCTTTGCATTGACGATACTTTAGACACATTGGTAGGAAGTAAACTATTTTTTACTTAAAATTTGAAGTCAGGTTATTGACAGGTAGAAATGGATCCAGTAGACAAAGAAAAGACAACCGTCGCCCCCGGAACTGGATGTCATGCCATTCGGACCTTGTAATGCCCCCGCGACATATTAAAGAATTACGGAAAATGTATTAAGGGCGATATCCTGGAAAACTTTCCTAATGTATTTAAACATTCATAGTCTTGGGGAAGACATTTGAAGAACTTAGAAAATGTTTTTAAAAGACTTTAAGCTGCCCAATGATACTAAAATCCAAGATATGTCAACTATACCAAAATAAACGTTACATTATTATAATAAGAACTAATTAATATTATGAAAATATATAAACACAAATAGTTTTCCAAAACCAGAGTGTATATTTATACATAAAAGATTTGTAATCATCCTTCTCAATAAATTAGTAGTTTGTTTGAATCACAGATTAATAAAAAACTTCTTACGTATACCTTTAACAGACCCTGTAAAGTAGAGATTCCGAGTAGAAACTCCTAGAAACAAAGTCCAAATGCTCCCATTTTTAAAGAGCTTGTTTTGTTTACAGGACTTACGCAAAGTGATGTCAAAAATAAATTAATCAAGCAAAGAGCATCAGGCAGATTGTTACTTTAAATGATGCTGTGGTGTGAAAATATAGTTTTCAGGATAACTATTTTAAAATCAAGATTATATTTCTAAACTGTCGAAGATTTTGAAATATTTGTTAATACAGATTTAAACTCGAGCTCACTACCAAAAGTCTCCCATTGACTGTCTTAAAAAGCTAAAATTCATCATAGTACTGGTTCTAAATAATCGATTAAATAATTTTTTTAAACACAAATTTTTCGTAAATAGTTTTTCATCACACACATATGTTGCTTTCAAATATTTTTGTCAAAAATATACCTATTAAAGCTATTATCAAAATAATAACAAATCCGCCATTTTCTCACTAAATTATATTCGACCTTGAACATACAATCGTTTTGTTAAGGCGAGGATACCCGTTCTACCCAAATAAAGACAGTTTTAACTAGGACCAAAATTATGAAATGAAAAATATAATAAAAAACTTTTAAATTCAAATATTGCTTGTTATAGTCTGAACATTTTCTAAAAGCTTCTTATAGAAAATATTTCAAAAATTCGCCTAGGTATATCTGTAAATATTCTTTTCGTTTTTGTCCCCTTACTAATAGAACTCGGTACCTTTGGATAGGTAAATATGATTCACTTGATTTTATGGCACAAATAATTGTCCATACGGTGTTCTGAGGTGTTCTTGTTTATGATTGAAAAATTGTGAGTGTTGCACAGATGGCGACAACGTGTCAAGTGTTGGTTTCGTTTTGTGTTTTTCAAATAAACTTTACAGTCGGAAATACCATTTATAAATACTATTTTATAATTTGCAGAACTTTATTGCACTATGGGGTATATAAAATTTTGTTTACTAAAATCTGTCCTTCAGGTGTATATTTAAAATGTAATTTTTATGTCTAATATAATTTATTAAAATAGTACGAAACAAAACATGTTTTAAATACCTTGCAAATAGAGTAATTAAAAAAATAAATTAGATAAGTTGCCCATCCTTCGCGGATCTATTCATCTATCCATCGTTTGTTCTATTCATAAATCATTAGTTACCTCTCACATTTCTGTGTTTTTACCATTTTCAATGAGTATCCCACACAGACGTGAATTGATTGCAGAAGATGGAACAGTAACACTGATTTCCATTTCTTTGCACATTTGACGTTGGCGGAAAGAAGCTAATCTGAAATTGCCGTGCCTTATTAGAATCAGTGCCGTTTCAATTGATTTTTATCGTACTCAAAGCCCACTATAACTTTCATAACTAATATTTACGTAAAAACAAATTTTCTCTCCTTGTATTAAAATATGATTTGATTTACGTAATTTATTTTCCTTGATTTGGTATATATTAAACTAATGATAAAAGTGAGAAACGCAAATCTTTTTTAGAGATACACCATCTCTTTTAAAACATTCTGGGTAAACTGCGTTACGGTGTTTTTAATTTGCAGAAGAGATAATTAAACCGTCCTTTTGACATGCCACTAACTGTCACCGGGTTTTCCGTAAAATAACGATATTTTAGATGTCATATCTGTATTCGACATCCGTGATGGAAGTTTATGGGAAAATCGGCACTGGTAATGATGGTTAGTGTTGATCGTGGCACATACAATAACATAATATCGTGTCTCCGGTAGAAAATAGCATGCAAAACAAAATACAGTCGATTAGAAATGAGATTTATTCGTTTTGTTTCACTGATATCCTGTGGGAGACAGAACTTGTGGTCCCGACATGAAAAAAACCGAAGCATTGAACTTCTACGGGAAAGGTTTCTGATTATTTTTTATCAGTTTGTCACTCTAGAATTAAAAAAAAACACTAAATACGTATCATATTGTGCTGCGTTTTTGACACGTATCACAATAACATTAAGTTTTCTTCCAGAATAATATATAATATCCTCAATATAATAAAAACATTGACGAAGTTTATAAGGTCTAAAGGATTTTTAAAATAACAACGTCGTTTTATACGTATATGTAACATACAAAGAACAATTTTCCTATTTTTCTGAATGACGAACTACGATTTTCTTATCTTTCTTATTTTGCATAAAACATAATTTCTAATACGCGCTTTACATTTGACAAACTTCACGTGAATAAGGACTTTTAACTTGAAGTTCAGAAATCCAACCAAGTTGGTCAAATTAAAGGATGTGTATTTCATTTTCCCAGTTAGAAGCGGATTTAGTCTTTAGTGGCCTATTCAGTCGCAGTGGAGGGATCTGGGATTAGGTGTGAGGGAATAGAGTGGAAGGAATGGTGGTTAGGTATCTAAGGAGATGTTACTGATCCAGTATTTGCTTAGTGCTATGAGCAAACCCCTGAAAAACTCATAACAGGCCAGGCAGCAGTAGAGCTCGAACCCACGACGTTCCGAATAGTACCAACCTACTAAACATACTGCGATGGATGTATACTGCAATAGTGAGACCAATCATCACTTACGGGGCTATAGCCTGGAGTAACAGAACTAGTTTAGCTACTACGACAGCTAATATCTCAAAAGTACAAAGACTAGCCTGTGTTTGCATTACTGGTGCAATGATAACCTGTCCTACGGCCGCAATGGATGATAGAGAATGTGACAAAAAGGACACGATATAGAATGATCAGAAACTACTTACTTCAGGACTAAAGATACCTGGGACATGCTCCAGGATGAAATGCTAAAGAAGTACAGTTTTGTGAAAAACTTCAAAACCACAAAGCTGGGCTGCAAGAAAGAATGGAGCCAAGAATCCATCGCGCTTGCAACCGAAAGACGTGCTATTCAGTGGTATATGGACGGTTCCAAAACCATAGAAGGAACTGGAATAGGAGTGTATGGGCCGAGAACCAAGCACTCTGAAAGCTTGGGAAAATACCCAAGCATCTTCCAGGCGGAAATTCACGCCATCGAGAAGTGTATCCAGTTCAACATTGAGAGAAACTATCATACACAAGAGATTATCATCATGTCCGATAGTCAAGCAGCCATCAAAGCGCTGAGTTCTTACGTAATCAGCTCAAAAATGGTCTGGAGATGCCTATAACAATTGAATGAGCAAGGCGAGAAAAATAGAGTTACTCTCACTTGGGTCCCGGGACATAACCGGGTACAGGGCAGCAAGATTGCAGATAGTCTTGCAAGGAAAGGGACTCAAACACCCTTTGTAGGACCTGAGCCGTTCTGCGGTATCAGCAGTAACATAATATTAGGAGGGATTAAAAAATAATTGGGCAGTAGAAGAACTGATAATTGGAACAATCTCTTGGGGCTGAGACAGGACAAGACACTTCTGGGTGATTATAACCAGAAAAGATCGAAAGCCTGCATCTGTCTGAGCAAGAACAATCTACGTATTGTAACAGGGATCCTTACCTAAATAAACTGAGAGTAGTAGAGGATAGTGAGTGCAGATTCCGTGAGGTGGAGGACGAAACCTCCATTCACATCCTTACTAAATGTGTAGCTCTCCAGAATCCAAGGGCACTATATCTAGGAGGATATCAAATAGAAGAGGGAGATTTACCTAACTTGAAGCCACTTCAAATCCTACATTTCCTTAAGAAAATAGGATTGGAAGGGTCGTTATAGGCATTGAGACATTAACTTAGTGCACTGGCGACAGAAGGGGGCACAATAGATCTTTTAGGTCGCAGTGTATTAACATCCCATTCCCAACATAACATAACATAAGGGGGGTAAAGGATGTGTATTTTATTCTCCCAGTTAGAAGCGCCCCGCTATAGGCTTTAGTCTTTAGTGGCCTCTTCAGCCGCAGTGGAGAGATCTTGGATTAGGTGTGAGGGAATGGATTGGAAGGAATGGTGGTAGGTATCTAAGAAGATGTTACTGATCCAGTATTTGCTTCTTGCTATGAGCAACCCCTGAAAAACTTATAACAAGCCAGGAGGCAGTGGAGCTCGAACCCACGACGTTCCGAATAGTACCAACCTACTAAACCCAAGAGCGGCTCCAGGAGGGGCCATGCCATGCTATTTTATGTACAGAATATCTACAGAATCTTTAAAAAGTATTAATGTCTCGGTAATAAATGTATTGCAATTATATAAAATTAATTGCATTTTACAGGGTTTTTAAGAAATATAGGTATCGATTTTCGTCATATTTGGAATCAATCTGTATACATCATTTTTGTAGGACGAGTTTTTTAATTCAACAATTACAATCGTACTGTAACATTTTATTTTTGTCGAATTACAATTTCTGAATTTTTAAAAACATCACAATTGCGCACCGCCCTGTATGTGTGAAGATGTTAATCAACATATAATTACAAGATCAAATGAATTTACCTAAGTGATGTTCGATCTTGATTATATGAAGCCTCGTCGAAATAAATAATTAATAATTGTAGTTCCCTCACTCTTGCACTGAATCACATGTTAAAAGCTAAAACCTGAAATTCTTGGGTGACTAATACCCAATTTCACAATTCATTTCTTTAGAGTTTTCTTAGAGACAAAAAAAATTTGCTATATCCAAGGGGTGTTTTAGGATGTGGCGGGAAATTATTTATTTCGACGAGGCTTCATATAATCAAGATCGAACTTCACTTAAGTAAGTTCGTTTGATCTTGTAATTATATCTCAGCCTCATCTCATAAATAATTAATATTTGTAGATGTTTGCAGAATAAGCAAATTTTATTTTCTCTGGAAATATAACAAATTATTTATATAAACTATAAATATAAGTAAATAATAAAAAGTAAATAAACATATCTCTAATTAAACCTCAAAGCCTTAAAACTAATACAGACATTATTTATACTATTTTATAGTTAATACAGATCTATAAAAAATGCAATCTTGTAGAATAATAGAAATTTTGCAAAAGTATTTGATTTTTCTCTCCATCCTGCACGTCTAAACTAAACTCTTTTTTAGCTGCTGAGGATGTAGTCGCGATGAAAATAAGGATTCCACTTTTATTGAGCATTGATTTTGTCTGACGGCTAATGGTTTGGACTGAAGCTTATGATGCGATTTTTTATATGTATTTAACAAATTATCACAAAATTGACCTATTAAAGGTGCCGTTCTTTCTAAATAATCCGACAGAGTAGTAGCGACACAGAGACTTTTCTCTTGCTCAAAATATGAGAATTGAGGAGTAGGTTGAGATTTATTCGGACCAGATGTTTTTATTCGTTTGCAAACTTTTTTAATAATATCTGCCTTATTTTTTATAATTTCATTTAATTCAATACCAGCTAATGTTTGAACTCATTGTCCCATAGCCAGAGCTAAAGAATAGCGAATTTAGGCGTATAAGGTCCTCCAAAGACAAATTATTTTTCTATCTGTATCTGTAACGTGTGGAGGGTGAGTTACCCCAACGGCACTTAGGCCTCATTAGGCCCATTGTTCATCCTCCTAAGATGATAGGCACCTCCTATCCCAAGCATTTAATTATTTATGTTATCACAAACATTTATTTATACCTTCACAAGCAGTTATTTATTTATTTTTGAAATTTAATAATCTATGCTATCATAGTATTTATTTATTTGTCTTTTTATTAATTTTTGATATCACAATAATTTATTTTTGCTATTCCCTGCATTTATTGTTACTTACTTATGCCATCACAAGCATTATGCTATCACAAGCAATTATTTATGCTATCCCAAGCATTTACTAATGCTATCACAAGCATTTATTTATGCTGTCACAAGCATTCATTTATATATACTATCATAAGCATTAATTGTGCAATCACAAACATATATTACAGTATATTCTATGAAGATCAAAAAGAAATGCCTATTGTAAAACCGCTTACCTATAACAATTTCCCCGTATTCACTATATGTATCACGTGATGAGGATGGCACGTCTCTCCAATCTACTTGTTTTGTATCACTGTAAATTGTTTAATTTCTTTTTTAACCCCTTAATTTATTATTTTTTTATTTTTAGGCATTTTTTACTCAAATTGGCAACTTAGGGGGTTATGATTGACAGCTTGTGTTATTTTTAACAGGTCTGTTATTTTATAAACACATAGAAATAACAACCTGTTCACAAATAACGTGTCTGTTAAAATAACATTACTTGTCCATCATAACCCCTTTCAAATCCCTAAAATTGTAAATCGATGTTAATGATTGGCGTAGCGACTGATAAGGGTATTAGTCACCCAAGAATTTCAGGTTTTAGCTTTTAACGTGTGATTCAGTGGGAGAACTACAATTATTATTAATTATTTATGAGACGTCGCTGAAATATAATATGTAAGTTTACATTACATTAGAACATATGAACGGTACAAGCAACCAAAAATATTAATTCATTCTTTTACTTTAAAGTCATACAAGGAAACAAAAATATGAGAAAATGAAAGATTTTGTATATGTGGAGGAAACGAAAATATGTTTATTACTACTAAATTAGTTAAATCGATTCTAACAAATTGTAATGTTACAAATAATCCACTTAGTATAGTTAAAATTTCAAATTACACTTAAGTACTTAATGATTACTCAACGTTTATAACCGTTGCAGGTTCTCGTTTCACATGATTCATGATCAGTGAAATAATTGTTATACACTTATAGATCAGGTAATAGCTTTCTACAAATATGTGTGTAAATATTTTTATTCCCATGTTGCTTATTTACAACACCGATCCCCTGATTCACTGCTATCTAGATATGTTTTATTTGTTCACGGATATGGATAAACGCCAAGATCATCATCCAACGGCGTACACTACACAATCATTTTTTTTTATATTTTCGTTAATTTTTATTCACAGTGGTCCCCAATTTTTATTTAAATCTTATTATAGTAGTAGGAAATCTGATACCCTTTTTAAGCATAAAAACATTTAAAATAATAAAATTTTATAATAGATAATAATCAACCGTTATAAAAATACTTAAATAATATATTAAAACTTTTATAACGAATATTTTAAAATACCTGTAAGGTTAAATTAAAAAGCTTACACTGGCTATCGATCAAATACCAAGCTAAAAAAGAATCCAGTAACCAGATATTAGAAAAATTGATTGTTCAAATAAATAAAAATACCACTTCAAATTATTTTCATTAACCATCCTGCAGCGCTAACTCGAGCTTTCGCTATGTCCGTTTTCGGAAATCCAAAATACTTTGTTGATTCTCTTTTGTTTTTCAAGAATTTACAGCCAAGCAATCACACCCCCTAAAATAGTACATTTTAATATTGTATTAAAATAATTTAAATACCATCCAAAAAATTATTTAAGACAAATTAGTGTTTAAGAAAAAAACAATTTAAATACATAATTAGCATTATTATGATGAACATTTCTCACAGTAAGGCTCAAACTTTGTTTTATCTAAAGTCCCACATTTGTATTATTTTGCCGATATTATTGTACTAATTGTATTGTAATATTCATTTAAAAAAAGTTATTTGCTAAAATTAATGTTACTACTACTGTAGCATTTGGAAAAAAGAAACAATTAACAGCAAACTGTAATGTAAACGTATCGCATTACATAATAGGAGTAATTGAAATTTAATATGCCCAGTGGTGGCGCTACTGAGAATAAGTGTGGGAAAGCGTATGGGGGAGTCAAGATGAGTTTACCTGTGCCTCTGCCCTGTGCCTTGTGCCTGTGCCGAGTACACTAAAAGTGCAGGTAAAATTTTGAATAATAAATGTAGGTGTACAGATTCGCTAAAGCAGCATCTGTTGGTTCGGTTCCCAGGGATATATAAGACATGTGTTTTGCAGATTTTTTAAGGAAATTTTCGAAAGCAGGTGTTGAATTCAGGGTGCATTTTGTTTGGTGCGAGTGTATTCTTATCGCATTGCCAAAAAACAAAAAGTTGAAAAACACGGCTGGCTGTTCTCCGTTCAGGCCAAAAATATATAAGTATTCTACACTTCCACTTATATAATACAATGTACAAATATTAAATTAGACTTATTTGTATGTACCTACACATAATATTAATTATCAAACTTTATACGTTGGTTCATTCAAATGCTGTATTTAAATACATTGGATAAATCACTGTTAATAAACTATTAGTATATTATTATAAAAAGATTAATAAAATATAATGTGCTGTGCCGTATCGAAATCTTAGACTATGTTGAGACCAAAATATAGTTTTTTCTTTATTAGGTACCATAAAAAAAACTTACCTAACTTTAAATAAGTACAGCGCTGATGTTTATCCCACCGATGTATCTTTGAAATATTTTTGGAGTATGTCTTGAATTCCATTGTCAAAAATATATCTATACCTGCAATGATAAAAAATAGCATTAGTTTTTATTTGAAATAATTGATAATAATTATGCTAAAATATATAGAAACAAAAATCACATTTCAATATTTACGTCTTTAATTTAAAAATGTTCAGCCCGGTATATCTACATATAATAAAAATAATACATTACAAATATTTCATTAGTCGTCTGGCAGTGTATTTGAAGATGACAAATGATTTTACATTGTCAATAGATAGGTTTTTAAATCCACCTGTTGGTTTACCAGATGGCATCTGCATCTTTTCTATTCTTATTGCTTTGTGGAAGGCCATGGGAAACAACATTTCGCGTATGCAGGAACTTTAGATTATACAGAGGAAGTGGGCTAATTTTAAAATTTCTGGAAGTAAAACTATACTGTTTTCGCCTTAATTTTTAACAACAACGTGTTCTAAATTGGGTCATTATAACTCATTTGGGTAGGGTCTGAATTTTTAGGCACTTCTGCAATGATCACATTTTTTGTAATGTATGTATTTAAATATAAAACAATTTTATAATAAATAAAGTATTTGCGATTATTGCAATCTGATCATTAAGATCAATTAGCAATTTTATTCTAACCTAACTTATCTAGCGATGAAATAGTTCATAAATTAAGATTACAGAACTGAAATTAGGAGAATAGATTTGATGTCAATTCTTGCTCAAAATTTACGTTCCGTTAAGGAGATTCAAAATCGAGGTTTCAGTTTGCGCAGTGGGTATCTGTTAGACATGTCAATTGTCATTTGTGAAAGTGATTTAAAAATAAATGTTAATTTTATTCATTTAAAAACAATTTTTGGGACGATTAACCGCGTATTGTACAACCCGCCGTTAGTTTTTTCTGAAAACATTGTTATATATGTTTTTTCAAATTATGACCTTGTTTGGCACCTACTGCGCAAACTCAAAAAACCTCAATTTTATTCCCCTTGTAGGAACGTTTTTGTAAACTGTCAAATCCATTCTCCTAATTTCAGTTCTGTGATTAAGATTCTACTCACTAGGGCACCTTAGAGTCTAATTATTTAGTTATACTACCGTTAACGTATAACACTAAACCGTACTATACTCTGCGTTTATCTAACATCACTGAACTAACTCAAAAGGCTTGATTTTCTTGAGTCTTTATATTAGATTGGCATTGTTGAAGAGCTGGATAACCGCAACGTTCCCATGTTGAAGCAGTCGTTGTTGGTGACTACTGGCAATTTTTTTTATTGTACTTTCAATATTTTCCACTTTAAGCTCCCTATGAAGATCAGTATTGCGGCATTACCAGGGTGCATCGACTATGTTCCTTAATACTTTATTCTGAAAACGTTGAATAACTTGGATGTTGCTTTTACTAGCACAGTCTTAAAACTGGACATAACATAGGTCCATACGAGTTTCAATATATGCCTGTAAAGAAGCAGTTTGTTGTATGTGGATAATTTGGAATTTTTTCCTAGCAACCAATACATTCTTTCGTATTTGATACTAAGCTTTTCGCGTTTCTTTTTAATATTGACTTTCCAGCGAAGTCTAGCATCAAGTGTTATACCTAGGTATTTTGCAGTATTAGCAAAAGGAATCTGACTATCGTTTATTCTAATAATATTCATTGTGTTTATTGTCCAGGTGTTAATCTGGTGTATAGAATTTTGCAATTTTTTCAACAGCAAAGATTGAAGTATCATTACCAAATGTTGCGATAGTATTGAACTCAAGATTAGGAATATCTCTGGTATCTATCAAGTAGAGTATTGAACTTAGTACACTACCTTGAGATACTCCTGCTCTAATTTCTCTTAGGTTGGAATAGGAGTATTGAAGTGACTCGAACATGTTCAGTTTTTGAATCAGGCCCTTATGCCATACTTTGTCGAAAGCCTTTAACCACATCCAAAAAGACGGTGGAGCAAACTGTTTTTCTTCTAGGGACTTCTGGATGATATCTGTGATTCTGTGAACTTGGTCGATGGTCGAATGTTTTTCTCTGAAACCAAACTGGTGGGAGGTATTCGGTTCTTTTCTTTTATTATCCTTTTCAATCTCTTAATAAGCATTTTTTCAAAGAGTTTCGAGATAACAGGTAACAATGAGATAGGTATGTATGATGTAACTTCGTGGGAAAGTTTACTTGGCTTAGGTATCATTATAACTTCTGCCACCTTCGACATCTTTAATTCATACTTTAGTCTAAAGGACGCAAGATTGGTCATTTGGCCCTTGGAAGCATTTTAAAAATGTTCTCAGTAATGTGGTCAAATCAAGGGGCTATTTTCGGATTTATATTTGTTTGGATTTCCATATAAACTTCTTTTGGAAAGTTAGTTTTAACGTCTGTGTCTTCTTGTGCTAGTTCCATCTAGTCTTGAAGATCTTCACCATTATTGGGTTGGAAGGTCTCCTTCAACTATGAATATGTATCCTTTAGCTATCCAGAAAGTCAACGTATTGATGCTTCTTTATAACATGTCTTGGCAAGCTATATAAAGCTGTGGTCACAATTTCATAAGTTTTTATTTTAATATTAACAGATATGGCCTGTATTTCTACTGTTTGGTAACCCATTTCTTGATAGTGTAAAATGGATTCCTTAATTATAACTGCACTTTTGCCGCATTATCTGGATGGTACACTTTATATCCTTTAAATTTGATGAACAACTCTTTTTTAAAATGTGTCTCAGCAATCAGACAAACAACAATTATTTTCTAATTCTAGAACTGTTTGCAGCTCTTGTTGATGCTGCAGCAGTCCATTTGCGTTCCATTAAAAAATTCTAAGATGATGGGGCATTCTTAGCTTTTGGGTTCGCTCCTTAAACACAATGTTCCAAATTTGAAATACGTTCATCCATCTTGTCCAGTCTATCTAAAATTGTTTGGAGCATTTCATCAATATTTTTTGTGACTTGTTGAACTGGCTGTTAAATATATGGTTTTTTCCTCACGTTTCCTTCATCTGCTTGGCTATATTATGTTTTGCTTTCATTATCTACTATTTGATGTCTCATTTTTATTATTACAACATATATAAATGGAGGAAATAGTTCCAAATTCTCAAATGTGACCAATTAAAAAATAAATATCAAAGGAAAAGAGAACATCTCTAAGTCCGTGTCACAGCAAAGTCGAGCGACCGTTTCCCTTCTAAAAACAACTACTCCCTTGGCTAATTCCGCAACAGACATTGCATTATATCAAGATTAAATGATCAGAGATAGAAAATCATTTTCAACACGCTAGCTCTGATTCTGCGTCCTAAGGAGAAAGTTATACTTGGACTAGTTTCGTCCTTATTAGGACAATCTCGACTTCAGTCTATTAAAGATGGTTAAGAAAGCGTAGGTAGTGATAAATGCTCGTTTTGGCTATTATTCCGCCTTATTCTAGGGAACTATAGGTACTACAGCAAGCTTTGATTTTGCTTCCTAAATGTAGATGGCGTTACCATTGTTTACTCGTTCACTAACGTATGTTTCTTTCATAAAAAACAATTATAGGTTGGGTCTGTCAAATTTCAATATAAACCTTTTTGTAGTCTTATGAACGTATAAAACATTTATTACGAGTTTAATAGGAATATTTAATTCTTACAAATTGAAAATTTTAGAATCTTTATTGAATTACAAATTTACCCGCTATAATTTGTCCAAATCTACCAATTCATGGCATAGCCTATATCCTATTTATTAAATATTGTTACGCAGGTTTTTGGTATCACAATTTATTTCAACTCAACTTTAACAACAATTATACAACTGATAACATTAACATGTAACGTCTATGATCAAACTTCCTACTGACGTCAGGATCATCGGCTTATATAGCTTGCTTGATCCTTCGCGAACCTTCTCGAAAATGCCTAGAATTTTCTTGACAAATAATGACGTTTCCCGATATTTCTGGAATATTCTATCTTCTTTTACTTGTACTTTTACTTATGACGACCACACCACACTGTAGGGCAATGAGTAACATTCCACTTCTTTTTCTATCTGTACGTTTCGTATAATAGCCGCAGGCTACTGCAGAGTGCTGCGTAACAATATTAAAGAGAAGTGGTAGAATACCATTCTGGTCTTCTACTTAAATTCTGATTTAAAATTCATTTTACTAAATTCAAATTCTTCTAATTTCATCATTTAGAACTATCATTGTCATAGGGTTTCGAGTTTCGATTGGATAATATTGAAAAATAAAATGTATCTTAAAATAGAATTATTATTATTATTTTCATTCACATTCCGGAAACTTTCAGCCCATCACCGTATCAAAATATCTTCATAGCTTGCAATTAAAGCAAGGATCCAAAGATGGCAAGTGACACTTAAATTTTATTTCATTCTCATTAGAGAAATGGAAGCTTAACAACTTGTTTAATTGTTGCCATTTATGAGAAGGTTGTGCAAATGTACCTTTTAAATGTTCGTTATTTTCCAATTTTCATTAATTAGTATAAGTTTATGTCCTATTGATATTTTAAATATTTTATTGACGTGATCGATCTTATATATATTTCTCCTTGTATACGACTAATTAAAAAATATTTTTAGCTAATAATTGTGTCTCGTAAAATATAGTAGTTATTTTTTAATCATCGGAATGACAGCGATCTAGAAATTATATGCTGGATGTGCTTAATTACATTTAAACCACTGAGAGAACAGTTGTTTTGATCGAGGTTTTTTCATAATAATTATTATAATCCTCTTACAGAGGAAGGTTGAGGTTTCTGGCCTGGTCAGAACGCCTTAAGTCTAAATTATTCAGCAATAAAAAATTCGCGACTATTAATAGAATCTTTTTAAATAAAATACACAACAAAAGAAGGTAATAATATATTGGTTAAAGGTCCTAAAACTGAAATACTTTTAAGCATTTCTATATTTCTATTTCATAGGAGGTTTCATTTCAATTCATGTAATATTGCTAATAATAGAAATTAGAATCTACTTATTATTTTTTGGTTGTATCGAGCTGCCTCGAAATTCGAAAATTTAAGTTTCTATGTACTATGTTTGCCAACCCAGTAACTTTTTTTGACCACCTAGTAACTTTCTTTGTCCATCTAGTCACGTTTTTTTGACCACCTAGTAATTTTTGTTGACCACCCAGTTAGTTTTTTTGATTACGCTCAGAAACATAAATATTTAAGAAAAAGTATAGACCGATTTCCCACTGGCCCCCGAAGTTTTTATTTTTCAAAACTGCATGCACTATAGGATTAAACAATTTTTGACCATGTTTGACTACCCATTGGATTTTTTTTAACCCCTCCTTAAAATAATTTCAAGGGGTTAATTATAGAAAAACTAGAGTTCTGGGACGAATATCTTTACTTTGAAAAAAACAATCGTCAGGAAGGTACAATTAATATTCAAAGAGGTTTAAAATTATATAATGGCGTTTAATAACTCCCTAAAATAATTCATAGGGGATCAAAATTTGAAGAAAAAATTTCCCAATTTAATTTCGTCTTGGAAAAAGTGACCAATCGACATAAGGGCACAATAAAGATGCATAATGGTTTAGAATTATGTTTCGACGTTTGACCACCCCCTAAAATAATTATTATGAGCCCAACGAGTGTGAAAAATCGAAAAATACAATTTCCAAATCGAAATTCGACTTGGAAAAAATGGACAATCGACATTAAGGCACAATAAAAATCCAATAAGGTTTAAAATTATATTTCGACGTTTGATCATCCCCTAAAATAATTATAATGGGTCCAAAGAATTTAAAAATAAAAAAATAGTATATTATGCAAAAAGTGAAAAAAGTACTTTCCTTACATGTTGCACACTATATTTTTTCTACAAATGCACAGATTTAAAGAATACAAATTTTCGACAGCTCTTCAAAGTATACCAAAAGTACACTTTCCGAAAAAGATTTCATTTTTGTATTTCTTCTCCATTCCATAAATTGTTCGTATGCCAATTCATACTTTTGTCTTGAAATTACCAACAACAAATCTAACGTTACTTCTTCAGCTTTTTCTAATATCTCTGGCGGAGTATTATCAAAATCGTCACTACTGTCAGTAACCATATTATTTATTATTACGCCACTGGTATACGGTAAATGGGTCTCAATGAGAATTTTGAAGCCCTCAATCAAAGATTTTATAAAGATCATACATTCCTAAATTTTTTTCCATAAACGAAATAATAGTAACATGTTTAGAAAAAATATCATCCAATATGGCGGCCATTTTGACAGCTACCAGAAAAAATTCAATACACGATTAGTATACAAAAATGTCCCAGAAATTCAAATTTACAATAAAAAAAGTAGGTTTCAATTTAAATATAAAAAATAAATTGCGATTTTCTGTTACTTCCGGAAAAACCGGAAGTAAGTCGTGACGTCACAGAATAATTGAATTGTTAAATAATTAAATCCTTCCACTCTTTTAAACAAAAAAAAAATTATTCCGATATCTCAATGAATAACGAGTATAAGGGGGGGGGGGGTGGAACTTTTAAGTGTCTTATTAAAGTAATATTTAACTGAAATTTCGTTTTTTATTACGAATGAAAACTACCTTAAAAATTAAAAAAACTTTAATCCTCTGATAGTTGTGACAACTATTTAAAGCTGAACAACAGCCAACTTTTTGTCGATTTTTGTTGATTCTCCATATAAATGTATATGGTGTGGGCAAAGTGCCGTGAGCAATACATGGTTTTAAAATTAAGTAAGCTATGAGAAATACGCTACTTTTTATAGCAGTTATATAAAAATACAATTTTCAAGTCGAATTACTTGGAAAAAAGTCAATCGACACACAATAAAGATCCAAAAAGTTTAAGAATTATGTTCCGAAAATATTTATAATGAGCCCAAGGAGTGTGAAAATTAGAAAAATATAATTTCCAAATCGAATTTCGAAAATTGGAAAAATGGACAATCGACATAAGGCCACAATAAAGTCCAAAAAGGTTTCGAATTATATTTCAACGTTTGACCACCCTCTAAAATCATTATAATGAGAACAAAGAGTGTGCAAATTCGTTAGCTTCACACAGATAATATATTTTATGATCAACTTGCTTAATATGTTGATAAATAAATGATTCGTATATCTATGGGGTGTTTACTTACTAACTTAATATCTTAATAAATATACGTTGCAGGTCTATATTTATCCACTGTATTTTTATAAAATTGTGTAACATGCACTAAAAATTATAATGTCTTCACAAGCTTTCTAAACTTTCAACATTTTCATCGGACGCACGTAAAATAAATTCATTAATCACACTAAAATAACAGTATGTATGTATAATGTGAAAATTGATGCAACGTTACACCCAACAACTTACTCTTCTTTCAGATTTGATAACAAAACGTTTTGAATTTAGATGTATGTAAGCTTATTCTCATTAACAGAAGGGAAATTGTTTTTTTTTTGCTAGTTTTAGAAAAAGCAACACTGATATTTTCTACATCAAATCAACGTGTTCGCTTTTTACGTAATTATTTTCAGCTTTCAAACGTTTCAGCTGGCTTTTTCCACCAACTGAACAAAAAACCGTCTTATCTGTTGCGAGATTTTTAAAATAACTGCATTTTTATAAATGACAGTCTATTATGTCACCCTAAATTCCAGTAAATGACTGTAAATGTTTTAACGGCCGAAACAGTGCTTAGGCTAAACTAACTTGACGACAAGGGTTAGCAAATGACACCCTAAAAAAGACAGATTACCGGAACTGTTTTTTCTTTGTCTGGAGTACAGACGCTAATGCTGTGATGGCTAATGTGCTGTGAGAACTGATAACTGAAATACGTGCAGTGTAAATTAACTTTTCACGAGTGAAAATATCGAATATACCAAAGCCGTACGAAGTACATAATAAATTTTTTTATTAAAATGATTTTATTAAAAAATGTAAAACAATAATACAAGGCTTACCTACTTCAGGGATCCGTTTTAAGACCTGTTTTTTTTTATTATTTACGCTATTGGTCTTCTAATTTTGGTTAGGTTGAAAATAATAATAATATAACTTTATTCAATAATAAAATACATATGTATATGAATCATATAAATAAAATCTAAAAAAATTTGTGATTTTTCCTAAAAAAGAAGTACCATAAAAATAATGATATATATAATATATGACAAAAATAACATTTCTCTGTATCTGTAACGTGTGGAGGGTGAGTTACCCCACGGCACTTAGGCCTAATTAGGCCCATTGTACATCTTCCTGAGATGATAGGCACCTTCTAGCTCGTAAGCCAGCCTACAAATTTAATGTAGTTGACAACGTCGCCAAGAGGTGTTTCTCTTATATCGGCCGGTGTTAGCCGATACTCGCCGAACACAAATCTTCTAATAAATGAGAGCGTCCAGCAATCGTAAAGGATATGCTCGATGGTCTTATCTTCTTGTTCGCACCCTCTGCAGAGTGCGGATTCTGACAGCCCCATTATATGGTTATATCGGCCGGTGTTAGCCGATACTCGCCGAACACAAATCTTCTAATAAATGAGAGCGTCCAGCAATCGTAAAGGATATGCTCGATGGTCTTATCTTCTTGTTCGCACCCTCTGCAGAGTGCGGATTCTGACAGCCCCATGATATGGAGATGCTTTCGTACTTGGCAATGACCAGTCAGAATGCCTGTGACTAGGCGCAGATTATGTCTAGTCATAGTCAAGTTTTTGAGTCCTGCAGTGTTGTCAGGATAACTTAAGAGCTCCCTGGCAACTCTGCAGTTTCTTGTTTCATCCCATATTTCCTTGAATTTCACAAGGGAATGTTCTTTGATTAGGTCTGTCACTACCGATTTTGTCAGGCCAATAGAAGGGCCAGGTCCAAAAAGTATTTGGTTGGCTGCTTTCTTGGCTAGTGAATCAGCAAGACGGTTACCTTTCGATGTGGCGTGACCTTTAATCCATCTTAAGATGACCACATTGTTGATGGATACTTCGGCCAAAGCTTCGTGACATTAGAGAGTTAAAGCAATGCCAGAAACGTATACGTAAACGTATCTAATGACAGCTACGTGTTCTTACGTACGCCTAATACGCATTCGTATCGAGCCGAGCAAATGCTTCGGGAGCATCCGATTGCACCCGATTTAATAAAACTAATGACAGATTATAACTTTATATTGTTCTGATTTTTTAAATTTTAAACCATAATACGTAACGAGTTTCATATATAACATACACATTGTAATGTTTGGAGTAGAGAACAACAGACAACAGCTAGTGTGGTAATATGAAGGCAACACTTTTCGAAGAAAGGTTTTATTTAATATAGTACAACTAGTAATAATTGATACAGGCACTTCGACCGCAAGCCTGTCACAACTGACAACTAATGATATATGACACGCTCTTTACAAAAAAAAAAAAATAAAAATAATAAAACTGAAAGTTAACAACTTTTAGAATAAAAGGTTTTAAAAAAAAAATAAACTAAAATATAAATTTTAAATCTAAGTAAGGTGACCGCTTGATAACCGATACTTTGGATCATTGGTAACTTATGATGTTCGTAGTGGTCTAATCATCTGTCTATTTCTACGATATTCAGCTTCTCCTATCTCAACTATATAGTCGTTAGGGCCGGATTCCCTTACAATTTTTGCAGGAACCCAATCACGAGTACCTTTTTGAACCAAAACTTTTTGTTCTGGTATCAATTTTGACAGCTGCTGGGTAGAATGGTTATAGTAAGTCTCTTGTCTGCATTGTTTGTCTTCCAATGTTTGTTTTATACCTTCCATTGAGAAATTAGGTTTTAGAAGAGTTTTCGGGACAGGTAATGTAGTTCTTAATCTTCTGCCCATAAGAAGTTCACTTGGTGATGGTAATTGTTCCTTGGTAGTGACATTGTAATTTAATATTGCTAGGAATGGATCTTCGCCATCCTGGTATGCCTTTGTTAATAAACCTTTGACAGTTTGCACTGCCCTTTCTACCATCCCGTTAGATCTAGGGTAAAGAGGACTAGAAGTATTATGTTTTATATCATATTTTTTAGTGAATTCTAAAAATTCGTGAGAATTAAAGGGCGGGCCGTTATCAGAAAATATTTCTTGGGGTATTCCGTGGTTCGTAAAAACATTTTTTAATGATGATATGATTGTTTCTCCTCTTTTGTTGGTTAATTTATTTGCTATTATAAATTTGCTGTAATAATCAATAATAACTATAAAATTCGATGTGCCTAACGACTTGAAATCGATTCCAATTTTTTGCCACGGAAGTTCCGGAACTGAATGAGAATGGAGAGGCTCCCTTGGATTTGTCTTGGAATATTTTTGGCAAGTTATACACCTTAAAACAGTATTTTCTATGTCTGAAGATAATCCAGGCCAGTATATGCAATCTCTTGCCGTTCTTTTACAGGCAACGACTCCTTGATGACTTTTGTGTATCAAGTTTAAAAATTCTGCTTTCAAACTGTCAGGAATTATTAACCTCTTTTGATAAAAAATTAAATCATTGTGACAAAATATTTCGTGTCTAATTTGCCAGAAATGTTTCAAAAGTGGAGGTAGGTTGCATTTATGTGATGGCCAACCATTTAATAGATAATATTTTACTTTTTGGAGGATAGGATCTGTAGAAATTGCTATTTTTAAACGATTTTCGTTCTCTTCTGAGGTTGAAAGAATTGAATAAATTTTTAGGTTTGTGTCGACATAGGATGTGTCGATGAAGGTATTAATAGGATCTCTACTGAGTGTATCAGAAAGTTGTTGATTTTTTCCAGGAACGTAAACTAATTCAAATTGGTATCTCAATAAACGAAAAGTAAGGCGTTGAATTCTAGGAGATAGGTCTTCAAAAGGTTTTTTAAGCAAGCCTAGTAATGGGCGATGGTCTGTTTGAATAGTGATATTATTACCAAAAGTAAGATAATGGAATCTCTCACATCCGAATACTAATGCTAATAGTTCCTTTTCAATGTGATTATAATTTTGCTGCATTTGCGTCAAAGAAACTGACGCAAACTCTATTGGATGTCCATCTTGTAGAATTACCGCCCCTAAACCGAAAGGACTGGCATCAACCGATAGAATAATGGGTTTTTTAGGGTTAAAGTAAGCTAGCACCGGTACTGTAGAAACTAAAGATTTTAATTCTTCAAACGATTTTTCTTCATTTAGGTACCACAGCCACTCTGATTTATTACTAAGAAGTTTTCTTAAAGTACTAGTTTTTTCAGATAAATTTGGAATAAATTTTGATAGATATCCTATCATACCTAAAAATCGTTGTAAATCATTTTTATTTTTGGGACTTTTTAAATCAATGATTGCTTTCACCTTATTGGGATCAGGGCTTATACCATTTAGATTTATAATGTGACCTAGAAATTTTAACTCCCTTACGCAAATTTTTGATTTCTCTAAATTTAATGTAAGACCGGAATTTTTGATCTTTTTCAATGCATTTTCTAGGTTTGTATTATGTTCATCCAAGGTACTACCAAATACTAAAATGTCATCAAAATAAGCTACAACTCCTGATAGTCCAGATAGTATTTCAAGTATGCACCTTTGGAAAATTTCGGGAGATGAGGAAAGTCCATAAGGAAGCCTCAAATATCGATATCTGCCAAATGGGGTTGTCACTGTACATAAAAGGGAACTGTTATGATCAATTGGTATTTGAAGGAATGCTGAAGATGCATCTAATAGTGAAAAATATTGAGAACCAGAGAGCTGCGAAAATATAACATCCTGTGTTGGAATTTGGAAAAATTCCCGTTTAATATATTTATTTAATTTCCTAGGGTCTAAACATAGACGAATATCGCCATTTGCTTTGGGTGCTATCACCAAAGGGTGGACCCAATCTGTAGGTTCAGTAACTGGAACAATAATATTTTGGGCCACCATTTCATCTAACTTTTGTTTTACCTTATCACGTAATGAATATGGAATCTTCCGAGTAGCGGAAATACTGGGTATTGCATTATCTTGAAGTGAAATTTTACAAATTTTTGAAATTTTACCTATACCCTCAAAAATATGTTTATATGTTTGAAGTATGTAATTTACAGAGTCTATTTCTTTGTTAGAAGTCACTGATTCTACTGAAAAGTCCGCATTTATAATATTTAAGTCTTTAGCACTGGTCAGTCCTAAAATTGAACTCGGTATGTTTGAATCTAAAATGTAAAACATTAACATTTTCTGAATGTTTTTATATTTACAGTCAATTAATATTTTTCCACGCACACTAACTTTATGTCCCGAATAAGATGATACCGTGGAATTGGTTTTTGAAATGTTGTCAACACTAATTTTTAGTTTCATAAAGTCTCTAAAATTAAGAATATTGACTTGACTACCAGAATCTATTTTTAGCTTTAAATTATGACCAGCTATTTGTATTAATTCACACCACTCAATAGCGTTTACACTATAGTCTATAATTGTCCAAATAATTTTGTTATCAGTTTCGTAATCTACGTTATTAATATTGATTTGATCAAGATCAAATTCATCTGAGGAATCGTTTGAAAGTTCACGAACAACGCGATTTTTACAAAACTTCCTAAAATGACCCATTTTGTTGCAACGACCACAAAAACGATTAGTTGCTGGACACTTACCTAGTTGGTGTTCAGTACCACAATTAAGGCAAAATTGCATCATACTTGACGTTTGAATTTGACCTCTACCAAACCTGTTCATTTTAAATCGTTCACTTTGGCAAATGGAGTCCTGAGACCGACCCTGTCGCCAGTTGTCATTTCCCTTTCTGGAAGTGTCACAATTGCAAGCATATTTTGATGGTTTATTTTTAGGATACGCCGCTTCAACCGCTTCTACTGATGCTGATTCACCACCAATTTGTTTTTGTGTGAACAAACTATTTTCCATGGACTGACAAATCTGAATAGCTTTTTCAAGTTTCATTTCACTATTTTCTAGTAATCTCGACTGTATACGTTGATTTCGAATACCAATTACAATTCTGTCTCTGATTAAAATGTCTTTTTCAGCGAACTCACAGGTACGTGCGAGTTCCTTCAGAGCTGTTACAAACTCGTCAATGGTTTCACCCACTTCTTGGTTTCTTTTAAAAAATTTATAATGTTCATAAACTAAATTCTTGATTGGATTACAATGTTTTTCAAACTTACTTAAGATAACACTTAGTTTTGTCGATTCTTCTACGTCTGAATATTCAAAATTATTGTAAATAGTTAAACCTTCATCACCAAGAAGATTTAGGAGTATAGCGATCTTTACTTCATCTGGTTTTTTCTCTTTTCCGCTTGCTAACAAGTATAAGTTGAATTTTTGTTTCCAAAGCCTCCAACTTGCGGCTACATTTCCTTTAAAGCTCATCGGTTGAGGAGCATTCCCTTCTGCCATTTTTTAAACTGGGATACTCAACTTTTTAATGCAATAAATCCACATATAGAACCGTTTCTATAACTCAGAAGTGAGTCTCAAAACCTCACTTTTCATTTTACCTTTCAACGCGATTTAAAACCGCTTGCCACCATGTAATGTTTGGAGTAGAGAACAACAGACAACAGCTAGTGTGGTAATATGAAGGCAACACTTTTCGAAGAAAGGTTTTATTTAATATAGTACAACTAGTAATAATTGATACAGGCACTTCGACCGCAAGCCTGTCACAACTGACAACTAATGATATATGACACACATCACATTTATTCCAGAAAGATAATTGATACTCGATCATTTGTTAGTCGATTATTAAAATTGAATCTCCCACATAAAACATCATTATTTTCCAAATTTTCTTTATTATGTAGAATTTGTAATATACAGCATCATTTAAAGCCCTTAAATTTATAATTTACTCAATATAACTATCTACTTTTCTCAAAAAGTACCTAAGGTTATAAAGTTGTAGATACGTTTACGTCAGTACTTTTGCTTTAACTATTGTTTTCTTCGAAATTGTTCGTTAAACGTATCGTCAATTTCCACGTTTACGTCAGAGAGATACGCATACGTATCTAACGTTGCTTTAACTCTCTATTCTAGTACTAACTCTGAATAAACTTATGGTCTGTTTAGGGTGAGTAGTGCTTGTCTGCTATCTGTATAGATGAGCATGTTCCTTCCAGTGATATTCTTTCTGGTTATTTCTATGACAATCCCCGTTAGCTCTGTTTGAACTACACTGGCACTATTGCTCACAGCCCATTTTATGTTTAGGTTTAAGATTCTGGAGTATATTTAATTGTTGTTTTAGAACCGTCGGTGTAGATATGAATCGTACCTGCCACTTCCCGCTCTTCTATTTGTTCTATTATAACTTTATATGGCTTATGAAAGATATATTTCGATTAGATAGAGTCTATGTTCGCTTGAAGCAGTATCGAGCGCCTCCTGCCAAAAGTGACGTCTCGCCTCACCAGATCCTACATCAGGTTCTATTCCGACCGTGCGGAGGCGTGTCATTGTCGTTATAGCAACCTCCTTGATGTAAATATCAAGGGTAGTGAGACTAAAAATGACTTCCATGGCTCTAGTTGGTGTTGTTTTTATGGCTCCTGTTATGTTGAGACATGCTGTTCTTTGAATTTATTCTAGTTTACGGATAGCTGTTAATTTTTGAGTTTTCGGTACCCAGACAACTGCACCGTATGTTAGCATAGATCTTATGATAGCCGTGTAAGTCCATGCGACGACTCTGGGGGAGATTTCTCAGGTGTGACTCACGGTTCGGCGGCATTGTTCATAAGCAATGTATGCTCTCTTAACTCGTCAAAGGTGAGACCTAGGTACTTCACCTCTGTTGCAAAGTTTAGTTTTGTGTTTAGGAGTTCTGGAGGTTTTAATTCCATTTTCATCCTTTTCCTTGTCTTAATTTTTCGCATCCTGTATTGTATTAGCTTCAAGGATGTCAATTTCAAATGGGTCAACATCTCTAACATAGCCATACTCCTATTTTAGCGTAGATATGATTAAAATAGAAAAGAATATTTAAAAATAAAAAAAGTATCAAAGTATATTACAATACGAACAGATTACAATAAATATCAGTATTTAGTTTTAAAAGACAATAAAAAATTGTGGGTAATTTATATTCGTATTATGCGATAGTTATCAAGGCGCTTGTTGATTAATTCTTGATTTTCGAATTAAAATAACAAATTAATAATTTTTTTACTATGCTCTGTTTATGAATTAGATTTTAATTGGTTTATGGCAAGTCTTGGAGGAATAACGTCTTTAACTTTTATTTGCTGATTTATGATTGCTGTTGTTGCCTTGTTTGCTGAAGTGGCCTTCGTGCTAGTGTTACTTTTTTGAACACCTGTAGATTCAATCAATTTGACTTCTTTTCTAATATGAGTGGGAGTATATAGGTCACCGTACAATCAACACGTTTTAATAAAGGTTATGGTTAAATTGGGTCAGAATGCCTGGACTAGGGTGACCATACATACAGCATTTCACTGTATTGTACACCATTTTCAAAGTCTTGTACAGCAAACGTACAGCAAAATGCCGTTTTTGTCCAGCAAAACGCTGTATTTGTTCAGTAGAACTCTATTATTGTCCAGAAATGTAATACATAATTTACTGAAACATAACAAATAAAACAAAAATGTAATATATATGACTTATCCGTTTTTGTGATTGTATATTTGGAGTGCTAAAAAAAATTTCAAGGTTGGGTTAGAAGAAATATGAAAATATAGGCACTGAACTAAAATTATCTGCAGGTGTCTGTATGAACCGAAAACAAACAAAATACAGCTTCTGTGCCTTATTGAAATCATAATAACTTTCTCTATAAACTTCATAATATAGCAATTAAATTAATCTAGTTACATAAAAAAAATGTATCAACTATTTTATTTATTTATCTACCGGAGCATATAAGATTTCGTTAGAAAAGTTTAATTTGTTTTTAATTATTTTACACGAACAAAACAACAATATTATACAATAATAAAACTTCGGAAGAGTGGAATATTATCGTAATAAAAAAAAACTTGTTCAAATATATCAATTATTTATGGTTTCCTCTTCTCTGACCGCATAAGACGGAGGAATTTACTGTAAAATATGAACGATTACATCAGACTCTTTAATTTATTCCTATAAAAGATTTAAAAATATTGGATTAGGACTATTTCTATTATGAATATGTATCTAATCTAATAAATTACTTCAGATAAAATTTCCAGTTGACATTATGAATTATTATATACGAGACCACTAATTACACATTTATTCAGATTGCGCGTCATGTCAAAATTAGGCATTAGGTATATTTTGAAAATTACATTTTGCGACAAATGTTATTTATGTATGGGGTATTAATACACTGCTACCTAAAAGATCTGTTGTGCCCCCTTCTGTCGCTATTGCAGCAAGGGAATAGTCTCGATGCCTGTAATAAAGAAAACCTCAGAGTTTTAGGATTTAATAAGCTCAAAATACAATCATATAATTGACAATAGTAATGACAATTATATAACGAAAATAACAACAGTGTCGTAGTGGACAGTACAAAGGTGTAATAATATTTATATAACAATGTCTATAACGATCATTTCAGTCTTATCTTCCCAAGGAAATATAGGATTTGGTGTGGCTCTAAGTTGGGTAGATCGATCTCTTTTAGTCGGTATGGTCTTTGGATTCTGGAGTAGTATACATTCAGTCAGAATGTGAATGGATGTTTTGTCCTCACAGAATATGCATTCACTATCTTCTACTAGTTCCAGGTATCCTTTGAGTCGCCAATACCCGGTTAACTGAATTCCAGAAATACCCCTATTTATTAATAAATTATGTTTGACTCTTAATTTTGCACTAAATTCGAGAATTACCTGTATTTATTTATAAATTAATGATTAAATATTTTTCTTGTTTTAGTGAATAATATTTTAAATTCACATAAAAATCTTTCAAATGTTATTGTCTTCTTCTTTACTTTCATTTTTTTGGCCTTTTTCTAAAAGTAATGTGTCGTTTCCTTCTGTTTTAATGTAATTATCAGGTGCCTTCAAGTTCCTAGAATAAACAAAAAATCATATCTAAACTATCCATTAAACGAGACTAGTGACTGAATGACCAAATTTGTTCAAGAAAAGGCCACAAAAAAATGCCGAAAGTAAAGACAATGATATTTGACATATTTTATTTGAATTTAAAATATAGGATTATTCACTAAAAATGGAAAAGTTATCAATTTTTCGAATTAACTGTAAACCTAGTAGTCCGTCAGATAGTGACAGGTTTAGGTGCCCCATTTTCGCATACAAGCCTTGAAGAGGGTTGAAAAGTATATCGATTTTAAGTAGAATGAAAGGAAATTTACGAGTGGCTGCTGGGGATAACACATGGAAAATTCGATTTTTCCTAACAAAAACGAAAGGTTGCCCATTTTTTCACATAGGCCGTTTTCACTATATGATTAATTAATAGAACTAGGCTTTAATGTTGCAAGTGGCTAAAGGGTTGAAATAAGGGTGTAATCTTCTAAGGAAAAATCGAAATTTTGCCCGATTTTTCCACACAAGCCCATCGAATGTATGTAAACGTACGTCGTCACTAGCCCGAAAAATATATTTTCTTGAATGACCCGAATGTATAAGTGCATTTAGGGATCGGAAATTTTTTCTGATAAGGAAAATCGAATTTTCGATGTGTTATCCCCAAGAGCCACTCGTAAATTTTCTTTTATTCTACTCAACATCGATGTACTTTTCAACCCTCTTCGAGCCTTGTATGCGAAAAGGGCGCACCTAAATCGGTCACTATCTGACGGTCTATAGAGCAGAAGACAATTAAATAAAAGTGTTCTTCAAATCCATGGTAGGGATTTCTGTTACATTGCATAGCCTATTTATTCCTCAGACAGTTACAGATTTTCAATCTTCTCTAGTTATAGTAACCCAGAAGTATCTTAGCTTGTCTTAGCCACGAGAGATCATTCCAATTATCGGCCTAATTCTTTTTTTAATCTCTCTTAATATTGTTATTACTTATATCGCAAAACGGAGTTTGAGCCGTTTTCCATGCGAAACTATTTAGAATCTCGTTGTGTCCCGGGATCCAAGTGAGTTGCAACCAATAAAAATTAAATGTTAACAATGAAACTCTTTAAAAAGAAATGTTCAAAAAATATAGTAAGTTTAGCAGTTTTGGATTAAATATCATAAATTATTTTACTAGACAGTTGCCCAGCGACCTTTTATATAATAATAATCTCACTTTTAGAAAAGTCATGGACGTATGCAGGAATTTGCCCAGGAGGGGGACACATTATTTAAGTATATTATACAAATTTTTATACAATATACAGAGGGCTTAAAGCGAGAGACACAAATATAGAAATAAGTCCAATTTAAACAAAATTAATCTTATTTTTATGTTTTATCTTTATCAAGAAGAGGATTGGGCTATATTTATTTATTTAACATTAACAGCCGTATGCATAGTCAATCGCCAGCGACTCGCCAGCGATTCGCTGGCGATCCGCCGGCGAAAGCCCGAAAAGCTGGCGGCTCGCCGGAGATTGTCACCGGAATGTCATTTCACGAAAGTTTTCATGTTCTTTTATAGGGAAAAATTTGATATTCGTTCATTATTTTTTGAGTTTTAAGAAATGAATCATGAATAAAATGCGAGAGATACCGGTGATATTCCCTATAAAAGAACATGAAAACTTTCGTGAAATGACATTCCGGTGACAATCTCCGGCGAGCCGCCAGCTTTTTGGGCTTTCGCCGGCGGATCGCCAGCGAATCGCTGGCGAGTCGCTGGCGATCGACTATGCATACGGCTGTTAATAATTAGTCGTAATATTTATTGTATAATATAAAATAATTTTTTATACTTTTTACTCAATTTATTTCAATTTAATTGAATATTATACCCAGTAAACATTTCTGGTATCATAAGATACACCAATCAGCAAAAACAACAATTAAATAAGCTTTGCCAGTGGCGTACGGCATGGGTAAGCAACATTATCATCCTTTCTAAATTTTACGCCACTTTTCAAGAACCTATTTGGACTGTAATTTTGAATGTTTTAATGTTTTTTAAATAAATCAAATACTCTTGTTGGAAATTTATAAAAAAAAACCCAAAATTACAAAATGGTTTAAAATGAAGAATATCCACCTTTGTGAATATCTCGAAAATCAATCCCTTTATGAGTTCGCAATAAGAGTATATGATTTATTTAATAAGTGTCAAAACATTTTTAAATATTTGTTTTTTAATCTTAATAACTAAAACATATACTGACAAATATTATACAGTTTGACAGAATTCTCACTTATTTCAAATTTTAAAAAATAATAGCTCGGTCCACAAAGAAAATGAACTGTGATTAGTGAATTTCATATCCGTACAGTAACCTTGCTAGAGTGATACGAAATTATATCCATTCAGTAGACTGATATGGCCTACTTAATCATTCAGTAGTATGTGTATAAAATAGATAATATACATGAGGGTGTAGAAAATACTATCTGTATAACAAAAGTGGATATGATGGCCATAACGCACGAAAATATACAAATTTTCAAAATTATTTGAAGTTATTAAGATAAAATTACTAATTTAAAAATAATTTTTACTAAGTAATTTATAAAATAAATTTAAAAAATAGAAAAAAAATCATTTAATGTAATTAGTATCCAATCCTAGATTTGAACTTGAGACCACTCGCATGGCAGCTCAATACGCTATTCTCAGCTCCATAGACACATCTATCATTTTAGTTTTATTTATTTCTACACATAGTTTTATTAAAATTTATGATTTATTTGTAAATATAGACGAATATCTTATGAAATGCTATTATTTATCGACTCTTCAAAAGAATACCTTATTTTAAGGTATATTTAATTTCCAATAACTAAAAAAATATAATAACAATTAGTAATAATAATAATAACCGGGTGACCAAAATATAAACTCTGTGATTGGTGGATTTCATGTTCGTGCAGTGTTCTTACTAGGTAGAATGGGTATGAAATATATTCGTGCATGAACGCAATGGCCTACTTTTTCGTTTTGTAGTCTGTGCGTAAAATAGCTAATATACATGTTGGTGTGGAAAAATAGTATTTTTCATGTTTATTTTATAAATTAATAAAAATGATAAATCATTTTAAAATTAGTTATTTTGTCGTAATAACCCAAAATAATTTTTTAAATTTGTAGATTTTCGGTTAGTGGGTCGTAGAAAAAATATACTGTACAACTCGAGTGGATTGTCCATATCCACTCTTGTTGCACAAACTACTATTTTACGTTTGAAGTTTTTTTTTTCTGTTTAATAATAATAATTTTGTTTTTGATAAATATCTAAAAGCAATAAATGTTTGTTTCTTTACCACCACTTTACAGTTATTATTGATGTCATAAATCAAAATTTGTTGTATAGTCACAATCATGAAAAGCGACACAACTCGAAAAAGCCTTACAAAAAAATTATATAAAGAGAAAAATATTAACTATACATGACATTTAAATAATTGGTAGGCATTTCATTAAACACAAAGATTTGTAAAATCATACTAAACTATTTTCAATCTCATTTTCTCACAATTTACATTTTTTACCTTTAAACAGGGGGTGCGGTATGAATTAAAACAAACAGAGAAGACATAAAGATTTCAGCATTTCAACTCAGAAAAATGATTGAAATACTTGGGCATGATGGTATTTAGCGGTCAGTGAAGCTCCCTGTATAACAGATAAAAGCTGGTTGTAATTCGATGAAGACGTAAAACGTAACAGCCAGAGCCAGTAGAGAAAATCACTGGTGGTCATATGCGATATGCGACAGTCTGAAATGAATTGTTATATTAGATTTGAAAGAAAAGTAAGAAAGTAGAGTTGCACTCTATCTACCGTGTGTCTCGGTCTCGGTGAGTGGACTTGGCATCGTCTTCATGAGTAAAGGCTTCCGGTCAGCCGGTGCTGATGCCGGTGGCGGAACTCCGCTTCGTAGACGCTGCTTGCTTCTTGCTCTCTATCTTCTTCTCTTTACTGGACACCACATCCATCTTACGAACAACTGCACTCACTCGATCAACAACAATCACTCCTCTTCCACTCATATCCGATAGGTATTTTCAAAAAATATATATTTAACAAAGTTGATAATAATGACTGTGGTAGTGATATTGTAAATTTATTTGCTGACAATCTATTTACAGTTTAGCTAATGTACCTGTATTGATGTTTGGGAAGACCATTAATGGAAATAATGTAAAACGTCATACATCTGTTGTTTGGAACATTAATAGACTTGAAACAGTTCAATATAAGTTTGTGAGATGCTCAGCATATAAATTAGGTGTGTGTGTGACCTAAATACATTAGGAACAATTATGATTATTCTGTTCTGTTCCAGATTAGAGATTACAACTTTACAAAACCGAAGAATTCAATTAGATCTATGCTTCTGGTATAAGCTTTTGTATGGGTCGATAATACTCTCCTGCTATTTTTAAAAATTGGTTTTAAAATTAACAGCGGAACCAGTGCTAATGAAACTTTTTGTATTATATACCATAGATAAAAATTACGGCTTTTATAGTCATTTAACACGATTGGTTAGGAGTGCTAATAGTATAGATGTAAACTTGGAATTTTTTGGTATCTGTATATCCTGCATTCAAAGGAAGTATTTCTAACCACTCTCAATGACATTTGAGAGTACTGCTACTGTTCCTATACCTTGTCGATTAAATGTGTTGAGCGTTATTTTTTTACTCCGTGTTTGTGCATATAACACAGGTATATTTTTTATTTGTTGTTAAATAAATAAAAGAACTTCTTCAGGTACTATCTCCTTTTAGAGGGTTGGCACGTCATCATTATCTTTGACATGAAGCACTGAACAACTTAGTCGAAATACAACAGTCTCGCTGTTTAACCAATAACTTCTTGGTATTTTCTAATATTGTATTTTCGGCTGTATAATGCGTAAAAATCTATAGTCCCATTGTGTAAAATTTGTGTAACTGTAACTGTGTGCGATGAATGAACAATCTTTGATATTTAAAAAGCTTAGAAACATCATTCTCAAAGTTCATGTTATGGGTGACAATTTAAAAACTTACAATTAAATAAGTAGGTAATGGATATATTTCATGAATTAAAGATGATATCAGAAAATGTTCCAAGGTTACGAAAGTAGAACTAATCGTTTTCCTTAGAAAGCATAATCAAAGTTAGAGTGGTGAAAATTAGTTTCTGCTGGCTTCCTATAGATTTAATTCAATCCCTATCGAGGTATTAGTCAGTGAAGAAACGGTCGTTCGTATATTTTGACATTGATTTTGAGATTAATTCGTTCTTTACATGTGATTTTTTGAGCTTTGTCGAATTCCTTTAATTCCTCCAATGCCCCGAGTAATCCCAGTAGTCCTATTGTATCCTATACTTAAAGTTTGATAGCGAAATAATATTATTATAAAGTCTATTTACAGTCCATTTCAGTTTAGACAGCAGTATAGTTAAGTATTTTATTTGTAATCTTATTCACTTGTATTATGTCACGATTATCTTAAAATGTTATAATAAGAAATAATTATAGTGTTTAATAGTAATTTAATTAAAATTAAGAATATTCTAATTAAAATAACTAATATTCGTTTTAAAATTTAAATATTTGCCAAAATTGCATAAGAAAAGTTATCTATTTTGTTTATTGTGTGCAGTTGGCGTCAACCCAAACTTTTATTGACCTAAGAAGGGCATTGGCGGAACTAAGAAGGAGGCGACTTATTATGGGCTGTAGAATAATAATTTACAATTATTGTTACCAAAGGGGAATCGTAAACTTTTTTATCCTTATTGTTAAAGTAAAAAGGGTGAAGATTTTTACGAAATGGTTAATTAACATTTATTACATGGGGCATTCCGTTTACAAAAAAAACTATGAAATTAATTATACATAGGTACAGACAATACTTAAATAAAAAAATGCGATTCTGTGATTTTTGTGCAATTTAAATTTTTTCAAATTAATTTTTCTAATGTCTATAAATACTTCGATCACGTACTTAATGCTGAAATTCGACCATATCTCTGAAATAACTTGTTTTAGTATCGTAGTATCGACAGGTAGCGACAGGCATGGACAGATTCGCATTTTTATTTTAATAATATGCAATAATAATGTGAATAAATCAATCCGTAGGAGTGGAGAGTGGTTTTTGAAGTGATCTGGTGACAAACGGTAAAAACTAAAAAATAATAATCTCAAGAAAGCCGCCCCAAAGAATTTCACAAAAAGTGATTAACCGTTTAATAATTTTTTAATTGGCCATCTGCTTATTACATCCTTAAATTCTAAGGGTTGTAGATAACAAAAAACGGGTTATCTGCTTTAACCAATATACGTGACATTTAACTAATAAAGGAAAGTCTTCTTACACAATGGTACGTTTAACAACCCCTTATTCAAATCGAAGGGTGTATTGAATTACTTAAATCCTCACCTTATTTCCCCCATTTATCAAAGGATTTCTTCGTGATATACAAAGAGGGGCTTTGAAAAATTCTCAGAAGATCGGTGACATAAAAAATTATTTTCGTTTAATATAATTATTGTTGACTGTCTATATCAGGAAAGCACCAAAAAATTATGTATAAAGGTATTTAAATATGGTACTTCTTTTATTTGCATAATTCTTTAAAAGTATTGTACTGAACTAATACATAAACTCCTGTCTACATAAACTCCTTTCTGACTGTCATTTTAAGGAAAATCTTTTGAGAAGGTAGATCATCGTGATTTGCTCTGAGAATCGCGCAACTTTACACGGCTAGCATATTTCAGGAACAGCTCAAACATAGTCTGAACTACTAACTGGAATTCCACAAAACCACAAAGCTAAGAGGGGCTTATCAGTTTAGTATGCACAATGGGCTTCGTGCAGCCTAAGTGCCGTGGGGTAACCCACCTTCCACACGTTACAGATACAGATCCACAAAAATACGCCATACATTCTCAGAAATATCACTATGAGTAAATAATAAGATTGAAGTCCATAATTCCAAATTTCTCAGAACTTCTAACGGGTCTTGGACTCCAGGATATTAAAGATACCTCTTAGTAATCGGTGCTAGCCTTTGTAAGAAGCATTGCTATGTTTTGACACTCATTCAGCGGCATATACAAAAGGTCGTAAGCCTTGAAATACATATATTAGGGTGACTTTATCTGAACGCGCATGTGACAACTTTTTTTTTTGTTCCTTGACATTAATGATCAAATACAGCGTTTCGCTGGACAAATACGGGGTTTTGCTGTACAAGATCAAATGCTAAATTTTTATTTTAATAAATATACAGGCTCTTAAATTTTCTTTATATGCCTACAAACATTTTATGCTAACGAACACGAAAAATTTACATTGAAATTCGAAGTAGATCACATCCACCCACCTACAAAAAAGGACCAAATTATTGTGTTATAATCGTAATAATAAATTAGAAACATTTTTGATGTATTTCCTCCCCTTGATATTTATATCAAGGAGGTTGCTCTGGCGACAATGACACGCCTCCGCACGGTTGGAATAGAACCTGATGTAGGATCTGGTGAGGCGAGATGTCGCTTTTGGCAGGAGGCGCTCGATACGCTCCCACTGCTTCAAGCGAACATGGACTCCATCTCACCGAGATATATCTTCTATAAGCCATATAAAGTTATAATAGAGCAAATAGAAGAGCCGGAAGTGGCATGTACGATTCATATCTACACCGACGGTTCTAAAACAAAACAAGGCTCAGGATGTGGAATATACTCCAGATTCTTAAACCTAAACATAAAATTGGCTGTGAGCAATAGTGCCAGTGTGGTGCAAACATAGCTAACGGGGATTCTCATAGCAGCAAAAGAAATAACCAGAAAGAATGTCACTGGAAGGAACATGTTCATCTATACAGATAGCAGACAAGTACTACTCACCCTAAACAGACCACGAATTTACTAAGGGTTAGTACTAGAATATCACGAGGCTTTGGCCGAAGTATCCATCAACAATGTGGTCACCTTAAGATGGATCAAAGGTCACGCCACATCGACAAGTAATCGTATTGCTGATTCACTAGCCAAGAAAGCAGCCAACCAAATACTTTTTGGACCTGGACCTGGCCCTGGATAAAATCGGTAGTGACAGACCTAATCAAAGAACATTCCCTTGTGAAATTCAAGAAAAGATGGGATGAAACAAGAAACTGCAGAGTTGCCAGGGAGTTCTTAAGTTATCCTGACAACACTGCAGCTAACAAATACTTGACTATGACTAGACAGAATCTGCGCCTAGTCACAGGCATTCTAACTGGTTATTGCCAAGTACGAAAGCATCTCCATATCATGAGGCTGTCAGAATTCGCACTCTGCAGAGGGTGCGAACAAGAAGATGAGACCATCGAGCATATCCTTTACTATTGCTCAATGCTCGCATTTATTAGAAGATTTGTTTTCGGCGAGTATCGGCTAACACCGGCCGATATAAGAGAAGCACCTCTTGGCGACGTTGTCAACTACATTAAATCTGTAGGCTGGCTCACGAGCTAGGAGGTGCCTATCATCTCAGGAGGATACACAACGGACCTACTAAGGTCTAAGTGTCGTGGGGGGCAACCCACCCCCCCACACGTTACAGATACAGACAGAGATGTATTTCCTCACTTTTCTTGAATTGAATATTTTTCTAGTTTTAGTGAATAATCATTTAAATTCAAATACAAAACTTACAAATGTCATTATCATCATCTTTTCTTTTGTCATTTTTGTTGCTTTTTTCTTATAGAAATTGTACAATTTCCTTCTGTTTTATTGTAATTATTAGTTGCCTTTTATTTCATAGAATAAACAGAACAAAAAAATAATATCCAAATTAAAATCGAAAAATTATCAGTTTTTCATTAATAAATACTTTAAATCAAAGCAAAAGAAATGGTTTATTTACCTTCTGAAGATAGGTAAGGAAAAATTTCATAAAATTTATAAATTATCTAAAAAAAACATTTTTAAAAAGTATTGAATACCTATTTAAAAACTGTATCAAATTTTTTTTCGTTTTTTTGTAGATGGAATGTCATTGACCACTCAACGCCAGGTAACTAAATATCGTGACTCATTCAGACGCACTGAGCTATCGGGAACTGGAGAAGGTAACTATAATTTTTGGCTCAGAAAAAATGTGCAGTGTAACATATTTATGTACCTATTAAAGTTGGGAAAACAATGTAATTTAGCAATATGACATTTTGTCAAACGAGAGAACAATTTTGTAATACCTAATGCCGAATAAATGGAATGAACAAGAAAGGCGCAAGGTTATAAAAATGTCGACTAAGTGGCACCTTCTGAACGCAACAACCTGTATTCTCAGCTTTCTATTAACAGTTACGAACATTTTAGGGTGTTAGTGGGACATCATCTCAACAAAACATCGATAATACCGAATACAGAATGCAACTACACAGAATTCCGAATCCGCGAACAGATGGAAGGAAGAGTTACGAAATTCTACGACATCGGCATAGTGTGGCATAGCTCGACATGGCAGTCAAAAGTGTGGGAGAAAAGGCAAGAGAAATTTATAAATATAAGGTTGATAAATAGAGTTATTATTTTAAAAAGTTGTTTTCGTCTTTCGAATGGATTTCGACGAAAGAAAATGTTCTCGGAAATATGTAGGTACTTTTTATTTGTATAAGAGGTACCTACATCCTTCCACCAATTTCTAATACAGAAGTAAATTTTGCTAGCATGTACGGTATTTGTATCATATGATTTTCCGATAATACTATGAAGAAAGAATTTGGTAGGTAACTCAGCTATATGTAATTACAAGGTAAATAATATTTTAAACACATAATTTTGAACATATTTTTTAAAATTTATTTCAAAAACATTTCTTTTAAAAAACTAATACAGTTTAAAATCATGTAGGCAATTGAATCAAAGCAAGTAAAATATTTTGAAATGCATATAATAGATAGCTTCTATAAAAAAATCATTTTAATTAACGAATCTATAGTTCAAACTTGACTATTTTTGTGATATTAATTTAATTCGAGATTGATAACGGAACACTGTGATTTAGGAAACCGCCAGAGAAATATTGGTTTGCAACAAAGGTTGATCAGTCAGTGTGGAAGTCAGATCAACAGAGCACAATAATTATATACCTGCTCCTCTCTGGAAAGAATTAGGCTCCAGAAATTCGGTTTTATTTATCTGGAGCTTAGGTATATCGACTTTAAAATTAAAACAAGTGTCGTCTAACTCAACCCTGACCTTCATTAGGTGTGGATTGTCCGGTGAACTACATAATTTAAAAATGTGCCACGATATGTCGATCATGTGGGGTCGCACAGGAAGATGTTATTGTCCCACTCTTGCTCAACCTAACATACGGGGGTGGATCTAAAGATACTTTTTCACACGGTCTCGTTAAATTTCTCAGCATTTAAAATATGTTTATAAGTTTATTTTAAGTTATCACACTTTTCATATTAATTTCGTTAGTCACATGAAAAGAATGTCAAAAATAATTTCCTATTTTCGTTTTCCTGCGTGTAGTAATAGTAAAAGTGAAATATTACACGGAAATAGTTTTTGGCAGAAGACACTCCGTGAACTTGATGTGAAATTAACCTGACCCAAAACTTCAAATAGACGGTTCATATTGTCTAACTTATACAAGTTATAAAACCCTCAATGAAATCACTTGACATTAGTTTTTTTGTGTTTGTTATAGATTTATCGTTATTTTTTTCTTTTGGGAAAATTTTAATTTAGACAATTTAAATTTTTGACCCGGATATTTCGAGTTTGGCGTTAATTCTCCGGGCTCCGGGTTTACATTAAAATTCACCGAGGGCTGCCGCGAATCTAAAATAACCACAGGTGGAATTAAAGAATATGAATAACAAAAAACCAACAAAAAATAGGTCTTTTGTGTAATCCTCACCAAATGATTTTTCTCCGGGTCAGTATTGCATCAATGTTGCCAACCCGATGATATTTATTCAAATAACTTATTTTAAGTCCTACATTTCTTATTTTTAAAAATCAAAAAGAGATTAGCATAATTTAGCTAGAAAGTTCAATTATTATTACTATTTGTAATATTACTGTCATTTACAGATACCTTTCAGATAAATAACAAAAAACGAATAGTAGGTATCTACTTACCAAAGTATAAATGACATTTTAGATCTAGGTTAAATCAACGAATTGAGCACCCACTAGCACCTTGTAAATGTTAATCTGACACCGGCGTAAAATCACAAACTCAATCACCAATATACCTATCTGTATAAATAAACAAAATAATTCTAATTCACTAAAAATATGTACACGTCCATTTCCAATCGATCTCTAATTGTCGAGCATTAAAGTAAACACACCACAAAATTAACTTAACCTACTGAAATAATTGATTCACTTCCTAGGATTTCACTAAAAATACTGACATCGGAAAACTCGTATAAGTTGTAGTTTGTAGAACAAGGAGTTAAAAGTTTCTCATTCTCCACGATTTATATTTAGCGAATTAGATGCTTCTAAGCAGGACCGGCACGATCTGCGGTGCTACAAGGGGTGTAACCCAACAATTATTTTCTTTTATACAGGGTCTTTCGGCAATAGGTCTGCTTTTCATTGAACAAAAATTGCAAATTGCTCATAGGATATAGAGGTACAGCTCGTAAAATCATATAGCCTCTCAGATTCTATGATTTGAGCCGGACATGCGAAACATAAGATCCAGCTAATGTTGTTAATAATTTTAATTTAATTAGATATCAGGAAGCTCTCGGAAACACAAATAACTTGATAAAGTACGAACAAAGAGACCTAAGAAGATCCATAATGAAAGAGTGTACAGAACGAAAAACTAAGGTAAAAAAGGAACATAAAAAAATATGAATCGCTAAGTTTGAAAGTATGAAATATTTCATTATTACAATTACTATTCATGAAAACGCTTTCTTCTTACCCCCGTATTCAGTAGAAGAAACAATTAAAAGTAATTAAAGGCGTTCATAAGTTAGGCAAGAGGGAAATTTGCATTTGCCCATCCCTAACTTAAATATGTGCATTTTGTTGACATTTAAAAAACCTTCCTAGTATCACAGTTGTTGACCTAAATTTCAATAAAGAATGCAAGATTGAAAACTTTATTGCGATTTCTTACACGAAAAAAACCGTCTTCTTAAAATAGCATTTGTTGTTTTATAAAAATTTATATTTCTAAGTAGTATATTATTAAAAAAATGATGAAAACACATTTTGAAAAATGTGTAGCGTCGAATACCGACAGACACTTGCAAATAAGAACATATCGTATCTCGATTTTTATCAAATTGAATTAAGACCATATTTCGGTTTACAAATAACTGGTCTTTCAATTAAAATACACAATTTTGATTTTTTATAATGATTTTATCGTATCTCATCGGGGTAAAAAAGTGACTTAAAGATCATCGTAACTATAATTACTATCGCACTTAATAATGAACTGCCGTTTTATAATGACATCATTATATATATATACACATACAAAAATAACAGAGGTGATAGGGTCCGATTACAACAATTAGAAGAACACCACTACGTCATAATCTTTACTTCGAATTTCGAATACATATTATCTATAACTATCAATAAATTAAAAATAAGTAAGTTGTTAGGTATAAAACAATATTTCCTATATTCCTATAATATTAACACTCCACTAAACCCCCAGTAGGTGGCCATAACCAATTAGGGGGCGTCCATTAATTACGTGAGGTATTTTTGAGAATTTTTTGACTCCCTCTGCCCCCTAGTGAGATTTTGTTAGATTTTTCTCAACTCCCTCCCCCTCCCCTAATCTCACGTGAGATTTCTCAAAATGTGTGTAAATGCGTTGGATTGTTACACAATAAGTTCGATTACTTTTATTTAAGACTAGCAAAGATTAGTATTTGAGAATATTGTCCAATATAAAATTTCTAGAAACATTCTTTACTTTAACTTTACTTTCACGCAATTTTACACAGTTTTCTACTAGAAAAAAATTACGTCGGATTTACAAAGACCGCCTGGCGCGATATAATTATACGCACCTTTATGTTTCAGCAGCACTTAACAAGTTCAGTGACCACGTCCAGTTTACTGGACGCAAGAGTTTCTAATAACAAACCGCGTCCAGTTAAGTTCATACTCCTTAAATATTAAATATACATATTCCTATAAACGGTGGTCTATTGCGATATATCTTAAGGCCCCCTTCACATCACTCCAAATGGAATGGGTCCGTTTGGACGGCATCTAAATGGATTTTACGTTTAGAAATTGTTCATTCACGGTCATTCCAAATGGATGCGTGAATAATGTAGGTTTTTGTGTTGGGTAGTGCACAACCAACTTAGGGTTTCCCATTCATACAGCATCCACTCCGCAGACTGCTACCAAAGTTCGTTGGATGTTTTGGACGTCTGGATATCCAGCAAAACTACCACACCACGCCTATACATTCAGTTTTCAACATTCACAGAAGGATTTTGGAATGCAGTCACTCCATTTGGACATTCTGCGTGCTCGTGAATAGGAACCAGTAAATAGTCCTAGAGCCAACGTAAAGGTTTGTGACTTATTTTTTATGGCTGAATTTATTATTTTATTGTGCTATGATACGTGTCCAACGAATTCACGAAAGCGCGATGTTCAGACTGGAGCGCTTAGGTAGCTATAGGCATTACAAGTGGTACGTGCCTCTCAAAAACTTGACTTATTTTCTTAACATTTTCGTTATACTCATTCGACGATGAGGACGTGGAGGTTTGTAAAAAACAACAAAAACTTGAAAATAAACCAAAAATCAGTTATGAGAAAATAAGTCACTTTAAAACGATGGAGAGAAAAAATGGTCCAGCGAAATTGGTGGAGGGTTTAATATTTCTTGTAGGTGAGCACTTATCGTCGAATGAGCATAAGTCAAGTTTTTGAGAGGCACCTACCACTTGTAATGCCTATAGCCACTTAAGCGTTCCACTGTGAATGTCGCGCTTTCGTGAATATTTTGGACACGTATCATAGTAAAATTTAATAATAAATTCAGCTATAAGAAAATAAGTCGCAAATCTGCACGTTTGCTCTAGGACTGTAACTGGACAGTGGTTAAAAGATGTCAATGTGACAGATATCTTCCAAATATATCCAAACTGAGGTTACAGCACTGAATACACTGAAGTGTAACTCTCGAAAAATTACATAAGAACGCTGTGGCAAATTTCGGTGACCTTCGCCCATCAAATTGGGTTCCTTTCGATAATCGGCTTAGCACAAACGGACTGGTCAGAGTCGGTTTGGTTTTATTAGGGAAGAAATATATTAAATTGAGCTTCGATATTTTGATTGATTTTTACTCTATAGGTTCCCGAGTTCGAAATTGTTTTTTGTAAATGACTGAGAAAACGGATATACTGATTTTCTTTAAATTTACCAAAAATAATTTTAATTTTTTACTTTCCATTTATCAGTAATGAAAGTAGAGGAATCATTCGTCTGATCATTACATTTTGGAATCCTCCGAATCCGTTTTGACAATTTTCGCGGTAATGTTTTGGATAAAGAGAAATATGCCACATTTTCAATATAAATTTTAATTCACGTAGCAAAGAGTTAATTCGATTTTGGGCACAGTTAAAGTATGGGGGTACTTTATAGAGGCTCGATTTTTTTTACTTTGAGTTATATTTCTGTTATTTGGAGAAAATCATCGAATTAAAGTTGTTTGTGATATATTTCTCTATAATTTTTGTTATATGCATGATATCTTTAAAATGAAATTCAAAAATACGAGGAAGAGTACAAAGTTATAATTTTCTCAATATTTTTGTTGGCAATAAAGATATGAAAAAAATGTTTCGAATAAAATATGTATAGAAAATTTTCACTTTTAATTAATTGATTAGATGGGCCGTACTCAATATATTTGATAACTTTACCGGAAAGTCATGTGTAGAACACAATAGATATATACGGATGGAGGTTACAAAATAATAAATATTTTACGTCTTGGTCACATCTGAGTCGGAATTATTTCCTGTTTTAAAAAATAAGCGTTGTATTAGTTGATGCTTTGGTGTGTTCATCTTCTTAATCATAAAACATTGGAGCAAAATGAGGGTTAAAGTAAACAATTCATATTAAAGAAAATATATTTAATAATACGTTTTCTATTGATGTCTCCAAATAATCAATTTTGCTTTTTTCTTACGTGAACTTAGGTACATTTTAAAATTTCGGTTTGCATATTTTAATGCATAATAGATTCGTAATCTACCATATAAATTAATTAAATGGGTATAGGGAAACTTAGCTGCACACGAACTTCTATCACTATTTAAACTAAGCCTGTCCATTTTTAGTAGTTTAAAAAACAATTACACTAGGCACAAACCACAAAAAAAATATAACACAACTGGAACTGGAAAAAAAAAATCGTATTACAACAGATTATACTAGATACACAACTTCTCAAATTGGCAACGCTGAGTGATAATAAATCTTGCCATCATCGTAGCGGAACCCTAAACAATGGCGATTTGATGTGCGCCAACTGAGATGCGCGGACTCTTCCCGCCAAGGTGAGTTATCCTTCAGTGTGTTCAGTGGTTACAGTGACATATTTTATAATTTATTATAAAAGTTGGGTTCTGGGTAGAGATTGCTCTGACCCAGTAGGCACTGTATCTATTAAGATACGATGTTATTACTAATACATTTCCGCTAGTATATTTACATAGTATATTTAGATAAAATATTAAATACTTCAGATATAGCAAAGAATTACATCGTATCTTTTTCAAATTATATTTTTAAAAGTCTCGAATATTTTGTAACTATTAAAATGCTACCAAAATATAATTAAATAACAATTTTAAATACCGGGTAAATTTTAAATTTTGATTTTTAAAAACCGCCTTGTAATTAATAAAAATTCTTAAAACCTTTGAACGCGTTTTCTGTAAAAGAGCAATTTTCGAGTTACGATGTTCTTCTTTGCAAGCGTCGAAAAAGTTGTTTAAGTTCGATGAATCTAGGTCGGCCCTGCTCCGAAGTTTCGACCTCTTCTAAGGAGGATATAAATATCTTGCGCCTGATTTTCTACAGTATTTGTTTGGTTTGTTCAAATTTTGATTAAGACGGTGGGTGCATTCAGCGCTTCAAGTTGAAGACTGTTGTTTTTCTTTACAAAATAATAGACCAGACAACATAAAGCATTCTGTCAAGCCAGCTAATACTAGGTCTTCCAGATTAAACTTTATTTTTATTACCTTCATTAAGCTCGCTCGGTTTGAGAAATAGTTTTATTTTTAAAATCGGAATATTTTATTCTTAATTAGTAGTTAGAATTATGTCAACATTGTTTACGTACCATAATTTATCTAAAAATATAGATCTTTTTTATCCGTAAACATTGTTTTATACGAGTTTAAGTAAAGCTTAGTAAGTAAATTAGGCTAATTTTTCATTTTAGATTTAAAATCGCAATCTTACTATTAATATTCGAAAACATTGTTAATTTGTCTTTGAATATTAAGAATTTTAATTGTACCTAGTTCTAAATACGTTCCTGTTTATAATTTTGGTAATTTTTTTAATTTCTAGTACCTTTTCAGTTTTTATTCGTCGATGAAATAAAAATTCTTAACACTCACCAAAGGTGATTAATTTTAGTAGTCTCGCAAGTATTTTTAGAAATTTCATTCATGTCGGTTGGAATCGTTTTAAGACTATTTAAAACACACCGAGCGTCACTTTGAAAACTTACCTTCGAAGCGAAGTGTAGAAAGGATATAAAAATTCACGAAACAGAAGTTAAAGATGCTATATTTTTAGTATTCGTTGTAAGAATGCTGTGTTGGCAATATGACGTAAATCACATACCTAATTATTTATTTCTGCATCCGCTATCCACTTTTCAAAATATTTAAATATTTCTTTTTCTACGGAAATAGACCCATATTTATATAAAGCAGCCAAGAAAAATTATGCTAGTCAAAGTAGTATCTGCAATTTTATATTTTCTTTAGACGTTATTATAAGAGCGTTATTATTAAGAAAATACCTACCTATACACGCAGAAATTGCCTGGTATACAACGGCTCCATATAATGCTTCAAAACCAAGGAAGGTACATAAGTAAGTATAGTTAACGAGAGTAACACAAAGACAGAACGCAAGTCTTAAGAACATGTCATCCATGCCCAAAGGAGTGGATCTCGGATTGGATGATAAAAAACTTTCGGGAATGGTGGAATAACTCGTCAGGACAGAGACAAGCGACAGGATAATCGCCAATTAAGATGGCTTTTTAGGTTTAAAAAAAAACATTGTGCACAATGCAGGAAATTGCATTACCATGCACTGTGGTACTACGCAGGTCTATCAAGTCTGATTTACATTTGAAGGAGAAAAACAAACAAATAGCTACACTGATAAGTTACCTCTTTGTTCCTTAGGCTTTATCTGCAGAAGTAGCAATTAGCACCTAGTTCAGGAACAAATGTTCCGTGAAACCATGCAGGTGAATAACCACAGGGGATGCACACAGGGTGGTCATTTCTTCTCTACTGTGGAATAGTACAGATTAACATATAAACTGCTGAGAACACTGAACAATCAAGGGCTGTACTTCCAAGGATACACCGATGTCATAATCATCATCTGAGGGAAACACCAAACCACAGTCTTCGAACTCATTCAAAGAGCTCCAAGGCTGACAGAAACGTGGTGAGTTAGGAAAAAACCTCTTGATAAACCCTGACAAGGCACAATTCATAACTTTTACTTGGAAAACAAAGTTGGAGGTCTTAGAAACTTCGACTCTGTTTGGAGGAAGGCTAAACAGAATGAAATGGATCTAATCCCAGATAGCAAACTTACTTTAAACCAATCTAAACAGGCTGCTTTCAAAGTCAAAAGATGACAAAGAAATTGCAATAGCCACTTTCTTAGATATCGAAGGAGCTTTCAATAATGCTTCAACCAGGTCAATAGCGAAAGCTCTAGAACAGAGAAACGTCCCAGTTACAATATGCCAATGGACCACTGCCAATCTAAAGAACAGGATCATTTTACCAACTCTAGGAAAGGCAACCCATACAGGCAAAGTTACACGATGCTGTCCACAAGAAGGAATATAATCTCCAATGATGTGGTCAGTTCTTGTGGACGACCTACTCAAAACATTGTCCAAAGAAGGCTACACTGCAGTGCCTAGGATACGCAGACGACTTAGCAATCGTCAGGAGCGATTTGCAGGCACAGTCTGGGAGCAGTCTCAAACAACTCTATATTTAGAGCTGTAATTACTGGTGCAAAAAAAGGAGAAATTGTCCATTAACGCACAAAAAACAACCGTTGTGCCATTTACAAAAAAACGGGTACTTACAGGACTAAGATCACTAATACTAAACAACATGGTTATTCCATTTGTCACAGAAGCCAAATACCTCGGGAGTCATGTTCGACCAAAGGCTGACGTGGGATCAACATCTCAAAAAACTCACATACAAAGCTACAATAGCTCTCGTAAGCTGTAGAAGAATATATAGGAAAACTGGGACCTAAGCCCCAAAATGACTATATGGTTATCCATGATAAGCTATGGCGCAGTGGTGTGGGTGACCAAAACGGCGCAGGCAAGTGCAATAGGCCTACTCACTGGCCTGGCATTCAGCAACTCGCCTGTCTGAGTGCAATTTGAGCCATGCGCACTACGCCAACTGCAGCAATGGAGGTACTATTAAACCTCACAAGGAGAAACCAGGTCAGCTATTCGCAAGCTAATGCAGAGTCAAAACCCAATAATCCAACTACATAGCGTCGACCACACAAGGCTATATCAGCAAGTAAAAAGGGATACTCTAGGTATGCCTACTGATAGAGCCATAACCATATACAAATTTGAAAGAAATTTTCAAATTTAAATACCAGATCGAGAATCCTGGTACACAGACGGTTCAAAAACCAAGGAAGGAGCCGGTGCTGGAATCTATGGACCCAAGTCGAAAACAACGATTTCGCTGAGTCTAGGAGAATATGCAATAGGGTTCCAGGCTAAACTAATAGCCATACAACACTGCAAGAGAAATATTAAATCGTCAAGTATCACGCAAAACTATTGCCATATACTCTGATAGCCAAGCAGCTCTTAAGGCAATTCTCTCACCAGAAATCACATCAGGACTGGTAAAAGACTGTCTAGAAGATCTGCCAGAGCTAAGTAGTTAAAACAAGGTGACCCTAGCCTGGGTGCCATGCCAGAAGGGATGTCAGGGCAACGAAAAGGCCGACAAATTAGCCCGAGAAGGCTCAGATAAGGCCCCAAACCCTTTTGTGGAGTTGCTAAAGCATTGCATCCATTAAACAATGAATGCAAAAAGAGTCTCAGTAATGTTGGAACAACTATCCAAGACTGAGACAGGATAGCTGTAGGTATTTTTACTGGACACTGTCGCCTAAGAAAGCACATGAGTGTTATAAATTCATCAGAAGAAGATGAGGAAACATCAGTCCACGTCCTGAGCCAGTGTGAAGGCCTGGCTAAAATGAGGTTTCTAGTCGAAGAAAAGCCAAACGCATGCAACTACATGCGGGAGCCACTGTTAAAGCTATTAAGGATCGATTCCACCGCTGTGTTAAACGAAGTTTAAAATGACATTTTTACACTAACAACGTCATTTTAATCTCCGTTTAACACAACGGTGGAATCGGTCCTAAGTCTAATAATTCAACTTACTTTATAATTTAGAGTAACGCAAAATCAAATTACATAACTCATCGCTCTCTTGTTATTTTGATATAAAGATCCGAATACCAAAAGTTACACAAAGAAATCAAACGTCTAGATTTAAAAAAAAATCCCACCTTTTTAAAATACCTCCTATACCTACTTGCTCTTCTGTTGTCCTAATACAAACATCCAAGTACCAGAAGTTGCAATTTCATTGATACATTTTGGTATCAGCATTACAGAAAAGCGAGGAGGTATTTTAAAAATGGCGGGAAAATTAGGTTTAAATAAGGTAACATGAAAACAAATTCAATACCTCCTCACTCTTATGTTATCCTAATACAAAGTTCTGAGTAGCAAAAGTTGTAATTTCGTTGACAAAATGTTGTTATCAGAATTACGATAACGCAATCAAATTCAATTCTTCCTGTCTCTCCTGTTACCCTAATACAAAGATCTGAGTACGAAAAATGCAATTTAGTTGATAAAATTTCAGAAGAGCGAGGAGATATTTTAAAAAGGACGGGAAAATTAGGTTTAATTTATAGTAACGTAAAAACAAATTCAATACCTACTCGCTCTCATGTTATCCTAATACAAAGCTCCGAGTAGCAAAAGTTGTAATTTTGGTATCAGAAGGTATGGTAACGCAAAAGCATCGAAGCCAGATATTTTAAATATTGTCCAGAAAGGATTACATTTTTCTTCTTGTCATTGCCTAGCTTTATCTATCGGTTAGTAGATGGCGCAAAAATAATTTAAACCAACTTTTATTTTCATAACTGGATTGGCTAGGAAAATAAAACTCAATAAATATTACTAAAATTTATTTACACATACAATCAAATTAGTTTTTTTCAGGAGTAACAAAAATACAATTTTTGACTAGAAATTGATAATTTGAATCGTTTACTTTGATAGACGTAGTTTTAACTTCTATTGGAAAATCTTTGAATAAAATAAAACAAACATGTTTCATATTTTTTATTTCAATAAAATTAATTTATATACAGGTACAAAAATTAAAAAACGGGTGATAGGTATATACCTCACAGAAGCAATTTCCTGAAATTGAAAAAATTATGTTCCTCTATTCCTTATACGTTGAATAATTAATAGCAAACCGGACCTCCCGCGAAAGCAAAAATGTTTTCAGGATTTTCTAATATAAAATTACATTTATATGCGTGTCACTGGGAATATTTCGCGATGTGTTTCGAGAATATTGAGAGCTTTAAATTTGTGCAACGATAAGGCAGCACTCTACATAGACATTAAAAAAAATACGTGTGGCACTCGGGGACTGCCGCGGTAAAGCTATTGCATAGCATTTTTTATCAACTTAATTATAATTATTTATTTATTTTATTTAAGCAGTATTTTTTTCTTTCATATTAATTCAAGTTACACTTTTTGAGCGTGGTGACCGATAAGAAAACATTTTTTTTTTCTTTTATTGAATAAATGAGAAGTTAATATTGTTTAAAACATTTTTATTATCTTACAATACATGTAGGTTATTCAGGAATTTTTATCATTGAAACTACAGGTTTATGGTAACTGAAATAAGAAACATAAGTTTGAGACTTGATATCCTCTAAATATCTGGAAAATACCGCGTCAATGGTGGTCCCATATTTTGTTGTGGATTCTTGTGGATCATTATTCATTTTCAAATTCAATTTTTCCGAAATTGTGTCTAAAAGAGATAGAATCAGTTATGAGCAGTTGACAGCTAGTCTACACGCATACGTTTAGTCGCACGCACACAAACACCGTGCCGAAGTCTGCCGAACTGAAACGACGTTAGACTTTGTACGGCTTTCAACGCCGCACCGCTGTGCCGGTTGGAGTGGGTGGTGTTAGGTTTATTTTTGTTACGGAATTTCTTGATTCGGTCGCTGCGATAAAAGCTATGCAATAGCTTAAAACTACTAGATATTTATTAAAATAAAAAGCAGCAAAATTTCATAGATTTAATACAGAATCGCGCGTAAATATTTTTTTTTAATTATTTTTATGGTATTTCCTGAAAATTTCACAACAATCGGACTAAAAATAAAGGCTCGGAAGGAATTATAAATTTTCAAGATGCTCGGTTTGCTCTTAAGGATAAATATAGCAGATATGTATTTGAAAAAGTTTGTATTGCTACAAAATACTTGTTCTCAACACCCACGAAGTCACTAAGTAAATACCCCAATTAATTATAAGATATTAAATAATAAATTTGATGGAAATGTGTCTCTTCTTTGTTTAAAAATTGTAAAGCTGTTGCCTACACAAGGTTTCTTCTGTAAAAAATTGTAATGGTTACGACAATGCATTAAATCTGTAGAGAAAGAACTTAAAATCATTAGACCATCAAATTGCAAAAAAATTAAAGCCACGAAATACTCGAGTGTACTTAATGGAAATTCAATCAAGGGTCACAACCCTAAAATTTGCTACAATTATGAGACGCTCGAAGTGAAGGCCTGTACAGGGTCATTCAAAACTCAAAATGTATAATAGTTGAGAAAAATTCTGAATATAAGACATTATATTACCAATATTAATAAAAATGTCTTATGGAAGTGCTCAATAAACAATACTAACGTTTAAATAAAAGCCTTAAAATTATCAAGTTTAAATTTACAATTAAATTCACTCCCGAAGTGATAATTTCTTGTAAATTTTGCAAATGCATTTGACAATATTGCAATATTTCTGCTTATATTATTTACTTCATAAAATAATTACTGTGCAAATTCTATTAATTAAAACATAAATATCATTCATTCATTTGCTTTACGTGACTATCAGAAGAAAATAATTCTGTAACATCCTGGTGACCGACGAAGAAACTTTTTAAATGTCCCTGTACAAAAGCAATTAACGTTTTACGGGCAGTAAAACTCGACTTTAAAATGGTAAATTCCAATAGCGAAATTGGATATTCAATAGTGTTAATTCACGTGAAATCTCATTTCAGTTTCAAATTGCTAATAATTTTTCCGATAAGCTCAATACTCACGCTACCTTACTTTTACGTTTTTATGTAAACAAAATTCCTATAAAATATTATAGTTTATAAAAAAATTACATGATACCTACCTATAGTCTATTTTTATGTATGAGAGAGTAATAAAACAGCATTTCTAATGCAAAACTTAGTACGGTCATTTTAAATATTTTTACAGAATAATCTCAATATTTCCTAAAATTGTAATAAATGTACCTGAGCTATTACAAGTTTTGTGTCTTTTATTGGTCCTTTATAAACGTAAGCTGTACAAAACAATAGAAAAAGGTTAGGACAGGCCAAAAGCCCTATGTATTAAAGATTACATAGCCGTATCTTAAGATTATTTTCAATAAGTACCTATTTGCCAATTTTGTTTTATTTTAATTCCAAGAATTTCTTACAGTAATCGAATTATAAGTAGATAAATACCTTCCCAACAAATTTCACCGAAAATGCGATTATAGGTTTTCCATTTAGTAAGGAGGTCCAAGTTGTGTATTCTTGACAGTTTACTAAATGTCGTTTAGTTGCAACTTGCAAGGTGCAGTGTGAATTCTAGTGTGATCATGGAAAATTTGGAAGGGCCGCGTAAACGACAAAAAATCGGTCCTTTAACAGTTAATGAAAAAACAATAATATTTAATTGTTTTAAATCATTTATAGACAAACATTTATGTAAAAGTGTTGATGACACGGTGGAATTAGTTAGTAGTACGCTTGGTGTTGGGAAATCTACGATTTACAGAGTTGTTAAAGAAGAGAAATGTGGCGAGTTTCAAACAGCACGTAAAGCTCCAGGAAAACCAAAATTGCAATTAGAAAATCTTTTGAAAGAAAGACTTCGAAGGAAAGTACATGCGTTCTTCTTTAGAAAAGAATTTCCGACAGTAGACAAAGTTCTTGCCACGGTTCGAGATAATAAGGATTACCCTGAAATGAGTCGAAGCACACTATGGAAACTTTTAAAAGAAATAGGTTTTCTATGGAAAAAGCATTCCAGAAAGTCTATTTTAATAGAAAGAAGCGATATTGTAGTATGGAGAAGAAATTACCTAAGGACTATAAAAGAAATGAGAAACTAAAGAAGAAATATATTTTATTTAGATGAAACATGGATCAACGAGGGACATAAACCAAATAAATTTTGGCAAGATGAAACTGTTACAAGTCGAAGACAGGCTTTTTTAAATAATTTATCTACTGGTTTAAATCCACCATCAGGAAAGGGGCGCAGACTAATAATAGTACACATCGGTAGTTCAAACGGTTTTGTTAAAGGTGGTTTATTGACTTTTGAATCTACTCGTACCGGTGACTACCATGAGGACATGAATGCTGATGTCTTTAAAGAGTGGTTCGAACAAATTATAGATCTTCTTCCTCAGAACTGTATAATAGTAATGGATAATGCAAGTTATCACTCAAGACTTATAGAAAAAATGCCCACAACCAAGTGGTTAAAAAAAGATTTACAGAATTGGCTAAATTCAAAGAATATTAAGTTCCATCCCGGTTCTGTGAGAAAATAACTGTATCATTTGTGTTCCCTTCATAAAGAGAAATTCAAAAAATATGAAATTGATGAAATTGCAAAAAATCGTGGGATGACGGTGGTTAGATCACCACCATATCATTGCGAAGTAAACCCGATTGAACTGATATGGGCACAGATAAAGGGAGAAGTTTCAAGAAAAAATAAATAATTCTTTTAAAATTAGTGATGTTAAACAGTTGTTTTTGGAGGCTGTAAATAATGTGAAGCCTGAAAACTGGGAAAAGGCAGTAAATCATACAATTAAAGAAGAAGAGAAAATGTGGAAGTTGGATAAAATTACTGATGAAATGATCGAGCCACTCATTGTAAATATTGGTTGCGACAGTTCATCTTCTGATTTCGATTCTGATTTGGATTTGTAGGTAAGAAGTAGTTTTTATATTAAAATTATTATTTATGAACCTAACGTTGTTTAAAAGTCAAAGTTTAAACCCTTATACCTACATAACCCGTTTGACACAATGTTCTTAACATACCTTGTGGAAAAATAAAACATTTTAGAAAAAATTGCACTTTTTTACCTTCAGCTGTTTAAAAGTTATAAGCAGGTTAATTAGGTGAAAATATAAGTGTATACTCGAGGAATAACTTCAAAAAATATTTTAACTGTCTACTAAAAGAAGTGCTACGCCTATGGATACATAAAAATACATAAAAATAGACTATAATAGACACAATTTTAATACCAACTACAAAACATTTCATTATACAGGGGACAGAGGTAACTTTTACGCTGAAAATTAAAAAAGTATAACATCTTTAGATTTTCAATTCTTAAAAGAAAAATATTTTCACTAAAAAAGCTTTACTTAAAACTGTAAGGTACTTTTCACTCAATAATTACGTAATAATTACCAAAAACTTACCAACGTAATACGATTCTGATTCCTTTGAAGTTTCCTGTATATGGTTACATCAAATACTTACTTAATTTTTGCTCTTCCTTCAAAAATATTTCTCGCTGAACCTAACAACTCATTTTCTATTAATAGTTGTTGAATGCACCATATATTTTAAGTGACTTATCGATTAAATTCTTAAGTTCTTTCCTCCGAGAAAACCACTTTAAAGTTCACGGACTTCATAAGAGGAAAGTTTCATTTAAAACAAGACAAACAAAATTCGAAAAAGATTTCAGCCAGTAAGCCTCCAGAAGTATCTCGACTGTTTTTGAGTTCGATTCCAAGTTGAATGGCAAAGAATGATTGAATTTTAAGTAATAATAAATAATTGATGTGGTTGGTATAAAATATGATAAAAGTATTTCTAATTAAAAATTGATCGTATATTGAATATTCATATTCAAAATATAAAGTTAGTTTTATAAAATTTGTTATATTATGAAATTGTTTACCTAAACAACCTATTTTGGTTTTAATTTTGAAATTCGATTTTTTGATCATGTACAGTTTTTAATTGTTATAAATCCAAAATAAGTCGTTTGTATTAACATTTCTATGATTATAAAGGCAAGTGAAAGTCGTTTAGATTTACGTTGTAAGTTGTAATACCGAAATCATAAAATGCAGTCATACACACCCTAACATTTTCAGATTTTATACTGTTATAAATGAAATTTTTAGGCATAGAAATTATCACAAAGTTAGTCAGTATTTCGACATAATTTAAAAAACTTTCAGTAATGATAAAATCAGAAAAGAAAAATAAATAAGCACGCCTGAAACAGACATCGTTTAACCAAGTATTCAAGACTGTTCAGGCTGCTCCTAGGTTATTTATTTTCTGATTCAAAGAAAAAAAACTAATTTTTTTAGAACTATTTCAAAGCAGATATGCGTCTACAATAAAAATAAATTCTGAAAAGAAAAACGAAATGGCGCACGTCCGAAAGACGAGTCTAATGGACCCCACAGACATCGGGGCAAAATTCTAGGCCGTTCTGTCGAAGCCTTACAAGATAACATGCACGTGTTTGCATTTCCGATTGTTCAGACCCTTTAATGCTTCACTAAAGTCAATTGTATTTCGATTCAAACGCTAAGTAAATTTCATTTTATAGCTACTGTCATTTCGGGTGAGACTTCTTAAATTTTCTAAAAATATATTTCTAAAACTATTCGACATAACGACTATTTTTATAAACAACAGTTTGAGTCACCAGTAAAATTAATTTTCTCAATTAAATTTCACCCATGCATGTTTTCATATAATTAAAAAAAAAAGATTGGGTGACTTGAGACAAGAGCGTTTTCAGACGCACTACTCATGTTTGAAATCAAGAAATTAACTCAAGACTCAAAAGGATTTTTTAAAAAAGTATTGCGAATTTTGTAAACTATAATTATTCACAAATAAAATTATTTCCTTTAAATACAATTTATTTGTCTAAAAACAATTATTCACCAGAACACAAAAATAAAGTGGTCAATACATTTGACTAGACCCACCTAGGGTTATGGATTTCGATGCGCTGAATCCGAATTTGAGATCCATTTAGCCCGTACACCCTCAAAATTTTGAGTCAATTGTAAAAACCGCTAAAATGCCAAAAAAATTACAATTTACTCAAAATGTTGAAGGTGTTCGGGATAAATGAACCTCAAATTCAGATGCAGCGCATCGAAATACATAACCCCCTAGGTGGTCTAGTCAAATGTACCGACCACTTTTTTTTGTGTGTCGGTGTTATTGTAATGTTAAAAACTTAATCTTCGGCATTTTCTAAGTAATATAGGCAATGTCAAAATTGGTATAAAATATATAATTAATAATATTTATGGAAAAAAAAAATAAAACTACAGGAACAATTAGATACATAGGTAGGAAACAAACATTAAATTAACCTTCAATAGAAAAATAGTGCCTTCCTCATTTGATAAAGTTTGGTTTGATATGATAATAATTTAAATTATGTTTATGTCCAACGTATCAGAGACTTGTGAAAAGACAGAAATATTTTTTTACACATTTTTTTTTCCTTTTTTTCAACGGATTCATATAATGTGCAATGTTGGAGGGCCAAGACCAGTATAACTCATTAGTGCGTAATTGATCGAAATTTCAATTTGTGTTATAGACACTCAAACATGTTTCAACTAAAAATTACATGGATTTGAAAAATACATTTTATTTCAATTTAAGAATGCTTTTTTAAAACTCTATTCAACCCTAGAATCTTTTTAAAAAATATTACAGGATTGCCAAGCAATTAATTATTTTGTGAAATCATAAAATGATGCAGACCCCAAATTAAATTATCATAATATAGGTAGGTTAGCAATGATTTCAAAATTGTTTAAAATACAGACTTACAAGATACCAAGCTCACGAAGTGTTTTGAGACATGTCTTAAATATGGCTAATTTTAAGTTCAATTTACTCAATTTTTTTTCAAATACAATACTCTGTATCATTTGAGCAAAAAATTCTTTATACATTTATATATCCAACGATAGCAACAGGTTAGCCAATTTATACATATATGCGTAATTAAGCCGTTTTATTATTGTAAATACGAAAACACTTTTAATATAAAAGTTGTATGACCATATTTAGCAATTATTCTTAAATATACAGGGTAGTTCATGAACGAGGGGCTGGCCAAACTTATACTTTTTTAAAGCAAAACACCCTATAGGTAGTAACACATACTTGATTGTTTTCACACCGTCTAACAATTTTAATAGACCATTCATTTGCTGTTGTATGAAGGGTATGTCAAAACTCAAATTTACGACTTTCTTAATTTTTTAAATGAAATACCCTGTATGTTATAGCACTAATTAATTCATTAATTTCATTTTTTTTGCATTCCTTATACCAAAACACATTTTTGTGACGCGTCGGGAGAACAGAAAACCATTCACAATTTTTGAAAAATGGGTTAACAAAAATTTTAAGCGTTTCTTCTTTTGTTTTTAATTGTTATAAAGTTGTACCTGTAATTATCTAGATGTTTTAAACTGTGTAATTTAGAGCTACTGATGATAATAAGAACACAAAATATTTTTATTTTCAGAAGAATTAGGTTGAAAATAGGATTTTTTTAATTGGAGAATTATAAAAATTAAATTTATTTATAAATTGGTGGTAAAACACACACGGAATTGCATTTAAAAAAAAATGAAATTACCGTACTCTTGCATTTAGGCACACCCTGTATATATGGTAACAAATGAATGAAAATAGAAGACATTTTAGTTATTTTAAGTCTATTAAAATTGTTTAACGATGTGAAAACAATCAAATCTGTCATCCCAATTGTCGAGTCTAAAAAAGTATAAGTTTTGTTCACCCCTCATTTTCTGTATATTTAAGAATAATTGTAAAATATCGTCCTACAACTTTTGTATTAAAAATTTCTTCGTATCCTCAATAATAAAACAGCTATCAATCACATACCCTGATGGGACACCCTGTATATGATTAGTTGGATAACATGGTTGCTATCGTTGGATAGGTAAATTTATAAGTAATTTTATGCTAATATAACATACAGGGTGTTCCATTTCCAAAAAATTGAATAAATTAAACTTAAAATTAGCCATATTTAAGACACGTTTCAAGACAATCTGTATAAAATAAACCAGTTCTATCACCACTATTGAAATAATTGCTAACCTACCTAAATTATGATAATTTATTTTGGGGTCTGCACAATTCTGAAATTTCACAAAATAATTAATTGTTTGGCAATACTGTAATATTTTTCTAACATATTTTTAGAGTTGAATATAGTATTACTAGACCATTCTAAGACTTAAATAAAATAAAATCTATTTAAAAAACATAATTTTTATTTGTCAGGCAAAAGCGTAACATCCTGTAAAACCAAAAATATTTTCTAATGGAAAGTAGGGTCATGTGATACCTCATTCGAAAGATATTTTCATTACCTTTACGTCCATGCAAACAATTTTAATTCTTCGTCTTTATAGAAATTACATTAAATAAAGTAATGAAGTAAGTTACATTCTTGATAACCGTCGTATTTACTATTATTGTTTGCGTTACTAACGAAACGCTTTTTATAAATTAAAGAAACTTTAAATAGTTATTTATGCAACAAGTGCAAAAAGTAAGTGTTTATTGCACGCGACGTGAAATTGTCGAGTGCAATAAACACTTTTTGCACGAGTTGCATACAATATTTTTTCTACGTTCATGCAAACACCAACAAATGTTTTATTTAGGCGACACTAAGTGCAGAAGAATAAAAAGCGTAATTTAACAGCAACATATTTAATAACTAATAATTAGCATCGATTAACATTCAAAAAGGTACTATGTTCAGAAAAATAATTTAACCAAAACTTTAGGAACAACTGTGTTATAAACAATAATTAAGCTTAAACGTTGTTTTTGCCACTAATATTAAAAGTAAATGTACAATTTGTACAATTTTCAATATTAATATTTTTTAAAACGTAATACAATCTCACAGAAAATGAAAATGGACTAAATATTTGGCGTCGATTTCAATATTTATGTTTGTCATGATCATAAAAGGCTGTAGTAAAATGACAGATGAGTGCAATAAAATGTTTATTGCACTAGTGCAATAAAGAACCAGTTTTTTCACTAAATATAGTTCAATAAAGTTTTGTTTTTTACATGAACGTAGAAAAATATTATTTATGCCGTTATTTAACACACTATTTAATTTCTTTAATTTGTAAAAAGCGTTTCCACACAATGAAATAAATTGTTTAGTAAAAATATTTCAATGATCGTCCACAGTTAGGATAAGAATTATAAAAAAAAGTTTTTAAGAGTGTTTTCTATTCCAGGAATTATGTAAAATAAAAACTGTTGCGCAAAAAACACCTAACGTCTTGATGGACGCTTCAAACGGTACCTGAAACAGCTCCTAGATGTCTTGGTATAGAATAATTTCGGTATGAAGGCAGTCGTTTGAATTGCAACGTTGCCGGATATATTTAACGTAATTTCGAAAGTTTTGTCTCAAGTAACCCGGCCGTCTCAAGTCGCTCTAAATGACGGTATGATTTAAAAATTACCAAGTTTAAGGGTATATTCCGATATTAACCAACTACAAACCATAACTAAGCAGTATTTTTGACAACAGTTCCTGAAAAAATCCAATATTTGTTGGTTACATTTGGACCACGGACCGTGAGTCGCGTCACTTTTGTGAGAGAATGACATTCGACTTAACGGTAATCGTAAAAATATTCCGGTTAGTGGATTGACGTTTGAGTCACCATTTTTCAGGAAACCGCATCCCTAATTTAACCGGTTCTTCGGGAATGTCAAGAGAGTGGTTATTTTTGGACCGAGTAACCGATATTTCGGTTAACATCGGACCCATACCCTTAATATATACGGTCGTTTTAAATAGTTTAATTTTTTTTGAGCCACTAATGTATAAGCATGACCTTAAATACTCGAAATTATTTTAACAGTTATTTAAAAATATTTGATGTTATACTCTTTTTTTTAGGTAAACAAAATATAGGAATATATAAAATAAAAATTAAAAACTCACCAAATTATCTTGAATTCTCCGTTTCACGTAGTCCAGAAATAATGGTCCATTTAAAAAAAAATGGACACGGGATAGGTTAGCAATATTTTGTACTTTACTGTACATTCAATTAACCAGTTTTTTTCTTATAAAAAAGAGCACATTAAAAATACAGTAAACTATACAATGCAGAGGTGAAATATGCATAATTTTCGTCTATAAATTTATATTAATTAAGAAATAATAAACTATTCAAATGTGTATTACGAAAAAATTTTTAACTTGAATTTACCAGTTTACGTTTTCTATATTAATATTCTTTTACAGCCGCGAGCATATATTCTTCTACCTACCTACTAAATAAATTTATTCTATCTCAAAAATATTTATTTAACGGCTTAATACTTAAATCAATACTTAGAATTACAATATTTACACTGTTTATAGGCAGATATAAATGTCCCTACAAAAAAAGAAAAAATGGACAATCGAACGTATTATAATAAATATTTTAATAAATATTGATTAAATGGACAATTTCGATTCAGTTCCGATTTTTATTTTTAAATCAACCAACTGGCTAAATCTGGAGTTTACACTCAGAAGTGGAAAATTTTCCACTGCAATGATTACCATGATTAATAAAAATGTTGACAAGGAAATATAAAATAAAATGAATTTTTTAATCAACAGAGAATAGGCGATATCCGTTTCACATGGCCCCATACCATTTTATCTGCTATTTCATTTTGATCCATCCCATTGAAAATTAAAGCTCCTGCAAACAAATATATATATACAAATATATTTTCTATATATTTACATTTACCTAAATTAAAAATTTCGAAAAGGTAATTTTCCAAATCTTTGATGTAGGAGATTTAAGAACAGGACGAGATTATGCAGTGGGAAATTTCTGGTCAGTTTATGTGGTAACTTTTCAGATTTAGCCAATTCGTTGAGGAAACACAATTTAATAAAAAAAAAACATTCTAATTGTGAACAGTCCACATACCATGTGTGCTTTTCTGTAAAATAAAGAACCTAAAAACTCAAGATTCAAAATCGAAATTAAATGAGATATTCATGTTGCTCTAAACAAGAAATTAGCACAAATGAAAGACTAGAATTGTAAATTTTACGTCAATATAATATATACAACACTGTGGACAAAAGTATGTTGCACTTTCCCAGGATTTGACATAAAATGAGAGATCAGTTTTTCCACAATTGTACAAATAATAAATCTCAATATTATTTCGAAAACATTGTATAAAGTAAAAATAAATAAAGTGAAAAATAGCCCTAACTTATATTCAAACTTTAAATTACTTACAATAAAATAAAGTATCGAAATTAAATACGGAAAATTTTCCGTGTATTCAGGAAGTCGATTAAATAATAGTTATAATGATTTGGTGTTACGTTAAAAAATAATGTGCAAAAAATACCTAATACAATGCGCGGTAAAGGTAACTAATAAATAGCTTTTTTTATTAGTTACTTTCGTCGCAGCCCATTTATGTCTAAAGACTACTTACCATCGTAATAAAAATAAATTGGAACTACTGTTAATAGGAATCTTTAATCTTTAACTATCACATAAATTAAAAAGAAGAAAAAAGATAAAAATCGCTTAATTGGTACCGAAGATATATACAAAGATTACCTCGTTAAAAAAATTAGCTCTAATATTCAAAAAGTAAGTGTCAGATTCACAGCCCATCAAGAACAATGACAAAGCAAAAATAGGGTTCGGTCTCACCTTCGTCAGTATGTCGGCCCATATCCCTATTATCAGAAAAATTGCTCTTAAACACTAAAATCGATAACAAAAACCACCAATTTGCTTGTAGACAAAAACAACTATAATAAACCAAGACCATCATATTAAAGATGTCATTAAAGGATAGCAGCCGATTTCTTGACATAACTCAAACGTTCTACAAAGTTTATTTTCTATTTTATACTTTTTTTAGTGACTGTTAGAATAATTATAAACATATTTAAACCGATCCATTATTTTTGCATATTAATTACATATACCATCTTATAAAATTATTATCTAAATTAAAGAAAAATAAATTATTTTAAATTTACAATTGAAATCCAAATATGGTAAGATTTTGTTACGAAAAATAAATCAGAGAACGAATGATTAAGTGCACCATACTTGCGTCACACTGAGAATGTTAAGACAACAAAAATGTATGAAGATAATAATAAACTCTAGTCGTCTGGAAAATCATAAAAAGAGTAACTGGAATACTGCGCATTACTATTAACATTTGAGCTTAGATTTGTACCGTCCGAGGGCAAAGGTACCGGAAGCGGCTTGGCAGGCTTGCGGGGTCTGTAAGTCCCTCTAGAACCAGCGTTAGGAGGGCCGCCGGGTTTTAAGCGAGGCCTACCAGGACCTCTTCGAATTGTTGTCGTATGCGTATTCGGACTGCTTCCTGGATTCGATATGGGAACGTCCATGAACGTACCTGAAGGTGATGACTGCGATGATGATATTGAAGACGTATCTGTTGGTACCGGATCTGTAGAAAAACGGTTTCAGTCATAACCGTTTCACAAGAATAAATATCTAACCAAAAAGGATATCTCCGATCACGTGATCGGGGGCTTGTAGCCTTTGAGTGCCTCTAAACTAACATTCTAAACCGAAACTTTCAATAGAGTAGCGCACTTACACGTCAGAAGGTATCGAAAACTTGATTTAAAATTATTATTCTGTTGTTTCTGTTTTTGGTGTGGTTTAGCGATAGTAACAATAAAATTGCTTATTTATGTACAAATGGGGCGAGATAGCCCCGTTCTCGAAGATACCAGACTCGAGCATATTGGGAACTACGACGTTCCCGGCTGTTTTCTAGAGCTTTCTCGTAACAGATTCAACGGCCACATCGCCCAGACGCTCTGACGACAATGAAGCAGGACCGAGACTGGTTGAAAATGGCCGCACGACAGTACTTTTTAAATTGTACTATTAAAAATGGTGGGGACATTTAAAAAACCTGATATTTCAAAAATGGACGTCATAAAAAAATATATGGGTACCATAATATGAACAACTAAAAAACAAAATCGGCCTGCCCGGGCAATAATTACTTGACCAATAAACATTTGATCAAATTTCTTCCAACCTTTATATGCTCATTGTATTATTGGACATATATATTTTTATATACATAAAAATAAACTGCAGTATTCTTGAGCCCAGCCAAATTAAACCATATAATAATAAATGTAATAAAAGAAGCAAAATAAGCTTCGGACAAGGATATCTTTACTTTTTTTGCACTTGTTCCAGAAATAATAAAAACACGTTTCAATAAATTTATTAAAAAGCATCTTATTTGTTTTCTCTTTCGTTTAGACTAAGATGAAATCATAACGCGAGATATTAAAAAAATACACAGCTTACTCGTAGTCATTTTCAATTGTATAGAATAGAATTACAAACCTTAAATATTTCTTTTTCAAATTTTAGGCATTAAAAAGTAATTAACTACCCAAAATATTACTTTTTTTTAATTAGGTAAATATAAATGTAAATCATTTTTAATATCGAATAATAAAGTTAATCTTTCAAAAAATTATCTGAAATTATACAATTAAATATTAATTTTTGAATTAACAATCTTTTTAAAAACTGTGCAATTAAAATATTACATGCAGTATCTAAATAACTTTAATTATACTTAGTTTAATAAAATAAGTTCGAATAATATAGTAAATCTCACTATAGATAACCTACCTGAAACGATAAATACAAATTTTTACGTTTTAATAATCCTATTAGTATGATGGGTCTCAGAATAATAAAATAGATTTTGTTATATTAATTCGAAACATCTATGCGCGATAATATAGAAACTATTCTTAAAAGTTCTTGAAAAAATAAATAAATACCAACCTAATATTTGTTAATTTTACCGATTTTTCTCTCGGTATACCTACGGAGTACAAGTTAGTAATAACTAAAAAACGAGGTCACATCCTATCGCCTCAACCACAAATCGATTGAATGAGAGATATCCTTCTGATTAAAATTTATTCTTGTGGCTGTTCATCTTTTTCGATTTTCAATTTTTAGAGAATCTCCTACTAAATTTTAAGTTCCAAATATTTGAAGTTAACTCATTTAAAACTTATATTTTAATTGACTTACGTAAAACTCTAAGAAGTCGTACTCCTTTGTGCGTGAAACATCGAGTAGTAAGAAAAATGTAAGATTTAACAAAAACGGAAAATGGAAGCGATGTTAAAAACTTAAAAGAATCATAAACATGAGATATACCAAAAGAGTTCCCGGAAAATTGGTCTAAAACACATGGTCTAAACACAGATGTTCTCTGAAATAGATTTAGTCTAAAACACTTATCTTAAACACATTTTATTTTAAATAAATTTGATCTTTTTACAATGGCTTTAAAATACATTTATTCTAAAATTATTAAATACAAAAATAATTCAAAACTGTCGAGTATGCGGTTCTAGGCTGAGTATTGCTAAATCTTTGATGTTCTAGTGAAACCAAATTTAACAGTAAAATAATTGCTATAAACTAATCAATATCTAAGCACAAAAAAAATTTCAATTAAATATGAAAAATACATGATTTTGAACTGATATAAAAGGGCTCCCAGTATAATAAAAATATTAAATTAATACTTTCAGATTAGAAAGATAACAAAAGGTAAATAAAGTTTATTCATTTCTGATTAATAGTTAAGTAGTAACAAAACTTTAGTTGTTACCATGGATAAATTTACCAAGCATTACAACATTAAGTTCATTGACATTTATTTGGTTTAAATTAAAATCGGCCATGGTTATTGAATTTGTAAAATAGGGCTTCATTAATGAGCCAGATGGGGAGAAAAACATTGTATTTTAAAAGATTTCATTAGTACAAACTGCCACCTACAGGAAATGCCACAATTTTAAATTTAGTTGTAACGAAAGAAATAGAAAAAAATATATATCATTAAATTAATTAATTTTGTATTTTTTTAACAATAACTATTAAATTATCTAAAGTATAAATTCTTTTATAGTATTCAGAATAATTGTTTTTAGATCAAATGCAATTTAGACTAAATGTTTTAAACTACATTTTTTTTAGATTAATTTTCCGGGAAATAACTAATTTACGATAAGAATATTTCTAACGTAATTTTCCACACCCTGTAGATGTACGGTAAAAATTTTCTACATGAAAAAAAAATCAATTTTTTACTACAAAACAGGCGTCTAAATTTGTTATTCTACGTTTGTTGTACATAAATCGTTTTTAAGGACAATCTTGTAAATTCTAAAAATTCAGTTAGAGGTCTGACGCTCCCATTTTTTTAATAAAGAATGGCGCAAATTTGTATTCAAATCACTTGCGAATTGAATGGTGTGAGAAAGTCGCAGAAACTAGCCATCGTCAGCATAGTAGAAACATAAATGTCTTGAATGCATTAATGTTTCTAACGATTTCAAGATGATACAAACACAAAAGCTCGTTTTTCAGAACATCGATATTTAATAATAAGCGTAAATTAAATCAATTTTAAAGTATATATAAAAAAAAAGGAAAACATAACTTTGTTTTTGTCATAAGTTATGTTTTATAGGATGATTTACAAAAGCGGTGTTAACAGCTTTTATGAAAATATAAATTACTTGAGCTCAAAATGGGGGAAGGGAACCGGCAAATTATCATTTAAAGGAAGGGGGTCAATGAAAATATCTCGTTAACTTTTTAATTCAGAAAATATACATTATTATGATAGATAACATTGTGTATTATAAAATCAGTTTTGGGCATAGAAAATATTAAACATTATCTACACTGAGAGACAACTTTGTTTACATGAAAATTTATTGTGTTTATTATGTTCCTAAATGTTTAAAAAAAATAACAAAACTGTGACTGCATCAGAAGATGGGATTTTAATTCCGAAACATATGTAGTGCTGAAATAATAAAAATATAATTCGATCGATAATACCAAAGACGTTTTATTTGTTTATAAAAATTCTACTACAGTGAGGAAATCATACTCTTTCTAAAAACTTTATTTAATTTCAATAAAATTTTATTACTATTTAATAAAACGTTTATTTCACTCGTTCCCAACTAAAACATTTTTAAAAACATTTAGACTAAATTTTATAGATGTTTATTTACACATAATATGAATTCATGTAATACATTAAAAACTATTACATTAAATAAATAATTAAAACTAAATTTTTCAGAGTTTCTAATATTGAAGAATTTTTCGAATTCAGTAGATAATTATGTGTATACATTTTTAATACAATTTACTATTAATAGATCTACAGGTATTAAAAAATTCAATAATAATTTAATAAATAATTGAATAAAACTAAATTTTTCAAAGTTTATATTCTTAAATACAAAGTCTATGATTTTTTAAGTTTAAATATACGCCACAATGACGACAGATTCTAATATTCTAATAACTTTTCCACATAACAATTCAAGTCACATTTAATTAAAACAAAATTTATTTCGTATGAGGTAGTGTCAATTAAAAAATTGAGAATAAATTAAATATGACTGTAAGTAAAGCGAAGCTTGTGGTGATTTTAATAAACACATTTGTATGAAAATAAAATTTTATCAAATATTAATAACATTTTTATTAAATAAAAAAAAAAATAATGAGTACTGACAACTATTCTGACATATTTTTTTTGTCAGAATCCATTAAAAATAAGCCAAATATTATATAAATGTACTTTGTCATGAGGAAATGTGGTCCAATTTTGTTTAAAACGAAATTTAGCGACCTTCGGTCCATAAGTATTTTACCGACGTTATCGAAAATTGTAGAAAAAGTAATTATTAAACAAACATAAATATCACAGACAATGGTATAGACTATGCCACAGATGAAGAAAAGGCCGATGCATTCAAGGATAGCTTCATTAAAACATATAACGGAACGAAAGACCCATCTTTTGAACAAGAAAACTGGAGTAATCTAAACTCATGGTGCAAACAATATTTTAGAAACAACCCAATCAATGAGGAAGATAACACAGAATTCGAGAAATACTTTCAAATATTATCCAATCAGAAAAACTTCGCTCCAGGATTGGACATGATCCCATGGCAAATTGTGAAAAAACTAGAATATAATATACAGTCTGTTCGCTATACTTACGCGGGTTTCGGATTAACAAAATATGCAAATTAGTCATTGACAACCAGTTCCAATAAGCCTCTTCCCAAGAAATTAGGTAAAATTGCCCTAATGGTCAGATTTAAATTAGAAAAACATTAGGGAACTGGTTGTCAATGACTAATTTGCATAATTTTGTTAATCCGAAACCCGCGTAAGTATAACGAACAAACTGTACATATCTATATTATAAAAATGTTTGTATTCTGTTACAAAAACTTGTACTTTCCAGATCAATGGAAAAAAGTCACTAGGCACAGACCACAAAAGAATTGATAATTACAGACCAATCACCTTTTTTCCAGTTTTGGGAAAACTAAAACTTCTTAATGTACTTAATGGTATTATAATTCTTATAAAAACTTCCTTCAAAACAGAACTCTACGTTTCATAGCAAATCAAGGTGTACCGCAAGGGTCGCCACTATATCCGCTCCTTTACAACATATATTGCTTTGATTTTCCTTCAGGTCAGTTACGACTCAATGCAGTAAATTACACACTTCAATACGCAGATGACACGGCCTTGATATCGCATGGAAATACGCTGAATCAAACCATCACAGCACTACAAAATCAATATAACGAAGTTGCTCAATGGAGATTACAAGTTAACCCACAAAAATGTCAATTAATGATACCCTATCATGATCTAAGACCGACATCACCTCCACTCATCATATCTAACCAACCAATGTATCCCGTATTCTCAGTGAATACCTAGGCCTTATTATTGATAAAAAGCTGAACTTCAATGAACACACCCGCAGAAAAAGAAACAAAATTAAAACCAGAGCCAAACATTTCCGCTCTTTAACATACAAAAAAGAATGTATCAACATCTACAAAACAATTTTAAGACCTCTCCTGGAATACGGCCACACTATATAAACTGCTGAAAACCTGCATTAAAAAAATATTCAAGTAGCCGAAACTTCTACACTAAAAATCATTACCAAGATGCGACATCCTGAAAACCCCACTCACCATCCAGCGAATGAATAGCTTTACGAAAAAACTAAGATTCAGCCTATACTGGAAAGAATTAGAAAACTGTCAAAAACTTTCTCGAAGAAACGAAACAATCGCATGCTAATAAACATTTTTTCGATGCAACGACAAATTGGTCAAGCAAAGTTTAAATACTCAGTGAGATCAATAACAGAAATCTTAAACGAATTTGCCGATGAACAATAATTTAGTGACACATATTGTTTTTTTAAGTATCTTAATATTCGTATTAATTTTACACATATAGCTTGTAAATCCTCATACATACCATACAAATTGTACTAGCTGAAGGACCTAGGTCGATGGACATTTGGTTGGAATATTCATAACCAATAAAGTGCTTTTATTTGTATTATTTAAACAAATATATACATAAGTGTTTTCTCATAATATTGTAACCACTAAACAATCAGGTTTTCTAAAGGGATATGGTACTACAACATTACTCTTGGATTTACCAGATAACATTATAAGATCAATGGACGAAGGAAAGGCTACAGCAGTTACTCTCCTTGTCTTTTCTAAAGCGTTTGACAAATCCAAATATTTTGGTTTCGATGAAACCTCACTAAAATTTTTCAAATTTTATTTAAGTAACCGTTACCAAAAAGTAACACTAGAGAAATCGTCTAACTTCACGTGTGTAACATCAGGAGTACCCCAAGGCTCTGTCCTTGGTCCTCTTTTGTTTTCCATATATATATTTCAGATCTTTAAAAATTATTGCTTACGACACGCAACTACATTATTTCTTTGAGCCATGTGAAGTAAATATAGGTTCGCAAACCATAAATACAGTATATACATTTTCTATGAATCATAACCTTAAAATAAATGCCAGTAATGTACAATATTATTTTGTCCTACAGATATAGAACATAATGTGCAACAAAGTTATTCATTTAAAATGAACCTCTAAAATCATGCAGAACCAGAACATAGTTATTTTAATTGTTTTATATAAAAAGGGACACAAAAAATATCACTATTTATGTCGTGATGTATGAAATCTTTTTAGATTTCGGTAGAGCCGACAACCTCGCATCAAAAATGTATGTTATAAAGACTAGTAATTGATGTTTTGCCCGTGTTCAAGGCTTAAAGGTCAGGGATGCTAATTTTAAATTCTGTATATTTTTATTTTTAATCAGCATTGTTGTTGAACAGCTCTGGTTTAACCTTAATGGCCGTAATTCGCTACAATAGCCGAATTATATTAGAAACGATAACGGTCCGAAATCCTTTATAATATATATATAATATAAGTACCAATAGTCTGTTTTTGCCAAGTAATATCTCTGGTACTTCGAAGGATTTTAAAAAGATTGTACATACAGAATGGATTAAAAGACAGTGCTGACAATAATTCCATGCTTTAACGATATTTTTACTAAATTAAACGTTTGTAATCGTATAAAAAGTACATGGTCCTTTAACAAAACACAAGTTTTTAAAGAAATTTCAAGTAGTTTCCCTACACTCATTTATATTAGAATCAAGTAAATCCCCAAATAAATTAGTTTTTTTCAAAATTACACCAATAATTAAAAAGCAGTCCTTAATGATAAAAATTGTTTAATATCATGTCATTTATTTTTATAGATTTATAAGCCATTCAAAAAAATAGTTTTTTTTTTTTAATTTTAAAAATGTATATCGTCTAAAATATAAACTTTATCAAAATAATTTATAGAAACTTTTTTATTTGTATTAAAGTAAAGAATATGAACAAAATTTGTCCCGTTTAAAAATAACAGTTTTTAGTAATATTGTTAAAAAAATTTCATTTTAAACAAAATGGGAACACATTTCTCCATGGCAAACTGCACTCATATAATATTTGGCATATTTTTAAAGAGTTCGGACAAACAAATTGCGTCCGAATAGTTTTCACCATTTCTGTACCGATTCCTCCTAGACTAAATACAGTTTTTATTCCTGGAGAATAAATTTGTCTCTCAGTGTATCTCCATTTGTTTTTTACAAAAAAAAGTGTAGCACACATAGAAGACATCAGTATTAATGCTGAGGTATTAAGTGGTATGAAGCAAAATACATGAATCAATATTTATTTAAATATTATAGGGTAAATCTCACGTGATGGGGAAAGGAGATCTCACGACATCTTACCAAATATACCAAGAAAGATAAGAGGTCCAAATTAAAAAAAAAAAAAACACCTCACCTAATTAATGGAATACTTTTAGTGAATACTTTAAAGAGTTTTAGATTTTTGATCCGCATAAACTTTTTAGAGAATCTCTAAATTTCTAATTTCTAAACTAAAGAAGTGAAATCGGAAAACTCAAATAAATGTTTTTTTTTTTTTAAACCAAGCAATAAAGTAATTTGTATAAATATTATGTTTTAAAAGCAGTGGCGTGTCAAAGCAACAATTTGAAAGAAACACTCTTTAGTAAGCATTAAAGTTATTAAATCAAAATATGTTTCTCGAGAAAGTTTAACATCCTGTATGTTTGATAACACGGCAAAAAATAAACTGTTGTACATTAATATATTAATAATTTTATCTTGCGCGAATTTTGGAAATGCCAAATAAAATAAAAAGAAAAAAAATTGTAGGAAGCTCTTTAATATTACATACATTCATTCGTAAATCTTCTCTTTCCCGATGTTTGCAGTAGTCCAAAACAATAACAAAGTAATTAATAGGAGTTAAAAGACTTACCACTGGAAAAAACGCCACTGGAAGACGAAGGCGCATTATTTGAGGTGTTTCTACTAAGACCTGAAGTGCGACTCCGAGAACCCCTAGGCCTGCCTCTTCTCGAAGAGCCCCTGCCTGTGAGCCTTGGCTTTACTGTCGATCCATATACATTGTAGACCGTATATTCTGCAATAAAATTATTGTTTTTATTGCTAAACATGTCGTTTAAAAAAATTTTAAATTCCTTTATATCTTAAATCATGTATACAAAAAAAAATTAAACACGATATTGCTGAAAAATCATGACCAATTTTTAGACAAAACAAAACATTTTAAGACGGAAGCTATCTAAAAACTAAAACTATGCAGAATCTTGCAGAAGATTCATGTCTTTAACCATGCGCCGCCACTGGTTTAGTATAAAATAGTGACTTACTGTTCGTAATCGGTGAGTCAGCATCGTCATTGTACATATCCGCAACATCGTCTCCCAAATCATTAGAATGGACACTTCGAGGGCTGTTAGGTGCACTTTCAATGGTAGTAGTATTGACACCATCTTCTATGTTAAACGCCGGTTCTTGCTTAAATCTTTTGACTTCTAAACTACTTGGTATTGTCTGTAAAGAGGGAAAATATACCTGCCTTGTTTATTTTAACCCAATTTAAAACCAATTATGTAGGTGTTAAGAGATTAGAAGTAATAATTATAAGTAGGAACTACCTGCAGGTAGGTACCAAATGGATAATTAGTTAAATCCTCATCACAAAGAATGTATAAGTCATAAAGCCATAATGATGCAACTAAATAAAATGAAACAACTAATTTTAAACCATACCTTATACTGTAACTTTCGTTTTCTCTCTAATTCTTTAGCTTCCTCCGAAGGATTCTCGATTTTCAAATGATCTGAAAAGGGAACCGTAATTATAGAATTAAAATATTTAAGGAATTATTTTACATGACTTACATTTTTGAACTAATTCGTCATCATCTAGCAGCAAAGATACAACTTCTTTGGGCTTGAGCGTATCTGGTTTAAAGTTTCCTCCGCTGATGACTAACTTTTGAATCTGTAACAAAATAATATTTCACAATGAAGACGTGTGATAACTCAAGAATTAGGTCAACAAATACTATACTTTTTGAGTATTGCGTGTTTTTTTATCAATTATTCAGGAATTTATATAAAAAATGTATCAAATTTGAAATAAAAAAAAGTCTTTTCAACTTCTTCTATTTGTCCGCAGTTTATTTGGACTTCTTTTAAAAATCCGACGATTTTCCAAAGGCCTGTTTTTTGCAGTGTGTGTGAGATTGGAGTTTGTGACTGCGGATATAATCTATTAGCCTATTATGTGTTTTTTGCAGTAATTAAGATAACATTTGTGATAACTGTTCATTATAAAATGTCCAAATACACAAAATATAAATTAAAATTCAAGATAAAGTATTTTTAATATTTAAAATCTTAATTATTATAAATGACTTTATCGATAAAAATCTGACAAATTCATTCATCAAAACAAAGAACGCTTACCTCGCTTTTTTCTCTAGCCCTTTGAAGGATACGCTCTTCAATAGAACCTTTACAAATTAATCTGTAGACTGTCACCTGCTTGGTCTGACCCAATCGGTGGGCCCTGTCCATCGCCTGTTGGTCCACAGTGGGGTTCCAATCACTGTCATAAAAAATGACCTGAAACAAAACAGCCAATTTATATAAGAAGCGCTCTCTCTATACAGGGTGTCGATGATAATAATTATTAATGTGTGAAGAGGTAGTTCTAAACTTTCACTCCAGAAAGACATTTGGGAATGAATTATTAGTTCATTTACGTTTTTACTTGTACAATAGGGTAAATAAATAAATTAAATATATAAATAAATAAATTAAATTAAATAAATACTAAATAAATAAATAAATAAATAAATAATTAAATAAATAAATAAATAAATAAATAAATAAATAAATAAATAAATAAATAAATAAATAAATAAATAAATAAATAAATAAATAAATAAATAAATAAATAAATAAATAAATAAATAAATAAATAAATAAATAAATAAATAAATAAATAAATAAATAAATAAATAAATAAATAAAAAAATAAATTAATTAAATAAATAAATAAATACTAATAAAATTAAATATTTTTTCATGTTTATTTCATTTTATAAATTAGTAAACGTCATAAATTATTTTAAAATTAGTAATTTTGTCTTAATAACCTAAATTAGTTTTTAAAATTTGTAGATTTTCATTAGTGGGACGTAGAAAAATATACTGTACAAATCGGGTTTGTCAAACTACTATTCTGCATTATAAACCATTTTGAATCATCGAGGAGGATCCTCAATACATCACACAATAAGACAAAACTGACTAAACAAGACTAAAATACATTATTTTATTTATTTTAAGAATGTCAAGAGATAATGTATTTCTAATTTGTCTGAATAGAAAAGAAATTAAAGTACACTTTTTTTGACATATTCGATGTGGTTTTCTCAATATATTTATTTAGTTTTATAAAATATAATGATAAAATTTGTATCATTTGCATTGTTATTAGATAGACATGTACTGCATAAGACATTCGTAAACATAAAGAAAAGTACTGGCCTAATATGGAGCCCTGCGGTATACCAGCAGATATATATATTTTTTTATACTTGTTTTATGATTTTCGACAACTACTACAAAAAAATTTTCCGACCCCAAAATGCACTTATATATGTATATATTCAGATCTTTCAAGAAAATATATTTTTCGGACTAGTGACGATGTACGTTTTCATACATTCGATGGGCTTGTGTGGAAAAATCTGGTAAAATCTCGATTTTTCCTTAGAAGATTACGCCCTTATATTTCAACCCTTTAGCCACGTGCAACATTAAAACCTTCGGTTTTCCGAAGACTAGTTCTATTAATTAATCATATAGTGAAAACGGCTTGCGTGGAAATATGGGTAACAAATAACCTTTTATTTTTGTTGAGGAAAATCGAATTTTCCATGTGTTATCTCCAAGAGCCACTTGTAAATTTACTTTCATTCTACTTAAAATCGATGTACTTTTCAACCCTCTTCGAGGCTTGTATACGAAAATGGGGCTCCTAAACCTGTCACTATCTGACGGTCTATTAAATCTCCTACAAATTTTACGAGCTCATCACTAATTTTTAAGAAGTTTTGAATGTCTAATGGTGTTGTTGGATATAAGTAAAGCGTTCTAGCTTTAAAAAGATGATAGATTTTTTCATTATCAGGGAATGGATAATAAAAGTCATTAAATTTTCCAACAAAATTACCGAATCCTGAAATTTTAACATCGTTTATACCTTTAAGCATAAATAACAAAATGTCAGTGTAATGTTAAAAGTTAAAAATAAAATAAATAGGTACTGTTTTGGAATAATTCTTTACAAAAGACGAAACAAATATATAAACAGACCCATTAGGGGTAGTTTAGCAGTTGCGCTTGAAAAGGTTACATGAGGGGTGAGACATGTTCAGAAAAGAAGAAAAGAAAGAACGAAAAACTTGATGGGTAGTTTTTCTTTTGTAATAAGGGGCAAATATTTTAAGAGCAAACCGGACCTCTCGCGAAAATAAAAAATGTGAGCATTTTCTAATATAAAATATTATTTATAAGCGCGCCACTGGTAATACTTCGCGATTTGTGCAACGATAAGTAAGCATTCTAGCAAATTTTCAAAGATTTAATACAGAATTGCGCATAAACGTTTTTTTTATTCATTTCAAAAATTATTAAAATAAATACTTTTAGAAGGTTTAGACAAAAAAAAATATCAAGGTTTCTCCACCATAAGTTTTGTTTTTAATGGCATTTTCTGAAAATTTCACAAAAACGGACCAAAAATAAAGAATTATAAATTTTCAAAGTATTCGTTTTGCTCTTATAAAATATTATGTTCTCAGGACAGTAGGTGTGAACGCATTGTAGCCAGGAAAAATTAAATTAAAATTAGTTCATGTATACAACAATTAAAATAGATTTATAGCGCATGTCAGATCTGCATAAAACAGAAATAAGAAATGACTCAGATAAGTACGTACTGTTAGAAAATATACTGTTACACACACTTGTCCAAAATTACGATCTTTAATCTGTGACATTAATTATTGTTATTACTTCATAAACTACCTTTTTATATTTCATAATTACTTGTTCAGCTTGTTTAGGAGACAAAATATTGTATAAAATATTTTTTTTATAAGTACATAGGTATATGAAGTGTTTTTTTTAATTTTATAAATATATGAAAAATTCACGCGATTTTTGTTTTGAAATGTTTTTTTTAATTCATTTTGAAATAAGTATACTTACAATAAATTATCACCCCGTATATTATAATTTCCTTTTTTATTTATTTAAATTTTGATATCTGGCCATCTAATAAACAAAAATATCTCTTTTATAACATTGTCGGAATTAGGAACAGCCTATAAACTTTCGACATTGTTTTTGAAATTCCTGTTACATTTTTTAACAATTTTGACATTTAAAATATGGGAATGGCTAGAATCAGACCTGAATCTTGGGTCTTCGAAGACAAATAAAATTAGATAACACTATTATATAAGATGCATTTACTTCAAGAGTGCAGAACAATTCCAAAGTTACGTATAGTGTTGCTCATCCATTTTATATACGAATAAATTTGCCATTATCAATTACTTTAGAAAGCTGCCGTTATTTTAATAAAATTCGCTAATCGCAGTTCATCTAAAAAAATCCTAGCGATTTTGTTTATTGAAAATAGTTCCTAGTTTTCAACTTTAAAATAGGACATGACCAAATGAGTAAACGATATTTATGCAGATATAAAAGTTCAATGATTCAATAAATTCTAAGACCTGTCTCATATAGCTACCTAATATTCAAAATTGATGAATTTGGGGTAGCTACTGAAAGCTATATCACGTAAATTCAAGCCTGTAGTGGGATATCGTATGACAAAAACAGAAACCCCGACCGACGACCGACAAATTCATACTTAAAAGAGAAGCGAAATTGTTCTTTGAATAATATACCGGAAGAAGCTAGTACTCTATGCCATTTCCTGCCTTGCGCACGTGTGAGGGTGGCACGTATCCAAAATCTGAAGTAGCACAGTAGCTGAATCAGAAAACCCTTCAATCGAGTACTTTCTTATAGATTCCAAAACCGCGATACAAAAGCCCTTTTCCGGAAGGGGGACGCACCTTATACGCATATGAGATAAGGGCGAATTTGCAAGGTTAAATGTGACGAGGTGGGTGGGTGAAATGCGAGAGGTAAAATTATCCTATCTTTGTGAAAATATTGGATAACAAGTAATAATATTGTGTCGATTAAATCAGTCCTTTTTGAAGAAATTTATGAATGGTATATTGGGTGGTTAAAAGGATATGAGTACAAAACTAAATTGTACGAGGGAGATGCTGAATTTTCATAGATACAATTTTGTCTAGCATCTTCATTACATTTCTCTATCATACCACGGGTGGAATAGTTTAGATATATAATTTATTCAGCATGTTACTCGTCCTAGCGCCATTATCAGTATTACCACGCCCAAAGGTAAAAAAAAACTAATACATAAAAATTAAATCAACTGATAATTTTACAATCCTTATGGACTATTTCTTACTGAAAAAAATTGTATATGAGATATACTTGTTACCAGTTTATTTCACAAACTTTGCACTTTGCTTTACGAGTGCAAAATACTTGTGTTTCATAAAGTAATATCTTTGCATATTATTCATTTTTCTTTTTCATTTTGCAAATTGCTTTTCAAATTTTACTTTTTAACTGTCTAATTGCTCTTTTATCACACATACATTTACTAAAATATGCAAAAGCAAAATGAAAAGTTGTAAAGTAGTTTTATGAAATAGGTCCCTGGTAGCTAATTTATTTTTATATTCCCATCATTTTTAGACAAGATGGCGCATCCTATACGCGTCGGTCTCTGTAGGGAAAACGGCTTAACATTTAAATGTGTTTATTAACAGGGATATACAAAGTCATAAACACTACAAATTAAAAATAATTTTGATCCAAAAACTAGAATGAAGATATATAATGCTTGGCATTCTATATAAAGATATAAGACAGTTAAACAAACCCCCCCTTTAACCCTCCCATTTTTAATCAATTTTTTTTTAATCAATAGACCTCGTCCCATTGTAGAGCTTGATTTTCCTGAAAATTTCAAGTTGATATTGTTTTTCGTTTTTGTTTTATGATTTTTTTTAAGTTTCAACCCCCCCTTATTATGTCCCTTTTTATTAAGATTTTTCAAAATCAATAAGCTTTGTCTCCTCATAGAGCTTGATTTTTAATAAAAATGTCACGTTGATTTATGAATTTTTTAAATTTCAACCCCCATATTTTTGATCAGATTTTTTAAAAATCAATAAGCTTATTCTCATTGTAAAACTTGATTTTTCCTGAAAATTTCAAATTCATATTGTTTTTTGTTTTATTTTATGATTTTTTTAAAGTTTCAATCCCCCCTTAACCTCTCCATTATTAATCAGATTTTTTTCAAAATCAATATACTTCGTCCCCTTATAGAGATTGATTTTTCCTGAAAATTTTAAATTCATATCATTTTCTTTTTTGACTTATCGTGCGGACAAAAAACGTGACATCGGACGGACTGACATTTTTAAAAGTTGTTTAAAATTTGATGAGGATTTTGGTACAAATTTTTTTTAAATTTGGATGAATATTAAAATTTTTGGTTTCTTGAAAGTAAACCTATAATACTCTTCACAGACTACTGTGTGATTTTTTTGCTGGCAATGAAATAATTTGCTTCTAGCATATTATTTCATTGTTAGAAAAAACGAAAAAATCCAACGATAAGCAACTTTACTTTGAATTTTCCAGGGTACACGACAGCTCCTACTACCGGGACATAGTGAATATTGTTCACCCCTTAGCAAGACAAAAACACGACGTGCCACTTTTTGAAGTCAGATGAGAGACTAATATTAGACTATCGAATAAAACGCAAATTTTTCCATTATATTATACAGGGTGCTCATTTAGTCTAATTGAATTTGACTTACATATATGGAGTTAAATAATATTCTAACATACTTAATGTTGGGTTTACTAATAAATTGTAAAAGTTATATACCAATTTACTATTACCAGTTTTTGAAATATAAGATATACAACTTGGTAATGATAGATAGAAATTAAATAAACTCGTTTCCTCAGAGGTAGAGTGTCTGGTGTATTTTTTTTGTAGTCCCCAATCAAAAAATAGATTCAGTCACCACCTAGAATACTTTTATATAGTCAATAGTGCAGAAAAACTAACCCCAGTAAATAAATAAACCCACAAATTATTGAAAACTAAATTGGAACTTTTTCGTTTTTTAACATCATATAATAAACAAACACTTTCTTGTAATTTTTTTAACATTTTTAGAATGGTCAGACATGTTAATTGTAAGTTGCAAAGGCGGCTCCACGCAGAATTTTCTAGCTAGGAATATAAATAGTTCAGCACTCAAATTAAACGAGTAAAATCGTCTATATAATTTATTTTAATGTATTTTATGTTATGATGTTATTTAATTTTTGTAGGGTAAAAATCAGAAAGCAAATCTAAGTAAACAGAAGTTAAAAGCATTTAAATGGCAGTGTACTAAAAATAATAATAATAATGATAGTATATTGTTTATAAAACGAATTCAAAACATCAATTCCCCTTTTTTCAACAATTTTTTGTAATGAAATAAGGCTCATGAATTGTAAGAATTCTAATCTCGAGGAGGGGTGGTGTCCATGTCCCTCTCCCTGGAACCGCTTTTGAAGTTGAAGTTTTCTGCATATTTCAGAGAATTAAGTTAATTATGTTTAATGGATTAGATGCCTTAATCAAACTAGTTAATTTGTTAAGAAGTGCAGCCTTTTTAACATGTTTGATTTTATTATAATTATGCAGAATTTATGTCAGTGAGTGAAAAATTCTTTCTGAAGCATGGAAACTTGTAAACTAGGCAAAAAAGTAAATTGTAAATAGCTATGCGATACTCCAATATCATGTATAGTATAATAACATAATAAAGTAACATTTTATATACCTAAATAGTTATAATAATGTTGCAAAGACCATAAAAAGAAATGATCGTAGAATCAGGGTCGAACGGAATTATAGTACAAAAATGGGTTGCAATTACTTTACTAACATTGGAACAATTTTTTAGTTAGTAATAATTTGATATTTAACTAACGGAAAAAGTGCAATTCGCCAATAATGTAATAAGATTAACGGTACATATTCGCATTCTTCCGGATACATTTATGAATGTAGCGAAGAATATCGTGTGAAAATATGACCACGTTGACATTTTCTCATTGTTTACTTATTATAATATGAGAAATACGTAATAGTAATATCATTACAGAATGCTTAAGAGTCGACATGCACACTGAATATAAAATGAGACAACAATGGAAAGTTTAATGGAACAGTATCTGAATTAGATAGTAGCGCCCACGGTATTCGGTATAGAAAATCATTTTTGGGCTTGTGAATATTTCACTTAACCTATTATTAGAAAAGAGGACGAGATAGTACACTGTTATTTATCATTTCTGAAAACTAAAAACTTTTACTATACAGTGATATTCATAATTTTCATATTTATACACAGTTAAGAGTACTTGGTTTAGTTATTGTATAGTCTGTTTTATTATTCCCCTCTTATCTTTACGAATCCTTCCTTCAGGTCCCTTCATTCTTCAAGAACTGCTTGAATCAGTTCTTCTGTGTTTCCCGGGTTGTTTTGACGAACTCTAACCCTTCTTTTTGCTATATTCCGCAAATGCTCAATGGGATTAAGGTCTGGGGACCAAGCAAGCCAGTCTAATCCTCTCAACCCTCCGTCTCCAAAGCATTTTTGGCGACTCTGCTAGATTGTGGTGGGGCATTTTCTTGCATAAATTAAAAAGCCTTTCCAAAATCTACATACCTCTGGGCAGTTAAAGTTTGTTGCATGGGAATTAAGGGAGCATGATCTCGCCCCAAAACATCACTGTTCTCCACTTATATTTCGGAACCGGTCGTGAAGCTTGAAGCCTGGCTTGTCTTCCACGGCTGCTTAAAACAAGGATTCATCGGTAATCAGATCTAAGATTGATCCTGGTTTCGTCTAAAAACAAGACATTTTGCCATTCTTCTATCGTCCAGTTTTGGTGCTCTAAACACCAAATTAATCGATCGTTTTTGTTTTGTCTATATTATATCTGTGGAACTCTTAAATGTGTGTCTCCTACTAAAAAATTATGTGGCACAAAGTAGTTTCTCTATCGTTTCCACTGATATAGGTACTTATTCTCGTCGCTTGTAGAAGTTATCTTTAAAGTTCTGGTTGAGTTACCGTTGGATTTCTTCCAGATATTTGAATTAAAAATCGGTCTTATTGTTCGGTAGTAAGGTAGTAACTTTTCGTCGACTTCTTCTCTCTGTTTTTTAGATATCTTAATTCTAAGAATCTTGAATAGGTTTTTGAAACCACCCCTTTTGAAACACCCACTGTACAAGCAATGGCTCTTTATTCGGGCTCTACAAGTCTGATAATCTCACAATAGTAGTTTGTTCAACAAGAGTGGATATTATGCCCATATCGCATGAAGGCGAAATATGAGCAGACGCCGTAGTATATTTTTTCTACGACCAACTAACGAACATTTACAAATAAAAAAATATTTTCGGTTATTAAGACAAAATAACTAATTTTAAAATAATTTATAACTTTTAATAATTTTTAAAATAAAATAAACGAAAAAAAAAAAAAACAAAAGTTTATTTCATTTTTCCCCATCCAAGAATTGAACTCGAGTCTTCCGCGTGGAAGGCAAGAACGCTGACCGCATGACCATCTATTTGTTTATTTTTGTCGCTTTAATACTCGTAATTAAATTGATTTCATATAGTTTTATTTAAATTAACAAATTATTTATAATTATAGACGAAATAAAAATAGAAATGCTATTATTTATCGATTCTACACAAGAATAACCCATTTTAATGTATTTTTAATCTCGAAAACTAAAACATATACTATTAGTTTGACAGAATTGTCACTTATTTAAAATTTTAAAAATAATAGAAGTTCGTTAAACGGTGATAGGTGGATTTCATTTTTTGCAGTGTTCTCACTACCTAGAATGGTTATGAAATATATTCGTTCAGTTGAAAGCAATAGCATATTTTTTGGTTTTGTAATCTGTGCGTAGATAAGCTAATATCCATGTGAGTGTAGAAAAAAAGCTTTTTTTTTATTTTTTTTATACATTACAATAAACAAAATCTGCGATGTTACTTCTAAAATCATAAAATCAACACTAGGGCAAATAATTTTGAATAGTAAAAACATTATTTTATTCGCAAGTGAATTTTTTAATAAAAAAATGTTTCTGTAAAATACTGAGCGATTCTATATAAGTTTTGTTGTATTTTCATCAAACTTCTTTACGATAGAATTTGACCTGCCATCCTAAATCATTATAATTGTCCATAGCTATCCGTCCTTTTACAAATCCGCAAAGAAAAAGACACAAAGGTCTTAAAGTCTCTCTAAATACAGGCATGCTCTTTCTTAAGTTATGCAAACGGAGATCGAGTGTGAGTCTATATTGGAAATTTGTGCTCATCCTCGATCGTACATTCCAAGTAATGGCGAGCAAGTGACCAGGCGAGTAAAATATCGCGACGAGATTATGTCGAGCGATTTGAATACGGCAAATGAAATTTTTTGTCTGTGTAGCTAGACTACGTCACATTTCTGAAATTGTTAAAAAAACCTCGCTTTTGTCCCGCCAACCGCTTTTTAATTTATTGTTATTTGTTTTAAGACGACAAAATCTTGAGATTCTTTAACGGGTGTAGTGAGACAGGGTAATGTACGAGTATACGATTTTGCATCGTCAATTCAAATAAAAATTGTTTAATTATTAAATACACTTGAATTTTTAGAGTGGACAAGCAAACCTTTATTAAAAGAACTTAAAAGCATTAAAATAGTAGTGTATTAAAAAAAAATAATAATAAATTTATTTTTAAACAAAAAATTCCCACTAGCTCTCCGAATAATACTTCGAATATCACATATAGGAAGAGTAAAAGTTATATAAAGTTGAAACAAAAATTGCCATTTTTTATAAAACTCCCTGTAGAGAGATAATTAATCAGTCAAATCAAGTACGATTTCCATGTTTTAAAACAACAGTGTTAACAAGTTTATTTTCCTAAGTTAATCCCTAACCTATGTCTAGTATTTCTTTCTATATGGGATTAATTTTATTACTACCTAAGTATTAGTAAAAATTTGTAAACTCTCTCAGGTATGTAGTGAAATTCGTAAAATTGTTCTTGATACAATGACCTAACACACATATTATCTAATAACTGTTGCTTGCAATTAATATTTAGGCTAACTCAAAAAAAAAATCGGCAGAAGAAATAAAATTGATCCTATACAGAAAAAACTAGTCATAGGAATATAGATTAAATTATGAACATAAACTTGTCAACAACGTTGTTTTAATACATCAAAAATCATACTTGATTTGACCGATCTATTATCAACATACTGGGGGTTACGTAAAAAATTTAAGTTTTCTAAAAAAATGGCAAATTTTATATATTTCAACTTTGTCTAGCTTTTTACTTTTCATGTACATGATGTCCGAAGTATATATTTTTGTTAATGAGATGTTGTACTTGTTTGGGATACATTGCGATATAAAATGTATATTGTAAAATAGTGACACTCACTAAACCAACTTTTTGGCTCACCCCGTATACGCGTATTTTTATATTAAAGTATCGTTTACACATTTATAATTATTATTTTAGGTAGTGACATTATAGTTGTGATATTGCGAATTATATTGATTTTTTTCTAATAGATCTGAACTGAAAGTCAATTTATTTCTTTTAACATAGTTGCAATACTCATCCTTCTGTCCTTTATTAATATTATATAAATAGAAGAAGTAAGGAGCCCAAATATTTTACATGAGCAGGCTTAAGAGGTAAAGGGGCCAATTATTATTATTGGATAAATTGCTCAAACAAGTTTGTAAACCCCAGAGCTGGGACGAATTCTCATAAAATAGATTCGAATCACGAATCCGAATCACGAAATGTGATTCGAATCACGGATCCTATGTCCGAATCCTTTTTACAAAAAAAAAAAAAAAAAAAAAGATTCGAATCAACTGATTTGAATCCATTTTTTCAGATCACGGATACGAATCACTGTTAGTGAATATAATAATAATAATAATAATAATAATAATATAATAATAATATGTTTATTCAAATATTTTAAAAGTACAAACCTAAATACATAATCATACGAATAAACATGAAACACCGCAGAAACTGAATACAATCAGTTTGTACGCGGGTACATATAACAGGTTAAAAAATACTTATATAAAATTAAATAATTAAATTTACAATTACTATCTTAACTTTAAAACAACAATTTATTTACTTATTTATATACATTACTTACCTACAAATACAGAACGAAATCATATATAAATTAAAAATTAAAAATAGGGTTACAATCAAAAATAAAAGTCTAATCCGTGAAGTGAGGTCTCAAATAGTTAATTTTTAACAATCTTAAGTTTTTTTTCCTTATTATTACTATTATATTTGTTTTATTTATTATGTGTATCTGTAACACGTATAATTAGAATGTTAAGCATTCATTTGTAATCTGATGGAATAAATATCGATCCGGCTTCCAAATCTAATATTGTCTACTATCATTTATGTGTCTATTACGGACTATGGGGTCTATTCTGTAAAAATTCCTTTATATTTAACGACCTTTAAAAATATTTTCTTCTTTAATTCGGTCACTATTTAAACGGATCTTTAAAATACATTAGAGAACTATCTTAAAGAAATCTGTTTAAATAATGATAGAAGTAAATTAACGAATACAAATATACTTTTAAAGGCCGCCAATATTTTTAAAGGCCGTTAAATATAAAGGAATTTTTACAGAATAGACCCCTATGTCGTGCATAAAAATGGTTGATACAAGAAGATGTTGAATAATATAAACTTTTTTTTCTATGAATATGAATCATAAATAAATTAGAATCTACAAAAATATATTTTATTTTAATACAAAAACAAAATAATAAACAATAAAATAAGAATGTCTTTTGGTTGGCCTTACATAGCACCAACATTTCAAAGTTTATTTCCAATATATATCATCTTTAACTATCAATAAATAATGTGTTAGTTGCTTGATTTAAAAATAGTATTCCTACATTCTTATAAAATTAACAAGCCACTAAACCCCCAGTAGGCGGCGATGGCCAACGAATTACTCCGATAATTGATGACTTACCTGTATTCATCTAATTATTGTAATCGGACTCTACGTTTATATTCTAAATATTCACAAATGGTCTTCAGTTTCAGTCTGTTTCAGTTTACATTTCGCGACAAGTCAAAGCTTGAGTCGACCGTTTGCGCCGGCGTAGTTTGGTCTATTAAAGGATCCGAAACTAATATTGGTGATTCGAATACGAATCCTTTCTCGTCAAATCCGGATCACGGATCCTTTTTTTCTTAAGTATTCGAATACCGCTCTCGGATCCTCAAAAAGGAATCCTCTCCATCTCTGGTAAACCCTAATCAAAAGGCGATATAGAATGGTTTTAAAAATCAAGGCTTGTGAAAATCATCACATGGTTTAACCTAATTAAAGCCAATGCTTCACAAACCAAAAAATTCAACGTCCTAATACTACTATCGGTTTTCGGTCTTTCGTTCCAAGTTAAATCATATCTCGTTTTTGTTACGCTACGAGTTTACCCTTGTGGGCCTCAGTCTCGATAAGGTGGGAACCACCATTTTAGAGTCTCTCGAATTTTTTACTTTAATTTAAAAAATTACTCACCCTACATAGTTGTTTTCCAAAAAGATTAATATTGTATTTTGGTAGTCACAAATATCTTAGAGAGTCAACCCGTAACTTTGAATATTTATGAATATCAGCAAAATAATAACGTTTACGTTATAGAAGTATTTTTAAAAATTATGAGAATTCACACGTTCAACACCCTGTATCTCAAAAACTAGTCATATGAGAACTTTGTGCCCATGGACACTTTTAATTAGGAGGTCAATTCAGAAGATTCGGAGATTCGACCGAAAGCCATTTGTCATAAGGAAACTACGAGGTTCTTTAGAAATTTTAACCGAGTACCATTTCTCCATAGAAAAGTGCGAAGTCCTTTGATAGGGGGAGGGCCAACACCCCCGTGTCAGTCGATCTGAGTATCTTGGAGCCACTTCAAATTCTAAACTGTTACCGTCTTTGCGACAGAATTGCGATTTGTACAAAATTTAAAAAATTATGTAAACAGAAACAATTTGGCTGTAAATATTTAAACGTGCAATGCATCAATTATTGTGGGCTGCAGTAGCAGCGACATAAAGACATAATGCGAAAGATTCAATGAGAATGAGTGAGCCGAATTTGTAATATTTGTGCAATACATGATCAGTAATTTCCGTTCGCGATGACCACAATGTACGTTATTCAAAAGCCAGAAAGAATAATTACACGACAATAATTCTCGGAATGCACTGAATTTTAATGAAATGCGTGAACACCTATATCGGATCCGTGTGAAAAATTTGTTACTTGTAATTAGCGAATTAGTACGTAGACAGCTCTTAAGTCAATGGCATTTTACGTTTTACCGTTTCCTATTTACATTTTTGCCACCTGCTTCGAAAATTTCACAGGAAATTTGATATTTGTTATACCCGATTATGCTAATACTGGTGAAAAATAAAGGTATTTATTCTGGACCGACAACTCATTGTAATTTGAATAATATTACCTACATAGTGTCTACTCTAAAAAATGAACCGGTTTTCTTGCAAAATGTATGCTTTAATACATTTAAGTATCCGGAGTGTAGCTATAAACGCAAAAACTCGATCTCACGCTCTTTATAATTTTTTACTTTTTCCATTTTTTTTTTCTACCTCGCCAAAATATCGCCTAACATGCGAGATTGCACTGAACAGTTTCCAGAATCACCGATAATATAAGTTGGCAACCATAATCAAATTAATTTTATAAGAAATATCAGGCGAAATTAAATATCCTTACCGAATTATGGAAATTTAAATATACGAGGGAAACTGAAAAAGATTTCTGCCCAACAATGAAAAACAATGTTCTTTAATTTTAACGCACTTGCACCACCAAAGATTATTCCAACAAAAAAATGCTCCCTGAATTTAAAAAAATTGGCCCTCTACGCAGCTTTTGTTAATTTTTTTTTTTGTAATTATTAAAATCAAATTTGACACACAAGCAGATTTATTTCCATAGACCCTCGTATCTGCTTAAATAATTAGCCAACAGTAACAGAAGAAAAATGGTGGGAGTAGGTAGAAAAAAATGTAAAATTTAAAAACCTGTGATACCGACCACCCTATATATGGTATGCGGGATTAGTCCGTCGTGAATAATATTCAAAATATTCTTAAACGTTTTATAGCATTTCAACGCTTACTTATAGACTTGTTGGTATTTCACCTTTATAATGAGCTTAATTTTTTAAAACTTTTTATGTTACCCTTGAAACTGTATACCTATTCTTGTTAGCAGGTAAAATTTTCAAAGTTTGATCGACACATCAGATAAACGAAGTGACTTATTATTTTTACGATTGCGACCTTCTTTTATCAGTCGATCTTTCATTGATACATTGTTGATTCTTGAGAATCACTTTTGTCTCGAGATCTTCGAAATAAAAAATTATGTGGAACTACTATTCAATCTATTTTAATCCCCCTTCAAAATTTTGTCACGCGATTTGTCTCTGTTTAAATTAAGACACGTCAAAGCATAGCTATTTTTATTGCAAACAAAAATAATAAAAGAACATTTTCATTATTACCCATAGGTACGCAGGGATATAGCATTTCTCACACACCTCATGTTGAAGAGGCACAATTACCTACTAACACCTCAGAACATTAGGAATGCCTCTGTTAGTCTTTGCAAGGGGCACCGGTTTATTTTGAGTCTCAATCAGCGGCATGTACAATGAGTCGTAAGATCTAAGTGCTGTGGTGAAAAAACCGCGTCGTAATTACAGGTCGTTTATTCACAGCTATCCGCAAACTAGAACAAATTCATAGAACAACATGTCTCAACATAACAGGAGCCACGAAATCCACACCAACCAGGGCCATGTAAGTCATTCTTAGTCTCACGCCCCTTTATATTTATATCAAAGAGGACTGCGCACGGTTGGAATAAAACCCGATGTAGGATTTGGTGAGGCGAGACGTCGCTTTATGCGGAGGAGCTTGATACGCTTCCACAGCTTCAAGCGAATATGGAATTCATCTCATCGAGATATATCTTCCATAAGTACTTATAACAGAACAAATAGAAGAGCCGGAAGTGACAGATACGATTCATATCTACACCGACGGTTCTAAAATAAAATAAGGCTCAGGATGTGGAATATACTCCAGATTCTTAAACTTAAACATAAAATGTATTGTGCGCAATAGTGCAATTGTAGGTAAAATCGAGTTCACGGGAATTCTCATAGCAGAAAAAGAAGTTACCAGAAATAATATCACTGGAAGAAACATGATCATTTATATATTGTTTGGTTTCTCGTAAAGGCATCTTGTTCTTTTTTACTAGCAAAAAATATAAACATAATATAGACAAGCATCACTCGCCCTGAACAGAACACGAATTTACTCAGGGTTAGTACTAGAATGTCACGAAGCTTTGGCTGAAGTATTCATCAACATTATGTGGTCACCTCAAAATGGATCAAAGGTCACGCCACATCGAAAGGTAACCATCTTGCTGATTCACTGGCCCTTCCATTAAACTGACAACTTCGGTAGTGACAAATCTAATTAAAGAACATTCTCTTGTAAAATTCAAGGAAATAAGGTATGAAAAACAAAAAAATGCAGAGTTGCCATGGAGCTTTTAATTTATCCTGACAACACTACAGCAAATACTTGACTATGACTAGACAGAATCTGCTCCTGATCATAGAAACGCTCTCATTTATTAGAAGATTTGTATTTGGGGAGTATTGTCTAACACCGGCCGATATAAGAGAAGCACCTCTCGGCGACCTTGACAACTACATCAAATCTGTAGGCTGGCTGACGAGCTAAGACGGGCCTATCAATTTAAGAGACTGTACAATGGGCCTAATAAACCGTAAGTGCCATGGAGCAACTTACCCTCCACACGTTACAGATACAGTTTACAGGTCAATATATAATTTTTCTTTAAAATAGGAATTAGACATGTTCTTCAGTCTCTTGAATAAGTTTTTTTTTTGAGTTACTTTTATACTAAAATAATTTTTGAAATTTTAAATAAAAAAAAGTGTGTGTCACTTGTCAATTTCTTCTTCTATATTTATGTATATTTCAAGGCCCTTTTCCTACGGAAATTTGGTCAAAAGCCTATGCAGCCAATACTTTTAACTCTGCTTAATCGAAAAGTTAAAGATTAATAGTTTAAAAAATTAGAAGAATTTAGCCTTGTCATTAATACAAAAAAAATATACATTTTTAAAGCAATATTTTACGATGTAAATACTAATATTACAAGGAAAAATATGCTTTATCTGTTTTTTTTACCATTATAACTAAACAACTGCATCAATTTCTATAGTTTGCATGCTCCTTTTCTTACTGAAATTTGGTCACTTGTCTGGGCTGCTATTTTTTAACTCTTGTGAAAATTTTAGTATTATGAGTACTCGTATGACTAAAGTTTTTGGTATTTTGGATGCCATGCGAAAAGCCATTCGTCTCGTATTCGCTCCGTGCATGACAGTAGCGCCAACTAACCTATGAACTACCGGACGATTTTTTTTGTATACTGACAATACAATTTTTAAAAGAATTCATAATTAAAAATATATATGTTTGGTTTAATAAAAGTATATGGATTTGTAAAACAAGTGAATAAATTATTTTATTGTTATATATTTTTATTGCTTCAGCTAAAAGAAGTAAGTACAAACAATAAAAATCAATAATAAAACATAGGCAGGCAACAGAATTTACGAGAAAATGTATGAGCAGTTGCCTAGGTCTAAGTTGTCTTTGAAGAATAGGTTAAATAATTTCAAAATAAAAAATGTATTAACAAAAGAAAAATAATTGGTAAATGTTGTAAATACCTATATTTATATAAAAAATTATGAAAATACTTGCCTAGTTAAAATAAAAAATGTGTTTTGATATTTTATTTAGCCTCATGAAATAATAATAAATAATAAAATAAAAATTGTAAAACATGTAATACTGGTTGCATAAATTCAGTGAGTAAATTGGATATTAGCATCACAATGATCTACAGCTAAATATTTTAGATAGTAGAGATACATGGATTGTAGAACTAGGAATGCCTTGAGGTCCCATGATTGATATTTATAGCTGTTTAATTCGGGTAATGCATTTAAAATTCAGAGTTAGCCGATAATCTGTTATAATAACAAAGGTGGACACTTCCTATCTGCGTGTATCTCTCTAACACATTGATTACCAGGCCCGTAGCCAAAGGGACTGAGCCTCCCCTAAAACTTATTTGAGCCCCCCCTACAAAATTGCCCTAAACGGCCTTTATTAATGAAAAAAAGCAAATAATTAACAATGAGTCGCGTTCCAGTGTTCTTGACATAATATTATAGAGCTAAAACGTATATTTAACAACAATGATTTTATTGAAGCTATTATGTCAGGAGAAAAAAAAGTAATTGAAAAATGTCAACCACACTAAAACGTAATAAAGCTGGAACGCCATTTTGTTATCAATATATGTGCTTTGTTTTCATTTTTAGTTTACTGTTGTGTTGGTTTTCAGTCTTCTCACAATTTCCGTGTATGCAAGCATTAGAAATTTAGTTTATTGAGAGTTTAAAACATGTTTTATCTCTACTAATAAACTGAACAAAATTTAAAATATATTAGTGCTTTTACAAAAATTTAGTGGGAGAAAGCTTCGATTTGTAACCTACTCCTAAAAGTAAAGGTAGTATTTCCATAAAGAACGTGTATAAAGAACTGTATTACAATGTCTATATTATGCAACTTGTTTAACATATTTATTGGGTAGCGCTGCAATGTTGGTTGCATACATTTCGGCAGCGGCATATTCCTGCAGAAGCACTGGTAATACAATTACCATATCTGGTGCCTATGAATTATATTCTATGGATTAAAAGTTTAAACACCTAAAACTAGTGTGTCTAATAGCTCAATTTCTACCTGTATACCACAACCCCTTCTACATATTGTATGGTTTCCCGTAAAGGCATCTTGTTCTTTCTTAATAGCACAAAATTTAGGAAGTTTACAGAAAATCCAAAATAGAGGAATGAGAGTAATACTTACTACCTTGTGATAGGAACACATATTATTATATAACAATAGCTAAATTCATAACACATTTTTTTATTAATATGTAATTATGGTATGGCTTATTGAATAATTATGTATTGTAGAAGTATTTTAAAGTATTTATTTTGTAATATTGTATTTTATTGATTAGTTTTATTTACTAAACAAAGAATTAATATATATGATGTTCCAAAACTCACCGTATCTGCTGCCGTTAAGTTGATACCAAGACCACCCGCCCTTGTAGAAAGTAGAAACACAAAAATATCTGTTCTAGCTTGAAAATCAGCAACCATATCCCTTCGTTCAGAGATTTTGGATGAACCGTCCAGTCTCATGTATTTATGATGCCTGTGCCACATGTACTCCTAAAAAACAATTTCAATATTATCTTTGTAATATTTCGAAACCGAATTTGATCTTACTTCTAAAAGATCGATCATCTTAGTCATTTGAGAATAAATCAAAACCCTGTGTCCTTCTTCTTTCAACCTCTTTAACAGTCCATCCAAAACTGACAATTTTCCAGAATCCGTGACTAAACTTTCCTTATCTGGAATAACGACGCTGGACCAACCATTAATGGGCTTAACGTTATCAGCACAACTGAATGGTGCTGGATGTAAACTCTGAGATGATTTGTAATTGAATGCATTATCAGTTACTTTCGACCAATAATAATTTAGAGAATTGAAACTATAATCGTCTATGTGTCGTTTCAGATCCCAAGCTGCTCTACGGGAATAACAGTATAAATCTATCGGGCCTGTCGCTACCTGGAAATTAAAATTATCGTAAGAAAAATGAGATAAATTCAGAAATTTTATAAAATATTTATTAATAGTCTTTAATTCTACTTATTTTCAAACTTGAAGTCAATAACATTATAAATAAATAGAAGATTTACATATTAAACCTAAATTAATACTTACTCTAGGCATATTATAAAATAAAAATCCGGGTAATTCAGTCTTAGTACATTTGAACACTTGCGTTGGCCTTTTAATATAAGGAAAATCAGTCAGAGAATTTTGTAATTGTTTCTAAAAAATTAAAATCAAGTATATATCCATCAAACAAACAAATCCCACAATTACTTACAGGTCCGTCTTCATTAACAACATCGACAACAGTATTATCTTCCAGCAAAAATTCCTTTTTTAACCTGATATTTTTGTGTTCAACGGTTTCAGGCATGGAATGGTAGTAGTGATCAGCATGAGTATAGAAAACTCTATTCCCCCTATTTTGTTCGGTGAAAATTATCTCGCTAAGAATTGAACTGGTTTTTATTTGCCATTTATTCAGTCTGAAGAAGTTTCTCAGCCGCAAAGTAGGCTCCCGTGTTGACTTAGGGTTCCATACCTTTCTATGATAAATTATCTCGTCGGTTTTCTCAGTGTCATAATAATGCCTCCATCTAAACAAGACATATAGGTTTGTTAGAAAACAAGATGCTAATGCTGCTAATATCTATGAAATTAAAGGTAGGGTAATGAGTATCAAAAATAAAAAAGCTACAGATTGGTATGATATGTCATGCATCATGTGTCAGATAATGTTTTTACAGTGCTGACAGATGCCATGAATATGTCATTTTTCTCAGGACAATATGCTATGGTGATATCTATATTTTAAGTTGATGATAAAAAATTTCTGCTGATATGTATGCTGCCTACATTGGCAAAAATTATTAAAAAAACTGGTGAAAAGTTAAATAAATATTATTTTATTTAATTTAGACAATTTGGTTTTCAATCCAATAAAAATACGTGCCTTTATTTTCTTTTCTAGAGAAACTACATTTGGAGCTAAATGGAAGTTTAGTTGCTGCAGCGTTATTCTGTGATTTATTTAAAGCGTTTAACTGAGTAAATCACAGAAAATTACTAAGTAAGTTGAAAAAATATGGTTTTAGGGGTATGGGTTTGTAATGGTTGAAATCCTATTTGTCAAAGATATGTCAAAGTGTAGTGGTTAAAAAATATAACTCAAATTGTCGTCTTGTTGATAGTGTTGTACCTCTAGGGTCTATTCTGGGGCCGCTACCTCCTTTTTTATTGGTCATCAATGACTTGCCCAATAATATTAGGAGATTATCTACTATTTTTGCTAATGATAGGACCATAATGTGGCACGACAAAAATAAAGACACTAGCTAGCAAAATTAGTACTGATATTATTTTAATAAAACAGGGGCGTGATTATAACCTATTAGGCTTCAATGTTTCTAAAACTAGTTTGATAACTTTCAATGTCAAATGCATTTCAGATGTTGTTCTTGCCCAACAAAACATACAAAATAAATAATAATAATAGCCGTCCCTTCCCCGGACAAGCTCTTCTTTTGGGGTCAAAATTCACTTGTAAGGAGGTGAATTAGGGAGAGTATTATTACTATTATTATTAACCGTTGTATAATTTTATATATTACTCTATCTATATATTTATGTACTCTTAAGTGTTTATTTATATGTCTGTTCCTATAGCTGCATTCCGATGTGTCTCTGACTAGTGCATGGATGTGTTCTTAAACTAACCACTGAGCATGTCACTCAGTTTATTCGTCCGTCGTTTTATCACTTACTTGTACTTGTTGGAACGCAAAATGTAATGGAAATGGACAAACCAACCACATATTAGGTGAATAGGTATGTTAAACATTATTTAAAATACAACATAATACATTTATTTAGCTGTCTTGAACGATTTATTTGAATGCATAATTTTGAAACCATAAAATGTTTATTGTTATAATAAGTATTCACATGAAAAATGAAAGAAATATAAATCCAATCCACTCCAAGCTAACTTCAAATCGCAGCAATAACAAATAGCATGAACAAGAAAAGACGCTCAAATGCACGTGTGCTGATAAATTATACAAACGATGAAGCTCTGATCGTTTTGACAATCCGCTGACACATTAATGTACGAATCAGAAAATACATTGGAACGTTTTACTGACAGTTCATCAGATTATCCGTGACTTTGTTGGAACGGACTATTTTCAATGTCCATGTATTCCGATAATCATATGAGGTGTTGAAAGAAATCTATTTCTTGTATCTTTTAAAGTGTACATTGTTTTCTTTTTTTATATATTATTTAAAAGATGTAAATCTTCGGACAATAAAGCTATTTTGATTGATTAATAAAATTACCTGTGCAACACGTCTCCTAGAAATATGTGATAAATATCCTTAAAAGATAAGTTCACACTAAAGCAGAAATTGAAGATGGAGTTGCTGTAATCCTCTCTGATGCATTTAGACGTATAGTCCGGTGTGAAAATGAAGTATCTGCTAATTTTTTGCATCAATATTTGCCTGATATTTTCGTCATAAATGAGATATGGTATGTTGTATTGTACTGGGGAGACCCTTATTGGGGATTTCGCATCTCTCCTTTCAAAAAGTTCAGGGTGGTTGCAAACCTAAAGAACAAAAATATTTTATAAGTGAATTCAAATTGATTTTTAACCAGCTTACTTTTCGGAATTGCATAACCAAATTCATCAAATTAGATGTGAAATTCTTATCGACTGTGTGGGAATCACCTCCGCCAACGGTGTAGTGCAGTAAATCTTCTATTTTGATTTTTTGTTTCAACGCCAAGTATAGCAAATTCTGTCTGGTGGTCAATGGACAATATACCATTACTTCGATTTTATCAGACAGCTCATTTTCTACATCTTTCTTGATTCTTCTCAACATAAACGGTTTTAGGATCATATGCAATCGTGAGAGATGCTCTGAAAATTACAGTTAGGTTCACAAATTAAACAAAATGCTCCCAGACAGATTTCTCAGTTCTGTGCGGGAAAGATATTTAACAAAATAGAAGCAAAAAACTAACTTTCATCAATGCCTGTCTTGTTCTCAGCATGGCTTTCGATGTCCTTGGAAAACCATTCATTAAATTCTTCGTGAGAGTCAAACAACGTGGGCATAATGAAATGCAGCAACGCCCAAAGTTCAGCCATACTGTTTTGTATAGGAGTACCACTCAATAGCAACCTATTTCTGCAACTAAAACCCAAAAGCGTCTTCCATCTCATAGAACTCGTACTTTTAATAGCCTGAGCTTCATCTAAGATCATATATTGCCATTTTATCCTATTGAAATACTTTATATCGGTTATTACTATCTGGTATGAGGTAACGACTATGTGAAAACTCGCGTCTTTGGTGTACATGTCTTTTTGATCCCAAAATTGCCTTAGAATCTTTCTTTCATTTGGGTTTCCCCAATAAGGAACCACCTTGAAGCCCGGCACAAATTTTGCTATTTCTTGTTGCCAGTTGTGGAGAGTGGAGGCAGGAGATATTATTAGAAAAGGACCCCAGACCGCTAAAAATACAAAATATCCTAATAATATATTTATTTACCATAAGTAGTACATTAATTTGTTTAAAATACAGTTTATATTGACCTAACACAATAAATATCTATTTATATAAATAGGCAGAGACAAAATAGTTAAGTACCATTTTCTCTTCTGTTTGTGGACCGATTGTCATTTTTTGGGTGTTTAGTAGCTGTTGACGAGCTTCATATTATCAATAAAAATTATTTAAATTATTTTAAAAATCCGTTGATCCACAATAATTATGATATTGACTAGTAAAATTAGCCTATAGCGAACATGTGCACCCTTTAATTTCGAACCGATGTTGACAATATTACATGGACGGAAAGAGGATCGCGAAAAACTAAAAAAAAAAAAATACTTCTCCCCCCACCCCTCCAACGCCTAAATGGTAAGGGATAGAAAAAAACGATTTCAAACCGCCCAACTTTGGGTATTTTGAGATATTTGTTGTATAAATAATTAAAAAATAAGGATTTTTAAATTGTGAGTTACTGTCATTTTATTGTATTTATTTTTTTATTTAATTATAATGGTACTGAACTATGTTTTATTGTATTGTAAGTACATAATTATAAAAGTTTATGGTCTCAGATATACAATGAATGAATGTATAACAATAAAAAAATGTAAAATTTTCTATAACAATTATGATTCTAGTTTTTATTAGTTGATTACATTAAAATTATTTTTAATTTACTTATGCACATTTAACCAGATTAAGCAAAATACATAAATTATTGTCTATTTATGTATTGTATACTTACAGTATTTTTCAGCGATGTGGCAAAGAAAGGCTATGCTCTGGACAGTTTTACCAAGACCCATCTCATCTGCTAAAATGCCACTAATCCCCTGAGAGTATAAATTGGCTAGCCAATTCATTCCTCTAAGTTGGTATCCTTTTAATTGGCCTCTAAACATATCAGGTTGAGGTTGTTCCCCTTCAAGATTGTCGAAATCTCCAAGACAGGAATTTGCTTGCTGGTCAAAATGCATGGTTCTTGCCTTTTCACTTTGGAACGCATCCAGGGCGTTTTTCTTCGCGACCTCTTTCATGTTGTCGCTTTAAAAATAAATAATTTAGTACCAGTTGGTGTGAAAACGCTTTCATTGCTTATGATACATACTTACAAAAATAAATCTTTTAGACCGTTTCCAGATATTTACATTAAAAATATTCATAAAAAAGGCTTTATTTATAAATAATACATTGATTGCAAAACACAAAAAGTATAAAAATATAAAAAATGTCAAAATGAAAATACTCAAAAACTAAAATGAAAATATTCAAAATCTAAAAGAAATGGAGAGTCTAATTCTAAGATAGGACACAGTTCTTCTATCCATCATTCAACTGAGCCCTGAAAATTGAAAACTTAAAGTCAAAATGGTGGAATAAAATCATGTAAATAACTTGAAATGTTCTAGAAAAGTTGAATTTAATTCTTGTGTAACTTAAGTTTAGGCATTTAAATGCAATACTAACCTATAATATAGACGTGTATTTTAAGTAGAATACGACCGCAAAAAAATCAGTAAGGCAGATTATTTTAGGCTGAATTAAAAAAAAGTACAGGTTATTTACTGCTAAACACTAGACAAAGCATGGTTTGCACTAGTTTTAAGCAAAATACCAACAAACTTCGGAACTGCAGGCAACCCTAGTTATTGTTAAAGATGAGGTTGTCAGCTTTAATAACAATTAGGGTTGCCTTTGTTTGTTTGGTGTTGAGCAATTATTGACATAATTTTTTTCAATTCAACTTAAAATAATCCACCTTATCGATTTTTTGTGGCAGACTCTCAGGACCGAACTTAAAATACAAAGGCGGGAATAAAATTTTTACGAAAACGAATAACTTGTAATTTACCTATCGTAGGTGTCGCACGCCAGTTTGGTAGAGCTCTCTTCGTCTAACTGACTTAAGATTCTCAACTGTTCTTCAGGCGATACTTGTCCCAGCTTCTTGGACATAAAATGGGCATACAATTCCGTCTGAGTAATAAGGAAATTAAGTTTCCTTTGCTGCCGCTTGGCTTCGACAAGTTCATGGTCGATTTTTCGCTGTTCTTCTGCTTCCTTTTCTAAACGCTTCTTCACCTCCCGGTCAAAACGACGGGAACGTTTCCAGTACGCTATGTTTTCTCTAGCCAGACGCTTCATTCGCCATTGCTGTTCCTTTACGATTCTCGCACTCTGAAGCTGCAATAAAGTAAGAGATAAACATTATCAATTATAAAAAAAAATAAACACTTATAATAGTAGTAATTATAATAAACAACTTTATTAAAAAATGTTAGTACAATGGGTCAGATTAAGCTACTCTTACACCTAACCTTAAAAGCTGATTGATTATAATGAGCAGTTTTTGTTTAAGATAAAATACAAAATATATAGATAAATAAATTATAATGATCGAAATCATGTTGAATAGAAATTACAATTAGGATTAAAATAGGGCGTTATACATTAAAGAATCTACAATACAAATAACATTTTTATAAAAAAACCTATGTAATATCTAATGTTTAAAATAATTATGGATTTAATACATTAACAATTATTGTTTAAATTATTGTATAGTTTTATGCCTTGTATATAATAAATTTGGTATTCGACTAGATTGCCAATATAAATCGGCATATTGATCATTAATAGTGAGTAAACTTAAGTATGTTGCTTAGTGTGGTTCCCAATTTATCAAAATTCTATTCAGCTACTGAAACTGTCCAAACGTAAAAGTTTAAAATATAAGTATTAGAAATGTTACAGTAATTAACCAGAAAGAGGTTTTCCACATGCTTTATTACTTGAAACTCTTAACTTTGATACATTAAATTATCGCAGTCATAAAATAACTATAAAATTTCTGTATTATTTGAATAAGAATAAACTAGACTCTCCATATTTATTATCGAAAATCAATTTAACATTTCCTAGTATCTTGAGACCACTTTTTACTTTTTAGTCTTCTCAATGTTTAAAAGGATTTTTAAAATTTTAGTAACAATTGAGCCTTACTCTGTTAGTGCTTATATAGATTATCAAATGCAAATGTTAGAATAGCAGTAATATTATTTTCTTTCTTGAAATGATAAATTATTATTATTTATAATATGAATTGTAGGACGAATATATTGGCCAGGTCAACTGTATGTACAATGTTTAGTGTATTTAATAATTTTTGTGAATGCTGTGGTGGGCGATTCTATTCTAATTGAAAGGACACCACAGTGAAATATATGCATATTAAGTTATTGTTCAATAGGTAGTTAAAAATCAATATTAAAAGATGGTAAAATTGGTAATAAAATCAAATTAGAATTCAATGCTAAAAATGTTTGATAATAAATTATAAACACTAGTGACACAGAAATAAAAAAAAACTTACTGCCTTCTGTCTGGCATACTTCACGCAATGGGAAGCAACTCTTTTGCACTGCAGCAACATTTCCTTATGCTTATTGATTTTAGATCTATGCTGCTTTCCAATTTCCTTCTTCACAATGCTGGTAAACAGTTTTCTTCTTTTAATTGTCATCATATCCTCCCATTTCCTTCTGGACTCCTCATCTTTGAACTTCTTGGCCTTTTTCTTTGGTAAATTCGGGTTCATTTGGGATACTGGTACTGATTGGTTAGCAATAACAAGTCCATAGTCAGGTGGTGTGTATTTTTCTTCAATGTCTTCCATTGAATGAAATTCCATGCCATTCTGGAGATTCAAATCTAGCACTGGCTCATCCTAGAAAAAGATTTGTATTTCACATTTACAACAAAAATAAAATAGGTTTATTTTTTTTACATCCCTTACCTTTGGAAAATGTTTAGACTGCAAAATTAAAATGATTATTTTAAATAAATGTGTGTAATTTTTTTACTACTTACAGATATTTCATCTAATATTTCAGGATGGTATAGTGGCGACTTTGAAATATCTTCAGTTTTTATTTTGTGTTTCTTAACAGGTACAGGAAGATTTTTTTCTATTTCTGGGTAATGATCCTCAGCACTTATTAACCCAGCCCCATAATATTTATAATTATCACAGTTCTAAAGTTAAAAAACAAATGTTCATAAATAATATTGTCAATATTGAAGGAATTAATTCATTGGCCTATTTTAAGACTAAAATTTCAAATAACAGGCTGTTAAATGTATAAAGAAAAATTATTTTTTCATTATTATCTCAATCTCAGATTTGACGATTTTGATTAAACTTGGCAGTATTGTTTGTAGTACCATAATTTTAACTTATTAAAAATATTAAGTCCTCTTGCATTCCAAGGGCATCCTAATTGATATTTTTTAACACCCTGCGTATCTCAAAAAAAGGCAATTTAGAAGCACATGTTTATACAAAATTTTAGTCATAAAATAGGCTAAGGAATTACATCCTTTAATATTGACATGCCATTTAGAAAACTCTTGTATTAGATTTTTACTTACTTCTTTTGTTTTTCTTAAAAATTTTTGATAAGAGTGCATTCTCATAACATATTTATACTGTACATCATCAGGAGTACTATCAGAATTTTCCTGTAACACATCTGCTAACCATTTCCTTCGAGCCGAGACACTTGAAAAATTGTAATATTCTTTGGGCGAATTAGGTTCTGGATCTGAAATCATATATATATGAACATTACAATGACATATACAGGATGTTTTACAAAGTTACATTCAACGCCATCAGTACGAATAATAATAAAAAACTGATTTTGTTTGTAAAAATTTAAAACTAGTTTAAGGAAAACAGGCTTAAGCTAAAACATTTCCTAAAGAATCATCTAAATCGTTGGGCGCATCTATGTGAAACATCCTGTTTAATTATATAACGAGTGAACCTCTTAAAATATTTTCCAAGTTAGTGTCACTGAGACTTCCTAGGTCTTCATCAGAATCATCAGAGTCACTACTTAGTTGTAACTGGCTATTAACATTTTGTAAAAACATATTCAGGTCTAAAGCTTGTTCAATCCTTCGTATATGAATCGGTTTAGCTGGAGAGGGCCTATTACTTTGATCTATATAAATATTATTGCCTAAAACAGAGTCTCGATCAACTTTACCATCGTTGAATATAAATTTGCGTACATACTGGGTAATATTTTAAAGGATTTATCACCGCTATTCCGCATGCTTGATAAGTAGAATAAAAACTTTGTGAGAACGTATTATACTTTTCAATATTCTCAATATTCAACTCATTCTATTTATTCATTTTTTTAAACATAACCTGACTCCAATTTATACATCAAACTTCAAACTCTTCAAACACAAGAACGCGTTCTAGTTTTTAGTGATGGAAATGACAACTACCAACTCCTAGACCACCCAAGCTTCAGCTACGAACGTATCTATGACAAACGAACAAACATAAATATAGAGCAAAACATCAAACGTAACAACCAATTTGACGTTTATTGTTTATGTGTAAAATAAAATTAATTTAAAAAAATTTAAAAACATATGTTAAGGGGTTGATTTTTTATCACAAAAATGACTTCAGTGGAAGAATTACAGGCAAAAATAAAGGATTTAGAAGAAAAACTATTAATAGCCACACAAAAAAATGTAGCAAGGCAAAAAATAAAAGAAATGTCTTCGGAAGTGGTAGATTCAAATCCATACAGGTGTGTAATTACCTATTATTTTTAAATGATACCACGTTACTAATACATTTTTTAGTCGATTAATGGCCCTTAAACGAATGGGTATAGTAAATAATTATGAAAAAATAAGGGATTATACTGTAGCTGTGGTTGGAGTGGGTGGTGTAGGAAGTGTTACAGCAGAAATGCTTACAAGATGTGGCATCGGAAGGCTTATTTTATTCGATTATGATAAAGTAGAATTGGCAAATATGAACAGATTATTTTTTCAACCCCATCAATCTGGATTAAGCAAAGTAGAAGCAGCAGCAGAGACATTAAGAAATATAAATCCAGATGTTGATATCCACACATACAACTATAACATTACCACTGTAGAAAATTTTGATAATTTTACAGAAGTTTTGAGGTAAAAACTCTTCTTACTCTGAATTTTATTTGACACATCATGAGTATTGTTTTTTAGAAAGAGTAGTTTATCTGATGGTCCTGTAGATATAGTATTAAGTTGCGTAGACAATTTTGAAGCAAGATTTGCCATTAATACAGCTTGTAATGAATTTAATTTAACTTGGTTCGAATCTGGAGTATCTGAGAATGCTGTGTCTGGGCATATTCAGTTCATAGTTCCTGGAGACACTGCTTGTTTTGCAGTAAGTGTATATCTGTGTGTCAAAAGTACAAATATTAATGCTCTTGTTTTTAGTGTGCACCTCCATTGATAGTAGCTTCCAATATAGACGAAAAAACTCTTAAAAGAGATGGTGTTTGTGCAGCTAGTCTTCCCACAACAATGGGTATTGTAGCTGGATTTCTAGTACAAAATACTTTAAAGTATTTACTCCAATTTGGTCAAGTTACTAACTATTTAGGATACAGTGCATTAACGGATTTCTTTCCTACAATGACACTAAAGCCCAATCCAAACTGTGAGGACTCATATTGCAGATTGAGGCAGAAAGAATTTGCTTTAAAACCCAAACCAGAGATAGCTGTTGAAGCAAAGGAAGAAAAACCTGTTCATGAAGATAATGAATGGGGCATCAGTCTTGTTGATGAAAGCAAGGATGTGAAAGATCAAGTAACAGTTGCTGAAGGTGTACAGTTAGCTTATACCTTACCTAATCAAGCTGCTGTTGAAGAATGTGAAGAAGCAACTGCTGATACTGATGTCAGCTTAGATGAACTTATGGCTCAAATGAAAGCTATATAAAAAAACTTGTTAAAGCCTAACCATTTTGTTAATTCTTTGGAAATTTTATATATGTACCCATTAAATCATTTATAATTAATTTGTCCAATTTTATGACTATAATTTATTATAAAAAAATATATGAATATGACGCTCTACTATCGCTCTTTGCAATAAATTTTTATTTTATATAGATATTTCTGTAATTTAATTTAAACCTCTAACCTAAACTACTGCATTTAAACGAGCCGGGGTCTTTGTCCCCCGATTTATTGGCCAATCTAAATGCACTTTTATGCATTTTGATACTAATTTAATTTTACCCTCCAATTATGGAGCTAATTTAGCAACACGTGGCGCTGCTCTGTAACGTGATTGGTTACTTGTTAACAATGACGCCACCCGTCATGTATTTGTCAATGTCACATCTGTCAGTGTCAATTTTGTTTATTTGCCGAGCAGCTTTTGTACAGGCCGTATTTTTAATTTATAATGTAACTAATCAAGGAAGCAAATATGTCCTTAGGAAAAATCAGAATGTCCAAAGTATGTTTCATACTAATTATAGTCGCATTCTTTGCTATCTCCGCTGTTATTTTCAACCAAATCTACCTAACCTCAACCATGGTTGTAGATGAGGAGTTTCACCTTCCCCTTGGCATATCTTACTGCAAGTTTAATTTCTTCGTGGTACGTAAGTAATAAATTAAACTGTAACTCACCAGTGACTTTAATAATTTTGCAGTGGGATCCTAAAGTAACAACTTTACCAGGGCTGTATTTAGTCAGTGCCCTGTTTATGGGCCCCCTCAAATTGTGCACCATTTACTGGATGCGATTTGTGTCGCTCGTATGTTCTATCTTTAATATCATTTTATTCTACAAACTTTTTAGGAAATATGAAAAGGTATGTCAAAACTGATTTTGTGATACAGAGTGTACCAGAAAATATTGCATTTTTCACATATTGGAGCTATATTAAGTTTAAAAAATAAATAGTAATATTTTGTGTGTCAAATGGTGGCAGAAAATCATATACAGAGTCGTCACCAATACCTGTATCCCATGTGATTAAATTAAATTTATCAGTTGGCTCAAAGTAACATATCATCTGTGATACTGTAATAAGAGCTGTCACGAAAAATTAATTTTACAGATTATAGAATGCTAATAAGTACTATATAAGAATTCCTACATAGATCATATTGCCAGATATTATAAATACATTTTTGGTATACTGACAATACATATTGCAATGCATGGAGCACAGTTTATTCCATACAATAAAATGGATTGTTAACATAGCTTGTCTTGTAGTATCAACGATATATAATTTCAATAGTAACCATAAAACATGTCATTGACCTATGTGACAATACTGATGCTTAAATTGCTATAAAAGTCACTAAATTAATTTTTTTTTTTAGTTTACTAGATGACATGGGATATGAAAGTTCTTAAAAACTGGTTATTTACATTAACAAATTAACTTTGTAAACTTCTTTAACATTTTTTGGACATAGTTAGACCTTCCCCCATTCAAGGAATGCATCATTTTCTGGAACACATGTAGTGCATACTAAAACATTGTATTTTTAGAATGAATGGGGAAACATATTATCGTCTATTACATTAGCTCTGCTGCCTCCATTGTACTTTTTTAGCAACTTTTATTACACTGACGTTGTGTCCATGACTATGATTCTGTCAATGATTGTTGCTAATGAAAAGAAACATCACTATCTTGCAGCTATCTTTGGTAAACAATTTTTGTACTTAATAATTTATTAAATATATTATTTTGTTAATTTATTTCAGGTTTGTTCTCTGTCATTTGTCGCCAGACAAATGTTGTATGGGTGGGACTAATAGCTGCAAGATATATTTTGACTGAGTTGTATTCTTTTACAAAACTAAGACAACAGGAAAAAGGGGTACCAGCCAAGGTATTTTTGTTATGAAAAACGTAATTAACATTCTAATATCATTTGTTTTTACAGGATCTATTCACCTTTTTCAGAAGAGTGATAAAACGTCCACTAAAAGTCTTGGAAAACTCTAATATCCAATTTTGGTTGGATACTTTGTCCTATTTAGCAACTTTGGGAACATTTGTGTTGTTTATAAAGATTAACGGTAGCATCGTAGTTGGAGATAAGTCAGCACATGAGGCAACAATTCATATACCTCAACTTTTTTATTTCTCTATATTTTGTCTAGTGTTTGCTTGGCCACATTTTGTAGGGGAAGTTCTGAATTTCATCACTTTTACAAAGAGAAACAAATTACTTATTTTTATTTTGATAATTATATGTTTTTTGATTGTTTATGCAAATACTTTGGTCCATCCATATATGTTAGCTGATAATCGTCACTACATCTTTTATATTTGGAACAGATTTTATGGAAAATATGCTCTGTTTAAATACACAATCATTCCTGTCTATATATTTGCATGGTATGTGATTATAAAATCCCTATACAGCAAACATGATATAAGTTTTCTTGCGTTGTACTTACTATGTACCACTGCTGTATTAATTACACAAAAGTTGATAGAAGTCCGCTACTTCTTTATTCCATACATCCTCTTCAGGCTGAGAATAAAAACAAATACAAATTCTGTGTTCAATATTGTACTGGAATTTGTGACTTACCTGGTTGTAAACAGCATTACTTTAAATTTATTTTTCACCAAAACTATCATATGGCCAGAGTATGAAGATCCCCAAAGGTTAATTTGGTGAATTAAACCCATGATACCAAAATTATTTATTTTGTGATATTTTGTTATGATTTAAAAAATTGTTTGTTTTGTATTATATTTACTTCAAGCATTCCAGACTTAACTATGTTTATGATTAAACTTCTTTCACCTAAAATTGTACCTTTGATTTTTAGATAAACAGAAATTTTGTGAAACATGTATATATTATAATAGCAGAACATGCCAAAATATTGCTAGATTTACCAATGACTTTTTCCAATAACATTATTGGCTTCTTTAACGTAACAACAAAATAAATGTGTCCAAATAAATATTCTTCTAAAGATTTACTATTTGTAACTAAACCATATTTTTGTAGACTGTAAAAAATTATGTCGATTTCTTTATATTAAAATATGTTTATTTATATATTTTTTTTAAATGCATGTTTCTTAAAAAGTATTTTGAAATACTGTATATGTTATCTACCATGTTTGCTGAATCAAAAACCAATCTAGACTGATTGGCCACTTCTAAAAAATATCTTATTGGTACAGTTAGTGCACTATAACCATTGTTTGTAAAGAATTTATGTTGTGCAAACATATACAGAGTTTGGAAAAATTACGTCATTCCGTTTTGATTTTATTTCGGTTCGAAAGACCATTTGTGAAGTTGATTTTGGGCACAAAATATTTTATTTTATAAATAGGTGCAACTCAAGAATGACAATTTCTTTACTGAACTGTGTATTATAATTAAATGTAATATTCAACTTGTCGAAATTAAATAACAACATATTTTATGAAGAACATTGAAAAATATAAGGCATTAAAAAGAATATGGATGGTTTTATTTTTAGAACCAAAATACTTGAGGTTTATCATTTTATTTTTATTACTGAAAACAAAATACAATTAAATTTATGCCTTATAAAAACGTTTCAGTTAAATCAAGTCTTAAATAAATAGTTTCTAGACATATGCACAAATGATTAAGTATTAAAATCAGGGTTTTTTCTTAATATAACAAAACCTTCCATGATGGGTGTAAGTGCTATATATTCTTCAGTGGCGAGCTCAGCCCTTTCTCCATATGCTAACAATACTGGAGTTGTATGCGTTTGAAAACCTGTAATTGTTTTCGGTTTTCCTGCTTGTCCAACTACATCCACAGCCTGAAACAACATTTTCAACAAATCTTATTATAAAAAAAAAACATTTAACTTACCAAACCCACTCTTACAGGTACTGGCAAAGGGTTCAAGTCTTCATCAAATGTTACAAGCATTCTGGGTTGCATGGCAGCTGCTAATGTATATAAAAGATAATGGGATCTTCCCAAAATTACTGAAAAAATAATATATTTAAGTAGTAGTAAATATATACATAAAATGTTGCCAAGAATAAAATAATAATTATTGAAAAATATGATAGTAACTTACTATTTTTTACATCTAAAAATCCAATAAGAGTAGCCATTAAGCCAGCAACAGCCACTGGACTCATCAGCTGCCTATCACTGTGGTAAGGACTTAAAGTTAATGTACCTTTACCTAAATGTGTAAGACCTTGTGCGATGCGTACCATAAACAAGTTATTAGGATCCTTAGCATGGTACTGTGCCAGCTGCCTCAACATTGCAGCTAATCTAGCATTATTAGTACCAGCTCCAACTAATCCCATGGCGAAAATAGCGTTATGAGCTACTTCAGCATCGCTATCGTGAGAAAACTTACTCAAGGTGTCCAGAATGCTCAATTTAGGATTTGATACTGAAATGAGACCTAGAGCCAGAGGTACTGCACGACGTATTACTGGTTCACAGTACCGAAGTAGATGTCCAAAGGTGCGGAAAGCCATCTCACTACCTATATCTTCACCCATACTGATTAGAGCTATACCAAGAACAGCTACAGCTTGTCTTGAAGAGAGATCTTTTTCTTTTTCAGTAATTTCTTTTTTATCCTTATCTTTTGAACTCTTGTCTGAGCTGTCAGCTCCATCATAGTGTTCAGAGCAAATATGGAGTAGATGTTGCACTTTTAGTACATTACCAGTACCAGCATAAGCACAAATATCAACCATTGTGGTTGCCATGGACTTAAATGGCTCTGGGATAACTTCCAGAGCTGCAATTATGGTATCAATGCCTTCTTGTTTACCCAAGTGGCATAAACCAAGTCCTAGGGGTAAAAATCTGGCATATGTGTCTTTTAATTCAGATTCAGACTTTTCCATTAAAGTTTGCATAATGGTAGTGGTAACTTGAGGATTTCCAGAACCGACTGCTATCATTCCACATGCCAGAGCAGACATTCCAATGACTTCCATGTTGGATTTAGGATCAGAGAAGACTGGAGTTAGCAAGCTTAAAACTGCTTCTCTATTGGAACCTACATAAGCCAATCCCAGTCCTACTATAGCGCCTATCCTCATGATGTTTGTATTATGTAGCACATAATCACTCAACAGAGCTAGTGCTGGGTCACATTCATTCCTAACACCACAATTTACAATACCACATGCTAACAGAGCTCCAGATTTGATGTGATCTTCAGAAGAGTACAAATATTTATCAATGGGGGTAAGACCACCATCTACATCCCACAGTAATACCAATCCCAATGAAGCAGTTGCGCTGAGCATTCCATGTTCTTTGTTTTTGTACAACCATTTATTACCATCTTCCATCAAGAGCTTATCCTGGCCAAAAGCAGCATTCACAAAACCATTTACAAAGCTTGCAGCTAAGTTTTGTCTGGCAGAGTCAACTTGACTACCCCCAAATGGGGGACGGCTGTTTTCTAAATGTGACTTGTACACATCTTCAGGAGTTTTTGGATCCATGATATCCAATTCACGGGCGAGATTTAGGAAGTGGTTGTTCAGATGACAGTTGGCCATTATTTCTATGAGGTCTTCATATTCTGGAGTGCTTTCTGGAATTTCAATATAAATTTGTTGCCTCCCTAACATGAATGCCAACTGCTTTTGAATATCACTAGAAAATTAAATATATTTAACAAAATAAAATAAATAGGGTTACAAACTTACGTGTCTGGACAATTCACAAATATTTCTTCTATAAGACTGTGATCATTTAGTTGCATGGCTAATCTAAGAGCTTGAGGATGCTGTTTAAATTTTCTGAATAACATTAGTGCAGTCTGAAGTAAAGTAGTGTTTTCTGGATCTGCTACATAAGGTACACAACTGAAATATACTCAATTTATAACAAATACATATCATTTTAAATAAATTAACATTTGTACCTTGTAAGATATAAGCAAACTCTAGAATATATATTTTCATCAACATATTGTTCAAGTAAATCAAGTCTCTCAATCTCCATCAAAAGATCACAAGCTTCTGCCTCTGCATTATGAGCCATATTGTAGGGTACAATTTGCTTAGTTAACAAAATAAGCTTATCTCTAACTTCAGTGTTTATTATAAAATCAGTTTCTGCCCATTCTCCTGCAATTTCCCCAGCCAAATGCCTAAAAATATTTACATTACAGACCTGCAGGTCTTTGGATTAAAAAAGAGAAAATTACCTAACATATTCATGTCCCCATTCTCCAATTTTGTCTAAATCAGACAGCAATCTATACTTAAGACAGTCTCTGCCTTCTCCCATAGTCATAGCCAATACAGAAATAATATCGGCACAAACTTTTTTGACAGGGGCATCAGTAATTTTTTCATGAATTTGTTTCATGGTATCATAATGAGGCTTCATGAATTTCAAAGGTTTGGGAACTGAAGTCATTGAAGTAGTAGAAGCTCGAATGTGATTTGCCAAAGCTTGCAGAGCTGGTAAGTAAAGTTTGGTATCGTTTTCCTAAAAAAACCGAGGGTTACTCTTTTTAAATTACAATAAATTGATAATTACTTACCAGTAGTTTTTCAACACACAAGTTTAGTTCTTCTTGCAGTTGTTTGTCTTCATCAGACTGGAAAATTATCAATTGGTTAAATAAAAAATGGATGTTGCAATTTGCAATAAAGAAAAACTTACCAATTCATTTTTGTTTTTGTCATCATTTTTACCATTTGCCTTTACTTCCACCTTGACTGGCTCGGCTTTTGTTTCGCTCATTTTGGACCTTTATTGGCAGATTCGTATGAATAGCACAACTTTTTTGCAAATTCGTTGTATTGGGCGTATAAACTAATAAAACGACCGCTTACAACTGACCAAAAATATAAAGTAACCTCACTATCTTACAACTTTTTGTTAAAAATCTCATGAAAGCATAAATTGCTCCGTCATGTTTGGAATCGGCACATTTGTCAAATGTCAATGTTGTCAACTGTTCGTTTTCCCAGTACTGGAACAAAACCTCCACTAAGTTAGCAAGGGGTCAGATTCGGTATTCGGTGAAAGATGAGAGCAATGCCTAGAACGGTTTTCATGAACGCGAATATATCGAAAATCCCCGAAGATACCCTAAAAAAACCGATGTGCGGTAGCGAAATATCAATGGTGGTGTATATGTGTATCAATGTAAAAATAAATAAATCCATTTCATTTGATATTTGATTCTTTGAGACTAAACTGAAAAGGGTGGTTTTTAAATATGTCCAATCTCGACCAAACGTAAAATCAAGAAGATTTGGAAAATTATAATGATACTGAATCAATATCCTTTTGGACAATTTTTGTTACTGTTTTTGATGGAGTAAGTTTATTATTTAATATAAATGAAACGCCTCTTGTACTATTCACTTTAAATAAATCACTTAAACTTGCTTTGAAAACGTTTCCTTTATTATTTAAAATATAACGCATGATAGTATGGAGTGTCATTGACTCAGATCCCCCAATTAAAGCTTGTTGAGCTTATTTTTATTTCCCTGTTATCTAAAAATATTTTTTTTAAATCATACTAGCGCTTTAATAAATAATAGTGTCCTTATGGCAATAATATATGTATTTGGCGATTGTAAAACTTATTCAAATTAAAATTGTTATTTACAATGAGCTCAATAAGTTAAAATTGATATGGTAAATATTTATCTTCATATAATTTAACTAATTTCACACAAGTTTTTAAAGCTATTAAATTTAAATAATAGGTAGTTCATTATAATTATTATTATAGATCTCTTTCAAAAAATGTACCTACAAATTTAATAACAGGCCATACAGAGTGTTTCAAGTTTGCAGTCAAGTACTTATTTTATATATTTTTCAAGTTAAAATCATTGCTGAAAATTAATTACAGACCATTAGAAACAGCCTGTATGTACAGTGTGAATAAACAAATAAGATGAATAACAATCAATAATGATTGTTAAGGAAATTGTTTTATTTAGTGTAAGGAGGGAAGTATTCCTCCAAGGATAGTAATATGGTAACTATGAATTCTGAAAAGGCTGCCACAAAGCGCAAGCCAGAGCCTAATAATGGGGGCTGCACTAAAATAAATCATGAGGAGCAGGTTACTGTTCATCCTGCACCAACTGCTGAAGACTCTGCTAATCATCTTTTATATAAAAAGGTAAGTTGTTAAAATAGTTGATAGGTAATGTGCCTTACATTTGACAATCTATTTATGAATTAAATCATGAACTTTCATTTAGTGCACATCACAGGTTGAGCAAGTTCATGGCACTGAAGATAAATTAATTATTTAACATATTTGAAGGATATTCTTATATATCTATGGATATTCTATCGATTTCAGGTTTTTTTATTTTTCAGTGATTTGGGAAAACAACCTAATTTGTTTAAATTCTGATTTTAAAAGTAAAAATAATTATTTAACGTATTCAAGGATAATAACATGTAAAAGTTATCAGATGTGCTTATATGCTTTAAATATGTAAAATCTGACCTTCCTCAACTTGTGATGTTTTCACTAAATGCCCCATATACTAGAACAAAATGAAAAGGGTGCTTGTAGGTTATTAAAATAATAGATTCACATGGCCAGTTAGTAGTCCTGATACCATCCAGATGTTATTTCTAATTATAACCATTGTATTTCGGAGACCAGTAATATTTTATTTCAGCATGTTTTGTTTGATCGTCATATTTTCAATCAGATAATCTTCAGTTGTTCTGTGTACTAATCTTAATGAGACACCATGTATATATAAAGACATTAATGATTCTAGGTAAGGCCATTTTGACCCCTGGTAATTTATTGGACTAATTATGAATCTTTAACACTATAATACATCAACCAATGACAATCTTTTATTCCGACACAAGTCAATCAAAACAAACTGTATCTGAATGTCAAAAATGTGAAGAAAAATGTTCAAAAATCGTTTTGGTTGAATAAATATACATTGTAAATAAAGAATCGACATCACTTTTGACTTCATCTTACATAAACAAAGCAAGTTTCATTTATAAATGCTCTTTATATGGTTAAATAATCTTTCCAAATACCACAGGAGTAATAACATTTTCTATTTTTATTTTGTCATACATTTCTATATGATCTGCCTTGTACTGAAGCTGACAAAAAATGAAAAATGTAGTCTTGACTTTTTTAAATTCATGCCTAAACTCATACCTTTTTGATGTCTGCACAACAATTAAAACTCATAAAATATTTAGAAACTATTCAATAATAATATTTAATTTACTAATAGAAAATTAACATTCCTTAAAATGTTAGAATACATTAATAAAAATTATTAAAAAAATGTTTTATACATACCGTGGCTTGGAAAAACGATAACGACTGTGTTATGTCTTTTATTTTTTGAATTTTTGCCATCACTTGAACAGCTTTTGATTGCACAGATTTACCCCATTTGTGTATAATGTTAATATTATTTCAAAATTATCTACGATTATAATGTGTAGTTTTTAGATTTTACCCTATAGTACACGAGCGCCATTCTGGTCACTTTCTGAAACGTTATTTTCTGCTGTTTGGTATAGTAAAAGGTTGCAATTTGAAATAGACAATGCTTTCTAGAAAGGTGTTAATGGTACTATTTTAATGATGTTTTTATTGTAAGTTTGGCTTGTTTAAAATTAAAAAATAATCCTAATTAACAGAAATTACAATTGTTGACCTAATTAATAATATAATTGATTATATAATAATAATTGATTAATAATATAATTGATTATAATATTAATTCTTGGGGATATTAAATAATATCTGAAAGTACAGACTCATACCAATCAGTATATATTTCAATCAGTGAAATATCTTCAAATATATTTAACCCTAATTTGAGGGTGATTGCAACTAATTATTATGGTCTATGAATTAAACACAATATGTTGATTCTACAACCATTTAATTCCAACTCATATTTCAACTGTGGTACAAAATATAAAAATGTCTCTACAAGATAAGAAATTAAATTTACAGGGTGTAACAATTTGAACCTATAAAATAATATGAAATAATTATATTAGATATTCCACATCTCCCCCTCAAAAAAAAAAATAGAAGTATTAACCTTAAATTCAATATTTACAATCTACCAAGTTAATCATAATTTAAACGATTCACTGGTTTGACCACCCTTTTGGGCCTACTACTAGCACCTAAACTACTATTTACATCACTATCTACATCATTATTTACACTAGAAACTTCATTTGAATCATCTGCTTGAGACACTAATGGAAGTGAAGATTCCACAATATGAAATTTTTTCATTTGATTCAAATGACGTTTCCATTCTGTGTCTTGCAATTCTGGAATTTTAACAATATATGTAACTTTCCCAATTTTTTTAACAACAATGGCTTTTATCCATTCCACCTTATTTTTTCTTCGATAATCGCGCACAGTCACCTGTTCACCTGGCTCGAACACTAAAAACCTTTTACCACTAGAATTAAGTTTTTGTTTTTCTTGTACCTTTGATATATGATTTCTCAAATTGGTTTGATCACCAGGTAAAAGTATATCAAAACGAGTGCGTAAATTTCTTTTTAACATTAATTTCGCCGGACTTACATTTGTTGTACAATGTGGGGTTGAACGATAATCAAATAAAAAATTATTGAGCGCTAAATTAATGTTAATATTAGAGCTTTTCCCAAGTGCATTTTTCAGAGCATTTTTAATTGTCTTAACGGCGTTCTCTGCTGCCCCATTAGAGGAAGGATGGTAAGGAGGACTAGTAATATGCAAAACATGATTATTTTTTAGAAAGTTTTCAAATTCTAATGAACAAAATGAAGTACCGTTATCAGTTACGATTTTATTGGGTAAACCGAATCGGGCAAAACAAGATCGTAATATCTCTATTGTTTGCGATGACGTTATTGAAGTCATACGAAAAACTTCAATCCACTTGCTATGAGCATCTAAAATTATTAAAAAATAATTACTTAAAAAAGGACCCATAAAATCTAAATGAAGTCTTTCCCATGGCTGTTCAGGCCAAGGCCAAGATTGAACAATGGTTTTTTCTGGAGAATTTTTATTTTTTAAACAATTTTCGCAAGTTTTGCATATTTCTTCAATTTTTTTACCTAAATTAGGCCACCAGAAATACGATCGCGCTAAGCTTTTCATTTTTACCACACCCATATGTGTAGAGTGCAAACTTTCCAAAATATTTGCTTGTAATTTAACAGGTATTACAATCCTGTTGTTCCAAATTAAACAGTCATTTTCAATCGATAATTCATTTTTAATTTTATAAAAATATTTAAAATCATCATTCTTTTCAAATTTTTTATTTAAAGGCCAACCGTTTTCTACGAATTCGACAACAGTTGATAATATTTTATCTTTTACCGTTGCTTGCCGTATTTTCTCGAAATTTATCGGAATATTTTCGTTCATAGAAAAAATGTCTATATAATTGAAATCTACATTTTCCACAGAATCCTCTTCCACTGGTTGAGGAAGTCGGGACAAAACATCTGCAGGATTATTTTCACTTTTTACTACTTCAATGTCGTATTGATAACTCGACAAAATTATTGCCCATCTGCGCAACCTATTTGCGGAATATTCCGGTATTTTTTTATTTGGATGAAAAATATAGGACAAAGGTTTATTATCGGTTACTAAAGTAAATTTTTTTCCGAATAAATAGTTATGAAATTTGCATAACCCAAAAATAACCGCTAGCGCCTCTTTTTCTAAAATACCAAATTTTTTCTTTCTATCTATTAAGGTTCGCGATGCATAAGCTATCACTTTTTCTGTGCCGTCTGGCATACTATGGGAAATTAATGCTCCTATTCCATAATCACTTGCATCAGTAACTAATCGTAAAGGTAGTTCAGGATCGAAATGCACTAAAACCGGTGCTGACGCTAAAATTTTCTTAACATTTTCAAAAGATTGCTGACATTGAACAGACCAACACCAAGTTGACTTTTTTTTTAATAAATTATAAAGTGGATGCAATAATGTAGATAAATTTTTTACAAATTTTCCATAATAATTTATTAAACCTAAAAATGATTGTAAAGAAATAACATTTGTGGGGGGTTGTGCATTCATTATTGCTGAAATTTTTGTCTCTGACGTATGTAAACCCTCCTTGTCAATATCATATCCTAGATAGGTAATTTTTTCTTTAAAAAAATCACATTTCTTTACTGATAATTTTAATCCTGCTTCTTGTAAACGAGAAAGGACGGTTCCTAAACGGTTTAAATGTTCATCCCGGGTTTTTCCCGTAATCAGGATGTCATCTAAAAAACAGACAACGCCTTCCAACCCTTGTAACAACGATTCTATTATTTTTTCAAATTTTGCAGGTATACTTGCAATGCCAAACGGTGCTCTATTATACCGAAACACCCCTTTATGAGTCGAAATTGTTACCAATTCTTTTGATTCATCATCCAAACATATTTGTTGATAAGCATTTGATAAGTCAAGTTTCGTGAAATGAACACCTCCAGTTAATTTACTAAATAAATCATCAATTTTAGGTAAGGGGTAAGAATCAAGTTCTATAAAAGGATTCAAGGTTACTTTAAAATCGCCACATAAACGAACCGAACCATCTTTTTTTAATACCGGAACTATAGGAGTTCCCCATAACGAAAACTCTACCGGTTCAATAATCCCCAACTCCATCAGTCTATCAAGTTCTTTTTCCACCTTTTCTCTCATCATAAAAGGTAAAGGACGTGCTCTGAAAAATTTGGGACTAACTGAAATATCAGATTTCAATTTAATAGAAATTAATCCTTTGTTAAATTTACCTAATCCTGGTGAAAATAATGTTTGAAATTTATCAACTAAATAATTAACTTCCACTGGAATGGCAAGTTCATTTAAATTAAAAATAGTTAAATCAAAAAGATTAAAGAAATCTCTTCCTAACAAGGGTGGTCCACCATTTTTTATGACAAAGAAATTTAAAGTACCATATTTTCCCTTGAACAGGATTTCACAAGTAATAAAACCTAAAGGTATAATTTTATCCCCGTTATATACATGGAAAACCTTTTTAGTTTGCTGCAAAAATTTGTTGCTAAAATTTTTAGAATAAAAATTATCTGAAATTACAGAATAACTAGCTCCTGTGTCCAAACTAAAGGTAAACATTTTTTGTTCTACCAATAAATCTATTAAAACCAAATCTGACTTTTCTTCTAAATTAAATAAATTAAACAAACAATAATCTTCGGAATCTAAAAAATTATTTTTATCACGATTTTTCGATTTATTGGAATTATTTTTATTTGGACACATCGGAGCCAGATGACCTTTTTTGTTACAAATATGACAATGGCACTCACGATAAGAACACTTATCTGATTGATGGTTTTTGCGTCCACAAACGGAACACCTAAAATTTGTTGACGATCCTACCGGGTGACCTCTGCTTCTTCCTGCTGCGCTGCGACCATATCGCTGACCAGACGAAGGATGAGCATGCGTAGGATGCTTAAACTTAGAAGTGCTTGCGCCGGTGAAATGAATTTCTGGTTCCCTTTTTATCGCTGTTTCGAAAAAAGTTTGATTCGCCGACTTGGACGAAGCTATTTCCAAAACTTTGAAAAATTTCACAGTGGCCTTTTCTTCAAAAAGACGATCTTTCACTGAACCTTTTTCGTAGCCAATTATAAATTGATTCACTAACGATTTCTCAATTTCCGCGGCACCACCAAATTCACACACGGACACTAAACTACGCAAACGCGCTGCCCATTCTTTAGGACTTTCTTGGGCTTGCTTACGGGATCCAAAAAATTTTTCACGGTTAGCAAAAATTGATGTAACTGACTTAAAATGTTCATCTAATAAAGTTAATAACTCACTAAATTTTTTCTCTTCCGGTTCTTCCGGAATACACATATTATGTAAAAGTTTATAAGCTTCTTCATTTAATAAGCTCAAAATTATTGCACGTTTACGATTATCATCTTTGATATCATTGGCAGAAAAATAGTTCATAAGTCTTTTTTTATATACTGACCAATCTGATCTACCGGGCACGAATTCTTGTATGTTGCCGGTAAATGGCACTATCACTGTGTCCGGCATTTTGTATCAGGTACAGAAAAAAAAATATTAGGCCGAAGACTTGACTACACAATAATATCACTAACACAACTAACAAAAAATCTCTCGTCGCCACTTTGCAATATATTTAACCCCAATTTGAGGGTGATTGCAACTAACTAATTATTATGGTCTATGAATTAAACACAATATGTTGATTCTACAACCATTTAATTCCAACTCATATTTCAACTGTGGTACAAAATATAAAAATGTCTCTACAAGATAAGAAATTAAATTTACAGGGTGTAACAATTTGAACCTATAAAATAATATGAAATAATTATATTAGATATTCCAGCTGACTAAAATGTTCTTTTTTTTATATGTGGCCTCTCCAATGTGGTTATCTTCAATGAGACAAAACAAACTCAAAATTTATCCCACATATATTTTAATAAAAATGGCGACCGGTCTCGGCTATAGAGCCATTTTTAAACCTAAGATCTTTAAACGATTTCTTAAATTATAAACAAAACTCAGGCATGGTTAAATCCATTTATAATACGATTTTACACTAGCATGGTGACCGAAGATTGAAATGTATAAGACAACACAATTGTCGACCTCATTACATTTGTTCAGTTAAAAGTTTTGTTGTAGATGGAAAAGATCGTTGAAAAGATGCAGGATGAAACAACTGGTGTACCGGTACGCACTGTAAAAAGCTTTATGTCAAAAATTCCATCGGTATTTACGGGTTCGGATCTCATAATGTGGATGATGAAAAACTTAGATGTAGAAGATCAACAAGAAGCATTACATTTAGCTCATTTAATGGCGTCGCACGGATATTTTTTTCCTATTGACGACCATATGCTCACTGTTAAAAACGATAATACTTTTTATAGATTTCAAACTCCTTACTTTTGGCCGTCAAATTGCTGGGAACCAGAAAACACAGATTACGGTAAGCCTTTTTACAAAATTAAGTGTCACAATGACAGGTGTTTCAACTTCAATCAAATTCTATATAATACACATGTTTTTTCTCTAGATTAAAGCTAAAAGTAACAGTTATCTGGCATTGTTTTCATTAAATTTTAGTACACCATTTACTATCTACGTCTGGTAGATTTTTTCGAACTATGCTCAGTTTAGGGCCATATTTTTCAGAGTTGAAACGCCTATAACAACTGTCATTCAATGTGGTTTCAATACTGAGTGTATTAATTTGAATTGCAGCGGTTTATTTATGCAAGAGAACGATGCAAAACAAAACAAGATTGGAATTAGCTGATTACGAAGCGGAAAATCTAGCTAGACTTCAAAAAATGTTTTCGCGAAAATGGGAATTTATTTTTATGCAGGCGGAAGCGCAAAGTAAAGTTGATAAAAAGAGAGACAAACTCGAACGGAAGGTATTAGACAGCCAAGAGAGGGCGTTTTGGGATGTTCACAGACCTATGGTAATTAAACAATTGTTATCCATGAACAAATTCTCATTTAACACCCCCAAACAATCTTGTATTTTATACTAGGATTATTTTTCAGCCAGGATGTGTTAACACAACTGAGATCGATATAAAAAAAGCGTGCCAGATGCACAAGCCAATTCACGGTGTCAAATTGGTAAATATAGCACCTCAATTATCACCGAGCACATCTGGATTAGCTCCAAAGAACAATGTGGAACAGTTTAAGAAGCAGATTGCTCTACTCAAATCCAGACTTGATAGAAGAAACATTAAGATCTCAAAAGCAGCCGAGTCGTAAGTATAAAAGTATTTTTACTTTGACTTCTTATCAATTCTTTCTTTGCTAGTGTGTTAAATTAATACTTAAATTATTCAGGGATTTTGAATGTTAATATCCATCACTCCAGTGACAAATCAGTTGATTTTCCTTTAGTCTTTTAAAATAGTTAAATAAGAAAAACCCCCGTATCTCCAGAAAACATAATTTCGAGAAAAACGCGATTTAACATATTTTGTTTGGCCTCAAAGCTATATACGGGGAAATAATTTTCTATGATAAATTTAGGCAAAAAAAGCAAATACGGTTTTTTTTTTAGTAAAATGGTACGGCAGTATACCTACAAAGTTTCTTATAAAAATACTTGTTGCAGGTTCGTTGCATATTATGAGCAATATTTAGAGTATGACAGCTTTTTCATTGCTCCAGAGTATCCAAACCCTTGGATTTCAGACAGTCCTGACTTTTGGGAACAAGAAAAAATAGCTAAAGACATATCAGCACGTAGAGTTAAGCGTTGGGCTTTTAGTTTACAAGAGCTTTTACAGGATCCTATTGGACGAGAACACTTCATAAGATTTTTGGATAAAGAATTTAGTGGTGAAAATTTAAGGTACCAAAAACATTTGATAATCACAACTACTATCGGATGCTTTAAACGATTTTTGTTAAACTTTAGGTTTTGGGAGGCCGTGCAAGAGTTGAAGGCGCTTCCACAGAGTCAAGTGCAAGAAAAAGCGATGGAAATATGGGCGGAATTTTTGGCGCCTGATGCTAGCTGTCCTATCAATGTCGATTCGCGCTCAAACGAGTTGACAAAAAAAAATATGGAAGTACCTGATAGGTGGGGGTTTGACTGTGCAGCAGTAAGTGAAATTTACTATGATGATGATGATGATGATGATTTAATCATTCTGTTTCAGAGTCACGTGTATCACTTAATGAAAAGCGATAGTTACTCAAGATATTTAAGGTCAGAAATGTATAAGGAATTTTTGAATGGATCGAAGAAAAAGGTAAGGAAAAGTAAAGTGTAGAGCTGGGTAGCTGTGTGTACTAACTTGAACTGAGCTTATTATATCGCTTTGTATGATTCATGTTTCAATGTTCCTGCTTATATGTGATTGAATTTATTTAAACAAGGCAAGTTTATTTTATATAAGTATTACAATAGTTAAGTGGTTAAGTTTTTTTACACCTTGTATTTATAAATTCAACCTAGTTGTTAGAGCATTGTCATTAGTGGAGTGCTGAATAAATTATGTTATTGGTTTTAGTGGGCATTTCAATATTCAAATTTCTCATCCTAGTCCAAGTTTAATTTACAACGACTGACCAAAATTATTACGCCGTGCAAATATCCCTGAGGTTGGAGAGCTTTATATTTAAAAACAATAATGGTACTAAAAAAAAAAAACTTAAAATACATCAAATGTCAATCAATTTATTTTTTATTAATCTTTATCTCACAGACGGTTTGGTATTAACAAGGATGTTTGATACCATTCTTTGAACTTTTTATTGCCTATTTTTTAAATAATTACATGAGCAAAAAATAGCTTTTTTTTTTAATCTTTATTGTACCAAGTCACAAATGAATCTCAAAAAGATAAGTATTAAAAACTTGGTTATTTAAGATTAATAACAACATAATAAATACACTACTAACATATAGATAATTATTGTAGTTTGTTCCGAGGATGGAAATGATTAAATATATTTCCGAAAACTTGGAAAGTTTTAAAAGAATATTTGAGGAGCTTTGGATCAAAACCGAGTAAATCCACCATAAACGATTTTTGAAAAAATACGATTTTCGAATTGCGCAAAGTATTTGTGTTTTCGTTTGTTTTGTTAGATAATAGTATCGGAGACGTCATTAATAATATATCCTTTGCAATTATAATTTTGAAAAATTATTTTTGTTAAAAATAGAACAAAAATGTATTTATTCAGTTTACTCACATCAAAACTCAAAAGTGCGGGCACTAATGTAACAGGAAAAACAACTTAAAATAAGGAAATAACTCTTATTAATTGCTTTTAAACTGTTGCGAATGCCGGTACGTTGTTTACACTCCTATATTAGTGGATTTATTCAGTTTTGCACGAAAATATCGATTTCGATCCTAAATATTACCAAGATTTATTCGGTTTTGCTCAAACACGTAGTCTATAAAGGTGTAATTTAACAGAGTCAGTTGAAATCCGTAGATTTATTTGGTTTTGCTCCAAATATTTGTTATATATTTTAATACAGGCCGAAATGCGGCACCTTGGAGTATCTTCAAATGAATTAAATATTATTTTAATTAACAGATATTGTATGAATTATATTGGGACTTAAGAAATTACTTGGACCGGGTTAGAAGTTGCCGGTAGTGAAATGTCCCTAAATAAATATGACGAGCTTTTTTGAGCTTTTTATGCGTCAACGGCACTCAACTATTTTAAAGTAATTATTGTATATTGATTTTCAGACTTCTGTGAAGGGAATACGATCAATAGTTTCATTTTCAGCACGAAAAGACAATGTCATTTAATTGAAATGCAAAGTAGGTAACTGGGATTGAAAAAAAGTAAAATTTATCTAGGTACTTGATAAATTTAAAATATATCGACAATACTTAAAAGCCCTTGGCAGACAATTTGACAATTCGATTCTTTTAATTAAAAGAATTCAAAAGAACTTGTTTATTTCAGTTGAAAGATTGTTAATAATATTTACCAAAACAAAGGAGATAGATTATACAAAAATAACGAGTTGAAAAAAGATATTGAGCAGATATTTGAATGTGGTTATAGTGACCCAGTATTCATAAGAAATTATTTTAAGTTACTAAGTTGTGTACATGCTGATATTAATTATATTTGTAAATAGTGGTATGTTGTTACATGACACAAGTTTTTTAGTAATTAGAGCTGTTTTGTTACCTCTGTTGAAGATAAAATACCATTGTGATAAAGTGCACAAAACGAAAAATGGATAAACCTATATATTTATAAAACTGAAATGGTAGAAAACGTCACACTAGTGTACCTGTTTATGTATGTCTGTATGAATGTTAGCAAATGCGTCATCCTATCGATACTGCGTCACTGTTTCCCCATTTGTTTAAAGTGTTGTGAATAATTTTAAGGCTTTGCAGTGTAGGTTGTTTTCAGTTTTGTAACATAAGACACTGCCATTTTAAAATCCAGTGATGACTGTTCAAAAACAAATGCTAGACACTGTATGGGTACTTTACCCTAGAACTATTTCATTGTAATAACTGACCAATAGGCAATCGGACTTAAAATCTCCATTGAGCCTTAATATTTCTTGTTTCGAATCCCACGTTAAAAGGCAATGTTCATCGTGGTTAAAGAGACAATTGAAGCCAGAATAACGCACTTTATAGGGAACAAACTCCTACAGGAGATTTATTCTGTTTGGAGTTTGTTTCCTTGTATTATTTGTGACTTATGGGACCCTATAGATTTTATAAAGTTATTTTGAATACGTATTTTGCTTGGAAAAATGATTTTTAGCATTAGTACTTATAGGATAAATAAATAGATAAAATCAAAATATGAGAGGCATGCCAAAGAAGGCAGTAGAGCACCTATATAAGTTTGATTTAAAAAACCTGTGCCATATTTTTATGCTATTTTTATACCCTATTCAAAAAGCCAGTAGAGTACCTCTTTTTTTTTAATTTATTTTTTCTAAAAACAACCACATATTTTTAGACTTGCAATATTATTATTATTATTATTATTATTATTTTTTCTTCTAAAATTAACTATGGAATGATCAAACTAATAATGGCCGTGTTCACCGTCGTCAAACGTGTTGTAATGCAGTGGGATTATCATCTTTCGATGCATCTCGTATTGAAATTGTGGACGGCCGACCAATATATCTATGATAATGCACGTGCTCGAAAGCGCCTAGGCCTATGCAGCATCAGCATCATAGTTCCGTGAAAATAAAAATCCAAATAAAAGGGTCAGCCTAAAGTTGTTTACGTAATTGTTTTGGTGTATGAATTTTCAAATTTTTTTTTTTTTTTGACTATCCTATGGATATCTCAAGGAATAATATCTTTTATTTACTCTATTTAAAAGTCAAAAATAAAAAAATATACTTTGCTCCCAACACTCCAAAAAAATTTTTCTGTGCGGGCCAGGGGCGGCTTTGTCTGCGGCACTATCCACCACAATTTTACCTACCTCTATCTTCGTTTGACAGACTGCTATTCTTATGTAATGTCTTTCTCTATATTCGATATGTAACATGTCGAGTTCGCACATAAGAATGTAATGTCTCTCTATTCAATACGTAACGTGTCGAGTTTGCACATAAGAATCCCTGTCTTGATGTGTAATCGGTGACGATAAACTGCTAACTTCATTGCGTTTCATAATCATAAAGGTAATCTTGAACTTCTGTCAACTCTGTTTTTAGCATTTTGTCCCGATTTTGATTAAAAGAAATGGATATTCGTTATGAAAACATGAAGTACATGGTAGTAATTGTAAATTATTTTACTATTATTAAAGGAAATCACATCAAGTTTAAATATGAGATTAAGAAAACAAAACGATCGTTCAGCATCAGCTCAACCGTTTATGATACGTGTTCTATCAGTCTTAAAACACGTGGTACGACGGTGAACACGGCCAATCTGACAACTGTTATTAGGCAGCCCGTTGTACAGCTACGTATATAGCATATGCATATCCTGACAAAATAGGATTAAAACTGAAATATTTCCTTAAATTTAGGAAAATCGGGAGAAAAATGAAGTAAACATTACTTAGAGGCTTGTCTTTTGTATTTCAAATCATTTAAGTTTCGTTTTTATTGTGGCAATTTTGCGTGATTAAGGTACTCGACTGTCATGACTTTAAGATAACCACATACATAAATAATAACTAAAGGGGCATAAAAAGAGTCACCTCTCCTTATCTATATTAGATTCTAGGTACCAACTTTTTAAATATTATTATTTACTCGTTATGCAATATATCTTGTTCATTTTTTTTAATAAGCGAAATACCTATGCTTGTTTTTTGTTGAATATTTATTGTTATTGGGTTAAAAGTCTATTAAAGGGAGTAATAATCAAAATCTCGGATTAAAAACAGGGTGATACATATAAGTACCTAAACATTTAATAGACTGCAGAACAAAGGGCAAAATTTGTCTTGCTTATTTCTATTTACAAGACTGTGGCATTATGTAAAAAACATATATGTGTTACTAAATAAATTATTAGCATTGTTTTTTTCTATTACAAAAGGATAGGTATAGTTATTGGACGTGGGATTTCCTTTATAATAATTATTTTAGTCCAATTGCCTTTTTGGTTTCGGTTTTTTATTCTGACACTGACATTCTCAGAACGATTATTTATTTTATATTAAACTAGGTAATTGATAATTTTAATTTATTTTGAAAGATGAATACATAATTAAGTTTTGTCCTGTGGACATGATAAATATAGGTTATAAAAAGGATGAATATTGTCAGTAACAGAAATGTATGTAAGAATTCTAAAACAAAATTGTACAAAGATCAAATACAATGATCAGGGCCGTCTAACATAGGAAAATGTCCAAAGAAAAAATTAAGTAATGATTTATTCAGTCTTTTGAAGAATAGTACTTGCTTTTTGCTAAACTTTCAAAGTAGATATAAGAAATATTTTTATAAAATCTTTAAGCGTATTATAGCAACACATTTATCAGCACCCCAGAAACTAAGATCTTGTTAAAAAGGCGGCACTGAACATTCAGTTTTTTCTCATTTTGTAAAACGGGCAACTGCAGTGTGGCAGAAGATTTAGCTTGTAGGTTATTCATATTATAGTAGTTACTCATTCCGAATAGCCTTTGTCATTTGTATTATAAATTAAAAAAATAAATAAATTTCCCAAATCTGCTTCATTTTTAATAGGTAATGTAAGTATTTTTCATATCTCTTTGTTAGAAAACGATTTAACACAAACGACAAAGGCAAATTCTGTAAAAATTGGTTAAAAAAAAACGGTATTTCTTTAAGTTATCATGTGAATCGTGTACCCTTCAGCTACTCATTACAGTATTTTATAAAAACGAAACTACTCAAAAGGAACTACATCAAAATGAAAATATTATATACATACTATACAGATAGCAGATTTAGAAAAACTATATTGTTAAACTGTAAAGGAATTGAAATCATAAGGTTCAATCAGAATTGTCCATAGCTAGAATGATTATACGTCAAAATAACAATATATTGCAAAAATTTCCCCATTGTTTTATTTCAATTTCGTACCCAGAGTGTTTGCAGCCAATATTTTATTTTCCTATAATTTCATACGAGCAATTCATTAAGTGGGAAATTTGAGCAAGTCCTCTTAAAAAGAGACAACGCGAAGCTACTCGGCAGGTGCTGCCTCTAGTTAAGTGACTAATTAACAAACATAAGTTATGTAGAACTATTATTTAAAAAATGTTTGTAAGGGCAGACCTCTTATTTGAGAATCATACAAACATTTTTCGACTTTTGGTACCGAAACGGGTCACTTGTCGCCAGGTTGTAATTTTTTTTGTTCATCAGTCCTTTCACTGACACAAAAAATGTTTACAATATCATCTCAGATTAAAAAAAAAACGCGTTATGCTATATCCGATCACGTGGCCGAAACCCCTACACCGTAAGTAGCAAAACCGAACGACAGAAAATGCTTGCAATTGCATTTTTTATTATTGTAGACATTAAAAGCATATTATTTCCTAGCCAGCAAAAACTTTATTTTGAATTTGACAGGTTACACGACAGCTTCCACCACCAAGACATAGTACATTTTGTTCACCCCCATGTACCCAACTACAAATTAGACATTCCTTCAACGACCTTGCATCTTAGATGCTATTTTTATTCGAAGTAGTAGTCGTCAAGCCATTCATGAAAAATGCATAAGCGGTTTTTTTAAATAATATTTTCATAGTATTCGACATAAAATATTTAAATTTACTCCATTATTCATAATTTCACGTATTGTAGATAGAATACGTCGTATGTCGCAACCCCTTAGATATACTAACCCTACCCACTGACAGTTCTTTTGTTTAGAATGCCTACAGATTTAATGTATTTGACAAAGTCGCCAAGAGTTGCTTCTCTTATATCGGCCGATGTTAGCCAGTTCTCGCCGATAACAAATCTTCTAATAAATGAGAGCGTCGGGCAATCGTAGAGGATATGCCCGATGGTTTCATCTTCTTGTTCGCAACCCCTGCCAAGTGTGGATTCTGACAGCCCCATGATATGGAGATACTTCCGTACTTGGCAATGCCCAGTCAGAATGCCTGTGATCAGGTGCAGATTATGTCTAGTCGTAGTCGAGTATTTGTTCTCTGCAGTGTTGCCACGATAACTTAAAAGCTCCCTGGCAAGTCTGCAGCTTCCTCGAATTTCACAAGGGAATATTCTTTAATTAGGTTTGTCACTACTGCTATTGTCAGTGCACTAGAAGGGTAAGGTTCAAAAAGTATTTGATTGGCTGCCTTCTTTGCAAGTGAATCGGCAAGACACGGTTACCATTCGATGTGGCGTGTTTCGTGACATTCTAGTACTAACCCTGAATAAATTCGTTGTTTGTTCATAGTGAGTAGTGCTTGTCTGCTATCTGTATAGATGAGCATGTTTCTTCCAGTGATATTATTTCTGGTGATTTCTTTTGCTGCTATGAGAATCTCTCCTTGAGCTCGGTTTGAACTACACTGGCAGTATTGCTCACAGCCCATTTTATGTTAAGGTTTAAGGATCTGGAGTATATTCCACATCCTGAGCCTTGTTTTGTTTTAGAATCGTCGGTGTAGATATGAATCGTACCTGTCACTTCCGGCTGTTTGTGTTCTGTTGATAACTTTATATGGCATATGAAAGATATATCTCGGTGAGATGGGACCCTTGTTCGCTTGAAGCAGTGGAAGAGTATCGGGCGCCTTCTGCCAAAAATAACTTCTGGTTCTATTCCAACCGTGCAGAGGCGTGTCATTGTCATCAGCAACCTCCTTGATGTAAATATCAAGGGGAGTGAGACTAAGAATGACTTCCATGGCTCTGGTCGGTGTAGTTTTCATGGCTCCTGTTATGTTGGGATATGCTGTTTTTTGAATTTGTTCTAGTTTGCGGATACCTATCAATTTTTGGGTTTTCGGTACCCAGACGACTGCACCGTAAGCATAGGTCTTATGGTGGCCGTGTAAGTCCATGCGACGACTGTGGGGGAGAAACCCCAGGTGTACCCCACGGTTCGGCGGCATTGTTCATAAGCAATGTATGCTTTTTTGGCTGTGTTTTTTAAGTGTGAGTTAACTTACTGTCAAAGGTGAGACCTAGCTACTTCACCTCTGTTGCAACGTTTAGCTTTGTGTTTATGCGTTCTGGAGGTTTTAATTACATTTTCATAATTTTCCTTCTGAAAAGGACCATTTGTCTTCTTGGGATTGATAGATAGTGAATGGTTCTTGCACCACTGTTTTATAATTTTGAGAGCTACTTGCAATATTTCTCAAAATTCCCTGTTTGAATGACCAGGTCATCTGCATACCCTATTGTGTAGTGACTGTCATTATTGAGGCGGCTGAAGAGAGTGTTGATATGACCATGTTCTACAGTAGAGGTGATAGCCCCCCTCCCTGTGGACACCCCTTCGCAACCAACTCTCTTATATTCAAGCATTCTACACTTATATTTGAGAGCATGTGTATCCACCCACGTACCAGCTGTGGAACATTACTGTTGTTTAGAAAGTGTATTATTTTGGGAAGGTCGTCCTATTAAAAGCACCTTCTATGTCTATGAAAACACCCAAGGCCGACTCTTTATTGTCCAGTGATTTTTCTATCCGGCCAGCAACTAAGTGAAGGGCCGAATCGGTAGATCTGCCTGGGGTGTATGCATGTTGATTTGGGTGTAGTGGTGTTGTTGTAATCTCCTTTCTCATAGTATTTCCAATGTCTTCATTGAAAACGATGTCAGACTAATTGGTCTGTATGTTTCTGAGACATTGTAATCCATCCTTCTAGGTTTGTGTATAAAAACTACCTTTATCTCTCTCTATTTTTGGGAGATATACCGCAGAGCCAACGAAGATTTAAATATACCTACCATGTGCGGTGTGAGTTCTTCCAGATCCCACTGAAGTGGGGCTGGATAGATACCGTCAGGTCCTGGCGATTTAAATGGAGAGAAGCTAGATATTGGCAATTGTCTACAATGTGTTTGGTAGGTTGCCAATCGGAGACAGATGAGTTGTATTCTTCCTCTGCTCACTCCAGTCGGCCACATCTGTGATGGCCGAGTCAGGTAAGTGTGTTGAGAACAGAAGTTTGATGCTATCTTTGAAGTTTGCATGCCATCCTCTTTAATAAGCGCACCAATATTGCGGTGTGGATCTCGAGAGAGCTTTTTGAAGCCTCGCTGCCTCCAAAAATTTTCGATTTATTCGCAGTAGGATCTCCATCCACCTCTCTGTTCTTGTATTCTCTGAGGTGAGATTTGTAAGTATCCCAGTCCTCTTCGAGTTTTGTGGTTCTTGCCTTATTAAACGATTTCTTAGCCATCTTCCTGAGGTGATCCAACTCGTGACATCACCATGCAGTAGTCATCTGATCGTGTTGGACCAGCGTCAGGGGACAGGATTTCTTATAGACATTGTTTATTGTGCTTTGGATAGTGTTCGAGTACCTACTTTTCCAATGCATTGTTATTGTTTTGTGTTTCGGTCTCCACCTCTCTGCCGTCGGTATTCCTAGGGTTCCGTGATAACGTGTAGGTCGGCAACATCAAGCGGTGGTCTGACATCGAAATATCATCAGACACTTGCGAGTTTAGAATTGATTTATAGATAGCAGTTGTGGATAAAGTGATCTATTAGTGTTTGACTGCGTTGTTATCCTTACTGACCCAACTGAAGTGATGAGCATTTGAGTCGCAACCTATTACCAGCTCAAACTTCTGGTTCAGGCAGCATTCAATCAGATCCTCGAAATCTTTGCTGGATGGGGGCGTGGTTGTGTCGGAGGGGAGGTATGCAGATGCCAGGATCAACGTTTTTTTTTCCCTCTTGGTATATTCCTAGGAATGCCCGTGGTTAAAGACAGATTTTGATATGGCAACCCTGTGGGCCTGTTATCTTTGACAGGGTCAATGGTACTTGTTTAGTTATATAGACGGCTTAAAGTAGTTTTTTGCGAGCGGCCAAATTGCCTCGCAAGTGCTCATTAATTAGAATCGGTTTAGCAAAAATGCGTTTTAAAACCAATTTTCAGCCTTTGAATATAGTAAAAAAATTACATTTTTACTTTAAGACGTAAGCTTATGTTTATTCTGAAAAACGTATGATCAATCTATATAACTATCTATATCATTGACCCTGTCAAATCGCAAGGCCCACAGGGTTGCCATATCATAACCTGTCATTACCCACTTGCAACAATTTTATTTATTTGGGGAATAAAAACACAAAAAACACGACATCCAACTTTTTGCAGTATGATGAGGAACAGTGAGCCATGCCTGCGCCAGACATAGGTTATCAACGGGCCAAGTTCGTTAGATTTGCAAGGTGCTGTAGGTTGTAGGTCTACTGCGCGATGGAAAGCAACGGATCTACTTCGATCCTATTTGGCGCAGCGCTTGGTAGGCACGCTGTACCGTACAAATATGACGAAGCTGGCCCGTTGTTGGGCTGAACTTTGAGCAGTAGATCCGTTGAAACGCCTGGCATTTGAATTTACTACGAGAGTCAAATTGTTTACGCTGTTAAACAAAAATATTAGTCAGGTATGTATAACGATTTTATTGGAAATTATCTCATTTATTGAATTATATACGTACCTATATCATTTTTGTTAAATTTTTAATCAACCAACATCCTGGTTACTATTTTGTGAGACTTAAATTCTAAATATCCACAAAGTTGAATATTTTTACTGCTTTGTATTACTTTAGTTGTTATTTTGCAGTAAAATATCGGTGGCAAACTTTCGGTGCTAAGCCAGGCGCGCTCTGAGTTTGTTATACATTCTAGGTATCCACTAAAATCTCGGTTACAAAGAGACGCAGAAAGCCTATCATTATTTAATTGAATAATTGCACCGGCCAAAATAAAAATTGGGTATTTTATTCTGCTTTGTTTACATCAATTCTGAGTAATCTAAAAATATACATAATTCTCAAATGCCTATTAACTGTTCATAGTCATACATATTTGGCCGCGGATGGCCTTCTTGGAAAAATCGAGAAATACATGAAAAAGGTTGGTAGTGTTGAAGAATTCAAAGATTTTAATGAGAGTTGCAATAAAGTAGTGTTTAGATATAAAGTTGTGTTGTACCTAAGGATAAAAAAAACTTTTCGTCATAGATTTTTATTTGAAATCGCTTTTAGATTTAAAAAATATACCTACCTCTAGAAAATTAAATATTATTTCCAATGTCTGTTATAACTGAGATGGCTGTGTGATCGTGATCTACAAGAACAGAAACAATTGAACAGTTTCTGTCATGTCGGTGAACCTGTGTCAAAGCAATTTAGTTTTAGTTTCTTTAAATCGGTGTAAAAAACTATATTTTTAACAAAAATAAGTAGTGACGAAGAATAATAGGGACACGCGGCTCCAGCAATAAGAGATAGCGAAATTGGTATCCGAAAAAATAATATAGGTATGTGAAATAACATAGGTATTTTTAGTTTTTTCTCTTGTTCAATTAAAAATGCTTGTATTCAAATTTGATGACTATTATACAATAAAAAAATTGTTAAAATGTACTGAAAATAAAAAAGAATATTTGAAAAGTGTAGCCGCTTGACTTTTTCGACCTTGACTTCTCTGGCCTGGGTCGGAAAAGTACCTATTTTGAATTATAATATTAAGGGTCGCTTTCACCGTTATGTTAAACGAAGTTTAAATTACTAAGCTAAGATTACAATGACATTGTTGATGTAAAAATGTAATTTTAAATTTCGCTCAGTAATTTAAACTTCGTTTAACACAACGGTGGAATCGGCCCTTTCTAACTATTCGACAAAATGTTTTAATGTATTGACCACGTGATCAATTGATGGCCGACTGATTTTTCTTTGATAAAATTTATTAAGAACGACTGGCATTTGAGAGTTTTAAAATTTTTAAAGAAAATAAACTAATAAATTAAAAATATTGGAGCACCTTGGGAAACTTTTATTATTAGTTTTATGAAAAAAAGTTATTTTTCATAAAAAGTTCTGAATAGTTTAAAACTTAAAATGCAACTATCATATATTAAATTTTTCTTTCTTGTACGAGATACGTTGAAAAAGATGAATATTTATGCAAGAGTAGAGTACTTTTCTTTTTAACAATATCGAAAATTGTTATTAAGAAAACTACGGTGAGATATCCAATATTATCCATTTAACATGAAAAAAACAGTTTTATGATTTGCAAAATTAGATGTAATTCGTATTAAGCCAAATTTTACCCGTAGGCATGCAGCGTTCGGGTAAATATAAAGTATCCAGATACATCCAACTCTGATAGTACTAGTTACAAAACTAAGTTCTGAATTTGAATGGAGGATGATAAAATTTAAGTATTTATATTTTAAATTTTTTAAGCAAGAACCATACGTTTACCTGTGTCCCAAGTGATTTGGTAAAACAAGAAATATAATTTGAAGTAAATTGCGGGTCTGTCGTATACTCGTATTTTTCTCACTCCAAGGTATCCTGATGTTAACATCGTTAACAAAAAAAGTCGTTTTGATAGAAAAGGGCAATAAAATAATAAATAAATCGTTGCAATAAATATATTTATTTTAATATCTACATGATTGTGTATATTGCATTACCTTAAACTTAGTGTAGGTATAAAATTCATCCACAGCCCCATTCTAGACAACTAAAATTAAAATGGGATATGGTATTAATTAATGCAGTAAATATTGCATTGATATAATATTAATATATTTCGAGTATCACAATCATGTTTCCATGATATTTCTTAAAGGGGTAATGCACCCAGGCGCATTTTACATAAAAACTTTTAATAACATTTAAAATAACAACGGTATTCGAACTCATGTCTTTCACGCACATACATTAAATTCATTTTAACTGGACAAATTCTGTGAAATACCAAACAGTTTTTTTCTTACATTTGACACATACTCTGATGCGTTCAGTAATTAACTGTGGTTTCATTATTTAAAACGAAAGTTTGGTGAATGATTCGAGAAAGTATTTTTGTGCACAAGTTAACACGATGCACGACCCCTTTAAAATTTAACCTAAAAACTTGCAGTCAGTAAAAAAATAATTTATAAATAAATAGTAACGAGAACGAATTTAAAAACAACTGACGTGAGTTTTTATGTTCAACCATATTTTTTTCTCACGTACTGAACATAAAAATTATATTTGTTTTATAAAAAAAAATAAATTACTTTATGCGATATGTACAAGTTAAAAATGGACTTTTTTAAACAATGCCATTATATAGCGTGATCACTTTCATAAGTAATGTAATTTGCATTAAATTTCAAAACTTTAAACAACGTCTGACTAGACTAGGAGTTTTTTGAGCATTACGAGGTTAGTATTATTATGTTTAACCATATCTAGAGGCAACGAGGCTCCATTTTTCTTTGTCTGAGTGTGCCATACCAATATCTGAAACAAAATTTACACATTAGCTTTGCACCTACAATTCCTAGTTATTTCCTATTATCCGTCATGGTCATGGTATAGTTGTTCTTTTACACAATTTGGCTAGCTAATAGCAGTAATAGGTTCAAAAGAATTATTAGCCAAAAAGGAATATGAATTATGAATAATGGAAAATCTAAACAGTTCCTAGGACTAAGCTCATAAGGGGAATTCAATACCAATTATGTAATGATACAAAGAAAATCTTTAACAAATCTCAGAAATGGTGGAATAACACCAGACCAGGGTCTAAACTCGATGCATGCACTAATCCAGAGTAGAAGAAATATTAGTAGGAATTGGCCCATTAACAGAACATAGGTTTAACAGACATACGTATACCACCGGCCTGGCAAACGGCACTAACTAAAAATGAAGACAATATGACGAGGATAAACAAACTTAGCCCAAATGGTGTTACTAACTTACTTTTGTACAATTATTTGCCAGTAACTCAACATCTTTGGGTTCGAACGGGGACAGACTTTTCAGAAATCCATCCTCTTCGAAACCTGGTTTGAAAGGCATCTTAGCTTTGGGGCGTTTTTGTAGAAACTCCACGGAAACGGCGAAACCTGCCATGTCCACTGCGAACTTCCTGCCACCAATCCAACCGTCGTAGAAACCCGTGAATATCCCGTGTTTCACTATTGGCGAACTCACTCCAGCTTTGGTTATTAATCCAACGGGAAACATGGAAACTCTTTTCGTATATCTTATCTATAAAAAATGATTACTGTCATTCAGACGTGTTTCAATGGGAAACAGGCATATGTTAACCGTGAGTAGAGATCACAGTACCTAATGGTCTTATTAATCCGAGATATTATAGTTCAAGAAATCAATATCAATTAAGTTCTAGACTGAAATAATAAAAACAATACATTAAGTGTACTCTTAACTGCTCTTCTACTAATATATTAAAGCTGAATTCTGTAAGCTAAAGATATCTTGAACCGTACCTATTCATTTATTATTACCTATTTATTTCTTAGGTCATAACTAACCCAAAATAATGAAAAGATGGAAATATCTTTACTCACATCATTAAATAATTCCAAATCGTAAGTATTGTCATCATCTGCGAAGTAAAAAACTCCAGTTTTTGCATTTTCTCTTATCCATTCGATGCCTTTGTTCCTATTCGACACTCCCCTAGGTTTAGGCCCTTTAGTTTTGTTCTTGTACTGGGCAGGCATTGGCGCTGCAATTGAAGAACACTTAAGGTAATGTTTACTACGCTTGACTGTTTCTGACTTACCGATTAAATAATAGTATTTCAACATGGACTTCTTCAGTACTTCTTCTACAAGATCGTTAGTTTCGTAGGCATCTTCTATCACTAGCCACGTCAGGTTTGGCGGTACTAACATTAGAGTGTGAGAAAGTCGGGTAAGTTCAGCTATCTGTTCCGGTCTTTTATAAGTAGGAGTAATGATATAAAGTGGAGGTACATCAGATCCATCTGAAGCAGCTAAGTTATAGTTAGAGCACTAAAAAAGAATGAAACATAATAGAATAGAATTTTATTTACTACGATATATACAAACAGTGCTTTTGTAACAAGTCATAAATAAATAAATAAATAAATAAATAAATAAATAAATAAATAAATAAATAAATAAATAAATAAATAAATAAATAAATAAATAAATAAATAAATAAATAAATAAATAAATAAATAAATAAAATTAAAACAAAATATTATACAAATATAAGAACAGTTACAAATAATAAAACTGACATAACTTAAAATATATACAATTTTTATTTTTAAAATAGTCTGTATGTTCACTAGTGTTTTAAATAAATAAACTATAAATAAATTAAACAAACGTTACAATGATATACAGTTCAGTAAATTTTGTTGCAATTTAGATAATCGAATTTTTTGTTAAATAATTTTGCACTAATTTTATGAATTTCGTAGAGCGTATTAAAAATAAATAGTGATGGTAATGTCATAACAAATTTTTTTGTAGAAGGTTGACTCTTATGATGACTTTCATTTGCTTATGAAATAACTGAATTGCCTCTGACGAATTACCCCAAAAAATAACTCCGTAACTTATCTAAGAATGAAACAATGGCAATATACCGTTTTTAAACATTCAAAATTGGAAATTATGGCCAAACGCCGAAGCAAAATAAACACACTAGATAATCTTTTAACAATGCTATCATATAAAGTTTCATTCCTAATAATTTGATACTGCCAGAATCAAAATTAAGATTTTTATTTTTTCATTTAGCATGAACTTATTAGCACAGAACCATTTTTTTTGACAAATTCAGTATTACCCTTAGCAGAATTTGGCAGACAAGATTGAGCTTTTCCACTTGGAATAAATATGGTATCATCGGCAAAAAGAATAGTTTTACAAGGGCATATATATTTACTTTATTTTCCCTTTCCCCAAAAAACTGGTATTCCTGAAATAACGTGAAATCCAAGGGAGGAGAAAGTAGATGATGAAAATAAATACAGAGTTGCCAGATCGTTTTAGATCATCCGACCAATTAGAAACTACGAACTTTTGACAGCAAGTGACGCTGCTGACATTTTATGATTTGTTGATTAAAAATAATATTAACTGTCGTTTTAAATAATTATCAAACTAGAAATTCAAATCTCTTAGCAATAATTCAAGTTTGAATATCCTTCTAAATGTGTTTAAAATTCTACGATTGTAGAAAGTATTACTTTTCTAAATAATTAATCATTTTAAAAACATGAGTCAAAGTCCAAACAAATTGAAAAGATGTGGAGTTAATACTATTAGAAAAAGGGGGTATTATATAGTGTAAGGGGATAGTTTTACACTACTACTCTTTATGATTAAACAAGTTGCTCCATTTTGTCTAAAATTTATCTGTATTGAATAAAAATTATTCTTATTATTTTCGCGTTTAAATCCATATTAAAGGGGAAGTAAATACCGTAAATGTATAAATATACCTGAAAACTACTATTTTAAATTATTTAAATTTAAATTTCATTGTCTCTACCTAAAAGTAGGAGAAAGTTTTGAGAGAAAATTCTCCACCAATTTTGGTGAATTCGATGTCAAGAATACGAATTTTTACAAGGGTGTAGAAAGTGAGTATTTTCTCCCAATATTTCTCACTCCCCGATTTCAAGACTAGGCATCCTGGTCTCTTTAATGTAAGGTTACGACCAATGTCAATCTATTTGTAATCCAATTTAAAATTTCATTCAAAAAATAATGCATAAAATCAATAAGAAAGTTACAGTGAATTTCTATCACACCTTATTAAATTATTGATTAACTGCACAATTGATTAATTTTCTAGTAGGTATCTCCATTTATCGAACGCTAGCTTGAAGGCTAAATCTGTTTACTGAAAGCCGACACCTTTATGTACTAATTATTCTCAATTATAATTACTCCAATTGCATAAGAGACGCGTTTAAATATTTTAAACGCTGCAAAACAATTTACCTTAATTAAAAATTTTATAAAATGTTTTAAAAGTTTTCCTGTTTATAATTAGTTATTTTATTCTTAATTATAGTATTTTTTTCCTTATCTAATAACAATACAAACTATCCAAAACAATTGGACTATTTTCCAATGGTTTTTAATAGAGCAAACGTAATGCTGCGCTTAAAAATTATCGATAAAACTTTAAAACTTTCAGCCTTAGCACGGAATTTTTTGGGGAAATATACCTGCTGCAAACGGGTATTATTGTGTCGTATGCGGTCTCATTTTAAATCCGATTTTACGGAAAGTTAGACATATTTCTTCATTTTTGGTTGTAATATGGACAATATATTCCATAAAATTAGCTACAAAAATTAAATTAAAGTTCATGCTTGCAAAATCGTCAGCAGTATGTTTTCTTAAACGATTTAGTTTTAAGCGTATACAATACTTTTCATCGACTGGGGTTGTTATATTATTTATTTAGTACATTTCATGTCTTAGTGTCAGTATTAGTTTGATGTTTGTGTATTTTATTTAATTGTCATTTTGTTTTTTTCTTTGCTAAAAGTCTTTTGCGTTCATTACAATTTAATGAACAGTGGTGTTGGCCTGCGTCTGTTCGACGACCGCAAACGGTAATATTATCCAGATAGGCAAATGTATCCTTTTCTAGACGTATGATACTATCAATAATTCGTTGAAATCCTGCAATACCGTTAGTAGCTTCGAAAGAAATCCTTGTGTAACTTCGAAAGGAATTCTTGTAAATTGGTACAAGCAACCACATGTTTCAAAAGCAGTATATATGGCTTCTGTATCTGTAACGTGTGGAAGGTGGGTTACCCCCACGGCACTTAGGCCTCACTAGGCCCATTATGCATCCTTATAAGTTGATAGGCACCTCCTAGCTCGTGAGCCAGCCTACAGATTTGATGTAGTTGACAACGTCGCCAAGAGGTGCTTCTCTTAAATCGGCCGGTGTTAGCCGATACTCGCCGAACAAACATTTTCTAATAAATGAGAGCGTCGAGCAATCGTAGAGGATATGCTTGATGGTCTCTTCTTCTTGTTCGCACCCTCTGCAGAGTGCGGATTCTAACAGCCCCATGATATGAAGATACTTCCGTACTTCTGTCTAGTCATAGTCAAGTATTTGTTCGCTGCTTCCTGGCAACTCTGCAGTTTCTTGTTTCATCCCATCTTTCCTTAAATTTCACACGAGAATGTTCTTTAATTAGGTGTCACTACCGACTTTGTCAGGCCAATGTAAGGGCAGGTCCAAAAAGTATTTGGTTGGCTGTTTTCTTGGCCAGTGAATCAGCAAGACAGTTACCTTTCGATATGGCGTGACCTTTGATCCATCTTCAGGTGACCACGTTGTTAATGGATACTTCGGCCAAAACTTCGTGACATTCTAGTACTAACCCTGAATAAATTCGTGGCCTGTTCAGGGTGAGTAGTGCTTGTCTGCTATCTGTATAGATGATATTGTTTCTGGTGATTTCTTTTGGTGCTATGAGAATCCCCGTGAGCTCTGTTTGAAATACACTGGCACAATTGCTCATAACCCATTTTATGTTAAGGTTTAAGTATATTCCACATCCTGAACCTTGTTTTGTTTTAGAACCGTCGGTGTAGATATGAGTCGTACCTGCCACTTCCGGCTCTTCTATTTGTTCTATTATAACTTTATATGGCTTATGGAAGATATATCTCGGTGAGATGGAGTCCATGTTCGCTTGAAGCAGTGAGAGCGTATCGAGTGCCTCCTGCCAAAAGCCACGATTTGCCTCACCAGATCCTATGTAAGGTTCTATTTCAACATTGCGGGGGCGTGCCATTGTCGTCAGAGCAACCTCCTTGATATAAATATCAAGGAGAGTGAGACTAGAATGACTTACATGGCTCCTGTTATGTTGAGACATGCTGTTCTTTGAATTTGTTCTAGTTTACGGATAGCTGCCAATTTTTGGGTTTTCGGTACCCAGACAACTGCACCGTATGTTAGCATAGGGGCGACGACTCTGGAGTAGAAACCCCAGGTGCGCCTCACGGTTCGGCGGCATTGTTCATAAGTAATGTATCCTCTTTTGACTGTTTTCTAAATGCGAGTTTCATGTTAACTTGCTGTCAAAGGTGAGGCCTAAGTACTTCACCTATGTTGCAAAGTTTAGTTTTGTGTTTAGGAGTTCTGGAGGTTTTAATTTCATTTTCATCCTTTTCCTTTTGAAAAGGACCATTTCAGTCTTCTTAGGATTGATAGACAGCGAATGGTCCTTACACCACTGTTCTATAATTTTGAGAGCTACTTGCATTCTTTCGCAGACTATTTTCTGAAAATTCCTCCCTGTTTGCAGAATGACCAGGTCATCTACATATGCTATTGTGTAGTGACTGTTATTATTGAGGCGGCTGATGAGGGTGTCGAGGACCATGTTCCACAGTAGAAGTGATAGAACCCCTCCCTGTGGAAATTACCTCGCAACCAAGCCTCTTATATTCACATCTTCTACACTTATGTTTACTGCTCGCTTTTAGATCATGTTATGTATCCACCCACTAACCATCTGTGGAACATTCCAGTTGGTTAGTGAGTATATTATCTTGGGAAAGGTGGTTTTATTAAAAGCACCTTCTATGTCTATGAAAACACCCAAGGCGGACTCCTTATTGTCCAGGGATCTCTCTATCTGGCCAGCAACTAGATGCAGGACTGAATCAGTGGATCTGCCTGGGGTGTATGCATGTTGGTTTGGGTGTTGTGGTGTTGTAATCACTACATCCTTTATGTACCTTTCGTATAGCCTTTCCAATATCTTCATGGAAAACGATGTCAGACTAATTGGTCGGTATGTTTTTGGTTTGGGTACGAATACCACTTTTACCTCTCTCCATTTTTTGGGGTTATACCTCAGAGCTAACGAGGATCTGAATATACTTACCAGGTGCAATGTGAGTTCTTCCAGACCCCACTGAAGTAGGGCTGGATAGATACCGTCAGGTCCTGGCGATTTAAATGGAGAGAAGCTGGATATTGCCCATCTAATTTCATCGTTATAATGTGTATGGCAGTTTGCCAATCATAGTCAGATGGGTTGTATTCTTCCTCTGCCCAGTCGGTCACGTCTGTGATGACCGAGTCAGGGAAGTGTGTTGACAGCAGAAGCTTGATGCTATCTTCGAGGTTGGCAGTTTTCGTGCCATCCTCTTTGATAAGCGCACCAATGCCTCAGTGTGGATCTTTTGAGAGAGCTATTTAAAGCCTCGCTGCCTACGGGAAATCTTCGATTTCTTCGCAGTAGGATCTCCATGCATCTCTCTGTTTTTGTCTGACGATTTTGAGGATTCTCTGAGGTGAGATTTGTAAGTATGCCAGTCCTCTTTGAGTTTTGTGGTTCTTGCCTTATTAAAGGATTTCCTAGTCGTCTGATCGTGTTGGACCAGCTTCAGGGAACAGGATTTCTTGTAGGCATTGTTTATTGTGCTTTGGATAGTGTTCGAGTACCTACTTTTCCAAATCATTATTATTGTTTGGTGTTTCGGCCTCCACCTCTCTTAAAACCTCTTGGAGAAGGTGAGTATAGGGTGCCCTGTGCGTCTTCCTAGGGTTTCCTTAATAGAAATCTGATTGTAAGCACTGCGGAGATCGATGCTACCGAATACCCTGTAGTTTACAATTCGTCTACTCTAGGAAAATAAAATTCATCTAGGAATGTATGTCTGGGAGAAATCAACCATCATTCTTCTATCTGATTGGCGTTCGAAGAAACTAAAACTGACTTTCTTCTATTATTCTAAGAACTTTGCGACCTTACTAGAATTTATTATCAAGTAGAGAGTGTTGTCTAGATTTCGTGGCTTCGGGATGCATATTCTCAAAAAGGCAAGCTTTTGGTGCCTTAGCACCAATTAGCTAGAGATTCGAATCGGAGCTTTTGTATGCGAGTAATCCGTTAAATCTTCTTATCAACCAACCAACCACATATCGCCCACTGTATACGATCATATAACTGAATGTACATCTTATGATACAGCTATAACAAACGCTATAGCACTATCCATCCAGATAACGATCCCAAAGGCGGCAGTGAAATTATTATAAAAGAGTCCATAAGACACCATCAATAAAGCAGGATTCAAGCAACATCTGTTAAAGTCAAAACTAAAACATATGAAGTAGTGATCACGGCACTTTACAGCCCTTCAAAACGTTCTATCAAGGAACAGGAGTACTTTACCTTCATGGAATACCGATTTATTATGAGAGGCAGTGACTTCAATGCAAAGCACCTACTGGGCAACTAAAGGTAAGGAACGTTTAGCAGACATTAACAGATTAAAGTGTGAACCATTATCGAATGAAAACCAACATATTGGCCTATTTATAGACCAGTGAAAGCTAGTGAGGGAGGGCGCTGGGGCGCCGCCCTCCCTGCGAAGTAGCAGGAGTCATCTGCAAATAAGTATTTCCTAATACAGTAATTTCATTTAACTTCTCCTAAATTTATTAACAATAAAAGAGTCAACCACAAATAAATGCAATAATAAAGTTTGTGAGCGAACAATTTAATTAGTTACGGACGAGCCAGACGAATAATATTAATAATACGGTTTTTTTCTATCATAATAAATTCGCGTTATAACTATTATATCGGCGTAGTACCAGCAGCCCATAACGAATCGCTGGAAGGTTGCCATATGGTTACCGACGTCATCGTGTAGATCGCAGAGTAAGAAATTATGCATTTTGGATACATGCGTTGGTCCGTTGGCGGGCGCAACTCAGTCAGCTATCAGCCCATCTGGCGATCGCTTTGTGGTTTGTTTTGCTGTTGACCTAATGTGGTATTGTTTATTTTCTTAATAATTATCATGAAAGTAACGGAATTAAAAAGTCTCGTATTCAGCCGCTTAAGTTTAAATGATTTTTGGTAGTGATTTTTTGGTGCCCTTATACTCAGCCCTTCCTATTACACAAGTCACGAGCCGCCACTGGTATAGACTTCATAAATATTTCATCGAATTACCTCTAGGAAGAAAATTGGGATATGAACTCAGATCATTCACCTATATTACTTTAAGTGACAATATAATTCAGGAGAGTCCCCTAGACTCGTCAACAAACTGACGGACTTGAAAAGCTCCAAAATCACACTTGAGAACCTTACAATACTTTCGATTTCTCTTAAAACTTAGGAGCAATTAAACAACGAAGTAGAACTGTTTGTAAAAAACATTCAACAAGCAGCATGAGAAAATACTCCAGAGATCAAACGCAACACAAAGGACAATAACTACCCGAAGAAAATCAATGATCTGGTAGCAGAAGAAAATTAAGACGAAAATGGCAACAAACCAGAGCCCCATTAGATAAAACTGTTTTGAACAATGCTCAGTAACTAAAGAGAGAAATTCCACTAATTAAAAATGAGTCTATAGACTATTCCCTGTGGAAAGCGACCTATCATTCAAAATCTTCCAGTTAGAAATGCAGATGGAAGTTGTGCTCGGAATAACCAACAGAAAGGCTTCAGATTTGCAGAACACCTATAAACGACCTTTCAACCAGATGATGGAGATGATCTACAAGATTGGATTGAGCCAATACAGGAGGATGTGACCATTAGACATTGCTCCCCTAAATAAGTTTTAAAAGAAATTAAAAATAATATTGACCCAAAAAAAGCTCCAGGATTTGATCTGATCACAAGCGAAATCTAAAAGCAACTTCCAAAGAAACTGACCAATCTAATCAACACCTCATTTCGAATAAAGTATTTTATTAAGATATGGAAAGTAGCGGAAATGATGATGATCCCCAAACCAGGAAAACCACTCTATGAAGTTTCGTCGTAATCTCGAAATTAAAAGGCTAAAACCAATAATTGAAGAATATTCAGGAAAAGCCACTCCACCATAGATCAGGTTCATAGAATTACGGACATTATTGAAATATCACTTAAAAAAAAGAAAGTTTGCTCTATCTTTTAAATGTGACAATCCAACTCCTCGATAACTCCAATTTGACAAGAAGATTCAACACTCAAATATCTAGTAGTTTTTAAATGGGAGTTTCCCACCTTTTTTCTTAAATGTATCTGCAGAGTGCTGTCTTATTGTTGCACAAATTTAAAGCTCTCGATATCCTCGACACACATAACATCGCGAAGTATTCCCAGTGGCGCACTTAAAAATATATTTTTATATTAGAAAATCCTCACAACATTTTTCTTATCGGAAAGTATCTGTTCTGATTCCGGCCAAGATTACAACCAACCTTCTCAATGACCTGATTCCAAAAATGTATACCCTAGATCTTATACAATTTAAACATTTTTATGAATATGACAAAATACGTAGACCCTGTAGATACAATAAATGTAAATTGTTATTTATTAGACTATAAATGATAATATATCAAAAAACATAATTATAATTGGTAAATAATTGGACTGATATGGAACTGTTTTAAATTGAATTTTATTTGATTATTTGTAAACAAAGATATGATATAACGACTAATTATAATAACAATACATGAATTGTACCGAAGACAAAACGTTTAATTGCCATTCTATTTCAACATGAATAATCTTTTCTCTCTCACGTGTTACAATAGCGTTTTTGCAGACAACTGGAAAATTTCAACTCAATTTTATCAATCGCTGCTTTCGACAATCAACAATTAGTAGCTCTCACCTTTCCACCAAAAATTCAATTCGTGAACATCCCCATAAACCAGAAGTAACTGCATGCGCAAGGACAAATTTAACAGAGCAAGGCAATAAAATATGAGAAAATTGATTTTCTGTGGCTTTGTTATTTGTGCATCACTTGCACTTGGCGCAAAGCCAGCCTCTAGCAGCTCGCCTTGAATGCATGAGTTTTTGTGTTAATGAAATCTTCGAGAACTTTTCAATTTGCTTCGATGTAAATCATCTTGAATGCTTTTAGAAGTTTAATAATGTCAAAAGTTTGGTATTCAGTTTTATAAATGTAAAGATAGAATGTTTTACATAAAAGTTGAATCTACAAAACGCAATGATATCTGTTAGAATTTTTGGGATTGCTGCAGGATTTCTAAACAGTTTAAGATTTAAAATTTCCAACTAAGTTCTTGACAGAAGATGGTAGTTTGCTGTCAGAAACAATAATTCAAGACCTGGAGAAACTAGATATACGTATACAACGGAAATCCTGATAATATTTTATGATTTCAAAAGGAGCTTGCTGGTAAACTAAAGGAAAGCACTACTGTAAAAATAAAGTATCTTGCAGTCTTTTTTTATTGAACCCACTAGGTATTTGCTTGTTTTCTACATAGTAAATCGCCCATATTTTCTAATGTTTAAGAGCAACCCATCATAGCTGAATATGTCTACAAGACATATTTGCATGGGCGTACGCAGGAATTTGTCCAGGGGAGACAGACCAACATTATTTGAGTATTTATACACACTAATTCAGGAGTAATCCGACAAACCGTGATAAATCATTTTCCGAAAAAAATATTTAGGTACAATTTATATAGCATTTGAGTGTGAAAAATCCATTTCCATTTTCCAATGTGTTCTAAACACATTATATCAAATAGTAAAATGCATTTGAAAGTGACCGAGACAAACCAAAGTAAATCAATTAATTCCTCTCAGACAACATGTTAAATCAGTATTTTTTATTAATTTATTAACATGTAGGTATCTTAGATTTTATTAATTATCAAGTCAAATAATTATTTAGTTACCAAATGATTTTATCGATAGAACACAATGCGTGAGAATCCACCGCCTACAGCCACAGCTGACTACACACCCGACACTCAATGCGACTCACCTTGTTCTGCCCGGGAGAGTGCATCCGACGGTACGCTACCACCCAGTGTTGCCAGTCTAGTACAATTGTACTAGATCTAGTACATTCTCTGAGAATCTGGTACTCTAGTACACTCGAAACAAAATCTAGTACTTTTTTTAGCATATGTTTTCATTTGAAGTGTAAAATATATTGGTCAAAAATTGCAAGAGAAATTAAAATAGTTGTTAAAAATTACTTCAGAGATAACATAGTAGACATTTCTCGAGAGATAAAACATTGTTTGAAAATTGCACGAGAGATCAAAAATTGTTCAAAAATGGCTTGAGAGGTAAAAAGGGTGTTAAAAATTGGTCGAAGCATAAAATAGTATTAGAAATTGCTTGAGGAGTAAAATATTGTTCAAAAATTGCTCTATGGATAAAAATACTGTTAGAAATTTAATGAGAGATAAAAATATTTAATAATTTTTTGAGAGATTAAATAGTATTATAAATTGTTAAAATCGTATTCAAAAATTGTTCGAGGTAAAATAGTATTACAAAATGTTAAACCCGTGTCCAAAAATTGCTCAAGGGATAAAATACTATTAAAAAATTTGTTGAGAAATAAAATATTGTTCAAAATTGACTCAAGAGATACCTACTATTAGAAATTTCTCGAGAGACCAAACATTGTTTAAAAATTCCTCGAACGATAATATACTATTTAAAAATGCTCGAGAGATAAAATATTGTACAAACGTTGCTCGACATATAAAACATTGTTAAAAATTTATCGAGAGTTAAAATATTTTTATAAATTTGTCGAGAGTTAAAATATTGTGCAGTTTGCTGAAGAGATAAAAAAGTTGTTAAAAATTGCTCAAGAGATAGAATAAATAATGTTAGAAATTTATCGAAAGATAAAATATTGTTTAAATATAGCTCAAGAAGTAAAAAAAGGTTTAAAAACTGCTCGAGTGATAAAATAGTATCATAAGTCATTAAAATCTTATTCAAAAATTACTCGAGAATTAAAAAATACTGTTAAACATTTCTCGAGAGATAAAACATTGTTTAAAAATTGTTAGAAAGATAAAAAATGTTAATAAAAATTGCTCGAGAGATAAAATAGTGTTAGAAATTATTAAAATTTTGCTCAAAAATTGCACGAGAGATCAAATATTGTTCAAAAATAGCTTGAAAGGTAAAAAAGGCTGTTAAAAATTGCTCGAGTGATTAAATAGTGTTTAAAATTGTACAAACATTGCTCGAGGGATAAAAAAAGTTGTTAAAAATTGCTCGAGAGATAGAATACTGTTGGAAATTTATCGAGACATAAAATATTTTTTAAAAATAGCTCAAGATATAAAAAAGGTTTTTTAAAAATTGCTCGAGATATGAAATAGTGTTAGAAATTGTTAAAATTTTGATTAAAAATTGCACGAGAGATCAAATATTGTTCAAAAATAGCTTAAAAGATATAAAAAGGCTGTTGAAAATTACTCGAATGATTAAATAGTGTTAAAAATTTTACAAAAAATATTGTACAAACATTGCTTCATTCAAAAACTGCTCGAGAGATAAAATAGTGTCAGAAATTTGCCGAGAGATAAAATATTGTTTAAAATTGTTGTGTTCGTGTTCTCTATAAACCTTTTTTTTTGCTCTTTAATGACCATACTTCATAATTAGAAAAATCTGGTAATTTTATAGAATCTAGTACATTTTTATGAAATCTGGTACATTTTTTAGATAAATCTGGTACATTACAAAAATATATTCTGGCAACACTGCTACCACCGCCATCACTTCTAAAATAATTTTGCTGCTAACATGTAGGTATGTAATTTTTTTTTCATTGTCACTGCGTGCCTATTGCCAGATTCATTTTTTTTTCGGTCTGGTTGGTTCATCTTTGGTAATAGGGAATTCAGTATGGACTGGGAATTTCAATAATTCTGTTGTTTTTAGCATCGGGACTTTAAATTATTTAAAAAAATTTCCACTACACCGAATCAAAAATATTTTACGTAGTTTCTTGTATTTTCCCAATAATATTGTACTGTAATGCGAACGATTTCATTATTCAATCATGCTCTAAACCTCCAAGTCCCTCTCTGTCTTATTTGGCTTTTGAGGCTCAACTTGTCCGATTATCATACATAATTAAACCCCTTAAGACCAAACATATGTGACGACTATGGCGGAGGCGCTTTCGAGTACATTCCAGAGTCAATGTAATAATGTTACTAGTGTTGATGAGAATTGGTAAGAAGATTCTAGTACCTTCGCCAAAATTTTAAATGTGTATATAAATATTGGTGGAGGAACACGGAGCAGTCAGTTGTATATAGACAGTTGAGAATAAAGTATTGGACTGTGAAGATAAATAGTGAACAATTCAAAATCATTCGAAATATATAATTAGAATAGTATTGTTATAAAATAAAGTGTTCAAATAAATTATTAACAAAAAAACTGTTGTTTAAAATAAACAAACGTTACAGTACTGTATATTGGTAAATCCAGGAGGCTAATACGCCCATGCATGTTTGTTTTTTGTAGAAATTAATTATTGAAAGAACTAAATGAAAATATGTCATTATAAAAAAAATGTTTACTTACCGGCATATGCAGTTTTCTGACAATGATTTCTGGTCGAATGTCTTTGTTTGAAATAGTATATAAGATCCAAGGATTGTAAAAATGATATTGTACTAATATTATAAATGCGCACATAAATACTATTAGGTAGAGTTTTGTAGATATCTTCATAGTTTTACGAGCTATCTTTCGCTAAAACAAAATATTTTTTTTTTTTATAAAATACGTCTGGATCATAATCGGAAATTAAATGTGCAATTGTAACTTAAATGTCGCTTAATACAACATAAAATCACTTATAGAATGGTTATTTAAGTATTGTATATAATTTACGGCAATTAAATAGCACTAGATCTTATTTCAACCTCCTTTTCGTGTTTTCAACTGTTTGAATTGCTTTTCTGTAACTATTTGAATTTTTGAATGATTAATGGAAGGTGCAACATTATAATGCAGTTGACTATAATGGGAGAAAAAAACAAATATGATATACGAGTAAAATGTAGCGGCTTTAGGTAAATTTCTGTAAAATTTAAATGCAGTGGCGCACTTAGTTCAAATCAATTCTCTATTGATCTCTGATTTCTAAAGATATAGATGATGCTTAAAATATTACAGATTTATACAAATAAATAACACAAAAAAGTTGAAAACAATTGTTTATAGAGAATCGAATGCCGCAGTTTAGACAAAATTAATATTATTTTTTGCTACACCCACATGTATATTATCTATTCAACGCACAGACTACAAAACGAAAAAGTATGCCATTGCGTTCAACTGAACGAATATATTTCATATCAATTCTACCTAGTAAGAATACGGCAAAAAATGAAATCCACCAATCACAGTTCATATTTTGGTCACCCGGCTACTATTATGTTTTTAAATTTTAAATAAGTGACAATTCTGTCAAACTAATTGTCAGTATATTTTTTAGTTATTGAGATTAAATATTAAGCTATTTATGAAACGAGTTACGAAATGCTTTATTTTATGTAACGAGTAAATATTTGCATAACTATTTCGTATACATACAATATTTTTTCTAATTTTGACTAGATTATTTATAAAATTGTGTTTTGGTAAGAAATTACTGACATCTTTGCAATCAATATTACTACTTTCTTGTATTGTTAGTTACATGTGCATCATTTTATTGACAAACAGAACATAATATTACTTATCTATTCTCAACTACTTGTAGTGTGTTTATATGGCTTATTAAAGTTATTTAGTTTTCAAAAAATAGGTTATTTTGTCGTGTATTGTGTTTTAAATATTTTGCACTGATTTAAAATGGAAAATAAGGACCAAACCAACATTATTACTAGGTTGTAAGTTTAATCGAATTATATTTTTATAAGTCAACCTGCCTTTCATTAATAATTTATATTATTGATTTTAAAATCAAAAAAAGGTTTATTTTAATTTGTTTTCTTTTCGCAACTAGTGACAATGAATTTCTTTCAACCAATTTCATAATGTTCAAAATAATGTAACTGGTTGCTTAAAGTAGATCATTTTGACACTTGCTGCGATTACAAAAAAGTCACTTTATATGTCAAATACATTATTTATTCTTGAGTAGAATCGATAAATAATAGCATTTCTGTTATTAGTTCGTCTACATTTACAAATAAACCATAAATTTTGATAAAATTGTTAGAAATCAATTTAATTACGAGTATTAAAACTAAAATATGTGTGGCGATGGAGCAGTGACTTGGTCATTTGGCTTTCATGTAGATGTAGGATTGGAGACTAATTAATTTTTTTTTAAGTTTATTGTATTATATAAATTAGTAAAAGTCATAAATTATTTTTAAATTAGTCTTAATAACCTAATATTTTAAAAAAATTTAGATTTTCGTTAGTGGGTCGTAGAAACAATATTCTGTACAACTCGAGTGGATTGTCCGTATCGCACTCAGACTCGAACTTCTTTGTGCGATATGGCCATCATATCCACGCTTGTTGTACAAACTACTATTTACTTTTTCATAGTACTTTTGCATTGAGTATGGACATATCTTAATAAAAAAATGTTTAACCTTCTTTTATTTTATGTTTATTTTCAATATCTTTTAATTTCTTTGGAAGCATATTATAAAATTGTATTCTAATAGACCGTCAGATAGTGACCGATTTAGGTGCCCCATTTTCGCATACAAGCCTCGAAGAGGGTTGAAAAATACATCGATGTTGAGTAGAATAAAATAAAATTTACGAGTGGCTCTTGGAGTTAACTCATGGAAAATTCGATTTTCCTTTTCAGAAAAATTATCGACCTCAAAGAAAATATATTTTTCGGACTAGTGACGATGTACATTTTCATACATTCGATGGACTTGTGTGGAAAATCTGGTAAAATCTCGATTTTTGCTTAGAAGATTACCCCCTTATTTCAATCCTTTAGCCACTTGCAACATTAAAGCCTTTGGTTTTCCGAAGCCTAGTAAATCGTAAATTTCCTTTCATTCTAATTAAAATCGATGTACTTTTCAATCCTCTTCGAGGCTTGTATGCGAAAATGGGGCACCTAAACCTGTCACTATCTGACGGTCTATGTATATTTAGTGATTTTGTGCAAATTTCTAAACGTCGATAAAGTATAGTAAGATGTGTCTTTTGTTTTGTATCATAGGAATAAATATTGCCATTATCGCATTTATTTTTGTGTATTAATAATAATACTCTCCCTAATTCACTCCCTTAAGAGTGAATTTCAACCCCTAAAGCCGACTTAGCTTGTGTGGGGAAGGGACGGCTATTATTATTATTATTATTTGTCGTGGCGCTCTAGGGCGATGTAAAGATGATTGATGGTGCCATTTGATTTACAGGTGAGGAGGAAAACCTGGAAAATCTCACCCACCATCATTGAAACGGTAACGCATGGTGATTTGTTAACATCCATTTATTAAAGTAACTCTAAAATATAAAGACCAAATACTGTTAGGATTAATAAAGGTCGACAATAATGAACAAACGAGACATTTGAAATGTACCTAATAATAATTCTCTTTGGGCTAAAAGAACTTTACAGCATGGATATAACCTACCCAGGCTGTGTTTACATCATTGATTCTAGATTCAAAGTATAATAAACGAATATGGTGCAACTTTAATTTGAAGTCAAATCTACATCAAGAAATTTAACATTTTCAGTTTTTGAAATATCTGCATTATTTATACAGTATGTCGCTAATGTATGGAATAAATTCATTATAATGGAAGTAGTTGGTTTTTCGAAAAAATGCTCGGACAGGTCAATTTTGTTTAGTCAAAGCGCAATTTTTTAAATAGAATTCAATTTTCCCCCCACTTCCCATTTTTGGACAGTGACGTCATTGGCAATTTTTTTAAATAGTAACCCCAATTTTTTTTTCTTGATTTTGTTAGATCTTGCAATTTCCTACTCGGAAACATAATATTTGAAATATCTTACATAACAATTTTTTTTGAATAAAAGTCATTTAAAGATCAGACACATAAATTTTATTTTATTTTGAGAACACAATAAATGCATAAAAGATAATTATTTGTAATTAAGTGCTTAATCTAACAAAATAATAATAATAATAATAAAAAAGAATTTGTGAAATCGTCATTAAATCTTTTTATTATTATTATTATTATTATTATTATTATTATTATTATTATTATTATTATTATTATTATTATTATTATTATTATTTTTTTAGATGAATCACTTAATTACAAATAATCTTTATTCATTTATTGTGTTTCAAAATAAAATAAAATTTATGTATCTGATCTTTAAATGATTTTTATTCAAAAAAAATTGTTATGTAAGATATTACAAATATTATGTTTCCGAGTAGGAAATTGCAAGATCTATCAAAATCAAGAAAAAAAAATTGGGGTTACTATTTAAAAAAATTGTCAATGACGTCACTGCCCAAAAATGAGAAGTGGGGGAAAATTGAATTCTATTTAAAAAATTGCGCTTTAAGTAAACAAACTTGACCTGTCTGAGCATTCTTTCGAAAAACCAACTACTTCCATTATAATGAATTTATTCCATACATTAGCGACATACTGTAGAAATATTGAATGCAGAAACATTAGTCCTCTGATGAATATGAAATGATACAGAGTATAAAATCACCAAACCAAGCAGATAATTGTGAAAGAGTATTCGAGGATTAATTTTTAAACATATGTCACTAAATAATAATGCCGAGTCATCAGATAAAAATGTAACCGGGTAAGACAAAATGTAACTCATTTTTATACAGAATAAATAATAAAGGGCCCAATAGTGATCCTTGTGGGACTCCATTTTTATTCGTCATCAGTATATTTAAGATTTTAACATGTATTCAAATAAAGAGTACCTCAAGGTTCAGCTTTAGCTCCTACACTATGCAGTTGGTCATAACTTTTCGCTGGCATAAAAATCATACAATGAAATAAAATCATCCATTGCATTTGCGGTTGGAATATAATTTTCATCCTATGACTAGTTTTTGAAATACGGGGAGTTAAAGTTTCAAATTGGCTATTTGTTCTTAACAAAGTATATACCTATAGACCTCTAATCACTTTTTATTTAAAATAATTTGCAAAAAATATGCGTAGGTTTACTAAAAAATTATTGGAATTAAGCTTAAAATGTCATTAGGGTCCTTCGAATGTCTTGTTTATTAAATAAAATTAAGCATGTAGGTAAGGTTAGGTTCACAAAATTGTATTCTGACGGCGCACATGGTAATCCACATCGATTAAGGGTCCTTAATTTTTTCATACCAACTTTGTTAGCAATATATGCATCTTTTTTGCATTTTTTAACAGGCTATTAATATGCATTTTCTAACCACATTGCGAGAACTCAATTATTAGTTCATAAGATGATGTTAATTTCTATTGTAAACAATTAGGTAAATGGAATAAATAACAGTGAGTCAGTCATTTTAGACCTTTGAACTCAAAAGTGCAAAATTGCTGCTAGCGTATCTATTGATTCAGATTTAAATTTTACTTATGATCTTTTTAAATGAATGAGATAATAAAATAGTAAAATCAAATCTTTAAATAACAATTACTAAACAAAAAAACATGAATACATCCTGAAATGAAATCATAAAATGTAAAGAAAAACAACATTAGTTGAAACAGTTTTATAGAAGGGTTCATTTTTTGATCAATTTTGTGGGCAGTTCTCAGTATATCCTGTTTGATATGAATCGGAGATTATAATATATATATTATTATCAAAAGTAACAAAAAAACTTATGTGGACCATAACATCACATGAAAGTTTTGCCCCAAAAAAGATCAAAAAAAGGTGATCCCACCCATCGTATATTTTCCCATCGTAATTTTATTTAATTTCTTTTGCAGTTTTGTTTTTAATAATTTAAAAATCTTACCTCCTCTCACTAGATTTTTATTACTTACAAGAATAATTTTATTGAATTTCTTTTGCAGTTTTGTGTTTTTAATAATTCAAAAATTTTCGCTCCTTTAAATAGATTTTAATACTTACCACATCGAAATTTCGAATTAAAAAAATCACTAAATCACATCCAGCATTTACAAATTGTCGTTTAATGTTTGAACCTCACACATAAAATTATAACTGGCCGATAAGAATGAATAAAAATACTGTAATAGCTACTTATCATTGTAAATATTTCCCGTTCACAATCATTTCAAACTCCGAAACAAACTAAATGAAGTTCAAAGAATTGCAACCGTTGTTGCAAAGGAAGTATTGGTTTAAGGATATCTATGAAACGATTTGTTTGTTCGAAAATTTTTATAGATAACCCAAAGCCGCATATCAATATCAATATCTAGATAATTTTCGTAACAAAAAAATACGGAGAATAATCTATAATATCTAAAATATTTATTTTATTTTGTTTTAAAAAGTAATAAAATTGTCTAGCTTTTTCTTGAACATTGCAGAACTGCGTAAAGTCCTGCCTTGAATACAGATGTCAGATATAACATAAACTTACTGGTGGGACCTTTGATGATTCTGGTCCCATCATAAACAAAATTTTAAGTGTATAAGGATTTAATAATAAGAAATATTGAAGTAATATGAATATGTATGACAAAGTAACATAATAATAAAAATAACAAAATGAATGTATATCCTAGAACAATTATATTATGCATTATTTCTACACGAACATTTACATTTTTGGCCCCATCTTACGTCTGTTAATTATCATAACCTCTACAAATTTTTTTGTATCATGTGTGGTACCGGTATTCATTGTCAGAAGGCCCCTGGAAAGCAGCGAAATAGTACTATATTCTCGGGGTGAACTACTCCCGAAATACTAGTACGTTTTTATTCAAGATCACTCGAAATTTCCGAAATCGCCATCGAAAATCGTATAAAATTAAGGAGGAATTTCAGCGAAATTACCGAAATCATATAAAATCGATTTTAGATGATTTCCGAAATACGAGTGTTTTGACCTTAGTGGTTTACCATTTGACTAAATCTAACCACACCTTTTTATAACCGGCAAAGGTAAATATTGAATGTGATTACAGTTTTCTTAAAAAAATAACGCGACATGACAAATTATGTAATTCTTACCATTAAACATGTTATCTATATACTATACAAAAGTAATTTTTGTATCAAACATATTACGGCATTTACTCTATTTTTTTAGTTGAAAAAACATTTCACACGCACAAATTACATTTGGTTGCGTGTCTTAAAAATTTGTATACAGTAACGCCGATAAAGGAGGGTAATATTTTTTTAGACAGGCATTTATAGGATGCAACAAGATGTGCCGTTATAAAAGCTGATAGGTCCTAGGATAACATTTCTAAATTTATCAAAGTATAGAAACCATAAAACATTTTTTTAAGTTAATGATAGAACTTTTGAATCTGCGGGATAGCTTTAGGGATGCTATAAATCTGCTTTTAGAATAACAAGATTCTGAGGAGTGTTTTTAAAACAGTTTCAAATGTTAATGGATAGGTATATATGATGACCAAATTGCACGGAAAATTAGATAAAAGAGACCAAAGATATAACATACACCGGTGTTTAACCTGCGCAAATGTTGCCAATTTCTAAAGAAAGGTTAACGGAGTGGGGAAACTGGGCAGAGACCCGAACTCTGTGACAGGAACCGGACTTTGTTTATTAGCATCATAATGAACTATTAGATTTATTTAAAATATATGTTTAATGGAATTTTGTATTATGAAATAAAATTAACGTGATTTTTTAATATCAAACAGATACACGACATTTTATGTAAAGAGAAGACCTTTTATAGAATATTTCGTTAGCGTTTATTTACTACGGACTTTTCAGCAAGAGACTACAGTAAAATGTTGAAATAGAATATTGTTAATAGAGCAAGAAATGGTACTCATTGTCTACGAGTATTATAAAAAAGCATGTGCGCAGGCGAATGCTGCAAATCAAACCTTTTGAGTTGAACATTATATTTTTTCTATGGCTATTACATAATATTAAAAATTAGTCAAAATGAGAAAATGCTGTTTTGTATTGTAACCTCAGCTTCTTTCTTTAGGAATATTAATTAATATAGAGGGGATGAGTCACATAAAACTCTAGAAATGCATATGTCTGAAACCAGATATCATTTTAAAATTTAAACCTATTAAAAGTCATTTGGTCGCTAGGGGTGGGTGATTATCGAAATAAATGATCGATCATTGAAAATAATCGATTATTTTCGATCAATCCATTGTTTTCAATCTATTTGTTTTTCGTATTTCCTTTAAAATAGACTACTTGATTATCTTTGAAAAATCAAAACTAATCGATTAATTAAAAAGCCAATTAACCGATAAATCAGTGTTTACAAAAAATAATAAAAAAATTATCGTTTATTTTAAATAATCGATTGTTTTTAAATAATCTATTTTTTTTTTTTGTATTTCCATTGAAACAGATTATTCGATAATCTTTGAAAAATCTAAAATAATCGATTAATTAAAAAGTCGAATAATCGATAAATCGATTTAAAAAAAAATTATTTCCTTTAAAATCAATTATTCGATAATTTTTTTAAACATCGAAAATAATCGCTTAATCAAAAATAATCGATTAAGGGAAAATAACCAATTAATTAAGAAGCCGATTCTACGATAAATCGATTTTCCAAAAAAATAACTGACATCGATTATTTTCAAATAATCCTTTTGTTTGCATATTTCATTTAAAATTGATTATTTGATTATCTTTGAAAAATCGAAAATAATCGATTAATAAAAAGCTGATTGACCGATAAATCTATAATTGTAAAAAATAACCGAAATATCTATTATATAAAATAACCGATTATATTCGATCAATCGATTATTTTCATATAATCTATTTTTTCGCATTTCTTTTAAAACAAATTATTCGAATACCCTTGAAAAATCGAAAATAATTGATTAATCGAAAATAATCGATTAATCGAAAATAATCGATTAATCGAAAATATTCGGTAAATCGAAAATAATCGATTAATTTAAAAAGTCGATTAAACAATAAATCGATTTTTCTAAAAAAATCGATTATAATAAATCGAATATTTTGAATAAATCTACTCTCTTTTTGTAATTCCTTTATAATTGATTATTCCATTACCTAAAAAAACGAAAACAATTTATTGAAAATGTTCGATTAATCAAAAATAAATCGATTTTCATGAAAACGATAAATCGATTATTTTTGTAACCCCTATCGGTCGCATGCTTTTATCCGAGCATTTAGCTCCAAAATTTAGAGATTCGAATTTATTGATCCTGTTATCTTTGAAACCGCATTCGATTGTATAATAAATATTGCTAGAATTTAGATTTTTTTAGTAAACGAAGATTTTTTTCGAGTTGACTAATTTCCGTAACTTTAGTATTTTTTTGCTTATACTAGATCATATTGCGCGTTTTACTTTGTTTTAATACTTAAGATTCAAATGTCACTTCCGATTTAACCGCAAATAAAATTAACCTTGAAATTTTAAGTAGGTGAACCTGTATTTCATCTAATATTCTTGTAAAAATACCTAATAAGGGCTAAAAACCACCTTTAGTAAATATTCTTATAAAACTACTTTTTAGAAACAAAATTTTGTTAGTAACAATGCCTATTTAATTCTTATTTAGATTAAATGTTTAAAATTTTACTTTTTTTAAATTAATGCATTATGAAATCTATTTTCTGAAATATTGTATTTGATGCTTAATATTTATTGAAACCCCTTAATGCGGATCTGAAGTATTCAGCTCAAAGAATCATGGCGACTTTATGTCAAAACGTCAACAAATATTTACCGCTGAAAACGAATATATTTCTTATTTTTCATAACATTGACACTTATATTATTTGTATATACAATTTTCAACTTGAAATTGAATAACTAAAACACTTTAAATTGCTAATAACACCAACAAATAATTCAAAAAACGGCGGTCCATAAATGATTTACTCACGCGGAGACAAGCATAGAATAGACATTTCGGAGCAATTCGGGTGGCGTCGTGAACACAATGATTTTTAATTGGTGGGTTACTTAGGGTTGGAATAGACAACGTGCGCGATGTGCAATGTTACATCTCCGGTCTCTTTTATCTAAGGTTTAATCTCAACAACTAAAAAATATACTGACAATTAATTTGACAGAATTGTTACTTATTTAAAATTTTAAAAGTAATAGCAGTCGGTTGATCAAAATATGAACGGTGATTGGTGGATTTAATTTTTCTGCAGTGTTCTCACTACCTAGAATGAATATGAAATATATTCGTTCAGTTTTTTGTTTTGTAATCTGTGCGTAGATAAGGTAATATCCATGTGGGTGTAGAAAAAAATTAAATCCACCAATCACAGTTCATATTTTGATCAGCCGGCTACTATTTTTTAAATTTTATATAAGTGACAATTCTGTCAAACCAATTATCAGTTTATTTTTTAATTATTGAGATTAAAAAATGATCGTAAATTTGTCGGAACTATCTAAAACCATTTTTTTTTTTAATTTTAAATCGCATCAACCCTGAGGGTTATTAGCGAACTATAATTTTACAAATGAGATAAATTTATTTATGTATCTTTGTGGAATTTTGGAAATTGATGGAGTTCAAGAAAGTTTTTATATTGTGTAGATTGCATTTAGGTCCGAGAATATCCATTATTGTGTCGGCCGGTAGATTTGCTGCATATCGATGTGGTGCAAGATGAGGACAATCGACAAGTATATGACTCACATTTAATTTTGTGTCACACCATTGTCACACTGGTTAAATTTTGGCTCTATTTTGGGATTACAGCATAAATATGAATGAGTGAGCTTCGTGTGACCTAAACGTAACCTAATTATTAGTATTAAAAGAAAATTAGCTGCCTCCATAGGGTAGATATGTAGAGTATTGATTTGTTGTTGCGAGGTTCAAATTTTAAATGAAGCTTTTGATATTTTAGGTATATTAAAAAAACTTAAATCCCTTTAAATACAAATTCAGTACCTAATTAATAATAATTATAATTTTTCTCGAGCAGTTTTTAACAAAATTAAACAAAATGACGTCGCAGTTTCGTAAAATAAAATTATTTCTAAAAATAAATCGATTCAAATTAATTTGGTTTTGCATTTTTGCATAAATTTTATTTTAGAGGTTTTATGATTTTTATTAGTTTTTTTTTGGAACACCCAGTATGTCTACTATCGTATAAAATGGTTATAGGTATCTTACCTATCCTATTACTTAAATAATGAAGAGAAAAAATTATATCCTTTTATAACTTTTCTTTTATACTTTTCACTTACAACAAAATGAAACTGAACGCTATTAGTGTTTTAGAAAGGTTTATTATACCTGTCTACAACACTGACATTTTTTTACCTACATCTGTACTGACATCTATATTCTGTCATTGCGAGCCGCCAATATTTTGATCACGAGCCGCCACTGATCTTAAGACTAAATAGTTCTTATAAATAGTTCCTTATAAACTAACCCTTATAGAACAATATGATATAGTATAATAATTTACTTTAAGATTAACTAGTTTTCTTAAATAGATTTAAAGGAACTTATAAAATCAATTAATAAGATCATTATTAGCAAAAATAATTATTAAGTTTCATAAATTTATAAAATCCTAATTAAACATAAATAAAACTTGTTTCTCTTTAAAAAAATTAATAGGCCTACCCTTCCATTTAAAAACAATTTGGGGGTTGCTGCAACCCCATAGATAAATAAATAAATAAACATCTTAGTAATATGCACCATTAAAAATAAAAATTGACATAATTCAGAAATTTTGCGACAAATCTTTATTTGTTCCAGTTATTATAACTATATTAACAGGAACAGGTTAAACATTTTAAGTTTTTTCCCTGCTTTATAATAGTTTCAGCTAAGTCTCTGTTTCTACAACGTTTTTGCTTCGTTAATCTGTTCGCAAAGTTTGTGGGATTAATGGTGATTTGACACAAAGAATCCCATGAACATGGTTTCCAAAATAAAAGAGGCCCTAAATATACATCGGTCTTTAGCATTTACGTGCCACTTATTCATCATAATCATTTCAATCATTTCACATACAGAACAATTACGAATATTTTGAATAACCCTCGTAATCGTACAAAATATGGCTAATTATATAAGTTAATTGTAATTAAAAACATTTTGAATATTTTAATGTTCAAAATTAATTAGTCAAGCGAATAATACATAACAAAATAATTAATTTAAAAACAAATCACATATAACAAGAAACTCGTTTTAAAATAATTGACATTTTCATTTAGAATAGTTGTTAAGGTGGTATTGATCCGCTTTCAGGTAGGGACATAAAAGCAAATAGATATGTCATGTTTAATAGACTCGAAATAAATAGTATAGTGAATTTAAGAACTAAGGCTATATTCGTCATTGACCTAAAAATAGAATGTAATCTTTCATTTAAGAAGCCCTGCATAATATCATAAACGTGTTATGATTCTAATTTTATACTGTTCGTAATTGGCGTATTCATGGAACACTCAAAACACAATTTAAAATTTTCTAGAATCGCGCAAACATTCCCTAAATACCTTGAAATCGGATCATTTTAAATCATCGTCAATGAGTTTCCTTCTTTTATTCACCAAGTCAGTTTCCAATTACAGAAACTCTAATATGATCCATGTGCATGAACTCTGGGTTGTAATGGGTACCAGGTTCTGTATGGCCCAGTACCCGTATGTGGTGTCATTTAGAGAGTTACCAGGATATGCACCAAGCAATGGATGATACACAAATCTCAGAACTTTGTGCCATTTCTGTGAAAGAGGAGCAAACTTTACTACAAGTAATGTGTTGTATTATGTATTAATACACTGCGACCTAAGAGCTCTATTGTGTCTCCTTCTGTCGCTAATGCAGCAAGAGAATAGTCTCGATTCCTATAACGACTCTTTCAATCCTACATTGACTCCAAGTTGGTATGCTTCTAAGTATAGTGCCCACCTTCTCCTCACAGAATCTGTAGTCACTATATTCTACTAGTCTCAGATTACTCAAGTGTCCTTTGAGTCGGCAATATCTTGTTAGGAACCCTGCTACTGCTGTTACAATGCGTATCTTGTTCTTGCTCAATTTTTTTTTGGTTATAGTCACCCAGAAGTGTCTCCAATTATCGGTCCTTCTACTGCTCAATTCTGTTTTAATACCTTTGTAACGGTTGGAACTGTTTTTGTTATTTAGACCCAAACATTGTAACGGTTGGAACCGTTTTCGTTATTCCGACACAACCATCTCTACTGAAATGCCATTTGTCGTCTTCTTCTTTTTATTCGCGTTGCGAGAATTATTTTCGATTTATATCTGTCAACGAGGAAGTTGATTTGAATTTTTAATTATCTTTTATCTTGGATATCCGATGTACTAATTGTCTTTTAATATTCTTAATGACCGTCTGATTTTATAAGCCTGGCTATATCTAACGGTATAGAGCTATAGAAGTTTTAGAAGATTTAGAAGGTATAGAAGGTATAGAAGTTATAGAAGGTATAGAAGTTATAGAAGGTATAGAAGTTATAGAAGGTATAGAAGTTATAGAAATATAGAAGTTTTAGAAGATTTAGAAGTTTAGTTCAAACTGCATCTAAGGAAGTTTATTTCAAGTATATCAAGAGGTTCGTTCGAGCCATCTAAAGAAGTTTATGAAATTTAAGTTTGGTACTGTCCGAAGAGTATCGTACGAGTCCCTTTGAAGAAGGCCTCTACTAGTCACTCCTTATTTACTACCTCTTGTCCAACAGATAAGTCTCTTTTGAATAAATCGTCTAAATTTGAATAAGTAAATCTCTGTGAATTGGAATTTGTTGCTACCTTATCTAAAAACTTTATTTAATTTTAATATCTTAATGGTTAGTGATTTTCTATATTTTTAAATATAGTGGCTCTCAACATTCTTTTTCAAAGTAATACGAGTTATTTAATAACCTGACCCACTCACCCAAAATCATTACAGCTTAAAACACTAAAAAAATAGATAAAAAACAAGTATCATGTTACAAAATGGCGCCCAACTAGTGGGTTAAATAGCTTGTCACTTTGAAATAGATTCCTTATAACTTATCGTTCTAATTCACATAGGTGTTTCACAGAGATTGACGATATTAACTGCATGTCTTTTATATTCTTACTAATGCTTTCTTGCCTATTATTTTAACCTTTTCTATAAATCTGTGTATTGTATCGTCAAGTTTTATATAGCATCTGCATTTTGTACTAGGTTCAGTGTTTATTTATACATATTTTTACATATTTACACATATTTATTATTTTGCTAGTGATATATCTATATATTCATTTTACACTGATAAAAGTGTATAGTTTTTGAATTTTTACCTAAAGTTGATTTTTGTGCCTATCGAGTAAAAATTTTTTTGTTAGTGAAAAACTTTGTGCCTTTAATTAATTAAATATATTGCTTTTTACATTTATCTGAAGATGATGATAATGAAGTCATACCTAACGTTAATAACGATACCTCTGACAGTGAATAATATATTCTGCAATTGTCTTGATTTCCATACCGTTCCTTTTAATAAGTTAAAATATTACTAAATTTTCATATTTATTGTCAGGCCGGAATATTATAACTAGCATTTTATTCTGCTATTACCTACACGATGAAGTAATACAGCCTGTAGTCAATTGTTTCCTTTTACACCAATGGAATATTTATTGTCAGGCCGGAATATTATAACTAGCATTATATTCTGCTATTACCTACACGATCAAGTAATACAGCCTGTAGTCAATTGTTTCCTTTTACACCGATGGAATATTTATTGTCAGGCCGGAATATTATAACTAGCATTTTATTCTGCTATTACCTAAGTTTATAATAATATAAAATAGTATAAAATAACAAGTATCATGTTACACCTTCTAATATTATGATGGTAGTACAAAACGACTTGAGTTCCACAAAGGATGTTTGAGCGCCTTTCCTTTACCCCGTTATGTCCCGGGACCCATTGAAAGTAACTATATTCTTCGCCTAGCTTATTCCATTTTTCTAGGCATCTCCAGATCATTTTTGAGCTGATTAGTTAAGAGCTTGCTTGGCTATCGGGTACGACGATAATCGCGATAGTTTATCTCGATTTTGACCTTAATACACTTCTCAATGGCATGTATTTCAGCCTGGAAAATGCTTAGAAATTTACCCAAAATTTCAGAGTGCCTAGGCCCATACACTCCTACTCCAGTTTCTTTTATGGTTTTGCAACCACCCGTATACCACTGAATTGCTTGCCTAAGTACTGTGTCGCACTGCGCAGCTTTCTGAGTGCCTTTTAAGAGAAGATAGAAAACTCCGCCATTTTGATCCCTTATTACGTGTTGCCTACATCTTGGCGCAATATTTTTAATAGGTGCGTTTTAATCATCCGCTTCTGCTTCGGAATTGTCGGTTTTCTTGTTTTAATCTGACAGATTAAAACGACTAAACCGACAATTCCGGAAGCAGAAGCGGATGATTAAAAACGCACCTGATATTTTGCTTGCTGCTGTCAGTGTCAGTGAATATTATTTTTGGAGTCACAGTTTATTGCTAAAGAATCAGTTAGCTCACTCGGACCAGTTGAAAGTTCCAAAATAACATCCACTCCAGGGATACAAATTCAGGATACGCAGAAGACTGCTGTTTTATTATAGGGGGTTGTCATATATTGTATTATCCGATTTGCGCAGTGTATAAACTGGAACATTGAGATCAAAAGTGCCGACGCAGAGTGAGCGATCTGATTCTTTAGCTATAAACTGTGGCATAGGAATCAAAATGGCCGCGCCCTATGTTGGGCGTGTCGGACCTCTCTCTTGCACCGTATAGTAATCAAAGTATGTGCTACTACCCAATTGATGACATTAATTTAGTCATGTGGGATACAGGTATTGTTGAAAACTCTGAAGTCCAACAGCAAAATTCTTTTGACACTGACTTTTTAGTAATTAAATTCACCATTATATCAGTAAAGAAATTTACCATTGAAATTTAGATACATTTTATCCTAAAATTAGAAATTTGAAGAATAAGGCGAAAAGCAGACCGGAAATACTCTTCAACATATTTGGGGAGAAATATTACCAATTATTAACTTTTCAAATCTTACTAAATTCAATAAGAATAAAGTAAATAATTAACTATTAATGTACATCTTGTTAGACAACTTCATAGAAGGCTATTTACTTAACTTGAATATGAAATTATAGACATTTATGTACCTACATTGGAATTTTCCTTTGGGCTCATAAATCTTGCTTTTATATAGACGACGACGCAATAATAAATTATACCGTTTGAAAAAATATATTATGGCAATTTGTGGTCTTTTAAATACTCACGTGGTTCAAATTTATAGATGACATAATACATGTACAGGGCGTGTCTTAATGATGTACGAATATTTAAGGGTGTGAATCTACATGAAAAATTAATGATACTTTGCTTTATAGCTATCGTCCAAAAATGTTACAAAAATACGAGGTGCTAAAGTTTTTTTAGTCTAAGTATGTAATCAACATTGGGTATTTAAAATTCAGCACGACTCTAATTCTTAATTGAAGCAAAAATATTCTTTATTTGAACCCTGGTATTCTTAAATTAACATTGCCATGTTCAATTTTTGAATTAAAACCTATAATAAGCACGAACGTGGTTAATTTCAAAATTAATAATTTTTTAGTATGCGTTCTAAATTAAACCGGAAGTTAAATTAAAAATCCTAAAATATTACATTAAGTATAGTATTCGTAAACATTAAGCACGTAATGTATGCCCAATAATTAAGCATAAAACGTTCTTGAATTTAGAATAAAACTTCTTGTTTCAAGTTCCTTTTGGTCAGAATTTTATAAAGAATTACCATACTTTAATTAAGCAAAAGATTTACTTCGATTAAAATTAGAAAGAAACTTGTTATTATAAGTATGAATGACTGTCTTTCGTTTAAGAATTTTTTAAAAACGCCCGTGCTCAAAATAAGTATGCGGGTTTCTTAAATTAAAAAGTACCGTGCTTGAATTGAAAATAAAACTTCTTGATTTTATATACGCTTAACCGTCTTTCGCTTAAAAGAACACCCATGCTTGAAATAATTATGAGCGTTCTTAAAATGAAAAGTACCGTGCTTAAATAAAAAATGAAACTTCTTGATTTTAAGTATCTATAACTCTCTTTATTATCCAGAAGTTCATTGTGTGGTTTGTATGACATCAAATCGAACACAAAAGCGTCTTCTACTTCACTTGGCTTCGAATAAGTTAATCCTAAAGTATTTTTAAGCCAGGTGCCTATTTCAGATTTTGATTCCTAATCAGAACTTAGTACAATTGACTTAATATTTATATACCATGCTTGATGCAAATGAAATCGGCAACCACTAATTTCAACATATATACACTAATGCTACATGGATCGCCTTTTCAAAATCAACAAAAACTTGTCTTGGATTAAATATAAGCCCGTACTTTCTATAAATTTGACATTTTAGTAAATAAATACACTTTTTGTAACATTCAGTAGTCTTACTCGGTAACAGGCAAAAAACTAAAGGAACATAGTGGCCTTTTTGGAGTCCATGAATTGTAAAAAGTTGATAGAAAAATGTTGTACAAAACGAAAATGTTCTGTCCATATAGATTGTATTCATTTTAGTTAAAATTCTTATGTTCGTTTCACATGTAAACACAATAATTTTATTTTCGATGTTGTTAATAAACAACCTTTATTTGTTAATAATGTTTCATTATATACTCTGAGAGCTCCATGCCCTTCTTCTATATTTTTAGATAGCCGACCTGGTAGTATCTTGTGGCGGCAGTTATACATAATATTTCTTCTAATGTAACTGATGTCAATAGTTATGAGAGATGGCGACAAATATGTTGATAATGCCTTCTAAAATAATTTTTTAAGGCTTTTCAGTTACATCTTCTACAGCCTTTCTTTTACACGCATTTGAAACATATTGCCTGTGTACCTTTTGTTCATTTATTTCATGATTATGAACATCATATTTTCTTGAAATTAGGTTCTCTGTACCAACAGTGTAAAGTTTGGTTTTACCACTTTTTAAAACTTTGTCTTTTGAAAATGTAAAATTTTCATATAAAATTAAATCGCTCCCACATTCAGTTTTAATGACATATTTCACCTGCGCGCTATCAACAGTAGAAATAAACTAAATTATAATTCTAATTGACCTGAGCAAGTAAAGAACATTTAAGTTTTTGATTTAGTTTAGATTACATTAAGTATTAATTATCTCATTCAAGCAGGTAGTTAAAGAAAGTCTGACGCCCAATTTACATGTAAAGATTACACAGCCCCACAAAAAAAGTGTTCAGACTTGGCGGTCGGACATATGTATTCCCATGTATTTTTCGAAGCTGAATCCGATCCCGAGCTAAGAAATGGCCCTCCACGTCTGGAATTGGCCCCAGGGGCCAAAAATGGCCTCAAATGGCCTGAAAGGTGGATTCCGAGATGAGGCGTGGTTGAAGGTGCATTCTAAAGCCAAAGTCGGGTTTGTGGTCGAAAAGTTCACGGACAACTGGAATTCCCCATGCGGGCCGGGAAAATAGCTCAGTAGGAGCCGGAAAATCGTGTTTCAGACGTCGCAATGGCATCAGTGGTGTTTTTATGTACTTTTGAATTCTCGTATGAATACCGTGCTCGAAAAGTTTATGGCCAACTGAAATTTCATGTCCGAGAAAATGGCCCCTCAGGGGCCGGAAAATCGTGTTTCGGACGTCTAAATGGCATTGGTGGTATTTTTATGTACTTTTGAATTCTGGAATGAATACCGTGCTCGAAAAGTTTATGGCCAACTGTAGTTCCCCCTTTGGGACCGGGAAAACGACCCCTTAAGGGCCGGAGAGTCGTGTTTGGGACGTAGTAATCGAGTGGTATTCTCATGAAAATTGAGTAAAGCCAATGTTCTTCTACTCTGCGAATAGATTTGACATCGAGGTTTCATCACGCTCGGTTACGGCCTTAATTCAAGAATTACTCCTGTGATAGTTTTCCCCGGTATCTAAAAGATTCAGAATGCCCCATCCACCTTTTCTAATGCGTCTATCCTTTACCCATGTATTCCTCTACACTCGATTGTCAAGTATAAAGAGTAGTTTAAACGATACATTATAGAGTCCTCGACTTTACTTCCTCATACGGAAGTATATACATACAGTGAGGTATACGGGGATCTCTAATAAGCCACAGTAGTCTCGATTGTGTGAGGAAAACCCTCTCAGATGACGTCAGGCCGAAGTTCCGGTATACCAGGTCTCCGGACGTACGTTTTCGTGTTGGAATTTTGATTCGCGTGCCTAGAAACCCAAATGACGATTTTCGGTTTGTCTTTAGCGATTGTGCCTGGAGAACCCTCGGAAATGACGTTTCGGTGCACTAGGTGTTCGGGGATCGTTTCCTACATGAAATCTAAATCAAGGGCCCCCAAAAAATACCCCTTCTTGGCAAGAAACTTCTCGGAGATGACGCTCCCGTGCCGGTTTTAGCGCACTAGGTGTCCAGGGGGTGTTCGCCGATGTTATATATGAATTCAGCAACCCAAAAAACCCTCAAGCGCCGAGTTTCTCTCCTTACCGCGTGAATTTTGGAATAGTCCCCGTAGATAACGTTCATCGGCGTTTGAACATCATAATCGTGATTAGCGACCTCGAAAACCCCCAGGAACTCGAGTTGGGCCAGTCCTGACTCTTCCACCTTTCATGCCATATAGAGAGACCATTTTTGGCCCCTGGGGCCAAATCCAGACGTGGAGGGCCATTTCTGAGCTCGGGATCGGATTCAGCGTCGAAAAATACTTGGCAATACATATGTCCGACCGGCAAGTCTGAACACTTTTTTTTTGTGGGGCTGTGTTATAGACCCTTTTAAAAATACAGGTAAAGGGATTATTTAGTTTACTTCCGTCCCATTTTTGGACCATAGTTTATAAAGCAAACTACCATTAATTTTTCATATAAAACCACACCCTTAAATATTCGCATATCATTAGGGAACACCCTGTATATTATCAAAATTAACAAAAAACGTGAACCATACAGGTTTGTCTAAAAATAGATTCAAAAAATGGTGCTCCTAAAATTTTAGATTAGATTAGTTCATACCATTTTAATTCAGAATAATTTTATTTAATTCGTATGATTTCTATGTGTTCTTAACAAATCAACAATATTCGCTACTTTTAATAGATAACGATAACGATATAATGATATAATTTTATGAAACATTAAATAAGTTTATTAGGTATTCGTTTTTTTATAATGCTGACTTTATACTTGGCTAATTTGATTATTAAGTCAGTTGTATATTTTATAGACTTTTATTAAAATGGAGTATTGATTATTTTTCTACTACACGTATTTGAATAAAAAATTATCTTATTTCGAATAATTTTCAATCTTATTTGACTCTCTTGTCTACCTATCCAATGGTTCGTAGTGTTATTGACTGGGGTCAAAAACTCAAAACAGTCCAATCCATGGGCGCCGCCAGGGCAACTGTCCCCTTTGCTCCCCCTTTTGTCAACTTATTATTGGAAATTAGCTTAAATGATCATTAGGGTTTGAATTTCTTACGGATTAAATAAATTTACTGGTTAAAATTTAAGTTTAGATTCACACAATGGTATCTTTGTACCTCCTGTAAAAAAATGGCGGCGCCCATGGGCCTGTGCTGTTGCCACTAAATAATAAATGCATAATATTTAATAATAAACATGATATACAATGCACTAATGTTGATATTAACAAAACATTTTCCATTGTTCTATTAATAAATAAAATTCTGAAACAAGGATCGTTTATAATAATTTTTTTCTATGAGCAATGCACGTAATACGATTGATAATAAATTAATATTTCATTCTTTGTGATATAAATCTAACAAATTTATAAAAAAAACTCTAATTATCTAAGCCAAAAGGCAAAAATTTAATTCTATAATAATCAGTGAAGGTTACAAGTTACAACAGTACAACGTAAATTTAGTATACATATACGAAGGTGGATTTGTGTAAAATATTTTCTACAGTATAGAAAGTCTTTTTTCTACACTCACATGGATATTAGCTAATCTACGCAACGAAAAAGTATGCTATTGCGTTCAACTGAACGAATATATTTCATATCCATTCTAGGTAGTGAGAACAAAAAAATGAAATCTGCTAATCACAGTTCATATTTTAGACACCCAACTACTATTATTTCTAAAATTTTAAATAAGTGACAATTCTGTCAGTATATTTTTTAGTTATTGAGAGTAAATATACACTAAAATAAGTTATTTTTGTGTAGAATCGATAAATAATAGCAATTTTATTTTTATTTGGTCCACATTTTGAAAAAAATTAAATCTCAATCAAACTATATAAAACTATTTTAATATAACATAAAATATTTTTTTAATTTTGTAGATTTTCGTTAGTGGGTCGTAGAAAAAATATACTGTAAAACTCGAGTGGATGGTCCATATCGCACTCAGACGATTGAGCACTTCGCCTACGGCGTCGTGCTCCAACTTCGTCTTCGTGCGATATAGCCATCATATCCACTCTTGTTGCACAAACTACTATTTCATTTGTGTTAATAACATTTTGTCGGTAAAAATTGCAGCGTCCTAAATAAAGGCAAAACTCCATCCTATGGTTAGTTTTTGATATACAAGGTGTTAAAATTGCGAATTCGCTATTTTTAAAAAATACTTTTTAACGAAGTGCCTACTTTGACTATATGCCATTTTTATTTAACATAATTTAAAATTATTAAAAACCGAAAAGAGTAAATTATACGTACACACGCCTCTGTATAAATCAGGTATTTTCATTTTTGCATAATTCCAGTACTTTGGTTCTTAGAAATTTTTCATGAGAGGTATTTCTGAGAACTATGGGGGCGGGATTCCATCAACAAAGTGAAATATTTTAGATATGATTCTTTTTATTAAAGAAAAGTAAATAAAAATATATATTTTTTTATAAAAGTAGTTGATTAACGATCAGCGCCAATAAGATGGCGGAAACGATAACGCGAAGGCTTAAAGCTATATTATGTCATTACTCCATTAGTTTTGTGAAATTAGATCAACTTGTACATGGAATAGTGATATGACTCGGCGAGATAAACCGCTTGACAAATCTTATTAAAAAAATGGTATTGCATATTAAAAATCTTATTAAAATGGTAGTAATCTTTACATATCGTTGTCATGTGAAATTTCAATATGAGAAACACGTTAATTTAAAAAATATATGTACACGTTATTTTTTAATTCGCTCAGATGCAAAACATTGATTTTTTAAATATTTACTTTAACGCAGTTAGACCACTTTTCTTTTGAATTACTGAGATATAAAAAAAGTACAGACAACATTTTAGCTTAATTTTCTGAAATATGCAGAAAACTGATATACTGAAGACTGAGGGCCTAAATTCTTACAAATCATGAAGCCTTTTATAAAAAAAGATTTAATTAAAATAAAATAAAAGAATAAAATAAAGAATATACTATAATTATTTTTATTTTTAGCCACTATCATTTAAATTATTTTAAGGTCTGTTAATAAAAGTTTGCTCAGATTTGCTTTCTGATTTTTCACCCTGCAAGAAGGGAGCAACTCCATTTTTGGTAAAATTTTAGTTATTTTATTTAATCTATGTAAAAAGTTTTGCTAAATGGATTGGTGTGAGAAACAGGAAACTGCGATAATAAATGGAAAAAATATCAAACTTTTTTACGTTATTATAAATGCAAAAATGCAAATTACATGTAAATATGTAACCTTTAGATTAGAATGTTTTATTTTTGTTAAAACGGCAATTTTTATAAAACGTTTTTTCTTATTTCCCAAAAGTTAACAAGAATAGAGCCACCCCTTTCTTGCAGTAAGCTCTTCAATTACAAAAAATGTGCTGTTTTAGATTCTTTCAATATATTTTAAAATATTTCTATTCATTTTTGTTTTTTTTTTCAGCGAATTGCCGAAAAAAATTTAAATCTCCGCGAATATTTCGAGTTCATCGGTGGCACGATGTCAATGGTTTGAGCTCATGTTCATTTCATCTCTGACAATAAAGACGTTTGATCTTAGAATATATGTCCTGGGATGTATCTTCCAGGATCAAATGGACAAGGCTGCAGATATACTAGCCGGAGATACATCTCTAAGGATTTTTAAACAGAATTGAAAAGGTATTTAAAATTCGGTTTAAAAGTGTCTTAGAAGCTGAGTATCAAAGGGTTGATATAGAAATGAATATGATACGATGAACATTAATGTCGTCTGGAATAGAAGATTCTTCCGGACGCGTTTTAATCGGGAACATCTTTTGGAAATAAAAAATATTATGGAGAAGTGGTATGCAATACTGGAACAATAAATGGGAGAGAGATTGAAGGAGGAATGAGTGCTTTTATATGGTGAGTCTTTTGATTTAAATTTAGCCTTTTCTATAAACACATTACATGTCTAAATATTTTATGGTTCATTTTTATTTATATTGACATTTATTGTACGTTGTTTAAGGAGGAATGATGGGTTTCAAATGGTGTCTTTTGTTTTAAATTTAGCAAATAGTAATTAATATTAATCGTTAGGTTTACAGGAAGGGACTTTCACAGCTGACGGAACGGTCACCTTTTCTATTTTTTTTGCATAGCGGCATTATGTAGGTCAATATTCAGGGCACCTATTTAGAAAATCGGTGGTATTTCAATTTAACATTTTTTTTCACAAATCATTATTTAGTCTTCATTGTCCAGATGACTATTTTTTTTTATTTATTTTAAATTGTTGACAATTCTGTCTTTTATTTATTAATTAAAAATTTATAATACAAACAGGAAAACTCCCCAATGAAGTATGATGTAACCGCTAGTACAATAAATTAAAACTGCTGAAAACTGTTGTACAGCAGTACTCATTGTGCCCCAAACGGTACAGAAATAGTACGCAAATAGTAGAGAAATAGTCCACAAATTGAATTAAAATTGACCCAAAAAGATCTTCTGTATATTCCTCAACAAAATTATATGTTCTTCCAGCTCCGTTGCAATCACTAGATACAAAATAGTACCTACACTAATAGTTCACCGAAGTATACAAATCGTACACAAATAGTATAAATAGTACAGTTTGCCTATATACACCCATCGAGAAAAATAAATAATGATCTTCATATAATTTTTTTTTAACAAAACCAGTTAGTAAATGAGCATAATATACCTAAATCTAATTAAATATATGTCTTAGTTCCCTTTTGAAGGAAACCAACGAAATACAAAAAACTATTACTACTATCGCTACAATACTAATTAAACAGCTCACTTAACTTAGTATTAGGAGAGTTTTAACCTATGTTATGTTGTTGGGAATAGGGTGTTAATACACTGCGACCTAAAAAATCTATTATGCCCCCTTCTGTCGCTAATGCACCAAGGAAATGTCTCAATGCCTATAAGGACCCTTCCAATTCTATTTTCTCAAGAAAGTGTAGGATTTGAAGTGGCTTCAAGTTAGGTAAATCGCCCTCTTCTATTTGATATCCTCTTAGATATGATGTCCTTAGATTCTGGAGTGCTACACATTCAGTTAGGATGTGAATGGAGGTTTCGTCCTCCTCCTCATAGAATCTGCACTCACTATCCTCTACTACTCTCAGTTTACTTAGGTGTCCTTTCAGTCGGCAATGCCCGGTAAGGATCCTTGTTACAATACGTAGCCTGTTCTTGCTCAGGCAGATGCAGGCTTCCGATCTTTTCTGGTTATATTCACCCAGAAGTATCTTAGCCTGTCTCAGCCCCAAGAGATTGTTCCAATTATCGGTTCTTATACTGCCCAATTCTTTTTTAATCTCTCCTAATATTATGTTAATGCTAATACCGCAGAACGGCTCAGGTCCTACAAAGGGTGTTTGAGCCGTTTTCCTTGCAAGCCTATCTGCAATCTCGTTACCCTGTACCCCGTCATGTCCCGGGACCCAAGTGAGAGTTTTTACCCAAAATAGCATTAAAATTTTTAATAGATAATGGCGTGTGAAGCGTATTGCATTGATGAATATGAAACGATATGAGAGATAATACTCGTAGTAATAACTAACTAAATGTCAGTACTTTTTATGAGCCATTCATTTGTACAATCTATAAATAATGGCAATCATGTTCACAGGAGCTTAATTAATTCTAAGGTAGGATTTGCCATTCTACCGGTCACTGTTAGGGTCTTATTAACAATGCTGTTTATATAGTGTCGCCGGGAAACATTAACAAAGCCTACACAGAACAAACGTTATATAAAAGTCAAACCTGAGACTCTACCGTCACTGATTTATGATGTTATATTAGGGTTTATCTCCTGGGTCATAAAAATTTTCATTTTTAAATAAACTTTATCTTTAGTTTTTTATTTATCTTTATTTTTCTTTAAACACAAGATTTTAAAAAACTCGTATATAGATAAATTAAGTTAGAAAAAATCTTTTTGGCCACTATATTGGAATCATTGCTTAATTTTTATTCAATATATTTAATTTTCGTAAATATGTGAAGCAAACTAATTACAGTAAAAAATATACTCGTATTTTATACATATACATTGATTGCAAAATACCAGGCGAGATATTGTTTTGTACCATTATTTTGATGAAATTTGAGTTTGGAGTCGGGCCATATAAATAATATACATATTAAAATTTATTAATGTAAATATAGTAATAATCAGGCAATTTATTCAAATCGGTTCCCTAAATACATTTAATCCTTGCCTTTGAACCGGGTGTCGAAATAAGAAAATACGCCGGCTGTAGGATACAGCCTAATATCTCAGAAACAATGCGACGTTAAATTTTGCAGAATAAAATTTAAATATACAAGTGATCAAAAAGTTTTTAACTTCGCTGCTAAATAGCAGAATGCATATGTTCAATAATAAATAGATTAAACAAGTGGGTAGTCAAAATTGAGCAAAATTTCGCACATATTACGATTTTAATATTTTTGACATAATTTGATATTTTTTTGAACAAAAAATAGTTTCCAGCGATTTCTAGGAACCACTTTTGTTAAAAAATTATCAATTCTCAGATCTACAGGGTGTACCAATAAAAACTCGCAGGCCAGATATTTTGGTAAGTAATAGAGATATTTTAATTTTGTAAAAGCCAGTTCACAGAGCACCAAGAGAGCTTCAATTTTAGATATAAATTGGTTTTAAATAGTTCAATATGTAGATGGCGCTGCGCTTAATAATTTTTTTTCGATGGGAGGATATTTCTTATGTAGCGCATCTTGTAAAAAATGCATTTTTAAGCAGATTTTCTTCTATGAACTAATTCGATAAATCTAGCCATTTTTGATATACAGAGTGGTCACTCAAAAAAGTTTCATCCTGTTTTTCAACATTAATCATTGGAATTTAAGAAAATGTCAAAATAGGTCAAGTTTTATTCCAAATTAAAAAGATTTTTACAATACAGACATCTGTCATGTGTCAACCCCCCTCCCTTGCACTTCTCCAATACCTTAATTTTAACGAGGTAATGTACCATGTATGGCACATCATTGAAAAAGTAATTTAATGGGGGATTCAGAAATATTTCTGTACATTGCGTTATTTAAATTTTATCGCCCTCTAGCGGGATAAAAAACTACTACGTATTATAGAGTGTGACACTGCTGTAGTATATCATTAAAATAGTTATTTGTATGCTTAGGCCGCGAAATACCTTTTTAACGTACCGAAAAAACACTTATCGCCGAGGCCGCTTGCGGCCGAGGCAAGATAATCTTGAGGTCGTTAAAAAGTTTCGCGGCCATGGCATACACACTATTTTTCGTGCAATCGTTAAAATTATTAAACTAGATAATTATAAATAAATATATTATTGCTCTAAAATCAACAGCAGTTCAATTTATTTAACAATGTCACCGTGTGCTGTGGAAATGTTCAATACATACAAAATATTTTGACAGTTCTTGACAAATCGTAAAATGTTTGATACTGATAGCAATATTTCAGTACCTTCCAATCCTTCTAAACTCAAGAGAGTTGTAAATTCGGCGATTTCCGTTTTAATACCCGAAAATAAGAAGCAAAATTCCAACTTAATTTCTGGCGATATACTATCTGGTTTGAATGTAGGCAATAAGCATTATTCAGAAACACTAGATGTAGTTGCTTCAATTTCTGGAGTAAATATAAGTAAAAACATTATTATTATTATATTATTATAATAATACAAACTGTACAATTAATGTTAATATTCATCCTAAATAATATAAGTACTTATGTATTTGTTGGTATTCAATAAAAAATAATCCTTGTCTTTGTAATATTTTAGAAATGTCAAATTTGGAAGTGATATTCAAATTAGGAAGTGACGTTTGGTTTCGCAGCCGTTGCTATGGGTAACGGCCGCGAAATTAAATTTCGCGGACTGTGCTGAGAACGCGAAATACTGACTTCGCGTGCGATTGCACGAAAAGGTAATTTTATGGGGAATTTAGAAATATGACTGTTCATTGCGATACTTTTAATTGTACCGCCCTCTGTCGGGCTAAAAAACTGTGCGTATTATAAAGTGACACCTTATTTGAAAGCAAATTTAATTACTAATTCAATGCACTACATAATATTAATATAAATATTCTCCATATTGTACTTGCAATAGTTTTAAAATTAGTCATGCATTATTTTAAAAATTATTGCTAACTTTATTTTCTTGCAAGTGCAATATGGAAATATTTATATTAATGTTATGTGGTGCATTGAATTATTAATTAAATTAGCTTTCAAATGAAGTGTCACACTTTATAATACGTTACATGTTTTTTTATTCCGATAGAGGGCGCTAAAATTAAAAGTATCGCAATAAACAGTCATATTTATGACTTCCCCATAAAATTACCTTTTCAATGATGTGCCGTACATAGTACATTCCTAATTTAAAATTAAGGGGTTGGAGAAATGAAAGGGAGGGGATTGACACATGACAGATGTCTATATTGTAAAAATGTGTTTAATTTTGAATAAAAATCGACCTGATTTAGCATTTTCCAAAAATCCAATGACTAATGCCGATAAACAGGATGAAACTGTTTTGAGTGACCCACTCTGTATATCAGAAATAGCTAGATATATCGAATTATTTTATAGAACAAAATCTGCTTAAAAATGCATTTTTTACAAGATGCGCTATATAAGAAAGATCCTCCCATAGAAAAAGAAATATTGAACGCAGCGCCATCTACATATTGACCTATTTAAAATTAATTTATATTTTAAACTGAAGCTCTCTTAGCGCTCTATGATCTGGTTTTTACAGAATTAAAATATCTCTATTACTTACCAAAATATCCGGCCAGGGAGTTTTTATTGGTACACCCTGTATACTATAAACGGATCTTTTCTTATTTGGACACTCGGTACGTTTGACTGCGCCTCAGAAAGTTTTTCACTGTTTGTAGCAAGAGTGGAAAATTAATTATAGATTTCTGTTTTTGATCAATAACCCATGTGAATAATTTCTTAAGTCGATGTGATATGAAAGAAAATTACACTTTTACTTCATTACATATCAGTAAATCAATAGTAGTTAGATATAGGTATGTTTGCGATTGACATTCATTTTTTAAGTAAATTGGTGTCTTCAGGGTAACTTTTGTTGGAGTTAAAAGATGTTTCAGGAAATTTGACATTAAATCTTACGTCAAAATTGTATGTATAGTTTGTTCGCTATGCTTATGCGGGTTTCGGATTAACAAAATTATGCAAATTAGTCATTGACAACCAGTTCCAATAAGCCAGTTCCAATAAGCCTCTTCCCAAGAAATTAGGTAAAATTGCCCCAATGGTCAGATTTAAATTAAAATAACATTAGGGTAGGTACTAAATTTGTTACAAATAATTAATTAATCTGAAACCCGCGTAAGTATAGCGAACAGACTGTAGGTACATTTCCTCAATGATAATATTCGGCATTATTCAAACATAGTCATGGGCGTCAGCAGAATTTTTTTCAGGGGGTCAGAGGTACAATTTTGTAAACCTAACCTAATAAATAAGAAATTCGGACCATAACAATCGTTTAGGCATATTCTTAATAATTGGTTGACAAAAGTTGCTATTTTAGAACTTAAAGAGACCCACCCTCTCCATTTATGGAGAAATGGTACTTGGTTAAATATTCTCAATGTTTTACATGTTGTAATATGTACTTGACCTTTTGAAAAAAAGCGTTGAACAATTTTTAAAAATGATGCACTTATAGATATTTAAATTTTGTTTCCAAGAATAATGTCGCACTGATATCAAATATTTCTAGTATAATCATTAAGTAAATTATTATTACAAGATAAGTCACACATTACAGCAAATTGGATAGGAATAATGATTGGCTGCTTTTAAAAGGCCCTGTTACACAAACCAAAAGGACGAGCTTTATTATTTCCATTCAAGGGGGACCTTTTTTAATTAAATGCGATTCCTTACAACGCCATTTTGAATTTTTATAAACTTATTAAGGATCTGTTATCTTTGGCTTCTAAAATTCTCAGACACCAATTTTGGTCGAAATCGGCCGACTTCTAAAAATCATTAAAAAAAAACTGCTCACCCTGTATATAACTGATCGGAAGTATAACTGGTTTTGAGCCAGAAAAGTACCTACGATTTTTCTATAAAGCCGTTTTAGAGCTATCGTGACAACAAACAGACAGACAGAAAAACAGAAAGACGGATGGACGGACGGACGGACCGACAGATAGACAGACAGGGAAATAATTAAAAAGAGCATTTTTGTTATTACCTTTTTAGTTTTTTTATAGTACACTTACACTTAAAGATATTTAATTACTTGAACGCATTATATTACGTAATCCTGGGTAGAATTATGATATTGAACTGATTGGAACACTGATTAGATACTAATGAGTAGTTTATAGTTAGAACAAAATATGGCATAAAAATCATTTTGATATCTTATTTAATCTCAGTTAATATTTCCCGAAAACTTTTAAAGCAAAATAAATATTCTTTGGGTTGTAAATAGAAAAAAAATTATCACAAATATATGCTGCAAAGCCGATTTTGTTATACCTCATAGAAACAGAAATACAGCACTGGTCATTGTAGCTTAAGTATCAAGCTAGCATGGCCATTGTTTTTTACGAACTACAAGAGCAAAATAAATTGATATATATTTGTAGAGCAAAAAATTTGCAAAAAAATATGCCGCAAACCCTATTCTGATACATCTTATAGAAACAGAAATACAGCACTGGCCATTGTAGCTTGAGTATCAAGCTAAAATAGCCATTGTTTCTTAAGAACCACAAGAGCTAAAAAATAAATTGATATATATTTGTAGAGCAAAAAATTAAATTAGTAAAAAAATATGTCGCAAACTTGATTCTTACATATCTCATAGAAACAGAAATACAGCACTGGCCATTGTAGCTTTAGTGTCATGGCCAATGTTTCTCGGTAACGGCAGGAGCAAAAAAAATAAAAATTGGGTAAAAAAATAGCAAAATATTAACCAAAACATATAGTATAAGTCGCTCTGCGGGCTTATGACTTTGCCATGCTAGCTTTATAGACATAAAGAATTTGCTACTTATCTACTCTCATTGCCAGTGTGTAAAAATAATTATCTTCTATTTGTAGAAACATTTATCTGACTCATCACTCCACTGATAACTGTCCAAGTTAGTGATAATAATCCTGCGCTCGGATATAATAATATTTGCTCCAATTATCAGGAGCCTAATCCAGTTTCAAATTGTCTGGGGGACTCGTATACCGCTGCATCACTTTAAATTCATACATCATGTCTATATTAAGTATAATAGTGTAACATCAACCTGGGCTGTGTTCGTATTTTCTCTACTTTTTTTTTTCTGAGCAGATCTTAAATGATTGTCATTTCTCTTGGATGCCCACTACTCCATCCGTGGATTCATAGACCATTACAAACAGTACCCACTCTCCACCTTTTGGATATTGTACCAATAGGTCAGTCCCTAACTACTTCGTTCCGTATTAAAAGATTTAGGTTAGGTTCTACCCTCACCAACACTTATTTTGATATTAAGAGTTGGTGCTGTTTTTTATTCTAAATTTTTAGAGTAATTCCTAAAGTTAACATATTCTCAAATTATTATTATGTTAATGTTGTAATTTATTTTTCCCACTATTTTGATACTGTCGTCAACTTTTCCACATGTCGCTGATTAGTTTGTAACCTTTTTGGAGTTTTTTCCAGTATTGTACTTCTATTTTAACTTGTCACATAAGTATGTACTAACAATGATACCGTTATGTATACATGATTATTTACAACTGTTTCTTCTTATATTGTAGACCTGATGATGGCTTAATGCCGAAACCGGTTGTCGTTAACATCTATAAATATTTTTATGTTGGACAGATTTTGAGTACGCCTAATTATATATTCAAAAATAAAAATAATTTCGAGAATATGGTCCTACAATATGGTCGTACCTTCTGGGACAATAAAATCTTCATCACTTTCAAACGATATCCAAAAAACCATTTAAATACAAATATACAATAAATTATTAATACATAAAATCAAGTACTATCCTATAACACTAGTGCTGTGCGATGTTCATCGATGATTTTAAAACATCGATGTTTTATATTCTGACATCGATGTTGTATAGTTTACAACATCGATGTTAGCCATTCGATATATTTCGTCTGTTTTCAAAAGCAGGACAAATATTGACAGAACGGCGTAATTCGTTAAAGGGCGAAAAATTACATCAAATATTGTTCTTGCAATCAACTGAAGAATATTATTAGAAATTATGATTTAGTATTTAGTTAGTCATCATTAGACCTAGGAATATATGCACCCAAAAAGTAGTTAAATATGCGCATATATATGCCGCAAAATACTTCAATATATGCGTAAAAAATTGACAAATATGCAGAGCATATGCAATAAGAGTAATTTGTTATTTGATCGAAATAGTTTATTAATATTTATTATTTGTTTTATTTTACAATACCTAATATAATACATAATAATTATTTAATTATTAACTAATTTTATTTACAAATCAACATTATTATAAAACGGATGAACAATTAGATGTTTTTCTAAATTATCTGTTTTAAATGATTGTCTCCTATCAGTAAGTATGTACTTGTACAAAGAAAAACTACTTTCGACATCTACAGAGGTGCAAACTTAAATTTTCCTGAAATATCTGGATGAATAGTATTAATATCTTCAAAGTTACCAGAATAAATATTAGCAAGGTTTCTTAAAACAATAAATCCTTCATTTTTTAAAATTACATTTGAAAATTTATGAAAAATCGTCTTTCCAATATCGCCCTGGACATTTTTACACTCTGATTCAAACGTCTTAATTAAATTTATGGAAGTCACCAACGGTAAATTTTTTTGTTCTAAATCTAATATAATTTTGGGTACAAATGCATAATTTTTTAAAAACACTAATTGCTTTGGTAATATGTGATTTTGAAACAACTTCTTTGTATTAGATATTCCCTTAGATGAATCATCAAAATCAAATATGATTTCTTTAATTTTTTCATAATTATCTGCGTAAAAAAAAAGGCAGCTTTAAGCCAGGTACCCCACCGAGTAATCACAGGTTCCGGTGGCATCTGTAATTCAGGAAATTTTTCTTTGTACAATTGAGTTCTTAGAGGAGCTCTAAGAAATATTTTTTTTACATTACTAATTAAATCATTTATTAAAGGAAAGTTAGACCTAATTTCTTCTGCAACTCTGTTAAGGCCATGAGCCAAACATGTAACATGGATTAAGTTTTCATAAAATATTTTTAAATTTTGTGCGGCTTTTACCATGTACGGGGCAGCATCGGATAACAGCAATAAACATTTTTCTGTTGGAACGGCTTCCGGAAGAAAAAAGGAAGACAATTATGTCTGGATAAAACGAGTTATTGTCAAGTTATTTGTTTTATCTAATTGCTTTGAAGCGATTAGATATGGACCAATTTGCATTTCTTCGCGTAATGAACCTATCATTAAATGGGCTATATATCGACCACAAGAGTCTGTTGTTTCATCCACAATAATGTAGTTTCCAACGGTAATCTCACGAATTTTTTCACGAGTCTCAATGTACAAACTGTCAACACCACGTTTGCGTAATATACTTTGCTCTGGAATAATAAATTTACAGTATTTTTGCAAAAATGATCGGAGATTTGGATTATTTAATCGTATTAAACGGATATTCGAAGTCACTAAAGCTTTGCATAAATCTTCATTAAAAATAGCTTGTTCACTTCTAGACGATCCAGATTCTAAATATTGTTTCAAGGGAAGTTGACTTTGTCTGCGAGTGTCTTTAGATTTCTGCTTTGCTATATGTGAGGATGTTTTCGCGTGTTGGTCGATTTGAAACTTTTTTTACATGGAATCTAAAACAAATAAATTCCTGTAGATGTTGAAGTTTTAATTAAATTAAATAAATGCGTACGTTGTAAAGTTGCCCTACTTTTTTTTAAACTGTGAATTGAAATAATATTTTACCATTGTGAAAGGTCAAAATAAAATATAAAATAAAAAAGTACTTACAATTTTAGAACATGTTTTACAAAACACCTGGTTATTACCTTCTACAACAAAATCTGAATAAGATTTTACCCACGACTCAATTAATTTTGCCATTTTTCCCACTGGTTAACACAACGCAACAATAAAGACTGAAATGAAGTTGAAAGTAAACTGAGTCATTTAGAAATTTGAAGATATTAATACAACTACCTGAAAGGATATTTAGCAAAATTTGTTGGTTTAATGAGGGTGTTTATAATTTAATCCTCTCAAGTACCTACACCATTAACCGTAATTTATTACAGGGAAAATTTAATCCTTCAAAATTTTAGGAAATCGACCTGTAAAGGCATTTCACAAATATATGCAACATATGCAAAATATGGCGTTTTGCATATATTCCTAGCTCTAGTCATCATATTTGAAATATGTATTTATGTTCATAATGTAGAGTTCTTCTTTTACTTTTGGTTTAAGAATATTTAATATTTATATTTCTGTTTTCTAGAAACATTTTATTTTGTCTTGTCTACCTACCTATATGTTTTAGGATAATGATGTATTTTTCTTCTTTTCAATTAATGTAGAAAATCAGATTTGAAAATAGTTTTTCAATCTAAATTATTAAAAAGCAGTTTTGTATCAAATCCAATTTTATTGTTTGCTCTTTAACAGTAGATAAGTAACTGCCTGTTTTGGTTATACAAATATTATAAAGATAATCTTATTGGCTCCTCTATCGAATTTGGGTTTCATAAATGTTTGTACTAAATTTCTTACTTATTCACCTTCTTATAAGTCAATCTATTTCTTAAATGCTGTTTATATTACGAATGTATTAACAACATCGATGTTTTTCATTCGATACATCGGTCACATCGATGTTGAATTTCGATAGTATTGTCGATGGTAAACATCGATGTTTCGTCACTATAACACACCAAATATAGTCGTGCACAGTGTTGCCGAAACGAAAATGTAAAATTCCCCCTCACTTAATCCCAAAATTCCCCCTTTATCCACCCACGGTTTTAAAAATAACCACTTTTTCCACCAACACTAAAAAATGTTTTCTATATAACTATAATCCGGAAAAGCGGTATTTGCTACGTTTGAAATGTACCTCCTCTAGCAGAACGAGTATACTTTTTGATCACGTTACGTCAAGCAAACCATATCAATGGAGCAAACGGAGCTTGAATGTATTAAGAGAACGGTATCAAGTAAAAAAAAAAGCAAAACGAGTTACTTTTCAAACGCAGCACTGGTTAACAAAAATGAAAAAAATAGCATAACATATCAGTTGATCTAGTGGTTAAATACATTCGACGCTGAGGGCGAATTAAAAATTATACGAAAAATAAAGGCATAGAAAACCTCAAAGTCCGTGCCATAGCAAAGTTTTCAACCGTATTTCTCCTAATAACTACTCCTTTGGCTAATACCGAAACAGGCATTGAATTATATCAAAAGGAAAAGAGCAGAGAGTAAATAATTTTTAAGACTCGAACTTCGATTTTTCTCTCTAAGGAAAACGTCATAATTGGACCAGTTTCGTCCTTATATGAGGACTTATTAGCAAGAAATAGACAATCTTAACTTCAGTCTTCAATTAAGTCTGCTTGATAAATACCTTTACTCTTATATATTAAAGTTTGTTAAGAAAGTGTAGGTACTTAACGAGTAAAAAATTGTAACGCCATCTGCAAAATCAAAGCTCGCTGTGGTAACTAATTCTCTAGAACTTGGCGGAATAATAACAAGACTAGAGTATTGAAAGTTATGATCAATTTTTGCTCTTTTCCTTTTGATATAATGTAATGCCTGTTGCGGTATTAGTAAAAGAAGTTGTTTTCAGAAGGAAAACGGTCGCTTAACTTTGCTTTGACACGGACTTTGAGATTTTCTTTGTCCTTACTATAATCAAGTGCTCTGGTTTTGTTACCTTTACAAGCTACTTATACATCATTAAAAATTACTTAATAAAACCACTCCAATCTTCAATTACTATCCAATAACACCACAAAAACCTGTCATGTTTAAACATAAAACATGTCATATTTCAAAACATAAAACATGACATAAGTTCATTCGTGTCAGGTCTTGATTAACATCAATATCCTAATGTAAAAAATAAATATTATCTTTTAAAAAGAGGAAATCCCAGATTAATTCGCTTTAAAATCATTACGGGAGCCTCGATGGGAACAAATTCCCCAAAAATTCCCCAAAAATATTGTACACCCAAAATTCCCACCAGGGTCCAAATTTCCACCCAATGGGGAAATTTCCACCCAAACGGCAACACTGGTCGTGCAGTACACGTGGATTGAATCGCATACGTAAATAACAGATTAAAATTAACCATCAGCCAATAGAGTAGCAGCAACCCTCGTTGAACTACGGTAAGACACAAAGTTGCCGAGCATGAATTTATTCTAGTGTATTAGGTACCAAAACTAGTTTTACAACTTTCAAAGAACCGCCGCATTTTATTTTTGCAATTTGACAACTGTAAATAGAGAAACATCGTAAAATAATTGTGGCCTACACTATAGCATATTTATAAAGATAAACTTTACTTACAGTACATCTTCGTTATTAAAATATTGAAAACATAAATATTATTTCGCTAAAAATTAGAGAACAGACTGCTTATTCTTGTGTCTACTTTACGATCAGTTGTAAATGAGGATAAGGGATTATAGAATGCCCGCATTTATACTAGAAGGCCAAAGTTTTCTCTTGTCTCGATTATCAAGACAATAAATCAACATACTCTTGTTCGAAAAAAAAATTCTCGAGAATCTCGAAACCAAAAACTGAATATTGTTGAAAAATATAATTTCAACTAAATATTTTGCAGTTACTTTTAATAATTTAAGTTTGCACCTATTACTTCTGTAGATGTCGAAAGGAGTTTTTCTTTGTACAAGTACATACTTACTGATAGGAGACAATCATTTAATACAGATAATTTAGAAAAACATTTAATTGTTCATTCGTTTTATAATAATGTTGATTTGTAAATAAAATTAGTTAACAATTAAATAATTATTAAGTATTATATTAGGTATTGTAAAATAAAACAAATAATAAATATTAATAAACTATTTCGATCAAATAACAAATTACTCTTATCGCATATGCTCTGCATATTTTTCAATTTTTTACGCATATATTGGAGTATTTTGCGGCATATATATGCGCTTCTTTAACCTTTTTGGGAGCATATATTCCTAGGTCTAGTCATCATATTTGAAACATGTATTTATGTTCATATGTAGAGTTCTTTTACTTTTGGTTTAAAAATATTTAATATTTATATTTCTGTTTTCTAGAAACATTTTATTTTGTCTTGTCTACCTACCTATATGTTTTAGGATAATGATGTATTTTTCTTCTTTTTAATTAATGTAGAAAATCAGATTTGAAAATAGTTTTTCAATCTAAATTATTAAAAAGCAGTTTTGTATCAAATCCATTTATTGTTTGCTCTTTAACAGTAGATAAGCAACTGCCTGTTTTGATTATACAAATATTATAAAGATAATCTTATTGCCTCCTCTATCGAATTTGTGTTTCATAAATGTTTGCACTAAATTTCTTACTTATTCACCTTCTTATGAGTCAATCTATTTCTTAAATGCTGTTTATATTACGAATGTATTAACAACATCGATGTTTTTCATTCGATACATCGGTCACATCGATGTTGAATTTCGATAGTATTTCGATGGTAAACATCGATGTTTTGTCACTATAACACACAAAATATAGTCGTGCAGTACACGTGGATTGAATCGCATACGTAAATAACAGATTAAAATTAACCATCAGCCAATAGAGTAGCAGCAACCCTCGTTGAACTATGGTAAGACACAAAGTTGCCGAGCATGAATTTATTCTAGTGTATTAGGTACCAAAACTAGTTTTTCAACTTTCAAAGCACCGCCGCATTTTATTTTTGCAATTTGACAACTGTAAATAGAGAAACATCGTAAAATAATTCTGGCCTACACTATAGCATATTTAGGGGTCTATTCTGTAACAATTCCTTTATATTTAACGTCCTTTAAAAATATTTTCTTCTTTACTTCTATCATTATTTAAACGGATCTTAAAAATACATTAAAGAACTATCTTAAAGAAATCTGTTTAAGTAATGACAGAAGTAAATTAACGAATACGAAAATATTTTAAAGGCCGCCAATATTTTTAAAGGCCGTTAAATATAAAGGAATTATTACAGAATAGACCCCTTATAAAGATAAACTTTACTTACAGTACATCTTCGTAGTCCAAAAGAAAAGTTACATTTATCCGCACAAAAATAGAATAATCGCAAATTATTTTTCATTTTTAAAGTAATAAAACACAATTTTTATTCAAACACGTTAATCTAATGTTGATAACTGAAACATCGGCTAAACAATAGACATACTATATTTCATCCCATACTTATCTTCTTGTAGGTATTAATTATAAAATCCTATGTATACAAAAGGAATTTATTATTTTTTATTAAAATATTGAAACCATAAATATTATTTCGCTAAAAATTAGAGAACAGATTGTTTATTCTTGTGTCTACTTTACGATCAGTTGTAAATGAGGATAAGGGATTATAGAATGCCCGCATTTATACTAGAAGGCCAAAGTTTTCTCTTGTCTCGATTATCAAAACAATAAATCAACATATTCTTGTTCAAAAACAAAAACTGAATATTGTTGAAAAATATAATTTCAACTAAATATTTTGCAGTTTTAATTATTTTCAAATTTACTGGCATTTAATAAAACGATTTTATTTAAAAAATTTACAAGGAGGTTTAGACTTTATCTCTAAATTGGGTAAAATGTAATAATTTTGTAGATTACCAAAAAAACATAAATTATAATATAAACAATAAACATTAATATAGAAGGATGTTTTCGTTCTGATCACAAAAACGATATTTAAATCAAAAATAAGTAGGTTGCTAAAACATTTAGCTTAGTTTATTAATTTCAATAAATGGATTATAACACTAAAAATAAAGGTGTTTACCCTTGACTCGATAAAATCTTGAATTCATTAGCACATTTTCGATAGCCCACCTTCTCAACCCAGATCAATTTTCACGTGCGTGCCATCAATTTTTGTTACGCACAAAACATAGAAACCCATAGCCAGGAATTGAGGTAGAATTTTTTAACTGTTTCTGTTGTATTATACACTCAAATTAAACAAGTCAAATCGTCAGTTATATGGTAGTGGTACTTTTTTTTCTAGAAACTTAAAAACACAGTCCATAAATTTTAAAATCCTACAAATTCAAATTACATTATTTAAGGTGATTACAGCACCCCCTTATAATTTTCGGACAAGGATATCTCAAAAAGTGATTTTTTAAAAAACTAAAATTTTGGCAAAATATATTAGGCAATAATATCTAGAATATGCATACATTTTAAAGTTTTAATTCCTTCCCGTTTTCGAGAAAAAAATCAAAGGGCTTTAAATTTTGAAATATTATAATGAAAATAAAAGTATTCCTCAACAGCACTATTCTTAATATAATCCCCAAATTTAAGCTCTTAATCTCTTGTTAATGATTTTTTAAAATTCGCCGAAATTAGTGACTAAAATGCCTCGTTAAGTGGTAGTGGTGTAAATCGTTGCAAGAAACGAATGATGACTCAGAGTGTACGATACAATAGTTACAGACGCGTTACACTAGAAAGCAACACTTAACGAGGCGTTTTAGCCACTAATTTCGGCGAATTTTAAAAAATCATTAATAAGATATTAAGAGCTTAAATTTGGGGATTATATTAAGAATACTGCTGTTGAGGAATACATTTATTTTCATTATGATATTTCAAAATTTAAAGCGCTTTGATTTTTTTTCTTGGAAACTGGAAATAATTAAAACTTTAAAATATAAGTACATTCTAGATATTATTGCTTAATTTATTTTGCCAAAATTTTAATTAAACAAAAAATTACTTTAAGAGATATACTTGTCCGAAAATTATAAGGGGGTGCTGTAATCACCTTAATTTTTGTAGTATACCCAGGGTAAAAAGTCAGAATTAATTAGGGGAAAATACGAAGAGGTGATCTCCAACAAGCCCTATATACGATCAACAGATTGTGCAAGCGGGAACAGATATCTGTTAACCCCCGGAAAACTGTTATTGTCCCGTTCACCAAGAAAGCTTGACAAGCTTCGACAATCTACTTTGGCCGGGGAAAACCATTCCTTTTGCAACGGATATGCGGCAAAGCATGGGGGGATCAGTCGTCAGTTGATCTACTGCATTTACCGAACGTACGGCTCAGGGGGGCTATTTTCAGAGTATGGGAGCACTCATTTCTCTCAAGATTCTCATCAGAAATGTCGTATGTCAATGTGGAAACGCTGTTTTTAAAGGCCTCGGGGATTAAAATTCTTAGGAGAATTTTAATTATCTCTAAATAAACCGAGAGAAACAGTCAGTGAGTTCACACTGGCCCTAAGAGCCCTAAAAATACTGTTTAACGTTGACGTATGACATTTCTCTTGAGAGAAATGAATTCTCTCGAGTTTGAAAATAGTCCCCCTGTCGTCTAGTGGGACAAGGACTTAAACGAACGGCCAGAGCAAAGCTGGCTGGAATCCAGCGGCTTGCGTGCCTCGCTATGACTTTGGCAATGTCAACCACACCGAAGCCTAGACAGCCGACTGACGACATTTTTTGGTAATTCTTGGTGATCGACGTCATGTTACCAAAAAATTACGTGATTATGACGTCTCTTCTTTAACATCTTTTTACCGACACAAATTCGACGACAAAATGACGTCAATTTATTGTCACTATAAAATTAAGGTTTATATTAAACGCGATTTCAATACATTTTGTTTATGTAAAATGATATGGCTTAAACAAGTATTTTTTAAAACTCTTAGGTCTGTTAACGTTTAAATCTGGCGCTTAAAATGCCCTCTAGGACCAAGAGTTGACATATCAATAAACCTGGATTTCTGGCCACGACCTTCCAAGCAAAAAGGATTGCTATAGAATTGGGAGCCAGGCAATGATTCATTTTCTCTCCTCTAATGAGACTATAAAGATCTTTTCGGATGACCAGGCAGCCCTCAAGGCCCTGAGCTCCAATCGAATTTGACATTCTATGTACCTGCCCCGCTCAGGGCCGCCGAAATGGCCCCGGCAAGAGCCCGTCCCCCATATATTATAACGGCTGGCCCCCTGGGCCCGGGCCTCGGGATTTTGCCCCCTGTCCCCTCTCATCAAGCCTGGCTCCGCTTAGGAAAGAACTGCCTTCAAGATATTAGGATCAGGGCCGCTTAGAGCCAGGCCGGGCCCCAGGACAATTCTCTAGATCGGGCCCTATAAAAACTATTCTCTCCCTACTTCAATTACTTCTTCTTCTAAAAAAAAAAAAAGCAAAGGTCCTCCCATCAAAAGGCTATTCTCCCTACCTCAATTGCTTCTTCTTCTAAAAAAAAAAGGTCAGCCGAAACTTAACTTCCTATTCTCATCTTGTGTCGAATTACTCATGCAGAACAGAAAATGCTGTTATCGGGTCCCCCTTACAGCGCTACCGGGCCCCCATTTAAGCCCGGGCCCCGGGATTTCGTCCCGGCTACCCCCCCTCTAGTCGGCCCTGATTAGGATTCACCCAACATAAGCCTACCGACTTTAAACAGGTATCACCCAATTCAACCATGGCCTTCATAATGTGTGGCTTGTACGGTGAACTATAAGTTAGATGAGCCACAATAGATCCATCTAAGTCACAATGGAAGGTGATGAGATAGATCGTCCCACTCATTTTCAAACTAACCTAACGTTGCCTCCACAAAAATATATTTTTTTAGTTCAAGGTTTAAGCTGTCCAAAAATATTATTGTTGTACTCCATCATACAGGGTGTAAAAAATTAGCATTATTGTATTAAAGCTAGGCCGTCCCTGGCAAATTAAATAAACCAAACATGTTTAAAAGGGTATACCTATTTTAAGGAGACTTATTTAGTATCCATCATATTAAAAATTATTAAATTACACAAGTACTTGAAAAATTATTTAAAAAAACTATTTCGCGGAAAAATTAAGTTTTTTATGATCTAAATCCTCATTTTCTGGGACAACCTGCATATACATTTATGAACCAAATACCAATGAAACAATTTAAAAATAATAATGTAAAAATATTTGTTGTATCAAATCTTTTTTGTACATCCGGTACATTAATCGCGAAGAAGTGTGATAATTATATCTCTTAAACAGAAGCCAAGGATTAAAACGCGACATTTAAATAGAATTTCTTGAAGAAGACGAAATAATGCATTAATGTAGGTACAGGCAATAAGACAACTGCATTGCAGTTGTGTTAGTGCCAAACTGCATTTTGGCCGATTGCTTTGAAAGCCCAGATTCGGCTTCTAATGATAATATTAGATAATAATATAGTAAAAGAATCCATGTGTTATTAATATTATCAGAAAATGTTATAAAATAGAAAAGCAATTTGTTGTTGTACTTAAATAGTGTTTGCCGGCTTTTAAATTAGCTAAAAGACTCCTATTTGAATAATTGTTTAAATAACTACAGTAGCTAATTTATTTTTGCGTAATTAAATTCAAGATAAATTATTGCACATGTGCATGTCTAATTTATAAATAATTATAAACGTTTTAAAATTAATTTGGCAATTTTCCTAAAGGGCGCTTAAATAATAATTGTTTTTTTTTTATAAATTCAATACGAATGCAGTTGATTTAAATTAAATGTAAAAACATCCCTTGTTTCAAACTGACCCTAATATAAACCTTCTGAATAAAGCTAGGGGTTAGAACACATCTTTGAGCTTAGTATATTGATCAACCCCGGAATTTGGCATTAAATGATTACCTACCAATTGCAACAAAATTGAATCAGCGAAAAAGCATTCCAAACATTAGAAAACTGAAAATTTACATTTTTAGACTTACCTGTCTGAAATTTGTTCGTTTTTAATCTGTTTAACAACCACATTGAACATTCTTGTACTGTACTAGAGGCTAAAGATTTTTGTTATTACTTTATGTTATTGCTTTTAAACATTTCTGTCATAATTTTAAATTTTGTGTGGATTGATATGGTCTGACAGATGAGCCGTTGTCTGCCTCATGTTTTACTGGCGACTAGCAATACATTGGACCATTTACAATATCTGATTTTACCCTATGCGATGTTATCAACCACCAAATTATTAAAGTTTACCGCCATCACTGCAATGTCGGGTTAACTGTGATCGCCGCTCTGTTTTAGAATCCTTTAGAACCAACCGTAATCGATTTTAAGTGTAATATTAAGCTACACTAGATGGCGCTACGATTTAGAAACAATCCATAACCAGGCCGGTAAAAATGAATGTGGATTCGCTCGTTTTGCCACAGTAGAAATAGTACAAATTGAATTTAAAATTCTCTTTTATGCAAAATTATATAAAGAACGTATCCATTGTATTTTTATTATCTTTATTATGCTATTATCAAATTAATCTTTTGACAAGGTCGTGGTAAATATTGTTCTAGATAATAGAGGTAAGTTTTATGATTTGGATTTAATCGTAGGCTGTACTTATAAATCAATACGTTTTTTAATTCCTTTTTTATTATTATTACAGGTTCTAAGTTATACTTATTTTTTTTTAACAGTTTATTAATTCATTTACACTAAGACTATACTAATTTATATGGACATTTACTTATATAATATAATAATAATAATAATAATAATAATAATAATAATAATAATAATAATAATAATAATAATAATAATAATAATAATAATAATAATAATAATAATAATAATAATAATAATAATACTCTCCCTAATTCACCCCCTTACGAGTGAATTTCAACCCCTGAAGTCGACTGAACGACTTGTGTAGGGGAAGGGACGGCTATTATTATTATTTGCCGTGGCGCTCCGGGGCGACTTAAAGATGATCGATGGTGCCATTTGACTTACAGGTGAGGAAAACCCGGAAAACCTCACCCACCATCATCGAGACGGTAATGTATGGCGAATTTTTTTAATCTGCATGTCATATCAACAGAAATTGAATTTCTATTAATACGCCACACATCAAATCCTAAACCGAACCATGCAATTTATTTAAAAATCCACATGGTCTGGTCTGGGATTCGAAACCCAGCAGTCTCAGACTCATAAACTTGCCTATAAATGAATATAAGCGCGATAGACCGCTACACCACCGTCCCGATACTAATTTATATTAACAATCTGCTCACAGCTCAGCTTGAACTAACTGACTGCAATAGCATATGAAAAGGTGGCCAACCTGAATGTTCTCCCATTTACCAGAACTTTCTACAACATTCTAATCCTGCAGCCGCCAGAATATACATTACGGATCCCACCATTTTTTTAGAATAACGCATTCACCAAAATCTTCGTCATATTTCCAGTGCATTGTAAAATTAATGATTCATTTTGACCGACTATATTATAGTCGTCCCGTGGGGGAATTTCGGAGATTTACTCACTTCATCGAATATTCTTGGTACTCGGAAAAGATGAGGGTGTAAGAGGTGAAAATTAGAGAGAGGGACTTAAGGGATTAGTACATAACTTTTACGGAACTGAAACTGAATGGTTGTATCTGCAACTGGACACTCTTTTTCAATTTCCAGTTGCATGGAAATAACACGGGACGGTCAACGCTATAACCTGGACACCAGGCGAATGGTTGCAGACCAGTTTATGGACTTCGGTATCGTCCACCTTGTTTCGTAAGATCCTCCAATCTAGCTACTTGCTATCTTTGGCATGGGTAGTTTCTGTAAATATATGCTCCCTCAAACTAAGTAATGCTTCCCATAAATCATGATAAGTGGATCGATCTCGGAAAGTGTTCTTTATTACCAGATAGAAAAGGTAACGTGATCCATCTTGAAGACTTTTCCAGGAGCTGGTAACTGACCTTGAAGTTCTGATAATCGACCAAACTTTTTGCTGTAGCTACGTCAAACATTTTAGTTTTAAAATTAAAAATCGTTCTATTTCAGGATTTTTTCTTCACATGCTTAAAATTAATTAATAGGTACGTTACTTTACGTCCTCACTGGACTTAATATACAGCGTGTTCTAAAATTAAAGGTAAATATTTTTACAGCATATTATACATATGAAAATAAAGCAGAGTGTTTTGAGGTAGGGAGCTTGTTAAGGAGTATTTACTTGTCTTTATAGTAGAGAGTGCAATGATTTCGTAGTACCCCATTTTTAAAGTTTATTTTAAAAGAAAAAAATATGTGCGTGTAGTTAAAGGTTAAATCTATGCTCCTCTGGAGACACTTTTTCAAAATTTTGACCCATTTTTTCAATTTTTTTTTTTTAGAAAAAAAAACTAAATTGGATTTTGAAAAAGTGATTCCAGAGGAGCATAGATTTAACCTTTACCTACACGTACATATTTTTTTCTTTTAAAAATAGTAAAAAATAAACTTTAAAAGTGGGGTACTTCGAGACCCTTACATTGCAAGATTTTTCTTCTGGAAAGTGGCGCCTCTGTTAGATTTTTAAGAAATTAATATTTGTGAATGAAAACAATTTATAATATATTTTTTCTACGCCCATGTCAGTAAACGTTAAAAATCTCACTATCAACATTCCTTGTAAATGACGTTTAACAATAACATGCACGTAATGAGATCTCATAACATACACGTGCGTTTTAATAAGAAAACTTCTTGGTTTAATCAAATTGCAATCAAATTTTTATCTACGTACGACTTTATTTGGTCTATTTACATAAATTTAGTCATTTAAAAAATATAAAAACTTTTAGCATTAGCGAGATACATTTTGGATTAAAAGAGTGGTGCCCCTAAATGTCGGCAACATATTATACAATAGTTCAAAAAATATGTCGCGTTTTCTTAGCATGCTATGGAAATAAACGTCATGCCATTTATATTGTCAATTTTTGTAACAAAATATTATTGTATCCGAACATTTTCTCAACTTTACCTACGAATCTGTTTGTTAGCAGTGAAAGTGATGAAATTATGAGCACTCCACCGGAGATTTTAGAAAAAGCTCAAGTTGTCACAAATAATTTTTTTCCGCTAAAATCCAAGAAAAGGTAAGAAATTACCTATCGAAAATTTATGGATTGGCGTCACAAGCATAACGTTAAATCCTTTTTTGAGAATGTTTTAAGTAGGCGTAGAAAAAGTATAGTACGCTGCACGAGTTGTACGCCCATTACGCACTCGTGAAATTTACGCATTCGCCGCAGCGCGGCTTCGTACGTAATGGGTTACTTACAACTCTTGTTACGTAATACATTATTTTTCGAACTAAGTAAATTATTTTTCTTGCTTTCGCGCGTGGCTTTGATCTATCGCACTCTTTGATACGCGTTGCAAAAGAAGATTTTCTAATATCTATAAATGAGAAAAAACTTAATGTGACACGACATCAAGCTGATTATGCATTTTGGCACAATGAAAGACAAAAATGTGTCACTACTTCAAAATTTGGAGACATTTGTTAAAAAACGAAACGTCTTCATTAAAAAATCTCATAAAATCTTTTATTTTTAAAATAAGATTTGAAAATTTATTTGCAAGTAATTTTTTTTTAAATGTGGACTTTATTGATTCCGAATTTGATTATGTTGCTGCCAGTCCGGATGGAGTTTAAAACAAAAAACAACTCACTCATGGCTACCCCAAGTTTGAATATTATAAATCCGCTTGAATATAAAAATATTTTTTAAAAACCTCGTTTATTTAAAAATGTAAAATGTCAAGAGACCGTTTATTGTCCGTTTACATTGGCCTCCTGTATTTGGTACTGTGGATTTTTGAATCGAGGACATCGGTAGTGGTAGTACAGGAGCGAATGTATTGCTAAACTATGGGCGCTTTCTACTCTCAGCCCATCAATTATTGTAAAATACATAGTATTTTGTGCTATTGTGGAATATTTTTCGTTTCCTTTGTCTCAACTTCGCGCGTTACAGTTTAGAATATATATCCCTCGTATCTACATGCAATTGTTAAAATTATGAATGAATGCTGATTTTGTTTAGTCTCAGAAGTAATTTTGTAGTATTTAAGCTCCACCCTTAAGTTGTATTTTTTATATCCCGCAGGTCTTTCAGTTTGTAATGTTAATTTTCCTCTTAAGCATATTTTTAATAAAAGTAGTAGGTTGACCATATTTCTTTTGACCCAATGCTGGACGCGAGAGGTAAGGACTTTTTTTAGCTCATTAACCCAAAGACAAACACAAGTTCTTTAAAAACTACTACTAGAAGACTTTTTTTTTATTGAGGAACAGGAGTTTTTATCCGATAAAGAAGGACGCACTGTCAAAGCGACAAAATAGTTGTTAGGATATGGCATTCTTAACATTGGAGTTAATTTATTTGCAATAAATGTTTTTAACTCTACTTATTCCATAACTTATATTTGTAGCTAGAATATGAGTGAGTCTAGAAACAGTTCTAATACTAATATTAGGATCATCTTCAAAATAGTTAAGAACATGTTCCATATTATGGGCATTTAGAAAATTCTCATTTTCGACCAATCTATGAAAATTAGCTGCCTACGATTCGTATTCGCTGTGTGCAAGACTGGTAGCGCTCTCTGGTGACGGGATAGCGACAGTTCTCCTCATTCATTCCCGCATACTTGCTATACACCTCACACTCAACAGTTGAACTTGAAAATCCTTTTTCAACAATTAAGTGTTGCAACAAGTTTTGTGTTCGCTGTTAGTTGATAGACTAACAAAAATTGTTTCTGTCGCACAAAAAGTAAGTAAATGACATAAAAATATTTGGAGGTTATGCATACGAAGTATCTGCGTTTTGAATGTCATAAATTAATGCAATTTGTCTGTATTTTTAGATGCTACATTTTTGTCATGAGTGTCATCTTGTACACTGGATTTGAGAAAATATCTCATGACATAAACTTTCAGCCTGAAACGCCAAGAAAAGGTAAAGATTTGGTAGAAGCTGGGCATGTCATAAATGTCGAAGAGCACAGAGAGTCAGGTGTGGAAAAACCATTAAATCTATTACGTTATAAATAATTTATTTATCACTATTACTTGAGCATTCAAATACCGCTCCTACTTTCGATGTTTATGATATATATACGACAGAGGTTATGCTATCCATTTCTTTCTTTGCTCCAATTTATGTGATGCGGTTGGAAACGTATAGAACTTACACGCACTATTTTTGCTAGTGTTTTTACACTCGACAACACTACAATAACGACGACTCATTTTAATACCCAACACGAGACCCACAACACGCTGCCGCGCTACTACGATGATGTGGACAATCGCCGACTCCTGCCACCATAGGCGCTACGATAGCTCAATCTATCCCCTCCAAGCCAAATGCACACAGCGAATATCTTCGTCGATACTCTCTTTGAGAAGCTAATGATTGCCTGTTACAAAACCCAAAATCAAAATGCATGCCCGCAAGCTCTGTTCATAAAATTTTTGCATTTTTCGAAAATATTGAGACCATGTTTTCAATATTATGACAGTTCATACAAAGTAAATAACTAAAATGACACTTAGATAAATACACTTTTGTTTTCACGGTTAATTTAGTCTTTTGTGCCATAAAAAACTTTAGCATGCATGGTATTTTTTAAAGCCATATTTCCTGGAAACTAACAATCTTATCGAAGTTCCTTTTTGTCGTAAAAAAGGTTGAATTTTGTAAGTATGGTCTCAAAACATTTGTAGTATTTTTTACACCAATCTCCCCTAGTTGTGACATCCCAGCTAGAAGGATAAAGTTTTTGAACTAATTGCCACATTCAAAATATCAATTTTAAAAGAAATTCATTATCGGTAACGGTTTCGAAAATCTCGTTAGAAAACCATCAGGGAATTCTCTTTAAAGGGGCGTTGATCCTTATAAGACATTTTAACCTGTATAATACGATTTTTAAAATATTTACCTTTCATTTTGGAACACCCTGTATAATGAAGTTTAGAGAAACTTTTCAAATACAACCCTGTATTGACCCCTATTATGTCATTGAATTCACGATGACGTCAGATGAGCTGGGCATTGGAATACCGTAAATGAAATCAAAATTCATTGAAGACAGAACTGTGAGGTAAATACTTACTAGAAGGTAGAAAAGGAGACGACGAGTGTGAGCGTCGCTAAAGTCCTAAACACCTGCATATTTTCTGCGAAATGTAGAGTAAGATACTGAGTAGGTGCGAGAAGGAGGATTACAGCTTAATATCAGGACAACAGCATTCAAGTTCACAGTTTCCACTTCGACACCCACTAACAATATTTTCACAGTTCAGCAAATGCGTAAGGATTCGAACATCGCATTGGCATATTCGTATCCGCATCATGTCATTTAAAATATAACAACAGAATGGAACAGATATCGCGCCCTATGCTCCCCATTTTTAGGGTTTTAGATGTGTTTATTAACAGTAGCTTACACTTTCCATTGAATTATTCCAATCCACCGCCAGGGTCTAATTGGATTTAATATATAGAGGTGTAATCAAAACAAAAAATATTTCGTACATTTTATAAAGCTTTCACAGGCAACAATAGTTACGTTTTACAGTGTTTATTTGTTTTTTCTACTAGATTATAAAAACATAAGTGCAATGAGTAGTCACTAGGTACCATAGATAAAATAAGTAAGATACATTTTTTAAATACACGACGTTGTCAACAGGATTTAATTCTTAAGAACATTACATTCCAATAGGTAAGTATTTTTGAGGCAAGGCGACTATCCGGGAAACTAACTCGATTTGGCGAATTTAAACTTCCCGCCAAACTCGTAAATTTCCTGATGCGAAATGGCGGGATTTTCAAATATACTCATTCGTATAGCGGCAATAATTGAGAAGTAGGTACATCTGTATCTGTAACGTGTGGAGGGTGGGTCCACGGTACTTAGACCTCACTAGATCCATTATGCATCTATCTAAGTTGATGAGCACCTCCAAGCTGGTGAGCCAGCCTATAGATTTAATGTAGTTAACAACGTCGCCAAGAGGTGCTTCTCTTATATCGGCCGATTTTGGCTAACTTTCGCCAAACACAAATCTTTTAATAAATGAGAGCGTCGGGCAATCGTAGAGGATATGCTCGATGGTCACATCTTCTTGTAGAGTGCGGATTCTGATAGCCCCATCAAATGAAGATGCTTCCATATTTGGCAATGACCAGTCAGAATGCCTGTCATCAGGCGCAGATTCTGTCTAGTCATAGACAAGTATTTGTTTGCTGTTGTTGTTTTTGTTTTTGTTGTTGTTGTTGTTGTTGTTGTTGTTGTTGTTGTTGTTGTTGTTGTTGTTAAAAGCTCCCTGGCAACTCTACAGTTCTTTGTTTCATCGCATCTTTTCTTGAATTTCACAAGGAAATGTTCTTTAATTAGATTGGTCACTACCGATGGTCTTAAAAGTATTTGGTTGGCTGCCTTCTTGGCTAGTGAATCTTTCGATGTGGCATGAAAGTTGACCACGTTGTTGATGGATACTTTGGCCAATACTTCGAGACATTCTAGTACTAACCCGGAGTAAATTCATTGTTTATCCAGAGGGAGTAGTACTTGTCTGCTATGTGTATAGATGAGCATGTTCCTTCCAGTAATATTGTTTTTGGTAACTTTTTTGCTGCTATGAGAATCCCCGTGTTATAATATAATTGCATGTTCCATTGAACGAGTTGTTAATCCATGCGCTATTTTTATACTGATAGCTAAAAAAAATTTCATAATTAAATTTAAGATTAACTATTACAATAAGAGCAGCGTTTCGGTTAACACTTAACTCATTTAAAATAAAATGTAATATATTTTTCAATTTTACCTAAATCACTCACTTTTTTACCTATATATTGGCTTGCATAAAAGAAGATTAATTTAAACCCATGATAATCACATTTTATCCATGGATATTTATTATCTCTAGATTTTGATATCTAAGGTAATTTCACATTTGAGTTGTAGTATATTTGAAGGATTATATTGACATTTGTATACATACAAACTTTTATCGCCAACTGTAAATAATTGTAATTAATAAAAAAGGAGATATTATAAACAAACAGAAAAGTAAAGGCGAATACAAAACAAATCAGTTACAGACTATTTCTGTCAGACGGTCATGGATATGTTGATAAATATTAGGAGCATATAAAATATTTGATTTTTACAGTGGCTATGGTAATGTATGGCTTTATTGACGGTTGGTGATAAAATATAATTTTTTTAAAAAAGGTACTTTGAGTTCAATAATTCTTTGATAATTAGATTAGATTTAATTACGACTGTGAGCCACCTCGACCTTTTCAGATCTATTTTGGACATTCTTTGATAATAAAATGCATTATTTGTAAAATCGGTTAAGTAAATCAAAAACAAAAAAAAAATAAAATTAGGAATTATCATCACCGCTGTCGTCTTTACTTGACGTGTCTTCTAAATTTATGATGCAAGAAATATTCGACAATTCTTTTCAATATTCTTGAAATGGCGAACACAATTGATCCATATTTCCATATAATTCCTCCTCTGAATAGGCTTCATCCCTATAGAGATTTTACTAAAAGTTTCATGTTGATATCGCTTTTCGTTTTTGTTTTATATATATTTTTTTAAATTTTAACTTCCTTTTGCCCCATTTAAATTATTTTTTTTTTTTTCAAAATTAATAGGCTTTGTCCCCTTATGGAGCTTGATTTTTCCTGAAAATTTCAAGTTGATATTATTTTTTGTTTATGACTTATCGTATGGACAAAACCGTGACAGTCTTAACTTTTTTAAAAGTTGTTTATTATTTGATGAGAAGGATTTTGGTACAAACATTTTTAAATTTGGATCACTATTAAAAATGTTGGTTTCTCGAAAGTAAACCTATAATATACTCTTCATAGACTACTGTGTGAAGAGTATAATAATAGAACATAGATATTAACGAAGTGCTTTTCTTCCAAGGCTGCGTGAATAATACATAATTTTTGTTTCATGTTTTTTGTTTTTTTTTTGTGTTTTTGTTTTTTCACTTAATAATACATAAAAAATATCTTTATACCCTAGTACGGCAGTTAACGTGTTAAGACAGAAAAATAAGATTAACTACCTGATTAAACATAGTCTTCTACAATACCAATATCCCATGTGACTAAATTGATGTCAACAGTTGGCTAAAAGTAACAATAATAACTTTAGTAGTAACCCTAAACCAAAATCATTGACGAATTTGACAGAACTGATACTTAAGTTGTCATAAAAGTCACTTCTTGTTTTACTAGATCACGTGGGAACGGGTACGTATTGTTAAAGACTTGTTATATTAAAAAATAATTTTCGAGAATATGCACTTGCAACATACCTTCCGGAACAATTAAATCTCCATCACTTTTAAACGGTCTCTAGAAAGCCATTTATAAATACAAAAATTAAATAATTAAATTAACACTTTATAATATAAACGGAACCGCTGCGTAAAATCGAGTACTATCCTATAACACACCAAATATGGATGATATGGATTTAATGGAGGCCCTACACGCTGCGATTTTTGTGACATTTGAACTGTAGAATCCATTGATTCAGTCCATAACTCACTTTTATATGAAATCCATACTGTTCAATAGTCATCTCTTAAACTAAAATAGTATAAAATATTTACTGAACTGGTTAAAATTTTATTTTCCTTATATTTCCTTAAATCGCTAGCATCAAAAATAACTATTTCCGAAAGCCCTTGACGACACTTCCGGCGATTTAAGACGTATTATTTTTCTCCAATCTCAATGAGTTCTGCAGTATCATTCCTTCGCTAATCTGCCGACTCCCTGCAATTGTCACATCGTTATCGTCATAACAACCCCTGCCGCCTGCCGCACAGGAGTTATCTTGTTCTATCAGCGATAAATACGTGTGCGATCTACACATCGCCATCTAAAGGTGAGTTCAATTAGGATGTAACAAATTAGGAGGATCGCAGTGGGAAAAGAAGATGGGAAACGAGTGTTCAGAAGGCACGTCATCGTGATCAGGGCAAGGGTAAGTGAAGTTGAAAATTCATTAATTGCTCATCTCCCCTTTATATTCGGATCGACACCTTTGGCATTCATAAGCAATCTGGGGACGACGCGTTGTCAGTCCAAACAGGGATTATCTATTTGTACGCCTTGCGCTCTTCTCTTCGTTCTTCCTTATTTTCGGCATCCAGTGTCGGTACATGAACATCAACCAATTAAGAAATCACTAAATACGTAATACTCGTAAAATACAATATAACTATTTGATTAATTGCAGAATTTAGAGTTGTTTGATAGGTTTTATATATTTTTTTAAATTTTAACATATTCGTGGAATCAGCTCAAAAATGATATAGAGATGCCTAGAAAAACTAAATGAGGCGAGTAAAATACAGTTACCTCTCACTTGGGTCCTAAGAGGGGTAAATGGTAACGAGAACGCAGATAGTTTGGCTAGGAAAGGGGCTCAAACACCCTTTACGGAAACTAACCTCGGCATACCCTGTCAAGGTTATTGAAATATTACAAAAAATCCTAACTCTGAAACACAAAACGATATTAACTTTTATTTTTCGTTTATTTTTAAAGTACTCATGATGGATGATGTACTTTGAAAAAAAAACATTTAATTATCAACTTTTTTGGACGAATAAAATAATATTAGTTTTAGTTTCATTGAAATAGAGATTGCTGGAATTAATGAAAGTGGCAACCGTTATCTCGGGATAAAACAATATCAAATTTAAATTTGAAAAAGACGAAACATGAAAAAACGGTAAAGTCTGTAAGACAAAAACAAAGAATTTTTCAAGTAATTTGCGCATTAGTACCCAAATTTGGCAATAAGAAACACTTATGTACAAAAATTACATTCTTGATAATCCTCGTGTGCCGCAATAATTCTAGAAATGTTAGATAATGTTAGAAGATAATTTTTTAATAAGCTTTTTTATGCTAAGAAGTTATAAAAATTTAATACGTCAAGTGATTTTTAAATCACCTTTATCACCTTAGTAATAAACAATAATTGTTAATACGAGAATGTAACTTATTAGTAAAGGCCCAGAACATGTCTGTATAAAAACAAAGTACCAGCTACAAAAAATTGCCATTTGTGCAGTGTTAAATCCCTCTAACAGTAAAAAATTACTTAAATTTATAAAAAATACTAAGATATACTCTGTACTAGCCAAAATGTTAATTATCCATTGTATACTATTGTAAAAAACAGCATTTATAAGGTATTATACCTCCGGTAATGATCCTTTGAGGTTGAAGCGGTAAATAAAAAAAAAGAATTTAACTTACCTTATGAATTTATTTAATTTAATTTCTGTAAAAACATAAAACCTAAATATGTTTACATGAACATAAAAATATAGAAAATATCTTACAAATGAGGTATCACATGACCCTACTTTCCATTAGAAAAATTAAAGCTGGTAACTTCCTCTATCTTACGTGTCTCAAGTAAAGTGCATCTCGTTATAACTAAAATATAATATCTCTTGAATTTTACCTCGTTTTTGTTTTGTCATTATCTTTTTTCATTTAGAAGTTAAAATAGAGAAAGGTACAATTTTTGTCCTCACTGTATTTAATACATTCGTGTGTATTACCTTTTCTTTGACAGTTTTTCGAAAAAACGCTTAAAAATTTTCAACTTATCTACAAAAGTGGATTAAAGAATGGATTAAATATAAGAAATGATTGCATAAATTTTAAATAAATGAAATGAGAAATATTTTTTCTTATAAATCACTATTTATAAAATCCTAATAACACAAGTATCATTTGTTACCATTTAATATATATACACTCACCGGCAGAATTAATCGCCCACCCAATGTTTTGTTATTTAGTTGGAGATATTTGTAATTTTGATTTTTTTTTACTTTTTAATGTCTAAGCGAAATAATGACAGCACTGACAGTTAAACAATTATTTACTGTCAAAATGTACAATTTTTGTCCTCACTGTATATAAAACATTCGTGTGTATTACCTTTTCTTTGACAGTTTTTCGAAAAAACGCTTAAAAATTTTCAACTTATCTACAAAAGTGGATTATGAATGGATTAAATATAAGAAATGATTGCATACATTTTAAATAAATGAAATGAGAAATATTTTTTCTTATAAATCACTATTTATAAAATCCTAATAACACAAGTATCATTTGTTACCATTTAATATATATATATACACTCACCGGCAGAATTAATCGCCCACCCAATGTTTTGTTATTTAGTTGGAGATATTTGTAATTTTGATTTTTTTTTACTTTTTAATGTCTAAGCGAAATAATGACAGCATTGACAGTTAAACAATTATTTACTGTCAAAATGTACAATTTTTGTCCTCACTGTATATAAAACATTCGTGTGTATTACCTTTTTTTTGACAGTTTTTCGAAAAAACGCTTAAAAATTTTCAACTTATCTACAAAAGTGGATTAAAGAATGGATTAAATATAAGAAATGATTGCATAAATTTTAAATAAATGAAATGAGAAATATTTTTTCTTATAAATCACTATTTATAAAATCCTAATAACACAAGTATCATTTGTTACCATTTAATATATATACACTCACCGGCAGAATTAATCGCCCACCCAATGTTTTGTTATTTAGTTGGAGATATTTGTAATTTTGATTTTTTTTTACTTTTTAATGTCTAAGCGAAATAATGACAGCACTGACAGTTAAACAATTATTTACTGTCAAAATGTCACGTCATATCAATTAATGTCAAAAAATGACGAAAATCTCCGAAAATTTCAGAAATAAATAAAAATAATTGGGTGGGCGGTTAATTTTGCCGGTGAGTGTATATAGAATAGGTGTGTTATAGTTAACTTTTTGACTATCTCAAAATCTAATACGTTAAAATTTTAAGTTACGATAAGCAATTGAAAATTTCAAATAAGCAAAGAGAAAATTGTTCGAGAGAGCCCGAGAGAGCTCGAGAGAAACGAGAAATTCTCGTCGAGAGATGACACTCTCTCGTCTCGACTCGAATCTATTTTCGAGAGAAAATGTCTCTCTCGTCTCGTTTGAGACGAGACAAGACGAGACGAGAGACGAGAATCTCTCGTCTCGCGGCATCACTAAACCGTTGTAAGAACTAAAATCTTTTGCACAGGCAATATAGCTTTCAGATTCTGATATATCCGATATGTTATTAACATAAAAAATAACAAATATTGGACCCAAAATAGATTCCTGTAGAACACCCAGTGATACGTTCAACAATTCACAAATTATATTTCTATTACAACCTTCAACTTTTTGAGTATTTTTTAAGTTAACCTATTGATTTATATCAATTAGATATATTTTGTTAATCCAACTTTCTGCAAGGCCCCTAATTCCATAAACATTTAATTTGTATAGTTCAACATAGTCAAATGTCTTGGCAAGGTCACAAAAACCCGTAGCCGGCCATTGCGGGCATTCAATTATAATATCTTTGTAAAAAGAAAATAACAGTTGATCTAGATTTTTTGGATCTGAAGCCGCGTTCAGTACTGAATAGAATGTAATATTTTTCTAAAAAATTGATTAAACGATCTAAGAAAGAGTATTTAAAGATCTTCTGCAAACTATTGGAAACATTTATTAGTCTGTAATTTGACAGAAAGTGATATTCCCCTTTTTTATACATATATTGGTGTTACTTTCCCAATTTTAAGGCCTTTAGGAAAGAAAGGTTTATTAAATATGTTAAAGGCTCTACTATAATATTGTAATGTGAGCCATTTCCGACCAATTTGGTTATACTTTGATCCTTTAGGTCCCTCTGCCTTGTTTGCGTCATTTTACGACCCCACTTGTCCTTAAAACCAGGAATATTTGATGAAGGGAATAAACCCCCTTTACCCACTATAAGGACGCCTATGCTCACAGATAGCCGGTATAAATAATTCATTAGGGAATGTACTAGAAACTTTATAGAAGAAAATTCGAGTATATGGTGAGAGCGCTACAATACCAAATGGACAGTCGAATAATTTGGTGGATCTTTCGGGAACGCCTTCACCAATTTTATGAAATGCGTTTGCAATGGACTGTCAGTCAAAGTCGAGTCATAGCAGTGAGAATATCGATAAAGTAAATGTCATATAAATTAGTACAAGTAAATGTATCAAATAAATTAGAAATATAAATAGTGTTAAATACATTAAATAGTACGAGGTGTAAATAAATTATAATTAAACTAATTTAAATTAAACAGTCATTATAATATTTAATTATTCTTTTAAAATAGTGGTACTTCATCTTGAACTGAAGATTGTTTATTTTTTAATTTAGAAGAGTTCTAATTCTGAAAGTGTAAAAACCTTTAAAGCCTGCGAAGACACAGACCATTAAACATTCAGTAAAAGTACCATATTAGAGTAATATAGAGTCATTTATAGAGTAATCTAGAGTATGTGCATAAAATAGAGTAATAGAGTCTAATTTTCTGAATAGCTTTTTGGTTAAATATACAAATAATATTCATTCTCCGGCACTGGATATTATAAAGTTGTACAATCAGCTTAGCTATCACCCTGACATGGGTTATCAACGTCCACGCTATTGTGTTCTTTAAGGGTTATTCGGTCTCTACCGACCTTATCATGTTAATCGCCAAAATGCTTTTCAAGCTTAAACGACGATTTTGCACAGAACACGTTTCCATCACAATTCATAATCTAATCGATCTTATTAATAATAGATCAATTTCCGCTTTAAATTTCCCCGTTTCCTTACGCTTTTCACTGCATTCTCAAGGAAATTTAAGGAAATTTCTGAATGGCTAGTCAAAAGAAGGTATTTTTTTACTCGATTTTCTAAGAGGAAATATGTTTTTGGTTTTAATTGCTTTTTTACCACGTTCGATATACAGTGCTCTTCAAATAAAAGTATCCACCTTCAGTAACTTCTGAAATAATTTTCACAAAAAATATGTCAATTAATATTAAGATTTGATGAAGAAGTCACCTGCTATCCTGCTATCACCCCTTATTTAAAAAAGGCTTATTCAATTTTTTTTTTATCCATTTTTGGATTCTTCTTATTCAGTTGATTTCAAACATGTAAAAACATGGGGTTTAAATTTATGAGCTACATAATTTTTAATTAAAATAAAATTGAATTATGGGAACAGACAAAGGTCCCAAAAAATAACTAAAGCATAATGGCGAAAATGGTTGGAACGTCTATTCACAATATGCCCATCAGAGAATTACTCCAAGAACTCTTAGTAATTGTTGATTAAAATTCTATATATTTATAATTTTTATGTCATCACTATGAGTGAATAAATTATTATTATCATTGACCAATAAAATAGTTTCCTAGTGTAATCATTTTACTCTTACGAGAAATGAATAAGAAAAAAAAATGTATCTTTACATCCATTGATAATAAAATATTTTGGTAGATAAATATTTATAAAGAAATAAATAATTATGTGGTTATTGGTCTATATGCCGGATTTCTATAAACAGGAAGCAATGAAGCGATTTAATAACCATATTTTGCATTGTTGTACGATAGGAATTACCTTGTTTTATATTCAGTCAAGCAAAAATACCGCAAGTCGAGTGATCTCGACCGCCAATGGTCAGATATTCATTGGCCTTTCGGCATTCGGTCTCTTTCAAAGTAAATATTTGCATGAATGGAGTAAAGAATAATCCAATAGAAGCCACTGATCTCTGCAGAAATATACTTACCACATGTCTTTCGCATCATTTGTAAGAGTTGTGCTTCTTGCAAACTTAAAATTATTAAATGCCATAATTATTATATATGGGTTCAGACTGTTCAGAGCCAAAACCCCATAAGTCGGCAAAAATGAAAAAATTACTACTATACACCATCAAACACAGATTTTAGTATTCTTTCTGTTTTTGTTTCCTAACCTAGGTACGAAACTTCAGAGGGTGATTCCTTATGAAAAAATGTTTCTGAGTTGCTTCGTTTCTGAGATACAGGGCTTTAAAGTTAAAAAAATTGGATATTTTATAAATATCATAAATATCCGTCAATCGATTTGGTTGAAAGTTGGTACAGTTATTTGAAATACTAATTCGCTAACTATATTAAAGTTATTGGGTCAAGTGGCGTCTCAGTTGGCACCACAGCCAATATTATTTTGTAGTTTTGTGTACTTTTTTCAGATTAAGCAACTAAAAATAGAACTTTTTGTGATTTCTTCATATCTAGATTCGTTTTCGAACAAAAAAAAAATAGTAATCACTCTATTACATATCATGAACATATCGATTTTTTTATTACTATAAAAAAATCATCTGGTCCATTTGTCTTAAACTTTGTACTTATTTTTTTTGCTCGTTTTATTCCGAACTAGTAATTTGATTTAACTCAATCATTTCAGGGGCGTCGCGGCGTCTTGGAAGGCAACTGAATTAAAACACCACTGGTTTCAATAGGTTTACTATTTTTTTCAGAAAATAAACATTCAATTTCAATAACTTTTATTTTCAAATTTTTGCCGTACCACTTCTTCTTTTTATAAAAAATTATTGCCAAGTTCAATCAAGCACCTACCTACTTACCTGCACAGTGATAGTATTGTCATATCACTAAAAGTCAGTGTCAATTAGGCATTCCAACGACCTGTCAAACAATAGGTGCTAGTGGGAAATTCTTGTATATGTAAGGGGGTAGCGACATAGTCTTTCAACTTGGACGCTATTTTTATTCGAAGTAGTACTCGCCAAGCCTGCCAATTTATGAAAAAATGTATAGGTGGGTTTTTAAATATTATTTTTATTGTGTTTGACATAAAATATTTAAATGTAATCCATTATTCATGATTTTACGTAAAGTAGCTAGAATACACCATATGTCGCCACCCTTAGATATACCAAACCTGCCCACTGGTAATTCATTTGTTTGGAATGCCTAATTAGCAGTGATTCCATCATAATTTTACTCGTTCTGAGATGACTGACATGCACTTTATTTATGGATTAATAAATAGAAATGCAGAAGAAGCAAGGAGAATTTACCAGAACAGATATCCTAACAAAGTAATTCCATGTGCTAAAACATTTAGGACGCTACATTAAGTGAAACTGGAAATTTTAATAAAAATACAGATGTAACAGAAGCTGTAACAACGCCTTAACTAAAATAAGCTATAATTCATGCGATAAAAGAAGATACTTCAAATAATACCAGCTTGAAGTCCAAACCATTTGGAAAGTTCTAAAAATATGTCACATACAGCGGGATTTTCACCCAAGATTAATGTTTTGCAGGAGATTGATTCGTACGATGGCCCACAATTTTAATTGTTTACCAATGATTTTATTTTCGGACGAAGCAAATTTTTCAAGAGATGCTATTATTAATTTTCACAATGACTATTTTTGAGCCGACAAAAATCCCTACTTTATCAGAGAAAGTAATTTTCAGCGACAATTTTCTCTGACCGTTTGGATAGGAATTATTGATGACTACCTAATTGGCCCATTTTTTTACCAACAAGGTTAACAGGTGACTCCTACACGGACTTTTTTGCGAGATCATTTACCCATTTTGTTAAAAGATGTACATGTAAGTGCCAACATGTGGTTTATGCACTACGAGGCTTCAGCTCATTTTTGTGTTCTTGCTCGTCAGCATCACCTACCCTAATCGCTGGTTTGGACGTGCAGGACTTCAAAATTGGCCAGCTTGCAGTCCTGATATGAATTCTCTAGATTTGTATTTATGAGGTTATCTGAAGGCTATTGTGCTATTTTGAATTTGACAAGTTGCACGACAGTTCCCACCACCGGGACATAGTAGATATTCAATTCCCTACCATGTACTTACCTAACTACAAATAACAAGCAAAAAAACAGTCAGATGAGGGACTGTAACGAAATCTAATATAATCTACTGGATACAGGAAAATAAAAGTTATAACTTTTGATGGATATAATGGAAAAATACAGTACGACCCAAAAAAATGTTTTTTTTTTTCTTAAATGGTTATTTGGACAACCAACCAGACGAATGAATCACACAGTATTTTATGAAAAGTATTAATGTCTTGGTAATAAATTAATATAATATGTCCACTTGTAAAAATATTTATTATTATTAAAAGTCATTATTCTTGATTTTTTTGCTTGTTAAATACATACGATTTACGTAGGAAAACTTCGATTTTTTACAGGGTGCGCAAAAAATACAATTATGGATTTGATTTGCAAAATTAAACATTTTTTAGTAAATTTTTTTAAAAGCGCTAACAAACAAACTTCATTTGACTTTCCGATTTCTCCTTACAAGCTCTTCATTTAAGCGCTTCAAAAAAAATTGTATTTTGCAAATCCACAATTGTATCTTTTACTGCGTAAGTCCATTCGTGGACACACATATTGTAATTATCTAAAATTATTTCCTTTTAATTTTTTTATAAAATATGTCTATTTGCAGTCATATTAAATGGAATCACCCTGCTGTATACATAATAATTGTAGGATGAATTGTTTAATACAATAATTACAACTGTAATACAGGGTGGGCCATTAGTGCGTGGGTGGAAGATTGCGGGTTTAATAAGGTACATTTTTAAAATTCATTTTTGGGACATGGTGTAGGACCTCTAAGGCTACAACCTAATGAATTGCTGCTAAACGACTCATTTTAGATACCATGTGTGATACATAAAGTCACACTAAAATTGACCAAGGAATCCAAATATGCAATAATATACTTCCTATTAAAAAAACATAACTTTGATATAAATCACCCTGTAAAACAATTGGAATTTCATCGAAAATATTTTTAAGTTGTAGCCTTAGAGGTCTTACACCATGCCCCAAAAATGAATTTTAAAAATGTACCTTAATAAACCCGCAATCTTCCACCCACGCACTAATGGCCCACCCTGTATAATATTTTATGTCTGGCTGTATTACATAATTGCGCAGTAATGTGTGAAGATTTTTCAATTATATGTAAGTTTCCATTACATTAGAACATATCAACGATACAAATAACCACAAATATAAATGAATTCGTTTTTCAATAAATTATAATATTTCAAAAAATAGGAGCCAAAATTTACAACATTCGATGGAAAGTCATTTCTATTCCTTTAGCTTCCAGAGCTATATTAAAAGTAGAATAAAATACCGTGATAATCCTAAAATAAATAAGGGAAAAGGAAATCGTAAAAAAAGCAACTTTATATTGTATCTGCCAATAATATGAATGGCAATTTCCCGTCGTCATATATTTCTAGTAAATCGTAAAAGAACACATGTGTACGGTGTCCGTCATAATATACTCGTATATTTCCCTAAAAGTAAAAATCGTATTATGTGTAAAGCAACAAATACAAAACAGTGTATTTGTGTGAGTGAGATTAGGTGTTTTATTCCTCTTGAATGGTCATTCACAACAGCGGGCTCCGTTAATATCCTTAAGCAGATTACAGCCCTGATGTTGTGTTGCGTATAGTCCAGATTCGAATTCCTTATGGTCCTGGTTCTTTTTACCAACAGGATGCCGCTCACCTATCACAGTTCATCGATTTTACTATTTTATAGCACAGGAAAATACACACCAACTTTTAAATTTAAATTGTTCATTTTTACACAAACTGATACTGGAAACTTTTACACAAAAAGTAAAGTAATATCTTATTACAGGTATTTAGCAATTTTTAGGAGAAGCATCTTTTGTAGGTTTAGAAATTAATAAACATAAACAAAATGCATGGAAATAGATTTATTGCAGAAGTTAGAATATAGATAGCCATTTATTAGCAACTTTACAAACTATTTGTTTGTTGCAAGTCAGAAAACACTTAATGTAAAAAAAAACTATATATATCTAGAAAGGAACAGTACCTAAATTACTAATAAGAAGGAAATACTTAGCCTCAATAGGACCTTATAAATAGAAAAAGTTCAGAGATATAATTACTTGGGGTTCATATTTCATGAAGAAGAAATAAAATTAAGAATAAAGAAAGGAACTATGTAATATTTGTCTTTTCTAAAATATTCAAATCAATATTTTTTTTTATTTACAACTTAGTCATATATGCGTCCACACATAATTTAAAAAAAATAACATAATTTTCCTGCACTAACAGTTTGATCCTTAGCACTTACTTACCTAGGTCCAATAGCCTTTTACAGTGATTATCTGCCGTGTATTGTACGATCACTTTAAGTGGCTTAACCGCCCAATACTCTTTTTCTCTAAACTAGTTGCACAAGTGAAACATCCGACCATCTTGCACAAATTACTTTTGACAGATGTGGGAATTCGCCGAATTTACGTTCATTCATAGATTTCGATGTTTTTTTATTGTATGCGCGCAAACAATGTGTTCTTGCAAAGCGTTTTTCTTAATAGGAGAAAAATACGTCTAGGACTTTATATTTAACAGTTATTGTTTGGTTAAAATTCAAAAATATCGAGAACGATCTGAATAGTAATATTCATTATTTCATCATTCAATTCTACCATTGGGCTACAATAAAGAGGATACGTATATATAAATTACAGTCGTGAAACTAAATTATTATTGTTTAAAATTTTGTAAATAAACATTATAACCTAAAAAATACTTGTATGCTTAAAATAATAGTAAATGTTATACCTTGGAGACGTTTTTCGGTAACAATCGTTGAATTGGCACAATTTATTAAAATCGCAGTTTTATTTAAACACAATTTTTAAACAAACACATCGAGGTAGAATCAGACAGAATGAAGTAGAGACCATGAGGATAGCAGAGACGACACCCCAGTATAAAGAACAATACAGTAGCGACAGATCATTTTTTTATGAGGGGTCCATATTTTTCTGCGCATGTCCGAAAATAAGCGACAAAAACGTCAACGTCAATAGTGTCAATGCGATGTAAATGTGTCATTACTGTCATTCCATTTGTCATTCGTTTAATGGTGGTTGTTTGTTGAGATTATTTGGATTGTTTGATTTTTAATTTTTGTTTGTTTACAGTGCATATTTTGAGACATTTTTATTATTTTAGTTTTTCATTTATTGTGTGATATTTTTGAAATGGCTTCTGCACCTGATCAGAAAAGAAAGAGATGTGTCTCGCCCTTGTCCTTGTCCATCTCAAACAGAGTAAACAGACAAAGGGACAAGTTATTTTGCATTTCCCATGGAGCCAAGAAGGTATGTCTTAAAAAAATACTTTCAATTTTTATATTTGAAAACCAAATATATACAACAGGCATTTGCTAAAACTCATCTGAAGTTAAAAATTTGTACGTAGGAACAAAAATTAAAAATCTTATTGAAATAAAATTATTCTTGTATTGTAAATTCATTAAAAACTGTACTAATTTGTAATTTTGTGTTTTAATAAATATTATTGTTATTATGTTGTTTCATTTCTAAAAAGATTCATACATAATTTTAATTAAAAAATAAGCTACTGATTTAATTTATTAGTTCCAGGAAGAAACCAAAATATATTTAACACATTTCATACAATGAATGGCATAAAATGCGACAAACTGACTACTATAAAAAGTAAGTTATTTTAATCTAATGATAAAATTTTAAAATTGACACATCTAGATTTTCACCGGAACTCATTTATTTAAGTTACACAACATTTTGATTAATTTTGTTGCGTAGAGTACATTAAAATGTTAAGCCGGGTCCAGATCAATAATTATTTACGTTGTGCGTTGTATTTGACGCAAATTTGCTCGTGTTCGTCAAAATATTTCTAGATGTGGACTGTGCGCCACACAAAGGAACACGAAAATATTTGCGCCAGATACAACACACGCTATCCACCGGTCTGTCCGTTTTTCTGCCAACTTCAAAGAGATTTGCGTCGAACGACCCTCGAGTTCTTGTTTTAATGTGGACTTGAATATTTTTTTAGTTTGAACTATTATTTCAATCACAAATTATTGCTACGCACGAAAATGGATCGCAATAGATACAACAACACAACGCACATATTTGCGCGACAAAATCACAATAAAAAAAATATTTGCTCCGCAAATATTTTTGTCGAATTCAACATTCAACACACAAATTTATTGATCTGGACCCTGCTTTATATTGTAGATGTTTTAATTTTTTTCTGAGTGTACATAGCTAATTTGCAATTTTAGAATTTACTTTTCTCCGTGTAGAAATAAGCGACAAAAACGTCAACTGTCATTGAAAATCTGACCACTCCGAAATCAAAGAAGCCGACGCAAACTGCCACTACTGTATTGTTCTTTATACTGGGACGACACAAACACTTTTTGCGATATGACAAGTGAACGCACTTTGGGTCGTATTTTGATCAATTTGAAGTTAATAATTTTATATTTCAAAATTGACGGAATGAACATGTTTTTATATCCTTTGATATCACGCTATTTAAAAAAAATTGCATTTATTCTCACCAAAACTGACTAGCTCGAGTTTGACATATGACGTAAAAGTGTAATGCAAAACTGCGGACAGTTTATGTATCGTCATAGCATCTCCTCTTTATTAAAAATCGATGATTGGAAATATTCGTATGCCCCACCCTACTTTGTGTCGTCACGCCTTGATTATGTGCAATACACAAAATAACGTAATTTAAGTGATTTTAAGCAGGCACATTGTTTGTTTCAAGGATCTGTTAACATGTTGACCTCTTTTTAGTTATTTCGATTCCTCGCGCTCCTTCAGAAGAGTGCACCACAGAGACGAGTTTAGCCACAGCGCAGTGGCGTACCAAAAAATAGAGATTAACACGTATGAAAACAAAATTAAATTAATATTTTGTTATTTATTTTAAAATAATGTGTTTTTGTGAGAAATCGCCCCTGTTGACATTGCAAAAAGCACAATTTTTAAAAATGTACTCTTTACAAATTAGGTACCTTGATTACAGATATTTTCAATGAATAATGCGTTACTGATATCAAACATTTCCAATATAACATATGACGTAATTTATTTCTAGTTAAAAGAAATTTTAATTTTTACTTCAAGATGGGAATATTTATTATCCAAATTCAATAAATGTCTCGCTCCATATTTTAAGGTTAAAATACGTAAATTTTAATATTACCTTTGTTTTGGGTTTACTAATAAAGTGTATAAGTTATACAGTGAGAATCTTAAGTCTTACCCCCTAACTAACTCGTTACTGGAGTCTTGTTAGGAAAATCGCCGAGACAGGTCGATTTTGTTTTCTACAATGTACATTTTTGTATGATTAGTTTACCCTTAATTTCATCCCTTACTGGAGGGGAGCAACCCTTTCGAAAAATTTAAATGGCATGGGGTGGTGAGTGATAGCTCATTTGAAAGGGGGTTTTATTCTCTATTCAACCGTGCAAAAAATTTTAAATTTGCTTCATTACGTGTTGATTTATTAATGTTTAAAAATAACAAAATCTCACAAAATAGGAAAGCAACTAAACTAATAGTGACCTTCTAATGGCAAAAAGTCTTACTTCACGTCTGAACCAAAACCGAAATCATGCAGGGCCGAATTTTAATTCTAAGGATGAGTGTGCTACGTTAATTTCCGTTATTCTGAAACAAAAATTAGTCGAGAATTAATGAAGCAAATTTCAAAATTTTTTACATGGTTGAATAGAGAATAAAACCCTCTTTCAAATGAGCTATCACTCACCACCCCATGCCATTTAAATTTTTCGAAAGGGTTGCTCCCCTCGAGTAAGGGATGAAATTAAGGGTAAACTAATCATACAAAAATGTACATTGTAGAAAACAAAAATCGACCTGTCTAGGCGATGTTCCTAACAAGACTCCAGTAACGAGTTAGTTAGGGGGGTAAGCATGGGCGTCGTTACACAATTCTATAGGGGGGGGGGGCAAAATTTTGAAAAAATTTAGAATGTTTATTAGTTGAAAAACACAGAAATTGAAAACTAAAAGAGCAATACAAATTAACAAAAGTTTTTAATAAATAAAATAACCCAACAAAAAGACAAAAACTAAAATAAAAAAAAAAACAAGAAACTTAAAACACATATTTCTAAAAAACAAATAGAAGGTGTGAGATAAAAGAAAAATATGAACAAGGAGACAGAGCCATACATAATATATATATAAAAAAAAAATATTTATAGAAACACAAAAACAAAAAAAAAACTCACTCAAACACGTCGACGCTAGTGTTCGTTAATTTTTAATTTCTTCTTCCTCTACCTAAAATAATTGATAACAGAAAACATTTCTTTTTAGTTTTTTGCTATTATTTTTGGATGTACGTTCATCATGCAAAGCGCAGTCAGCCTATTTTCATTCATTATTCGCTCTGTGCGTGACAGCAGCGCCAACTAATTTATGAACTAACGGACGATATTTGCGTATACTGACAATACAATTTTTAATGGAATTAAAAAATACATATGTTGATTTTAATAAAAGTATATAGATTTGTAAAACAAGTGAAAAAATTAATTATTATATATTTTTATTAGGTACTTCAGCTAAAATAAAAGTAGTATAATCAATAATAAAACATAGACAGGCTACGGTGGTGTAAGTGTCTACGGCGCAGCATTCATTTGTCAGCCAATTTTCTGGTAAAACGAGACACGGTTTCAGATCATACGGAAGATCATGTGAATTTTTTTGAAGGGTTTTCTATAGGATTTGATGGATGGCATATTAGCAGAAATTTTATTTCTGTTGATATGACATCCAGATTATTAAAATAAAATCACCATGCATTACCGTTTTCGATGATGGTAGGTGGGGTTTTCCGGCTTTTCCTCACCTGTAAGTCAAATGTCACCATTAATTATCTTTAAGTCGTCCCGGACCGCCACAGCCAATAATAATAATAGCCGTCCCTTACCTCGCACAAGCTCAGCTTTTAGAGTTAAAATTCACTCATAAGGGGGTGAATTAGGGAGAGAATTATTATTATAAGATTATATATTTACGAGAAAATGTATATTTTGCCTAAGCCTAATAAGTTAACATTGTAGAAAAGGTTAAATAATGTGAAAACAAAAACATTACCATTATATAATATCGTAGTCTCAAAACGTATTAACAAAAATAATTGGTAAATTTGCGATTGTAATTCATATTTTCTTTATTTTTAGTTCGAAAGAACCCATAGAAATTAATAAATAAAATTGGTTTCCTATCAATAAGTCACAAGATTGCATTTCAGCCACATACAATTATCAAAGGCAGAAATCTAATCCTTGCTCAACATTTAAGAGTTAAGGGATATTAAACAACATTGTAAAATAATAATTTATTGTTTATTTAAAACCTTTCAATTTTCTGATGTCTACTATTTCCAGTATTACTGTTATTATTACAAAAATAAAGGTTTTTTCTTCTTATTGTACAGCTATCCATTTATTTCTTTGATTTAATTTTCATTTTGCTACAAAAAATTTATATAATTTACACTATTTTTCTGCTAGTATTTTTACAATTTACAACACAGCAACTGTTATTGCTTTATCGCCTTGGACAAATTTAGCTTGTGTTTGATTTTGTAGGTTTTATTGTGTTTTTTCGTGGTTTTTAGTAGCATTGCTGCATTTAGTTATTGTCAAGTCAATTAGTGTCAAAGTCATAATAAATACATCTTTTAATTTTCTTCTCTTATTTACAAAGAATATTTTATTTCTGTGCTAATTTCACGTAATAATACGTCAATGCGCGTGCGCCCATACTTAATTTAGTACTAAAAAAATTGGTATCGTTGCAAAAGGAAAAAAAATATTTTTAGTTCTAAATTTAGTACTAAATTAATAACTTGATTTAGGGCTAAATTTTAGTACTTAATTTAGTATTGTCGTAAAAGCCAGGGGGAGGCAACTGCCCCCCCTTGCCCCCCCCCCCCCTCCAAACGACGCCCATGGGGGTAAGACTTAAGATTCTCACTGTATGTATATCAAAACTTGTGTTTGAGATATATGAAATGTACAACTTGATAATGACAGATATGAATAATTATCTACGCTATTCTTGAAGTTAACTCAACAATTCGGAATCTACTCAATGATATCTATACGACATTGATCGGTTAGAATTAACCGAGATACGGCGGTATGAAAATTTCATTTTTATTTTTAAACAAACATCTCCTAGTTCACCGAATACTGACGCGATATGCATTCTGCGCAAGCAGGCGAACTAGTAGGGTCGTGTAAAACGTTCACGCACAGTGAAATCACGGTGGCAATATTAGTAAAGACAGACTGAGATTTTAGCTGCAATTTGGGTTAATTTTTATTACAGAATCCAATAAATTTGATATTAAATATTTAGGCAACCGATTGAACTGTGAATATGCGGTTTGTGGCATTGAACTTTTCTCGTTGAACTCATGGTGGAAAAATATAGGTGAAGCGGTTAGCGGTACAAAATTCGGTCAGTCTTGCGCATGACGTCACTTTAGAAGCAAATTTTTATTATGCCTATGTCTTGAATGTTAAAAAGCGACTTTTTAAGTTATTTTAATATCTTCCTAATAGTGTTTAGAACTTTGTAGATAAATTTATCTTAAAATTTAATATTTCTATATACCAAGAGGTATTTTAAGAATTATTAGTACGTATTATTCAATTAAATTGATAGTGTAATTGATATAAAGTTGAATATCACATATTTGCTGTCTTTTAAAGATAAACAAATAGTTTCTAATTATTTTAATAATATATTTATTATTAATACAAAAATCTACTATTTTAGAAAGTGTAGTTACTAGCAAAACGCCAGGTTGTGCAGTATTTGGCTACAAGAACTATCCTAGACGTAACATTCTCTTCATGTTTTGTGGTGGAAGAATTCAGTTTCAGTTACTTTCAGATGAACACTATCTAGTTAATCCTTAAGAGAAATGCATATCAACTGATGTAATTTAAATATATTACGCTAAATTGGAAATACATTACCTAGTTTTTGTATATAAAAGAGCACAAAATAAATTTTTATTTAGCGTTTCTTTTGCACAAGGGTCCAATATCTGGCTAGAGTATTTTCTTATAATTTTCTTGTATTATTGAGCATAACTTATGTGTGATTTATCAGTTATTTTCATTTAAATATATATTTCAGTTTTATAATGATTATAGAATTAGGAAATAAAAGAGTAGCATCTTGACAATCATTACAAACAGTGTTGCCAGCTCATAATATATATTTTTTTTTCAGTATACTACCTGTCTAAAATTCAATAGAAATCAGTAGGAAAATGAGTTGCCTAATTAAAGGGCAAAAATTGTTTAACGTTTAGTGTAAACCATATTTATACGAATTTTACACTGTTTTTACTCGTTAGAATGTTAGACTATAAAATTAATAACCAAATCATATTTACAATAGAAAATAAAACAGCAATAAGTACTATTTAAAAAATAGTTTATTAAGAAATGGAACATCAGTGAAAATAAAAAATAAATATTAAGTACACATTAAGAAATAGAATAATCCAAACAATAAACACGTAAGGTGATTACAGCACCCCCTTATAATTTTCGGACAAGGATATCTCAAAAAGTAATTTTTTTAAAAAATTCAAATTTTGCAAAATATGTTAGGCAATAATAAAGTTTTAATTCCTTCCAGTTTCTGAGAAAAAAAATCAAAGGGCTTAAATTTTGAAATATCATAATGAAAATAAATGGATTCCTCAACAGCACTATTCCTGAGATAATCCCGAACTTTGAGCTCTTAATGTCTTGTTAATGATTTTTTAAAATTCGCCACAATTAGTGGCTAAAACGCCTCTTTAAGTGCTGCCTTCTGTTGTAACGCGACTATAACTATTGTATCGTACACTCTCGGTCATCATTCGTTTCCTGAAATGATTTACACCAGTTTACCCAGAAGATAGCACTTAACGAGGCGTTTTGGCCACTAATTTTGGGGAATTTTAAAAAATCATTAACAAGACTTTAAGAGCTCAAATTTCGGGATTATCTTAGGAATAGTGCTGTTGAGGAATGCATTTATTTTCATTATGATATTTCAAAATTTAAAGCCCTTTGATTTTTTTTCTCGGAAACTGGAAGGAATTAAAACTTTAAAATATATGCATATTCTAGATATTATTGCCTAATTTATTTTGCCAAAATTTAATTTTTTTTTAAAAAATCAGTTTTTGAGATATACATATCCGAAAATTATAAGGGGGTGCTGTAATCATCTTAAATACAAAAAAAAATATATTCTAATCTTATAAAAACTTTACTGCAAGGCAATTAGCATTTGTACTCCATAAGTAAGTTTTTACATGTAAATTGTCAACAATACTCGCCGTGGAAAGTTTATTTATTTGGTTGATTGTACTGTAAAACACCATCAGCCAGAAAACCACAACAATTTTTATATACAATACCATACCACAGCGTACACTGCATGGTATGTAACGCGAAACACAAGCAATGATCGCCGAGGATTCCCAAAACACTCTTAGGAAAGTTATAAAACAACACAGCTGGCTATGATTTTTTATGACTTTTGATTTTTTTTTAATTATATTGTGATTATAATTTGAAAAAAATCTCAAAAAAAGGACAAAAAATAATAATAATGATAACGGCTTTTTTAGTAGAATTCACATTGATATTAGTATAACAGTAGACCAATGGTCAAATCAGTAGATCTACTAAAAAATCAGTAGACCTGGCAACACTAATTACAAAATGTAAACAAAGCCATGGCAGTCTATAGGCGGCTATGACAATACCGATGTTGACGTCCTAAAACCTGCGCACCGCTTCACCTATATTCTTACACCATGGTTGAACTCTACAAATATCCCGATATCTCAAAAAAAGTTTCAACGCTCACCAAATACGAATACGGTATGCACTTTGCGCATTGAGACGTATTAGTACCCATCCGTATAAGCATGAGTGCGTTTAGAAACCCCGCACGGCGCGTCTCACCACATACATTAGAATAGGGTCCAGACGCGCCGTGCGTGGTTTCTAAACGCACTCCATCGTACGCAAATAAGTCACGCGGGCAGAGAATAAGATTTTAAATCGAATTTCGAAAAATTTAAACAGAAAAATCAGGGTTTTTGTTAGGTATCTCAACAACGTTCTTGCACAGTAAAATTGCGGTGGCAATATTAGGGACAGAATACGAGATTTTGGCTAGATTTTTGTTTTTTCTACATGCCATGAGTTTTGTTTAATAATCTTTCATATTTATGTTGCTTTCTTTCTTTTCCGAACTAGTTATAATACTCGGAAAATTTATAATACTCCAAAAAATGTTCTAGCCTGAAACCTCCTTTGGTTTGCAGTTTATTTAATATTCCCATCAGGTAAAACTCTCACGATAAAAATAACTGTTCGTCAGTAAATAAATCCCTTATTGCAGCGCAACTAATAAAGAGGCTGCTTCAATCAAAAGTTGATTAAGGTATATCCGTTTAAAAAAGATAATATTAACTGTAATACGTATCCCAACCCTAAATTTTAAAATTGTTATGAACGAGGGGGCGATCGCCGGAGAACGCCACTTCAGATAATTTAATATCCTGATTGGAAACATCATATACCCAACCGAAACACAGAGAAGATTATTCGACTCAAAGCTCAATTTAATATCTTTGACTTCATCCCCTCGTAGCGATTTTCCACGTTTATTTTGATTCTTTGTTCCCACCAGAACTAACTGCGATGATCTACTACCAATTTTCCCACTTTAATTTTAGTGCGGAAAATTATATACTGGAATACATCGCATATCCGGTGCAACAACGTCTAAATGCAAAAATCTATTTTTTACAGGGATACTATTTGAAATTTTTGCTCTTTAATTCTTCATTTATTATGTTATTTTTACATTGATGCACTGGGTGTAAAAGTATATTATATGCATAGTTTGTTACAAAATATCAGGGTCGGTTTTTGAGATATTCAATAGAAAACAAATTGGTTCCATTTCTTTATTCTACTAAATTCTTCTAAATTACGTTTATTTTCAAAAATAAAAAAACTTCATTAAATGTTTTTATTTTATATTATGTTGTACATATTGTGATGTTTGTTTATTTTAAACAACAGTTTATTTATTAATAATTTATTTAAACACTTATTTATTTATAACACTACTATTCTAATTTATATACATTTCGAATGTCTTTAAACTGTTCACTATTTATCTTCACTGTCCATATAATAACTAATTTTTTTGTTGATCCTCCACCAATATTTATATACAAATTGGTGATCTAGAATGCTCCTTCACCAAAATATCCGGAATATACCAGAAACGTTATCACGATGACTCAGGAATGTTCGCGAAAGTGTCTTAAGGGGTTTAATTATGTGTAATAATCGGACAAGTTGAGCCTCAAAGGCCAAATAAGACAGAGAGGGACTTGGAGGATTAGAGCATGACTGAATAATGAAATGGCTCACATAACAATATTATAATGCATTTAATTTTTTTATACGACGTTTCACATCAACTTCATTATTTGGATATAAACCAGAATTATTCTGATAGATCTTTTTAATGCGTGTTCAATAGTGTAAAAATACATTGTGAGTAATAAACATTTTGGAAGATTGGAACACCATCAAGTAAATTTACTTACAAGTACGAACCTGTATTATGAATTATTTGAAATAAGCGACTACATTAAAAAGCTAAACGTACATTTATTTCCTTTTAGTTAATTATATTACTATTGAGGATAATAATTTATTTGAAAAAATATTGAAGAAAACTGACACAACTCCAAAAATGTTTGATTTTGTACTTTTTTTCATACGTATAACCCAAAACTAATGAAGTTTTATGTGAAAATAATTACCAATTTCGTCCACTAGAGAGCAGTTACGTCAGTTTTGAAATCTGTTAACTGATAACTTCGCGACAAAACTGTCACATATTCAGTTGATGGCTAGTAGTCTTGAGTAATGCAGGTTCAAAACTGTTACATTTCGGAAATTGCAATGTTTTCAATCATATTATTTAAGCAAAACCGTCATTTTTAGAGTTAAATCAGTTTTCTCTAAACATTCTCTAACAAGAATTATTTGTATATTCTAAATAACATATTATTTTTAGATGTGTCAGTTTTGTTTAGAAAATATTTTTATAATATAGTTATTTAGATATTTTGTTTTGACTTATGTCGCTATTTCCTATAATTATATACATTTTTATATCATATTTAGACTTGTACCGCTATTGACCAAAATAATTTAATATTGTAATTATTTTCATTTTAGTTATTACCCTACAAGATAATCTTTTTCAGGTCCTTATAAATTCATGAATTTGAGACAAAGCTCGCACTGATCCTTTGTAAAAAATATAGTCAGGTTAAATTATTGATTAAAAATTGTGTTATACATTAAATAAAAATATAAATGTAATGTACAAGACAGCTTTATTGACCTTCAAATCAATATTTAAGGAGGTCCTTTCGCCACTAATGTTAAATAAAAAATATTAGATTATGACTAAAATTTATTTTTTTCTAATAGTTGAAGTCCTTATTTATCTAATGTTGAACTTTTAACTATACCTTACCGAGCAAATTTTTGAGAATTTTTTTTTTAATGTGAGTATTTGTACAATGTCTTATGAGAAAATAAGACCTCAACAACAATTCTCGAATTATATTATTATTTATTGATTAGATGGAGTAGAAAAAAACTAAAAATAGGGTTTTTGAAATATTTAGGTTTTGTTTTTTACAATAAAATATATAGGTTACCTTGGAATTTATTGAGAAATTAATATTAAAAAAAAATTTGAAGTAACCTAGTTGAAATTTATTTTAGTCATAATCTAATATTTTTTATTTAACATTGGTGGCGAAAGGACCTCCTTAATAGTTGTTCCCAATTGCCAAAAACAGTGGAGACTATAAATTTTATTGTACAGAGGCAAATAAAGAAAGCTAGAAAGTTTGGCCCAATCTATATTCCTGATCAGTATATAAGCCTTATAAATTCAGTAAAAAAACTGACAAATTGTATATTGTGACGCGGAGCCAACCCTGTGTAAGCGCGACCTTGGAAGTCTGCCACTCGATTTATGATCGAAGCAACGCTGACGTATGAAGACAGTTGGACCGCGTCTCGAATATACAAGAACGGGCGATGCGTGCCGTTGAATCAGAGAAAGAATTTTCGGGAGCGTCTAGAGACTTCTCGTAGCAGAGTTGGACTTGGTATAAATAGCCCTACTCATCGGCGCACAGTTTAGTTTAGTATAAAGTGTTAAACAAGAGAAGTTAAATTGTAATAAATAAATTAGAATTGTTAGTTAGTGTCTAAGCATTATATAAATTAATTAGTACGTCCGAAATAAATTGTAAATAGCGTGTTTTAAATAAATAAACTATAAATAAATTAGACTATCGTTACAATATGATGTACGAGCTTTGCTATGATTTTTTATAATTTCAACGAAGTTCAGTTCAATAAAAATAAAAATATTAATTATAAATTATTGTACATTTCTAAAGTTAGAATTTTTAAAACTAAAAGTGACTAGATGTTTTATAAATATGGAGAATCTGATTTTTAAAGCTCCTGGTCAAGTAGCAGCAACTGCAGCCAGATAAGTAAGACTTATAAAAGTAAAAGAGGCTAAAAAGAATAGAATGTTAACAAAGGTCCAATTCCCATGTATTACTCTGATTTTTTTTTTGTTAATTTAGAGTTTTCAATGTTGTTTATAATGTTACATTTTGTTTCTCTATCCATAAATATATTTTTTTACTATTTTGTACCATTTATTTGTTTTAATTACAAAAACTAAAATGTATGTTCCTTGTTTTCGTCAACAATGTCACTTAATGCCATTAAGAATTGGTTGTATATTTATAAAAGAAATAACACATGGGGTCGCTTTCCCTGTAAATAGTTTGCTTGGCCTCGACAGTAGCGCGCTAAGCGCTTACGGTTGAACTAAGCCCGCCGGTAATAGCCGTATGACACTTCTTAGTATAGCGATTTAAAAAGTGGCGGGCTTTGTAGTTTATATTATTTGTCATATTTTCCTATTTTACAACTTTTACATACAATAAAATTGTAACTTTTTCTTATCGTGTTTTTTAACTTAGAGAATCTATAAATTATTTATGTTTTTTGTAGATTTCTGTTGAACCTTTGCAATGTAGGTACCTTACTATACTATTTACCTACTTTTATTTAATCACTTAGTGTTTTAGATTCTAGTGAACCTTTGAGATATTCCTTATATATCCTTTATACTTACTTTTGTCCAATCTTTCAGTGTTTTATAGGTAGCTTATTGTATCGCACATGTGTAATTTCGTTATTTTTTGATATATCAATCTTATTACCTACCTCTACTGGATATTTTGTACTTTATTTCAAGAACATATTTAATTTTATATTTTGTTTAATTTAAAATTTCCATGTTTCATTGAGATTTTATTATGACCTTAATTTCAGCCTCTCAGTATTACGTTACATAAACAAGAATATAGTGTATCCACGGATGGACTATACGTATAAAAAGATTTGTTTTAAATTTAAAAAAAAAGTAATTTTTCATAATTTCTCAACGTGAATCGTTTTTATTTAACAAGAAAAATGTAGAACTACTTCACATTGTAACATCTATAAAACGTTTCAGAACAACTTTCGGGGGAAAGTACTGTAAAACTGCTACTGTGATAATGATGATGATGAATTTCACATTGTAACCTCCATAAGATGTGCTATAAAAGTCTTGCGTTGCCGACATTCGGTGGTTGCATAGATGTTAGGGTTACATTAAAAGTACATTATAGCTTATTAACGTAGATGGGTTGTTTATGTGCTAGCTAACATCATGAATAGTAGTTTGTGCTACAAGAGTGGATATGAAGGCCATATCACACGAAGACAAAATTTGAGCACAACGCCGTAGGCGGAGTGCTCAATCGTTTGAGTGCGATGTGGACAATCCACTCGAATTGTACAGTATATTTGTTTACGACCCACTAACGAAAATTTACAAATAAAAAAAATATTTTAGGTTATTAAGACAAAATAACTAATTTTAAAATAATTTATGACTTTTAATATTATTTAAAATAAGATACATGAAAAAAAAAAAGAAAAAAATTATTTCATTTTTTCCCACCCGAGAATCGAACTCGAGTCTTCCCGTGTGGAAGGCAAGAACGCTACCACAGGACTGCCTATTTTTTTATTTTTGTTGCTTTAATACTTGTAATTAAATTGATTTTATATATTTTTATTTAAATTAACAAATTATTTATAATTATAGAAGAAATAAAAACGGAAATGCTATTATTTATCGATTTTACACAAGAAAAACCAATTTTAATGTATGTTTAATCTCAATAACTAAAAAATATACTGACAATTAGTTTGACAGAATTGTCACTTATTTAAAATTTTAAAAATAATAGCAGTCGGTTGATCAAAATGTGAACGGTGATTGGTGGATTTAATTTTTTTGCAGTGTTTTCACTACCAGAATAAATATGAAATATATTCGTTCAGTTGAAGGCAATAGCATACTTTTTCTTTTTTTAATCTGTGCGTAGATAAGCTAATGTCCACGTGGGTGTAGAAAAAATTATTATTCAATCTACTGAATATTGTAATAAAAACAAAATAATTTTCTTCACCATCTTTATTAAAAATAAAATTGGCATGGTGACTGGCAGTACCTTATCTAACACCATAGAGAGGTACGATATTTGAGATTTTTGAGTTATTGAAGAACCCTCGTAATACATACTAGTATCAAAAAGAAAAAACGATTGAAAACCTACCATCTGGACACTCCTTCAGTATGTAGTCCTTAAACACTTAACCAAAAACGAAATTTTTACCTGTTGTGCAAATAATAAATTCACAACCAACTAAATAATCGGTAGTCGGTACCCGAAGGCAGATAATCTCCAATTTGTAATATTTAATAGTTTGTAGTATCGATCATTTAATCCCGTGTAAGATACTTGAAAACTGAATGACGAGGGGCTGTACCAACAACAACCAACAGTTGTAAATATCTGAAGGCGGATGTTTGCCTACTGAACCAAATAAATTTTGGTTTGACCATACAATAGGATTTAACTTACGCCCAAATTCATAGTAGATGTATTTTATCGGCCTTCGGGATATTACAGGAAGTTTAAGCTTTTGATGTATTGGTGGGGGGGATACAAACTGCTTGATTATTCTTCAGGTAATAATGTTACTCTTTTGATATATTACATATACACTACGTCAACATTTTTGACACGTCAATTTTTGTCATCATATCCTCAAGTGTCATACGTCATTTCTCTCTCCTCCGTCACTAATCAATACAAAGTATGACACACCATTAAAAAGGTAATTTTATAGAGAATTCAGCAATGTGACTATTCATTGCATTGTTTTTTATTTTAGCGACTTCTAGCGAAATAAAAAATCCGTTATTTTTTAATTTTGTATCATGGAACACAAACAAGGCACTAAAAGAAGTGTTCCCAAATCTGAGTACATAAAAGGTTTAAACTAATATAGTTTTTAATCGACTAATTACATATTAAAAATTTAAAAAATGATACTCAAAATCCATCTTACACAAATTGTTTATAAATAAATTACATGGCAACCGGTTTCGGCACTACGGCCATCCTCAGGACTCTAAAGACTGATAAAATTGTTATACAACTACTGATGGGAACATGAAAAGGGAACTTAAAGGTACCATTTAAGAACGCGAGACCGAGATAGACGACAGCAGCAAGGCAGCAAATATTGACGTGTTAAAAGTGGTGTCGTGTCTATATAGTAAGGGAGCCTTTTTTGGTACACATTTACACAAGGCTTTTTTAAGATGATTACAGCACTCTTGATATAATTCGGACAAGAATATTTCAAAAATCAATTTTGTTAAAAACTTAAAATTTTGGCAAAATAAATTAGGTATTATTATCTATATATGCATGAATTTTGAAATTTTAATTCATTCTAGTTTTGGATATCATATCATATCTTTACTTAAAGTTGTTTTTCAATATTTTTATGGTTTACCTAACCCACAAAAAGTTTTGAGACTTTATTTTTTGAATTAGAATCGACCTTTGAAGTAGAATTGATATAGTGAAGAGATAAGAAACTGTTAGAAAAGTTCCAATTACTTCTGTAATAAGTTTAATCCCAATTCATTTGGATTATCGTACCTCGGCCAGCTAAAATAGGATTGTATATTGTTTAAGTTTAACGGTCCCCCTTCATTAAAAGTATTAACAAATTAATTAATTAATTAATGTGTTGTTCTCTATTGTGTTATTCTACTCAAATAGTATAGAGTGTCTCTTGAATTGATTGTTCCTAGAATATTATTAAAGAACTTAAAGGAGTTAAGGTAGAAATAAAATATATTACAATTTATATTAAATAACATTTATTAGATTATGTTACTAGGTACTAAATACATATTTTTACAACGTATACCTAAGCAATGAGAAATTTTACAGGCGTGGATCAACATAGTCTGTATCTTATAGATATTGCACATCAAAAAAGAGATCAAAACTTTTCTCAAAAAAAAGTCCAATCAGGGTTATCACCACTTCGCGAACGTAAGTTGTTTAAAAAATATGCCAAATATTGCGATTCATTCCAAAAATAATTTGTTTATAGTTTGATACAGTTTCCAGGTTTTTTTTAGTCTCACACAGCTTGTCTAGATTTTTTGCATAAAAGAATAATATATCAAAAAGCATTTAATGATTTGAGAATTAAAAACTAGCACCAACATTAATTTTAAAATTTTCTTAAATCATTAATCATTAGAAATATTTTATAGTTAAATTTACTTGTGAGATTACTTATCTTTTGAAGACTAATCAATGTTTTGTTCACGTTCTTTTTTACAATTATTGTACAAAAGTCCTTGTCAGTTACAATAAGCCAAGTACAAAATTTTCCTAAAAAATGCTTCTAATGATAGCATTGATATTGTAGATGAAGTAACGTAGGTGTATGTATAGAGAAAGCAAGGAACCTTTGACAAAAATAATAAATCTTAAGTTGGTACCAACCGTAAGAAATGATTAAGTACAGTTTCGGCTTTAATTTTTTTCACAATTAATCACAATATTCCACCAAACAACTTGTATTCACAAAAATTAGAAAAACTATCTAAAGTCAAAAAAAAAAAAATTAATACGTAGGTCACAATAATTTGGACGAGTATACTGGAACAGTCATCGGTGGACGAATAAAAGGACTAATAAAGTGATGAATGTTCCTTTCGCCCGAATAACTCGAAGGCGTAGGCCCCTGGGAAGCCCCAGAGATAAATTCTGGCTCGATATAGTTGCCGTTACTTTCGTGCAACTTCCTCATATGTTTTTTCAGATCGAAATTCCGACAAAAGCCCTTACCACACACCCTACAAGTAAAAGGTTTCTTATCGTTGTGCGTATGCATGTGAAAAGTGAGGTTGTAAATTTGATGGAAAGCCTTAGAACACACCGAACACTTATAAGCCTTCTCGCCGCTGTGAGTGAGTTTGTGATTCTTGTAGTTGCCTTTTTGATGAAAACCTTTACCGCAAAATTCACACACAAAAGGCTTGTAGCCTGCATGAATCCGCGCATGCGTGTTTAACGTGGAGGATCTATTAAAAGCTTTACCGCAAGTGTGGCATTTGTGAGGCTTTTCCGAAGTGTGGATGATTTTATGCCTACAAAGCGTCGAAGCCTGTCTGAAACCTTTACCGCATATCTTACAGACGAAAGGTCTAGCTCCGGTATGTACTGGCATATGCCTAGTAAGATTGTAGTGCGCGTTGAAAACTTTACCACATTCACCACATTCGAAGCTCTTCTGTTTGGGTGTAAGCATATTAGGCGAACTTCCGCTGGAAGAGGAATTTGTTTTTGGTGGTGCTTTCACAGGACTCGTCTTGACTTGATTGAAGTGTAGAGCTAATGGATTGACTGCTGAGTTAGAGCCTACAGGGCCTGGAGGCTCTTGAGCGACTGATGAGGTATATACAGAAACGGATCCTAACATTAGTTGACTAGGGTGGTAATATACTAAAGGGTAGTTTTGTAAGAGATCTGGCGATCGTAGTACGTTAGGAACGTACTTCTTGAAGGCTGATTCGAACGCTGACGAGTGAGACAGGTTTAGGATGCTGCTGTCTTTTTCTAGGTCGTGATCCGATGATTTTTTGATCTTATTGTCAGGTTCCATTATCTTCGCAATGGAAAAATTTAGTGTTCTTGTAGATGGAGATGGTGCTTTTTGGGGTTGAGGACAGATGTTCGTTGATATATCGGAAGCCATCTTGGATATCTTGATGGATTCCTGAAATACAAATAGACAAGTGTTAGAATTGGTATAATATTAAAATTATTTATTTATTTAAATAAACCAACAAAAATAGAATAATTTTGAAACAAAGGATTCAATTAAAATTTGTGCAAGACCACTTTCGTTCAATTATAAGTAACTTATTCATTATTTGGTCTATTTTCAATAGGTAGGTATAACCCAAAACAGGATATACGTATGATTCAATGTATAATAAGGGGTGGAGATTAGTAAACCCTGATTGTGTTTTTGGTATTATAAAACCCCTATACCCCCTGCTATTTAAAAGTTGGCAGCTGGATTATTAGCGATGGAATTTAAAATCAAATGTCCCCATTTTATTGTTAGTTAGAAAGTCATATCACATACATTTCTTTTAAAATATAAAGTTATGAGTAATGATCATTGTGTTCATTAGTTTTGTTTTGATAATGATTAGATTAAGATGGACATTGTTTATGCAAATAATGCAATAAGTACTGGTTTAGCCAAGAAAAAAATAAGTTTTTTAGGACAATTCTACTCATAGGTGAAAAACACAATTTGCTAACATAAAAATCGTAGTTTGCAAGTGGATAAATTACGTTACCGTGGTAACTATTTGCATTTGTTATTTATTTATGTGTTAACGTCAATTTGAAACTTTTAAATGTTAAATATAGATTTTCTATTTTAAAAGGAAGTAATTGTTCAGTGTGCCAATGTTTGGAAATATCTGCGAAATAGAATAGCTATTTGTGTATTAAGAGCGGAAAGTGCTACTTTGCCGCTTAAGATAAAATGTTGCGGCACGATGTGCAGTGGAGTGTGGCATTTTATTGTAAGCGGCAAATAGCTTTCCGCTCGAATTACACACAAGATTTTTTCTAGGATCACATGATATTAAAAGTTTATAGATTTATTTTGCCGAATTCAAATCTTACTACATTTATTTGACAGACACGGCTAACTTGACTAGCAAACGAAAAGTACGTTACGTGTATATTGTATTGCCTGCTTACTCTAGGATTAATTTTATGATATGCATAAAAAATATTTGTTAGTAAGTACATCTTAAAAATAACGTACAAGATCATCGGTTAGAATACTCAAATCGAAAATTAATTTTAAGATTTATTTAATTTTACAAACAAAAAAATCACATTTTAAAAAAATAATATTAACTGGTGAGGATTGAACTCACGACTATCAGGTTCAAATACAAACGCGCTAGGCTCTACATCAAGACATGTTAAATATGAGGATTAAAAACAGGCTAATTTATTTTTAATATTTTAATTATTATTTAAATACTAAGGAAAATGAGTTTGAGTATTAAATGTTCAACTAAAAGATTCAGATTAGTCTACATTTTCTTTTAAAATACCGATTAGCTTTATAATAACAACCTTTCTAATGAAAATAGGCGTGTGTAAAAAGTAACTTTCCGCCTAGATGCGACAATAATGTCAAACTTTGACAATTCATGGAAAACGTCAACTTTCCACTTAGATTTGAATGTGAAAAAGCCTACTTTGGATAGTGATCGTAGAAAAAAAATGTAAATCATCCGTTTTGATTTAAAAACGGTCCAGATAGTGGCTAATATTAAATAAACTTTGTCTCCCACAAAAAGTCTTTATGAAAGTCAGTAAAAGGTTAATTATAGATGTATCAATAATTTTTAATAGTCTCAAAAAGCAATTCGCTATTAGTAAAAAAATAGTTTTTGCCACAAAAAAAAACTTTAATGAGCCCAGCCTTTATTAAAGAACTTATTTATTTCGCGGCTTATATAAACATAGTGTTTAATTATTAATGAGCTATAGAGTACCTAACCACATAATTTTTGGACCAAAAAATGAGGATTAGTATACTCAATATGCTTTAGTAAAATTTTTCTCTAAAAAAATAGATGATTAAATACGATCAAAGTTGAATTTCAGCTTTTAGTGGAGCACCTGGGGCGTTAAAAACATGAAAACCTCGAACTTGAGCTGCAGTGAATGAAATTTAAACATGCAAAATGAAATATTTTGCTATTAATATATTATATAAAAAAGTTTACAAATTTAAAAATTGTCATTTTGATTTAAAAAAAAAAATGATAATTGTAATAATTCAAATAGTATATTCAGATAGTATATTCAGATAGTAGAAGTAAATGAAGAAAAATTAAATGAACAAGTAGTAATTTTTTATATGAACTATTCAAATATTGTGTCATATTATTGGTACCTTACTTATCTGCATATTTATCTATTAAAAATCATAAAGTAGAAATTAATATAAAAATAATTTTAAAGAACCTTGCAGATGTCATTAAAAATTGCGTTTTTTGTTTTCTTATAGATCCCATCATCAAATCCTGACAAATTGTAATGTATATTTTTCTGTAAAGAATTATTGCTGAAATTACATAAAAAAATATTCCGACGGATTGAGAACCTCTTGCTTTTTTGAAGTCGTTTAAAACAGAAAATTACTAAATATTTTCTTCGGCTTCAGTTATTTGAATAATAGGTGGAGTATTGAATCAACTATTTTAGCTGCACTGTGAACATGCTATACTACAATATAAGCCACTTTTTCGACATCCACAAGTAGCTCCACATCATCCCTTTTTACAATTACAAAAAGTGTAAATCTACAACTCAAGGTAATAGCGAGAAGGAAGAATATGAAAGAAAAAGAGATGATAGTGAAATATTAATGATAATGCTTTTAATATTTCAAACTTATTAGTAACTCCAGAAGAGCTAACTCCATGACTTACGAAACATCTGCCAATATAATGGCTGACATTGTAGTTCATTCAACATCACAAAAAGTTCTAGAGAACAAAATACAAACTCCTCTTAGTATTAACATAATATCGCAGCTGTCAAAACTTAAGAGGAGCCAATAATACCATGACCATGTAAAAGAGCCTTATTTTGACCTGAGGAAAAAACAAAGATGTTAAAAAGAGGAAAAAGGACCAAATACTTTCAATTATACCTTCAAAACCATGACAGGAAACAACAGAAAAAAAAAGGAACGAAAGGAAAGAGGAAAGCCTAACAGAAAAATTTAAAAGAAGAAAATTACAAGAAAATAAAAATCTGATGAAACTTGAATTAGACAAGTCCAGTGAAGATGATGAAGATGTGAAATATGCAGAATTGGATTGTTCAACCTGGAATATTGAAGAAGATAAAAAAAGAGATCAAGAGATAGAAAAAGTGAAGCCTATAAAGTACATTAACGAACTAAAAAAATGGTGATTTGTATGTGTTAATTTAGTTGGAAGCAAAAGAAATGCTCAAAAGTTTCCATATGTATGTATTGTACAGGAGATCGTTGGGGAAGATATTAGTATTATGGCTTTAACTTTAATGATACAAGCAAGATAACATTCATTGCAAATGAAAACGATGTTTTAACAGTTTTTGTTGGTCAGATTTTTGGAATTCTAGAAAACCGTGAGGTGGTTTCTATTGGTAAACGTTTAAGATAAGTATTTAAAAGTTCTGTAATAAGTGTTCATGAAAAATAAAAAAATGTTTTACCATTTTATATATGTTTATATTATCTATATAGAATATGTAAAATAAGAATATGTTTGCTGAACAATGTTTACTAATAAATTTTATTTTTATTAGTATTTTCCCCTCTTTGTTTAGTTATTGTCATCCATTGGTACCATTTCCTACAATGTCAGCTATTGGAACATTTGACATGTCAGGCAGTGGTTCTTATATATCAAATACAGGTATATGGGTGTATTATTAGAAAAAATTACCTTTTTTTTAAAAATATTTAAATTAACTAAATACAACCCAGTGTATTCAATAGCTGAATGTATAAGTGATCACTTGTTTTTTGGATTTTTTTAAAGTTTTTTTATGCAAATTATTCTTACTCATATATTATTTTTTTATTTTTTGTTTAAATAATTAAAAATTTGTTAAACTTTGCAATTTAAAGTATAAAACACAAAATTTCACTTCAACCTTATAAATTTAGTCACTGCAGCAGAAGTCAGAGGTAAAAAACCCCCAGGCCCTCCACTATTTAGCAACCTGTAATTATCCCCGACATTTATTAAAACATATTTGGTTCAATCATAATTCCAAACAATCTGTGATTATTCTATGGGCCGTTATTAATGTAATAATAATTAACAAAAACAGTTATTAGCAAAAATAAACTATTTAATATTTAGTAAATAAATAAATATTTCGTAAATAGAAAAGATTTTTAGGCTATTGGTTGTCTATCTTGCTTTTTTATCTATTTTATAATGAATTTTTCTTATTTTACACCTATTTAAGTGTCATTACTTAAAACTTTCTATTTCAAAACGATTGTTCTTCGTAATTTAACCAGTTTTCGAGATTTTTCGAAATATATAAAGATTTTTGGACTATTTTTTGTCTAGCTTTCTTTTTCATGTATTTTATAATGAATTTATATTATTTTATACCTACTTAGCATCATTACTTAAAATGTTTAATTCAAAACCATTGTTTTTCGTAATTTAACCAGTTTTCGAGAATTTTCGAAATAGAAAATCTTTTTTTCTCTTGGGTCAAAAAATTGATCTGCAAAAAACAGTTATTTGTGTACATTATTTTTAATATTCATTTATATTTTTTTGTATAATAAAAGAAACTAGAATACATACAGACAACACCTAAATAAGAAAATGAACATTGTATTGTTTGACAATTTTTCTTTTCGTATTTCAAAAGTTTGTCAATAAAAAACAGAAATGTATTTACCGGGTGTCTAAAAGGAAAAGACGCAGGCCATATCCAAAGAATCAGATCTGATACGCTCTAAAGATTTTTTAAAACAGTGCTCGTTGAATTGCGCATTGCGCAATAGAAGTAAATACTCAAAAACAACCGTAATACTGCAAAGCCCCAAACCAGTGTTACGTTTACCTTAAATCAAGCGCCTCTATTAATAAAAATCAGCGTAAGTAAGTTAACCACCTGTATATAAAAGCTTCGATTTTGTCTTCTATTTTCGTGTCAAAGATATTTCAGTCATCCTCGTATGTTCAAAACAATCAAAACAATGGGTGTTAAAAGGTATTGGTTGTATGAAATGTAAATATATCATTTGTGTGTGAAGCGCGGGTATGCATCCGTACCAGTTGAAAACGCGCCTAAACCGATGTTGTGGAAGTTGAAATAAAGTTGATAACCTTCCGAGTTGCATGCTCTATCGAATTCAAGAGGTGATTCTAATCTCGGGCCTCTACCATTTGCGAATTGAGGGGCGTCGTCGTCGTTTCAGTCGACAGCGAGTCGTTTCCAACTGCAAAGTTAGCTCTGCCTTTCACGATCTCAATCAGTATATCACGAAAAACGTTTTTTAAAAGATTGATGCGAAGGGGTGGCAACGCCTTCGCCGTTACTTTACACCCGTACCTCGACTGCACATTGAAAAGGTTAATATTATTCACTCAATTTCACGTATTTTTCCAACGTTCCTGCATAAATATGTAAAGCACTACGCGCATTTGGCGCAGTTTATAGGATTTCTGCGATTTTCGATTACACTCGTTTCTGTACACTACATTAAACCAATTTGTTCAATAAAAATCCGGTTTGAGCTGAATCAAATTGACTATTTCCTATTTGAATGTTTTCTTTTAACCTTTCTATATCTATACAAACAAGTCAACAAAATTCTTAATCGAAAGAGTTATTTATAATAAATACATTTTCAACAGATATTTAATGATACAATCTTTAATCTTTGGTAGCCGACAATAAAGAATGAAAAATAGAAGAATGAAATTATCACACTTATCAAGGACTCCTTTTATTGCTAGTGTTCTGAAATTTTCTAATTTGTAAATTTTGACGTTTCTATTTCAAATCGAGATACTGTTAATTGTGTAAAAAATTAAAAATTAAAAAAAAGTCCTGATTTTCTTTTAACCTTTCTATATCTATACAAGTCAACAAAATTCTTAATCGAAAGAGTTATTTATAATAAATACATTTTCAACAGATATGTAATGATACAATCTTTAATCTTTGATAGCCGACAATAAAGAATGAAAAATAGAAGAATGAAATTATTAGACTTATCAAGGACTCCTTCGATTGCTAGCGTTCTGAAATTTTCTAATTTGTAAATTTTGACGTTTCAATTTCAAATCGAGACACTATTAATTGTGTGAAAAATTAAAAAAAGTCCTGATTTTCTAATGAATTATGGAATAAAACAGGAATTTGGGATTGATCTTGATTTATCTAAACATGATTAAAATCAATAGTTGTTAAATCATAGACAAATCGACCTGCTCAACAAAACAAATTAAAAAACTAAACGTCGTCGTGCGATTACTTTTAATTTAATTTCAAATCGATTAATTCAGTAATATTTTAATGCAAGTTTAAGAGTGCAATCTGTCAACGGTCCTTTTGAAAACTGTCAACGCCAATACGCATTTAAAGTCCTAATTGACCATGGCAATTTTGTGTTGTCGGCATTGGTGTAGGATAAAATCGTTGTGGCTCGGTTTGTGACAATGCGCGTGTCACTATTGTTGGATTTATACAGGAACGGCTCAGGACAATTGACTGACTAAATAGAATATAAGAGCAAAATAATAAAACTAGATATATTTCTACTCTTCAAAATGTATGAGGCACCTACTAAAATGTTACTTAAATACACAAGATGTTTTTATATGTCAAGTCAGGTGGCTAGAGCCATGTTTTTGAGCCAATCTGCTCCAATATCTTAATGTATACTTTAACGCATTATATTGCTATTTTTCTCGTAATTTTTAATGAAATTTGGTAAATCCAGTAAAATTGACATATGAAAATCCCAGTAAACTCATAAATGTCAGATGACATAACTACTTACTTAACGTACATTAAAGGAAAGGGGTTATTGTTGTGATAATTTAATGAAAGTTACAAACTTGTAATAAAAAACGTGTTTTAGTAATATAGTAATACAAAATTAGTTTAAATTAAAATTAACACTTTGAATGGAAAAAGGCAGAACAACATCCAACACACAAGGAACACTTAAAACACATAGCACGTGTCAGATATTTGAAATTATTGACAGTTTATCTTCTGCGTGTTCTTTCAGGTGTATGGGCAACATAATCAAATCTTATAGCATTTATAACTCTTGATAATGATATGTGCATACTTCCCAGATGGCCATGGGTATCTTCTGGCAATCATGTAAAGTGTCAAGTAAGTTTCATCTTCTAAATTGGAGCTGATAATATTTTACTTTGATAATCAGCTCTGTTCATATACCTTCATGCTAATTTTTGAGTCTTGTCCAGCTTAGATATCTTTACTTTCCAAATCTGGTTTCTCAATTGCAATCGTCGTCAAAATTTGCTGCAAGCCATACAATTTAAAACAATCATTAAGAGAAATGCTCATAAATGGTCAATATTAGCATAGCCTGCAAAACAGAAACTTTCTTCGTTTTCTATTCCTATTTTGATCCCTCCAAATGACTGTTTTCTTTTCATGGTTTAATTTAAACTATTATGTCTTTTAATTTGCCAATGTCTTTTACCTTGTTTTTCATCTAACTTGTCAAATTACAGTAAATGACTGCTTTATAAACAGGTACTCAAACCAGTGTGAACATATGGCATTCAGCTGCTAGGATGTGCCAACAAGCGTAAGATTTAAATAATACAGCGCTTTCAGAATAAAGTACTGAGGAATATAGTTAACGCCCCTTGGTACTTTAGAAAAGGATACCTGGAGATGGACACCGTTAACCAGACCAACAAGAATTTTACTAAGAGTCACGAACAGCGACTCCACAGCCTCGTTAATGACGAGGCCATCCAGCTCCTCTATAACACGAATTTGAAAAGTAGATTCAAAAGGGTAAAACCTTTTTAGTTAGTGAAGTAGTGGCAGATACAGACATGAATCATAGTGTAAATACATTGTTAGAGTCTAAGAATTATTATTATTAAGTAAAACCTCATTTTCAAACCTTTAAATAAAAATAAAATTACTAATTATTTTCCCTGTGATCAGATTGAAATTATAGTAAAAAACTTTTATTGAATATTTTCTAATAAAAAAAATTAAAAAAAGTTGTGATTTGGATGTACCTACAAATAGAACGAAAATATCTGAATCCGTCGCTGTTTGTCTATGTCTATGTTCTGTGGGGGCGTGAATAGTGGCAGATTGGTTTTGGTTTTAGTCCCATCTCATCCCCAATGATACTCATTTCCATGTTTATATACTCCTAATCGCCTTAACTGCGAACAACGAGGCAACACCTCAACACGCCCTCTCAGACCTATTTCTATTTCGAATATTGAGATCCTGCCGTCGTCCTGCCACCAACTGCTGACACTTATAATCGCTAATTACGTCTGATCTGATCGCACTTCCTTATGGATTATTATGTCCGATAGGGGTCGCTGGATCTCAATTGTTCTCATCATCGTGATCTGATGGATGCAGGGGCGCTGTCTGAAATTATTCAATTACTCTAGTCTATTGCTTAAATTTAGAATTACCAACAAGATAAATAATTTTGGTATGAAATAACATAGAAATCTGTTTAGCTTTATATAAAAAAAAAACTAGAATAAAGATATATAATGCTTGGTATTCTTTCTATATTACACTTTTCACATTTTAACAGATTTTTTCAAAATCAATAGGCTTCATCCCCTTAAAAGGTTTGATTTTCCTGAATATTTCAAGTTAATATCGTTTTCGTTTCCGAGTTAGGATTTTTTTAAACATCCCTTAACCCCCCATATTTTACTCAATGGGCTTTATCCCCTTATAGATCTTGATTTTTACTAAACATTTTGTGTTGATATTGCTTTTCGTTTTTGATTTGATTTTTTTAAATTTCTATCCCCTTTAATTTCCCCATTTTTATTCATTGGCTTCGTCCCCTTATATTACTTGAGTTTTCTTAAAAATTAATGTTATTTTTCGTTTTTATTTTGTGATTTTTTTAAATTTCAATCCTTCTTAACCCCTCAATTATAATCAGATATTTTCCAAAATTAATAGGCTTTTTGCTAAAAATTTCAAGTTGATATCATTTTTCGTTTTTTATTTTTTAATATTTCAGCCTTCCTTGACCCCCATTTTTAGTCGGATTTTTCAAAATCAATAGGCTTCGTCCCTTTATAGAGCTGGATTTTTCCTGAAAATTTTATTTATTAACTTATCGTGTGGTAATAAACTTGAACTCGATAGACGGACATTTTTAAAAGTTGTTTAAAATTTGATAAAAAGGATTTTGGTTCAAACATTTTTAAATTTGAATCATTATTTAAAATTTTGTTTCCTCGAAAGTAAATGTATATTATTCTTCACATTCTTCTGTGTGAAGAGTATATTAAGTATATAGTAACTATATTACGAGGGTAAAATGAAAAGTATGTAGTCAGCTATATAGCAGAATTTAAATCACTCAATATAAAAAATATAATGTTACTTTCAAAATTTTTAATAATAAAATATCCTCTGGTAAATAAATTTATAAAGAATAGACCGTTCAACGAATTACATTCTCCATAGTAAGCAAAATCAAAGTTAGGTGTGGTGAAAATAATTTTCGATCTCTGCTATTTTGATTCGGATATAATCCAATGCCTATTGCGGAATTAACCAAAGGAGTAGTTGTTTTCCGGGGGAAACCGGTCGCTCGGATTTTTTTGAGACACATGGTTTTGAGGTGTCCTTGATTTTCTTTATTTTGCGTCTTCGTTACATTTGACTTGGAATTATTTTCCATTTCCACTTCAAAAAAAGGAGGAGGTTCTCAATTCGTCGAAATATTTTTTTATGTATGTTTAGCGATCATTCTTTACCACGTTGTCCGATTTCTAGGATTCTTTTTTGTTAGAATGGGGGTCCCTGAGGGGTGGCTCCATATATATTTGATAAAGATCTGATGATGAGATCTATGAGAAAATCATCAAACTCTTCATTTTTTATGTATATTCTGCGACAATTGTTTACCACGTTGTCCGATTTTTATGATTCTCCTTTTGTTAGAAAGAGGATACCTCAAATATGTAGTTTTTTGTTAAAAATTTTTGCCTGAACCTATCTAGTGTATTATAAGTTTACATTGTAAATATAAATTGCATAAATTATTTTTAAATCACGACGATTGGACAATTTAAAATAATTTTGTGAAGCATCTTACCATCAGTTTAGTCTTAGACGGATCATTTTGGGGTCAATGTTTGGGCGTGGATAAGCGTTAACGGTCCTGGAATGTGCTGGCAAATTGATGGGTGATTAACAGCCAAGCAATACATAAACATTTTAGACAACATAATGTTACCATCACTAAGAGAAGTTTTTTGTGAGTTTTACCTTTCAACATGTAAGAAATCAGGTTGGTATACTCCTAAATTGTTAGAAAATTATTATTATTATTACAGGATAATTATTCTCCATTCCATACGGCTGGAATAGTAAGAGAGTGGGTCAACAACAACAACAACAACAACATAAATGTTGTGCCATGGCTAGCAAAAAGTCTATGGAAAGATTATTGAAAATGCGTAGATTCCTACGACATGCAACATTTCATTAGGGGTCTAGATGCGAAATTGATAGAAGATCCTAACTCTTTCTGGAAGTTTATAAACGACAAACGCTCTAACCATAATTTGCCCAGTTCCATGTTCTATGGCAATCAAGAGGCTGTATGTAGCCAAGATATTGCAAATCTATTTAGGGACTTTTTTCAAACTGTATACACTATTAGTGATAATACTAATGATGTATAACTAGAGACGAGAGCTTAAGCAACAATATAAGGAGTAATGTAATATCAAAACCTGAAATCTTCAATGAAATTTTAAATATTCCAAATAAGTTAACATCAGGTCCAGATGGTGTTCCTAACTTTTTATTAAAGAAATATGTTTGCACAATTGTTTTACCCTTATGTTTGCTATTTAACAAATCGTTGGAATGTTCTATTTTTCCTGAGATCTGGAAAGTAAGCAATATTGTTCCTATTTTAAAAAGTGGGGAAAAGAACAACATCGAGAATTACCGTAGTATCTGTATACAATCTGCTATACCAAAATTATTTGATTGCCTAGTTAGCAAACAACTGACTTGGTAATGTAAAGGCTTAATCTGTCAGGAACAACATGGTTTTTCTCAGAACAGATCAACTGTTTCAAACTTAACAACCTATCAATTAAATGTTCTTCAAAACATGGAAGACAAAAAACAAACCGACTCGATCTACACAGACTTTTCAAAAGCCTTCGATCGAGTAGATCACAATATTTTGTTAAATAAGTTGCTTTCAGTTGGCTTCAACTTAGGCTTTGTTTTGTGGTGGGAAAGCTCATTGACTGATCGTATTCAAAGGGTAAAAATAGGTTGTTACTACTCAGATACAATTAATGTTACATCTGGTGTACCTCAAGGGGGCCATAGCTCACCTCTTCTTTTGATGAAAAACTAGCATTTGTTGAACATATAAACTCAATATCTATTAAAGGATCAAAAATGTTAGGATTTGTTATAAGAAATTGTAAGTACTTCTCCACTGATGCCACCAGAATGGCATGATGCTCGTTAGTTAGATCCTTGCTTGAGTATGGCTCAATTGTGTGGTCACCATTTTTTCAAATTCATTCTGATACTTTGGAAAGGGTACAACACAAATTTTTGAGAGTATGTGCAGTTAAAAGTAATGTCAGGATTTCAGATCATGATTATAGTGCTATAGAAAGTCAATTAAATTTGCCTCATTTAAGGGAAAGAAGAGACATATTTGGCTATTTAAATGGAATTATAGACTGCCTTCTCTTTTGAGCGGGATTAGCTTTAACGTTCCTTATTACCTTGGACTGAGATATCCATTAACATTTAATATACCGTTTCATAGAAGGGGCTATGGAGTCAACAGTCCTATTGACAGATATTTGTCTATGTTAAATAATCTTAATTTAGATATTTTTATTATGGGATTAGCCAAATTTAAAACCAATTGTAAAAATGTGATACATGTTCCTTAACTTATATTTAACGTATATTTAAATTCACCTTAATTAATTACTGTAAAAACTCACTTTTGTACTTTGTTTTAGTAATGTTATAGTAATAGTATTTTTCTACCTGCCTTTTTATATTATTATATTGTAAATTGTATAAATTTCTTTAATGGGGTTATCCCGTATAATAAATAAATAAAATAAATAAAAAAAATAAAATAAATTTCATTTCGTCGATGCCAAGAATAAAATATTATTAATACTATTCTTTCTATAGCTCTTAAATTTCGAGGAGAGCAGTGTCTTCATTTTCATTAGAGTCTTAAAGCAATCTTTTTTGTTTTTTAACGTAAAATAGGCAACTTTTACTGACTTTTAGTCCAGACCAATTTTCGTCCAAGTTTCGTTGCGTACTTTTAGAATTACATCTTTTATATCCAAGAAAATAGTGTATGAACAACGATGAGTATTTAATCATCCTGTATTTCATATCGGCTATAATAGATATTCGATAGAAATAACGCTCTCGCATTCCCCCATTCAATTTGGCAAGTGTCCGCTGCAACGGAAATAGATGTGTGGTACACATTTTTACAAATATCAATTATAATGGAGAAATTAATTGACCAAATGTCACTCGAAAATGATGGCCGTGTTATCAGCACAAAAATAAACTAGTCCACTATATTACACGGCTCTGTTTGTCGGCTCTTACTGAGCTCCAATCAATAGTGTCTGATGCACATGTACCACAATTTTCTCTCCGGCTGGTGCTGGTAGGAAACAAAATGAATGATATTTTTCAACAAATTGAAATACAACTCGAATATGTACTTTCCCGATTAAATTGCGTAGGTTGGAATTTTTTTTTTTTTTTCGAAGAAATACCTGTTTAAAAATTGCTTTACCTGGCCAGAAAAGATTGCTATAGATCTAGATCTGCAAAGTTAAGAGTCATCCTCACGTCTAAATATATGGTTGTTAACAAAAAAACATATATCCATACTAAATTTCTACTGCTACTGACAACAAAAAAAATTTTCTAAAGTAGACCATGACCGACAAAGGCAGAGATGCGAATCATGTCCGTGATAACTACGCACGGCTCTGATTTAAATCCAAACTGACACTTAAGCATGAATAATTTTTGTTTTCAAGACTACTTTGTTGAAATAATGTAAAGTAAATTAAATAGATACTGGGGCTATTTTGAATACCATAAAGATTGTAGAAAATCCAAGAATAAAAAATGCATCGATTTCTTCATCCAGTACAGTGTAGATAGCACCCTCTTTGTCTAATCTTAAAATTGATAATATCCTTATAATTTACTAGCCTAAAAATATAATCATACCAAATTTCAAATCAATACGCTAAATACTTAAAAAAAATATTGCAAAAAACAAAAAATATATTTTTAACTTTAACGCCCTGTACATGATAGCATTTGATCCAGTATTATTTAGCAAAATATTAATATTTTGAGTTCCTATGTTTTAAATATTTACCATTCCTTATGAAACACCCTGTATACATTACTATCTAAAAGGTCAGATTTTTCAGAAATATTTAAAATATTTTCTAATATTAGAAATCTAACATTTAAATATTCAACTATTAAATTAGTAGAAGTACATTCCTGAATCCTTTTTCCTTATTATAAAATTACATATACTCATTAAGAACAACTGAAGATTCTCTGAATAAAAATGGGACGATTAAACGAAACATGCTTATAGTTTATTTGAAAATGCATGATAGCACAGTTTTTATGACAAAGATCTATATTTTTATATAATTTTACTATCCTTCATTTTCAGATAAACAAATATTACTGGTTTCCGAAATACAGGGTGTTAAAATTGAAAATTTAGAAATTATTAATGGCTATAATTTTTTTATTTATCAGTATAATTTTACTAAAAATTGATAAACATTTTTGGTGTCCTAAGATACAACTATCATTAAAATAAAACTTTGCATGTGGCGTATTAACACCTTCATTTCCTCTAAATTTTACGAATTTTCTTCATTTTAACTTATTTTTTAATTTTGGATTTTTTTATTAATTCCTAACAAGAGTACATGATTTATTAAAAAAACATTCAAAATTTCAGAATTATAGTCCAAATAAGTTTTTGGAGAGCAGCGTAAAATTTAGAAGATATGAAGGTGTTCCGGCATGGATAACCGTACGCCATTGGCAAAGATTATTTAACTGATTTTTTTACTGATAAGTATTTCTTATAACACCAAAAACATTTGCTCCGTATAATTTTATAAAAAATCCAAAATTACATTATTAAAAATAAATTAAAATGAAAAATATCCACCTTTGAGTATGAATATTTGGAAAACCAATTACTTTATGAGTTCCCAACAAGAGTACATGATTTATAAGTATAGTCCAAATAAGTTTTTGGACAGTGGCGTAAAATTTAGAGGGGATAAAGGTGTTACTTATCCAAGCCGTACGCCACTGGCAAAGTTTATTTAACTGATTGTTTTGCTGATAGTTGTATCTTACGACATCAAAAATGTTTACCAAATTTAGTAAAACTATAATAATTATAATAATTTTTGATTTTTCAACTTTATCACCCTGTAGTTCAGAACTCAGTAATATTTTATCAAAGCATATTTCGTTTAATTGTCTTATTTTTAATCAGAGAATCTTCAATTGTTCTGTGTCCCATTCTTAATGAGACATCCTGTAGATATTGTTTCAACAAGAAAGACAACATCGTGGTACATAAAAAAGCTAATAAATTTCTTCAGTTATCTGCTGATAATATTGATATCCTGGTAGAAACAAAATGTCATCTGTTAAAGCAATATATTCGTTAGCATTTAAGAATTATTTAATATCACTGTTATGTAGTTTAAATAACCGAGTAAATAACACTGGTCTCAAAATTGAGCCCTGGGGAACTCCGGACCTAACTACTATTAGAAACATAATTTAAATTTATATTGTTTGATTGATGTTACTAGGAGACATACTGAAAGCGATTTTTAAATAAGATGATATCCATTTATTAGCTACTACTCTTAACCCAAAAAATCTAATTTTGATAAAAGTTTATCGCAATTAACACAATCAAATGCTCCACTTAAATCACAAAAAACTGTAACCGGACAGTCACTAGAATCTACAAAATTCATAATTTTTTTTAAAAAATTCATGAAAGCCGTATTCGTTGACCTTGAATTACGACAACCTTGTTGGTTATAATTAAATATTTTGAATAGGGAGAAAGAACTATTGACCAGGAAGAATTATCAAGATATCTCAAAAGTAACAACATTGTGGTACATGACTTTGGATAATTGCCTTGAATAAATGATAAGTTTATTAAAAATTAGAGGTTCAGATACATTACCCAAATCTGATTTTAAAACATGTAACAAGTGGGTATTTCGTCTGGTCCAGTGGAATGTTTTTTAGTTTAGGGATATGAAGTCTTCCTCCGTATATTGTTTTAAAACTTTAGATTTGTGAATAAAACTGTTGTGTTATGTCTTACTAATAATTAAGTGTTTGTAGATACATTATTATTTCTTGAGGAGCATCAATAAAACAGTTGTTAAACAAATCAGGCTAAACAAGAGGATTTTGCTTTATTTTTCCATCACCATTCTTTATAGTGATATTTTTGTTATTTTGACTTTTGTTGTTTAGTTCTGCATTCACTTTCTACGATGTTTTCGTGGGACAATTAGAATTTATAATTTTATTTTGATAATGTCGTTTTTGATTCCTTTTGGATTCTAAATTAATTTAATTAAGAATAGGTTGATTTTTTTAGGAATAAATCTTTCAGACTAATACTTGATTTTGTATAACAATAACCAAGTAATATTTCACCGCATCTGCTTGAAGTAAAAAACTTGATTAGCATCAGTCGTCGCATCCTTCTCTTATTACCAGTTTGACCAACTAACACCTTGACTGTGTAAATCCCGGTGTTCCCAGTAACGTGCAATCAAGCTGTCAAAAAATGAAGCCAGACGCCCGCTCCGCATTCACAAATACCTTCCCAACAATCAAAGGCGTTCTTGATTTGAAAATCTTAATAAAATAAAGCCCTCGCCGGGTATTATTCTGCATGCAAGAAATAAGAAAGCAGCAGCATATGTGCCGTCTTCCGGCACAATCCTCTTCCGCCAGCTCCCATTGTCGAAGTGGAACACGCGTTAGGCACAAAAGGGCGCAAGGGACTCTTGAGGGAGTGCCGAGTTTTGTTTTACAAATAATTTTTTGGTGAAGTACCGGTTTGAGATTGATGTCGCGCGACTAATATCGGCTTACACTTCCGCGAGATGCATCTGGAGGTTCTGGAAATTCAATGGTTCATTTGACTGCTTCTTATTTCTCTTTGATAAAGGAGGCACGCGTCTCGGTAACTTTTTTCATAACGGTTGTGCAAGGAATGCATCGTCCTTCGTTTGTATTTTGTATTATAAATAAATTCTTCATTGCCCAGCAGATATTACATACATCCACAAATAGGACAAAATATTCTAACTGTTCCTAATAAATTATTAAGAATAAAAATAAATACCAAAATAGTAATAAACAATTAAAAACACTTTTTCGTTTTTATAAATACAATAGTCTATAAAAGCCAACTTTTAAGCCAAATTTGAAAACTTAAGTGGAATGTACCTATATTTTTGCATATTTAAAACGAGCAAATTTTTCTGAATACAGTTTCTAAAGAAAAATTACAAGCAAAGGACCCCGCAAAGGACCTCCTGATCAAAGATTACCATTTCCGCAACTCCCTATCGCCATCCGTTTGAATAATATACAGGGTGATGAATATGAACTTTTTAATATTGCTCTCTCGTATATTGTGTCCAATTGATACAATAACATTCCCTTGAATATGTGATACTTATTGTTACAAAACTGGCTTTTACTTGTATACAGGGTATTACATTATAATTTGTGTAATTTTTTATGGGTTTCCACAAAACCTGTCGTTTGATTTTTTTATATGTTCTAGTTTTTCATGTTCTGTGAGAAAACGTATCAAGTTTCTTTGAAAAAAATATTTTGTCTCATATTCAATAATTACAAACTACTTTTCCACTTTAGCACTAGTTGTGAAAAAGTGACTAAAGTAGTTTGTAATTGAATATATATGTGACAATACTGACAATAGTATTTTGTACAACAAGAGTGGATATGATGGCCATATCACACGAAGACGAAGTTTGAGCATGACCAAACTTACGAAAATCTACAAAATTTTAAAAATTATGTTACGTTAAAAAATAATTTGACTTATACTAATTTATAAAATAAAAAAAACTTAAAAATTTAATTAGTCTCCAATCCTAGACCTCTCGCATGACAGTCAAATGCGTTATTCTCAATTCCATCAACACATCTGACACTTTTAGTTTTAATACTCGTAATTAAATTTGTTTCATATAGTTTTATTAAAATTTATGATTTTTTTGTAAATATAAATGAAATAAAAATATAAATGATATTATTATCGATTCTTCACAGAGATAAATGAACGTGTTATTCCCAGCTTAAAAATATTTGCAAGAAGAACGCAATTTACATGCAAATAATAATTCTGACAATACTATTGCCACTGTTTTGCAGTATTTTAAAAACCATCCAAGGAACTCAATTCAGCAAGCCTGTCGTGAGTTTAATTTAAAATTTACTTTCGTACGAAAAATTTGGCACTGTGCGTAAAATCCTTATGAAAAAGTTCAGATCTCATAACAATAACTATATTTTTATTAACCTCATAAAAGTGCTAAAATAAAAAATTAAGTTAAAATTACGTGTAATCTCAAAAAAAAAACTGTTGAAATTTAAGAGACGCCAGCCGAAAAAATAATGCAATTATAAATTGTATGAAATTTTATGTGAAATTCTAGAAAAAAAAACTAACAAAAGGGCCGCCACGTCGTATTTGGCTTAATTAAAGAAAAGCGAATGAACGAGAGTGCAAGTGCCGTAAAAGAATCGCTAAGCCAAACAATAAAAAAGCAGCTGGGGTGGATTTAGAGAGTCCATAATTACGACATATGTCAGAAAATTCAAGAAAACCGCAGGGGAGAGCCTCTGTGGCTGCACAACTTTCCGTCCGACATCGGCGTTCACAATGAATAATTATTATTCTCGGCTAAATTATAGTACCGGGGTTTGAAATCACGGCATTGGGGATGACAACTTTGCCAACTAGCACGATCTTACTGTCATTTCCATAGTCACCCCGTTGCTACCATTCTATACCATTGTTAGGACACGCCGCTCAACTGCAGAGGCGGCGCTCGCTTAAAATACTTTCGGGCGATTTTTTTTAGCTAATTTCACACCTTACTACGAAATACACCAAAAATACGAAAACTTGCTGTCTGAATATGAGTGACTGGCAAAAAATAATAAGAAAACTAAATCAGGATGCACTAATTCTGCATAAGCCCCTAGGGTATGTTGAACCACTTAATATATAACAAAATTTGATGGTTTCAATATACCTGTTTTTAAAAAGGTGATAAATGTAATAGAAAATTATCGTCCTATTGTTGTACTATGCAACTTTGGTAAACTAATTGAAATGATCATTGCTCAAATTTTATCTCATCATATTGATTCCCAAATTATGGAATATCAGCCTACATTTATCACAGGTAGATCTACCATTACCAATCTGGTTAATGTTACTCAATATGCTGCAGAAACACTGGGCGATTCAAGTCAGGTTGATGTGATTTACACTGATTTTTCAAAAGCTGTCGATAGACTTGATTGACCATGGATTATCATTACAAAACTGTCAAACACCCAATTTCGTGTATTTTTCCATTCGTATTTGTCTCATCGTACTCGTAAATTATTAGTAGAATATCAAGGGTTTAAGTGCTAGTTCTGGGGTACTTCAAGGATCCGTCCTTGGTCCAGTGTTATTTATCATATTTAAAAATTATATATATCTTGATTTGAAGTGCAGCATGCTTCTGTATGCTGATGCTCTTAACTTATATTCAAAAGTAGACTAGAGTGACCTCAGTAAATTATATAAATGGTGTGAGTCAAACCTTCTCTCTCTTTAACACCAACAAATTTATTTATTTTTCTTTTCACTCGTAAATTTAACTATATTAATTGCAATTACAATATCAATGGTAACAGTTTGGAAAATGATCTAGCTTAAATAAGATTTAGGTGTTGAATTTGATAGTAAAATTACATGTGTCCATCAAATAAATAATATTGTTAGAGAACTAAACACCCCATTTTGAGAGTCTCGGGCAAAATTTTAATTCTTTGGATACGGGAATTTTTATTTCAAGTGTCGCCAGCCAACGTGGGGCAAGAAATTTTTGGATTGCATTTTGGAAAATTAATAGGAAAATTTAGAATTTAAATTTTTTTTACAATTTCTTCTACTTTATTGTAGATTTTGGTGTATAAATTAGATAGTATGGTAGTAGATAAAAGTAGTAAGTGAAATTTTTAAGTCTAAAATTGTGAAAGAGATAAAAAAGGAGAAAATTAAATGGATTTAAGAGAGGGAAAGAAGGTTTGTTTGATGGAGCGACAACCTGAAGAAGTGGGAGACACAGGACAAGGGGATATGAATAAACAAAATGAAAATAATACAATTACTAAAGAAAAAAATAGGAAAAGGAGACAATAATTGAAGAAAAATATAAAGTATACATGATTCAATAATGATGCTGCTGCTAGAAATGAAGAAAGATAGACAACAAGATAAAAAACTTATAAGAAAAATAGATGAAAATCGACAACAAAATAAAAGAAATGAAGAAAGGTAGTTAACAGATAAGTGGATGAAATGAAAAAGAACCTTAAACAGGCTCAGAAAATGAGAAAGAAACTCAAGGAATTAGTGAGAAAAATGATACAGTGAAGGAACAAAGAAAATAGAAGAAGAAAGTCAAAAGTTAAAACAAGATGAAGAAGAAATAATTCAAAAAATAGAAGAAAGTATAGAAATAGATAGTAAGGAAATAAATAAAAGGAACAAGGAGAGAAATAAAATAGAAGAAAATGGATTTAAAATTGAAGAAAAAGAAGTTAATGAATAAAGGCAGATTAAAAATTCATAAAAATAACTACCTATTGATAGACAAAATATAAGTAAAATGAAAATTGAAGAATTAAAAAAGAGATCGAAGAAGAAAAACAAATTAGGAAACAAGTCAAAGAGGAAAACCAAAGGCAAGATAAGAAAACTGAAATAAAAATAAATGGAAAAGAATTAAGAAAGAAAGCAAGACAAGATAGAGGAAAACAGGAAACAATGAAGAAAGAAAAAATTTGTTGTAAATAAAATGTTGACAATGTAAATAAAATGAAAATACAGGGAATAATTGAAGAAGATATTAAAGAATAGAAGAGGACGAAGGTGAAAGAAAAGTAGTAAAATTTAGATAGGGGATTAAAATTTCGAATATTAAAACTAGCTTAGAACATTGAATAGGTTAAGTGTATAAAATGGAGATAGATAGGTGTTAAGTGTAACCTTGAACATAGTATATGAAAGAGGAAATGAAGACGATATCGGTAATAGTAGAGACAATAAAAAAAACAGATTATTTTTTATTTATAATTTGATGATTTAAAAAATGAAGAATTTGCGAATAAGAAGAGTAATTAGAGAAGAAGTGTTGGTCGAAAAGTAAAAGTATAAAGGAAATGAATAGTTTAATTGATTAAAATGAAGGAGAATATATGATTTGTGTAATAAATGTGGTAGATGAAATATTAAATAATGTGGTATAAAGTGAATTGATGCAGTATAAGAGAGATTTGACCGGTAGTTATTAAGCTCAATCGTAATATGTTGACTCCAAATTAAGCAGTTTTTCTATGGTTCATTATTATTAAAATAGTCTCTATACATCTAGCTAACCCGTACGAGTAGTAGGTAAAATTACAAATAATAGGTTCTTATTTACCATTGTAATTTTCTTCATATTTTGCCATAGTGTGTCTCTGGCATATGTCTACTCTTTATCTAAAGGCATTAAACAAACGCTCTTTGCTAAATTTGCCAATTCTTTCCATTTTAAAACTTTGTCTGATTTTTCAATTTTTCAGAAAAGGCACTGAACAGAATTTCTTTATTTTCTTTAACGTTTTGTAAAAATGCATTTTTCTCTCGATTATTACTTGTTTGCTAGCCATGGCTACTACCAATATTATTTTGCCCACAAACGCAGAAAAAACACGTTAAGGCACGTTACAGTTAAATGATTTAACTCACAGTAAACTTGATCTAAATTTTCCAGTAGCAACGATATGTACAAGTGTAGAATCTTTTCACTGATACATACAAGTATATGAAATTAGATTGTGTTACAATAAAACGGGGTACTTGTAGGTATAAGCGAATTACTAATAAGTTGTAGACTTGTTACAATTGTAAGCATTGTGTTATAGGCCCCTGGTGTGAATACCAACTTCAATATAAAAAGACTTGTAGTAGACGAAAATACTTTAACTACCAACGCGGAAATAGTTTCGTCATTAGCGCAAACTTATTAAAAACGTTCCAGCATCAATAGTTATAATGAATCTTTTATACGGTATAAACAATTGGAAGAGAATAAGATTATTACAATTACTTCTATTGATGATGAGTCACTAAATCTTCCTCTTTCATCAGCAGAATATGAAGAAGTACTGTTTAGTTTACGTGATACTTCCCCTGGACCGAACGATATACCAGCTAGTTTCCTCATTTATCCACCAGAGCCCATGAATACCTTCTTCGATTATTTAACGTTAACTGGTGTCAACATGTTTTTCCCAAAGAATGACATGAATCCAAAAACCAATCCAGAATCATATCGGCCAATTTCGTTAACATCCACAATGTGCAAATTTATGGAAAAAATAAATAATTAAAAAAGGTTGCTATGGACACTAGAGAAACGCAACCTGATTATACCAGTACAGAGTGGATTAAGACAACAACGCAGCACATTAGATAACATCATAGATTTAGAAAGCGAAATCAATGAATCATTTACACTAAAGAGTAAATGTTTAGCTCTCTTTATTGATATTAACCGAGATTTTGACACTGCGTGGCATGACTATATAATTAAAAACTATACAGCTGGAACATACAATGCCTCTTCTTCGTTAAAAACTTTTTGACAAATAGATCTTTTAAAGTGAAAACCAACGCCACTCTTTTCAATGAAATGATACTTGAAAGCGGCCTTCCCCAAGGTTCCACAATAAGCCCGACTCTCTTCATAATAGCTATTAATGATATACTGATGAAAGGCCTTAAACCACCACTCCAAGATCGTCTATATGCAGATGACTTAGTCGTATTTTGCAAGGGCAAGAACATAAACAATATTTTTTCACATACTCAACAATTTATTAACCAACTGGAGATTTGGTCACAGTAAACTGGCTTTACCTTTTTTACCGCCAAAACTCGTTACATCCTATTTTCTAAAAGATAATGTTGCTGTCACACCTGAATTAACACTTCACACTAAATATCTAAAATCCGAATCATCCATAAAGTTTCTGGGAATGACATTTAAAATCTGATCTTATCCTGCCACAAAAGACTCAATCTTCTAAAAATGCTTTCAAATAAAACCTGGGGAACCGACCGTCAGACACTACTTACTTTATACCGAATATTAATATGATCAAGATTGGACTACGGTTCGATCATCTATACATTTGCGTCCAAAACTTTAACTGCGCTTTTGAACACTCCACAATACAGCACTTCGAATAATTACAGGAGCATTTCGTACAACCCCAGTTGAAAGTATATACTGCGATGGCGGTGAACCTTCCTTGGAGAACAGAAGACTAAATTTAAGTCTCGCCTATGCAACGAAGATTAGGGCCTCTCTTACAAATCCTACCGTTGATGTTTTTCCCAGAGATTGCACGCTCTATTCTCGGAACAATCTAGAACCTCCAAACCTTTCTATGCCAGGATAAGAAGCCATAGTGAAAGTGCCATACCGGTTCAATTATTATTGAATAGTGACGTAAAATCGTTTATTAAAGCAAAAGTGTTCAGTGCGTGGGAATCTAAGTGGTCGTCTTGTTCTTCTAAACTCAGTGAAATTAAAAACAATGTGAAACCCTGGTCATTACTCCCGTGAAAACGTAGTGATTAAATTTTACTATCCAGGTTACGTTTGGGTCATACACGACTAACGCACAGTTATTTATTTAGCTCTAAAATCGAACCAAAATGTAGCCAATGCGACATCAAGTTGACGGTAAAACATATACTCGTAGACTGTCCTTTTCTTGCACCTCAACGTATTGAATCAAACCTTCCCGCTAATCCAATAGCTAACATCCTAGGCTCTGCGTACAATATAAATAGTATAAAAAGTTTTTTGAAATCCATCAACATACTACACATTCTATTTAGTTATTCTTATATTGTCATATTTCTTTTTTTATGTACTCCACCAATTTGTAACTTACAATTAGCTAATAACCTTTGTGGTTGATGCGATCTTTTCTTCAAATTAAAAAAAAATTATTTAGAAACATGTTATAAAAATAAACTGAACCTTAAAGCAGCTGAATGTTTCTAATGTAATTGTTTTGGCGACCTTTTTTGAGGGCGGGCCTCTGTATATGAGTGGAATTGTCGCACTATTAAAATGTTTATAAAAAATCTTTTTATTGCAAGTTTAATTATTTCTAAATTATCACCTACCCAATAAATGTCTACCTATAAGACTAAAACAAGATACACGTTTATCAAAATGTGAAGAATATAACACAAGAGTATAAATACAATAAAAAGTATTTAATAATAACTTAATTGGATATCCTCCTCGACTTTCGACAGTGAAGCTCACATAAGCGCAAGCTTTAATGAATAATTTGGGGTTAATTTCTATTGTGGCAATTTCTTTTTCCGGTACAATGTCAAAGAGCGGCTAAACTACACGGCAAATAGTGCGCTGGCTCCCCAACGGACACGTGTCCGGATGTGAAGGCAAAAAACAGACGACCGAGGTGATACCAGCCCACAAACTGTTAGATCTTGTCAATGTTCCACTTTGGTCGAGGGTGTGTCTATATTTTGTAGATTATGTCGAGGACACGTGGACAACGCTAGATCAAAACCCAGTTTATTTGCCTCGAGCACGCCATATCACGTCTATTTGCAATTATATACATCTTCCGTCCAATTATTTGGCCTATTTGTTTTTATTGCCCTAACGATTAGGTAAGTGTATATGCGAGTTGAAGTTAATTCGAAGCATTTTATTTTGGGGGATATGGAGTTTAATGGACGAAACAATAAATTTACCACAAATTAGTCTTGTAGGTATAAATACTTCTTATATTGCAACGCAATGCTCATTTTATAAAGGTTAAAGGGCGTTTTTATAGGTATTTTATCTCATTATAAATTTTTGGGGTAAACTTCAGAGCACTTAGGCCTCATTAAACTCATTAAGCATCCTCTTCTCAGCCAACCTATTGTTTTAAAACAGTTTCGTCTATGTTTCTAAAAGTCCAGCTGTCTCCCTAGCTAGCGAATCAACAATGCTACTGTACATTTTTTCCTTATAGCCCAAATTTTGGCGGTCATCTGATAACGAAATGTAATATGCCCTGAAGGCATGTAAAAATATTGTACTTTACCAAACGGCACCTGTGTCAATCATTATCCTAAGCAAAGTAAAAAAAAAATATATATTCAAAAATACACAAGACATGACAGCGATAATTTTATTTGCCCTAAAAGTTTTCCAGAAAATAAATTCAAATATTTCTTGAGTACATCGTTGAAAGGAAACACTTTTTTTCCCTTAAAATCGCACAAAAATATATCTATGATCAATAAGTAAAAATCATTAAAAATATGAATCAATTCTTGCTGATTTGAAAAAGTATTTGTATCTATCTATACTCAAAAAAAACTACTATGATTATTGTTTAAAAGAATTGTCTTACATAAGTTTATAATATTATTGACTATCTGTGCAAATGGTTTATCCAATGCGCCATCCTTCTTCCTTTCACATACACACACATGGTTTAAAAGGTAGGTTCACAATGAATTAGGATTATGTTTAGGACAAACAAAATTATCGGAGTCATGTCTTATGTAATTTGTGGAATATGAAATATAATTTTTTACTACTTTGCCCAGGATAGTGGTTGGCACAGATGCCGTTTGGTAAAGTATAATGTTACATGCATTTGCAGCATATTTCATTTCGTTATCTGATGGCGGTAGAAATTTGCAGTGGTCTCTCCTACTATTACCTTACCATTTGCTAAACAATTGAAGTTATTTTTGTGACAAGGCCGTAAAGTTGATTTTTTTGCCAAATCAGATCATGCTGCCGAGGTGCACGCAACATTTTTTGGGCGACTGTCTAGGAATTTTTGTCCGTTCTTGTTTCTGAAAAGAGACTGAAATGCAAGAATAGTTTCAAATTTTTATTGATCGAATAAAACACCTATTCGCTCCGTGCGTGACAGCAGCGCCAATTCATTTAAGTACTAATGGACTATTTCTGCGTATACTAACAATACAATTTTTAATGAAATTTTTGATTAAAAAGTATATATGTTAGTTTTAATAAAAGTATATGGATTTGTAAAACAAGTAAAACATTAATTTATTATTATATATTTTTATCGCTTAAACTAAAAAAATTAAGTATAATCAATAATAAAATATAGGCAGGCAACAGTATTTCCGGGAAAATGTATGAGAAGTTACCTAAGTCTAATAAGTTGTCTTTGAAGAATTAATGGAATTAACCTAATCTGTCAAAATAAAAAAATACCATTAAATAATAGCGTGAAGTCGAACAGAAGGATTGTTATTTATATTTTCATTTTTGTTTGAAAGAAAACAGAATGAATGATTAAAACTGGTTTCCTATCAGTAAGTCACAAAATTGATAATTTATGGTTTATTTAAAACCTTTAAAGTTTCTGATATCTACTATTTCCAGTATTACTGTTATTATTACAAAAATAAATTTAATTTTTCTTCTTATTGTACATCTATCCATTTATTTCTTTGATTTCATTTCCACTAATTACTGAAAATGTTTATAATTTTCACTGTTTTTTTTGCTAGTATTTTTACAATTTTCAACACAGCAACTCCGGTTGCTTATTGTATTGTTTTTATCTACTTTTTTGAAATAAGAAGTAAATGTTTTTGGGTAGTCAATTAATTAGTGTATTGCAAAAATGAGACAACGAAAGTACCTACGAAGATTTATATAGAAGCTGAAATGGAAATTTTAAGAATTGTTTTCGAGATTATTTTCAGTTTTCCGTCTTTGTAGCTTTGTATAATAGCCGAACATACGACAGTTTTAACCAATTAAATGTCAAAAAATTCAAATAGAAAGTACGCATTCCAATTACTCTATTTTTAATTGAATGGAAATATTCAGAAACACTAGCTATGAAATAAGACATATAAAGGATTAAAACATTGCAAAATACATCATTTGTGCTAAAGTAAATATATAGTACATAGTACATATACTGTAACTAGGGTTGCCAACTCTCCCGGAATTCTGGGATTCTCCCGGAAAAAGGCATATCATTTTCAAAATTTCCCGGCTCCAGGAATATACCTAATATCCCAGATCTTGGAACTATGAATAATGAAATTGAGTGGGTTGAATTAAAAGAGTACTTCTCTCAACTCTGCAGAGGGTGCAAACAAGAAGATGAGACCATCGAGCATATTCTTTACGATTGCTCGACGCTCTTATTTATTAGAAGATTTGTGTTCGGCGAGTATCGGCTAACACCGGCCGATATAAGAGAAGCATCTCTTGGCGACGTTGTCAACTACATTAAATCTGTAGGCTGGCTCACGAGCTAGGAGGTGCCTATCATCTTAGGAGGATGCACAATGGGCCTAATGAGGCGTAAGTGCCGTGGGGGTAACCCACCATCTACACGTTACAGATAGTAAACAATAAAAAGCTACAGCATAATTTAAAAAATGCAACTTTTCGGTTTTTTAAAATATCTCAAAAAAAAGATAGAATCGCGTACTAAACGGCTAAACCGTTTCTCTATATTCTATAGTTTTTAAGATCACCCATACATGTAGGCCCAATTTGGGCCACACTGTATATCGGATGTAATATGTGGTAATAATAAAATTCCATAAACTTACAAAAGAAATTCAGTATCTTTAGAGTGGTTTAAATATGCAATAAGTACTTTAGCTGGTTTTTAAATCTTTTGATAATTTGGGTGTTTTTAACTATTATTATAAATAATTGAAATTCGAATGGATTTTGGTAATATTTAAATACTCTGTAACGTTAATTTTTAAATAGAGTTTATTATTTATAATTTAATTATACTTAAATATTTATCTCAGCATTATTTATATTTCACAGTATATAATCAAATTTATATAAGAATTGGAATGTCTATCTTCAACTGTGGTAGGTATGGCTTCAACTGACACCCACTGCAACACTGTCCATTTATATATAAAATGGTGTATGCTCCAGATTATTCGCGCTCCCACCATTTATTAGACGTGTCTCCGGCAATTTCTCGAATATGCATTTACCAAATTCGTCACCGTTCTAGTGTATTCTATGGCGTAGCACCGGAAGGTTGACTTATTTCTTCAAATATTTTTTACAATCGGATAAGTTGGGACTTCAAAGCTCAAACAAGGCAGAGAGGGATTTGAAGGATTAGAGCATGACGGGATTGGTCGGAAATGGTTCGCAATACAACTCTAATTAAAGTATGCTACCAAGAAAAACTTCCCAGAAATGTAAGAATAAATTTTTAAATAAACTTTATTTTTAATATTAATAAATAAAATATAAATCTTTATTCAGCATCAACACCACTTTTATTGTCACTAGAAACTAAAAGAACTGTTATGTGGACTTTTACAAATTTGGATACTTTATTACAGCCTTCATTCATTTCCATTATATAAAAAAACTTTTATTATGATGTCTAGATATCATCTGAATAAGTATTACAATATTTCAGGTAAAGAGAAATAAATCGAACTAATTATATTTTAATTTCGTCTTAGTATACTTCTAGATAAATACCATTAGTTAAAATTATCCTTGTAATCCTTTTTAGGCAAATAAATAAATTAACAGTTAGCATTGTGTCAAACACATTCTTACCTACTCCATTCGAATCTATTGTGACGTAGATCCTTTTAAAGATACTGAACTCCACTTCTACAATACCTTCACAAAGAAAAATCTTAGGTGTGAAATTTAATATTGAGGGTAATTATCCAAATTGGATATCTGCCTCTATCCTTCAAAGATACTACCGTGCCAGTTTTAACTTTTAAAATAGCAACAAATCTGAACACGTTACATGTTCCAGTCTTGACAGAGGGGAAATTAAGTGATATTTCTTTTGATTAATTGTCTAGAATGTTTTAATTTGACACACCCTTTTGTGAATATCCTTATCCAAGTACCCTGTTCTGTGTTTACATGGAAATAATTTTTTAAAATCGAAATAAATAAATAGAAAGTTTGTGGAAAAAGTTACGTTTTTAAATAAACAGACACCAGATGGAATATTTTTGTTTGTTTTCCCTTAATTAGCGGTGTCACTTGTATGTTGATTTAAAAAACATGTTTTATTAGCCTGAACCGGATCTATTGCACACCCCATCTATTACCGTAAATCCAGTTTAAACAATAGGGGATATTTGTATCGTCATTTGTCGAATTGAGTGTTGCCCTTTGAGGCATAAAGCAAAAAATTGTTAGGGACCTCTCGCTGGGACGTTTCACTAAGAACTTAAGAGAGACAGAGATAGAGGGATCGGCAAACAGATAGAGGCTTGGAGGCGGCAGCCGATTTAACCCCCAGGGACCGCCTCCCGTTGCCGGTGCTGGCACAATGTTGGCAGACTCGATGAGCTATTGGAACATCGACAGGGCTGTGTTTAGCGTTTTTAGAGTACATCAGTGACAAATTAACATTCAAGTGACAAGGTGATGCCATTGGAATCATATTAAGCTGACGGACTATCGTACCCAATTTTTTTAACTGGTATAAATAGTAATTTTCGACTTAAGAAATTCCTTAAACTAGAGATATGAGTATATTAAGAATAATTCTTTGAGGAAGCAAAAATAAGTTAAAACCTTGATTTTAGAGTGATTGGATTATATGTTGAGAGGATGGAAGCACAAACTAAATAAATAATAGTTTAAAAAAACTAAAAAACACACTTTAATAGAAAAGCAAATTAAAAAGTAGAAAATTAAAGTGTGATTAACAAAAAAAATTATTTTATTGTAGAAAAGCGTGGGGTGTTTTTTAAGATATTTCCATAATGACTCTAATTTTACTAATATCCGTCATTAAAATATTATAATAATTGACATCAAGCACCCCACGCTTTTCTACAATAAAAGACATTTTTTTCACACTATTCTTAAATTAAATTTATTGAAAATTATTTTCTACTTTTTAGTTTGCTTTTCTATTAAAGCGTGTTTTTTTAAACTATTATTTATTTTTTACTTTTTAGTTATTACAAAATAACACTATTCTACAAACTTTTTTATTCAATTTCGTTTATACAAATATACTTCCGTCCGTATATATTCAGTTTTGTTTCAATTCGTGCTTAACTTTTTTGAAATTGTTCGTTTATGGAAAACCGAGTCGTTAACCACTAAGGTCAAAACGCATCCGTATTTAACATTGAATAAAATTTGATAAAAAGTTACCACAAAAATAACATACGGTATCGCGTTTGGAAAATCGCTAAACCTGAAGGTCCTGATCAGAATAATGGGACAAACTATTTAAATCATGTTCAAAGATTCCGTTACATACCAAGCTAATAAAAGCGTGTTAAAAAGATGTACCTTGGATTGTACCTGAAGAAAACAAAAAGAGAACGGACCCATAAAGCGATGGAGAGAAGCAATGGTAGAAAATCTAAAACACAAATAGATAAACAAAAATAAAATTCTCAACATCAGTATGTACCACACAAAAAATTATTAAATAAAATAAAACTACCGGTTTCGGCTCAAGAGCTCAATAAAACAAATTTAAGCAGTTAAAAAACCGTAAAAAAATAAATAGATAAATAAGAGAAAGAAAAAAGAAAGAGATGCGAAATAAAAACAAATCAAATAGTACATAATATATCTAAAGGACACGAATTATTCTAGAAGCTCAATTAATTCCTCAAATGAAATCTGCGATCAACCAATTTGTGTATTTTTCGCTATTATCATTGAATTTGTTAGAAATGTTCACTTATCATTCGTGATCATTTGCTAAAGGCAGCACATCTTTTAGATATATGTGGTTTAAAAGAAATCTTTGGTAATGTTTATTATTGATAAATTTAGTTGAAAATCTAAGTATCATGGTTATTAGAATCCAAAAATATAATTACTACACTTTATCTGCAGGTGTTAAGTTTAACTTCACCACGTCGATTAGAGATGGTATTTACAATAAAAAATGGTAAAATTAAAGTATAGAATTCGCATATATTATAGAGCTTTGAAGGAACTTTATTATTACAGTGTGCAAGGTTCTATTATGCAGTATATTTCTGTGGCTTGGTTCTAAAATGACCAAAGGCAAGATTTTGTAAATATGCAAGATTTTATGAGAACATTTAAAATTAACTAGCGCTTCACATGTGCAACGAGACTCAGGGCTATTACTGTTATTAGGTACCAACATTAACTTTATAATATCGTTAATCAACTCGTTTTTCATAAAAACTTTAAACGCTCTTTATTTAAATTATATAATTCTGAGATTGGTTCTTTCAGAACCCAGCCATAGATTTATATGTGCTATATCAGGTTTGGAGAAAGTGTTCTTTATTTACAACTAAGAAGCTATTGAAAAGAATAAGAACAATATAGAGAATATAATTCTAAAATTTGCGTACATAAATATTCAAGTACCTGATTATTAATAAAGATTAGGTATATTTTTTCTTCTAATTTATAATAGCACTATTGGTGGAGAAAGGTTTATTAATACACACCTTATGACTATTGTTTTGTGACAAATATTTGTATTATTTACATAATTCATTAACATACTAATTGGTATAGTTTCTTTAAAAATCATGAATTTAGAATTGTTCCTATGCTCTAGTTGCATGAATTCGGACATGAGCAATTTTCCTTGTTAATTATTGAGAAATAAGACAACAAAATTATTTTTCTTCACTTTCTTTTTGATTGTTTTCTTTATTAACTAATTCATCATTCACCGCTGTTTACGTTTAGGTTATAAATCGTTTGCATGTAGAAATTTTGTTGTTTGAACGACAAAAAAGAGACTTGATCCCTATCAGCTCTGCTTCCACAATTCACACCTATGAAAGTTAATGGCATATTAGGTTTTTATTGAAAATACTTCACCCATACGTATTAAATGTTTTACATACCTTTTTCGTTGAAATACAATGGACGTAGGGTTATAAACTTTACAAATTAACATAAGATCCTTTACATAATCTTCAAGTTCAGCTGAATACTTATGTATCAGTTAGGAAATGCCTTATTTGGTGAAACAAGTGAATATTTTCGAGACGAGCAGAGCGAGGTCTCGCAAAATGTAGAATTAAACAAAACGGCATTTCGTAGCGTGTTACTTACAAGTTTTTTTCTAATTTTGACTAAATGACTAATCATACATTTTTTGTACTTCCTATCAAAGATTTTAGAAAATAAACATTTGGACAATGATTAGAAAAGAAATGACGCATTTCATATAATTTGATTTATATTTATTTGAATTTTGCATATGTTTCATAGGCATAATTAGAAAATCATAAATAATTATTATTCTCAACCACTTCTCTGTATCTGTAACGTGTGGAGGGTGGGTTATCCCACGGCACTTAGGCCTCATTAGGCACCTCCTAGCTCGTGAGCCAGCCTACAGATTTAATGTAGTTGACATCGTCGCCAAGAGGTGCTTCTCATATATCGGCCGGTGTTAACCGATACTCGCCGAACACAAATCTTTCAATAAATGAGAGCGTCGAGCAATCGTAAAGAATATGCTCGATTGTCTCATCTTCTTGTTCGCACCCTCTACAGAATGCGAATTCTGAAAGCCCCATGATATGAAGATGCTTTCGTACTTGGCAATGACCAGTCAGAATGCTTGTGACTAGGCGCAGATTCTGTCTAGTCATAGTCAAGTATTTGTTTGCTGCAGTGTTATCAGGATAACTTAAGAGCTCCCTGGCAACTCTGCAGTTTTTTGTTTTATCCCATCTTTCCTTGAATTTCACAAGGGAATGTTCTTTGATTAGGTCTGTCACTACCGATTTTGGCATGCCAATAGAAGGGCCAGGTCCAAAAAATATTTGGTTGGCTGCTTTCTTGGCTTAATCCATCTTAAGGTAACCACATTGTTGATGAATACTTTGGCCAAAGCTTCGTGACAGTCTAGTAATAACCCTGAATAAATTCGTGGTCTGTTCAGTGTGAGTAGTGCTTGTCTGCTATCTGTATAGATGAGCATGTTCCTTCCAGTGATATTGTTTCTGGTTATTTATTTTGCTGCTATGAGAATCCCCGTTAGCTTGTTTGAACTACACTGGCACTATTGCTCACAGCCCATTTTATGTTTAGGTATAAGAATCTGGAGTATATTCCACATTTCTCAACCACTTGTCGGGTGGTTTTCTTGTTCAAGTTTGTTAGTTTTCAAGAAGTGGGTTATTTTGTCATGTATAGAGTGATGTAGTGTTTTGATTATTTTGTGCAGATTTAGGATAGAAAATAGGGAACGAAACAGAATTATTAGATACTAAATATAAGTTTACTAACAAAATCATTTTTTTATAGCCAACCTTTCTCCCTTGGATATAAACTTTTAAAAAGAATGTATATATTAAAAAAAAAGGTTTGTTTTCTTCTTCGCAACTGGTGACATAATGTTTAACTTTAAGTGGTTATATAGTACATCATTTTAAAATTATTTATTTATTATTTTAAAATTAGAAAAACACGTTTTTTGTGTTAAAATTCCAAAATTTGCCGATATTGCGATATAACCAGTCAAAATCAGTGCAAATAAACTTTCTGTATTACAATTTAAAATTTCCATTTTTCATAAAATTAATTAATTTCTGTTGAAACGAAACTGCTAAATTTAAAATCGAACTGTAAGCTGAATTATGAGTTAAAACGTCAAACTCTACGAATATTTTTCGTAAAAGCGATATTGGTGAAATTTCAGGCCTTCGTGGTTTCCCGGCCACTTTTCAACTGTTTCGACCCTGCGTCGTGCGTTGTGCGTTACGGCACGCCTCTGAGGCGCGGGTGTAATTATCTTTGTCAAATATTTACACTGCATTTACCTTTTAACTATTTAGATCGACTTTAAGCGAACGATCACATGCGTGTACGTTTCGCCGCTACTGCTATTACTGCCGTTAGGTACTGCTGTTGCTACTGCTGCTGCTGGATTGTGATTTATATACCCGCCCTTTTCACCCTCTGTTAAACACACAATTTTTTAATCTTTTCTTGTCTCCCTAATCGAACTAAAGAACTTTCGCGGTCTTCAAGAGGTTGATGTGTAGATTTATTAAGATTTCCTAGTGGTTTTGTTGTGAATGGCGTATTGTTGTTTTCTTCGCTTACTTGAAAGTTGTTCACATTTTGACTGCGTTTCCAATATTGGATAGGTATTTCTATTAGATAAATAATCCAACGTCTTGTCAGAATAGACGATTGGAAAAAATAATAGTTTGTTAATCGGACTTTTTTATTAGTGTTTGACTGTCATTGTAGGTACATCATACATTTAATATTCATAGTAATAAATATTAATTTTTGTCATTTTTCAACTAAACACGCAGACAAAACTATTAACTCGAAATCAATAATACACACGTTTAGACTAATAACCTCACTTAAAACGTTGTTGTCACAAAACTACAAAATATTCACGTTTTGTTTTTACCAATTATTGTCCACCTAAGAGCACACAGCAAACACGATGAAAGTAATTTTTTTCTAAAACTAAGTTAAATTTACGATAAAATAGCTGAAAGTCTGTAGTATATGCTGAACTGGTTTACACAGCAATAAAGCTCATTTATTTCAGAAACAAAAAAATGATTTAAGCGGGCAAACAGCAAAAACATGCCAGGTCAGTGTGCAACGTGCGTGAAGAAGAACAAGAACAAAGACATGATGTTTTCATTTTCCTTCATATTTCTGCTCTAAGCGTATTTTGGTTTCAAATGAACCTAAAATTTAATTTACAGAGAATTCACTTTTAATAACCTTCATCGTTTTTGCTTTGGTCTTTTAATTTTTCTTGCGGCTTTCCACAAAGAGTAATCTGTGTCTTCATCTGGTAAGAAGTTCTGCAGATATGAGTTTGATTATTCTTCCTTGATCTTTTGAATTTCTCTTCTCAGTTTTTTAGTTTTATTGTTTAAAATGAATTTATCAGATGTATTTCTAGATTGTTACCATCTTCTGCTTGGTCTCCTTTTTTCTCTAACAAGTTCTCTGATCTCAACTGGGTAGTTTATTCCCTTTGTCAAATTAGTAATTTATTTGATGTTATTGTAAGCAGATGTTTGAACAATTTTGGTAATATTTTTCGCTTCCTCATCAAGTTGTTCAGTTGTTTTCAAACATATATTCAGATTGATCTTGTTTTAAAGTTCAATTCTGAAGCTTTCCCTCCCAGTTAGTAGTTTTGTTGGTAAGAGTAGGTAGGGTTAGATTAGATTGGGAGTTGGACGTTATTTGTCCTGGTCCACCGCGACCATTTCAGATCTATTGTGGAACTCCGTTTGTTTTAGAGTATGTCGTCTAGCTTGGTCTTTTTTTAGACTTATTAGCTTTGACAGTGGCTCTCGCATGTAGTTGCATGTATTTGGCTTTTCTTCGCCCAATGTTAGAAACCTCATTCCAGTCAGGCTTTCACGTTCGCACAGGACGTGGAATGATGTCCTCTTCTTCTTCACAGAACCTGGACAAAATTGCTTCTTTTGCTGGATTGATGACTTTCATGTGTATTTTAAGGCGACAGTGTCCGGTAAGAAGACCTACTGTTATCCTAACGATTTGACGCTTTTGATCCAGTAGGTCTTTCGTGAACTTGGCCGATGGTTCCTTGATGAACTGTTTGGTCTGTCTCAGTCTTGGATAGTTGTTCCACCATTCCTGAGACTCTTTCTACATCCATTATTTGATGGATGCCTTACACAATGCCTTAGCAACTCCACAGAAGGGTTCGGGGCCTGTCATGGCCTTATCTGAGCCTCCTCGGGCTAATTCGTCGGCCTTTTCGTTGCCCTGATATCCCTCATGGCCTGGCACCCAGGCTAGGGTCACCTTGTTTTTGACTACTTAGCTCTGCCAGGTCTTCTAGACAGTCTTTCACAAGTCGTGATTTGATTTCTGGTGAGAGAATTGCCTTTAGAGCTGCTTAGCTATCAGATTATATGGCAATAGTTTCGCCTGATACTTGCTGATTTAGTATTTCTCTTGCACAGTGTTGTATGGCCTGGAACACTGTTGCATATTTTCCTAAACTCAGCGAAGGTAGGGTTGCTCTTTTAATAACGGTTTCACTGAAGGTCAGAATTACAGCTGAATGATCAATAAAATTAGAAGAAACTTTTCTTGAAATAAAGAAATCTAGCAAGTCAGGGATCTATCTCTCCTGAATATTATTGTTACTATTAAATTTTGGGTATTTTGTAAAGTATTTATTGCTGTTTTATAAGCTGCATCACATGCTGGGATACAGTATCTTATGATACATTCCACTAGTGATTTGTTGTAAACAAAATTTCACGCGATTCATAGTATTTATGCATTAATAGTTGTAATCGCCTAGTGTTTAGTATCATAACCGATATGATTTTTCCATAGTGTTGGTCAAGTAGTACCCTAGATATTTTATAGAGTCTGTTTGTTCTATATATTGACAATTGCAATAATTTTTATTGATAAAAGGGGATATGTGTAATTTAATATTTATATTAAGATGTTAATCTTGAATAGTCATATACCTAGCTTTACTAATATTTAACGATAATATTTTATTATTTAGCCAAGTATGAATTTTTTCAGATCTGACTCGGTATTGCTTGCGACACCCTCCCATGTCGAACCAGTAAAGATAAGTGCAGTATCATCTGCATAATATAATATGACCTTCAAAAGTGTTATACTGTTTTTGTATATGAGAAACTGTATTTGTCCTATAACAATACCTTGGAGTATCCCGATTTGAACTATTAAATCAGAGCTTACTTCTTGGCCAATTTTGACTTGTTGCAATCTTTCTATGGGCTAGAGTAATAGATAATAGGACCATACTTTTTCAATGAACCTTAACAGGTCCACGATATTTAGAATTTCTTCAAAATGTCTTCTTACCCGAACTGAATGTGTTGTTTGCCAAAAGAAATAGAAATGATTTGTGGCTGCAGCACATGCTATTTTGTTGAGAAACTACTTCGGCAATATCTTTCCAGATAGGTGGATTAGTCGAAAACGAATAGCCATCCTAGTCGCTAGATTTAACTCTTCTTGATTTATTTTTATGAATATATTTAAAAAGTATAGTATACCTAAATAGACCACAAAATATCGATGAACTGACAGAACGCATATACGGATCGAGATGACGCAAATAACTTCGGAAGGTATTGAAAACTTCGGAAAGAGTTCACTGCTCTTCTATTTTACTGTATTATACTTTTTAAAATTGGTTGTATTTAATAAACAAGAATATTATAATAATAAAAATGTTTGACATTGTAAAAAATCTGAATTAGTTAAACTTATTTATACGATTAAATAGATAATTACAAGTAAAAACATCTTTCAAATGAACAACATTTATATTTAAAGAAAGTATCGATGCCGTCATCATGCTCACATAGATGATATCGCGAATAAAAGGAATATATGACAGAACGCGCGTTTGAAAATATTTTTTTTTTGTCATTTTATTTGCACCATACGGTATATTTATATGTTTTTACAACTGTACCTTCTACAAAATCATTATCAATTACATTACTTTGATATTTATTATTATTTATATCACAATGACCGATCAAAAATAACGAAACATTAATTTTCCAAATTAAATTTCGAAAAATTAGATTTTTGTTGTGAGAATACAAATCGTTATTAGTAGTAAACGTGTCTGAGTTTGCGAGGAACAGCCTTTTAAGGTTGAGAGTTCATTCGGTGGTTCCAGAACGTAAATAAATTAATCAGAGATAGTTAACTTTTAACTGAAACACGCAAAAGCAACGGTTTGGTAAAATATGCATCGTATCGTCCAAATAGGGCGGCAGCCAAACCATCATCCACCTCCGGTTGGACATTTATCTTCTGGATGGAAATTAGTCGATTCAATAGGCCAGTCAGTTTCTCCCGACCCTCTAAAAACTATAGTAAGTTACGTATTACAAGCATAAAGTTGCTTTGTATATATAAGGTTGTGTGACTGTACTATTTTCTAAACGGATAGTGGGCAGTGAAATCAGAAGGAAAATCAGGTGTTCACCTGAACTTCACTGAAGCTCGACGTAACCTTAATCACGCTATAAACATGTAAATTTATCACCATCACATGACCAATTCAAATAGATAATAAAAATAAATATACCCTTGACAATTCCTTATTTTTGATAAAATCACCGTGCTCGAATCAAAAAAAAGCATATCTATCGGTTTTTACCAGTAGAACTGTTTAAAGCAAATTAACATTAAAATTTGTTAAATATCATAACTGAGTTCGGAACCTAACCGTAAACGGCACCGACGTATATAATGGGGGGGTTTAGGGGGTTCGGCAGCAAACAATGCGAATATTAGCCGTTACCCACCTTTCAAAATCCCTGAATCATGTCGTTGAAAATTACCATACGAGGACCTCAGACAGTTGTGTTAACCCCTCCCTTTAAAAAGTTATAAATACGGCCCTGCGTAAACGAATCCCACACTAATCTTATGAAAAATGGCTTTCCGTGAGATTCTTTTGAAATTCAGATATGTTCTAAATATTGACCTCCTGATCAAAAGTTACTGTGATGTTTGTTTACTTTAAAACAACAGTTTATTTATTAATAATTTATTTAAACACTTATTTATTTTATAACACTACTATTTTAATTTATATATATTTCGAATGTCTTTGAATCGTTCACTATTTATATTCACCACTGTCTATCTTACTAATTACTATTTATCTTCACTGTACATATAATAACTAACTCTGATGGGTCCTCCACCAATATTTATATAAATATTTTAAAAAATTGGCGAATGTTCTAGTAAGTTCACATATTTTCTCCAATACACTAGAAACATTATCTCGTTCTTTCTCGAACATCATCGAAAGCACCTCCACCATAGTCGTCCCATAGGTTTGGTCTTAAAGGGTTTAATTATATATAATAAGCGGACAAGTTGAGCCTCAAAGGCCAAATAATACAGAGAGGGACTTGGAATATTAGAGCATGACTGAATAATGAAATGGCTCACATTACATTACTATTGCCGCAACTTCCTGTGCCCAACCGTTTGGATAATACAAGGTGTTGAATATGAACTTTTGATATTGGACTCCATTCTAACTCTCTTATTGTGTCCAATTGAAGAAGACTAGTTTTTTGCAATTATTAACGTTTACAGGGTGTTACATTATAATTTGTCTAACTCAAGAAGAATCAGATTTTTATTTAAAATGTATTTCCACAAAACCTGTCGTTGGAATTTGTTTTTCGTGTTCTACAGAAAGCCATCCTTTTACATGTTCTGAGGGAAAACTGATAAAGGCCCTTGTAGTCTTGATACAGTGTGGCCATCATCAAATACTTTGTCTCGTAGGTATTCAATATTAAACTACTTTAGTTACTTTTTCACAACTAGTTACGTTTTCAATGCGTATACATACAAAATAATATTTTCAGTGCCAATATATAGGGTGCTTTTCATGTTAGACCTGGAGACATCTGGATCTTGGTCGCTTTCCTTTCACCTTACATTATATTATCTTTTTAAAAGTCTATTAATTGTCATCTGACAAATATTGAATGACTAGGGTAAAACTCCGAACACCTTTCAATACGGTTTGCACAAGTGGATGTGAAAACTACAAATAGATAGTATTAGAGCGAACAGCAAACGAATTATATCAGCATTGCCAGCTTATACGACCCTGTAAACGTTACAACGCGGTCGAGCCGTATAAACTGGCAACGCTGATATTAATCGTTTCCTGTTCGTGTTCAAAGCGTATTGGAAAACGTTCAGTGGCCGACACTGTATATGGTAAGAATAATTGTATTTTTATTTTATTTTGAAATTCAAGAGGTTAGATTTGAGTCGAGTAGTGCAAGACCAAAAATCCACGGTTATTTTTCAGTTAAATATTTTTTCACAGAAGAAATCCCCAGAAATAAATATTCCCAAAAAATACCATAAAGAAAAGAATTCCTAATTTTTGGGGAAAATTTTCTAATCTGGCAACCCAGAACGATTACGAATAATATGAGGTGATGATTTCGAATTATCGATTTTGCAAAATCGATTTTTTGACTTTTAAGGTTTCTTGCGATTGCGTTCCTTGTTTCAGAATTTAAAATTGACAGTCCATATAATAAATATGTCATGTGTGAACGCCAAAAGGAAGGGAATTTAAAATAAGGTAATCCAGTTTCATTTGCTGTAAAGTTATATTTATGTGTTATTAATTGATAGAAAGTCCTATAAAAGGACAAAAGGCAACTTAAATATCTACGAAGTAATAATCTGAAACCATAATTTTCCACTCTTTTGTTACAGAATTCAATCAATATTATAAATGGAATCGTGATAAATGGATCATGGCTAGGAATCTCAGCAAGAACCACAAAAAATTAGACGATTAAAAAGGTAAGAATATTATATTTCTGATTTTAAAGGTTAACACAATAAAATCTAATGACATAGGTACCTAATAGGATCTAGGTATGTTATTAATTTCAAAAAGCAACAAACTTTACTGGATTCATTTGGTAAAATTATAAATCAATTCATGATATATACATACATTGTTATTATTACATTAAAATTAAATGGTAAAGTTAAATGTAAAAGGTTATAATAATCTGGATCATCGTGTTCATCAGGCTGGAACAAATGAGTTCATTTTACTGTCCAAACAGGGGGTGGATGTGATGCGAAATCTCATGGACCGAATGATTACTAATAACACGTTACTATTTACAGAGTATTAACGTATTAATAACCAAAATACTGTACAAGTAAAACAGCACCATTGGAAAAACCAATTAGTGAATATAAAAGGGTAACTGCTCATATAAAACACTCGGCATCATTAAAACAGGTAAAAATTCATTAAAGACGCTGTAATTTTAGAAATTATTATCTCGACTATGACTAACTCTCTTAGAAAGTCTGACATATTTATATTTTTACTTAACTTTGCCCTGTTATGGCCATTTCAATCCCCTTTAACGCATATCAATTCTAACAGTATCCCATCACCATTTTCTTGTCAGTCGTCTGTCTCTTTTATGTCGGCTAAACATTAAATAGCGGACACAAGAAACAAAACATGAACTGTTCTAGTTGAAACAAAACAAAACTTTTGCCCGCTAAGAACTCAATTCACGTTTTTATTCAGTTCTTTATTGTTTTTTAAAACGGATATCAAATCGTACCTTTCCCAAGTAGCAAAATAAATGTATAAAGGTTATAAGAACTTATTGATTTACCATACATAGATAAATGTATAAATCTTATAACGTAGTTAAATACTTTTATGACAATGTCTATGCAACCAATATTTTTCTATAAAAGATAAATAAATGCAAGATCTATTCTTTTAAAACAGTATTGCACAGCTAAACTTAAAATAAATATGTCGCAATTAAATAGTTTTATCTTATTTCAAACTGTTATACAATGAATTTGTTCGATTCAGAACTTTATACGATAAAAAAGTCCTGCAGGGTTAATTATTTAGCCCTTATAAAATATTTTTGAAACCAAACTACTGGTTGAACTTGCCAAACATTGCAATGTATTGGAAGATTGCCAAATTTAACATTTATTTATTTTAATGTTTTTAGACATTTTGAAAAAAGTAATTTTTTGCTGTGATTTTATGATTTAATTTTATATGTATACGAAAATTAAAACGTTGTTATATTATATGCTTGATAATATAAAAATAGGGTGATCTGCAAGACCATTTGTGTTTTATAAATATTAAGAGTTAAGTATGTTCGAGTAGTTCATAGTTTTATAAGTTACACGTAAAGAACCATTATAAAACAAATATTTCTTGTTAATAACTTTTAGAACAGGTATACAGCTTTTATACAAATGTTATAAGAATCTAATAAAGTATTTTCCTGCACCCACATGGATATTAGGTTATCTACGCACAGATTACAAAACGAAAAAGTATGCTATTGCCTTCACCTGAACGAATATATTTCATATTCATTCTAGGTAGTGAGAACACGGCAAAAAAATGAAACCCACCAATCACCGTTCACTCAGACGATTGAGCACTCCGCCTACGGCGTCGTACTCAAATTTCGTTTTCGTGCGATATGGCCATCATATCAACTCTTGTTGCACAAACTACTATTTTTTAATATTCTTTAACTTATTGTAAAATTGATAAGAATCCAAAATTTAAGTTGTAAAAAATATGTATACAACAAAATTATACAATTTTTCCTGCAACAACAACATTGTTGTTCCTAAATATACACCCTAAAAGCCCCATACTATAAAATAATTCGATTGTTTTAAAGGTTAATTTTGCTAGTTGAGTTATTTTTGAGAGCAGATTAATTTTCAACAATAAATAAATACAATATTTACCAGCTATAACACGATATTTCATTGCAGTTTATTTGAGTTTCAGTGGCCGCCATTACCGAAAAGAGATCCTCTATACATTTTAAAATAATTAAGTGGCTAAATCTGTTGTGGGAATGTTGATATGATACTATTATAAATTTGATTTCATCAAATTTAATTCTGTAGTGACCATTTTCGTTCTCTATAGCAATCATCCATTCATCAAATTCTCCTCTGTAAAATTCAATTTGAAATTCGGACCCCTGACGATATCCCTAACAGATTTTGACAGAATTATTAGTAAGTGATCAGTATGAAAGCGTTTTATATTGTAGAAATATGACTGATGCAGGTACACTCAAATATCCCAGATGGACAGAAGACCTAATATAAATATCACCTACGCTACTGGTTTATGAGGTGTTTTAAACGGCTATTAAAAACTATATTACCCCAAAGAGTAATTTTTCATAAAAAAAGTTATGACTTCCGTTTATCAACCACCGAACGTCATGGGAAAGTGCAAATATATCCGTGACTATAATTCATCTCTTAATAAACAGTCTTTCAAAACTTATCCACTTTGTTTCCCTGTTTTAAATATCTACCGCCCACAACTTAATTTTATTGCCCTAATGTTAAGGGCTTGCATACTTAACTGCTATCATTTTGCACCCTTCTACACGTCCCTAAATAATTTTATTGCGTGTTGTAATCAAATGTGAATGCATGATTCTCGTTGCGAATCGTGTGAATAGTACTCGTTTAGGTGTAAACTCATAGCTCTGTCGTGTTATCAATTTGTCAACCTAATATTTACCGGCCAAGTAGAACCTAAATTTATAGGCATCATTGGAAGGTATACGCGAATAAATTCTGTTAAAATACAGTTAAATATCATAATAATATATTACATAACAAGTGTGAAAAATGTAACATTTCGCACGAGTTGAAGTTTAGCGGAAACTAAACGAGTGCGACAAATACACTTTCTAACGAGTTGTGTACACTATTTTTCCTACGACGACGTAAAAAATCCTTCAAAAAAACGTCTTTTTCTAATAAGAAAGTCAATTAAAAGATATTTACGATATAAGTGCGGTATGAACATTATTAATATATGCATGTGAAAACATAAGTATATTAATAATGGTTACCGGCACGAATATTGTACAATATTTTATCTACAACTGTCATGTAACAACTCCGAAAATTCGAAATTATATTGAATAAAATTATGTCGGCATATCGTTAAAATTGACTATTTGCGAATACAAGTAACCTGTCAGTATTTTGTAACCATAGCAACGGAATTAATAATCAACTTCTGTCAAAGTGGCGTTTAAAATCGTAAAAATTCTGACTTAATGTCGCTCAAATAACCATTACAAGTACATATATTATCAATTATGTCTTCAAGTGAAGATGATCTTCCACAAGATATTAAAAATGCAGCAACCGGCGTAATAGAAAATTTAGTACCACAGAAATCACGTGAGAGATATCATTTAACTTATGACAAATATGAGAAATGGTGTAAAGATAAGAAAATTTTAAATATTACAAATGAAAAAGCATTACTGGTATATTTCAACTAATTGAGTAAATTACAGAAGCCTACATCTCTTTGGTGTTACTACTCGATGTTGAGGGCAGAATTGCGTATTAAACAAAATATCGATATCAAAAAACATATCAATTTGATAGCATTGTTAAAACGAAAATCAGAAGGGTACAAACCTAAGAAATCTAAGGTATTTTCGAAAGAAGAAATAACTAAATTTATTGTAAATGCAGGAGATGAGAAATTTTTATGCATGAAGGTAATATATAATAGATATTTGTATAAATGTAAATAAATATTAATATAATATATATTTTAAGGTTGTGCTAATTATTGGTTTCGCTGGTGCATGTCGTAGAGAAGAGTTGACAAATTTATTGATAGAAAATGTAAAATATCAAGGATTGTGCTATCAAATTGTCATTCCAAATACTAAAACAAAAATATCGCGAGAATTTTTTGTTACATCTGGGAACATTGATGGTATTAATTTAGTTACAATTGGTAGAAAATACTCTACATTAAGATCTAAAAGTTGTGGCCACCAACGATTTTTTGTTGGATACAGAGCAGGAAAATGTACAACACAACCTATTGGAATAAATACTATTGGTAATGTTCCAAGATTAATTGCCGAATTTCTTGAACTGCCCAATCCAAAGCAGTATACAGGGCATTGTTTACGGCGTTCTTCAACTTCAATTTTGGTCGACTCTGGTGCAGATCTTCTAAATATTAAAAGACATGGCGGCTGGAAGTCTAATTCTGTCGCTGAAGGATATATTGAGACTTCGGCAGAAAATAAGAAAAAAACAGCTATGAAAATCTTAGGAGAAAACCAAGAAAATATACCTACCATCGACTTCAAAACATATGGAAACTAATATTTGCAATTATAGGGCATCGGGCATGTCTACATCTGGCATGAATTTGTACGATTGCAAGGATTGTATTGTAAATATCTATAACAAATAATTTTTTTATATTGAGTTCATTATTAATGTTATATTTGTTCTGTTTTGTTAAATAAATGATTAATTTTGATTAACTATTAGTTCCGCATCATTACTGCACTAGTGCGGTAATATACGTCATTACAAAATTTAAATAAGTGTCAAATCAGTGTCATTACATGACAGTTGTAGATAAATAATATTACACATGTACTAAAAAGTATATCACATATGTGTTGCAAAATATATTAACATATGTGTTGAAAAGTAAAAAATTCTCCAAAATATTTTTTATTTTGTAACAGAACAGATAACAAAAACTATAAATAATAGAATGATTATAAAATATTTTACAATTTTAATGACATAAAATATTTATTGCCTATAAAAATTTGTATGACAAAATTACAATGATAACTTTGACGTACATGTCACAGGTCATAGGACGATATTTTTTTTTACTTTTCAGTGCAAGTGTGTTTTGTTACTTTTCAATGCAAGTGTGATATATATTTCAGTACACGTGTGATATAAGCTACTTTCTTAAGTACAAATAAATGAGAGTACGAACCCGAGAATACCGATCAAGGAGAAGCGACAGTAGCTGTCGGTGCCTTTGAAATCGGATGGACTTTTTTGACAACATGACTTTGATTAATACACAACTTAATACGCTGAGAAAACATGCTTATTTTCTACACTGAGCGAAATAGTTTGACAAATTATCTGAAATCATTGTTATAGTCCATGCGCAAATGTTTTAATGTGATTTAATTACATTTAATTAAGTAGTTAGAGTTAATAGCAATGGTGAAATTTCGGCACCAAAATATAATTCATGATGTAATAATTAATTATTTGTTATAAAAGTAAGTATTTTATAATTTATCTATAACATTTGTTCAATATTTGGTTTATTTATTGTTAAAAATGTAATAAAAGCCCCATATTTAAATTTAATTACCTTTTCCTTAAATAAAAATAAGGTAAATAAAATTAAGGGTACCAGAAAAAATTTAGGTAACAATTAAAAAGACATTAAGTTTGAGAGGTTTAACTAAATATTTGCAATGTGCATATATTTTCAAAGCTTTTAGGTTTAAAAAGTACTTACATATTTTTAGAATTTCTGGATTTATATTTTATTAAAAGGACTTTCAAGTTTATTACTCATTTCTGTAGAAACAAGTGTTTTCTCGCAAAGATAAGCCAGATGTCACTTAAGGTTTATGTATTTAGAGTTAAATACCTGGCTTGGCTATCACCCAGACAATACAAATATGTCCATTGGACGTCCATTCGATATATAATTTTGGATGTCTAGACGTCCAAAAATGAGTTTTTTCTGGACTTCCGACATCCAATGGACGCCCAGTGAAGTATAAAAATGGCAAACTTTTGACCATTCAGAGGACGTCCAATTCTGGAATATATTTAGACGTCGAATACTGGACATTCAAAAAACGTCCAGGATTATATTTCCATTGAGACACATCCCCACTTTTTTACAGAACCGCAACTCACCATACACTATTTTATAATATTAATAATTTGTTTATTATTTTCGCAAACCGCTATACACCATTTATTTTTTTTTTTTTTAATTAAAGATCGCTTGACCTGAGCAGGCATCGAACTGACGACACATCCATTATCGTTTTACGCTTTCAATCGCTAGACGAGCTCGACCAAGGAACCACTTGAAAACTTTTTACTAGATATAGTTATAATGGAATAAGATTTCAAACTTCCGCTGATAGAATGAAATGCAATAGATTCAATTTGTCAATTTTTAATGATTAATTATATTAAAAAAAAGTGTATATAGATGGGAATTATCTGGTAGGCTTAATAAATAATAAACTAAGATGGACGTGCGCTGGACGTCAAAATACTACTAAACTTAAAATTAAGTCCAAAAACAGACGTTCTCTGGGTATCGATATTCAGCTGTCAAATTAATTAGCATAAACGGATGTACACTGGATGCCCGGATATGGACGTCCTGACCCTCAAATGGATCTAAAATGTACGTCCATTGGACTATGTGTGCTGTCTGGGCATAGACCAATTTTTAGATTTATTTAAGTATGTACCAATATTTCGAAAATCAACTCCAGTATGATTCATTCAATAAATATAAATATGAATGGGCAAAAAATCTTTATATTGACATAATTGTAACTTACAATTTAGCCATAATAAAGGGATTTCGCCCACTTTGACCAATCCTAATTAAAACACGCGGATTTATTATATTTTTTAAATATAATTTCAAAATTGATTAAACAAAATCTGCAGTTTATTGTTTATTAAATTTATTTAAAAGAAGACAAACATATATTTCAGAAAATTCAATACCTACATATGAAAAATAAAATGTCAAAAATGATTAAATCATTATACTTAATATTTATACATGTGATAAAATTCTTAGTTTCCTAATAACTTTTTGGCACATTTTATATCTGTATTAGAATACCTAAGTGTGTAAAAAATCTTCATCTTATTACTACACAAAACAAACACCAAAAAATATCACTTAACATTGCTCACGTACTAAACACAACTTGGACTGCCTTTCACAGATAACATCATTTTGAGTGATACACAACTTATTTTCGCACATGCGCGTTACAAAACGGTACACTGAAAACACCAAGCTGTCGCTTCTCTTTGATCGGTATTCTCGGGTACGAACTATCATTTTCATATGTGGTCGTAGAAAAACTATATGTAGATATATCGTTCAACCAAAATAATATTTACATAAGAGAATTGATGGGCAAAACTAAGAACTACTCCTAATTGTAAAGAGTTCAAGACAATTTGAGTTTGTACCTACTTTATGTTTATTTTATTTTTTTATTACTTATTCGATATTCCTTCTATTTTTTATTTTGTTTTTCCTAATGTTTTTATTACGTGTTTTTTATTTTGTTGAACGGTTTTACTGTTTTTATTTTATGTTCCGTACTTTTATTTTTTGATCTGAATTTTAGTTTCTTCTGTAGTTTAGGGCCGATTCCACCGTTGTGTTAAACGAAGTTTAAATTACTAAACGAAGATTAAAATGACATTTTTACATTCATTATTATTTCAATCTTCTTTTAGTAATTTAAACTTCGTTTAACACAACGGTGGAATCGGCCCTTAATAAATTAACTATTTATTTTTAAACCCTCTCCTGCCAAAAAATATCTAGTCTAAATACGTCTCTCGACTTATTCATAACGGCGGTGTGCGCTATTTCAAATTTCGGATTCCCTTAAAAATTGGTTCTGGCTACGGCCCTGTCCGTAAGTCTGTCAGGGGCACCACTGCAAATAATAATACTAGCGCCGTAAGAACCTAAGTGAATTATGGAAAAATATTATTTATTAAATTTGTTAGCCATTAGAGTAATCCAAACGAATAAATGGGAAGGAATATGGCATCCAAATGGTGGCGCAACCCCAGAGGAGAGAAAGTAGGCTGGAACCTAAGCCTGATTGGGGAACTCGGGAACTCCTAAACGAGTGCAAAAAATTCCGAACGAAAATTCGCGGAAATCAGCTCTAAACTGTACTGTCACAAAACAACGCGTCACACATCTTGCGGATAGTTTTTTCGTTTGCTTCAACATCAATTTCAGCCACAAGTGTTTGTTTAATATAAATTATTTAAAGTTTGTTTATTTGTTGTGTTGTTTAGATTTGAGTACATTCATGCATATTTTGTGTGCGAATTGCAACATAATCATTGTTGTGTTGATATCGATCATATCGTTAACAAAAAGAACCCGTCAGGAGATTGAAAACAATACTTTTAAAACAAAAGGCCACTCGAAAAGCAATATAGTGCGTGTATTAGAAATGTAAATATTGATTGGTTAGCAAATGCTAGGTACTTGAAAAATAAAGGTCGGGGAAATGATTTTGAAAGCTCCGGCTACTGCAACCCCGGTTTACTTTTGTTTTTGATTTCGAGAGCACTTTAACTTTCTTCAGTTCTAGACGCTTCGGCTGTTTTAAGAGGGTTGCTTTTTTTTTCTAAAACAATAAATATTCCACTGTTGCAAGTTCTTAATAAATTGCACAAACACTTTCCAGTCCAAAAAGATAATTAATGATAGACATATTTTTACATTCAATCTACAAACTATAGATAAGTATAAATTGTTGTACAGATATACCAATTTTGAAACCGGTGTGAAGTTAGTAGCCAAAAACTGGTAGCCCGTTTACCGAGTACTCCCGAACAATACAGTGGCCCGTTGAAAAGGGCAATACGTACGTTTATTTCAATTTTATGTGTTAATTGAAAATTGAAGTCGTTTGTATTTTAAATGTTATTTTCCTTATATAAATAAATACATGAAAAATAATACATTCACAATGAAATTTCTTAATATTCATATTATTAAAAATAAAATATCAAAGCAGAATTAATACCACGTATAAGTTTTAATACAAATAGTTACAGACCAAAAGCAGTTGGGATTAATACCAAGTATACCTTTTAATGCAAGCAGTTACTGGCCAAAAGCAAAATCGCTTAGGACCCTCGGAAAAGGTAGCAATCCCACCCCTATTTTAAAAAATAAATATTTGACGTACTTAAAAATTAGATATCAATTTGGGATTAATACCAAGTATACCTTTTATTGCAAGCAGTTACTGGCCAAAAGCAGAATCGCTTAGGACCCTCGGAAGGGGTAGCAATCCCACCCCCATTTCAAAAAATAAATATTTGACGCACTAAAAAATGAGACATCAAGTTGGAATTAATACCAACTATACCTTTTAATGCAAGCAGTTACTGGCCAAAAGAAGAATCGCTTAGGACCCTCGTAAGGGGTAGCAATCCAACCCCCATTTCAAAAAATAAATATTTGACGCACTTAAAAATGAGATATCAAGTTGGGATTAATACCAAGTACACCTTTTAATGCAAGCAGTTATTGGCCAAAAGCAAAATCACTTAGGACCCTCGGAAGGGGTAGCAATTCCACCCCTATTTTAAAAAAATAAATATTTGACGCACTTAAAAATGAGATATCAAGTTGGGATTAATACCAAGTATACCTTTTAATGCAAGCAGTTACTGCCCAGAAGGATAAATGCTTAGGGCCCTCGGAAGGGGTAGCAATCCCACCCCCATTTCAAAAAATTAATATTTGATGCACTTAAAAATGAGATATCAAGTTGGGATTAATACCAAGTATACCTTTTATTGCACGAAGTTACTGGCCAAAAGAAAAATCGCTTAGGATCCTCGTAAGGGGTAGCAATACCACCCCCACTTCAAAAAATAAATATTTGACGCACTAAAAAATGAGACATCAAGTTGGAATTAATACCAAACATACCTTTTAATGCAAGCAGTTACTGGCCAAAAGCAAAATCGCTTAGGACCCTCGGAAGGGGTAGGAATCCCACCCCTATTTTAAAAAATAAATATTTGACGTATTTAAAAATTAGATATCAATTTGGGATTAATACCAAGTATACCTTTTATTGCAAGCAGTTACTAGCCAAAAGAAGAATCGCTTAGGACCCTCGGAAAAGGTAGCAATCCCACCCCCATTTCAAAAAATAAATATTTGACGCACTAAAAAATGAGACATCAAGTTGGAATTAATACCAACTATACCTTTTAATGCAAGCAGTTACTGGCCAAAAAAAGAATCGCTTAGGACCCTCGTAAGGGGTAGCAATCCCACCCCCATTTCAAAAAATAAATATTTGACGCACTTAAAAATGAGATATCAAATTGGGATTAATACCAAGTATACCTTTTAATGCAAGCAGTTACTGGCCAAAAGAAGAATCGCTTAGGACCCTCGTAAGGGGTAGCAATTCCACCCCCCATTTCAAAAAATAAATATTTGACGCACTTAAAAATAAGACATCAAGTTGGAATTAATACCAACTATACCTTTTAATGCAAGCAGTTACTGGCCAAAAGAAGAATCGCTTAGGGCCCTCGTAAGGGGTAGCAATCCCACCCCCATTTCAAAAAATAAATATTTGACGCACTTAAAAAAGAGATATCAAGTTGGGATTAATACCAAGTACACCTTTTAATGCAAACAGTTACTGGCCAAAAGCAAAATCGCTTAGGACCCTCGCAAAGGGTAGCAATCCCACCCCTATTTTAAAAAAATAAATATTTGACGGACTTAAAATTTAGATATCAAGTTGGGATTAATACCAAGTATGCCTTTCATTGCAAGCAGTTACTGGCCAAAAGAACAATCGCTTAGGACCCTCGTAAGGGGTAGCAATCCCACCCCCCACTTCAAAAAATAAATATTTGACGCACTTAAAAATGAGATATCAAGTTGGGATTAATACCAAGTATACCTTTTATTGCAAGCAGTTACTGGCCAGAAGCAAAATCACTTAGGACCCTCGGAAGGGGTAGCAATCCCACCCCTATTTTAAAAAAATAAATATTTGACGCACTTAAAAATGAGATATCAAGTTGGGATTAATACCAAGTATACCTTTTATTGCACAAAGTTACTGGCCAAAAGAAAAATCGCTTAGGACCCTCGTAAGGGGTAGCAATACCACCCCACTTCAAAAAATAAATATTTGACGCACTTAAAAATGAGATATCAAGTTGGGATTAATACCAAGTATACCTTTTAATGCAAGCAGTTACTGGCCAAAAGCAAAATCGCTTAGGACCCTCGGAAAAGGTAGCAATCCCACCCCTATTTTAAAAAATAAATATTTGACGTACTTAAAAATTAGATATCAATTTGGGATTAATACCAAGTATACCTTTTATTGCAAGCAGTTACTAGCCAAAAGAAGAATCGCTTAGGACCCTCGGAAAGGGTAGCAATCCCACCCCCATTTCAAAAAATAAATATTTGACGCACTAAAAAATGAGACATCAAGTTGGAATTAATACCAACTATACCTTTTAATGCAAGCAGTTACTGGCCAAAAGAAGAATCGCTTAGGGCCCTCGTAAGGGGTAGCAATCCAACCCCCATTTCAAAAAATAAATATTTGACGCACTTAAAAATGAGATATCAAGTTGGGATTAATACCAAGTACACCTTTTAATGCAAGCAGTTACTGGCCAAAAGCAAAATTACTTAGGTCCCTCGGAAGGGGTAACAATCCCACCCCTATTTTAAAAAAATAAATATTTGACGCACTTAAAAATGAGATATCAAGTTGGGATTAATACCAAGTATACCTTTTATTGGACGAAGTTACTGGCCAAAAGAAAAATCGCTTAGGACCCTCGTAAGGGGTAGCAATTCCACCCCCCATTTCAAAAAATAAATATTTGACGCACTTAAAAAAGAGATATCAAGTTGGGATTAATACCAAGTACACCTTTTAATGCAAACAGTTACTGGCCAAAAGCAAAATCGCTTAGGACCCTCGCAAAGGGTAGCAATCCCACCCCTATTTTAAAAAAATAAATATTTGACGGACTTAAAATTTAGATATCAAGTTGGGATTAATACCAAGTATGCCTTTCATTGCAAGCAGTTACTGGCCAAAAGAACAATTGCTTAGGACCCTCGTAAGGGGTAGCAATCCCACCCCCCACTTCAAAAAATAAATATTTGACGCACTTAAAAATGAGATATCAAGTTGGGATTAATACCAAGTATACCTTTTATTGCAAGCAGTTACTGGCCAGAAGCAAAATCACTTAGGACCCTCGGAAGGGGTAGCAATCCCACCCCTATTTTAAAAAAATAAATATTTGACGCACTTAAAAATGAGATATCAAGTTGGGATTAATACCAAGTATACCTTTTATTGCACGAAGTTACTGGCCAAAAGAAAAATCGCTTAGGACCCTCGTAAGGGGTAGCAATACCACCCCACTTCAAAAAATAAATATTTGACGCACTTAAAAATGAGATATCAAGTTGGGATTAATACCAAGTATACCTTTTAATGCAAGCAGATACTGGCCAAAAGCAAAATCGCTTAGGACCCTCGGAAGGGGTAGCAATCCCACCCCTATTTTAAAAAATAAATATTTGACGTACTTAAAAATTAGATATCAATTTGGGATTAATACCAAGTATACCTTTTATTGCAAGCAGTTACTAGCCAAAAGAAGAATCGCTTAGGACCCTCGGAAAGGGTAGCAATCCCACCCCCATTTCAAAAAATAAATATTTGACGCACTAAAAAATGAGACATCAAGTTGGAATTAATACCAACTATACCTTTTAATGCAAGCAGTTACTGGCCAAAAGAAGAATCGCTTAGGGCCCTCGTAAGGGGTAGCAATCCAACCCCCATTTCAAAAAATAAATATTTGACGCACTTAAAAATGAGATATCAAGTTGGGATTAATACCAAGTACACCTTTTAATGCAAGCAGTTACTGGCCAAAAGCAAAATCACTTAGGTCCCTCGGAAGGGGTAGCAATCCCACCCCTATTTTAAAAAAATAAATATTTGACGCACTTAAAAATGAGATATCAAGTTGGGATTAATACCAAGTATACCTTTTATTGGACGAAGTTACTGGCCAAAAGAAAAATCGCTTAGGACCCTCGTAAGGGGTAGCAATTCCACCCCCCATTTCAAAAAATAAATATTTGACGCACTTAAAAATAAGACATCAAGTTGGAATTAATACCAACTATACCTTTTAATGCAAGCAGTTACTGGCCAAAAGAAGAATCGCTTAGGACCCTCGTAAGGGGTAGCAATCCCACCCCCATTTCAAAAAATAAATATTTGACGCACTTAAAATTTAGATATCAAGTTGGAATTAATACTAAGTATGCCTTTCATTGCAAGCAGTTACTGGCCAAAAGAACAATCGCTTAGGACCCTCGTAAGGGGTAGCAATCCCACGCCCCACTTCAAAAAATAAATATTTGACGCACTTAAAAATGAGATATCAAGTTGGGATTAATACCAAGTATACCTTTTATTGCAAGCAGTTACTGGCCAAAAGAAGAATCGCTTAGGACCTCGGAAGGGGTAGCAATCCCACCCCCATTTTAAAAAATAAATATTTGACGCACTAAAAAATGAGACATCAAGTTGGAATTAATACCAAATATACCTTTTAATGCAAGCAGTTACTGGCCAAAAGAAGAATCGCTTAGGACCCTCGTAAGGGGTAGCAATCCAACCCCCATTTCAAAAAATAAATATTTGACGCACTTAAAAATGAGATATCAAGTTGGGATTAATACCAAGTATACCTCTTAATGCAAGCAGTTACTGGCCAAAAGCAAAATCGCTTAGGACCCTCGGAAAAGGTAGCAATCCCACCCCTATTTTAAAAAATAAATATTTGACGTACTTAAAAATTAGATATCAATTTGGGATTAATACCAAGTACACCTTTTAATGCAAGCAGTTATTGGCCAAAAGCAAAATCACTTAGGACCCTCGGAAGGGGTAGCAATTCCACCCCTATTTTAAAAAAATAAATATTTGACGCACTTAAAAATGAGATATCAAGTTGGGATTAATACCAAGTATACCTTTTAATGCAAGCAGTTACTGCCCAGAAGGATAAATGCTTAGGGCCCTCGGAAGGGGTAGCAATCCCACCCCCATTTCAAAAAATTAATATTTGACGCACTTAAAAATGAGATATCAAGTTGGGATTAATACCAAGTATACCTTTTATTGCACGAAGTTACTGGCCAAAAGAAAAATCGCTTAGGATCCTCGTAAGGGGTAGCAATACCACCCCCACTTCAAAAAATAAATATTTGACGCACTTAAAAATGAGATATCAAGTTGGGATTAATACCAAGTACACCTTTTAATGCAAGCAGTTATTGGCCAAAAGCAAAATCACTTAGGACCCTCGGAAGGGGTAGCAATTCCACCCCTATTTTAAAAAATAAATATTTGACGTACTTAAAAATTAGATATCAATTTGGGATTAATACCAAGTATACCTTTTATTGCAAGCAGTTACTGGCCAAAAGCAGAATCGCTTAGGACCCTCGGAAGGGGTAGCAATCCCACCCCCATTTCAAAAAATAAATATTTGACGCACTAAAAAATGAGACATCAAGTTGGAATTAATACCAACTATACCTTTTAATGCAAGCAGTTACTGGCCAAAAGAAGAATCGCTTAGGACCCTCGTAAGGGGTAGCAATCCAACCCCCATTTCAAAAAATAAATATTTGACGCACTTAAAAATGAGATATCAAGTTGGGATTAATACCAAGTACACCTTTTAATGCAAGCAGTTATTGGCCAAAAGCAAAATCACTTAGGACCCTCGGAAGGGGTAGCAATTCCACCCCTATTTTAAAAAAATAAATATTTGACGCACTTAAAAATGAGATATCAAGTTGGGATTAATACCAAGTATACCTTTTAATGCAAGCAGTTACTGCCCAGAAGGATAAATGCTTAGGGCCCTCGGAAGGGGTAGCAATCCCACCCCCATTTCAAAAAATTAATATTTGATGCACTTAAAAATGAGATATCAAGTTGGGATTAATACCAAGTATACCTTTTATTGCACGAAGTTACTGGCCAAAAGAAAAATCGCTTAGGATCCTCGTAAGGGGTAGCAATACCACCCCCACTTCAAAAAATAAATATTTGACGCACTAAAAAATGAGACATCAAGTTGGAATTAATACCAAACATACCTTTTAATGCAAGCAGTTACTGGCCAAAAGCAAAATCGCTTAGGACCCTCGGAAGGGGTAGGAATCCCACCCCTATTTTAAAAAATAAATATTTGACGTATTTAAAAATTAGATATCAATTTGGGATTAATACCAAGTATACCTTTTATTGCAAGCAGTTACTAGCCAAAAGAAGAATCGCTTAGGACCCTCGGAAAAGGTAGCAATCCCACCCCCATTTCAAAAAATAAATATTTGACGCACTAAAAAATGAGACATCAAGTTGGAATTAATACCAACTATACCTTTTAATGCAAGCAGTTACTGGCCAAAAAAAGAATCGCTTAGGACCCTCGTAAGGGGTAGCAATCCCACCCCCATTTCAAAAAATAAATATTTGACGCACTTAAAAATGAGATATCAAATTGGGATTAATACCAAGTATACCTTTTAATGCAAGCAGTTATTGGCCAAAAGAAGAATCGCTTAGGACCCTCGTAAGGGGTAGCAATTCCACCCCCCATTTCAAAAAATAAATATTTGACGCACTTAAAAATAAGACATCAAGTTGGAATTAATACCAACTATACCTTTTAATGCAAGCAGTTACTGGCCAAAAGAAGAATCGCTTAGGGCCCTCGTAAGGGGTAGCAATCCCACCCCCATTTCAAAAAATAAATATTTGACGCACTTAAAAAAGAGATATCAAGTTGGGATTAATACCAAGTACACCTTTTAATGCAAACAGTTACTGGCCAAAAGCAAAATCGCTTAGGACCCTCGCAAAGGGTAGCAATCCCACCCCTATTTTAAAAAAATAAATATTTGACGGACTTAAAATTTAGATATCAAGTTGGGATTAATACCAAGTATGCCTTTCATTGCAAGCAGTTACTGGCCAAAAGAACAATCGCTTAGGACCCTCGTAAGGGGTAGCAATCCCACCCCCCACTTCAAAAAATAAATATTTGACGCACTTAAAAATGAGATATCAAGTTGGGATTAATACCAAGTATACCTTTTATTGCAAGCAGTTACTGGCCAGAAGCAAAATCACTTAGGACCCTCGGAAGGGGTAGCAATCCCACCCCTATTTTAAAAAAATAAATATTTGACGCACTTAAAAATGAGATATCAAGTTGGGATTAATACCAAGTATACCTTTTATTGCACAAAGTTACTGGCCAAAAGAAAAATCGCTTAGGACCCTCGTAAGGGGTAGCAATACCACCCCACTTCAAAAAATAAATATTTGACGCACTTAAAAATGAGATATCAAGTTGGGATTAATACCAAGTATACCTTTTAATGCAAGCAGTTACTGGCCAAAAGCAAAATCGCTTAGGACCCTCGGAAAAGGTAGCAATCCCACCCCTATTTTAAAAAATAAATATTTGACGTACTTAAAAATTAGATATCAATTTGGGATTAATACCAAGTATACCTTTTATTGCAAGCAGTTACTAGCCAAAAGAAGAATCGCTTAGGACCCTCGGAAAGGGTAGCAATCCCACCCCCATTTCAAAAAATAAATATTTGACGCACTAAAAAATGAGACATCAAGTTGGAATTAATACCAACTATACCTTTTAATGCAAGCAGTTACTGGCCAAAAGAAGAATCGCTTAGGGCCCTCGTAAGGGGTAGCAATCCAACCCCCATTTCAAAAAATAAATATTTGACGCACTTAAAAATGAGATATCAAGTTGGGATTAATACCAAGTACACCTTTTAATGCAAGCAGTTACTGGCCAAAAGCAAAATTACTTAGGTCCCTCGGAAGGGGTAACAATCCCACCCCTATTTTAAAAAAATAAATATTTGACGCACTTAAAAATGAGATATCAAGTTGGGATTAATACCAAGTATACCTTTTATTGGACGAAGTTACTGGCCAAAAGAAAAATCGCTTAGGACCCTCGTAAGGGGTAGCAATTCCACCCCCCATTTCAAAAAATAAATATTTGACGCACTTAAAAAAGAGATATCAAGTTGGGATTAATACCAAGTACACCTTTTAATGCAAACAGTTACTGGCCAAAAGCAAAATCGCTTAGGACCCTCGCAAAGGGTAGCAATCCCACCCCTATTTTAAAAAAATAAATATTTGACGGACTTAAAATTTAGATATCAAGTTGGGATTAATACCAAGTATGCCTTTCATTGCAAGCAGTTACTGGCCAAAAGAACAATTGCTTAGGACCCTCGTAAGGGGTAGCAATCCCACCCCCCACTTCAAAAAATAAATATTTGACGCACTTAAAAATGAGATATCAAGTTGGGATTAATACCAAGTATACCTTTTATTGCAAGCAGTTACTGGCCAGAAGCAAAATCACTTAGGACCCTCGGAAGGGGTAGCAATCCCACCCCTATTTTAAAAAAATAAATATTTGACGCACTTAAAAATGAGATATCAAGTTGGGATTAATACCAAGTATACCTTTTATTGCACGAAGTTACTGGCCAAAAGAAAAATCGCTTAGGACCCTCGTAAGGGGTAGCAATACCACCCCACTTCAAAAAATAAATATTTGACGCACTTAAAAATGAGATATCAAGTTGGGATTAATACCAAGTATACCTTTTAATGCAAGCAGATACTGGCCAAAAGCAAAATCGCTTAGGACCCTCGGAAGGGGTAGCAATCCCACCCCTATTTTAAAAAATAAATATTTGACGTACTTAAAAATTAGATATCAATTTGGGATTAATACCAAGTATACCTTTTATTGCAAGCAGTTACTAGCCAAAAGAAGAATCGCTTAGGACCCTCGGAAAGGGTAGCAATCCCACCCCCATTTCAAAAAATAAATATTTGACGCACTAAAAAATGAGACATCAAGTTGGAATTAATACCAACTATACCTTTTAATGCAAGCAGTTACTGGCCAAAAGAAGAATCGCTTAGGGCCCTCGTAAGGGGTAGCAATCCAACCCCCATTTCAAAAAATAAATATTTGACGCACTTAAAAATGAGATATCAAGTTGGGATTAATACCAAGTACACCTTTTAATGCAAGCAGTTACTGGCCAAAAGCAAAATCACTTAGGTCCCTCGGAAGGGGTAGCAATCCCACCCCTATTTTAAAAAAATAAATATTTGACGCACTTAAAAATGAGATATCAAGTTGGGATTAATACCAAGTATACCTTTTATTGGACGAAGTTACTGGCCAAAAGAAAAATCGCTTAGGACCCTCGTAAGGGGTAGCAATTCCACCCCCCATTTCAAAAAATAAATATTTGACGCACTTAAAAATAAGACATCAAGTTGGAATTAATACCAACTATACCTTTTAATGCAAGCAGTTACTGGCCAAAAGAAGAATCGCTTAGGACCCTCGTAAGGGGTAGCAATCCCACCCCCATTTCAAAAAATAAATATTTGACGCACTTAAAATTTAGATATCAAGTTGGAATTAATACTAAGTATGCCTTTCATTGCAAGCAGTTACTGGCCAAAAGAACAATCGCTTAGGACCCTCGTAAGGGGTAGCAATCCCACGCCCCACTTCAAAAAATAAATATTTGACGCACTTAAAAATGAGATATCAAGTTGGGATTAATACCAAGTATACCTTTTATTGCAAGCAGTTACTGGCCAAAAGAAGAATCGCTTAGGACCTCGGAAGGGGTAGCAATCCCACCCCCATTTTAAAAAATAAATATTTGACGCACTAAAAAATGAGACATCAAGTTGGAATTAATACCAAATATACCTTTTAATGCAAGCAGTTACTGGCCAAAAGAAGAATCGCTTAGGACCCTCGTAAGGGGTAGCAATCCAACCCCCATTTCAAAAAATAAATATTTGACGCACTTAAAAATGAGATATCAAGTTGGGATTAATACCAAGTATACCTCTTAATGCAAGCAGTTACTGGCCAAAAGCAAAATCGCTTAGGACCCTCGGAAAAGGTAGCAATCCCACCCCTATTTTAAAAAATAAATATTTGACGTACTTAAAAATTAGATATCAATTTGGGATTAATACCAAGTACACCTTTTAATGCAAGCAGTTATTGGCCAAAAGCAAAATCACTTAGGACCCTCGGAAGGGGTAGCAATTCCACCCCTATTTTAAAAAAATAAATATTTGACGCACTTAAAAATGAGATATCAAGTTGGGATTAATACCAAGTATACCTTTTAATGCAAGCAGTTACTGCCCAGAAGGATAAATGCTTAGGGCCCTCGGAAGGGGTAGCAATCCCACCCCCATTTCAAAAAATTAATATTTGACGCACTTAAAAATGAGATATCAAGTTGGGATTAATACCAAGTATACCTTTTATTGCACGAAGTTACTGGCCAAAAGAAAAATCGCTTAGGATCCTCGTAAGGGGTAGCAATACCACCCCCACTTCAAAAAATAAATATTTGACGCACTTAAAAATGAGATATCAAGTTGGGATTAATACCAAGTACACCTTTTAATGCAAGCAGTTATTGGCCAAAAGCAAAATCACTTAGGACCCTCGGAAGGGGTAGCAATTCCACCCCTATTTTAAAAAAATAAATATTTGACGCACTTAAAAATGAGATATCAAGTTGGGATTAATACCAAGTATACCTTTTAATGCAAGCAGTTACTGCCCAGAAGGATAAATGCTTAGGGCCCTCGAAAGGGGTAGCAATCCCACCCCCATTTCAAAAAATTAATATTTGACGCACTTAAAAATGAGATATCAAGTTGGGATTAATACCAAGTATACCTTTTATTGCACGAAGTTACTGGCCAAAAGAAAAATCGCTTAGGACCCTCGTAAGGGGTAGCAATACCACCCCACTTCAAAAAATAAATATTTGACGCACTTAAAAATGAGATATCAAGTTGGGATTAATACCAAGTATACCTTTTAATGCAAGCAGTTACTGGCCAAAAGCAAAATCGCTTAGGACCCTCGGAAGGGGTAGCAATCCCACCCCTATTTTAAAAAATAAATATTTGACGTACTTAAAAATTAGATATCAATTTGGGATTAATACCAAGTATACCTTTTATTGCAAGCAGTTACTAGCCAAAAGAAGAATCGCTTAGGACCCTCGGAAAGGGTAGCAATCCCACCCCCATTTCAAAAAATAAATATTTGACGCACTAAAAAATGAGACATCAAGTTGGAATTAATACCAACTATACCTTTTAATGCAAGCAGTTACTGGCCAAAAGAAGAATCGCTTAGGACCCTCGTAAGGGGTAGCAATCCAACCCCCATTTCAAAAAATAAATATTTGACGCACTTAAAAATGAGATATCAAGTTGGGATTAATACCAAGTACACCTTTTAATGCAAGCAGTTACTGGCCAAAAGTAAAATCACTTAGGTCCCTCGGAAGGGGTAGCAATCCCACCCCTATTTTAAAAAAATAAATATTTGACGCACTTAAAAATGAGATATCAAGTTGGGATTAATACCAAGTATACCTTTTATTGCACGAAGTTACTGGCCAAAAGAAAAATTGCTTAGGACCCTCGTAAGGGGTAGCAATTCCACCCCCCATTTCAAAAAATAAATATTTGACGCACTTAAAAATAAGACATCAAGTTGGAATTAATACCAACTATACATTTTAATGCAAGCAGTTACTGGCCAAAAGAAGAATCGCTTAGGACCCTCGTAAGGGGTAGCAATCCCTCCCCAACTTCAAAAAATAAGTATTTGACGCACTTAAAAATGAGATATCAAGTTGGGATTAATAACAGGTATACCTTTTATTGCAAGAAGTTACTGGCCAAAAGAACAATCGCTTAGGACCCTCGTAAGGGGTAGTAATACCACCCCCACTTTAAAAAATAAATATTTGACGCACTTAAAAATGAGATATCAAGTTGGGATTAATAACAGGTATACCTTTTATTGCAAGAAGTTACTGGCCAAAAGAACAATCGCTTAGGACCCTCGTAAAAGGTAGCAATACCACCCCCACTTCAAAAAATAAATATTTGACGCACTTAAAAATGAGATATCAAGTTGGGATTAATACCAAGTATACCTTTTAATGCAAGTATTTACTGACCAGAAGGATAAATGCTTAGGGCCCTCGGAAGGGGTAGCATTCCCACCCCCATTTCAAAAAATAAATATTTGACGCACTTAAAAATGAGATATCAAGTTGGGATTAATACCAAGTATACCTTTTATTGCACGAAGTTACTGGCCAAAAGAAGAATCGCTTAGGACCCTCGTAAGGGGTAGCAATCCAACCCCCATTTCAAAAAATAAATATTTGACGCACTTAAAAATGAGATATCAAGTTGGGATTAATACCAAGTATACCTTTTAATGCAAGTAGTTACTGACCAGAAGGATAAATGCTTAGGGCCCTCGGAAGGGGTAGCAATCCCACCCCCATTTCAAAAAATAAATATTTGACGCACTTAAAAATGAGATATCAAGTTGGGATTAATACCAAGTATACCTTTTATTGCACGAAGTTACTGGCCAAAAGAACAATCGCTTAGGACCCTCATAAGGGGTAGCAATACCACCCACACTTCAAAAAATAAATATTTGACGCACTTAAAAATGAGATATCAAGTTGGGATTAATACCAGGTATACCTTTTAATGCAAGCAGTTACTGGCCAAAAGAAGAATCGCTTAGTTAGGACCCTCGTAAGGGGTAGCAATCCCACTCCCATTTCAAAAAATAAATATTTGACGCACTTAAAAATGAGATATCAAGTTGGGATTAATAACAGGTATACCTTTTATTGCAAGAAGTTACTGGCTAAAAGAACAATCGCTTAGGACCCTCGTAAGGGGTAGCAATACCACCCCCACTTCAAAAAATAAATATTTGACGCACTTAAAAATGAGATATCAAGTTGGGATTAATACCAACTATACCTTTTAATGCAAACAGTTACTGGCCAAAAGAAGAATCGCTTAGGACCCTCGTAAGGGGTAGCAATCCCTCCCCAACTTCAAAAAATAAGTATTTGACGCACTTAAAAATGAGATATCAAGTTGGGATTAATAACAGGTATACCTTTTATTGCAAGAAGTTACTGGCCAAAAGAACAATCGCTTAGGACCCTCGTAAGGGGTAGTAATACCACCCCCACTTTAAAAAATAAATATTTGACGCACTTAAAAATGAGATATCAAGTTGGGATTAATAACAGGTATACCTTTTATTGCAAGAAGTTACTGGCCAAAAGAACAATCGCTTAGGACCCTCGTAAAAGGTAGCAATACCACCCCCACTTCAAAAAATAAATATTTGACGCACTTACAAATAAGACATCAAGTTGGAATTAATACCAACTATACCTTTTAATGCAAGCAGTTACTGGCCAAAAGAAGAATCGCTTAGGACCCTCGTAAGGGCTAGCAATCCCACCCCCTTTTCAAAAAATAAATATTTGACGCACTTAAAAATGAGATATCAAGTTGGGATTAATTTATTTATTTATTTGTTTATTTATTTATACATTGTTCAACAGGTTAAACCCAATTACAGAACAGGAGTACATTTAAAAGAAAACAGTTTAACAAAAGGCATATAGATAATTAATCTAAAATTACAGTAAATAAATTCAAAATTATTTTAAACAATGTGTTTTTATGTTTTTAACACTGCAATTAAATATATCCAACTGTTCACTAATATTATTATAATTATTACACATGTTATATACAGGTGAAAACTTCAGAACGTTTGTCCGAGGAGTCGCTATGTAAAATGATTCAGTGTTTCGAGAGGTTGCGCGTGGGATTCTAAAATTAAGCATATGTAAAAGAGCTTCACAATTGATTTTAAAATTAACAACTTTGTAGAGGGTAATTATGGAGAAGTACTTTCGTCTTACGTCGAGACTTGTCAATCTGTGTCTAGTCAGTAAAGCATTTTGAGTAATACCAATCGGTGGATAAATTTGGTCTGCCCGAAAACTTAAGTATTTGAGGAAACGCCTTTGTGTGGACTCTATCCGACAAATGTGTATTTTATATACCTTTTAATGCAAGTAGTTACTGACCAGAAGGATAAATGCTTAGGGCCCTCGGAAGGGGTAGCAATCCCACCCCCATTTCAAAAAATAAATATTTGACGCACTTAAAAATGAGATATCAAGTTGGGATTAATACCAAGTATACCTTTTATTGCACGAAGTTACTGGCCAAAAGAACAGTCGCTTAGGACCCTCGTAAGGGGTAGCAATACCACCCACACTTCAAAAAATAAATATTTGACGCACTTAAAAATGAGATATCAAGTTGGGATTAATACCAGGTATACCTTTTAATGCAAGCAGTTACTGGCCAAAAGAAGAATCGCTTAGGACCCTCGTATGGGGTAGCAATCCCACTCCCATTTCAAAAAATAAATATTTGACGCACTTAAAAATGAGATATCAAGTTGGGATTAATACCAATTATACTTTTTTATGCAAGCAGTTACTGGTTAAAAGCAGAATCGATAAGCACCTTTGTAAGGGGTGGCAATCACACCCCTATTTGGAAAAAACAATATTTGACGCAGTTACAAATGAGATATCAAGATCGAATTAATACCAAGTATGCTTTTTTACATAAACAGTGACTGGCCAAAAGCAGAATCGCTTATCACTTTCGTATGGGGTAACAATCACACCTCTATTTGGGAAAAACTATATTTGACGCAGTTAAAAATGAGATATCGAGTTGGCATTAATACCAAGTATGCTTTTTAACACAAACAGTTACTAGACAAAAGGAGAATCACTTAGTTTCTTCGCAAGGGGTAACAACTACATCTCTATTTGGGAAAGAATATAATATCAAGTTAGGATTGATACCAAGTGTACTTTTTATTACAAACAGTTACTGGTCAAAAGCAGAATCGCTTAGAGCTCTTCTAAGTGGAAGCAATCACATCGCGATTCCAGAAAAAACATTATTTTGCCCGGTTAACAATGAAAATACAAGTCAGAATTGTTACAGTTTATTTTTATTAACGTATATAATTTGATCCTTTTCCTTATTGAGATTATTTTACTGTCCCCTTATTTTGAATTTTCGAAATACGTATTTTCGACAAGATCACCTTCTCTCCGTCTGTTAGATTTTCGCAATTGAGATGATAAATTAGAATAATAATACAAATATTTCTGACCCTTTTACAAATAAATAAAGCAATAAATCGCAAAATCAGTAAAACGCATATTTATTTAACTTAGGTGGGGTTTCGGCTAATTAGCCATCCTCAAGCATATAATGATGCAAAAATGTTTCTTTAAAAACTAATTGTTGTAGTTATTTAATTTAATTTTTTTTTGTAAAACATAGGACCCAAGGTTTATGTACTGTCAAAATATCACAACTATTTATTATAAAACCTTTATTTGCTTAAGGATGGCTAATTAACCTTAATTAGATAAATCTATGTGTTACTGATTTCGCGTTTAATGTATCATTAAAGGTCACAACATTTGAGAAGTTGTATTCTCTTCTTCGTTTAAAAAGATAATTGTATATGAAGCTTTCCAAATTACCCGAGAGGTACTCCATAATGAAACTCGTTGGCACTTAATGGAGGCCTCGCCAATAGCCCTATCTCCAGTTTAAAGTATTGCTTTTAAAAGGAATAAAAATGTACATTATGTACGAAATTATTTTAAGGTTTAAAGATAGCCAATTTTCAGTTGTTTTTTTTTATTGTGGGCAACAACCAGTTTTATCTTGATTTTGTCAGTTTAATCGACAGAGATCACACATGTCATTTATCATTTTATTATAAATTTTAAATTTTTTATCCAATTCTTCAGCAGTTAATAAACATTTGTGATGAATTCCTCTTTTACATAATCTACAATAAAATACATCTGATGATTCGTTAAGTAAGCGCTGGCAAAATAAACATGTTTGTTTTAAATTTGAACTGTTGTGTAACAGCATCCATTTCATATTAATTCTATATTCAAGCATATCAACATATTCAAGTAAATTGTGGCCTTTTACAATTTGCTGGAAGAAATAAATGATGTAAGGTCCACAGTTAAAACCATCTTTTTGCCTAATATGGTCAACAACAGTCAGAGAAAAAGTGGAACGTATGTGTTTTAGAGTAAAGAATTTTGATAAAGTTCTGGCGTAACTATTTTTTAATAACGATTCATTTCCTAAAGGGTCTATAAATGTTATGTTTGTTTTAGAAAATGAAATAATCATTAAGACATAATGATTGTTTTTTAATATCGGCAATACTACTAAATCTTTCGTAAAATTTATACTATCCACAAACTCTTGTGATAATTTTTCTTCATCAAAAATTACAGACGATTTTGCTACGGAAATGATCTGATAATTTGATCCGTGCATTTTATTAATTATGTGCATGATATGATCTATTGCAAAACTAGAGCTAAAATCTAGATCATCATTTGCCGTAACTAAATATCCCCTTTTGTTTGGCAATTCTTTATAATAATGAATATCTGAAATTAAACCATTATCTAAAATTTCAAAATTATTAAGTGTTGTCCATTTTTGTGTATCTATGGATAACATCTTTTTAGGATGAATTAAATGTGGCAGCATGTGAAACAAATAGAAGTTTTTTAAATTGTGAATTATTCCCTGCCAAAAATTATTAGATCGAAAAACTCGCATAACTTTTATCCCTTTGAAGGTATATATTATCAAGTCACACCAAGCCCTGTTAGTAATTTCTAACAAACCTTGTATTTGATAGTAATAATTGTGCCTGGGCTTCACAGATTTACCATCTTTTGTAAGAAATTCAAATTTATAAGAATCTGGATGATCATTGCGAGCAATAAATGGGCATTTTATTTCTAATATACCGTCCGTTGATACCAAACCATCTGGAGACCCCGCCAGATAAGGGTATTTGGGGTGTATATGCAACCCAGTTTTTACACAAATCAAATTTTTACTTTTTTTGTATTCTTCAAATGCAATTGCTTCATATTTAATACCATGTAAAATAGCAGGAGTATTCAGATCAACTTCATTCGCAATTGTTTTTACTATATTTTTAAATGATGACGGGTCCCTAACTTTACAGACTCTGCCAAAATTAGAAGCTGTGACTCTAATTTTTCTTTCTGTTTTCCACATTTCACTCTTTCTCTGCAAACGAGTGTTTTGTTCAATATTACTTCTTTGAATATGACTTAATTGTAATTTATTTAAATAGGTAATGCACGAATCATATATGTTCATATGTTTCATACTATCATAGTTGATATTAATATCCATTGTACATAATTTGCAATGAAAGTCATTTTCGTAATTACTCTCGATTTCATTATCACAATTTTGATGAATCCAACTTTTACATGTATCACATTGTACCCAGGCAGTAGTTACGTCGTAAGTTCCGTGACCACAATAAATACATATTGCTAAATCTGGGTCGTCTTCAGCAAAAGTACAATTACTTATATTTTCGTTTTCTGTAGGAAGAATTTTTAAATATTTCCCAGTAAAATGTGTACTGCTTCCCCGTTTTCTTTTCACCCAATATTCTTGTGACAGTTTTTCATCACTAGGATCTACGTTTCCTTTCGTTAATTTTGATTTTGTTATATTTAAATCACATTCCATTGAAAGCGCCAGAACATCTTGCCTTATTTTTCTCAAAAACTGTGAACACTTTAAATTTTTTTTACCTTCCAAGGAAAATTTTTTCAGCTGTCCAAAATAATTTTTTTCCAAAAGAATCATACTCCACAAAGGGCAGAACGGAAGATATTTCTTTAAAATAAGTTTAAACATATCTTCATTGTAATAAACATTATTTGTTACTCCAGTTGTATCCAAGATAATATTATTGCAAAGAGAATTAAATCTTTTAAAGAAAGGACTGGCCTTATAAAGAGATGATTCTTGATTAAGTTCTTGGTCAAATACACTTTCCAAAATTTCCTGAGCAACTATATGCTTAGTTTTAAAAATAGAGCAACTAAATGTTTCTCTTGCATTTTTGACTTGGATGTTCTCAAAGGGTGAATTCAATAAAACAAAGCAGTTTAAAACAAATTCATCAAACAAATTGATATCCGTGCATAAAATTCCAACGGCAATCAAACTTTTGAAATAACTACTCTGATCATTATTTTTTGAGAGTGTTTCAACATCTTTGCTAACCATTTTCATGAAATGGGCGCAACATAAATAAATGCCTATAATGTTCGTAGAATTCAAAGTGCTATCTGCTTCAATAGCTACATAGCATTTTTCTAAATATTCTAATAGAGTACACCTATTGAATGCCTTAACCATTGCATGTAAATTAGCAAACGAAAAGTCTGAAACAATTCCGGAAAAAGCAGGCCAGTAGGAGTTTTCTTCGCAAAAATAACGAAAATCATTAAGTAATTTAAAAATTACATTCGAATCATGATTTGCTGATACCATGGAAAATACTGGAAAAATTCTTTGTGGTTTTTGAATTTGAATTACTCCAGAATATAAGTAAATTCTCTTTTTTATGGAAGGTATCGGATTGCGCACTACTCCTCCTGTAGCGTCAAAATAAATAAATGGCAAGCCCTTAATACTTCGTTGGGATTTTAAAACATTTAATTGCTCGATACTAAATATTTTCACATTGAAGGGGACTGAAACTTCTTTAATATAATTATGATGATCACGTTGCATAAGTATTAAATCATAGAGATCATCTTTGCTGCGATCCAATTGTTGAGCAGCTTCCGACTTTATTTTTCTAAGGGTCGAATCAGATTTAATATTATTTAAATTTTTAGTTTGTAGAATATTTGACTTCTTTGATTTTAGCAGAGACATTTTTTTGTACTGATATGCCGAAGAAGTGCTAAGCTTAGCCTTTACAAGATTTCTCTCAACTCCTCTTACTGGAAGAGTTAAATAACTCGTGTGATTAAAATCAAGTGAAGTACTGTAGACCGTCACAACCCTCTTTTTTATATTGATTTTAAATTTTTTACACCCGTTATGCTTACACACACCCATTATATTAATTGAGTCTGTTTTCTTAAGATATTTTATCCCCTTAAACACTATTAAGCAAGTATTATTTACATATTTATTTATCCTGTTGCGCAGATAAAATGGATAAATTTGAGGATTAAGTTTTTCTTTATTATATAATAACTTCCATTGAGCGGAATCGATTACAAATGTACCTTCAATGGTATTGTACTCTTTAATGTTAATAACTGTAGAATTATTATTCGAATTTTCTGGTAAAATTTTATTTTCACTCCAACTAGTTGACAAATTAATTATTTCTTTAGATATCTTAGAATCTGTAGGAGTTATATCGATAACTGAGGTGAATTTTAGAGTTTCATTCGAAATTTCATCTTCATGTTTTAAAGAACTCTGTGAAATTTCGTCTTCATGTTTCAAATAACTCTGTGAACTACTTACATTTTCATTATCACCGTAGTATTCTTCATCTAAACTACCGTTAACATTACCAACGCAAGTAGTAACTGAAGAATTTTCTCTTTCATTTGGGGTAGACGAATATTCAGGGTTTTTAATTATTATCAAATGGTATTTTTTACCGTTTACCATTTTTTTCCAACTGGTATAAATCTTAAGTCTATTTTTGTAAGAATCTTGCATGCCTAGTTTTTTACATATCCTACAGTAAACTGTATTATCCGTCCTGTAATGTTTGCAAATGTCAACAATGTTTACGTTTAACTCTTCTAAAGCATTTGCCAACTTTTCATTATAATCTCGATTGGTTTTCGGACCTAATCGTGTTCTATTAAAATATTCTTTAAAGCATTTATTAAAACATACTATATTTGCTACAACACTAGGATATCCATACTTTGTGCCAAAGAGCTCTAAAGCTATAGGGACCGTGCGTCATGACTTTAACGCTAACTGGTGACAAAAATGTGAACTTTTTGGGGGTATTTATTAATGTTTTATACGGCATTTATTGTTTAATAATTATTAATAAAATGAAGTCGAATTATTTTCGTAATATCAATATCGAAAAAACTTGTTGCATCCGTGGATGTACAAACACATCACTTTGGAAACCTGGATTTCATTCGATAGTAAAGAAATTTTATAAATTTCCACAGAGCACAATTATGCCTCACGCCCAATGATATACATAATTACAAAGATTGCTTATCCATATGTAAATCAGACGACGAAAAGCGTATTTTACTGGGCAAAGTTTTCTTTTTATCTTAGCTTGTATCAATTTTGAGCACTTAGTTGTAAAGAAATCATTTACAGAAAAATTAGAATCTTTAGTGTTTTCTTGTCATTAAGATTTTTACATATTTAAATGACCATTTTATATAAATATAATTTTACAGATAATGGTTTATTCTGTTGATTAAAACTAATGTAGAATGTTATGAAATAAGAATATCCAATTTGACAAAAATATCACGGCCCTCTTTACAATTTATTAACTATTTCTCATTTATTATTAAAATAAACAAATCATAAATAATACATTGCAATTACTGTCAAAAGAGATTGTAACAAACTTTAAAATATTAAAAATCCAGTGATTTTTTGTAAATTTTTTTAGTGACATTACCATTAAACATTATTCAGAATAATAGATAAGTGTCCAATTACAACTCTTACCAAAGTTGTTCATACCTCATATCAAAATTGTTTACATTACCTTTTCAAAATTGTATTACATATTGCAATTATGTATTTTATGTAGAATTGTTTCTGAAATAGTAGTCTAAAATTATTTATATCCATCTGTTATAAAAATTGTTTAGATCTCTTAATATTATTTAACTACATGAAAACTCAACTTTCCAAATACATAATGACATGTCTTGAAGTAAAACTATAATTATTATCTTTTTCTAAAGATTAAAATGCTGAAATTTTATTTTAACACATTTGGGCTAGAACGGCTCTATTTAGTGAGCACTAGGAAAGGCACATTGCAACCAGCTTTTCATAATTTTTTTATAGTTGGGTGAGCAATCTATAATATATGTATCATTGAACATCTCATAAACGCCAGTGGATGAATGACATTTCGATTAACATAAAGCTAATAAGATTTATAATTATTATTATCAATCTTTTTTATTAATTTACATTTTTTAAATGTTATTGTAATACTTTTAAATTCAGTGTTACTAAATACCTATATTTTAACATTGGATACACTTGTTTAAGGTACAACTTTACAATTTATTGTCACTTAGCCATTTAAATCTTTTTGCTTAAAATGTATATGCATGTCCAGATTTTAATAATGTTTCACATTTTACGTCATTTTGACCATGTACACGATTGTTTGGTACGGGCCGGTATCTATTTTTAACTATATTTAATATTTAAAAAAATACCCTTCATTATTTACTTGCAATGTTTACCCCATTTAATTCTAAAATTAAACACTAGAGAGGGCTAAGTTCGGCAGTAGTGCTGCCTCTATATTTCACGCACGGTCCCTATAAGATCTAATATATTTTTTTGTAATTGGTCCTCAAAATTGAATTTTAAACAATGTTTTCGAATATTTCTAGCAATAATGGAGAAAGCCTTTTGTTTGGAAATAAATTTTTTTCCCATCTTGATATATTTATTTTATGAAAGTTAATAAAAATTTAAGCTCAGTAGGTTTAACAAGTCCGCATAGAAGAGAACATGGAAACAACAGTTTAATATACGTAAACGATTAAATGGTTCCAACTAAACAAAATAAAACCAAAAATCGAAAATGACAACAAGTAGAACTGATAAATAACTAAAAACTTATAAACTAAGAACACAAACCAACTAATTAAAAGACCTTAAAAATTTAAGGAAAATGTAATAATCCAAATTATTATATGAAAAACCATTAGGTAAGTAATAAGTTTGTCAAATAAAGAAGAACGGATAAATTACTAAAAACAAAAAAGGTAAGAACACAAAATATATAAAAGGAAATACAGCTTAAAACGAAACAATCCAAATTATTATTTGGAAAACAAAACAAATCAAACTGCAAAATAACTAGATATTTAAAATAAAAAACAAAACAAATAATAAGATAAAAACGTAAAAACTAAAGTGGAAACGAAATTCAAATCCAAATAAATATATGAAAAACAAAATAAGACAATAATGTTCCATCAAACTGCAAAATATCCAATTCTAATTGAAATATAGGGTACCTAAGTTAAAAACAGAAGATACACCGTAAACGCAAGCGAGTCAGTAGCCGTATTGATAATATATTGGTACACTTCAAAACGTATATTAGGCGGTAACAAACAGCTTGAACCCATGAAGCGTGCCGAGTGCAGAGCTTATAAAGTAAACATTTGAATGAATCTGAGGTGAATTTCTAAGATTGGAGGGCAGCTACTATCCCTTAGGAAGCCTCTACATGATTGTAATTTTGACAAGTAATTATTAACACTACATAGAATAATTTGTCTTAAATTTAACTTGATATATCATTTTAAACCACGTTAAATTAATTGTTTTCTGAAGTCACGACTGGTTAGGAGGCTGGTAAACAATTCTGTTTTTGACCGGTATTTGTTTATTTAGTTAAATGCTAACTTGATATCACATTTTAAACCTGGCTACCCTTTAGAATGAGCTAATAAAATTTGGTTTTGACAGGTAGTTATTTATAATAAAAATAAATAACCGGTATTAATCCTAACTTCATATACGGAGTGGCCCAAAAGTCTGGAAACGGCCAATTATCTCGTAAATTGCTAGACCCAATTGTACAAAATTTGGGGTACCCCTATTTTGGGATACGGAGATTTCAGATGTCATATTTGCAATGTTGCCAGATTTACCGTTTCTCTTATATTATTAGTCACTTTGGTTTTTCAAATTCCATATCCTGTATATTCAGTCATTATTGGAATCTCCTATTCAATACGAGTTCAACCATAAGTAACACTTATGATTTTATGTAGTCTGGAAGGTCTCAAATAAATAAAACAATAATGGAGAAATGTGGTAGACGCATTCTACCATCGATTAAGGTACTGTCAACTCAAAAATGGAGCACATTTTGAACACTTGATAAAGTAACCATTGTGTTAAAAATGTTGTAATCTTTCAATTGTTACCTCTAATGTAGTTGAAAATAGTTTGTATTAAAAAATTATTGAGAAAATTAGGCGTTGCCAGACTTCTGTTTTATTTATTTAAGACCTTCCAGACTACATAAAATCATAAGTGTTACATATGGTTGAACTCGTATTGAATAGGAAATTCCAATAATGACTGAATATACAGGGTAGTGAATTTGAAAAACCAAAGTGACTAATAATATAAGAGAAACGGCAAATCTGGCAACATTGCAAATATCAAATCTGGAATCTCTGTATTCCAAAATAGGTGTACCCAAAATTTTGTAAAATTAAGACTAGCAACTTACGAGATAATTGGCCATTTCCAGACTTTTGGGCCACTCTGTATATTTTTTAAACTTGTCAAATTCTTATCAAATATATTTTTGCCTTAAATTAAGGTGTGATTGCTACCTCTTAATATGCCGATTCTGCTTCTACCAGTAATTGACTACATTAAACAGAATAATTAGTATTAATCTAAACTTGATATTTTATTTTAAACTAGTTAAATTATTTTTTCTGAAATTGGAGTGTGACTTCTCCCCTTATAAAGGTGTTACGCGATTCTGCTTTTGGCCAGAAACTATCTGGTTTAGAAGGTAATACTTGGTATTAAACCCAACTTTTCTAACTGCGTCAAATATAGTTTTTCCGAAATAGGGGTGTAATTGCTACCCCTTCCAAGGGTGCTAAGCGATTCTGCTTCTGGCCAGAAACTATTTGCATTAAAAGGGATACTTGGTATTATTCCTAAATTGATTTTCTATTTCTAACTGGGTCAAATATTTCGTTTTCTAAATATGAGTGCGGTTGCTACCCCTTTGCCAGGGTCCTAAGCGATTCTTCTTTTGGCCAGTAACTGCTTGCAATAAAAGGCATACTTGGTATTAATCCCAACTTGATATCTAAAATTTAAGTACGTCAAATATTTATTTTTTGAAATGGGGGTGGGATTGCTACCCCTTCCGAGGGTCCTAAGCGATTTTGCTTCTGGCCAGTAACTGCTTGCATTAAAAGGTATACTTGGTATTAATCCCAACTTGATATCTCATTTTTAAGTGCGTCAAATATTTATTTTTTTAAAATAGGGGTGGGATTGCTACCCCTTCCGAGGGTCCTAAGTGATTTTGCTTTTGGCCAGTAACTGCTTGCATTAAAAGGTGTACTTGGTATTAATCCCAACTTGATATCTCATTTTTAAGTGCGTCAAATATTTATTTTTTGAAATGGGGGTTGGATTGCTACCCCTTACGAGGGTCCTAAGCAATTCTTCTTTTGGCCAGTAACTGCTTGCATTAAAAGGTATAGTTGGTATTAATTCCAACTTGATGTCTCATTTTTTAGTGCGTCAAATATTTATTTTTTGAAATGGGGGTGGGATTGCTACCCCTTCCGAGGGTATTAAGCGATTCTTCTTTTGGCTAGTAACTGCTTGCAATAAAATGTATACTTGGTATTAATCCCAAATTGATATCTAATTTTTAAGTACGTCAAATATTTATTTTTTAAAATAGGGGTGGGATTGCTACCCCTTCCGAGGGTCCTAAGCGATTTTGCTATTGGCCAGTAACTGCTTGCATTAAAAGGTATACTTGGTATTAATCCCAACTTGATATCTCATTTTTAAGTGCGTCAAACATTAATTTTTTGAAATGGGGGTGGGATTGCTACCCCTTCCGAGGGCCCTAAGCATTTATCCTTCTGGTCAGTAACTGCTCGCATTAAAAGGTATACTTGGTATTAATCCCAACTTGATATCTCATTTTTAAGTGCGTCAAATATTTATTTTTTTAAAATAGGGGTGGGATTGCTACACCTTCCGAGGGTCCTAAGTGATTTTGCTTTTGGCCAGTAACTGCTTGCATTAAAAGGTGTACTTGGTATTAATCCCAACTTGATATCTCATTTTTAAGTGCGTCAAATATTTATTTTTTGAAATGGGGGTTGGATTGCTACCCCTTACGAGGGTCCTAAGCGATTCTTCTTTTGGCCAGTAACTGCTTGCATTAAAAGGTATAGTTGGTATTAATTCCAACTTGATGTCTCATTTTTTAGTGCGTCAAATATTTATTTTTTGAAATGGGGGTGGGATTGCTACCCCTTCCGAGGGTCCTAAGCGATTCTTCTTTTGGCCAGTAACTGCTTGCAATAAAAGGTATACTTGGTATTAATCCCAAATTCGTATCTAATTTTTAAGTACGTCAAATATTTATTTTTTAAAATAGGGGTGGGATTGCTACCCCTTCCGAGGGTCCTAAGCGATTTTGCTTTTGGCCAGTAACTGCTTGCATTAAAAGGTATACTTGGTATTAATCCCAACTTGATATCTCATTTTTAAGTGCGTCAAATATTTAATTTTTTTAAAATAGGGGTGGGATTGCTACCCCTTCCGAGGTTCCTAAGTGATTTTGCTTTTGGCCAGTAACTGCTTGCATTAAAAGATGTACTTGGTATTAATCCCAACTTGATATCTCATTTTTAAGTGCGTCAAATATTTATTTTTTGAAATGGGGGTTGGATTGCTACCCCTTACGAGGGTCCTAAGCGATTTTTCTTTTGGCCAGTAACTGCTTGCATTAAAAGGTATAGTTGTTATTAATTCCAACTTGATATCTCATTTTTTAGTGCGTCAAATATTTATTTTTTGAAATGGGGGTGGGATTGCTTCCCCTTCCGAGGGTCCTAAGCGATTCTTCTTTTGGCTAGTAACTGCTTGCAATAAAAGGTATACTTGGTATTAATCCCAAATTGATATCTAATTTTTAAGTACGTCAAATATTTATTTTTTAAAATAGGGGTGGGATTGCTACCCCTTCCGAGGGACCTAAGTGATTTTGCTTTTGGCCAGTAACTGCTCGCATTAAAAGGTATACTTGGTATTAATCCCAACTTGATATCTCATTTTTAAGTGCGTCAAATATTTATTTTTTTAAATGGGGGTTGGATTGCTACCCCTTACGAGGGTCCTAAGCAATTCTTCTTTTGGCCAGTAACTGCTTGCATTAAAAGGTATAGTTGGTATTAATCCCAACTTGATATCTCATTTTTAAGTGCGTCAAATATTTATTTTTTGAAATGGGGGTTGGATTGCTACCCCTTCCGAGGGTCCTAAGCGATTCTTCTTTTGGCCAGTAACTGCTTGCAATAAAAGGTATACTTGGTATTAATCCCAACTTGATATCTCATTTATAAGTGCGTCAAATATTTATTTTTTGAAGTGGGGGGTGGGATTGCTACCCCCTACGAGGGTCCTAAGCGATTGTTCTTTTGACCAGTAACTGCTTGCAATGAAAGGCATACTTGGTATTAATCCCAACTTGATATCTAAATTTTAAGTCCGTCAAATATTTATTTTTTTAAAATAGGGGTGGGATTGCTACCCCTTCCGAGGGTCCTAAGCGATTTTGCTTTTGGCCAGTAACTGTTTGCATTAAAAGGTGTACTTGGTATTAATCCCAACTTGATATCTCATTTTTAAGTGCGTCAAATATTTATTTTTTGAAATGGGGGTGGGATTGCTACCCCTTACGAGGGTCCTAAGCGATTCTTCTTTTGGCCAGTAACTGCTTGCATTAAAAGGTATAGTTGGTATTAATTCCAACTTGATGTCTTATTTTTAAGTGCGTCAAATATTTATTTTTTGAAATGTGGGGTGGAATTGCTACCCCTTACGAGGGTCCTAAGCGATTCTTCTTTTGGCCAGTAACTGCTTGCATTAAAAGGTATACTTGGTATTAATCCCAACTTGATATCTCATTTTTAAGTGCGTCAAAAATTTATTTTTTGAAGTGGGGGTGTTATTGCTACCCCTTACGAGGGTCCTAAGCGATTGTTCTTTTGGCCAGTAACTTCTTGCAATAAAAGGTATACTTGGTATTAATCCCAACTTGATATCTCATTTTTAAGTGCGTCAAATATTTATTTTTTGAAATTGGGGTGGGATTGCTACCCCTTCCGAGGGCCCTAAGCATTTATCCTTCTGGTCAGTAACTGCTTGCATTAAAAGGTATACTTGGTATTAATCGCAACTTGATATCTCATTTTTAAGTGCGTCAAATATTTATTTTTTAAAAATAGGGGTGGGATTGCTACCCCTTCCGAGGTTCCTAAGTGATTTTGCTTTTGGCCAGTAACTGCTTGCATTAAAAGATGTACTTGGTATTAATCCCAACTTGATATCTCATTTTTAAGTGCGTCAAATATTTATTTTTTGAAATGGGGGTTGGATTGCTACCCCTTACGAGGGTCCTAAGCGATTCTTCTTTTGGCCAGTAACTGCTTGCATTAAAAGGTATAGTTGGTATTAATTCCAACTTGATATCTCATTTTTTAGTGCGTCAAATATTAATTTTTTGAAATGGGGGTGGGATTGCTACCCCTTCCGAGGGTCCTAAGCGATTCTTCTTTTGGCTAGTAACTGCTTGCAATAAAAGGTATACTTGGTATTAATCCCAAATTGATATCTAATTTTTAAGTACGTCAAATATTTATTTTTTAAAATAGGGGTGGGATTGCTACCCCTTCCAAGGGTCCTAAGCGATTTTGCTTTTGGCCAGTAACTGCTCGCATTAAAAGGTATACTTGGTATTAATCCCAACTTGATATCTCATTTTTAAGTGCGTCAAATATTTATTTTTTTAAAATAGGGGTGGGATTGCTACCCCTTCCGAGGGTCCTAAGTGATTTTGCTTTTGGCCAGTAACTGCTTGCATTAAAAGGTGTACTTGGTATTAATCCCAACTTGATATCTCATTTTTAAGTGCGTCAAATATTTATTTTTTGAAATGGGGGTTGGATTGCTACCCCTTACGAGGGTCCTAAGCAATTCTTCTTTTGGCCAGTAACTGCTTGCATTAAAAGGTATAGTTGGTATTAATTCCAACTTGATGTCTCATTTTTTAGTGCGTCAAATATTTATTTTTTGAAATGGGGGTGGGATTGCTACCCCTTCCGAGGGTATTAAGCGATTCTTCTTTTGGCTAGTAACTGCTTGCAATAAAAGGTATACTTGGTATTAATCCCAAATTGATATCTAATTTTTAAGTACGTCAAATATTTATTTTTTAAAATAGGGGTGGGATTGCTACCCCTTCCGAGGGTCCTAAGCGATTTTGCTTTTGGCCAGTAACTGCTTGCATTAAAAGGTATACTTGGTATTAATCCCAACTTGATATCTCATTTTTAAGTGCGTCAAATATTTATTTTTTTAAAATAGGGGTGGGATTGCTACCCCTTCCGAGGTTCCTAAGTGATTTTGCTTTTGGCCAGTAACTGCTTGCATTAAAAGATGTACTTGGTATTAATCCCAACTTGATATCTCATTTTTAAGTGCGTCAAATATTTATTTTTTGAAATGGGGGTTGGATTGCTACCCCTTACGAGGGTCCTAAGCGATTTTTCTTTTGGCCAGTAACTGCTTGCATTAAAAGGTATAGTTGTTATTAATTCCAACTTGATATCTCATTTTTTAGTGCGTCAAATATTTATTTTTTTAAAATAGGGGTGGGATTGCTACCCCTTCCGAGGGTCCTAAGTGATTTTGCTTTTGGCCAGTAACTGCTTGCATTAAAAGGTGTACTTGGTATTAATCCCAACTTGATATCTCATTTTTAAGTGCGTCAAATATTTATTTTTTGAAATGGGGGTTGGATTGCTACCCCTTACGAGGGTCCTAAGCAATTCTTCTTTTGGCCAGTAACTGCTTGCATTAAAAGGTATAGTTGGTATTAATTCCAACTTGATGTCTCATTTTTTAGTGCGTCAAATATTTATTTTTTGAAATGGGGGTGGGATTGCTACCCCTTCCGAGGGTATTAAGCGATTCTTCTTTTGGCTAGTAACTGCTTGCAATAAAAGGTATACTTGGTATTAATCCCAAATTGATATCTAATTTTTAAGTACGTCAAATATTTATTTTTTAAAATAGGGGTGGGATTGCTACCCCTTCCGAGGGTCCTAAGCGATTTTGCTTTTGGCCAGTAACTGCTTGCATTAAAAGGTATACTTGGTATTAATCCCAACTTGATATCTCATTTTTAAGTGCGTCAAACATTAATTTTTTGAAATGGGGGTGGGATTGCTACCCCTTCCGAGGGCCCTAAGCATTTATCCTTCTGGTCAGTAACTGCTCGCATTAAAAGGTATACTTGGTATTAATCCCAACTTGATATCTCATTTTTAAGTGCGTCAAATATTTATTTTTTTAAAATAGGGGTGGGATTGCTACCCCTTCCGAGGGTCCTAAGTGATTTTGCTTCTGGCCAGTAACTGCTTGCATTAAAAGGTGTACTTGGTATTAATCCCAACTTGATATCTCATTTTTAAGTGCGTCAAATATTTATTTTTTGAAATGGGGGTTGGATTGCTACCCCTTACGAGTGTCCTAAGCGATTCTTCTTTTGGCCAGTAACTGCTTGCATTAAAAGGTATAGTTGGTATTAATTCCAACTTGATGTCTCATTTTTTAGTGCGTCAAATATTTATTTTTTGAAATGGGGGTGGGATTGCTACCTCTTCCGAGGGTCCTAAGCGATTCTTCTTTTGGCCAGTAACTGCTTGCAATAAAAGGTATACTTGGTATTAATCCCAAATTGGTATCTAATTTTTAAGTACGTCAAATATTTATTTTTTAAAATAGGGGTGGGATTGCTACCCCTTCCGAGGGTCTTAAGCGATTTTGCTTTTGGCCAGTAACTGCTTGCATTAAAAGGTATACTTGGTATTAATCCCAACTTGATATCTCATTTTTAAGTGCGTCAAATATTTAATTTTTTTAAAATAGGGGTGGGATTGCTACCCCTTCCGAGGTTCCTAAGTGATTTTGCTTTTGGCCAGTAACTGCTTGCATTAAAAGGTGTACTTGGTATTAATCCCAACTTGATATCTCATTTTTAAGTGCGTCAAATATTTATTTTTTGAAATGGGGGTTGGATTGCTACCCCTTACGAGGGTCCTAAGCAATTCTTCTTTTGGCCAGTAACTGCTTGCATTAAAAGGTATAGTTGGTATTAATCCCAACTTGATATCTCATTTTTAAGTGCGTCAAATATTTATTTTTTGAAATGGGGGTGGGATTGCTACCCCTTCCGAGGGTCCTAAGCGATTCTTCTTTTGGCCAGTAACTGCTTGCAATAAAAGGTATACTTGGTATTAATCCCAACTTGATATCTCATTTATAAGTGCGTCAAATATTTATTTTTTGAAGTGGGGGGTGGGATTGCTACCCCTTACGAGGGTCCTAAGCGATTGTTCTTTTGGCCAGTAACTGCTTGCAATGAAAGGCATACTTGGTATTAATCCCAACTTGATATCTAAATTTTAAGTCCGTCAAATATTTATTTTTTTAAAATAGGGGTGGGATTGCTACCCCTTCCGAGGGTCCTAAGCGATTTTGCTTTTGGCCAGTAACTGTTTGCATTAAAAGGTGTACTTGGTATTAATCCCAACTTGATATCTCATTTTTAAGTGCGTCAAATATTTATTTTTTGAAATGGGGGTGGGATTGCTACCCCTTACGAGGGTCCTAAGCGATTCTTTCTTTGGCCAGTAACTGCTTGCATTAAAAGGTATAGTTGGTATTAATTCCAACTTGATGTCTTATTTTTAAGTGCGTCAAATATTTATTTTTTGAAATGGGGGGTGGAATTGCTACCCCTTACGAGGGTCCTAAGCGATTCTTCTTTTGGCCAGTAACTGCTTGCATTAAAAGGTATACTTGGTATTAATCCCAACTTGATATCTCATTTTTAAGTGTGTCAAAAATTTATTTTTTGAAGTGGGGGTGTTATTGCTACCCCTTACGAGGGTCCTAAGCGATTGTTCTTTTGGCCAGTAACTTCTTGCAATAAAAGGTATACTTGGTATTAATCCCAACTTGATATCTCATTTTTAAGTGCGTCAAATATTTATTTTTTGAAATTGGGGTGGGATTGCTACCCCTTCCGAGGGCCCTAAGCATTTATCCTTCTGGTCAGTAACTGCTTGCATTAAAAGGTATACTTGGTATTAATCCCAACTTGATATCTCATTTTTAAGTGCGTCAAATATTTATTTTTTTAAAATAGGGGTGGGATTGCTACCCCTTCCGAGGTTCCTAAGTGATTTTGCTTTTGGCCAGTAACTGCTTGCATTAAAAGATGTACTTGGTATTAATCCCAACTTGATATCTCATTTTTAAGTGCGTCAAATATTTATTTTTTGAAATGGGGGTTGGATTGCTACCCCTTACGAGGGTCCTAAGCGATTTTTCTTTTGGCCAGTAACTGCTTGCATTAAAAGGTATAGTTGTTATTAATTCCAACTTGATATCTCATTTTTTAGTGCGTCAAATATTTATTTTTTGAAATGGGGGTGGGATTGCTACCCCTTCCGAGGGTCCTAAGCGATTCTTCTTTTGGCTAGTAACTGCTTGTAATAAAAGGTATACTTGGTATTAATCCCAAATTGATATCTAATTTTTAAGTACGTCAAATATTTATTTTTTATAATAGGGGTGGGATTGCTACCCCTTCCGAGGGTCCTAAGCGATTTTGCTTTTGGCCAGTAACTGCTCGCATTAAAAGGTATACTTGGTATTAATCCCAACTTGATATCTCATTTTTAAGTGCGTCAAATATTTATTTTTTTAAAATAGGGGTGGGATTGCTACCCCTTCCGAGGGTCCTAAGTGATTTTGCTTTTGGCCAGTAACTGCTTGCATTAAAAGGTGTACTTGGTATTAATCCCAACTTGATATCTCATTTTTAAGTGCGTCAAATATTTATTTTTTGAAATGGGGGTTGGATTGCTACCCCTTACGAGGGTCCTAAGCAATTCTTCTTTTGGCCAGTAACTGCTTGCATTAAAAGGTATAGTTGGTATTAATTCCAACTTGATGTCTCATTTTTTAGTGCGTCAAATATTTATTTTTTGAAATGGGGGTGGGATTGCTACCCCTTCCGAGGGTATTAAGCGATTCTTCTTTTGGCTAGTAACTGCTTGCAATAAAAGGTATACTTGGTATTAATCCCAACTTGATATCTCATTTTTAAGTGCGTCAAAAATTTATTTTTTGAAGTGGGGGTGTTATTGCTACCCCTTACGAGAGTCCTAAGCGATTGTTCTTTTGGCCAGTAACTTCTTGCAATAAAAGGTATACTTGGTATTAATCCCAACTTGATATCTCATTTTTAAGTGCGTCAAACATTAATTTTTTGAAATGGGGGTGGGATTGCTACCCCTTCCGAGGGCCCTAAGCATTTATCCTTCTGGTCAGTAACTGCTCGCATTAAAAGGTATACTTGGTATTAATCCCAACTTGATATCTCATTTTTAAGTGCGTCAAATATTTATTTTTTTAAAATAGGGGTGGGATTGCTACCCCTTCCGAGGGTCCTAAGTGATTTTGCTTTTGGCCAGTAACTGCTTGCATTAAAAGGTGTACTTGGTATTAATCCCAACTTGATATCTCATTTTTAAGTGCGTCAAATATTTATTTTTTGAAATGGGGGTTGGATAGCTACCCCTTACGAGGGTCCTAAGCGATTCTTCTTTTGGCCAGTAACTGCTTGCATTAAAAGGTATAGTTGGTATTAATTCCAACTTGATGTCTCATTTTTTAGTGCGTCAAATATTTATTTTTTGAAATGGGGGTGGGATTGCTACCCCTTCTGAGGGTCCTAAGCGATTCTTTTTTTGGCCAGTAACTGCTTGCAATAAAAGGTATACTTGGTATTAATCCCAAATTGGTATCTAATTTTTAAGTACGTCAAATATTTATTTTTTAAAATAGGGGTGGGATTGCTACCCCTTCCGAGGGTCCTAAGCAATTTTGCTTTTGGCCAGTAACAGCTTGCATTAAAAGGTGTACTTGGTATTAATCCCAACTTGATATCTCATTTTTAAGTGCGTCAAATATTTATTTTTTGATATGGGGGTGTGATTGCTACCCCTTCCGAGGGTTCTAAGCGAATCTGCTTTTGGTCAGTTACTATTTGTATTAAAACTTATACGTGGTATTAATTCTGCTTTTATATTTTATTTTTAATATTATGAATATTAAGAAATTTCATTATGAATGTATTGTTTTTCATGTATTTATTTTTTTTATTTATTAATATAAGGAAAATAACATTTAAAATACAAACGACTTCAATTTTCAATTAACACATAAAATTGAAATAAACGTATGTATTGCCCTTTTTAACGGGCCACTGTATTGTTCGGGAGTACTCGGTAAACGGGCTACCAGTTTTTGGCTACTAACTTCACACCGGTTTTTGAAGAACAATTTAGGATATTTTTTTATATATACGAGAATGGGATAAATAATTTTCAACCTATGAGAGAGGAACAATTTTGGAAAATTGCAAGTTTCCGCGAATAAACATTCTATGAAAATAGCAAATATCAATATTTAATCAGAGATTTCAAGTACAATTTTTATTCCAATAATTCAGTACTTTAGCACAGATTACCCCCACAAAGAACATCTAAATAAAGAGAGATAGATGGTCATACCAATTTGAAGGTCCTTCATTAGAGCAATTTCGGATGCAAAAGTTGTTTCATTATGCGAAGTTGCTAATGCTTCTAGGTTTACTGATGTTATGGGATTTTGGACTTTAGTCAAATGAAAAATGTACAAACAATACATTTTTTACATTAGGTACTATATACGTTAGATGCAAATGACGCTTAATTAAAGCTGCTAAACATAAAATTATATAAAACTATTTTAAAGTAGATAATTTATGCTTATTAATGCCATTCAATGAATGAGACCTTAAAGAAAGGTGACATTTCCGTGACATTCGGTAGAGGCACTTTGCGATGTGAACATTTTCGGTTAAAAAATTTCTATATTTGTTTCTAGTTTTCTTGTGTATACGAGTTCAAATCATGAATGAGTAAAAGAAACAATACAAAATATACGTTGCCTTCCCAAGTAACATTTTTAAGAGAATAAAGTTTTATTTATGTTTTATTAGGATTTTGTAAAACCATAAAAATTAATAATTATTTTATTACAGTTATTTTTTTGGTAATAGGACTGTGGGATAAATTGATCTTATTACTTGGTTATATAGATTCCTTTATATCTGTTTAAGAAAACTAGTTTATCCTAAAGTAAACTATGCTTTATCGCTGTCCTGTAAGGGTTAATTAATAAGTAATTTTAGAACTATTTAGTTTGAAGATACTTCTAAGGTGTGTTTGGTGTTAAAGAGGCATACTTTTTTAGCAGTTATCTTAAGTAGGTTTTAAAACTTAGTTTTAAAAAGTGTTTTAGGATTATACTTTAAATTAAATTGATCCCAGAACCTTTTAGGTACATTTTCTACAATTTTACAACATAACTCTTATAATTTATTTAATCTACTTAGTAAACGATAGGGCTCTTTTAAAACTACATAATTTTAATAAGAACTAAAGTTTGTTTTAGAGCATAACCTAGCTTTCCAACCCAATCACATTATGTTGACGTTGAAAGATAAATTGTTCAAAATAAAGAAAAGTGGTAATTTCCATAGAAAATAAAAAAATGTATGTTTCTTCTTCTCTTCAGTGTTTAATATAAATTCATTGTGTTCCATTGTTTAACAAATATCAAAACATTCCTAGGCTCCTAATATTCTGGACATGATCAATGAAAGAGAAAAATGGTTAATATATGTAAATTTTTATATTTTGAATGACTTGTTCGTAGAGTAAATAAGAAGCTCAAGAATGATGTTAGGTTATGCCCGTCTGATTGAACTTATGAATGTTTTATTGAGGTTTTCGTTTTTACTATTGTTTTATGAAACGCTTTAAAAAGTGTAGCAGGAGCTTTTTGAAACTGGAAAGTCTTACAAAGTTTTTATTTGCTTTATTAGTTTTATAAGCTAATGTCCGTTTTTAGGTACAGATAGAACACAATGAGGAAATCCTCCTTTTTTAATATGGCAGTGGCTGTTTAACCACATATCATGTAAAATAGTACCTGTCTACCAGACCTGTACCTAAAGGATATTCAAATAAATTATGGCCAAAGTTCAAATAATTTTAAAATCTTTCGATTTTAGTAATGACGTATTTTGTGTACCAAAGACACTGATAGTGTGTCAATGACAGTATATTTATTATTTATGATTGCGTTTACTGCGTTTAACCACATAATGTCAAATTTGTCAAATATATCTACAGCTAATTCCTTTTAGGATATATAAATATAATTTTTATTGGAATATACTATGACATAATGTTATACAACTCTTGCCTCGCCTAAAGTACCTAATTTATGATAGTCCAGTAGGTAGTATGCGCAATTGAAAATAGTCACTTTCATGAAATAATTTGAAAAATACAAAATGTGATATTTTATATGAAAAACATATCGAAGACAAATGTAATCATTTTATAGTGCTATATATACGATATTTACAATGTTATTTTCTATTAAATAACTTTCGGTAAATAGATTAGAATCCGTATAATAATCCTTTTTTAGGTATATTTCATATATTGTAAGGCCCATAATTTATTACGACCTACCTTGCCCACTTTTAACAGTAATTTGGTGTGTGTTTGAAAATTGAAGAAATAACAAGTGTAACTAAACAAATTAAACATACACTATATGTATAATAATTCATTTCTAATATGGCAGTCGTCCCAACATGTTTGCAAAATCATTCTGTCAGAGAGTATGATAAAACAGAATAAAGCTAAAATAGTTTAAAATTTAATTCTCATAAAACTGATTAGTTTTGTAAAGTTTTTATGCCACTTATTATCATAATTTTAAAAAAGATTTAAGTGATTTAATAAAATTCTAAATATACTCTTACGGACTTTGTCTTAGGTTTAATTAATTTTAAGATATTGTTTTAAAAATACTAAGAACCGTTATAGGATTCTCCCTTTTACTCTTAAAGCAGATTTATAGCAGTCCTAAGGCTATCTCGCGAATTCAAAAGTTTTATCAGTGTCTTAAAAAAGGGTTTTATCGTTACCTTGTATACTTTGATAAATCTAAAAATGTTATTTGGGTTGGCGTCTATTGCACTTATAAATAATGCACAAATTAATTTTGCTCCAATACTATGGTTACATTTTTCAGATTTCCAAAAGATATCAACATATAGAATTAGATATGTAAAGAAATTAAGTATCAAATCTGTCTATTGTAAATTTCAAATGCAGTTTTCTGATGGTTGGTTAAGTACCGATAATATGAGGACGGACAGACGGACTGGACCTAACAAACTGCGGAAGTGGAAACTTTAATAGGACCCATCGCATTTTCTGTAGTGGCCATTTTTATTTTTAAATCTATATTTACAATTACTGTGATGGTATACTTGTTACCAACCAATCACTTTATGAGTTCCCAAAAAGAGTACATGATTAATTTAAAAAACATCAAAAAATGTAAAAGTATAGCCCAAATAAGTTTTTGGACAGTGGCGTAAAATTTAGAGAGGATGAATATGTTACTTATTCATGCCGTACGACACTGACAAAGTTTATTTAACCGATGGTTTTGCCGATAGATGTAGCTTATGATAGAAAAAATATAAAATTTAGTAAAATTATACTAAGAAATAAAAAAGTATAGCAATTAATCATTTTGAATTTTAGACTTTAACACCCTGTATTTCGGAAACCAGTAATATTTTATCTAAGCATGTTTCGTTTAATCACCTTATTTTTAATCCGAGTTATTTTGTATCCCATTCTTAATGAGACCCTGTATATTTTTTATTTTTTATTTAATCAATTTTTTCAATACATACACAATTCTTTATTTATTTCTAATCTTTAATGATACTAAAGTCTTAAAGCCCATCTAAACCAAAGATATAATTTTGTGTGTTCACATTTTAGATAGAATTATTTGTAATGTCATTTTAAACAAAATACCATGGCTGACGAAAATAGTAGAGATTCCAAAATATGACATTATTACTTAGTTTCTTCAAAAAAATTATTTTGCACTATTGTAAGTAATGCCTTCTGAGCTCAATGGCTCCGTGAGTATAACAGTCGGTTTGTAAACAGTTGAAGAACTTTTTCTAAAAACGTCACATGTCCAAAATCACCTTTTTTCAGGAAACAAAAATATACCAGTTTTAATAGATAGAAATATTCTAATATGTGTCACTGAATATCTAAGCAGCCAATTTTCATAAATTTAATACAGAATGGGGCATAATTTTTTTTTAAATTCCTTTTAAAAAATTTGAAAAGAAATACTTTTCGAAGGTTTACAAAACATTTCTCGACTCTAAGTTTTGTTATTGTTATTTCCTAAAATTTTCCCAAAAATCGCACTAAAAATAAAGACTGAAGGAATTATAAATTTTCAAGATGTTCGGTTTGCTCTCAACTCAATTTGGGCATTTTTGGATATGTTTTTTTTTGGAAAGAAAGTTTGCAGCTCTTGTAGTTCGAGACTACCGAAAAGACTTTTTGTTTTCACCAATAAAAATAATACCTCTTGTTTAAGCTTTTCCTAATATTTCTCCTTTATGGAGAAATAGTCGATTAAATTTTCTAAATGTTTTACATATTGTAGTGCTTGAATTATAATATAAAAAATCCACCTCGATACGGCCATATTATGGACAGCTATAAAAAAATTAATTACGCCAAAATGTCTCCCCCAAAAAACTATAAAACTTTTATCTAAAACTTTTTTTTATAAAATGCATATTTTCGGCGTTTAATTTGAACACCCGGAATAATTAATAGTGAGTAAAATCTACCCCCAGGAGACAACCTAGACCCACAAATTCTAGAAAACTAAACTGAAAATGTTTTCGGTTTTTTAGCATTATATAATAAACAAACACTTTCTTGTATTATTTTTAACATTTTTAGAGTGGACATGTTTATTGTAAGTGGCAAAGGAAAAGAACAGTACGTAAATTTTAAAACACTATAAAATAAAAGAGAATTTCAAATTTCCTTACAATTATTTTTGATGTATTTCATGTTATTTATTTAGATTATACAGGAATGCGACAGATAGAGGTCCATAGATATACCGGGTGTTAAAATTAAATTCAGACGAAAGTTATATAGTTTTTTGGGGAAAAAATTTCGGCTAAAATCGTTTTTTATAGCTAACCATAATATGACCAACTTAATTTTCAAGTAGGTGTTACTCAATAAGTAAAAGTTCAATAAAAAAAATATCGAGGTAAACTTTTTTTTTCAAATTAGAACCTCATTTTTTTACATATTCTTAAAGTTCAAAAAAAAAAATAAGAAACTTTTAACGGAAATTTTTTTATTATTGAACTTTTACTTATTGAGTAACACCAATAAAAGTTCATTTTGTATTTTAATGCGAGATCAGCTACGGATTTCTTTAGATCTTTCTTTAGTTTAGGTTTTGTGTAACAAAAGTCAAGTCCTGTTAGGAAAGGAAACCAAAATCAGAAGCTACAGCTAAACTAATCTCGATTCCATTTGCTGAATAAGTGTGTCCAGTACATAGTAAAACTAAATTTTAAACTTTTGAAGAGGAGTCATTGTGGCCTCACCATTCTTTGCCCTTTCGTCAAACATTATTTTAACTTTTTGTTTACGCATTTCAGTAAATTCTGGTTCTATCGATAGCTCATTTACTAGATTTCTTGCTAAATCAATAAACAACTCTATTTGATTTTTCGTGAAATCATTCAAAAAATCCCCGCAAATTTTTTAATGCAACCTCAATGACCAATAAATATAAATTAAAAATTAATTATCTTTAAATAGCTATTTTTGAAACCAGTTAAGAAATGCCTTATTTTAAGTAACGAATGAATATTTACGGGACGAGCAGAGCGAGGTCCCGCAACATGAACGAGTTACGTAAAACGGCATTTCGTAACGTGTTACATGCAATATTTTTTGTAATTTTGACTAGATTATTTATAAAATTATGTTTTGGTAAAACATTACTGGCATCTAGGCAACCAATATTATTAACGTCATTCTTTTTATTGACAATTAGAAAATTATATTTAGTTATTTTCAACGACATATTGTAATGTGTCTATATTGCTTGTTTATATATATTTAAATTTTAAGAAAGTGGGTTAGTTTGTCGTGTATTGTGTTTTATTTATTTGGTGCTGATTTAGAGTGGAAAATAAGGACCAAAACAACATTATTACTAAGTTGTAAGTTTAACCAAATTCTATTTTTATAAGTCAACTTGCCCTTTTCTGATATAGGCTTTCAATAATAATGTATATTATTGATTCTAAAATCAAAGAATGAATTTTTCGAAACCGGTTTCATAATGTTTAACATTAAGCAACTGGTTGCGTAAAGTAGATCATATTGTCACTTGCTGCGATTATAAAAAATGTCACTTTATATGTCAAAATTAGAAAAATACTTTTATATCTCCTTCTGTAATAGTATTTAATATTTTTATTATTTGCGGTATATAATGAGTAAATTGAATATTTTGACCACCACCTTCTCAAAGTTAATTTTAAATTTGATAAATCTTGCCAATGTTTAGTTTAGACAATCCAGAAAAATAATACAAATATTATGTCGCACTTTTTAAACACTTTAATGTTAATTAAATGGGCGACGTCACAATAAAATAACACTTTCAAAAACTGAGATTTGCAGTGGTAATTAGCAAGTGTTTTAATTTTGGGTAAATCCTTAACTGGCCCGTGCCCTGCCAGTGCCAGCCCCTAGCTACGACGCTGAACGTGTTCATAAATTTCATGAAAACTGCATATTTCTTTTTGTGTGTGTGTGATGTGGTAAAATCTAAATTATTTTGTGATTGTGTTGACAATTCTGATTGCGATATGACATGTGATTATAAGAGTGTGACAAATTAGTAGAAAATTAAAATGATATCACGCGACGTCAAAATGACCAACCGGAAAGTGTATAAATACCAGAAAGTATTACGTTTATCAATTTCACGCTTGGAAACGAGGTGTTTTACATAAAAATGTAGAAAAATCGTGAGGGTAAATCCGACTAAAAATTTATTAAAATTTATTCAAAGTATGCCAGAAGAATTTTGCGTAGAGTATTAAGTAACACCTGCTTTATTTATTCCAAAAACAGAATGTAAACAGTAATTGGTAATGTAAAACTACATCGTTTAGAATGTAAAATAGTTTTAAGCTTATGTTTTAGAATTTGTTAACTTTACATAAACAAAATTCGAAAATATGATTCAAAATTTTGATTTGTTGCAATTATTTATCTATATTTTCAGTGAATTTAAATTTATACATTTTTGTATGTTAAAACTGGTGATTTATTTTATATAGATACCTTTATTTAATTTTATATTTTAGTTGTAAAACTGTTTCGTGACAAAATTAGGTACGATGGTAATTTTACATATTAAATAATACAAATTTACACTTTTCCATCAATTTTAAATGCGGTAATTTCGAAAATTCTAAATGTTTAAACGACTGTTTATACTTTTATATAAAAATATGTTTTAATTCTTTAAATATTTTGTAATTATTTACCTGTTTTTAGTAAATTTATGTCTTATTTACATTACACATGACTGCTTGCATAATATAAAGTAAATCATATTTCATTTACGATATTTTACATATCGCCCTTCCGGTAAAACAATGACGCAATTGCAAAATTATGACGTTTTGATTTTAACATGTCATTAGTTTCCAAATTAGTATCTCTGTACCGTATAAGAACGGCATAATTTTATATCCTGTAATGGCTGCTAGATGGTAGTTGCGTCAGTTTTCAAATATTAACGTTTGTCCCTCCACTTTTGGAGAAACAATGACACATGAATCAGTTGTATTTCAAATTTTACGGGAGACGTCACTTACTCGGTAGTTAAATGACGTATTTGCTATTTAGGACAAGTTGTTTGTGATTCATGTGCCCAAATTTGAAAGTAATAATATTCGGTTTTCGTGTCTCCTGAAAAATTTATAATTTTGCATTTGCGTCGTTGTTTTACCGGAACAGCGATATATGTAATCCTAATTTTACATGAAAACTATGCTTCTTAACAAATTTTGGTACATTTTATATAAGTACTAAATAATTAATATTGTCCATTAATTTTACATAATAGGCATTGTCTATAACCTTAATTGATGCGTACGTTACATTGTAAAAAATGTCTTACGGGAAATAAAGTTTATTATCTATATCTATCTAATGAATCGAAATTAAAGATTTCCAAGAATGACAGATATATCAAATACGAAGTAAATTTATATGTGTAGCTGTATATAACACAAATAAGTCCATATTTAATAAAAGGAAGATAGGAGCATATTCATAAAATTAAAAAGAAGAAAATTCATTATAATACTCGTATATAAATTAATACAAAATCGCGATAAATATTTATATGTAATTTTACAGGCAATAACCCAAAACATGTCCACTGTAAGTAAAAATGTTTAATGAAAAAATATTTAAAACAACTTACTTGGAAATGATTTTACATTAAACTTCATTCTATAAATTATGAATCATTTTTTTAGCAAAAATTGTTAAAATTTACAAAATCAGTAGTAGTCCTTTACATGCATTGTATATATCTAAATACTGAAGCCAATTTTTTTTAAATTGCTTTTGCAACCACCCTATAATTTAGTGGACAAATATTTAATTAAATAAAGATCACTTTTGTGCTTACTTTTATAAAATAGGTTGTCACCAAGAAAAATAAAAACAACCTACAAATAGTCTAAATACTTGGAAAACCTACCTAAATTCAAATTGGCAGAATATCTTTCAACGAAAAACTAACAACGTTTTCTCCACAACAGTATCATTTTCTTGAAAAATCCCACTAATTTACACAGTCACAGAACAAATTTTTTATATAGTAACAACTGTAAACGCACGTCGTTCAACCACTGTATAACTTTTTTTTTCATAAATATCAAATCCAGTCCAGCCCAGTGAAGAGATTTTTCCCGACGGTGACTTCAAAAGGGCAAACCAGTGCTAGCCAGTTTGACAGTCGATGGCAACGTGAACTTTGCCCCTTATAGTTCTAAATTTGGCAAAAGCGCAAGCAAGACACTGCCTGATGGTGGCAGCAGAAGGTGAGCAGATAGAAGAAGACCATTTGCATAATTTGTGGACCAAGGATGAGGACTACATAAAGAGGCTGTATAAGGACACGCGAGCGGCCAATAAGGACAAAGTTGCCGCGCGCTACCCAATAGAAAGGGGGAATAGGCGGGACTAGGGCGGGATTTAGCTTCATTCCCTGGTTTATTGTCGTTTCCCTCGGGATCGACAGCTGTTCTCTTGTTTATACTGTGCTGCGCTTGCTCCTTGTTGGCGGGATACCACTTCAACCACTTCTTCACCTGTCGACCATGGACGGCCATACAGCCAACTTTGTTTAGTCATTTTACAGTTTCTATGAGTGTTTATACATTGTCTGTGCATTTCTTTACATTTCCTTCAATTTGTGCCGTTTTTAAGACTGTTAATCATAGATAAAGGGTTATCAAAATCCCCACTGAATTCTAATAAATAAGTAATAAATATTTCCATTTATACATAGTGCATGATTAACGCACCTAATTGGAGATATTTACAAAATTTCAAAAGAATAGTTGCGATCTTGGGCAGGCTTTTTAGTTAAAATGCATACAAGGGCTGTTAGGTATGTTCGGTTATGGTAGATTTCGCTCGCTAGAAATTTGTGGTCATCGGTGCATAATTCTTGCTAGAATTTTTCAGAAATGTTCCTGCATATATAGAGTGTTTCAAAAAAGATGAGTCATCGCTAGTGGGATGATTTCTTACCCAAACATAAGCCAAATAAAAATGGGTCCGCAGATGCTTTTTTTTCAAAGATACAGGGTGTTACAATTTTAATTTTTTTCTGTTTCAAAATCTTTTTAATACTATAACGAAAACACGTCAATAAAGATAAAACTAGCATAGGTATACGGAAAAAAAATTCACTTACCGTTAGCGAACTTTTACTTACCGCAAAAAAAAAGTTGTATACATTTGCCGCGTTTGAGAATCCACATCGGATGCATCTGAGATGTAGTAAATCTTTGATCACGTGATTCAGTATACGTAACTGTAATGGGACAGATGTGTCCGATGTGGATAAAAAAACGCTCGAGATGTAAAAAATGCATCCGATGTGGATTCTCAAACGCGGCATATATGGGACTTATAGTAAATAAAGCAAGATTTCTGAAATTAGTCACATGTGGTTAGTGAACAGTTTAATTAGTTTTTAGACGACCTACAGTTAGTGATCTATTTACTTGTGGTTAGTGTACATTAGTTTCTTACTATAAGTAGGTACACTTTACGATACTAATTGGTTTTGGTTTATTTGATGCTAGTTTCTTGTGATAAGTGATTTTTGTTTTAGTGGGTAGTATATATGTATTTATGATCTTGAATTATTTATAGGCTTTAAAACATTATTTATCATTATTATGTAGAAAGTATTAGATTTTATAAACCTTTATTGATGCCCTAATCTAATATGCTATAGATACTAATGACATTATTTGAGTACTCGGGTCTTTTAAAATAATATCAACTGGTACAAAAATATGAAGAGACAATATAAAAAGATTTAAAAATATCACAGTCAAAAATACACGATTGATGTATCGGAAAATATATAAGGTACTTACATTATAATAATAACGACAAATAATTACAATAATAGCGGTCGTTCCCCTGCACAAACTCTGTTTCTGGGGTCAAAAAATTTACTCGTAAGGGGGTGAATCAACTTAATATTTTTCATTTATTTATCCCTACACTTATCACAAAAACCATGTACGCTACATAGCACTCCATGAAAAAGGTGTATGACCTCGACCTAAGCTGCCTTGTGAGCTGTGACCATCCGGTTAGAAAGAAAATGTTTTAAAATAATAACAACGCAAATAAGAAATGAGATTAACCGACTCTTAGTTCGTTGATGTTTCGATGGTGATCGGGACTTACTGTATTGAAGTAGTCGCTAGCCGTAAGTGAATGTTTTTTTAACCATAACTAAAAGTTAACCAACGGTAAATATATGTGATTTTATGGTTATTAAAGCAGTTTCAGAAGACATTATTTTATTTATCGTAGGCAAACTGGTGCCTAAGTTAAGTTAACTGTTTACTAGAGGTTATTAAAAAAACTAATTTTAGGAAATTTGTTTACTTGTGACAGAAATACGTGTGTTTTTTTTTAATACCCTGTATACATATTATATCTACAGGGTGGTTCAATTTATATTGTCAGAATTTCACCAGCTGGTCATTTTTCGAAAAATAAAGGTACTGTCTAATAAACTATGATCCAATTTTGCATTCTTTTTGTTGTACAGGGTTCAGGTATTTAGAGACATGCAAAATTGTTAGTTTTAATTTTTTCTTCGAAAATAATTTAAGAGACAAACAAGTTATATTTTTAGTTAGTTTATTAAAAAAAAAAAATATGAAAAATTCAAAAAATATAGAAGGGTGATACTTTACTCATCGAAGTGCCCTGTGATCACGCATCTGGAATTACTGGATCAACTAACATGTCCGGCGGCTTGCCAGCTCTTAATTTTGTGACAGCGGAGGAGGCAAGATTAGATGCTTATAGGGAACACCTTGGGAAATCTTAACATTAGACCACGTCACATAAGTATTATAAGCCTACTTACAGGGGATGTGCTATACATGAGACCAGATCACATATAAGAAACTCCATTCAAGGTTTTAATACCAAACAGAATGGAGATCACTATAAGGAAACAATAGTGTCCAAGGACAGTAATAAACCTAGTACCCAAGCGGGTCAAAGACAGCGGAAGGCACTGGAGTATTCTCCAAAAACCCTAACACCAATCTTAGCTATGCAATGGGAAGACACGCTTCAGTATTGCAGGCTGAGGTTTATGCAATCTTGCATTGTTCAATAACAAACAATAGGAGAGTTATAAGCAGATCTAAATAATGCCAGACAGCCAGGCGACACTTAAGGCCAAATCGAGTCAGAAAGTGACGTCGAGGCAGGTATGAGTTTCCATCGAAGAACAGAGAGCATTGATAGACCGAAAAACAGTAAAACTAGTTTGGGTGCCAGGTCATCAAGGGATCGAGGGTAATGAAAAGGCTGACTAACTTGCGAAGAAAGGGTCAGAAGAAATATCGGAATCAGATATAAAGCTTAGAGTACCTAAAAGTACAATCTGAGTTTTCAAAAATAACTGGGTTGGGAGAAATAGGTGTGTATAATGGAGACCTATTATGTCGACTCTGTTACAAGGAACTAGTAACCGCCAATCACATACTGCGAAACATTAGATCACAAAAGGTAGGCACTTGTACGAACTTGTATAAGGGACTAAAGTGACAGAGTAGGTACTGTGACTTAATTTGGGTCAAATATAATAAGCCGGTAAGCTTTAGTATTATCGGACACTAAGTTAGAGGAGTCCAGAAAAAAATTAGCCCTAAAGACACTTCAAAGGGTTATTAACAAACTGTAAAAAATTCGTTAAAATCGGTAAAAAAAATAACACTATGTATATATTGATGACCTGACATGTGACAACGTGGTTATATTAAAATTGACCCATAGTGTCAAAATATGTATACGTAATATTTTTTATCACGCTAGTCCCCTTGATTACTTTCCCAAAAAGACTGGTCTAGACCCGCCCATGAAGTTTATATTAATTTATTAAATTACCCAACAGTATTCGGTGTGAAGAGATTGAAATGATCTTGATGTAATAAGATGAACCCATTTTATCTTGTGTAATACTCTAATTTCCATTAGCGCTGGGTGGAAGCGGCGTTCCATGAAAAAGATATGAGTTTGTTTTGAATGAAGTCAGTCGACAGGACAGGACAGGGTGTGCGTGTCAAAGTTCTGAACTTTGATTAAAGGATGAAAGGAGTTCAAATGTATTCATCCGTTCGACTCTCTCCATCTGAGGGCGATGTTTTTATTTGATACTTTTCTAAAGTTTGTTTAAATTAGTTTTTACGAATTTAAGGATTGGTACTTTACAGATTTCAAATTTGTGATAACGATTTTGTACGAGGTCTTTGCAGAAAGAAATTAATAATATAGAAGCTCCTATTCATTTTTAATGAACTTCTAAAAGTAACAATGTTTAAAAAAGACCTATAACTCTTAAAAAAGACCTACAAAATGGCATATTACACGATATTGATCGGTTAGAACTAATCGAGGTACAGTATTATGAAAATTTCATTTTTTTTTTAAACATCCACCATTTAACTGAATACCGACGCGATATGCACTAGGCGCAAGTAAGTGAATTAGTACGCTTATGCATTACGTTCAAGAACTGTGAAATTACAGTGACAATATTAGTAATAGACTGAGCACCAGCGGTCATTTTGAGTAACGTGCTGAACACAAGGCTGAAAATTTGTACATTCATATAATTGAATACCAGTTGAATAAGGAAATGTCTGGCAGAAATACCGCGGTTGCGACACCTATATTAAAATTTTTGAAAATGTCAAAAAATTGTTAAAATTAACATGTTTTTACAAGGCTAAAACTTTCAGGAAATATTCTTTGAATTGTTTTATTAACATATTTATTTTATAACTGTCAGACGTTTCTGGCGGTTGCTAGTGCCCGCCAGACAAGTATACAAGGTGGCCCCTTAAAATTTCTGCCCCCTCTTATCTTCGTTATTAATTGAGATAGAATATTTTTTTTGTTTTAAGTTTGGAGTAAGAACTTTATTATAAGTTATTCAATTACTTTGTGACGTTATGGAGTACTTCCGGTTTTTCCGCAATTTATTTTTGAAGGAAACCCCAATTTTTTTTCGAAAATTCGAATTTATTGAGGATTGTTAAATAATAAACATTAAATATGTTGTCAGATGTAAAAATGGCCGCCATGTTGGAAAATATTATTTCTAAATATATTACTAATAACTCGATAAAGAAAGAATGTATTGGAATGAATTACTTTTAAAAACTATTTCTTAGTGTTTCCATTAAAACTACCCAAATTACACCAGTGGAGGATCTAAGCTTTTTTGTTATTGGCAAACTTTCTGAAAATCCATCCTATCTTATCTTAGTCATTATTTGAGATATTGAATCGATTTGTTTGTTTTGTTTAAAAGCTTCATGCAAGAACTTTTTTATGTAGCAGATTTATTTATTATTTTATGACGTCATAACTTACTTCCGGTTGTTATAAACATAATAGTAAATCGCAATTTATTTTTTTTTAATGAAAATACCCATTTTTTGAAAATTATAATTTCTTAAACATTTCTGGATTAGAATCTTTTATTAAATATGTCCTGTTAGCTGTCAAAATGGCTGACATATTGGATATTACTATTTTTAAATTTGTTACTAATAACAGGTTTAAGAATATAATGGGAATCGGTAACCTTAAAAAATCCTTTGTAAGCCTCAGTGTTCCCAGTGGTGTAATTGAGCATTTTTATTATTGATAAATATCTTAAAAATTAGTTTTTATTTAAGATATTTAATTTATTTAGTCTGAGAGCTTGAATCAAACAAATTTATATAACGTATTAATTATTCTATGACGTCATGACTTAATTCCAGTTTTCTCGAAAATAATAAATCGCTATTTATTTTAAATTTAATTTGACCTGGAAGAAGCCCAGGCTTAACGCATCTGGACTATTTTTTGTAGCATATTTAATAAAATAAAAATGGGGATTTTCATTTAAAAATTAAAATTAAAAATAAAATGAAAGTAAATGAGAAATATTGGAAGTCCGTGTCACAGAAACGTAAGTGATCGTTTCCCTCCTGAAAACAACTAATCCCTTGGCTAATACCGCAACAGGCATTGCATTATATAAAAATTAGAAACAATCATTTTGTTTTACTGATATTTCCGAAAAAACTGAAGTTACAGATTAATTGTATTTTTTTCCAAGCTACAAAAAAAATCATTTCAATATCTCAAATAATAACTAATATAAGAGTGTGTGGAGTTTTTAAGAGATTTGTCAATAAAAAAATGTTTAGCTACGCTACTGGTGTAATTTTATTATTAATTATAAAGGTAATATTTATTCGTTGATTATATAGAGTGACCCAAAGAAGTAGGCCAATCCGTTAACCATAGACTCCTTAGGTCAATGTAAGAAACCACTATTATTTTTTTCGAAAAATATTTATTTAAACTCTAAAAATTTGTTTTGTTACAAACTAAAAACAATATCGACCAAATGGCCACCCCCAGCATTAATGCAATAATGAGCTCCAACATTTCAGGTGGTATTCTGTCAATTTCTTCCCAGATGTTGCCTTTTAATGCTTCTAGTGTTCGAGGATTATTTACAAATACCCTATCTTTGAGATAACCCCATAACCAAAAATGTGGAACAGTTAAATCGGGAGACCTTGGCAGATATGCAATATCGGCGTTTTTCGAGATAAGGCATCCAGGAAAATTTTTGATAATCGATGAATTATTTTGATAAAAAAAATTTACGATTTCGGCACGTTCTCGAGGCGTATATCGATTCATAAGGAATTTCCCAAGTATCTACTTTGCAACTGACAGAAAAACTCGAACAGATGTCAACTACAAACGAAACCAGGACAACATTCCATAGGATACTTGATTTTGCACCACCTTGTACTTAATAAAACGACGAAAATATAATGGAAAACGTATTTTTTTAAATTAACTCTGTATATTGAACATAATGGCCCCAATCGTAAAAAATAATAGAGGTTTTTTTTACACTGACCTGAGGAATCTATGGTTAACGGATTGGCCTACTTTTTTGAGATGCCCTGTATAAAACGTTGCAATTATAACAAAATTTTAAAATGTTTTGCCTCAAATGGTACAAAAATCAGAATCAAATTTACCGCCAAAGTGATATATAGTAACTTTTTAAGTAACTTTTAGTAATTTTTTTAATAACCCTTTAGAAACTTTTTAGTACTTAAGTTTTGGTAACCTTTCAATAAATTTTTAGTAACTTGTATTAACTTGTTATTACCTTTTTAGTAGCTTTTTAGTAGCTTTTTAGTAACTTTTTAGTAACTTTTTAGTAACCTTTTAGTAACCTTTTAGCAACTTTTTAGTCACTTTTTCATAACTCTTCCCTGTATAAATGCAACTTTTCAATTCGCTCCTCCTGGTTTAAAAAGGAGCGTTGTACATGATTATCATGTGTAATCAAGTACAATTACATGAAACGTAAAAAATGCTTTTTGAGTAAAGTACAGCTTTTTATGAAATTATTTATTCATTCATTTAGTTTATATTTTTTTAACAATATTTAAGACCCGCCTAAACAAATTTTGTGTGCGCGGAATATTTAATATATATTTTTTTTACTTAAAAAAAAGTTTTAAACATTGTTTAAATTATATCTAGCATAATATAGAAACAAACATAAATAATTTAAAAATACAAATATATAAAAGTACAAACATACCAAGAATATTAAAACATGGATGAAAGCAAATGATGAAGAAAAAGAAAAGTTACAGTTCAGTATTAATTGGAAAATATGCTCCTCTCTTGAATCGTGATTGGTTCAATATTGGTGATTGTCGGTGATTTCCTGGATCGAGTGGACATTTGAATTGCTCTGCTCCGCGAAAAAAAAGATAATGACGGCGACGTCAGACGTCTCGGCGCGTCGTCACCATCGACTTCAAAAGTTCCGACGTCTAAGTGTTGTAAACATCCCTTTGCTTTCGCTATCGAGAGTCGTTGCGATCCAGCGACCCTTATAGACGCAATTCTGACTCTTACTGCATTACTGCGGAGGCTTTTATTTCAATAAAAATATATTCAGCGGGTTAAGTCAGCTCTGTGTCCTACACTGGGAAAAGTTCAGACTTATTACATCTAGTAGAAGCGGCGGAGAGCTAAAGTCGCTTAGTTTAGTTTTTCGTATAGATATAACATTTTTTAAGTAGTAACAATTGTAGTTTTTCACTTCTAGTTTTAAATATACTTCGAATTTTATATAAAGTATAATTTTAATTTGGGACAATCAGTATATGTTTTTTTTTTTTCGATATCGTCCAGAATGAGCCACCGTTGGTGAATCATTAATATCATTGTGTAAAGGGTTTTTATATTTAAAGTGTATTAAAAATGAATCAGTACTTCTCGCACCTTCAAACAAAAAATTTATCGGAAGTGCGCGTGCGGTATAATTTTTTGTTATTGTTCGGTTTATTTATTATTAATAACATTGTTATACAGTTTATTTAGTATGTGTTGTGTTTGTCAATAATGCCGGATAGATATATTAGGTGAGTTATTAATGATTTAATAATAATATGTAATTTTTATTTGCCAGTAAAAAAATACTAAAGTTTACATTACTACAACAGCAATCGGCAAATATCAGGTATGGTGTTAGATCATTAAGACCAATTCTTCCACACCACGCTTCATTAAATTAATCTAAGCGTAATTAAAAAAAAAGTCATACAGTTATAAGTGAAATGTGTAGCATCACAAATGTGTTGTTTTAGTTCAAACGATTCAACTAGATATAGTAGGTGCTGTACTTGTTGAGATTTTTCATTTAAAAGGTCGATATTAAAGTCGCTTAGACATAATATTCTATTCAATGTTAAATGACATAATGATAGAATGAAAATATTAAATACAAATAGAAGTCAGACAAACGCAGTACCACATTAGGCTTGAAAGTCTGTTTCGTGAACTCCAAACTCTGTATAGAATAAACATTCCTAACTTATATAATGAATATAGCGTATAAAAGTTAAGCCAAAAAAAATTACAAAATTTAAAAATAAACAAATTTTCCGTTTTTTCTTGTCCTTTTTTTTTGTTGCTAAGAAAATACTGGGCGAGTCGCCCAAGAGTAGTGCACTTCAAGAATAAAGAAGAATATTATTCTCAAGATCAAGATGGTTAAGGGATGTTAAATATATTTGCATTTTTTGTATACACGTCTTCACCTCAGTTTTAAAAAAAATAAATTTTGATTTAGGTCCATAGTACATAAAGGAATGTTAGGTAGCAGTTTTATGAAAAAGTTCAGTTTTAATATCAAAGTTAGTTTTTGACCGAGTATCCCTCTGATGATTCAGGGTAATGAACTTTGATGAATCATAGAACAGCCTGGTTAGGCAGTTGTAAACATATATTAAGTGAATATTTAGTAATTCAGTTTCTTGATATAAAAGATTTGTGGAATGATACTCTTTCTAAAAATTATTTTAAGAAGAATATTTTGTGAAATTTGTAATGGTGATAGAGTTGATTTGAATGATGCACCCCATACTGGGATGCAGTATTGAATTATAGATTCAGCAAGAGCTGTGTACAAAATCATTAAATTTTTTCTCGTTAGGATGACCCGTAATTCATAAAATTTGTATATTAAAATTCTTAGTGGTTTAGAAACATAGTTGATGTGGTCTACCCATTTTAAATGTTGATCAACAATAGCTCCTAGGTACTTAAAAGATTTGGTTTTTTTCAATTATAAAACAGTCACAATTAATGGATTATGCAGTTTAATATAAAAAAATTTAGGCTGATTTGTAATGGTAGGAGAAAAAGTTATATATTTAGTTTTTTTCATGTTTAGAGAAAGTTTGTTATTATTTAACCATTTGTAAACGCTTTTCATGTTATGTTCAGTGGTAGATTTAACAGTATCCCATGTAGATCCATTAAAAATTATTACAATATCATCTGCATATTATATTATATTTATGACCTTCGAAATTATTTTACTGATACTGTTAATGTAAATTAAGAAAATAATAGGTCCCAATACTGTTCCTTGTGGTACTCCTAATTGTATTATAGACTCTGAACTAAATGTATGCCCTATTTTAACTCTTTGGGTTCTATTAGATAAGTAGCTATTTATTAATTCTAAAGCGACACCCCGGATACCATAGTTATTAAGCTTATTAATTAATAAGTCGTGATCAACCGTGTCGAAAGCCTTAGCCAGATCAAGAAAAACAGCTAATCTTTTTCCGATCTGTCCAAGGTCTCCACTGTGATATTGAGAAGGTACATTATGGCATTTTCAGTATTTGATTTTTTTATGAACCCAAATTGTCTTTCTGGTATCACATCATTTTTATTTAGATACTCCATTAATCTTCTCTTGTAGAAATGTTCAAAAATTTTTGTAATATTGTGTATTACAGAAATGGGTCTATAATTATTTAACTGAAAAACTTTACCTGCTTTTAATTATTGGAGTAACATTTGAAACTTTCCATTGCTAAGGAAGTTGGCCTGTTAAAAAACATAGATTGATTATGTATACTAGTGGGTCAAGAATATGACAATGGATGAGTTTTAAAGTTTTTGCACTTATATTATCTGGCCCTGGTGAGGCATTCTTTTTCAAGTTAGAAATGATAATTGTCAGTTCATTTTTAGTAATAGGTTCTAGAAATAGTGAGCTGCAAACTGTTACATCTGTTAAGAAGTTTTTTTGGCAACTCTTCATTTGGGATTTTTTTACTCATTTCTTTTCCTATATTTACACACTTGCACTATTTCTTTTTGGTGGTGGAGAGAATTCTTGATTAGATTTTTGAAAATGTTTTTCATCCAATATGTCCTTTGTCGAGTAATACGTCTCTTCTATAATTATGCCGTTTCCTTTGATTACAGCCTTTTTTTTGATGAGTTCTTGCCAGTCTTAAAGTTTTTACTGTCTTTCTTATCCTCTTCTATTATATCTTCATTTATTCCAATACCAGTTCCTTTTAGTTTCCTTGCACTTCGGAAAACTTGTTTTTTTTTTAGGGCTGTTATGAGAAAAAGAACAATTGGACGATTGTGCTTTTTATTATTTCCTACTCTATAGATATTGTTGGTCTCAAGTGGCGTAAATTCGACTGTTTATAGTTTCCCCTGTTTGTTCTGATAATCCATAAATAAATATGTTATTATTTTTAAGTTTTCTGTCTATATAGTTTATTTTTTCTTTAAGTACTCTATTTTCGTCTTCTAAACTATTAGCTTTCTCCTTTAAATCTTTAATCTCGTAATCTACAGATTTTTTAAGACGCCTTATCTCGTCCTGGATGTCATCAATGAACCAAACCATTACAATTCGAAAAATAGGGTACAATTCATAGAATCTGGTACATTTTTATGGAATCTGGTACATTTCTTAGACAAATCTGGTACATAACAAAAATATATTCTGGCAACACTGGTTCAGTCATTCTTTACCGCGCTGCAACGTATGTGTTGCAGCATAGTAAACAATGCCAATACGCTTCCGGGCATGATCGGTTAACCTAAGTTGCAAAATATCCGATTTTGAATCCATAACTTGAGAACAGCGTTCCTTGAAATACGCTGCCGTCTAATAACACCGCACACGCAACAAGATCTTTGATTATTTGGCAGTTTGAGCGGTACATTTCTAATGTTTTCGCCATTCTCTTCACCATTTTAAATGTCTACCTCGACGTTGTACACATTTTCAATGATGGGAATAGGATCTTATTGGATATTAGGTTGTCTTATTTCATTGCCTTAAGACTAAAAACAAACAATATTTATTATGTTGCTACTATAAACATTGCTTTACTCTACCTTGTCGTTGAAACGTAGCATCATTGGGTGCAAATGCGCGAGTTTCCTCCAGGCTCTACCCAGTCAATTTCTCTGCGTGATCGAATAGAAACTGCCGGTAGGTTTCATTGTTGGCCGCTTTTGAAGTACTTGTTTTATTGATGTACCCATCTCACCCAAAACACTTTATTGGGGCCATGTAAAATTATCGAGTATAGATACAAAAAGTGTAAAAATAAAAAGGTATTCTAATTAAATAATAAACGAATTGAACAGAAAATGATGCAATAAAAAAAATATTCTAATTAAATAATAAACGAACTGAATAGAAAACGATATAATAAAAAAATATGCTAACTAATTAAATAATAAACGAATTGAAAAGAAAACGATTCACACTTTTTGTTATCAACAATAACAAGAAAATGTCGCTTCTGACAATTAGTCATTAAAATAATTAAAACTAAACGTTGCCACATTGAATTTATTGACATTACTCGTTTCCAAGCATTTCAAAGATTTACATTTTTTGTCAGAGACCGCCCAAATTGCCCTATCAAAAGCATACCCTCATTTGCAAAAAAATAAGCGAAGTTTTAAGTAGCAACTTTTGTCAACCACTTAATTGGAATCAGCTTTTCTATTAAGTAAAATTAAGCATGTATGCTTAAAATTAGGTTCACAAAATTGTATTTTTCCCCCCTGAAAAAAATCTGATCGCCCCACTGGGCGAAGCTAGATTTGCTGCGCACCGCCTACCGCCTGTAATCGTTATTTTCAGTACAGCCCTGTAGATAGAATACGTATTATGTCAATACTAAAACGTCATCAAGTCCTTCGAAGATTTTAATTCTTCAAAAAAATATTTTTGCGGGCTCACAACATTTTTCTCATTGTACATTGTCCGTGTTCACATCCACTTGTACGTAGGAATTCAAAGTTTTTGAAGCGGATATCAAAAGTCATTTCGTACTCCATAAATTGAACAAATTATTAGGTTCCCTTTTTGATCGGCGAGCGTGGACATCTTTCACAAGAATCCGCTAAAAAATGTTCGCTTTGATATGCAAAACATAATTAACAAGTCTCTGATCTTCATTCGAGTGCCATCTCTTGTAAAACACCGTGCACTGCACTGATAGAAACGGGTGCATAATTAATTAAAGAAAAAGCAATTATTGGAATAACACAAAGGAAGAGGATACGTTTTTTTTATAACATAAAAAACTTCACACCAACGAGCATAGTTTGGTAAATTAGAAAGCATTAATTATTATTCCTATAGGATTAACATATATATCTCAAAAAAGAGTGATTAGTCTGAAAACTCACTGTTTAAAAAATCAATTTATAATAGAATAATTTGAAATTTCAGAAACAAGTCTCAAAAATCCCCAAAGGTGAAGACACATACTGAGAGATTTGAAAATCTGGGATTCGAACCCAGACGTCTTTGTTCTGTACACAAATGTCCTTACCGCTAGGCCGGCGCTTGGCCCGAATTAGCACATCAAATGGCCGTCTAGGAATCTCGACAGTCAATGTTGTCATGGTTTTTTTAGATAAGAGCATTTGTGTACAGTGCAAAGATGTCTGGGTTCGAAGCTCACGGCGACAGGCATTTTTTCAAATCTCCAAGTATGTGTTTTCACCTTTGGAGTTCTGGTATGGTCTTAATAATTCGTAGGGGGATTTTTGATATTTGTTTCCGAATTTTCAAATTATTCTACAATATATTTCAGATAATTCCGACCTTTCGGATTTCGTTTTGCGATCTACAAAATATTACATTCACAATTTTCAATTAACTATATAGCTATTAAAAAACAAAATGAACATCTATATAAAAAAAATTATTTGTGACCAATAGACTAGTCTAAGGTAACAACTCCCCTCTCTCCAACACACAACATATAATTGCGTTGCATCAAAACTACATTTTTACGTCCGCGCAAAATTAATAAAAAATAAAAAAACAATAAAAAAATTAAAAAAAAAGCAAAAAGTAAAAAGGTTTTTAATTGAAACATATTGATATCTTGTAACCCGTTGGTGACACAAACTTGTTAAATGTGGAAAAAATCTATATTTCGAAGTCCAATCTGAGAACGTTTTGAAAACCAAAATATCAGGGCCGGTTTTCGAGATATTTGATAGAAATTAGTTTCATTTCTTCATTCTACTACAGAACGTTTATTTTCAAAAATAGACAAAAACTCATTTTGAGTTTTTTCTGTTACATCAAGTTGCGCATTTGATAGCGCATTTAATTTTTTACTCGACGTTTCGTAAATACAGATCCACCATCAACTTCGTTATTGGATATGAACCAGTATTATTCCGACATATCATTTTATTGTATCTGAATACAATAATGTACCAACATATTGTGATTAGTCAACATTTCGGAACATTTGAACGTCATCAGGTAAGTTTACTTACTAGTACGAGCTTGTATTATAAATTATTTGAAATAAGCAACTACATTTTAAATGTCGAAAATAATTTATTTGTAAAATCATTTTACAGTTTTAATTGTGAAAATTACAACCGCAGATTAAAATTTTGCCGTTGGTATTTAATATTCATAATTTCTAAAATCAATAATACAGCATTATTTACTAATCCAAACGTTTTTAGTTAGAAAATGCAATTGCGTACTTATCTGATACTGTTCAAATCTTCCGAAATATTGACTAACCACAATATGTTATTACATTATTGTATTCAGCACTGAACATGCATTAAAATGATCTTGCATTTACGAAACGTCGGATAAAAAAAGTAAAATCGTATGCGCAATTTGACATAAAACAAAAAACCTTGAATTAATTTATGACTATTTTAAAAAAAAAAACGTTCTGTAGTAAAATGAAGAATTGTAATCTTTTTTTTTTTTGTAATCCAATATCTCGGAAAGAAGCCCTGATGTTTTAATTTTGAAAACGTCCTCAGATTGGGCTTCGAAATATACAATTAAAAAGTGGCCACCTCGTGGAATAGACCGCTAGCCCTGGAAAAATGTACACTAGTACACATTATGTCCCAAATAGTACAGAAATAACACAAAGTACATTTTTTTCCTGGGCTGGTCTGACTTAGTTTTCGACAACACTGAATGGCCTACTGTATTTTACCCATATTACCTAATTCATAGAAATTAGTTCTCGTGTTCTTTTTGAACATGGTCTTTTTAAAAGGTCTTCCCAAGTGCTTCTTTTGGTACATTCACCCAATAGTTATTGTATTTTCTCCGAACCAAGTCATTTATAAAACCTTGAACTGTACTTTTTAGTATTCCAAGGTTTATATCTGGTTCCAGTATTACGTCTGACCCTTTCTTTGCGAGTTCGTCAGCCTTTTCATTGCCCTCGATCCCTTGATAACCTGGCCCCCAAACTAAATTTACTCTATTTTGGTCTGCCAGTGTTCTCAGTTTTTCTCTTACCAGCCTCGACGTCACTTTCTGACTTGATATGGCTTTAAGGGCCGCCTGGCTATTTGACATTTGGATCTGCTTATTTGATATAGCTCTCCTATTGTTTGTTCTTGCATATTGCAAGATTGCATAGAGCTCAGCTTGAAATACTGAGGCGTATCTTCCTATTGCATAGGTAAAGTTGGTGTTGAAGTTTTTGGAGAGTACTCCGGCCCCAGTGATTTTCGCAGTCCTTGACCCGTCTGGGTACCAGGTATGTTCCTGTCCGTTCAATTTGGTATTAAAAACGAGTGTTGAAAGAGTAACGTTTAATTATGTGATCTGTTCTCATGTCTAGCACGTCCCCTATCACTAACCTTGTGATAGTTATATGACCTGGTCTAATGTTAAGATTTCCCAAGGTACTATAGGCATATTGGTCCTGGTTTATTGATCTTTGAATCAATATCCCGTTTCTAATATGTCTACCTAGCAGTTTCTCTAGTCTTGAATACAAAAGACATTAGACTTATTGGTCTTATGGACTTTGCCTTTCCCAGATTTTGATATAAAAGTGACCCTAATGTTTCGCCATTCTCTTGGTATGTATCCAAATGCCAGGCTACTTCTGAGTATGCTGTAGAGTCTTCTGTATAAAATATCAGGTCCTCTTTGTAGCATTATTGGATAAATTCAGTAAATTCCCGGTGATTTGTATGGTTCAAATAAGTTGATTGCCTATTTCAGTTTATCAGGATCCACCACTTTATTGGCAGTCTGCCAGTCCTTCCTGTTGGCTCCTTTACGAGCTTTCAGTCCAGTTGGGTTCCAGATTGCAGTGTGTTCTATGGTTTGAACCAGGGAAATGAACCCAAAAGAATTATCTTTCGTTTCATTCCCTGTTCTTGTGTACTCTTCTAATTCGCTCTTAAGAGAGTTTATTGTGTTTTGTTTGTCTTTTGAAAGGATTTTCTGGAGTCTTTTATTTTTAAATTTATGTGTCTGTGATCTGAATATTTTTCCTCATCAGACACATACCATCCTGTAACGTAGTTACTCAAATAAGTACATTCTATTCTTTGTAATAAAGGTAGATTTATTGCCTACATTCATTATGTCTAAATTATTTGCCATAAATTAAACTAAAGACTCAACCTTTTCATTGGTGTCGGTGCTCCCCAGATCATGTCATGTGGTATGCATTTGCATTGCAGCCGATGATCGTTTGCAGTCCATTACGCCTGAAGAATCTCACCAGCTCCTCCACTTCTCTGGTAGTTGCTGCAGGAACATCTGAAGTGAAATATGCCGATCCGATTATTATGATCCTCGGCCCACTCCCCTCATTGATCTTGATTCTTACCGTCGTTAAATCCCTAGAACCCAAACTAATTAACAATAGTATTTTTATGCCTTTTTGACAATTTTGGGGGTGTCTGTGAATCTGTTGTATATTAACTCTCCACCCACACCTCCCAACCCTTTTATTTGACCGTATCTGATCCACGGTTTATGTATCAGTGCTACTTAAAACCTCTTCATATCAGTTAAAAATACTGCCGAAGCAGCTTTACAGTGTTGGAGGTTGATCTTTAATATCCTGATCTCCTTCGTCAGGTAGCCTTAAGACTCTAAAGATCACCCTTCTCAGCTTATAATAGGCTCGGAATTGTGACCTTTCTAGAACATTGTAGAATGCCTCATCGATTGAAAAGGCCTGGAGTTGTCCTTCCTTTTCAATTTTCGGCTCATCTGCATCTGGCCTTCGTCTTCAGCTCTTGATTTTGAAACTGAAGAAGTCCCCTGGCTGTCTGCTTCGGGCAGGTCTGGGACGAAGACCAGCACTTTAGGTCCTCTCGGAAGGTCCTTGGATTCAACCATGGTTAAATCCGCCCCTTCCCAGAGTCTTCCGAGAGTGCCAACCGTTTCTCTCAGCCAGTCCGCTGTTTTTGGATTAGCGCAGGTCATCCAGATGATCCCTGGGCTGTATGATGGTATTAAGAATTTGGGTGCACTTTCAATACCTGAGGGGCAGTGTACAGCTGTTCCACCAATGCCTCTTCTACCAAGTCTGCTTATCCAATATAGTTTCCGGATGTCTTCTGTCGATGACAGCCAGTCGGATTCCGCTCAAAATGTCACTGTACGTGTCAGTCGATGCTGGAGCATTCCTGGCCCTTTTTATTCCACCTTGACTGGAGGGAGTCTGCGACTCAGATTGGAGTTTTTTATTATTCCCTTTCTCGACTCGCTCCTTCTTCCTTTTGGGTTTTATGGCTGATTTCTTCTTGAACACCTTTTCCACCGTCCAAGTACTTTCTCTTTCGTAAGCTTCTTCCTTTCTGGTCCTGAAAGTTTTGTCTGTGCAGTCGTTTGCCCTGATGGAAGTTTCTAAAGAGAAGAGTCGTCTTTTTTCACAGATCCTATCTTCTCTGAGGTACCAGAGTCCTCTGCTGATGCAGTTTCTTCTTTCCTCGAACTTTCAAAGCCCAATGCCACACGAGGGCAAGGGGGCATCTCCCCCCCTGGATTTGTGATTTTTCGCCATGGCTTTCGACTATAACCTGCGGCGTTTTGACCCTACCTAAGACTTACCCCCCTGCAAAATTTTTGAACGGCGCCCATGAGTCGTTTTTTGGCTAAATATTACAATTTATTCAATAATTTAGTGCTACAAATTAATAAATAAGAGAGTTATTGCAAGTTCACTTAAGGTCAGTCACTACTAGTGCTGCTCTTATTTTGACATCTAAGCATGCGCAGATGTTTATGTTCTAAAACTGACTTTATTAAGGATTGTGCCTGTCCTTAATTGTGGATGTTTAAGGGCAGCAGGTAGTGCCGACTTTATAGCTTTCGGATGCGCTAGGCGACATTCGTATCTGTTAAAAGTTTTTTAATATTAAATATTTAATATAATCGTCATTTAAACCTTATAAGGTTAGAAATAAGTATAAGGACGAGGATTCTAATGTCAAAATTTCAAGTTTCCAATAAGTCTGATTTTAGCATGGAATTTATTTGACTCTAATTACGATGTCACTATTAGTGGCTGGCTTTATAGAAATTTGCAATATTTCTCTATTATCTATATTAAAAACTGTTATTAGGCATTCCAACGACCTAAATCTAAGGGGGTTGCGACATAGCCTTTCATCTTGGACGCTATTTTTATAGTCGTCAGGCCTGCAAATTTATAGAAAATGTATACGCGGTTTTTTTTAAATAATATTTTCATTGTCTTTGACATAAAATATTTAAATTTGATCCATTATTCATGTTTTCACATATTGTAGATAGACTGCGTCGTATGTCGCAACCATTTAGACATACCAAACCTTTAGCACTGCATTTCATTTGTTTGGAATGCCAAATTACGATTCATACTTTTAAATCGATAAATAAATAGATAATGAATGAATTTCAATATCGAACTACGCAGACATCGATATGATATGACAGCGAAGTTTGTTGAAGTTTGGTTTGGACTCCATTTTGTAAAGTTTTTAAATAATGGGACTGCTACTGATTTTGATTTTAAATGTTTTTCTTTCCGTAAGTATGAAAAGTTTATTTTAGAATGTGAGTATATAATGTATACCAGAAATTTTGCAGAATTAGATAGGTAGGTACCTTTCTACCTTTCTTTACTTTAAATAATGTGCTGATTTTGAATGTTATAGATTCATTTTGGTTACCTATGTTTCTTTAAAGGTTAAACATTCAATACTAATTTATCTACATTTTAATTAAAAACAATTACAATTTGTGAAGTAATATATAAATATGTGTTTATCCTAAAACATACTTTCTGGTAGGTAGGTATCTGCCTTATATACCCAATGTGCTAAGAAGCTGATGTTTATTCTTTTTAGTTTAAATATTTTTTGAATTTTTTAAAATTTGTATATAGGTAACAGCATTGTATAAAGAAGTTCTTCATACAATCATACAACGGTAATAATAAAAAATCAGTTTTTTAAAAATCAATTCAGGAAAAAAGGTGATTTTGCTAAAATATACATGAAATAATCTCTAGAATTCGACGTTTTCATTTGGTAGGATACCTAATTTTTTAATAATATATTTAAAAAATAATTATTAACTAAAATTTTTTAAGAAGATAATGTAACAGAACCTAAGCATTGTACCTAAGTATTAAGTAATTAGGTTTCTTATTTTCAAAATAAAATTAGATAAAACTTTTATAAAATGTAGATGGCACCCGTAGTGTTGTGAAAAAGTTTTCTGTTTCCTACAGTGACTAATTTACAGTTAGCGTTACTACAAAAAATTTTTTTTCAGACAAGCCGATTTTAACACGTTAGCTGCGTAATCTATTTTTAAAAGACGTACAAGTGGCAATACACAATCCGATCGGTAAGTGTTTAACCAGTTTATAAAATAATGTTGAAATGATAAATTTGAATGTTACAATTGTGGAAAAAACATAATCCTTATAGAGCATTATTGGATATATCTTTTTAATCTTGCTGTAGCGATATATCCGCATATCTTTCACAGCTTTTATGTCATCTTGCCTCTTCCTTCTTAATTTTAACTATTTGGTTAGCTGTTTCATTTGTTTTAAATATTTAAAAATTTGCAATGTTGTTTTTCTCAGATTGTCGGAAAACTGAAACACCCTGAATATTTGTTGCACAATATCTATCACACCTTTTCTACTGTTAAAAGGAAAATTATTTGAGACATTTTAGAAAAATAGGTTTGAAATGCTTTAAAAAGGAGCGAAATATGTATATATTAAAAAAAAATATTTATTTAATATACTAATCTTTATTATTCATCTTTTTTATCAATTTAAACACATAAAATAATATATTAGTAATAAAAAGGATTTGAATGTAATTATTAAAATTATTTTAACCATCCGTCTGTTTTATAGAAGATATTTCTTAAATAAATAAGTTTTTCAATATAAGAAATCTTAATAGTACAGGTATTTAAAATTTTTGTAAATAAAAGTTTTCTAATGAATTATGGAAATTTATAATAAAAGTCCAATGTACTTTTTAAATAAGAAATAATCATTAAAAAAAAAATGTTTTTAATGCGACTGTACCAGGGCTACACATCAAAATTCTTATTTAGTTTAAAATAAATAAAAAATGGTTTCCTTGACAATTTGCGACATCTAGGAATGGGAAACTTTAATACTACTGAATATTAAAATTCTTAAATTGGTGTGAAATAAATAAAAATGGTTTACTTGACAATTTGCGACATCTAAGATTGAAAAACTTTAATACTGCTAAATCAGCCTAAAGGCAGGTATCTTTAATAAAAACAGATTCATTTATTTTCACTCCATTCAAATGAAGTGAACTTCTCTCGCTAGATCCCTTATATAATATATGAGCTAGATCCAAATAAGATAATTTCTATCTCTACGATAGGCCAACACAAATATAAGATAGTAAAACAACTTTATAGACGAGGTAATTCTGTCGCGACATCTGTTAAAACTGTACAGAACTTCAACAAAATGGCTCGTGTGCTAGGCGCTCCCTCGATCATTGAGTATAGAATTCTATATACATAAAGTTTTCCTAATTTTTAAATTCATTTGGGTAGACTGCCAAATTTAAATTTATATTGTTTATATTCTCTAAAATGATGAAAATCGTAAATAAATGTTAAACTCGTCTCATTTTTAAAATAAATATGGATTATCGTTTCATCTATTAGTTAATAGAGAAATAATTACGTTCGTTATTCTGTTTCGACAACCTGGTAGAAGATGACAAAATTATCAAAGACACGAATTGGACGCCACGGAGCTTGCTGCCGTCTATTGATACTCTCCATTGTCCTCCAAGATAATTTGCATTGGTATTGTTCTACTAGTTGATCTAAATTCTAAATACAAATGCTATTACCAAAAACTGTTAACTTTTATTGAGAAACATCTGTATCTGTAACGTGTAAAGGGTGGGCTATCCCCACGGGACCTAGGCTTCATCAGGCCCATTGTGAATCCTCATAAGATGATAGGCACCTCCTAGCTCGTGAGCCAGCCTACAGATTTAACGTAGTTATAATAAATGAGAGCGTCGAGCAATCGTAAAGGATATGCTCGATGGTCTCATCTTCTTGTTTGCACCTTCTGCAGAGTGCGGATTCTGACAGCCCCATGATATGGAGGTGCTTCCGTACTTGGCAATGACCAGTCAGAATGCCTGTGACCAGACGCAGATTCTGTCTAGTCATAGTCAAGTATTTGTTTGCTGTAGTGTTGTCAGGATAACTTAAGAGCTCCCTGGCAACTCTGAAGTTTCTTGTTTCATCCCATCTTTCCTTGAATTTCACAAGGGAATGTTCTTTAATTAGGTTTGTCACTACCGATTTTGTCAGGCCAATAGAAGTGCCAGGTCCAAAAAGTATTTGGTTGGCTGCTTTATTCTTGGCTAGTAAATCGGCAAGACGGTTACCTTTCGATGTGGCGTGACCTTTGATCCATTTTAAGGTGACCACATTGTTGATGGATACTTCGTCCAAAGCTTCGTGACATTCTAGTACTAACCCTGAATAAATTCGTGGTCTTTTCAGGGTGAGTAGTGCTTGTCTGCTATCTGTATAGATGAGCATATGTTCCTTCCAGTGATATTGTTTCTGGTTATTTCTTTTGCTGCTATGAGAATCCCCATTAGCTCTGTTTGAACTACACTGGCACTGTTGCTCACAGCCCATTTTATGTTTAGGTTTAAGAATCTGGAGTATATTCCGCATCCTGAGCCTTGTTTTGTTTTAGAACCGTCGGTGTAGATATGAATCATACCTGCCACTTCTGGCTCTTCTATTTGTTCTATTATAACTTTATATAGCTTATGGAAGATATATCTCGGTGAGATGGAGTCCATGTTCACTTGAAGCAGTTGGAACGTATCGAGCGCCTCCTGCCAAAAGTGACGTCTCGCCTCACCAGATCCTACATCAGGTTCTATTTCAACCGTGCGGAGGCGTGTCATTGTCGTCAGAGCAACCTCCTTGATGTAAATATCAAGGGGAGTGAGACTAAGAATGACTGCCATCGCTCTGGTTGGTGTTGTTTTCATGGCTCCTGTTATGTTGAGACATGCTGTTCTTTGAATTTGTTCTAGTTTACGGATAGCTGTTCATTTTTGGGTTTTCGGTACCCAGACAACTGCACCGTGTATTAGTATAGGTCTTATGATAGCCGTGTAAGTCCATGCGACGACTCTGGGGGAGAAACCCCAGGTGCGTCCCACGGTATAGCGGCATTGTTCATAAGCAATGTATGCTCTTTTAACTCTGTTTTCTAAATGCGAGTACCATGTTAACTTGCTGTCAAAGGTGAGACCTAGGTACTTCACCTCTGTTGCAAAGTTTAGTTTTGTATTTAGGAGTTCCATTTTCATCCTTTTCCTTGTGATCCAACTCGTGACACCACCATGCGGTAGTCGTCTGATCGTGTTGGACCAGCCTCAGGAGACAGGATTTCTTATAGGCATTGTTTATTGTGCTTTGGATAGTGTTTGAGTACTTATCCAAAGCATTGTTATTGTTTGGTATTTCGGCCTTCATCTCTCTCAGAGCCTCTTGGAGAAGGTGGGCATAGATTGCCCTGTCCGTCTTCCTAGGGTTCCGAGATAGCGTGGAGGTCGGCAACATCAAGTTTATTTTGAATGTTAACCAGCGGTGGTCTGACATCGAAATGTTATCAGACACTTGCCAGTTTAGAATTGATTTATAGATACCAGTTGTGGATAAAGTGATATCTATTAGTGTTTGACTGCGAGAGTTTAAAAATGTTGGTGTAGTACCTTTATTTAAAATGCAAAGATTTTTGGTAATTATATAATCATAAATAAGTGACTTACCTCTAGCGTTATTATCCTTACTGCCCCAACTGAAGTGATGAGCGTTTGAGTCGCAACCTATTGCCAGCTCAAACTTCTGTTCCAGGCAGTATGAAATTAGATCCTTCATTTCTTTGCTGGATGGTGGCGTGGTTGCATCGGAAGGGAGGTATGCAGATGCTAGGATTAACGTTTTCTTTTCCCTTTTGATGGCGTATTCCATCCTAACCGCAGTTAAATCGGAGGTGCGCCATTGAGTAGGCTTTGTATTTCCTAGGAATGTAAATGACTGTCCTAAGTTGTTGGTCAAGCTAAAAATTGAACCATTCAGATTTTTAAGACCTAAAATTTTGGTTTTTATTATCCAGGGTTCCTGGATAAGTGCTATTGTATCTTGCAGCTCATCAAGGCGGCGGCATAATGTTGCCGAGCCACCCTTTTGTGCTGCAAGTTACCTCTTTCATTGCTTCCCGGTCTTCCGTTAAAAATTGGGCAGCAAGGTGGTTTTTTTTATTCGACCATCCCTTCCTCCGAAAGTGGGGAGGGGGTGATCTCTTGTGGCTCCTTGGAGTTTCCATGCTGGAGGTCATCGGTTGCCATATTTTCTGGCTCGACGTCCTTCACTGTTGGCTTGAATTGGGGGGAAGAGGGTCCTTTACCAAGGAGTCTTCACTGGGCCCCGCTTCAGCCTCTTTTTTGACCTTATATTCAATGAGGTGAACGCATAGCTCATCTTCATTGATTTGGCCTTTAGGGTTCCCATATTAAAAACATGACAATACTTTCACTCCCAGTGAATTTCAACCCCTGAAGCCGACTGAGTTTGTATTTGGAAGGGACGGCTATGATTATTTGCCGTGGCGCTCGGGTGCGACTTAAAAGATGATTGATGGTGTCATTTAACTTACAGGTGAGGAAAACCCCACCCACGATCATCAAAACGGTAATGTATGGCGATTTATAACCTGGATGTCATAACAGAAATTAAATAACTGCTAATACGAAGGTGTGTCTCTTAACCGCAAAATTGTCTCTAAATTAATATAGCATATAGCACGTCAGACATCTATGCCTCCGAAACAGTTTGGATGTTTGTTTTTAACCGCCTTCGAAATTTCTTATTAAGTTGCACATGTTGAACTCCGTCGATGACTTAGTTTTTTCTTCTACAATTTAAATTTAACCTTACATAATCATGAAATTTCAATACAAATGACTGTTCAAGTGATCTATATGGAATAACATGCGTTTTGCAATTGCTCAGCCTCTGTAAAAGATTCCGGAATCAATAGGATTGTGGAATTAGGTAAACTATAATACATAGTTTGAAAACAGGTGAAAAAAGACACAAAATAGAAATATTCTTTATTTTTTAAACATTTTATACTAAATGATAATTTGCAAATATACTTTTTGGGTAATAATAAATATCAGATTGATTTGCGACTGTATACTCCATTCGTATTTATACAAAAAATATATAATAAATTACTAAAAACATATAACAAATACCTTCTAAATAAATACATAACCAGTCGGAAATAACCTAACAAACAAATAGTACTTTGACACAACATTATTTCCTGCAAAAAAAATCATGTACGCACCCACCACATATTTGATTGATCTACAATTATAGCCTAATAATAGCTCTTTGTCGCATTATACCACTACCATCTTGGTGCAGTGAGAAATAGAGAATTTACTTAAATATCGCGTTTATTTTGGAATTAAAAACAATTCCTTGGCGGCATCTGTACCAATCGGTTTTTAGGACCTTAAGCTTAAAATTGTTGACGAATGGTAGAGAAAGACACGAGAGAGAATACAAATTAGCTTTTAGTATGTTACAAGCAGAGCTGGGTATCGCGTTACTTTTTAAAATAGGAGAAAAGTAACGGTAACAGCATTAGTTTTACAAAGCAACTTAAAATCGTTACTACAAAAGTAACGCGTTACTCTAAAGTAAGGCAGGCGTTACTTTGAAGTTTGTACTTTTTATTTTAGTATCATAATTTTAATTTGTGTTGTTATGCTTATAATTGTAACAGTGTCATAAAAACCCATAATCCTAATGTTATTTGGACTTTTACATTTTTATCAACAAGAAACAATATCAGTTTTGTCACATTTTGGGTTTCAACAAAATAATGAACTGTTTAACTTTAATTTGACCGACAGCTAAGGGGGTTATGATTGACAATCTGTGTTATTTGTAACATGATAGATTATTTATAAACACAGAAATAACAACCTGTTCACAAATAACGTGCCTGTTAAAAATAACATAACTTTTCAATCATAACCCTGTAATAATAAACCAACAGATAAAGCACTGTTTATGTTTAATGTTATTCTGTTAAGTAAAAAGTGTTACGTTTTCTCTTAAATAGTTGAAAAATTTAGTAAAATAAAGCATGAATTACAATTAACAATATATTTTTCCTTTCTTGATCTATTAAATCTAAATGAGTAAAAATGCACGAACTGTTTTTTCATGTATTTCCGAAAGTAACGCTTTATTGGGATTTCGTTATTTTTGCAGTAAGGCTCTACTTTAAAAGCAACGAAGTTACAATAACGCATTACTTTCGGAAAGTAACAAATAAATTGTTACTTTTTTTGAAAACGTAACGATAGTAACGATATCAGAACAAGTAGTACTTTATTTGTATTAACACTGTTTTCTTCTAAACGGGTCAACGAATTGCGAATCGGCTTTAAATTCAACATTTCAATTATACATAGGTAATCGTTAATAAATTTGTCAAAAATATCACCATTTAGTTAAAAAAATATACACACTATATACACTTCATTTACAAACTAATTTAATGAGAATAAAAATAAACATAAATCAATTTTGTATATTTTTTTATTATTATTTAAGTCTCACTGCACCAAATCTGGTAAGATACTATGTGCAAAACAAATAACGGGAGAAATCCCTGACTAGTAAATCATCGTTACATTTTTCTTACAAAAATTACAGTAGGGAAGGGGTTGCAGAAAAACAAAGTGGGTGAGTAATTTTTTTTATGCAATTGACGATGTCTTAGGAAAATATAATTTGTACTTAAATATCAAAACGCGTCTGATGAGAGGGCGGTTTTTAACTCTACGAACGCTAAACTAACATTGCACGATTGTAAAATCAAAACAACAAAATTTAACTTTGGTCAAATTATTTTCTAGAAAATTAGAAAATCAAGATATGTTTTTCAGATAAGAATTATTTGGAAAATACGTGTTTCATTCGAATTAAAAAACATTCTTAAGAGAACATATATACTTTTGACTGCGCCAATTAATTTATAAAAATATTTACAACTATCTAATTTTTCAAATAAATATGATACAAAGGCTGGTACAATACCGTATATCACCAAAAATTTCGTTCAACATTCTATAAGTAGACATAAAATGTGATAATATTGTTCTTTTAAAAAGAATTTAGATTTCGTCTGTCAAATATTCTTAAAAACTGTTATTGTCCACAAATTAATAAGGCTATTAGGCTAAGCAGATTCCAAATCTTGAAACAGCGAAAATATTTTTTTAGGTCTGTTAACAATGTGCCAGAAGTAGAAAAATTTAATGAACAAGAAGTAGGTAAAGCTACTAAATGTAGCTAAAGTTAATAGCTTCGTTCGCGGTAACAATCCTGAACTGATTCAGAATTAATAATTCATACTTTGAACGCATGCCCGAATCATCATCAATTCTGAATTTTTACTGCGCGCGCAATCCCTATTATATCTCGGCGTTTCAAGTATAAACAAACGGTTCAAAATCAATAATAATTTTACCGCGAACACAGAATAGAACCAATAGTTCAGTTCTTTTTGTTCCGCGAACGCTTTTTAACTAATGCGCTTGCGAAATCGTTACTATTAGTAATAATTCGGTTCAGGATTCTTACCGCGAACAAAGCTACAGCAAATAGTTAAAGGAATTAGAAAGTAATTTAGACTATTTGACAAGAACGTTTTTTACAAGACACGAATATAGAGTGTGTTTGATGTAATTCTCAATATTATCATACGACCATTGCAGTCTAAAATAAATTAATGAAACATGTATCTTTTTAAAAAATAATTAACAATTAGTCGTTTTGATCGCAAATAAATCCATCTGACTGTACAAAATAAACGAAACGAGGAGGTTTTTGACTACTTCCGTTGAATTTTTTTATATAACACACTTTCAACGGAAACTCGAAGGCTTTCATCGAGTACTAAAGGTTCAACTTATCATGACTCCTACTGCTACTACTACGGGAATTTTTAAAATGTTGGTTTTCTAGATACGCAGCTGGAGCCCAACCTTCTGTATTTGTTCCTACAAAAAAAAAAAAAAACATTAACGTATCTTTAATACTAAAAAAAGCTAAAAAGATTGCTAACAAGATTTTTAAAGATCTAGAACCGCAATATATTGCATGGGGTCGCAATGGTGTATCTGTAACGTGTATATAATGGGTGAACCCACGGCACTTAGGCATTACTAGAGCCATTCAACATCCTTCTAGGTAGATAGGTACCTCCTGGCTCGTGAGCTAGCCTACAGATTTAATGCAGTTGACAACATCCCAAAAGATGCTTCTCTTATATCAGCCGGTGTTAGCCAATTCTCATCGAACACAAATCTTCTAATACATAAGAGCGTCTGGAAATCACAGGATCAGGCGTATATTCTGCTTGCTGTAGTGTTCTTGGGATAACTTAAAAGCTCACTGGCAAGTCTCAGCTTCTTTCATAAAGGAATGTTTTTTAATTAGGTTTGTCACTACCGATGTCGGACGAATAGAAGGGAAAGATCCACACCGAAGTATTGGTGCGCTAATCAAAGAGGATGGCATAAAAACTGCCAACCTCGAAGATAGCATCAAACTTCTGCTGCCAAACACTTCCCTGACTCGGTCATCACAGACGTGGCCGACTGGGCAGAGGAAGAATACAATCCATCTGTCTATGATTGGCAAACTGCCAAACACATTGTAGACGATGAAAAAATTAGATGGGCAATATCCAGCTTCTCTCCATTTTGAATCGCCAGGACCTGACGGTATCTATCCAGCCCTACTTCAGTGGGGTCTGGAAGAACTCACACCGCACCTGGTGGGTATATTCAGATCATCGTTGGCTCTGGGGTATATCCCTAAAAAATGGAGAGAGGTAAAAGTGGTATTTATACCCAAACCTGGAAGGATGGATTACACTGTCCCAAAAACATACCGACCAATTAGTCTGACATCGTTTTCCATGAAGACATTGGAAAGGCTATGCGAAAGGTACATAAGGGATGTAGTGATTACAACAACACCTACTACACCCAAACCAACATGCATACACCCCAGGCAGATCTACTGATCAGCCCTTCATATAGTTGCTGACCAGATAGAAAGATCCCTGGACAATAAGGAGTCCGCTTTGGGTGTTTTCATAGACATAGAAGGTGCTTTTGATAAAACCACCTTCCCAAAGATAATACACTCACTAACCAACAGGAATGTTCCACAAATGGTTAGTGGGTGGATACATAACATGCTCTCAAAGCGACCTGTAAACATAAGTGTAGAAGATGTGAATATAAGAGGCTTGGTTGCGAGGGGATGTCCATAGGGAGGGGTGCTATCACCTCTACAGTGGAATATCGTCCTCGACATCCCCCTCAGCCGCCTCAATAATGACAGTCACTACACAATAGGATATGCAGATGACCTGGTCATTCTGCAAACAGGGAATTTTGAGAACATACTCTGCTAAAGAATGCAAGTAGCTCTAAAAAGAACAGTGGTGCAAGGACCATTCACTGTCTATCAATCCTAAGAAGACAGAAATGGTCCTTTTCACAAGGAGAAGGATGAAAATGGAATTAAAACCTCCAGAACTCCTAAATACAAAACTAAACTTTGCAACAGAGGTGAAGTACCTAGGTCTCACCTTTGACAGCAAGTTAACATGGTACTCGCATTTAGAAAACATAGTTAAAAGAGCATACATTGCTTATGAACAATGTCGCCGAACCGTGGTGGTAGCTGTAAATGTTTGGGTTTTCGGTACCCAGACAACTGCACCATATATTAGTATAGGTCTCATATATGATGGCCTTGTGGGTCCACGTGATGACTCTGGGGGAGAGACCCCAGGTGCGCACCACGGTTCGACGGCATTGTTCATAAACAATGTATGCTTTTTTACTCTGTATTCTAGGTGTGCATTTCATGTTAACTTGCTGTCAAAGGTGAGATATTCAATTCTGTTGCAAAGTTTAGTTTTGTGTTTAGGAGTTCTGGAGGTTTTAGTTCCATTTTCATTCTTTTTTCTTGTTAAAAGGACTATTGTATCTAGATGTAATAATATCAAGCAATTTTCGTTGCAACAACACCTGCCTGGCGAATGTGCACCAGAAGTTCTTCCGAAGCACTATTACCAATGATAAGAGGTAAATTTTCAACACAATTTAAGACTATTGTATACTTACCAATCATTCTAACAAACCACCATCCTGCACAGCCAACTTTAAGCAATTCAACAACGTCCCCTTCTTTCATGTTAACTTCGCTGTTACCAATAGCACAATAGTCAGCGAGGGCAACATACCGTCCATTCTGAAACATCAAAATTTTTATTCATATTTGTAACCGGAGTTGGATAGTAAAAAAAACATATAGAGGTATTTACACAGTTTACAGTTTGATATTAAATAACCATTAATATTATTGCTAAAACAATTATTGTTGGTTTATTAAATTTTATTTCAAATTCGGAATTATCTCGTATGTTGCAAGTTGCATTTTTTGGCTGATCTTTTATTATTTATATTTTTGAAAAATATACAGCATGGTGCAAATTAAAGTTCGTTATTTCGTAAAAGATTTAAATCTGGTACCAATATACCTATTTGGAAAGAAATTTCTCACTAGACAGCATAGTGTGGGGAGCACCATTAATAATGAATTTATTCCTTTCGTTTGCACCATCATGTATATTTCCAGGCATATACAAAAAATAATAATTTTACGGTTCATTTATAATATGACCATAGCATCATAATAGGTGGAGAGGTGTCATAAAAATGAAGTGTATTTCTGAAAATATAAAACACTGTATCCACGGTTGCTCAATAAAAGCCTGATGTGGGTACAGACCTAACGTCATTTTAGTGCACTTACTAAATTATATTTTCAGAACTCACCGCATATTTTACGATAGCTTCTTGGCATTTAAAAGTGTTCATTTTTATTTTTAAACTCCTAAAGCCTAAAAATCAATTTGACAGAATTCCTACACGAAGATTTGATCGCTTGATAATTCTATTTAAAGGCATTAATTCCTTTTAAGCTTTTTTCTATCAAAAATAAAAATAAACAATGGTATTTAAAATAGGTAAAAACAAATAAAGCAGCATAGGAAAGTATAGAAAGCTAAAAAGCTTGGTGGTAACAAAGAGCAAAAGCAACGGTAGCAGAACAGCACCCTGGCATTGTTTGAATATTATTTTTCGATTAGTTTTTATTGGCATATTCAATTTTAATTATTATAACTTTTAATATTTCTTCGTGTTTTAACGGGACTGCATTTACCGTTAAACGTGAGCTCATTCTTTAAAACATATATTTTAAAAAGTATTGATTATGGGTTTTATAACGAGTTACACCTAGGGCCCCAAAAACTGTAAATGCATCCCTAAGTCTTGGCCAAGGCGCGGATCTGTAGCACATCATAACATTAGCAAACATTTTACCACAGTTTCAATTAACAGCACAAATTAACATGACCAAATATAAACATATATAGTAGAAACATCCTAAGTTTACCAGTTTTGGATTAAAAGATTTCAGAAATGAATAATTATTTTACTACTATTTAACTCCAGAGAAACGGTACAAGATAGAACTATTGATCTTCGTGAAATTTTAAAGAAAACCATGAACATTATGTACCAGAAGGAATCCAAAATGAAATCTATACCGGGTGTTCAAATTAAAGTGTTACAGTTAAATACCGCCGAAAATATGCATTTTATAAAAAAAAATTCAGGCAAGTTTTATAGTTTTTTGGGGGAAATATTTTGGCCAAATTAATTTTTTTATAGCCGACCATAATATAGCCATATCAAGGTGGCCTTTTTTTTCAAATTTGAACATATTCTTAAAGTTCATAAAAAAATAAGAAACCTTCAAAGGAAAAATTTTGTTCATTGGACTTTTTTTTACTTATTGAGTAACACCTGCTTGAAAATTTGCCTGCGCGAAAAAAAAGTTGGCCATATTATGGTTAGCTGTAAAAAACCGATTTTAGCCAAAATGTTTTCCCCAAAAAACTACAAAACTTTCGTCTGAAAAACGATTTTTTATAAAAGGCGGTATTCAATGCAACACTTTAATTTGAACACCTACCAAGAAAAAGTAGTTGTCATTCGGACCGCAATATTAAATTATATTTCTGTCATATTGGAAAAACCAGCTTGTCAAAAGTACTTAAACATTTGGTAACAGAAAAATATTGCTTGAAAAGTCTCATATCATCAACAAGCGATGAATATTTTTAAGACGGTAGATTTAAAATGTGAACGCAGAAAAACTACTTCACATTGTTTGACGAAACTTGGAGAGTTGCCAAAGGAAATCTTACTAAACAACCTTTGCTATATGAAACAAAAAAATGTTGCTTAAACAATACTACGAGCAGTGGAATACTCTGATTCACGCTGGGAATAATGAAGGTTTTTACCAGATGATTTGATTTTTATACTATAATCAGTAGACACTTTTTTTTTTAATTATTACATTAAAATAAGTTCAAAAAATAATTTTTAATTATCTCGTTCTTTGAACTTTTAATGCAAAGGTGGTAAACTTAGGACTTTAGTGCGATGAAACATGGTAAAAACATACGGTAAAACAAAAAAATTAAATATCAACTTACTAGAATGAATAAAAGAAGAGGGTATAATTAGAAATTTTTAACATAAAATGTAGTAGTATTTGTTGTACTGCCAATGAAATATTGAACGACGCGATCTACTATTGTACTATGACCCTTCACCATATCCCTCCACTGCAAGAAAGTATATGAATACTACCATAAAATATAAACACCACATAAATACAAACAAAAATCGTTTCGAACAGAACACAAACTCTTTTTAAACGAATTTTAGTTGTGTTAGGGATACCAAGTAATACATAGCAGGAAGCTGTCTCGAGTGTCCTAAAATCAACCGTTGTTTAAGAACATATAAACTTCTGATGTAAAGGATGTGTTTTTCATTCTCTGAGTTGAGAGGAGGCCGCTATAGGCTTTCCTAGTCTCTTCAGCCGCACTGGATCGGGTTTGAGGAGATAGGGTTGAAGGAATGGTTGTTGATATTATTGACCCAGCATTTACCTATTGCTATGAGAAAACCTCTAAAAAACTCATAGCAGGCCAGGTGGCAGTGGGGTCGAACCCAAGATCTTCCGTATGCGAGGCAAATGCGTTACCCCAGAGCCACCGCGCTCAGTTAAACTTCTGAGCAAGTCCATAATATATCCATGATTTTTCTTTATCTCATGCCTTACGGGGTCAGCTCTTAATTCTTTATTATGTCTTCCATGTATTTTCATAGTATTTCTACCTTTCTCTTCTCAATTACGCATTTTCTTAACCTGTTATTTGGCATTATTTGACTAAACTCTTCAGTTGTTTTTCTACTAAGTGTGTTTTTTACTTTAAGATTCTTAATTCATTTATTTCTACTGCTATTCTTTCTAATTTCTCTACTATCCTTCTTCTTGGAAATTTAATATATAGATAGAAAAGAAGTTACCAAATTATTCTAAAAATCGTGATAGTTTAGACTCGCTATTAGTCTCGTTACTTCTTCTTGCAAGCTTAATTACTGTATGCTGTATGCAGGTATTATCCCTAACACCATGTATCCAAAAATAAAGAATAGTATAAATATTAAATTTAAAGCGTGCATCATACATGAAAGTTCTTACAAAGTGTTATATGTTTTAGTCTAAAGAAGAAACTCTAATATTACAAAATTGGTAAAGCTGTTATATATCACAAGACCTGCAGTTAATTGATGTTATTCTGGATAAAGTTTGTGTTCCGTATCAACAAGATATTTGAATTTAACAAAACAATATACATATTTAACAATATGAACAACTAAAAAATTGCAACAAAAATTATAAAAATTGCCAATTTGCCCAAAAGCTAATTTCGACATTTTACATGCAGAAATAATTAAAAATGTATAGGCATTGTACTTTTTTATCCAATTATATTTTTCTGAAAACCCTGTTAGTAATGATCTTGAAAGATGGTTAAAAACTGTTGATTGAGTTAAATTATACTATAAATATACACATGTAATCCATTTACTGTAGCAATTTAGAATCAGAATATTATGGAAACGATAACACAAGTCCTTCTTCATTTCTAGATTGATATCTCATCAAAAATGTATCGAATTGGACTCGGATCTGTTATTGATTTCACAATTTTAAGTTATGTACTAACACCCGAAGCATAAAAAAAATATATTTTACATACCGGAGAATTATGATCTTCATCATCACTATTACTACAATCAGAAGACCAATTTCCGGTTTCAATATCGTTAGACAGTTCTTCATTTCCATGAGAAGAGTTATCGGAATCGCAACTCATTGCTCTATGATGCGTTATTATAGGTACAACTGAAACTGTATTTTTCTGTTTCTCCCATGAAGTCGTCTGCCTAAGAGGTCTGAAAAAATAACGATCTATAACAAACAAGTCCAACTACATTTAAGTTTGATCCAACAACAACAATCTTGGAACTATACATTATTATTATTATTATTATTATTATTATTATTCACTGACATGAGCTGAGAACCGAAGTCCTATAAAGCTCATATTATTCAAAAAAATTTAGTTAAAAATAAACAATTTTTTTTAATCTATAAACTATAACTATAAATTGATATTAAAAAAAAAGTATAAAGACTATAAATTACGTTAAGTTACATTACTAATTTGTTGTGATTATAATTTATTGTCTCTATACAGATATACAAAGGAATCAAATTTGTTTTTAAACGAGTTAACTGAAGGTGCGCATACAACGTTATCAGGTAAATTGTTCCATACAGAGAAAACTCGGTTTGAAAGAAAATTTTGCCTAACCCTAGAGTTAAAATTTTCCTTTTTTAATAACATGTGCCCACGTAGGCGCAGATCATTATTTAATACAAATAAATCCGAAAGATCGACACCGAACATGTGCCTAATTGCGCGAAAACAAACGATTAAATCACCACGCAGTCGACGCGCACTAAAAAGAGTCAGGTTTGCGGTAGACAGACGCTGTTCATACGGTGGCCTTCTTATACCATACGAAAGCCTTGTTGCAAGTCGCTGCACATTTTCCAACCTCTTTTGATCCGAGATTAATACGGGACACCAAACAGGGCCACAGTACTCCATGCGAGGACGCACATATGTTGCGTAAATGAGGGAGAAACATTGCCAAAAGTCTTTTTTAATAAGAATAGTTGAGAGTTTGATTGTTTGCTTACTGATAATATATGCTCTGAATACGTTAAGTCTTTAGTAATGATAACGCCGAGATCATTTTGGGACGATACTGTCTTTATGGAATTATTATTAATATTATATACTAATTTAGGATTGTTTTTACCGATATAAAGAACAACACATTTATCAACGTTTAGCGGTAATAACCAGTCTGAACTCCACTTTGATACCGCACTTAGATCAGATTGAAGAGACTGATCGTCCGCAATCGGATTAGCGTAGATTTTTGTATCGTCTGCGTAGAAGGAGCAACAGCTTTTTATGTGCACAGAAATATCGGCAGTATATAATAGGAAAAAATAGGGAACCAAGGACTGATCCTTGAGGCACTCAACTGACAACGGATTTGGTTTGAGAGAAACTATTACCAACTCTTACGCGAAATTGTCTGGAGGTTAAGAGGTCCGTTACCCAAGCTATTAAGTTGCCTCAGATTCCTAGGTATTCAATCTTTTTGAGAAGTTAGTGCTTTGGAACTCTATCAAAGGCTTTAGAAAAATCCAAGTATATAACATCTGTAGGAAGACCAGCATCGAAGGCTTTTGTCCAGTCATTGACAGACTGCAGGAGATTAGTTAAGGTAGATCTTCCTCTGATAAATCTATGTTGTTGGGTGGGAAGTACACGTTTGTTTTCAAGAAAGTCAGTTACCTTATCACATATTATGGATTCCATTACTTTACCAAACTATTGGTACAGTAAACGCCAAATCTAAAGAACCAAGGACGCGCATTTATAATGCTACGAACACGCCTACCGATGAATAGCATTGGTAGCTTACCTAGAAAGTTGTAAACCAGGGGCGCGTATATTTTAAGACATAAAATAAATGGAAAATAGTGAATGATACTTGTTCATACATATTGCTTAGTGTTATTATTAGTACATAATTTTATAGTCAATTAAAAAATCATTATTTTTAAGTAAGCCGACTTTAGGTTAAGGCTGTTCTACCGCTTTCCGTTCGGTATTTATATAAAATTCTGTTACTGTCAGGAAATTATCCTTATTCAAATAAATTAAATTGTGGTAAAATTGTATATTGGTCAAACGGGCCGTACTTTAAAAAAAAAAGCTATTTAACATATTACAATAGTTATATACTAAAAACAAAAATAATTCTACAAAACATATTTTTATCTGAAAATCAATCGTTTATGCAAAAATTGTTTAACATTTTGAAAATAAAGGCATTAAATTAAACCATTTAGAAACACTTGAAATAAATAGATTTAAAAATTCAAATATCCTCTTAAGTGATCAATTAGATATTAATAACTGAGCTTAATTAAATCTCTTTACCTGTTCTTAGTTCTCTGTGAGATAATCCCGGTAATGATATCTTATTGGAATTTTATTAATATATTTCTCTTAAGTACCTACTTTAACTAATTAGTTTATTTTGTATATATATTTACATTTATTAGGAAACAAAAATTTTTAGAAACAAGATAAATTTAAAAAAATTAAATATAAAATATTAATCAAAAATAAAATGCATAGATATGTGTGTAAAATACAAAAAAATATGGAAAACTACGCAAATTTAATTGCAAATAAACTACAGAGAGTGTTTACATGGTTGCTTATGCAGTTTGAAGTTTGATATCATCTAAAGTAACTCCTTCCTTTTTTGTTGCGTCAAAATATTTAAAAACATTGTATATTACTTCACGACTTTGTCCGTTAATAACAGATCTGTGCTTTTTTCACCCACAATAGAAGACATTATCAAAAATAAAACCAGTCACTTTAACCAAAACACAGAAACAAGAAACAAACAATGATCTAGTCGTTACGCTACTGACCGTAAGCAAGGACAAGGTTCAAATTGTGAATGGGCGTGACGATTTTTAAGTAAACGAACTTGAGCATTTGCGCTGGTTTTTTAGATTTGGCGTTTACAATACAAGGCTTATCGGTCTATAGTTATTTGGCTCATAAACCAGTCCACAACGTATTGGCAACAACTGGTCGAGGGTTGGGACTCAATTCGGAACTTGGATGTGTTGAAACCAATGATCTCAATTGATGTAGAATAGCAATGTGTATGTTATGTCAATAGAACTAGATGCAACTCTATGGCCGCAGCTATTTTGATTGTTCATCTCGCTCCAGAGTATTTATAATAACCATTTTCTCTTTCACACTATTATTGTGAGGTTCACAATCAGGATTGTTTGGGGTGAAATAGAAAATGATTATTATAATTTCTCCGGAGTGAAATAAAAAAAATGGCTGCGCCCATAGAGTCGCACCTCAATCCTATTGACAGGCATTCTACCCACTCCAGTTCATTAATTGAAACACATTTTTGTTTTATCAAATACATACTGTCAATATCATCATCAAAGTCAAAACAAATTTAAGGTCAAATTTTAAATTTGGGAAATAAAAAAGTTATAAAACTCTTTACAAGATTTTTAAATTTTGGTTATTATATTTATTAAACTTAGTTATTTTCATTTTTAATCTAAGTATATTTAATAGTATGTCGTCACTAGAGTAATTTTCAGTCATTTTCACGGTCGTCACTCATTATTAATAAGTCAACGTCAACGTGCATGTGTATTACAATAAACCACAAATAATGATAGTGAATAAAAACCAAACTACGATCGATAACAATATGTAATCTTTGGATTGAGACTATGATACTACCAAAACAAATACAAATACGAAATTTCCAGATTTGTTCGTGATTTATTTAGATTCTGACTTTAGTTTTGGAGTTTTGGACATGTCTTGACAATTCCATCCTATTCAGTCATAGGAACTGATTTGACAATAACGAATCAAATAGAGAGAGAGAGAGATAATTACATAAGAATCGCATTCTGTGGAACGAAGATAGTCGTCTCAACACGTGCTATACTGAAAGAAGAGAATCCCAATGCAGGTTTGGTTGTGTTGGAACACTAGGTTTTTGTACAGTTTTGAGTACGAAATTTGTTGGAACACCAATTCTAGAATGCACAGAATCTCTACAGTATATAAACCGATTTTGTATTATATTGGAACAAACCTCAAGTAGATAAATAAGTGACAAAATGGTAACCATTTTGGCACCTATTTCTCGTTTCTAGAAAAACACTTACTTGTGAGATAGAGCTGCATATTGTCGAATTTTTTCGCCTTTAATTTCCTCCAGCTGGTTAAAGAGGACCTTTTTGATTTCGTTGACCCAAGTTTGCTTAATTTCAAGATTGCTGGCGTGAATGGTGTAAACTTCTTGTCTGGCTTGTAACCATACCTCGAACTTTTTAGGGTCGCCTCTAACAGATTCTGTCAGACCGATCTGAGACATCTGTAGGTAATGTTTGAACTGATAAGTAGCTTTGTTATGCATGGATTTGGATATAGGTTTGCAGAAGAGCAGAGCTTTTTGGTACAGGAAAAGGTGCCTTTGCATATGCATAGGCTTGAGCCTCAGCCGAATGTCTCGTTTATTTTCTATCCATACGGAAAATGAACCTTGCAGTAAGAGCTCGCCTTGTTGTGATAGATCTAGGGGGAAGCCTGTGATCGATATTTGGTGCATACTGTCATTAACACCTTTCAATACGACAAGCATACAGTCTAGAGCTTGTTTTAGTTCCGCACCACAGTCGTCTTCATTGGAATATCTAAGTAAGTCTTTTAAAAGGAGTTGATATTTGGTTATGCGCTGCACTGGTTTGAGTAGATAAGCAGCTAAAGGTAATTTGTGGCCCAACTGTTGCTGGCAAGTATGAAAAAACGGTTGTAGATCCGTTGATGATTCTCTTATTTGTTCAGACTTGGCGATGTTTAGGCAGTAAAAGCTGTACAACTGGGAGAACATGTCTCTCTATAAAATAAAATATAATTTAGTTTATAATGCTCTAGCTTAAGTTTTAATAATATTTTGGCTTACCCTTTGTAAAAAGCATAATGCAACCAACTCTCGTGACGAAATACAATTTTCTAAATCTTTCAAAAACACATCGGAATGAAAATTAAAAATGTCATTCAGATTTCCAAAAATGACTTTGAATTTGTCTTCGGCGTCCGCTGGTAAAAGAATCTGAAGGGCTTCATGTTGAGCAGCCTCCTTGTAACCCTAAAGAGTGAGTTTTTTGTGAAAATTTGTATATATAGAGTAATTTGTATTATTTTTTCGGGGTTACCTTCAATATGGTGTACAACTCGTTGACGTATATTTTTTCTGTTTCAAACAGTTCGTTCAAGACGTGTTTCGTTTTGATGTTGCTTATTTCATCTGTTTCTTGTGGCAAATGATTGTCATTGTTTTGAAATATATTGCTTTCTATGTCGTTTTCTGGATTGCTCATCTAAAAAAATATTAAAAAAAAAACAAATTAATATTCGAGAAAGTCACTTTACTGAGTGAAATAAATTTGGGTGCCTTAGTTAACAAGGCAGTGAAAAGGCTGTATGTACAATGAAGCAACATGGGGTAAAACACTACGTAATGTTTTAGATGACCCAATTTAGATGAGCAAGTTTATATTCATTTATCTTAGACTATAAACTAAATACCCACATGAATTTAAAATAACACCTGTTCTACAGAATTAGATTACATAATTCTATGCATAAATTTATATTATAAATGAACATATCCGCGTATTAGTTAATAATGAAAAATTTATATTGACACACTGTCCCAAAAACATTTATTAGAAATATTAAATTATTGTTTAAAAATAATATCAAAACAAAAGGTTGTTGCAGCAGTGATATAATAAAAATAATAATAATAATATAGGTTTTTATTTTCATTAGCCAAAATAACAATAAATTTATTACTTATTGTAATAATTTCTTGGCAATAGGTTTGGTAATTAAAATTCCTTTTTTTATCCCCCCATATTTGAGGGTTGGGGGATGGTTATGACTACATCTGTAAGTTAAAGATATTGTTTTGTTAGTTAACAAAGTCTAGAAATGGGAAAGGAAATGTTGATACAAATTTTACCTCCAAGAAAAATAAATTCCTTACAATATATACAGGGTGTCCCGAAGTTAGACGGTCATGTTTTAACATCGTAATCTACATCCTAAAATAGGAGTAAAAGTTCATATAAACATAGGTCCGAAAACGTTTCGTTTCTGAGATATAGGGTGTTAAAAGTGTATTACTGATGACACATTTTTGTAAATATTTACTAAACGTTTAAAAATACCTGAGTGAAATTTGGTACAAATGCTAAACTTTTTAAGGTCTATTTAATGCCAGTTTTTGATTATCTTCATAGATGTGTAAATTAGGGGAGGGGCTTAGGGTTAAATTGTTTTTTGTTGACAGTATTTAACATTTTTGACTGCAAAATTTGGAAAACCAATATTTTCTTTATAATAAAGCTACTTTTGTTGCATCTCGCTAGGACGCACGATTTTCAAGAGAAAAGCATTTGAAAATTTCATGATAAGTTGATGTTATCTTATTCGAAAGTGTAAACAATAATTAGTAGGCCTGTGGAATCAGAAATTTTATTTATTTTTCATCTTTGGAAAACTGGTGACTAAAGAAATTATAGAAAATATTTACAAAAATGTGCCATCAGGACTTCACTTGTAACACCCTGTATGTCGGAAATGAAACATTTTCGGACCTATGTTAATATGAACTTTTACTAGGATTTTAAGATGTAGATTACGCTGTTAAAATATGACCGTCTAATTTCGGGCCACCCTGTACAGAGGAAAAAAGATAAAAATAAATGGCTATAGGAAAAAAATCAAAGATCAGTTTGTAAATGAATTATCAATAAATGATATTGACCTTAAAGGCCTTTTTATTATTAACTTTTAAGCGTTTTACTAGTTCTGTCTAATAATAAACAGAAGAAAATATTGTGGTGTATAAATAAATTAAGGGACAAACCGGAAACAGTGGGAGAATTTTTATAGATAGAATATATAATCCGGCGTTGTGAAATGCATAAAAATTTAACGAAAAAGAAAAAATTGAATTGCCAAAAATAAACTTACTTGACATTTCATGTTTTTGATACCCATACAGAACGATAATCCATTAATAATAAAAACAAAACGTCACAAGAGAATTATAAATAATAATCAGTAATTAGGAAATCGGCAGGTATGCGACACTACGTTCTAAATACAACTAAACGGCTGGTATTTTGCTTTGGGTTACTTAATTGTTTTAAAATTTGTTTACAAACTATTTTTTAATGTTTTGTAATTATTTGTTGCACAGCATTTTATTATTGAACGAAATTTTAGATAACGAGGTAAGTATAAGTATTTTACAATTTTTAAAATAATACTGTAAAACATTTTCGAGTAGCTTTTGTAGGTGAACGTTTTTTTTTAAACTAAACATATAAAAAAAGTCGAGATAGGTCAAGTACGAAGACCTAGTGGGCCAGAATTATTATATTGTGCCATATCCTAGGTATGGAGTCGGTTTATAATGTAAAAACACTAAATGTGTACTGATTGTTACAAGAGTTCAATATCTTTCTTCAATTTTTCAATATTTCCGAAACAGTTGGAAAAGTATTTTTTGAAGTTTCTAAAATAAGTATGATGTGACTTTGGACCCTAGAACGACACGTTAATACTTTCATAGTCACATGTTTACAATAAACTAAAATGCGGTTTCAAAATAATCCAGGAAAACAAATGATGGTAAATACCATCCTGTATTGTGTTTGGATTTACACCTACGGGTCTTTCGATTGGATTAATTATTTTATTTAACTATCGAAACTGTTTTTACTTATACAGGGTGTTCCAAAATTAGAGGTAAATATTTTAACAGCTTATTATACAGGTGAAAATAAGGCAGAAAGTTCCTATTGACACATCTCCAAAAATCTTTGAAGAGAACTCCATAAAGATGGTTTTCTGACGATATTTTTGAAACCGGTACCGAAGAGTAGAGATAACAAGAGAGGACAGTCAAAGCGAGAAACTGAAATCGAGAGAGATAGCGCTACACTCCAATTTAAAGGGATAAAGCAATAGGCGCTGATTAAATATATTTAATTGGCAATTTGTTCGCAACTAATACGAATACATTTCGTTTTATGTGTCAACTATTGAGTCTGTTTGATTTTGATAAATGTTTTTTTTTGTAAATTACCAAAGTATAACGTTGAATGTTAGTGAAAAAATAAAGTTTTTAGAGTGCCTAATAATGAGTCGAGGTAAATACAATTTAATAATAATAAAACTTGGGTATTTCCTGAGATTTATATATTATTATACTGTTTCTATTGCTAGTAAGAAATAATAAAAATAAAAACTTTAATTTTTAATTTACTTTTCTTTACAATTAACAAATTAGTTATAAATTTTGAAAACAATAAGTTTGAATATTAAAAACATTATGCTGCTGATGTACATGTATTCATTTTGTCCATATTTCGATGATAATAATATAATACTCTCCCTAATTCACCCCCTTACGAGTTAATTTCAACCCCTGAAGTCGACTGAGCGACTTGTGTAGGGGAATGGACGGCTATCATTATTATTTGCCGTGGCGCTCCGGGCCGACTTAAAGATGATTGATGGTGCCATTTGACTTACAGGTGAGGAAAACCCGAAAAACCCCACCCACCATCATTACAACATGTTAAATTGGTATCATATGGAATCAAAAATCAAATTTGTAAAATAAATAGTAGCATACAGGGAAAATCAAAAATGATTGTTTATGCTGGAGGAGTAAAGCACTCTCAATTTTCAATATAGAGCCAAAATATGAATTAATGTTGACAAGAATTAAAAAAGATACTTAAGTTTAAATCGTTGCACTTGTTTTTAAGTGATTTTGGTTTATTGCTTTGGTCAATAAATAAAACAAACAAGATGCTAAAATCTGTATTGGAAATCTTTGAATTTTACAAATTCAAGGTATGATTATGGATTTCCAAGTGATGCAGGACCTTTTTATAAAGAATAACTTTTTTTTTCATAAAACAAATTTTTCCATACGATTCTAATTTAACCTTCACCTGGTCTTGTGGGGTACGTACATACCCCACGCTCTTTCTCATCGATTTTCGATATCTAAATCTTCGAAATCGGAACTCGTAACGACATCTATCGGTAGTCAAGGGATATACTTTTATACCTAGACCAGTGGGATAGCGCTCTCAAAATAAATACCTTTATTATTATTTTATAGTGATGTAACAGAAGAAGACACAGCTAAAGTTTCAGCCCTTTTTATCGAAAAAAATATAATTTTTTTTTGTAAAAAACGATTTTTTTCAAGTTTTCCAGTTTTCCAGATTTTTTATGAACTTTTTCAACTCTGACTATTCTACAGTTTAAAGTGGTATCTAAAGAGGATCTCTGAATTTTTTTGAGACAAAATAATCAATATTTCAATTTTTACGAAGATTTTTATCACTGGGGTTCATACGTACCCTACGAGTCCAGGTATGTCGCTCAGGATGAGCATGCCAGGTGAAGGTTAAGTAGTCACATTGTAGATAAGTATAAAGTATTTGGTAACGTTTAGCCAAATAATAAATCAATGAGATTATAAAATTGTCAGTAATGTATTTTCTTTATAATAATGTATTATTATATTTTAGGTCATAGTAGGGGCTTAAAACTTGTGGGCGTACAGATTTCCTAAAGCAAAATTATATCCAAATTATCTAGTTAGCAGCATTCATTTTGAGCCTCGTATCTTTCATAACCCTTTGCAGAAGATAAAACTACTATCTTCTCTATATTGTTATTATGTTTTAAAAGCTCTAGTTTTTTTTTATCTTTATTGGACATATAATTTAAAAACGACTTAAAAAGGTTGAATTTTATATAAGTATGGTGTTAAAAACAATTAAATTTATATACGTCCCAGTTAGAAGGATAAAGTTTTTAAACTAGTTTTCACATTTAGAATATCATTTTTAAGAGAAGTATTTATTGGTAATATTTTCTAAAATATCGTTAGAAAACTATTATCAGGACGTTTTCTTCAACGGGGGGTTGCCCCCTTATAAGGAATTTTTGGAGATATGTTTATAGGAACTTTCTACCTTATTTTCACCTGTATATTACGCTGTTAAATTATTTACCTCTAATTTATGAAACACCCTGTATACATCAATACCTACACCAGAATAATAAAATCCATTGCTAAATCCATAGTAAAAACGGGCATAATCCATAAACAAATGACCACTGTTATTAAAGTATGTAGCACTGCACGCACAACACCGGTTTTTCATATTTTAAACAAAACTGAAGTAAATGGCAATCCATAAATTGTTGGTTAGTTCTTGGTTGTCTTGGAGCCGTAATAAATTCAACAAAACTGGTTTCGGACTCGATGGATTTTTGAAATTTTCAGCGGTAAACGCGGAATTGAATTTATTTATTAATTATGATTGGCTAAAAAAATGTTACGTAACTTTGTGGTCCATTAAGTGCCATAAAGGTGTAATACCTCGAAACAGATGGTCGATGTATTTTTTTTTGGTTAAATCAAGAGTCACGTTTTTTAAATTTCATAAATCATATTTTTCATCTACAAATTATCTTAGTCCTGTTATCATCTATTTTTACTCTTTATAATTTCAATACTGTTTTTTTTTTTTTTTCATAGTAAATTTTGATATTTTATCTTCATCTGCCATTTTTACAAGACGTTCTGGACTAATTTTCCAAAGAAATCCAGAGGCAAGTCAGTGATCCGGATGATCGTTCAATGGAGGTGGTAACTCCAAAGTAAGGAGTACGCCAGCATGTTGAACTACTATGTATAAATTTTCAATTAATTGGCATACAGGGTGGACCGAATTTAGTTTGCGTATACAGAGATCTCGTAAACTGCATGATATACAATGTCGGTTAAATAGAAAAAAAGTTTCATATTTTGACGGGTAATTTAACTGGCTATAGATTTTCCGGCTATTTTCGGGGATATTCAACAAAATCCGAAGTAGCTAAGTCCAGCGTTATTATAAAAAAAGTTAAAAGACGTTTTTGATATAAATTACCAATAACCTGCCATGCAATTTTTTTTTTTCGTAATTTCAATACCACCTTCAATTCTATTTTTTGTATTAATGGTATTAATTCAGTTTCCTCTGAAAAATTGATTGAGATACTCTGCAACCCTCCTAGCTTTGTTTGCGCCACAACAAAAATAAGAAATAAAGCAACTATTTTCAGCGGTTATTAATTCACACTCATATCTCATGGTAGAGACTCACATTTTAAAAGGATACAAAGCTGATATATTCATAGATGAAACGTAGTAAAATGGTCAAGAGTAACATATCCTTGGATTCGGCTATACAAAAAATATGAAAAAAGTTTTACAAAAAATCGAGTTAAAGGTGGTTCTGGAATTACGAAACGCTGTTATACAAATTTTGGTGTGGGGATTATTGAGAATTTTGTTTATAATAAACCCCTTTTTTAACTTTTTTTATATCTTTTATAATAACAATGCTAGACTTAAAAAACGAAAATTAGCTTCTTCGGATTTTGTCGAATATCTCCGGAACTAGCCGAACAATCTAGAACTTTTATGGACGATTGAATTATCCATTAAAATATGAAACTTTTTCTTCATTTAATCAACATTATATATAATGCGGTTTACGAGATCTCTGTATACCTACGCAAATTAAATCCGGACCACCCTGTAATGACTTGAATTATAGTAATACTTTCTCTCTCTATTTCTCGTATCATTCTGCCCTTTCAGGCGTCGGATTGGGATTCGTTCTCTTCCTGAACACATTTATTCCATTATTTTCTGTCCCTGGCTAGTGACTTCATCTCATTTGTTTCTTTTTCTAACAATGTATATTGGTACAGTCATTCAATATCCTTAAATGACCATCAAGTTAAATACCTAATATGTTTCAACTGTTCTACAATCCAATATTGAAACTATTTTTTTAAATATTTTATTTTTGAGCTAAGTGTTATTTAAATAATTAAAAAAAATGTTATATTTTTCAATGTGTTTTCAATCATTTCAAATATTTTTCAGTCATGATCTTGTTTAAAGATAGTTTAATCAAATTCTATCGTTAAAGTCCAAGGAAATTGCAACCACAGTATTCGCCAAATTTAGCACCGCGTAATTTAATTTGTTTCCAAATATCAAAAAATAAAAATGACTACGAAACAACAACTAATTTAATAACAATAGTTTATAATTATTTTTTTCTATATTATTTTGTTTAAAAAGAGGCAGATACTTGCAATGTCATTCATTATACCAGTACATTTATCAGTATGTTATCCCATCAATTTATCTCATTTATTGGCATGATTTTCAATTCGGTTAATTGTAACAATAGTTAACCACAATTTTAAGTCTTTACACTAATTTAGTATTTCAACAAGTCGGTGTACTCCTTATTTTGCAGTGGCAGTGCAGTGAAAAAGTTCCCTGGTCAGGGTTACTGCCTCCATTGAACGACCATCCGGATCTCCTGATATCTAACATCTGGATTTCATTGGAACTTCGGTCCAAAACGTACGAATAGATATTGAACAGTCGTCAATTTTATGATGATTTTGATTATTTAATCATATAATATGATTTGTTAAATTGATAAAACATCAGTCAATTAAAGGTTGGTTGTATTTTTATTATTAAAGGGGGGAGAAGTAACCGGTACTAGAGTTGCAATGGTTCAGGTAGGTGTATTTTTATTTGTAATTTTGTTAAAACGATTAAAAAGAACTGACGTCGCTAGCCCACTCTATATAAAATGAAAGGCTGTCACGTCAATGGAAAATGGAAGAAATTTTGACAGATCAAGCTTGTTTTATTACTAAGTAAGTAAAATTTTAATAAAACCTGTGTGTGTACATCAAAAAATATGAAACCGATATTGGATTTTAAAGGTTTAATTTTGTAGAGAAAATCATAAAATTGAACGGCTAGATATATTTGAGAGTTATATCAACTTACCCAAATATACGTAACACTTCGATACTTTAAACGAACCATAATAAACAATGTAAAAACAAACCATGAAATATTTAGTTGCGAAACATTATAAATTTCTAGTAATGAATTATTGACAGCAAATGAACCAAGTACTTTGTACCACCAGTCATCCGCATATCTTCAAAAAAGTCACGCCAAATTTGATTGTCTCTTTCTAAAGTCTGAATCAATGGAATTTTATAGAACGATATTAAATCATTAAATTATGCCATTACCTACATGTCGATAGTGTGTTATTGTGATAGATTTTCATTTGGTGGATTACGCGGCACAGGTGTAAGTTAAATGTTTCGTTTTGTTAAAAAAGTTACGGATGTGCATTCGGGAAAAAGTGACATTTTACATTTTGTACATCTTGGAACACTAAATTTGTGAAGTAAGTGAAAAATAACTTGCAATAAGGCGTCGGCTTACTATCAAAACATAGGAATCTATTTTTTGGACTTTATTTAGATTTTATTATCATTGTCCTGCAAACCTCACAAGTCTAGCGCGATTCTAAATTCCATTTAGAGTTGTATTTTAAAATGCCTGTCTTATATTAAGACAAGAAATTTTTTCGTGTCTGCTATAATATCACTCTACTACGAGGAGGAAACCACTAAGGTGTGATTTCGCTGAAAATCCACCTTAATTTTATACGATGACGTTTTTTTACTATTCCCTTGTCTTTTGATCCACAAACGGCTGCATTTACGTGATTTCGAATGATTTCTTTTAATATGTCCCAAATTGTTTTACCCAGACTATAACTTCTAAACCATGCAAGATAATCGAACCGGACAAAAGTCATCCATTATAATTAATAATAATAATAATAATAATAATAATAATAATAATAATAAAGCGTCTTTATTCATCAAGTTTTAGTTTAAGTGTAAATATATACATATATAAGGTAGATGAAAAGGTGAACTTCAGCTTGTGCTGATTTACAACTTAACCTGTAAATAACATTGAAATATAATAATATAATATAATAGAGAAAAAAAAGTATAAAAAATAAACAGATTTTCAAAACCAAATTCGTTGCATTATATAATATATTTTTTTTATGACCATTGCTTATTGAACAAAGATTCTTTTAGGCGTTTCTTGAAATTAAGCAAGTTATATGATTTAAATTAATTTGTAAGTTTATTGTACTCTTTACATGCAACATACGAAAAACATCTTTTAAATAGAGCCGTGTTATGATTCGGTACCACCAAGTTCATTCGATTCCGCGTAGGAAATTCATTAATATTGGAAAATGTCTTTAATTTGTTAACTAAATAATCAGGTTTCTGTATGAGTAAAACTTTGTGAACTTGGGTTAATAAATGCAAAAGGCGGTAGTTACTGAAAGTCAACCAACCTGATTCTTTCATTTTATTCGAGATATGATCAAATTTTCGAATTCCATAGGCGAAACGTAGACAGCTATTCTGAATTTTTTGTAAACGAGCGGAATCGGATTGGAGTAGGGCTGGACCGTAGATAGAATCACAATAACTGAGTTTGGAAAAAATGAGAGATTCACAAAGTTTAAGTTTGAGTTGTGTGGAAAGCAGGTCTCGGTTAGGGTACAACTGTCTCAAGACGTTGAACGAACTTTGAGATATGGTGGAGGTATGTTTAGTAAAACGAAGATCAGAATCTAACCAGAGACCTAGGTTTTTTCCTTCATTCGTGAATTGAAGAAGAGCATCGCCTAATTTAATTTGTAATGCGTTTATTGTTAATTGTCTTAATTTTTTGGGGCCAAATAACATGATGGATGATTTTTTAGAATTTATTTTGAGGTTGTGAGCTGTAGAAATATCAAGTAATGCATTTAAATCGTCGTTAATAAGATTTTGGGCAGTAAGTAAGCACTTAGTATTAAACGAGTGATATAACTGGGTATCATCTGCATAATGATGGATCACACAATTTTTAACAAAACTATGAAAATCTGCTATATATAGTGAAAACAGCAATGGTCCCAGAATGGATCCTTGCGGAACACCTTGACTAACGGGTAGACTGCTGGATACATCAGCTTCCAAAATAACTTTATGAGTACGATTGCTAAGAAAATTTGATATTAGACAAACGGATTTATGAGAAAAACCGAAAAATTTCAGTTTTTTGCAAAGTGTTGGATGATCTAAAGTATCAAATGCTTTGCTATAATCAAGGAGAACTAAACATGTGACTTTTCCCAGGTCTGTCGCTTTAAAAAGGTCATCCGTGATAGATAAGAGGGCAGTGGTCGTACTATGGTGCATTCTAAAGCCAGATTGAGCTGGAGTTATTATATTTTGGTCATATACATATTTGCTAATTTGATCTTTAAGTATAAATTCAAACGATTTAGAAAGGGTTGGTAGAATACTAATAGGACGCAAGTCAGATAAGCTAGTAGGTTGATTACATTTAGCAAGCGGAATAATAAAAGCCTGTTTCCACGAAAGTGGATAATGAGACGAAGAAATTATTTTATCAAAAATAAATGTTAAATGATTGATTAAATAATTTTCTACTAACTATATCATGCGCAGTGATATGTTATCTAAACCAACGGCATGACTTTTTATACGATTTAGAGATTTTCGAACTGTATCAGAAGAGACAGATTTAAATTCGAATTTATTTTCATATATATTTTCATAGTACCGATCAAGTAAGGCTAATTGGTCATGTGACTTCAGAGTAGTAGGAGCTGAATTAAAATGTTTGTTAATTTCAGTAACATTACTTAAGTTAGGTGGTATAATAGGACTGGCTTTTTTTCTAAGAATTTCTAAGGATCTAAGAGTGTTCCAGGTGGTCTTGGAATTCTTTTCTCTAAGAATAAAGTTTAAATAAGCCTTTTTTTCTCGTCGAATTGCTCCAGTAGTAAAATTCCTTAGGTCGGTATAGCTAGTCCAATTTACTGCAGTCTTATCTTTTTTATATTTTTTTAAAGCTTTGTCTCTTAACGAAATCATTACTTTTATATTATAAGTAATCCAAGGGGTATGCGGTTTCGTAACTTTTTTTCTTACTAAAGGAGCATGTACAGAGAAAAGCTGGATTAAGGAATTATTCAGATGGGAAATCATATCTTCAACGTAATTTAATTCGTAAATTATGTCCCAATTCACGGAACCTAATTCAGCATTAAAAAGATTAATATCAAATCGTGAAAAGTCACGATAGGTTATATACTTAGCTTTTTTTTCTAAAGTGATTGACTCTATGTTGCAAAGAACAGCTTGATGATATGACAAGCCACGGCCTCTGACATCTAATACCTCAACACATGTTTGATGGACATCTGACACAAATATAATGTCGATGAGAGTTTTGCTGTGCGGGATTATATGAGTTGGTTCATTAACAATTTGTGTTAGTCCATAGGAATTTAAAAAATTTATACATAGATCACAACCTCTACTAGGCGTCATAAAATCTATATTAATATCTCCTGAGACAATGAAAAAGTCACAAGATGGTAACAAGTTGGCGACGCTATCCTCCAATTCATCAAGGCAGTTGATAACAGAAGAATTAGGGGGGCGATATATAACTCCAAAAATATATGTTTTTCCGCGAAACTTGGTAGAAATCCAAAGTTGCTCAAGGTTAGGAGTAATTCGCGAAAAAATTAAATTATATTTGATGACCCACCCTCAAAAACTACCCCCCTGGAACAACCCCCTCAAAAATTATTAACGACACCCTAATTTTTTTTTCTGTTCATTTTTGTAGTCGCCACTTTTCTCTGTACAACTGTTTTTAAAATTTTGAAATCGCTCCATAAATAAGTGATAAATTAAATAAAACTGTATGTCAAGTTGATGATAAAAAATACTTTACTAGGTGACACATAATTAAAAAAATACATTGAAACAAGAGAAGGAGAAGACCAGAAATAAATATCAACAAACAAAGAGTAGTAATAACTTATATTAAGTGCTCAAATTGCCCACCTCCCACTTCCACACATTTGTCAAATCTTAACAATAAATTTCTAGTACAAGCAGCTCGAATCATGGCCGGTGTAAATCTGTTACAAGCATGTCTGATTCTATTTTTCTAGCCGGCCATTGGATAATTGGAGAATGCATGGATATAACACGGTTTCCATAAATATTGGCAATTTGTGCATTATGAGCTGGTGCACCATCTTGTTGCCACCACATATCACGTCTTTGATTAAGAGAAACACCTTCCAACAAATCAAGAACGGTATTGAATAAAAAATCACGATATCCTATTCCCGTTAGAGTGATTTCATAAAAATGAGGACCTATAATCCTACTATTGAACAAACCACACCATACGTTTATGCCCCAAATATTTTGAAACCTTGTTTCTTTTACCCAGTGGGGATTTGTTGGGGACCAGTAATTGCATCGTCATTTAGTTTCACCTGCATTCTAGCGAGAAAGTCTAAGCATCTTTCAAGATCATTGGGGTGTAAACCTTGGACCAAGTGTATTTTATAAGGATGATATTTATTGTCTTTTAATATTCTTTCGATGCTACTTTTGCTTATTCCAATTTCGAATGCCAAATCTCTGATAGAAACATGTGGATTTACATGAACGTAAGCCAAAACGTGTATAATATTTTCTTCATTTCTGAGAAGTCTGTTGTGTCCTCCATGATATTTACCGTCAGGAAAATGTCCTTGTCTAAGACTTCTTTCTAAATTGGAAAACGTTCTAACTGAGGGAATTGTTCTATTCGGAAAATGTTCATAGTATAATTGTCTAGCTTGTCTTGAATTCTTGCGACATTCGCCGTAAATAATTATCATATCGGTGTACTCGTTGGAACTAAACACAGTCATTTTGAAATAATTTGTTAGTACTTGACAAACTCTAAATTATTGCAAACTTTATCAAGTAAAAACTGCTAATTTTATCGAGTATTTAAGCTGCACTTAGTAGTATTGTTTATAATGCGCTAGAAAACTTACCATGAATTTGACAGCAAGCAACTTGATGAAAATAAAAAAAAACGAATATCACTTATTTATGGAGCGATTTCAAAATTTTAAAAATAGTTGTACAGAGAAAAGTAGCGACTACAAAAATGAGCAGAAAAAAAATTAAATATTTTTTGAGGGGGTTGTTCCAGGGGGGTAGTTTTTGAGGATGGGTCATCAAATTTTTATTTGGTTCAAAGTACACCGCCAATTATAATGGATGACTTTTGTCCGGTTCGATTATCTTGCATGGTTTAGAAGATTTCATGGGTAAAACAATTTGGGACACCCTGTATACATATTTTTGTAATATGTATACATATTTTTCAACTTTTTTGTTAGTTTCATTTCGGTAATAAAGCACAAAATCACGAATATGAGAAATTTGCTATTGCACTCATAAAAAACATTTGTTAAAAATAATTGGTTCTAAAATTCATTAAAATTAAAACGTGATTTTATGCCATAAGGTTACTCTCAGAGTCTATTATTTTTATAGTGTTTCCATTTTAATATTAAACATCTATATTATTATAATAGGTATGAGCAGTTGAAACATTTTATTAAACACATTCAATTTATCCAATTTTTTTCAATAGTGGTGGACAAAGCCCAAATTAAATTTTTTTAAATTTATACAATTCCTTATACCTATCGGACCCTACTATTGTTTACTTTAAAATGAGGAATTTACAACTTTACAAATCGAAATATTTCGAAATGGTCTTTACTATCTACTATAAACGGTGCAGTGCACTTACTTTTGGCATGGTGAAGGCCTTTTTCAAAACAGCTCTGTTGTGTTGTGGGGCAGGAGCTCCTGGTTGTCTAGGAACAACCGGTTCTGGGGTTACTGTTTGAACGGGCCTATTGGGTTTTACAGCTAGTTTGTTCAAAGTTGCAACTCGTTTATTGCACATCATGGTAACATCTTCTATTCTTTGTACAACCTAGAAAACAAAACCAATCCCAGGATATTGTCAACTTCCCTATGAAATGCATTATTTTCTGTAAGAATATGGTTGTATTTTTTTTTCTGTTCATACAATTCAAGATTATTATTATTTTAGTTTATTCTGGGCCAATTATTTAAAGTATTTAATCCAGAAATCTATATTAAACGCGTAATTGTCTGTAAGGTTGGGGTAGTATTTTTTTATGTTCATACAATCCAAGATTAGATATTTTATTCTGGGCCAATTCAAAGTATTTAATCCAGAAACTAAATGTTCAAAAGCGAAATAATGTATCTAAAATAAAAAACTTACTTGAGAAATAAGCGCTTTAGTTTCTAACGTGTTGGTTTCTTGAAAAATATCCCTGAAATCCTTAGGACCGTTCGAGGTGAATTCTTGCGAAGACGCTATGAATTCTTTAATCACTTTTAAATACTTTTCGGCCAATTCAAACGATGTGGCGCACTGTTCGATTTTTTGAGTGGCTAATAGTTCCAGTCCGTTAGCACACCATTTATTTGCCTAAAATTAACATTTACATTATAATTGACATTAAAAATTGTCATGTTTTTACATACATTGTCTACTCTCTCCATCAATATTTTCGTTAAATCTAGCAATTCCATCCGTTTTGTTAGGCGCTCTAACAACAAATTCCTAACTCTAATAAGTTCTGTACACTTGGGGTCCACGGACTCTATAGGACAAGAATTGATACTTATAAGATGCTGCCCGGTAGAAATAACTTCTTCAGCTCTATCAATATCAGCACTACACAATTTTTCAAAAGCCTTCACTTGCTTCATCAGGCTTTCTACTTTTTCAATGCTGTCACCGCTTTCAGTCATTTCCGACACAATTTTTAAATTCGATTCGAAGTTGATTTGCAATTCCCTGAAGTCCTGTTCGAACCTTCGCAATTCCAGGCAGTGCCTCAGTTTCACAGAATGATTCTGCCAAAATTCGTCGAATGTCCTTTCGGTTTCTTCTAACTGTACTAGTAACCTTTCTACGGCAAAAACATTTCCGCAAGCATCATTAACAGAATAGTACTCCTCGTCGTATGTATAACTGTTTTTTTCCTTAATAGTAGTCAATAGGTTTTCTCCATGTTTCGCAGCTGATAAAATATCCTTCTTAAGATCGGTGTATATTAAACTATGTTTTTCTAACAAATTTTCTGTAGATTCTACGTCATTTGGCAATTCAATCTCTTCTATTGTTTTGGTAAAGCTATCCAAAGCACTGGAAACCTGCTGGGTGACAGCCGAAAACGCTTCCAGCTCAGTCCTTTGATGTATCCAGTCCTCGTGATTGTAATTTAGACTTCCACCTAGATCTGGAGTTAGCTGCCGGCTATTTATATATTTTTGCAATTCTTCAGTTGTACTTAAAACGATCATACGAAATTTGAATTCATCTTTGAATAATTTATTGCTTACTTCCGATAAGGCCTTTTGTAAAAAACTAGCCGGCCTTAAGACGTAAACAACGTGGATTAGGCCTGGAAAATAGACCTGAAACAATAATAATTCATCACCCAAATACATCAATAAACATTCGTTGATCAATGTTGGTATCTTCAAAGTCCAACGGAAGTCAGAATTTCCCTGTTGAACAATAAGAAAGCACCAGGAATTGATATGAAAACATCAAAAAATTTGAAAGGATTGCCTAAAAATGGGTTGTGATGTTATCTTACATATTTAATGCCATCACAAAGTTGCAATATTGGCCGAAGTCTTTGAAAAAATCTGAAATAATACTTATTCTAAACCCCGGGAACAGTGTTTCTTCATATATCCACCTTATTGTACATGAAATTAATGATACCCTAGAACAGAAAAACTGTTCTGCAATATATTTAGATGTAAGCATTCGATAAGCATATTACATAATATTAAAAAGTCTTTTCCGATCCCCTTTTACAACTTACTAAACTCATACTTATGAGACAGGTATTACAGAATTAAAGTAAACGATAAAACTTCACAGTTTTAACCAATCAAATCTGGAGTCCCATCCCATAAGGTCCCTCTAATGTATTTAATATACACGTTAGACCTCACAATTTTTGATTATACCATAACAGTCACATTTACAGATGACACTGTTATTCAAGCAATCCATGAAAATTCTACAAATCTATTTAAATTAGAAGCGGAAAATAAAAATAAACGAAAGCAAATCACAACACATAACATTCCTGTCTACATTAACACTGAAATTCCACAGACTCTGTCAAATATCTAGGAATCCATTATACAAAACTCATTTGGAAAGATCACATAAATATAAAAACGTAAACAAATAGAACTGAAAATGAAAGATTTATATTGGCTGCTAGGCAGCAAATAAAAAGTGCAAATAAACAATTAAATATTAATATATAAAGCTGTAATTATTCCAATCTGGACATATGGCATATAATTGTGGGGATGTACCAGCAAATCCAGTATAGTTATTTTATAAAAGGTACAGTCCAAGATTTTTTGAGCAATAGTAGACGCTTCCTGATATCTATCTAACCAGATGATACATTAAGCCCTTCAATTCAGCAAAGTACCCAAAGGCATCACCAAAGATTGGAGTCACATACTAACACACTATTATAACACTGTTATAAGAAAGAAACAGTAGAAGACTAAATTTAAACTGGCCAATAGACCAAAAATAAGATAAAAGTGCTCTTCTCACTGGATATGCCTCCTCAGGATATTTATTTGTGGAACTTTAAAATTATCAAAATAACACATCCGATTATTTAAATAAAAAAATAACCTCTTGGCTTGTTTAATGATGGGTATACAGTTACTTTATTTCTGAAGGAAAATGAATATTAGGTGTACTTACAGATATTTTTAGAAGAACTGTTTTTACGGAATTCCACTTGTCATTCCGCCTATCTATGATTAAATGGAAGCCCAAATCAGCGTCATGAAGGCTGCAAAAAAGTTAATGGTTAATCTGCAAAAATGTATGGTTGGATTGAAAAGATTATTCTTGTTGAAACTTACGAAGGCACAGATGTTAAATACATCATTAAACGTTGATATTCTAAATCAGACAATGTTTCAAAATTATTGTTATCAGGAAACGTAATAATGGGACAGCCTTCTTTTGATTTTCCACCTGAGATAATGGCATATTGGTGTTGTAGTAATTCTAATACATCATTAACACTCAGAGTTTCAGAATTGACTGAATTTTGCATTTCAAATTCTTCGTAATCATTTGTCGAGTTGCCTGAAATTATAATGTTCTCGAGTGATTTCATTATGTTGAATATATTTTGACGACCAATTTCACCAACAAAACTTAAATTTTATAATTAACACCTTTAAATTACTAAAAATGCGATTTTCAAAATGTTTCATGGTTGACATATGTTTTGGGTTGAAAATAAAAGTAAAAATTATGTTAAAACATATTTATTAAAAAAATACACATATCACATATTTAAATATTAAACAGCCTAGAACAGCTTTGAACTAAAAAGATTTTGTAAAAACCAAGGCAAAGTATATACAGAAAAATCTACATTTAAATAAAAATGCCAAGCATTATTCAGAATTCGGTAAAAAATCTTAAAAATAAACTCAGACTTTGAATGCAGTACAAATGCTACTAAAAGCATTTCAAAAATGTATTCATCAATCAACATTTTTATATAATATGACCTCGAAGAAATAAATGAAAATTTTGTAAAATAAAAATATATCGAAGATAAAGCTAATACATAATATTCAAACAAATAATAATAATTCGCTCTCTATAATTCACCCCCATACGAGTCAATTTAACCCAGAAACTAATTGGGCTTGTGCAGGGAAGAACAGCTATTATTATTATGATTATTATTTGTCGTGTAATAAACATAATATTTAAATAAATAAAAAATGTTATTCTAAAAATCTTACCAAACAGTTTTTTTTTAACGTTCTGTTCACAAATAAATAATGTTTTCCAAAACTTATCAGTTTTCCCAATATTTGCGTTAAAGATAATCTAATCAATTCCAGGAATTATTGATTAGCACTTCATAAAAACAATAAGTAAAATTATCGAAAGCCAAATGAGCCAACATGCTTTACAAAAAAAATTAAAATGTGTAATCAATGCACACAAAAATATTCGAACATTTAGGCATAGAACCAAAAATGTATAAAACTAGTAAAATCAGTCTAAACTATTTATACATACGAGGTCAAATGATGAAGTAATGAGTCTGATTTTATAAAAACCCTGTAGCCTGCTGCTCGACTTGTCATTGAATTGCATAACTATATGCTAGCTGTTTGACAGAACAAGCTTGTGTAAATTTCAGTTATATGTCTAATTTATGATGCATAGTTTTTTTTTTATTGCAACAATAAACTCTTTAGTGTCAGGACATAGTTTTTAAACAAATTGTTCGAAATAGTTTGAAAGTGAAAATTGTGTAGATCTCTCATTACTTCATCAAATTAAAAAAAGTATTATTCTAAATCAGTCCAAATGATAAGTTTTATTCTAAATAAAATAAATATTAACCATTTATACATAATTACATTACTTATATCACAACCTTTTTTTTTTTTAAATTTATCTACATTCTTCCAAAAGTATAAGGAGTGTGATGTTGAGCACTAGCCATAGTAGTGACAATGTTGCCTTGTTCGTTTATTACATAACCAGTATTGGCCAACTGATATGAAAAAGTGTTTGTTGTGGTGTGATTATTAGCATTTTGTGGATTTACAATGTTACCATTAGGTACTAGCTGAGGTACTGGCGTAACTAGGAAAGTCTGTTGGTGATGCTGAGCCGTACCGTTATCAGTAGGCGATGGTGCTACTACCAAAGGTATCACCTGTTGTACTTCGTTGCTAATAACGCACTTTTGCACTTGTATTTGTTGCTCGCGTGGCCTCTCCACTACAGTCTGTATCTGTTGATTCTGTTGTTGTATAGCTTGGACTTGTTGCTGTTGCGATTGCTGTTGGTTCTGTTGCTGGTTACTGTTATGCGAATTATTGGTATGGTGCGAAGAAGAGCATGATTTAGGTTCGACCTTGCAGAATTTGACATGCGGAAATTGCTCTTTCATGAAATGTCGGAAAGTGGAATAGCCCATAAGTTTGATGCCAGGCTCTAAGATCTGTCCATACTCTTTGTAAGCGTCGTGAAGATTTTTTCTAGTAACATCCCAAGGTAATTGGATGGGCTGTTTTGTATTTAAAATATCCCGTTCTCCAGTATGTTGTTCTAAGTACTGTTTTAAGAACTCTGTAGCATGTCTGTATATATCTAAAGAAAACGTATTGTGGGGCTTTTTACCATGATTTCCATGGACTCTAGGGGCGACTCCATGCGTCATCACGTGTTTTCTAATCCTCTTTAACTGATAATGAGTACAGTTTTCTAAATATAAAAAAGCGTCCAGACAAACTCTTCTACCTTGGTATACATACTGTGCTCTAAGTCTCCTCCTTTCTTTATGTCGTACTGTAGTATCAGGATTTGCTAAACAAGCCATTGTAACACCCATTAAGTACATATCATGTTCTCCTTTTGTAAGTTCCGCTATGTTAAGTCGATGTTTATAAACACTTTCGGGGTTTAAACCTCTAAAGCAACTCTCGTCTTGACATTCACAACCTCGTTTAAATCTGTCTTTCACTTGGGACGCGCTTTCTTCTAAACGCGTGGGATCGTTCGAGACACCATCACCTAATTTTTTCTTCTTCTTCACGGGGATTTTCTTTTTATTTTTCGGGGGCGTTTTAGGCTTTGATTCACTTTCTCCTTTTGGGGATTCCTCTGCCTCTGATTCTTCCATCGGATGACCAGTATAAATAGCGTTGATATTTGATTCTGGGTCTACTATTGTGTGACCTTCCCATATAACCTACAAATGAAAAATGTTTAAAATACCTAGAAAAAAGTATGGGAGAGGTAATTGAAGTCTTTCTGTTACCCTCTCTACAGCTGAAAATGGAAAGTTAGATAGAGATAACAGTAAGACAGTTCTTTTTATAAACCTCAAACTCTACAACTACCTGCTGTTCATCCATATTCTGGGTGAAGTGTCCAGATGCAGCAATGGTGGGAAATAATGAATGCGATATGGAAACAGGTGTATGCCACTGAATCTGAGCTTCCTCCTGTCCATCATTGCCAACACTCTGATTCGACTGATAAGAATGGTTGTCACCGAGGTCTTCTTGCTTTTCTATTCTTTCCACGGACAACAGAGTGTGGAGAACTTCGCTTGCCTCTTTTTCGGCTGAATCAACAGCTGCCATCTCTTGAAAATGTTTTTAACAATAGTATTTGATAAAGTCTGGTCCAACAACAATCAGAAACGAATCACTGACGTCAGGATTCTTCGCAGTAGATTATTGCGAATTCCGATCACTAAATTATATAGGGCACAGTGATTTGTTTTGGTCGTTGTTGGAACATACCTTGTATGTGATTAATTAAATATTCAATGTAATATTTCAGAGTTTAAGGGTGGCGTCCTGATATATCTGACAATTTTGGGATTTTTTACTAAAGAAAATACTTATTTAATATTGTGCTTTTCATAAAAACATTATATTATTTTCTTTGTTTATAACATTTCCCGAATTTATTTTAATATTAAAATTAATGCCGGAAAGTATAATTTTTGCCGAAAGCTACATTGAAAGTACTCTCTGCATATACAGGGTGAATCCTAAGTTGTTACTTATTTTAACTGTGTATAGAAATCGTTAAAATAAACATCTTTTTCAAATATTTTTTTAAAAAAACTCAAAAATAAGATACAGAATTAAAAAAAACCGGGAATTGACTTGTGTATCAAATTAAGCTAAGTGAGAAGCCCTTTTTAGATTTTTCTTATAAATCACGCTCTACCGCTTATTGTAATTCAGCCGGGTGTGATTTCAGTAGCGTGTTTGTATGACAACAGTGAACTTGTGGATATGTTGCTTATATGGCGAGTGTCTTCAAAGTGCTGCATCGGTGTTGTAAAGTGAACACTTTAACTTGCGAGCACATCCTAGTCTCAGAATTTTCATTAATCTGGCTTAACGGGCTAGGGATACGAGTGATTAATGGAGAACATATAGGAAGACCGAGCAGACATGAAGTACGTTTGTGTTTCAACACTTCAGGGAATGGTGACAACTTTGAACACATTATATAAGTTAGACAGGCCCGTATTGTATATATTTTGGAATAAATTAATGTAAGTTTTGAGTTTTTTAAAAAAGTTATTTATTTTAATGACTTGTATACACAGTTAAAAAAAACTATCAACTTAGGATTCACCCTATATAGGCGAATGCCAACCAGTGCTGTCACACAAAAGAAAATTTAGATAATTTTTGTAATTTATACTTTTTGATTTTAAATATTTTTCATCATCATTATCTAATATTTAAATCCCTTTTAACGATTTAAATAATTTTTAATACATTGTTACAAAAATGTATTTTACCATCATTTGCTCCTGTGAAAAGAATGTTATGCAACTTTTATCAATTCGCTCATCGACATGCTTCTATAGTAGCAATTTCGAAAACCTTAAATGGTTTTTTGTTATTTAAAACAAATTTATTCTGCTATTTGTGTTTTCTTGTATATATTTAATCTATTTCTCCAAGCTCCCGATTCTGTAGGTTAGAATTCTAAAACTGAATAGGTATATGAACTCCACAAAATCAGTGAAGCTTATAACATAGAAAGGGGATAATAATTTATAATTAGAAACTATTTTTAAAATTGATTTACATTTTTAGTCATAGTGATTCAGTTTATTGAATGAGCTTAATTTTAATGAAAGTATTTTTCATAAAAGGTTTAAATCATCGATATTTTATGACTTAAATCACACTCTATTGATTTAAATATCCAAATAAAAAACGATTAAATTTAAAAATATTTAGGGATTTGAATATTTTTATGGGAAAAAGTAGTTTTAAAACCATTTAGTAAAACGTAAAATATCTTTGATCTTTTAATAATATCTTTTTTTTATGATTCGTGACAGCTCTGACGGAAACATTAAAGTACGAATTTCTGACATTATTAGACAGATTTGCTTCAATAGTCATATTTCTGCTAAAAAAATAGAAAAAATATATATAGTAATTAAATTATATTTTTAATTTTGTTTATTATTATAGTTTAATAATAATATGATTAAAAAAAAACTACTAATTTGATTATAACAAAACATGTTTTCCAAATTTTTTGCTGATAAATACTATTAGAGTAAAAACTTTTAACATGGGTAATCTTGGAATGAAAATAAAATAGTTTTTAAATTAAAATGGGGTCTATTCTGTAAAAATTCCTTTATATTTAACGGCCTTTAAAAATATTTTCTTCTTTACTTCTGTCATTATTTAAACGGATCTTTAAAATACATTAGAGTACTATCTTAAAGAAATCTGTTTAAATAATGACAGAAGTAAATTAACGAATACAAATATACTTTTAAAGGCCGTTAAATATAAAGGAATTTTTACAGAATAGACCCCAGTACAGTACAGGGTGTCAGAGAATTTTCACCAAAGGGTAGCTTGGTACAAATAGGGATAGTGGGGTGAAAAGTATCTGGAATTACTTCCCTCTATTCAGTGTCTCATATCCCAAAAATTCCAGATTTAATATTAAATTTTACCAGAAATAAAGTCAGACGAAGTTTCGTGTAGACACCCAGTATATGACATAGCTTTAATGGAACAACTGATCAAATTTGATTTGTATGTTTTACAATAAAATGAGTTAAAATATTTTTCTTTGTGAACTTTTTAAAATTAACTCAAAATAATTCTTGAAAAAACGTGGTTATCAGTTGCAATTACAAACATTTAAATATGGTTATTTACATGCTAATAGACAATTAAAATAATCTAAAATTGCCAATTACACCTGTATTAGTATAATTTTAATATTAATGTAACTGCTAATTAAGGACCCAAATAATGAATAGTACATCATTTTTAGAAAAAATAATTGTATTTTTTATAAGAAGGAAATTTGGCTCCAAGACCCACTGGTCCACAGAAAACTAAAGCAACAATAGCTAGGACCTTAGCTTATATATTATATGAAAATAAATGAATCACAACAATTCTGTTTATATTTTAAGTCTGGACCTAATTGTTCTTTCAAAACTATTAAAATTTTTAAAAATTTGCGACATAAATGTCAAATTATATCAGTCTTATTGACATTCACATTTCCTATTCAGCTAGTATTCACTGTTATAATACTAGAAATGCTGACTTAATTCGACTTTCTAGATATAGGTAATTAACAACACAAAAAACTCATATGACATTAATATAAATGCACTTATCCTAGTAATTTAAAAGCGACAAAATTATTTTTAATCTTTTTTCGTAAATTTACTTTGAAATCATATTAGTTTCTATTTATTTCCGTATTTACGGTACATTCTCCATGTGTCTTCATTCAAGATCCCCTAAAAATATTTTGTTTGTAGTGATGCCATTTTAATTAAGACATTTTTATCTGTATACCATTAGGTTTTAAGAATGTATTTTATTTCATTGTTGTAGATTATATTATGTATGTTATATGATTTTATTGTTGTTTGTAAGTTTTAATCTCATGATTATTTATTTATTTTATAACTTTTTTTGACATGCTATAAATTTATATAATTATAAATAACAGTCAAATAAAGTATTCTATTATGCAGGAATGGAAAAGTTAAATGAATGCCTAATTGCTTTACTTACTATAATTTACCTACGATCACTGTTATACAGGTAAATATGCGTGTACCTAAATATATTATTATCTGCAAATCCATAGTTGTCGTAGGTAAAATAATATATACAGTGTCACCGTTAAAGTATGCATCATATGGGAATTTTTTAATTATTTAGTTTACGCAAATTTTAGAATTTATGAACAGTTTTTGCTTCGAAAATAATAAAAAATTACGTCTGCAATTTTTTTCTGTCGACCTATGCCTGTCAAATTTATCAAAATAGATTCAACCAGCGAATTGTAAATAATATTTAGTAAACTCCTAGTCATAAATTTCCTCAATTCATAAAATTTAAAAATTAATCTTCTTACCTTGGGATTTTAATGATGTAATGTGATCAACCCATTTCAAATTTTGATCAATTATGATACCGAGGTATTTTGTTGTTTTTCATTTTAATTATAAAGTTGTCATTTATTTGTATATTAAAAGAAGGCCTTTGTAAATTACATTGCTCTCTATGGATCTACTTTAACACAAAAATAGTTTTGTGGCTATAAGTTGCTATAACCTATCGTCGCAAAACTATTAATAATTTAAACATAGTAAGTAGTATTAATATAACATCAAGTAATTTTTTAAAATAAAGTACATGATCTCAAAACAGAAATAATTTATAATAAATGCGGGTAAAACGAGGGGTAAAATAACAATAAATTAAGGGAAATACTTAAAAAGGGCAGGTTTAAAGAGTATTATCACAAGAAAGTATATCTGTTCTATTTATTTATAAAGTAATGTTTGAGGTTACTTTTGAATACTTTTATTGTTGTTTTTTTTTTTTTAATTTCTGTAGGCAGTCTATTAAATTTTTTAAACCTTTAATAAAAATTGTATTTTGGGAACTTTAGTGATGGCTTGCCGTAGGTACATAAAACTCAGAATTTTTTCTAATAGATCTGATGAAATGGTACTATGTCATTTTTATTTTATAAATAAATATCAGTCATGTTCTGAACATAATTCTGAACTAAAAGCCAATTTATTTCTTTTAACATAGTTGCAATACTCATCCTTCTGTCCTTTATTAATAAAATATAAATAGGCGAAGTAAGGAGCCCAAATATTTTATATGAGCAGGCTTAAGAGGTAAAGGGGCCAATTGTTATTGGATAAATTGCTCGAACAAGTTTTTAAACCCTAATCAAAAGGCGATATAGAATGGTTTTAAATATCAAGGCTTGTGAAAATCATCACATGGTTTAATCTAAGTAATGCAAATGCTTCACAAACCAAAAATTCAACGTCCTAATACTACTATCGGCTTTTGGTCTTTCATTCCAAGTTAAATCATTTCTGGTTTTTGTTACGATACGAGTTTACCCTTGTGGGGCTTTAAATGCACGAATGTTTTCAAATTTTTATTGATCGAATAAACATCCATTGTTAACTAATAAAATTTGTACAGAATTACTAACGATAAGTATGATAAACCTTTGTTCATAAAAAAAGGCCGTAAAGTAAATGCGGCCAAAAAAGTGACACTTTCGGGATGTTAATAAATCCGTAAAATGTAATTTTTTAGGATAGTCACCTAAAAAAACTTAAGATGTACTGTACTCATCTGGAGGAAGTATTTTTTGTTTAAAAATGTTTCTAATTGGATAAAAAAAAGTATAATTATAAAAAAAAAGTATCATACCTACATGCTTGATAGTCATTCTAGTTTCAACATTTCATAGCAAAATTAGCTTTATTTATTTTTATTACAGTACAAAATGGCATTTCAGGTAAGAAGTGCCATAAATCTGAATTGAAACTATCTTCCAATACACAATTCGAAATTTTTAAAAATAAATTTATTGTATTTTTTTTCTAATACCTATATCTAAAGTATTTTATTATTTTCGAAGCAAAAACTGTTCATGAACCCTAAATTTGCGTAACTTAAATACATGCGGACTTTTTACAGTCACACTGTATATATCTATAAAGGGTTATCTAGTCTGGTTCACAAGTGCCATTTCCCTAGAAACCTGTCCTCCAGCACCGAAAATTATGATTTTGGGCTCATTCGATTCGGAATGACATCTAGAACATTCTATCAAAATTCCAAGAGGGGCTGAAAAAAAATGCAAAAGTTATAAACAATAAAGTGAAATAAAAAATAAGGGTTTGGTTTTTTTGAAATATTTCAAAAACTATTTGAGATAATCGAAATTTGAAAAAAGATCCTTAAAGAGCAGGAAATTTCCTAAAAAAAAGTCCTACCTCCCGGAACTGTACCAACCACCCTTATAATTTTAATTAAGCGGCGAAAATAATGGTAAAAACGCGTGGTTCGGCTGCCGCGCGCATCGCCCCAATCTGACACATGAACTAAAAAAAATATTTTAACTGATTAAATATTAATATTAAGGAATAAAAAAATTTGGGTACTAAGTAGACATATAAATGAACAATAATCCGTAAACAAAAAATTTTTATCACTATTTTTTTTTATTAATTATGCTTTTGTCAATTAGTTAATTTTCACCATTTTAATATTAACATAAAAACGCTGATTATTTCAAAACAAGAAATCTAGAATTTTTTTTGATTTTTTTGAGCTATTGTTAAAAGGGTTTAGAAGAGATCCCCGTTGGAAAAATTAAAAAATTTTGATTTTTCACTTTTTATTAACAATCAAAGGCATTAAAAAATTATTTAGTACAATATTTTTAAAAGTTAAATAAAAAATAAAAAAAAAAATTTTTCAATAAAAAAATATATATGGTTGTTTTTGTAATATTTTTTAGTATTTAAAAAAAAATATTGCGTAAAATTGCATTTGTTTATAACAAATTGTTATATAATAATGCCTTTGATTTTTAATAAAAAAGTGAAAAATCAAAATTTTTGAATTTTTCCAACGGGGATCTCTTCTAAACCCTTTTAACAATAGCTCAAAAAAATCAAAAAAATTTTAGATTTCTTGTTTTGAAATAATCAGCGTTTTTATGTTAACATTAAAATGGTGAAAATTAACTAATTAACAAAAGCATAATTAATAAAAAAAATAGTGATAAAAATTTTTTGTTTACGGATTATTGTTTATTCATATGTCTACTTAGTACCCAAATTTTTTTATTCCTTAATATTAATATTTAATCAGTTAAAATAATTTTTTTAGTTCATGTGTCAGATTGGGGCGATGCGCGCGGCAGCCGAACCACGCGTTCTTACCGTTATTTTCGCCGCTTAATTAAAATTATAAGAGTTGTTGGTACAGTTCCGGGAGGTAGGACTTTTTTTTAGGAAATTTCCTGCTCTTTAAGGATCTTTTTTCAAATTTCGATTATCTCAAATAGTTTTTGAAATATTTCAAAAAAACCAAACCCTTATTTTTTATTTTACTTTATTGTTTATAACTTTTGCATTTTTTTTTCAGCCCCTCTTGGAATTTTGATAGAATGTTCTAGATGCCATTCCGAATCGAATGAGCCCAAAATCATAATTTTCGGTGCTGGAGGACAGGTTTCGAGGGAAATGGCACTTGTGAACCAGACTAATAATTTAAGAATAAAAATTGAGCGTATGGATCTTGGAACAAAATTCGTGACACCCTGTTTATATATTTTAAAATATATTATGAAATTTATAGTTTTATAATATATTATGAAATTTATAGTTTTATAATAATTATTTATGATTTTCCATGATCAGAAAAAGAAATGTCAACAATGTTGTTTAATGCATTTATTTTCTAAACGAATAAACACACCATTATTTTTATTAAAAACATGTTTGATACTATAAAATTGTTCTAATAATGTCGCATTTCGCACAATTTCGAATGAATAAGTTGATGCAGTGCATCCTAACTCCTAACTGCCATGTAGCAGACATTAATTGCATTATAAAAAAAGCACAGTTCCATATTATCACGTTTAAATCCTAACAAATCATTAAAATACTGCAAGCAATAAGCCAATGAACTGTCAGAATTATGTTTATAAACAATTCAAATGAATAACATGGTTTGAGCGAAAACCGTCTTTAATGTCCTCCGTAAGAGATCAAAGTCGCTCACCTGCATTGTAGTCACACAAAAGTAGCCCATATTGGCATCCATTACATACACAACCAACTCACCTTTTTCTTCGATATTGCCCCTTGTCTACGATTATTCTTCACAAAAATCGTCAGCAACTTCTGAAAACGTCCACTTCACATGTTTATACACTCGAAAATCATTTACTTAACTCATTATTTGGAAAAATTCGTCTATCAAAATACGAAATAATTTGTACGTAATGAACGCTACGCCTGTGCTTTTATGATCTGCACCTTTGCTTGGTCGATTCATTTTGCGCTTGCTTGTGGACCCGCGCGTGCGCTTTCCTTCGATATTTGCCGGCAAACATTTAAATTCAAACCGGCCGGACGGAGACTCGCATCAAATAATAAATAAATAATCTTATCTGTAACTCGGCTCGTGTTGTAAAAAAATTAACTATTATAAATGCGAGGTTGAAGAATATTTAATATGTAATCGGAACACACCATTGCAAAACAAAAGAGTAAAGAATTATTTTTAGGGACTAAAGTGGCATTTACTCCCCCAGGAACAAACAAACAAAAATAAATACAATTGCAAATAAATAAATACCTACCTAACAAATATTGGTTATTTTATTACGTCATTTTTTTTCATTTTCGATATCAGATACAAAAATGATCTTTGTCCTACTAATTTCTGAGTACCAGGAACATTATGGAGATGTTTTTGCCTTGTGTTAGGTATATGAATAATCTGGTAAGTTAGAAAGTTGTTTATTTGAATGATATTTATTATTAATAGGTATTATAATAAAAAATTTGTTTCAGATCCATAATTTTTGATTCAACAAACAATGAGTTAGTTACTTATAGGGCCTTTTAAGCATTATTTTTAGTAAGTAATCTTTTTTGTAGAACTTCAAGTGGCAGTAAATGTGTTTGTGAAGTACACACAATGATAGCATATTTCAAATGACATTCTACTAAGCTATGATACAAGATTTTAAGTTAATGTGGTTATAGGTAATTTCCTAATTTTTAAATTTATATCATTCTTAATAATTTAGTAAAAGTCAATTTATTAAATGAAGGTTTTCTTGGAATATTATTGCTAAATGGCAAGTAATAAGGTTTTATCTACATTTAATGTCAAAAATTTACTGTCAAACCAGATTTGGGAGGTCCTGTTCAACTTTTTGCTTTAGTAACCAAGAGTTATAAAATTTTGTAGTGTCGTCTGCGAATCCCAAAACTTTCCTTGAACTCTTGATGGAAAATAATTTGTTAAAATCAAGTTTAAATAGAATTGGACCGAATAACGTACCTTGTGGGACACTGTAAGTTATGGATTTTAACTACTCTTGTAACTTGTCGGTTTGTAAGATAGCTTTCAAATAATTTGATTGATGGATGTGTCTCTTATACCTGCTTCGTCTAAATTATCCAAAAATAAATGGTGATTGACAGTGTTAAAAATGCTTTCGATAGGTCTAGATATACAGGGTGTCCTTTAAAATGTGTCCCAAAATTCTCAGGCAGATTCCTTAACCAAAAAATGGAAAAAAAGTTCCTATAGACCTATGTCCTAAAGTGCCCCCTAAGCGAGCAACAGCCTCTCGAAATCATTTTTTTTATTTTGATTTTTTGAATTTTCTTAAAAATGGAAACAAATAAAAGAACCAAATTTTGGCTGTTAAATATGATCAATAATAGTGACCTTTTGACACCTTCAAAAAGAAATTATTTCGTCAGGGGTGTACTTGGGAATTTTTTGAAAATTTTGATTATTCATAACTTTTTTGTGTTTTTGGTAATGACTTATCCATATTTTTTTTTTACATTCTACATTGAAAACTACGTCAAAAAGGAATAATTGTTTGATCTCGATTGGAGCAGCCGTTTCCGAGAAAACATCATCCAAAGATATTCGTCCACTTTAGCTTAATTTTCAATTTTCCTAAATTACCTCGGTGAATCTCGTAAATAAAAATAACTTTTTTAGCTCTCTCTAAATAATTGTAGTTCAAATGTCGTGGTGGGACTATTTTTATTTAATAATAAGAAACGGTTTAAAAAAATATTTATTCTAAAAAAACAAATCAAAAAAAATTAAAGCAGATGCTCAATGTGGCGACCATTGGTTTCCACACACAAGCGCAACCGTCGCATCATAGACTGTCTTACACGAAAAAATACTTCAGGATTATTCCTAAGAACTTCGCAATGATGAAAAACTCGTTCTTCCAATTCTTCAACTGTTTCAACAGGACTGGAATAAACCAATGATTTTAAATAACCCCAAACAAAAAAATCCATTGGATTTAGATCTGGTGAACGAGGTGGCCAGTTAACAGGACAACCTCTGCCAATTACTCTACCCTCAAATCTTTCGTTAAGGTGCTGTCTAGCTTCAAGGCTGTAATGTGGTGGAGCTCCATCATGCATAAACCACATGTTATGTCTGATTTGAATCGGAATATTATCAAGAAGCTCATGTAAGTTATTTTCCAAAAAAAGCCTGTATGCTGCTCCATTTAACCTATTCGGCAAAACAAATGGTCCAATAAGGTAATTATCAATAACTCCAGCCCAGACGTTTATTGAAAATTTATCCTGGTGGTGACGTTCAACAACCGCGTGAGGGTTATCTTCAGCCCATTCATGCATATTTCGAAAATTTATTATACCATCTCTAGTGAAACCAGCTTCATCGGTAAATAGCACTTTATTAAGAAACATTGCATCTTGATTACATCTTCCAAGAAACCATTCAGAAAAGATAACTCGCGGCTCATAATCAGTAGCTTTAAGTGCCTGAACTTTTTGAATGTGGTAAGGGTACAATTGTTGTTCACGCAAAACTTTCCATACCGTGTTACGTCCGACTCCCACTTCTGAAATTAAATGAGAGAATCTGTGTAGTGAATAGTTAAGAAAGAGAATCCATTGATTTGGGAAATCAGATTTTTTCTGCATAACGCAACTCTTTTCGATACGAAAAGTCGTGAAATGTAAGAGAAGCAATAACAAGTAAAAAAACTAGTTTTATACGATAAGGTACGGGGTAGCTAAAATAATAAATAAGTAATTACTTACCATTTGCTATTTTTCTGGTACTTGTCGATGGGGTTTCAGCTACCCTATCCAAAATTGCTTCTTCCAAAGCAGGAGTTCTCACATAATTTTGTCTTCCACTGTTACTAGAGTTTTTCTTAAATGTACCAGTTTCCCGAAGTCTATCGTCAATTCTAGAAAACGTCTTAGCGCATGGAAGATGCCTATTTGGAAAGCGCTCCTGATAAAGTCTGCGAGCTTCATTGGCATTTCCAGAAGCGAGTCCAAAACATAAGTGCATGTCCGTCATTTCGCCGAATGTGTAATCATTATTGTAGTTATTGTGAGCCATTTTAAACAAAATAATAACAATACAACGAATCGCACCAGAACACTTTTAGAAATAATGTTTAACTGAAGAAACATTTTTATCAGTGAGCGAAAAAAATTATCCATGAAACACAAAAACGCCAAAAAAATACATATTTTTACTTTTTTATTCTAAACAGCTAAATACAAACCTTATGGTCTTCATAATAAATAAATGGGAACTAAATTTTTAAATTTTATTTAGAGAGCTAAAAATAGTATACAGGGTGATTGATTAGTGTGAGGAAGCTCTGTAGATCTGTTATAATAAGCTTCACATTTTAAAATTAGTTACGATGTGACAGGGTGTTTCATAAGGCCGTGCCAAATCAAAGTTATGTTTTTTAAATGGAACACCCTGTATATTTTTATATTTTTAGAATCTGCTCGATAATCTGATTTCAATGATATATCACACTTGTTATCTAATATGAATAGTAAAGGATCTACAGCTACTCAAAAATCACATTTTTTCAAATTCAGGTGGCTGTTGTAGCCAAACAGTTGGAAATCGAGGAAAACGGCTTACAGTCCCTATCCTAACTTTTTAAGGTCTATTCAGTGACATAAAATACATATTATTTGATACAGGGTGATCAAAAATCCAAAATCACATCCGATTTTTGATCACCCTGTATCAACTAATATTTTTTGCCACTGAATAGACCTTCAAAAGTAAGGATAGGGACATGTAAGCCATGTTCCTCGATTTCCAACTTTTTGGCTACAACAGCCAAAATTGAAAATTAACCTAAACTGCACGAATATCTTTGGATGATGTTTTCTCGGAAACGGCTGCTCCAATCGAGATCAAACAAGTATTCCTTTTTGACGTAGTTTTTAATGTAGAATGTAAAAAAATATATGGATAAGTCATTACCAAAAACACAAAAAAGTTATGAATAATCAAAATTTTCAAAAAATTCCCAAGTACACCCCTGACGAAATAATTTCTTTTTGAAGGTGTCAAAAGGTCACTATTATTGATCATATTTAACAGCCAAAATTTGGTTCTTTTATTTGTTTCCATTTTTAAGAAAATTCAAAAAATCAAAATAAAAAAAATGATTTCGAGAGGCTGTTGCTCGCTTAGGGGGCACTTTAGGACATAGGTCTATAGGAACTTTTTTTCCATTTTTTGGTTAAGGAATCTGCCTGAGAATTTTGGGACACATTTTAAAGGACACCCTGTATACAGAGAGACATGGATTACTTTCATCTAGAGCAGTTAGTATTTTGGTAGATAGTGCTCGAGTATAATAGCATATTCTGTAGAGAACCCTATTGTTTCAGATATTATACCATAATTTAATGTAAAATATACTAATCTGTTTACTAGGTCATTTAATAAGTCCAATAACGTTAATCAATATTATTCAATCAGTAGTTTCGATGTTTATTTTAGAATCTGAGGCAAGAGTAATAGAGAAAAGAATAAGAATGGAATACAAATGAGGAAACAAGTCGAACGAGAAGCAAGCAAATTTTAATATTTAGGATTTGAAAAACTTATATGCTTATCGACCTAGAAAAAACTTTTGATCCCATAATAAGAAGAGACGATAGGTCTATATGGAAGACGAAAAGAAAAGGAAATCTAACCTGGAAGTAAAAAATTATACAAAAATGTAGTTTTAATAAATAATCATTTGAAAAATGAACTTAATTCAGCATTACAAATGCCAGAATTCGTTTTTTATTGATCTGACCCATATCATGGATATTCGTAATGTAGCTACATTTATTTTGTACCGAGATTTGTAATTTAATTAATAATTACGTAGGACACAAAGTCGATATATCTGTAGTTAACTCAGATCAGAACAGGATCCAGGCGTTTTTTTGGATTTTCTCCGTTACTACAAAAAATAAACCAACGTACGTACCAAAGCCATTACTTGGAACTACGTCCACATTTTAGAGAAACGGTTAGATCCGTCAATTTTTATTAAATAGAACATCTTTCTATCATAGCCCTAACTGTCATAAGTCAGTCCCCTTCCCTCTGTAACTCTAACAAATACAATTTAAATAGATTAAAGTGCCAAGCAAGGGCGGCTCCGGGGGGGGTGGGGGGGCTATAGGGGGCCGTGGCCACGGCCACGGCCCCCTCCGAGATGAAAATTCTTACGATTTATGGGCCTTTTATTCAAAAATATATACTGAAAAGGGAATGGCTAAAGGCAATGCTCCCCCCCCCCCCCCCCCCCGAAACTTCGTCTTGGAGGCGCCCTTGCCAAGTATTATACATCATTTGAAAAATGATTGTTATACATCATTTGAAAAATGATTGCATGGAGAATTCAGCAATATGCTACTTTTGATTTTAATGCCCTATAGCGGGATAAAGTATTACGTATTGTAAAGTGATAAAACCGTCAAACTAAACGGGATAGATATAGTGTCTCACTAAGTTGGAATCATATTGAAAACTTTTATTATTGGTTTTGTGAAAAAATGTATTCTTGATAAAAAGTTATGCATGGTCCAAAATTAAAACGCAACCATCAGGTATCAATTTTTTTAAGCCGTATATGAGGTTTATCAAAAAATATAATTTTTGCTGAAAAGTAAAGTACCTTTATTTTTGACAAACCTCGTATACAACTGATAAAATTTTATATCCGATGGTTGTATTTTAGGTTTTAGCCCATGCTCGATTTTTTATGAAGAATAACTTTTTTTTTCCTAATATTAATAATAAACAAGTTTTTCGTATGCCGCCAACTTACGTAGACAGTTGGTGGCTTTTCTTGTACCACTACTTTCTGTTTGTACTGCAATCTATTGCTTTATGAATAAATTAAAGTAACATCCCCATATGATGCCCGTCTGCAATCACTAGAGTTTCCCGGATACATTAATTCAGTATCACGTGCAACATTGGTATAGTTTCGATAGTACTATCGATAGTAACTCTTGAGACTATCGGAAACTATCGATAGTTTCAACTATCGGTAATATCCGACCACTACCACAGACCTGGGTTGCAACCGAAAAACATGCTACTCACTGCTGTACCCAAGCATCTTCTAGGCGGAAATTCACGCTATTGAGAAGTTTAGCCAGTTTAACATCGAGAGAAATCGTAGACAAGCGATTATCATCATGTCCGATAGCCAAGCAGCCATCAAAGCGCTGAGCTCTTACGTAATCGGCTCAAAAATGTTCTGAAGATGCCTAGAAAAATTGAATGAGCTAGGCGAGGAAAATACAGTTACTCTTACATGGGTCCCGGGACAACAGGGTGCAGGGTAACGAGAATGCAGGTAGTCTGGCAAGGAAAGGGGCTCAAACACACTTTGTGGGGCCTGGACCGTTCTAATGCGGTAACACAATATTAGGAGAGATTAAAAAAGAATTGGGCAGTAGAAGAATCGATAATTGGAACAATCTCTTGTGGCTAAGACAAGCTAAGATATTTCTTGCTGAATATAACCAGAAAAGATCGGAACCCTGTATCTGCCTAGGCAAAAACAGCTACGTATTATAACGAATCCTTACTGGGCGCTGCCGACTCAAAGGAAACCTTAGTAAAATGAAGGTAGTAGAAGATAGTAAAAGCAGATTCTGTGACTGTGAGAAGGAGGACGAAAGCTTCATTCGCATCACTGAATGTGTAGCACTCCAGAATTCAAGGTCATATCAAACAGAAGAGGGAGAGTTACCTAACTTGAAGCCACTCCAAATCCTACACTTCCTTGAGAAGATAGGATTTAGCTTCAGAAGAGGGCACAATAGATCTTTTAGGTCGCAGTGTATTAACACCCCTTCCCAATATATCATAAAATGTGTCCTTTCATCTGAAAGCTAATTTTATTAGAAATTTAATGCGTATCATACATTTGTTATTTTGGTTTGTATTTCAAATATTTAAGTTATGTTTCATTTAATTATGTTTTTTGCCATTTTTACCCTTCTAGCTCGGATTTTAAATAGTTCTATACTCAAATTGGACGTGTGAAATCATCATTTTATAGTAGTGGTACTTTTTTTACATTCTAGAATTTTAAAAACACTATAAAATCAAAGGTATAATTTATTTACAAGTTTTTATAATTTATTTCACGTTATTTAATGTTTGCAGTATCTCTATGGTAAAAAATCAGAAAACCAATCTAAACAAATCGTATGCATTTATGCAGTGAGAACGTAAAATGTTTTCCCCTCTCATACATCTATAGGGTAAAATATTCGAGAAAATTCTCAGACAGGTCGCTTTTGATTTCTGATGGAGCATATTTCACCAATTAAATATTTACACTAATTTCAACCCCTTGCCCAGAGTAGCTACCCTTGAAAATTTTAAATAGCAACAGAGGTCGACTGATAGCTTATTTGGATGAGTAATTAATTTTATATTCAACGGTTTAAATGAGTTTAAATTTGCTTTATTAGTTTTTAAATTTAATATTTGAATTAAATTAAAGGAAGCAACAAAATATACTTTTCTGTTAAGAAGTTGATGGAAAATATTTTGAGTATTTGATGATTTAAGTTTCAGTTTACAATGATGTAATCCTCATTGTTTTGTCTGCATAGTTTTTCACATTTTTAATTTAATTAAGTAAAAAACTAATAAAGTAGATTTAAAATTATTTTAACCGTTGAATAGAGAATTCAAAACCCTTACAAATAAGTTATCGGTCAACCCCTGTTGTCACTTAAAATTTTCAAGGGGGTAGCTACCCTGCGCAAGTGAAATTAGTGTAATTTTTGATTGTAAAGATAAGTTTGATCAGAAATAAAAATCGACCTGTCAGAGCAATTTCTCGAATATTTTACTGTACAGAAGTTACTAGGGGGATAACACTTTGTTTATTTCTTTTTCGTACATTTTTTTAAAGGCTCATGAGCCCTCTCTTGTTGTGCGTTAAATTATTAATAAAATTAATAATCAACATGCAATGAATAGTCATATTGTTGAATTCTCCATAAAATTACACGTTTTCAATGTTGACAGTTCAGGATATGACAGAAAGATGTTCCCCTTCAATAAAACATTTAACAGGTCTCAGCGTTTGTCTAAAATGTTGATGCAATTCCTGATAATGGCTCTGGTACATTTTCATCTGGCCACATTGTATGTTAGTGTTAAATACTAATATAAAAATAGATAATAAAATTAGTTTAAAAGCTTAAAAGATTTAACAATATTATTTATTTAAATTATTACAACATATTTATATTATGTTTGCTTTATTTTATACAGTTTTTGCAGATGGCTTAGTCGACCGGAGTACCCTGTATTAGATATCCCACATTTTATCTGTTTTTTTATTATTATAATCGCGTTCTCTTTTTCTAATTAATAATGTTCTTATTTCTTATAGGTAAAGTAGTTTTCCAGTTTAAAAAAGTCCTTCGATTAAATTTGTATTCAGAATTTTATCAGATAGGTATATAAAAAAATGTACAAATTATATCTTCATGGGGACATAATATGAAAATACACGTTAACGGTTTAAATAATGAAATTGTAAATTATCGTAGAAGAAACTACTAAACAAAATGGTAGAACAGTTACTTGTAATTAGTAATTACTTAAGTGTTTAAAACATTTGACGACGTAATCAGCATGTGACACAAAATATATAAATCTAGTTTTGAGAAAATATTGCTTAGGATTTGTTTTACGAAAAATATACGTTATTTAGAAAATTCATAATCTTTCTAAACATTTTAAGCGACTTTTAATTATAAAAAATATTGTTTTCCCGTTGTTTGTTCGTCGTATAATAAATAATTAGACAATTGACCCCGCGATAGTCTATAGGTGAAAGTGAAAGAAAGTAAAAAAATTTGTATACGGATAAATCAAGGAAGACCAGTCTGAAAAAGGCAACTTCACAGTATCGTGTTGACCAAGCAACCTATAGAGAAACTGCATTTTTTTCTTTTGCCCAATATATTTGCCTCATTGTATACATTTTTTAAATTTATTTTCTTGCAAAAACTACGTCAAAACTTATTTAATGTTGATCTTCATTTAAATGTACTGTATACAGTTATTTGTCAGTCCAGAAATGTTTTTCGACAGTCACCTGTGAAGACGACACACTTTTATGTATCAAGTTTATCATCATTTATTTTATTGTTATTAAGCTCTAAATCCTAAAATAAAATTATCCTTATTCAGAATCGATACTTTATTTAAATTAGAATCGACTAATAAAACTCTCGAGAATGAAATGTATATTAAATACTTAATGTTTCATTAATTATTCTTTTTTAACTAAATTTACACATTTATGTTTTCATTTACACGCTCATTCATAATGTGTTTTAGTTAAAAAACAAGATTTTATCACGGCGATTCAGTTTAAATTGAAATTACGATTTTATGTTATGCGGGAATAAATGTTGTTTCGTAATTTGCTTGCGTATTTAACACACTGACATATTTCTGGTAGTTCAAATAAGGTGTTAGTTATCTGATTATCTGTTAATTTAGTGTCAATAATAATATTCATATCTGTTTTAAAATGATCGAGTTGAAATGTTTGTTAGACTGGATGTTTCTATAATTCTTATTTTAAACAACAGTTTATTTATTAATAATTTATTTAAACACTTATTTATTTACAACACTATTATTCTAATTTATATATATTTCGAATGTCTCTAAACTGTTCACTATTTATATTTACTGTCCATATAATATCTGATACAGCGTTATTCTCCACCAATATTTATATACCAATTTAAAATTATGGTGAAGGTTCCAGAACGTTCTCGCCAAAAATTAGAAACACTATCACGTTATATTTGGAATAGACTAGAAATAGTATCCCGTTGACTCTGGAATGTTCGCGAAAGTACATCCGCCATAGTCGTCACATAGGTTTGGTCTTAAGGGGTTTAATTATGTATAATAATCGGACAAGTTGAGCCTCAAAGGCCAAATAAGACTTGGAGGGTTAGAGCATGACTGAATAATGAAATGGCTTACATAACAATATCCAACTGAAGAGGGAGACAAAAACCCAGACACCCGTTTTAGCTATGCAATAGGCAAACATACCTCAGTTTTCGTGAATGTGATTTATGCCATTTTTTAATAAACTAGAAAAAACAATAGATCTGTCACAAAAAATCATCAAGATTGCAACCTTAGTTAAGTTAGGTTAGAACAAAATTACTCATTGATCAACTTTTAATCAGATCGTAATATAAATTAATGCATAATGGACTGTTTTTTTTTAATAAAAAAAAGATTTATACTATGTCAGAAATTGACGTCGTGAATAGTATAGAACTACATCGAAGAACCGAAGATACTGACAGGCTGAAACAGGATAATGTCTGTTCGCTATACTTACGCGGGTTTCGGATTAACAAAATTATGCAAATTAGTCATTGACAACCAGTTCCAATAAGCCTCTTTCCAAGAAATTGGGTAAAATTGCCCTAATGGTCAGATTTAAATTAAAATAACATTAGGGTAGGTACTAAATTTGTTACAAATATTGCAATTGAATTGATTCTTTGCAAGTGTTGACATTGTATGTATATTGTAAATTTAGTGGAAATTTTAAAAATTCCTAGACGTGTGTTAGATGTAGATATTTTAATTTGTAGTGTACATAAGTATTTTACGGATGAAAAAGAAAATGGCGGTACTTTAAAATCGGTAATGTCTGTACAACAACGCGTATGCGATGCTCTAGGAATTAGTGAAACCAAATTAAGAGGAGTATTACAAAATCACAATAGTGAACTGCCGAAAGTAGATCACCGCAAAACTCGCCTATCATTGAAAACGAAAGATATTCCAGATGGAAAGAAATTTGAAATTCGTGGTACCATTTATCGAATGAGGGCCAACAAGGAACATGTGACCTTGAATACAATTCTCTCGGAATTAATAGATAGAAAATTTGACGACATTGGTAGAACAAGTCTATGGCAAGTGATACATAACTGGGGTTTCAAATTTCAAAAGGAGGATAACAGAAAGGTCCTTTGTGAAAGAAGTTCTGTTGTGCACAAGAGAATTAACTTTCTAAGAAAATATTCTAAATTTAAAGAAGGGGCGAATTTTATATATTTAGACGAAACATGGATATTTTCTAGGGGTGCAACCAACAGAATATGGCAAGATGATAACGTAAAGTCCATCAAACATACCGATGGAGAAGGGAAGTGACACATAATTTTACATGCAGGAGGGAAATCGGGTTTTATAGAAGGTGCTGATTTAATATTTTCATCTAAATCAAAATCCAGTGACTATCACGATAATATGAACACAGAAATGTTTGTAAAATGGTTGCATGAAAAACTTTTTCCCAGGTTTAAGTGAGCCCAGCGTAATTATTTTAGACAATGCACCTTACCATTCTGAAGTATTAAACAAAAGTCCAACGAATTCTTGGACTGTTGATAAAATTAAAGAATGGTTGACAAAGGAACACATACCATTTCCTCAATATATATTAAAATCAGAATTATTACGCTTGGCAAATATACACGCAAAACCAAAAACTTTGTTGTGGATCGGATTATTGAAAGTTACGGTCATCAAGTTTTACGTCTGCCACCGTATCATTGCCAGTTTAATCCCATCGAATATATATGGGGAATAGCAAAACAATATTATGACAACCATATTGGGCCTAATGGTTATAGTGACGACGCAGTTCGGGAAATTTGGCGAAAAGCACTTTCAATTGCAACTCCAGAAGTGTAGCGGAACTGTATATCCAAGTGCGAGAAACTAATAGAAGATTGGTGAAAATAAAATAAACGAAATAAGTCCAATCATAATAACAATTAATGGTGATGAAAGTGATGATGATGACGATTATGATATTTTGGATAATAATGACTGATTTTCATTTTTGTTTGCAAGTTCAATTTTTTTATTTTTCATTTGAAATTCTCTACATGGAACAAATTTTTATGTTAGAAAATATTTTATTTAAGCTAAATAACCCTCTTATTATACATAGACCATATTTTCTGTGTGAAGTGTAATATAAAATTATTATTAGGTTTATAATAGCCACATTAGACTCCATTAATGAACAAGTCAAACTTTCGGGTATTTACCTGGAAATAATAAATAATAAAAATTTTAATCCGAAACCTGCGTAAGTATAGCGAACAGGCTGTAGTAATTTAGGTATGATACGAGCAAGAGATATAGTGTGACTTTAAAGCTTTAAAGGCAGCCGGCAACATACAAACAAAACTAAGGAGACTGATACTTCACCTTTAAATTAGTAGAGGAGCATTCAAGAGATTGAGTATACTTATTTTATTTTTACTTTCCTCAATAAAAGGGAAGTATTGTAATAGTGAAAATTTAAATTTTCACGTTTTCGGGTCCCTAGAATATGAAAAACATGTTTTCCCCATTCCGACGGTCTGTCCGCCGTCTGTCTGTTAGCGCGCGGTAGCTCAAAAACGGCTTAAGACAAAAATTTCAAATTTTGTATGCAGGTAAGGCTTGCTGTTGGCTCAAAACCGGTTATACTTCCGGTCAGATATATACAGGGTGGGCAGTTAAAAAAAAACCGGTATTTTTAAAAGTCGGCAGATTTCGACTAAAATAGGTTTCTGATAAAATTGATATCTGAAAATATCTGAAGAAAATTTGGCTAGCTTCGGGTGTGCCTAGTTGCACGGTTTTTTCACCACTCCTCTATCTCACATTTTAAAAATCAGAAAAAGAATGTACAACGAACTTAATTTTGCTGAATACCATCGATATACTGTATTGAGATTTCCCCCTTATTTTTGTATTTTTAATAGGATATAAAACCACATACTATAGTGGCGGTTATCTTATCGTTCATCAATTAAATTAAATTTTTTTCTTTTTGCAGTATTTACGAATAATTTTAATTATTTAAATCTAGAACCGAGCGGCTGGCGAGAAAAATACAAGTAGCCATATTGATGTAGAATTGACCAGTCAAATGAGTAAAAATATCAACATGAAAAAATGTCAGTTGTAGAAAATATCAGTAGACATGTTTGCAGAGACGCCACTGGTAGAGCAATAAAATAAGTTATCTAACTAAAATATGTGGTTTTATATCTTATTAACACATGCCAAAATTGAAAATTATATCTAAACTATTTTCAGAGATATTAAAAAATATCTCTTTAAAAAACAAATTTTCATCTCCCTGTAGCAAAAAATTGAAGCCGTTGAACTATTCTTCATAAAATGACTTGAGGAATCACACCCTGAAATATTAGCATACCATTAAAAACACCCTGTATAAATTGTAAAAACAATTTTAGTCGAAATCTGCTGACTTTTTAAAATAAATGTTTTTTTTTAAATGCTCACCCTGTATATATCTGACCGGAAGTATAACCGGTTTTGAGCCAAGAGGAAGCCTTACCTGCATACAAAATTTGAAGTTTTTCTCTTAAGCCGTTTTTGAGCTATCGCGCCAACAGATAGACGGCGGACAGACCGACGGAATGGGGAAAACATGTTTTTCATAATCTGGGGACCCGAAAATGTGAAAATCTAAATTTTCGCGATTAGAATACTTTCCTTTTATCAAAGGAAGTAAAAATTAAATAAGTATACTCATTCTCTTGAATGCGCCTCTACTATATTTAATGTATCGAGTCCTTAGTTTTTTTTTGTATATTACCGGCTGGCTTTAAAGTTACACTATATCTCTTGCTCCTACTATACCTGGTCGTCAGTGGATTATGTTATAAGGACCCACGAATGGCCATCGAAGACAAAGTCAGATAAGCCAAGAAGAAACAAAATAAAATAACTTTTTTATATTAGTATCTAGATACGAGTACTTAGGTTTTGTGAATGTTAATTCCTAAAAACAACTATCTACGTACATTGTTTATTTCGTTGTAAAATTAAAAATACATTTCCGTTTTGTTGACAATAGCACAGGAAATGTGTATCTTAATTCTTCCGCAATTCCAATCTTAATGTTATCATTAATATAAATAATAATCAAAACCAAAGGATGCGAAACAGAAATTTTGTAAATATACATTTAAAGGCAATGCTCCCAAGGATGATGATACTGACACACGAGATGAGATATTAGACAAGTGCCTTGAAATTGTGGATCAGTATTTTACAGAAAAAAAACAAGTAATCATATCATAGACTAGTTTTAAAGTTCCGGAAACTTATCGGTTATAGGTCATCTACTGTAGTTGGAATTACTTCATATATTTTATTTTTAACGTAACCCCTGAAAAGTATATTTTAGCTAAATCTGGTGAGCCAACGAATACATCCATCCACCTTCCTTGAAATTCATGTAAATACCATATTTGTTGACGTACCTCAAATAGAAGATCTTCGAGTAAATGATTTACTAACAAGTCTACGTACCATTCATCATTTAGTGATACCAAAGAACAGAGCCATAGCTAGGGCGTGGCAAAAGGTGGCATTTGCCACGGGCGCACGATGGACAACAGAAAACAGAAAATTTGAATATCAGTGGTTAATGAAAATAATGGCAAATTGCGAAAGAGTAGCCAGAAAATGGATTATATACTGCAAAGAGCTAGACTCAATTTTTTGCTTCCCATGCATACTATTTTGTAATAATAGAAATATAGTGTTTGGATAACCGGATTTAGAGATTGGAAACATTTGAATCCATTGTTGCCATCGTCATGAAAATTCAGTATGCCACCGTGAAAATTATATCCGGCTAAAGGCATTAGAAAAAAAATTAAACGAAGGTGGGTTAATTGATCAGTTTTTAAAAGCTATACAAAAGGAGAAGAACAAGTGGAGACACATTTTGAAGGTAATATTTTGCCATTCTACATTGCATAAAAAATAATGATGCGTTGAGAAGCACTGAAATTATCGGTCATTCAAATTGTGAACACAATTGAACTGATTAGCCACTATGACAGTATCATTAAAGATCACACTGAGGCTCACAATAAAGGTCAGTTGGCCTATTTTTCCCCTACCATACAAAACGAGTTCAGAAGTCTGGTAGCTACAGAAGTAAGAAGGTATATTATTGAGAATATCAAGACTGCAAAATATTTTTCAATATTATTTGACTATACTACAGACGTTTCTCATCAGGAACAATTAGTTCAAATAATACGTTACGTTAATATTGACTCTAACAGGAAGTGTACTGTTGAAGAGCATTTTATTGATTTCATCAATAGCACAATACCTACCAGAAAACTGACGAAGGGCTTGCAAAAGAAATAGAGGAAAAACTGAATGCTGACAAATTAGATATAACTAACATCAGAGGATAATCATACAATAATTGCACGAATATGGCTGGTAAGTACAAGGGTGTTTAGGCTCGAATTCTTATATGAATGATAATGTTCGATTTATTTCTTATACTGCCCATAGTCTTAATTTAGTGGGAGTTCATGCTGCTCAGATAAATCCAAAAATGCAAATCTTTTTCGAAACAGTTCAACAAATATATGACTTAAGACGTCTTTAAAAGGAACAAGCGATACGCGCTGGTCATCAAAAGCTAACGCTGTGTCCATGCTTTAAACTCCCAGCTGGAAAAAGTTGTAAGACATTCTTGAAGAGGTCAGCGTATCGGAAGAAAGTACTAGAGATACGATTGTGCAATCAAAGACGTTATTGAAGTTAATAAACAAATTTGAATTCATCTGTTACTTGACGTTTTGGAACATTCTTTTGAAAAAATTAAATAGGATTAACATTTAATTGCAAGAAAAGCAGAATGATGTGTCTAAAGGTGCTCGAATGATTCAGGGACTGTTGGACGAAATGAAAACACAAAATGATTACACCACTAATTCAGTCCTCAAATTTTATGGGAGATAAAATAGGCATTGAGCCAATCCTTCACGAGTCTCGAAAGCAAAAAAAAAAAGAAAATGCCTGGAGAGAAAGCAAATGACGAATCTCAATCTTGATTCCTCCGCGCAGTTAAGAGTTGGATTGTTGAAGGTTCTTGATACAATCCCAGTGACAACCGCTATGTGCGAACCTTCGTTCAGCAAACTTAAGCTTGTGAAGTCTAATTTACGTTCTTCTGTAGGGCAACAACGATTAACAAATATGTCTATAATTCCAATTGAAAAATCGACTGTAATTAATTTAAATTATGATGAGATTATAAACATATTTGACGAATCTAAATCTAGAAAAGTTTTATTTTAAGTTGTATATTATTTAATATGTCAATATGTGATTAAAACCATTTTTTTTTGTTCACAATATATTTTTAGTTATTTTATTTTTATTACTTATTTGACATTTTTAGTTTTCATTAAAATGAAATATATATTTCATCAGCTTTTTAATTTAGGTAAGGAGAGGCGCAAAATTTGTGATTTGCCACAGGCACCAACAAGTCAGTTACGGCTCTGCCAAAAAAGGCAGCAGAGCACCTACGGAATTTTGACTTTAAACATATGCTATATTTTAAGGCTCTCGAACAAAGCACATTGTATTAAAAATAGAAATTTGTTAGTAAAATTTTATAATGTTTCAAGAGCCTAAAAATGCGGTGTCTTTTTTTGTTAGAAAAGCTTTAAAAACCTAGGTGCTCTGCTGGCTGCGTTCGAAGCTAGCGAACCATTCTGTATTTTTTTAAGAGCCTAAACTTATTATTGTTGTTTTTGTAAAAAACTGAGGCGCTCGGCCTTTGAATTTTTGAATTGAGTATAAAAATAGCCTTAAAATAGCCTAAAAATATGGCATACATATCAACTCAAAATTCTCTAGGTGGTCTGCTGCCTTCTTTGGAATCATTTAGTGGTTCATTACAAAAAAAAATAGGTTCTCTCGCATACTCACCGATAATACCACGCCAAACATTTAAAGACCACCTTATCTGACTATGAGTACTTATATGGTACGAATTAGAAATGGAATAATAATAAAAGGTGACTATTGACAACAATTTCGATAAAAACTTTCGATATTTACAAAAAGCACGTACTAAAAAAATCTCATCGTTCGGTAATTTTTTTGTTGTGACCATTCACATAAAGTTACTCTTTATTCAAAATCCATATCTATTTATTTATTCATTCATTTATGCATTCATTCATTAATTTTTTACTAAAGTGTACGATAAATTAGACAACGGAATGTTTGTTGCCGGCCTCTTCTTTGATCTCTCTCGGGCGTTTGATAGCCTACAAATTCAATTTATCTTAAAAAAGTTATACTCTTATGGTGTTAGAGGTAACATGTTGAACTTGTTAGAATCATATTTGTCAGATAGAAAATTTTATGTACAATTAAATAAAGAAAAATCTGAAATATATACCACTGATATTGGGGTTCCTCAGGGATCGGTGCTGGGACCACTAATATTTATTATTTTTGTAAATGATTTACCTCAGTATTTAAATGGCGGATCAGTTTTAATGTTTGCCGATGACTCGTCAGTGGTGGTCTCAGCTCGGACCGCTGAAGAACTTCAACATACACTTAATTGTATACTAAATCTATTTGAAACATGGTGTCAAAATAATTCCTTAATTCTTAATATTGATAAATCCGTTTATGTAAATTTTAGATGCGTCAAAAATAGCTTACCTATAGCAGTCCCATCAATTACACATGAAGTAAAAACGAAATTTTTGGGAGTTTATGTTGACCAATTTTTATCATGGGATTCACATGTTGATCAAGTATGTAAAAAGCTTAACTCTGCTTTTTATGCCATATTGCAATTAAAGAAGACTATGGACCAAAAATCATTATTAAATATTTACTTTTCCTTAGTTTACCCTCACCTATCAAATAATGTTAGTTTATGGGGAGACTGTGTAACGTCTAACAAAGTTTTTGTTAAACAAAAGCGCATTATACGCATATTATTTGGAATTCAGGCAGGGGAAAGCTGTAAGCAAATGTTCATAAAACATAAAATTCTTCCGTTACCATGCATTTATATTTATAAAACACTTCTGTATGTAAAGTCTAACTTACACAAATTCAAAAAAAATTCCGATTTTCACAGATATCCCACCAGAAATGCAAACACGTTTATTTCGGTCCAACATAGACTAGCTTTGTTTGAAAAGTCACCGCAATATATAGGCATAAAACTCTTTAATAAATTACCTAAGAATATTCAAGCATTATCTTACACTAAATTCAAATCTAATGTAAAAACTATTATTACTCGTTGTTCCTTTTATTCTGTTAACGATTTTTTGTCTGAAGATAGTCTTCTTTAAAAAAATATTTTGATTTGTATTTAACTATTAGTTTTAACGTATGTGTTAAGTGTAATGTAATTTTAATTTTATTTAAAATTTTATTTATTGTTGACGTGTACATCCATCTATGATGGCAGCATTGGCTAGTACTAATAAAGATTTATTATTATTTATTATTATTATAATTATTTATTTATTATCTATTTATTTATGGGTCAGAATCCAATTTTATAGAATTGTATAACAAAGTTCCATAACAAATATAAAACAATTGACAACATTAAAAAGAGTTATAAACTTAATACTATACAAACTAAGAAAGTAAAAAAATATACGAGTATAAAAATAAATAAAATAAAAATATCCAACAATTACATATGAACATGTAAGATTTTTATAGCATTTCTAAAAGCAAGAAGAGAGTCATGGACAATATCAATATTCTGGTGTTTGTTAGCTAAACGTAAAATTCTAGACATTGTTTCATTTTGTCCGTAATTAGTGTGATGAAAAGGTACATGAAATAGTTCGGAATTGGTTATTATCATTTAAAATTTTATATAAAAAAACCTAGGTCAAATTCTATTCGTTTATTCTCCAATGTTAACATCCATTCTGTTTAGACCCTTTTTGAAAGCACAAATTCGCAGAAAGTTTGTACCCTTTCAATGTAATAAATGTAAGTATAGATGCCGACTACGAGGGGCCCGGGGGCCCGGCCTCCCCCGTAGAAACGTGAACCTGAAAAAGATTTCCCCTAGTACAACACGCACAAATAAAAGTTACGGGCCTTTGTTTGAGCCAGCAGCTAAAAAATAGAATAGATAAATTAGACTTCGAAGAGAGGTGAATACTTTTTTTTTAACTCGCCTCGTACAGCCCCCCGGAGTTAACCAGAAGTCGGCGCCTATGAATGTAATATAATTGGGGGACCAGACAGAGCAGCAGTATTCTAAATTAGACCTATCAGTGGGTTCTTGATGTAGTTACATATGATGCAGATGCATTTTATTGCAGTCTTCTTTGTATTGAAGTATGTTCTCTTGAAATATTTCTTATACTTGGATGTGGATTTTCGGTAACTGCTAACATAACATTTATTTCAGTTTCCTCCTTATCAAGAGTGTTTGTTTTTTCAATTTTCTTACATGAAACTGTTTTATTTGGTGTTCAACGTTCTGTGAATCGTTCTTTGTACACTCTTGTTGCTAACAAATAGGTTTTATTGGATTCTCCCAAAATCCACCACATCCACTAATTCTTTACGACTAAAATTTGTATTAAAAAACTGGCGAGCGTTTTGGGAAAAACAATGCAACACTAATGATATTAATAATAAACTGTCACTATTGGGATTTTTTCAAAGTCAACTTAAAAATAACGTTTACTAAATTTAGATTAAAGTGGGTTTTATGTGGTTGTGGTTCAATTTTTTCTTATTATTTACTGATTATAAAAGATTAAATTCAAATTACTAATTAACAAACAGAATGTATTTTCTATTAATCATTAAACTGTTAAAATTAACAAAGAACTTGTCCTAAATAGCAAATACGACATTTAACATGGAGTAAGTAACGTCTCCCTTAAAGTTGCAGACAAAACTGATTCATGTGTCATTGTTTTTCAAAAGTGGAGGGGCAAACGTAAATATTTTAAAATTGACGCAACTACTATCTAGCAGCCGCGAGTGGATATAAAATTACGCCGTTGTTATACCGTATAGAGAGACTAATTTGGAAACTAATGACATGTTAAAATCAAAATGTCATAATTTTGCACTTGCGTCATTGTTTTACCGGAACAGCGAATGTTGATTTTAATAAAAGTATATGGATTTGTAAAACAAGTGAAAAAATTAATTATTATATATTTTTATTACTTCAGCTAAAAAAAGTAGCATAATCAATAAAAACCAATAATAAAACATAGGCAGGCAACACTATTTACGAGAAAAAAGAACCCATAAAAATTAATTATTAAAATTGGTTTCTTATCAATAAGTCACAAGATTGCATTTCAGCCACATATAATAATCAAAGGCGGAAATATAATCCTTGCTGAACATTTAAGAGTTAAGGGATGATGAACAATATTGTAAAATAATAATTTATTGTTTATTTAAAACCTTTCAATTTTCTTATGTCTACTATTTCCAATAGTACAGTTATTATTACAAAAATAAAGGTCTTTTTCTTTTTATTGTACTATCCATTTATTTCTTTGATTTAATTTCCAGTTTGCTACTGACAATTTTTATAATTTACACCGTTTTTTCTGCTAGTATTTTTACAATTTACAACACAGCAACTACGGTAGCTTTTTGTTTTGTTTTTACCTACTTTAAAAAAAAATGTATAGGTTCGTGTAAGACAGTGTTTCTCAAAGTGTGCTCCGGGGAGCCCCGGTGCTCCGCAAAGCCTCCGTGGGGGCTCCGCGAAAATAATAGTCATAATAAAAATACTAGAGGAGTAAGTTCGTCAAAAGGGAGGACACCTGGTTTAAGAATTTTTTTTTAGATTTCACTAAGAAATGATCTGATTTTGCTTGAGGACCTAAACCAAAAAAATCTATTTTAGGGTTCCGTCACATATTTCGCTTTTCAAAAGAGTTCCGTCGCCAAAAAAGTTTGTGAAACACTGGTGTAAGATAGGGATATGGAATAAATATATTCAATCTATAATATTTGTCAACTGTGATAGCCTGAAAATTATTTCTGTGAGATTGTTTTCCGTAATTCGTGGCATTTAGGTGCTAATTTCACGTAATAATACGTCAATGTGCATGTGCATATACTTAAAAAAAAACTTTTGGTGGTTTAGAAAGTTTACAATATACCTTTCTAAAACACTGACAGTTTTTTACCTATATCTGTACCGACATCTATATTCTGCTACTGTGAACCCCCAAAATTTTGGCCACGAGCCGCCCCTGGTAAGGCATATTGCATATAAAAATTTTGAATTTTATTTTGCATCGTTTCTTCCCAAAAGATATGAGCAATTTTCTCCACTTTTATTACTCGAGAAGTCCAAACGCACAAAATGCAAGAATCCATTTGTGTAATGTGCAGCTAGCCCTGAATTTGAAAAAGAGTGCGACAGATCAAAGCCACGCGCGAAAGCAAGAAAAATGATTTATTTAGTTCGAAGAAATATACATTACTTTAACAGATTAAAGAGTTGTTAACATGCTGGAATTAATTATTCTTGACTCGAAGATGTATTCATTAAAAAAAGACTCCCGTGCAATATAAAAGTTAATTTATAATTCACATCTCACTGTATACCTTTTAATTTCGAATTTTTTTAATAAATAAATTATATAATTAATTTAAAATAATTGAGCGAAATTACTGCATGTAAAAAATAACAAAGTGTACAGACAAAACAAAATAAATTAAATCACTTGCGTTTAGCGCTACTTGTAAATAGTAGAAAAGGATATACATTTTGTTGGTGTCACCCTCTAGACGAAAAAGCTTTTAACGTATTTTTTTTTATTGTAAGAAAAATAAATTGTTCCTTCCTAGCATTTTTATTTGTATTCCTTTTTATTAGAAAGACATCTTTTTAGTTTTTTTCAAAAGAAATCGTTTCAAATTTTCAAAAAGTGACTCCAGAGGGGCACGGGTTGAGCCCTTACCTGTACTTACATAATTTTTCTTGTAGTAAAAATAAAAAATAATCCGTAAAATTGGTGTACTATGAAACCTTTGCATATTCTATATGTCGATCTTATATTACAGAAATGATTTACGTAAAATAATAAGGGGTACAAATACGTAGTAGTTATTTATGTATCAAGGGTATAAAACAGGCGTTTATGGACCGCAACGTGTAAGTAAGAGCCCGAGCCGCTAGTCGAGGGCTATTAACACGTAAGGTCCATAAACGCTGTTTACGCCCGAAATACATACAATATTTTATGCACGACCGTTTTAATAGACATTTATTAATAAATATACAAAATTTTATGCACGACCGTATTAATGATAGTTTATTAATAAATATGTTTTATTTTCTATTTTTCACCTTTTGTGAGTAGGTTAGTATAAATGTTTCAAGTTGGATAAATTTTATACCTCGATATTATTATAACTCACCCTGTATAACAATCTACCAAATCATTTGTATAGTTAAATAAAAATAAGTCTTATTGAAACTAATAAGATGATAAAATAACAATAATCTATATACCTATACGCGTTACCATAGCAACCAAATCAATAGGACAAGAATAGGTAGACGCCATTTTTATTTACAGTCGACTTCACGTATTGCAAGTTTCTTAGTATATTTTCGAAGAAGTTTTATATATTTTGTTTATGTAATGGACAGTAGTGACGATGAAATAGTTTCCAGAATACCACCGGAAATTTTTAAAGCAGCAGAAGATGCAAAATTAAGTTTACTACCCGCCAAATCTAAGAGAATATACGATAAGGTCTACGATGAATTTGTTAGCTGGTGCAAATTGAAGAATGTTATAGACGGTAACTATACAGAAAATGTATTTCTTGCATTTTTTCTGGAAAAGTCCAAATGCCGTAAGCCGTCGTCTCTATGGTCATATTATTCGATGTTAAAAGCAACTGTAAATTTGCACAATAATATAAACATCGCTAGATATTCAAGATTGATAACATTCTTAAAACGGAAATCAGACGGTTATAAACCAAAAAAATCAAAAATTCTAACCAGGGAAGAAATAGAATTATTTTTAGTAGATGCTCCAGATAATTTATATCTTATGATAAAAGTAAGTTAATTGTTTTTTTTTTATTTTAGACTATTATGTTAATATGATTATTTATTGTAGGTTGCACTAATTTTTGGTATTTGTGGGCATGTCGTCGAGAGGAATTAGCTAATATTTCAATAGACGATATTCAAGATTTAGGAACAACCTTATTGGTACCCATACGAGCATCTAAAACTAAAATTGACCGCATTTTCAGTGTGATTGACAAAGAGCAGGAATCACCAAGTTATCTCGACTTATATCGAAAATATGCTTCACTACGTAAGACAAATACCAACCACGGACGTGTTTTTATGTATTATCGTAATGGAAAATGTTCCAGTCAGGTGATTGGAAAGAATACATTTGGTCAAATTCCTTTTAAAATAGCAACTTATTTAAAATTGCCTACTCCAAAAGACTACACAGGCCATTGTTTTAGACGATCTTCAGCAACTTTGTTAGCTAAATCAGGTGAGGATATCCTTAACATAAAGCGACATGCTGGTTGGAAGTCTACAACGGTGGCAGAAGGTTATATTGAAGATTCTGTGGCAAATAAAATGAAAATCGCCAAAAAAATTGTCAATGCTGATATGCCTTCTACTAGTCGCACAGCTGAATTTTCAAATTTACATACCGATTCTTTTGAGCATACACCTTCCAGCAGTAACCCAAATCATACGGAGTTAGTAGAAGTTCGTAGCAACTTACAACAGAGCAAGGTAGCAAAACCTAATATTTCTATAAGTAATTGTTCAAATTGTGTTATTAGTATAAAATTATAAGTGTGAGGATCTTATGTTTGGGCTTTTAAAGTTATGATTTCTTTATTAAACTCATATTTTGTTAATTGTACCAAATATTTCCATGATAATAAATAATAATAATAAAGTTTGTTTTACTAACTACATGTGAATTTTTAAAAGAAAAAAAAAGAAAGTTACTTTACCGCCCGGCGGGCGGTAAAGTAGTCCGCGGGCGGTAAAGTGACACTTTACGCCCGCTAAACGTATTTATAATCTGGACTTTATCGCCCGGTCGTGCATAAAATTTATTATTTATCCTTCCCAACACATCATTAAAATATATTATAAATTGTTTTCATTTACAAATATTAATTTCTTAAAAATCTAACAGAGGCGCCTTTTTCCAGACGAAAAATCTTGTAATGTAAGGGTTTCGTAGTACCCCACTTTTAAAGTTTATTTTTGACTATTTTTAAAAGAAGAAAATATGTACGTGTAGATAAAGGTTAAATATATGCTCCTCTGAAGACACTTGGTGTATATGCGCGATTGACTTTGAACGTAGCTTTCGGGAAAAATATATTTCCTGGCATTTATTTTAATATTGAAAACCGTTCATGAAGTGTGCCTAGGGGTTGTAAAGACCACTTAAGAAAAGGAGTGGTTTTAAAGTACTCGAAAAAATACTTTGACTTTTGGTATCTTATCCATTTTTAATCATTGACTTACCTAGGAATTTTCTTTAAAAATAAACATACGTATTTACATGTTTTCTTTCCGTTACAACCCCTACATCTAATACAGGAAAATAATGAAACACATTACACTTCAAAATATTGTTTAGTTTTCTAATTATATAGCTTTTTTTAATGAAAACACTATTGTATTTTGTATGTAATATATCACGTGGCAAAGTTACAAAGTTAAAATTTTTTTAAGAATTTTCTTTCGGCGATTTTGTAAAAAAAAATTGCGAAATTGTCCAGATAAACAGTTTTCGAGATACTTATGGCCAGACGCCGCCTTTAACTCAAATAATAGTAAGAATAATACTACTCAAAATCGATACCACAATATAATTAATAGATAAGATACAACAGAGCACCTAGTTGTGGTCTATGTGGCCATCATCAGGCATAATATGAAATGAGTTCAATAATACGAAATATATTCATCCAGTGCCAGTGGTATGATGAGACATAAAAGTAGGTATCAACAAAAAAAAAACATTTTATATATATGGTGGCATAAAATATATAAATTGAAAATTAAATATAGAATTTTAAAAATTTGGAAAATTTAAAATTGAAAAACTAAAAACGTTTGAACAATTATACTTTGTGTTCCAAATTAATTCGAGTCGCTATAGAAGATAAAAAGTCGGTTAAATGGGGAAAGTTATTGAACACCCTGTATATTCTAAAATAATTATAAATATGGAATATAGTGCTACAATATATTATTTTCCATATCTCTAATAGTGATGGAGATATTTTTTAACACATCTTAAATATTGTGCATGTTGAATGTAAAATTATTTGTGACGCGCCTCTGAATAAAGGGAAAACAAGGAAATCTCATTGGAAACTTAAGATATTCACGTTTTCATTTCTATAGCTGTGAATATGGAATCTTGGCGGCGTAGACATTCATACAATAAGCTTCGATGTTAATAGCAAACAGAAAGATCGCAGATATCGAGAAATAAATTAATTTTTACTTGAATACCTATTCCGGTTTTGCTGGTATAGAATGACGCTAACCGAGATAACAGTACTGGAATATCGATACCCTAGCTAGCTGAACATAGGTGTGATATTTTTAGACTGAAAAAAATAAACAACGCCACACTGTTACAAATTAAGAGAAAAATAAACTTAACGAATTGAATTACTCAAATGGAAAAAATATGAGGATGTAATAATTACACATGTATGTACTTACACATGTATAAATGTATTTATCCTAAATATTTAGGAAAAAAAACATTTTTATATTATACATCTACATCTAACCAAATCTAAAGTTGATAAAAATGTAATTTGCATGGTTTGTTGTAAGATTTGAAGGGTAGATAATCTTGACTATATCCCAAAACTTTACGATTAGGGATAAGAAATGGCGAGAGAATTCTGACAGAACCCAAGTAGGATTCCACATAACGAATTAGGAATCCATTTAAAGGAACATAATAGGGCAATGACTTGCACAAGGTTAAATAAATACCCTTTGCCTCACAATAAAAATTTCTTTAGGCATTATGTAAACTTAAATAAGTACCTACTATATAGTACAGCATGGGACCGACAATGGGAAGGTATTTTAATTGCATAAATAGGTAATTTACTTATGCAACGTGTATTCTCGATGATAAAAACCTCTATGACGATAACACGCAGGACCTTGTACAATGTTAATAAACACAATCAACGACGCTCGTACTAATTTAAAAAAACAGACAATGGATCGGGCGAAAAACCTGATATACACCTACTTTCCGAATTGGTATTATTGGTACCTAGTATCTACACTGATGATGATAAGAGTAGTCGACATTACGTCATTTTTTAACAGAACAAACTTAATTTACGATCATAATATTATACAGACGTAGGTAGGTACATGCTTCTGAATGTATTTATTTTTACTGCTTACGAATAGAGAACTTCTATATTTATATGCTACTAATAATAACAAAAATTTGATTGCGAGCCCTTAGAACAGGTATGGGCAACCTTTGCTTAGCTGAGGGCGTAATTTCGGGACTTAATTATGTCGCGGACCGTATGCAAGAAATAAGTAGGGAATAGTGAATAAAAAAATTACAAAAATTCGTACATTTTTTTATTTATTAATTATAATAGCATAATGATTATGCTCAATCAAAAAGCAAGTTAATAAAATAAGATAGAAAAATCAAATGAAAATTAATGAGAGACTTGAGTTTGAAGCTGAGAAACAAGATTCAATATTGGGGTTAATATCACTAGTACATAGGCGCAAAATGTTTTCTAAATTAACATCTGTAAGCCGAGTACGATGCTTATTTTTATTAATTTTCATGATTAAAAAAAAAGCTGCTCACATTTATACGTGCTTCCAAATCTCTAAATAATTTTTTTTGAAAAGGTATGTTTTGCAAAATTGGCTTAGTTCCACATCATCAAATTTAGATATCAAATATGAGTCTTGTTGAAGCTCGATCAACTCCATTTGTAGCTGAGCTTCCACATTACATTTACAAGGATTTGCAAAAATATTGAAAGTGCTATCCATATTCTTAAAATCGGAAAATCGATCAGTAAATTGCTCGGACAGTAGTTTTAGTTATTCAGCATAACGACCATATTCAATGTTTCCGTGACCTGATAATGTTGAAAAATTAAAACAGTTTTTACTTCTCATTTGTGTTTCCCACAAGCCAATTTTGTTTTGAAAAGCTCTAAGATAACTGTACAGCTGATTTAAGTGTCTTGTGATGTCTACCAGGAATGCCAAGTTACAAAGCTAAGCTGGATTACAAATTTGCTGCAATGTTTCCTCTCTCATTTCCATAAAATTTCTTTCCTAAGGCCATAAGATTTTTTAGCATTTTACCTTTGCTTAGCCACCTTACTTCGCAATAATATGTCACATAATCGTGTTCTGAAGAAAGTTCATCCAAAAATACTTTAAACTGGCGATGGTTAATACCGCGGGATCTAATGAAATTAATGGTAATTACTACCACATCCATAACATTCTTCAATCGAATGGACTTAGAGCACAAGTTTTGTTGGTGAATAATGCAATGCAGAATTATTAAATCACAATCTTGCACATTCATCGCGGTTTCTCTTTCCTTCAGAATTCCGATAAAACCTTTTCGTGATCCGACCATTGAAGGCACACCATCAGTTCACACTCCAACTAATTTACACCACTGCAAACCATATTGCTCAAAAGTCCCTTGTAGAGGCCGTAAAGCCAGTAATTCCTCTGTCACTGCATCTTCTTCATCAACACCTCGTATAAAAAATAGCTAACTGGGCTGTGTCAGATAAATCTGTACTCTCATCCAAAGCAATCGAAAATGCTTGAAAACCAGCTAATGTATCAGTCATGTTTTTTTGATATCACTAGCCATCATATCAGTACGTCGCGATAAGCTCACTTTCTCAAACTCTTTCTTCTTTTCTGGGCATAAAAGTTCTGCTCTACAAGACATTCTTTAACAAACTGTCCTTCAGAAAATGACTTCGATGTTTTCGCGGGCTGGATTGAAGCTGGTAGAGGGCCGGATCCGGCCCGGGGGCTACCCAAATATGCGTTAGAGATTCGGAATCTACTCTCTATGACCTACAAAATAGCATAATTACACAATATTGGTCAGTGCTTTTACTTCCTCTAAATGATCCAGTTTGGTCATCTTTACGAAGCATCGACGATGCCGAAACGCCATAAGCAAGAGACGGAAGTTTGTGAAAATTTCAACTTTTTTTTTAAAAAACGTCCCCTGGTTCACCGAATTACGAAGCGATATGCATTATGCACTAGAAAACGAATTAGTACGCCCATGTATAACGTTCTTGTACAATAAAATCATGGTGGCATTATTAGTAAAGGCAGAACAAAATTTTGACTAAAATTTAGGTGAATTTTACTTTCTTATCTGTATACAGATATAAGGAAAGTATAGGAATCATGATTTTTTTCGACCTCGAGTTTTCGACGGATTTTTACGTTTTGAGGTCCCCTGAATCTGTTTTGACTATTTTCGCGATGATGTCTGTCTGTGTGTCTGTATCCACCATAATTCATGAACCGATATACATAAAAACACCAAATTTTAAACTTAAGCTTTATTCCAGCGTCCAATGAACTGATTAGATTTTGGGCAGTCTGGGGGGGTACTTTATAGGTGGTAATTTTTATATTTTATGGAATATATCTGTTATTTACGTTTGGAGAAGAAAATTCTTCAAATAAAAGTTACTTCTAATATTATTATCATCTATAATTTTTGTTTTATGTCAAAATTTCCTGAAATGGTCCGTATTCGAGAAATTTGACCAAATGTGCAAAATTCTGATTTTTATGGAACTAAAAGTTGTTTGCGATATCGATCTCTAAATTTTTGTTTATACATAATTTTTCTAAAATGGACCGTAACGGAAAAATTGTAGGAAAAGTGCTAAATTTAAATTTTTCAGTATTTTCGTTTTCAATGAATATCTATAGAAAAATGTTATCCTCTAAACATTTATAGAGGTGCTGCAGTAGGTTGTACAAAATAACCGGAAAAAGCCTATAATAACTAGATAGGAAAGTCATGTGTTGGACACATCAGATTTTTTTCTAAAGTTACCCCAATTTTCCCCCTAAAAAATTAAATATAATTTTGGTAATATGAAATATAATTCCAATTCCCCAAATTAAGAAAAGTACATCACCATATCAACAAAAAAGAAAACAAAAGAAAAATTTAAAAAGGCTGGGAAATAAATGAATACATTTGGACCATCGAAGAACATGGCTATGACACTCGAATTTGTGGATTTGAAGATTTTAAGTCGAACAGATTCTGGCTATAGTCTAGGGAAGAAAGGAGTGCAGTAATTTAATTTGCAGAATGTAGTACAGGTTCAAGAGGTAGACATTTTATTTATATCTCATCCTTCACTGCTTTTTTCATTCAAAATTTAATCTATGAAGTGCGTAGATATATACCATTTTATGTACCGTGTCCTTATTTATATTATAGAAACTTACTTTGCAAAGTACACCTATGGAATGTGATGTTATATCCCCACTTTTTCTGTACTCCTCTTTTATTCGGACATAGTCGACACACACATTCTCCTCCCCTCTCAGCTCTCTCAATGATCCTTTCGTCTGTATTTATAAACAGATTTCAGCTTAGTCGTCCTTGAACGAAAATCGAAGTTCCGTTATATCGCGTGAATTTAGAGATGGATAGTAACAAATCCTTAAATGTACTTAACGCTTACAAATTTGCTACTATCCATCTCTAAATTCCAGTGCAACCCTGGAACCAGCTGGAACTCTAGAGAAGTTATAACCGAGCTTCGATTATCGTTCAAGGACGTCTCAGCTAAGTCTAACTCAACTGAGATCTGTTTGTAAATACGGGCCTTAAAGCCACCCTTGTATTATAGAAAGACGGCAATCTCAGATTGTACTAGAATGCATTTTAAGATCCTTCATTCGTTTACCAGTGTTGTTTTCGGGTGCGCCGTCAGAAGGTTCCAGGGAGTCTATTATCGTAATATTCGTTCACTGAGCGTCCCGTTCGTGACGTCATGAACGACGATTCCTTATAATATGTTCCATTCTATGATGTCACGAACGGTACTTTTAGTGAACGAATATTACGAGAACTGATTCCCAAGTTCAATCTCTGGTCGATACATTAATTTTTTCTTTTATTACTCAGTTTTTTCAATTTTTCTTTGGTTTATTTTCACTTTTGGGGATGTGGTGGTGTATTTTTCATAATTTCGTAGGGGAATTGGGGATTATATATTTTCATATTTCCAAAATTGCATTTCAGTTTTCGGATCTCAACCGAGTTTCTCACTTTTCTTTGTAAAAAATAAAAACAATGACCATTTTGCAATTTCAACCCTGTATATAAAAAAATTAGTTATAAGATTGAGTTGTGTCCTTGGACATTATTATATCTGGTCGTCTTTGCAAAAGAGAAATTATTTTGAACTGCAAATCTTCCGATGTATTAAAATGTCTTTAAATCTACGTATTTTCGTTTTCCATTGACGTGTGTATAAACTCAATAATTGTGTTGTTTGTTTTTAGTCGATAACATTAATAATTAGTAGCGTCGATCGGTAAGTGCTGGATATCAACTAATTTAAAACTCATTACTGCAAATTTCATAGCAATATCTTTCACAGTTTTGGGTTAACGGCTAAACCATTACTAATTTAAATTAAAAAGTATTTTTAAAATGCGTGATTACCAAAAAAATCTAATCTATAGTCTGTATTTTTATTAACGAATTCAAACTTCTCCAAAAAAAAGACGACACGATCAAAAACTAGATTAGTATCAACATTAGTACATAAAGTAAAATAAAAGCAAGTCTGCCAAGCGAAATCTGGAAATGACAAATGGAAGAACAGAATTAATTATAAAATGCATTTTGCATTTTCACCTGTGTAAAATAATTAATGAACGGTAGGGTAGGAAAAGAAGACTTTGCAAAGTTACAAATCACTCGCTTTTATCATATCTGTAAAGTAAATTATCCATTAATTCCTGAAATAATTTTCATTATTTTGTACCTGCGTCTTAATGCCGCAAATAAAACGATTTTTTATTGCTCTCGACAATCTGACGTGACCATTGTTTATTTTGCTTTATGTAACTTTTAATTTTCGAATACGTGCTTCTAAGAATGTCATCAACCTTATTAACAATGCATTGTGTCTGGAATAAAACTGAAGCTGCATTGTTCCCATTATTGTCTACCTTATTCCTTATTGATGATTGCTTTAACATTCACAGCAACAGCAACGTGATGTTTAAAACTTTGTTAATTATAAGGTTACACACATCCTTATGAGATTTTAATAATTGGAAATGAAAAGATCAATGCACTTTCAATCATTTCCTTAAACATAACAATGCCATATAGTAAATTAGAAAACAATGTGTCAGGAAGATTAATTTTAGTATCTCGAAAACATGGCTGTACGATGGTGTCAAATCATGAGAATACCTTGGATAAGATACATATTTTTAAAGTCATAACTGTGAAAATTTCAGAAAGTTCTTACGCAAGCTTCTAGGATTAGGATGACTAGCATAAACTCGTGAAGGCGAGGGGTAAACCACTGAGGATGTAGGTGTAGAAAAAAGGAGGATTTACGAGGATGGATGAGGATTTCTTGAGGATGTATGAGGATATACGATGATGTATGACTATTTAAGAGGATGTATAAGGATATGCCGAGAATGTATGATAATTTCTTGAGGCTGTACAAGAATGTAAAAATATTTTACATAAACTTATTTGCCACAGTAGCAAGACCTTGCAAAAAAATTAGACTGCCACTGAGTAGGTAATTGTTACAAAACATTGAGATCGTTTGCATTTAAAAAATCGTTAATGTCACAATTCTTAACCTAATTCGATATTTAAAAATAACAAGTCAATGTTATTAATAAATATTATTATTAAAGAATGAGCTGTCTTATATAAACATCATTTGGCATAATTTTACGCATCAGCAACTACTAAAACTATTACTAATTTACGTGTAACAATAAATACAATGCATTACTGGAGGGTGCACAGTGCACATACACACTCAATTAATTATACCGAATGATGCACAATCATGTACCAAGATAGATCCTTCTCAGAAGAGAAGCTCAATCTTTATAAACAATAACAGGTTGAGGATGTACTTCATTAATTTCAGTTTTTTAATGCGTCCAGGGCCGGATTAGATCCAACTACTTGTAAAACTAGTAAATATAGGGTGATCCATTTGAAAAAGTCCAATATCTCTGGCACCGTAGGCAGCATTAAACTGCATATTTTAAAATTAGTTTCGAATATACAGGTTATCTTTTTTTTTTTAGTTAAATGACTGATATAGGAAACAATTTTCCAGACGCTTTTGTTTATGTTCTATCAAATATTCAATATACAGATACAGGGTGTTAAATATCTTCAGCCTGGGACAAACTTATGTTTTTTAATTGTCATTTTATTTTATATTTGAATTACTTTGATTTTTCCTATTGTAATAACAAATAGTATGGTATTATACAGGGTATTTCACACGCTATTACTAGTTTTATACGAAAATCATATAGATTTCAATGACCTGTATACTGTATATCGCAAAAGAAACACAATTAAAACCAATTTTTTTATGGTAAAAGATTTACGATGGTAACCAACGTTTATGCCGAAGCACTACTTTTTTCAATTCGTAACAAATAAGTATAGGGTGAGTCAAAACTCATTATTTTTTAAATCGGTCATATTTTGTATAATCTTTCAAAAGTAACCTAATTATAGTTTCATTTGAGTTAAGAATTCCATATACTTAAAGTTTTGGGAGATTTTTAATTTAAAAAACGAAAAAGATAGTTGAACAACTGCCCACTGATTAATAGAAAATAAACTGTGTTGGTTAATTAATAATTACAATTTAATCATCTGTAATTTATTATAGACCAAATAATTTTTTGACATTTTTTAATTGGAATTTTACATTTAGTAAAAAATAAATGCCAATAGCTACCAACCACACACTCACCAATTTAGGTTGGTTTTCAATTTTATTAAAACACTTTTTCAGATTTTTTTTATCTAAATTACGAAACATTTCTTCGATATTAATAAACAGTAAACATATTTTCCTTGAGATACGACGGTCCTGAACTTGAATGTCAGTAGCTAAAATTGAGCGTTATATAATGGCAGTTTTATAATTTTTTGATTGCACCAGCAAACGTTATGAATAAATAGAACAATGGCTCGATTTCGGTAAATTGTTGTTTACGGAATAATAATTTAATTTAACGTAAAGACTAAAGGCGGTAGAAACCGTAGGTGCACAACAGTAAAATACAATTGATGATAGGATAGGTAGTTGCCATTCTTAAAGTAATCGTCGATAGAAATCGTTCTAATATTTATTTACAAGTGCATTGAACTGAATACAATAAACGTTATAAATTCAGTACGGTTGATTAATAAAACATAGGACAAAACTAACTGCCATACCTATCTCTGTTAGTTTTTTGAGACAAAATACTTCTGTATAGCTGTTAAATAATTGAATTGCTCCTGAGTTTGATTTATACATTATACGAGTTGACAATTTAATAACTAACAAACACTATATCTCATGAAATAAAGATATCAGTAAAGTAAACCCTAATAAAAATTTATTCTGTATTCGTAGACTAGTAATATTAATTCAGATAAATATGACATCTTTTTTAATTATTATGTGCTATTGAACTACCCTGTCTAGGGTATAATTTATATTATAATTATATTAGTACAAACCATTCACAGAGGAATTACCTACAAGAAATTAAATAAATGCATAATCACAAATTATAAGTAGGTACAAAAAATAAATGTTAAAAAGTAAATAAAAAAGAAAATTAGTAAAAGAAAGAAAAAGTTAATACCTCGGTAATAACTGCTCAAAACTAAAGATGTTCACGAATTTTGTTTTTTAATTCACATAAACTACATCAAAAATATCACAGTAAGTTACTGCACACAAAATGTATAGGTAATTTAGACATTAAATTCGTTTGAGCTCTTTTACAGTGAAATGTATTATGTCTTAAAGGTATCCTAGGAACATGAATATCAAACATATAATAATTTCGAACTGTCAACTTTATAATATAAAAGCGTATCTAAGTATAAAACAGAGCTTCCTACGTTTTTCTAAGCAAACAAAATAACCTCTAGATAAAATGGGCTGTGAGCTGTGCTATGTAGTTTAAACAGAGCTCACGAGGATTCTCATAGCAGCAAAAGAAATCACCAGAAACAATATCATTGGAAGGAACATGCTCATCTATACATTTAGCAGACAAGCACTACTCATCCTGAACAGACAACGAATTTACTCAGGGTTAGTACTAGAGTGTCACGAAGCTTTGGCCGAAGTGGTCACCTTAAGATGAATCAAAGGTCACGCCACATCGAAAGGTAACCGTATTGCTGATTCGCTGGCCAAGAAAGAAGCCAACTAAATACTCTTTGGACCTGGTCCTTCTATTGGCCAAATACTCTTTGGACCTGGTCCTTCTATTGGCTTGACAAAATCGGTAGTGACAGACCTAATTAAAGAACACTTCCTTGTGAAATTCAAGCTAAGATAAGATGAAACAAGAAACTGCAGAGTTTTTCAAGGCGCTTTTAAGTTATCCTGACAACACTGCAGCAAACACATACTTGACTATGACTAGACAGAATCTGCGCTTGGTCACAGACATTCTGACTGGGTAGCTATTCTTGAATTCGAGGGGATAGAAAACCGGTTTTGTCTCTTTATCTGCAACGCGCAAAATTTGTATTTTTGTCTCATTTCTACTCCCTGAGATTCAAGAATAGATACCCTGGTCATTGCCAAGTACAGAAGCATCTCCATATCATGGGGTTGTCAGAATTGGCACCCTGCAGGGGGTGCGAACAAGAAGATGATACCATCGAGCATATCCTCTACGATTGCCCGACACTCTCATTTATTAAAAGCTTTGTGTTCGACGAGTATCGGCTAACACCGGCCGATATAAGAGAATCCCTTTTGGCGACGTTTTCAACTACATTGAATCTCTGTAGGCTAGCTTACGAGCTAGGAGGTGCCTATCATCTTAGGAGGATGCACAATGGGCCTAGTGAGGCCTAAATATGGTGGGAGGTAACCAACCCTCCCACACGTTACAGATACAGATACAGATACCTCTAGATTCACTACAACAATATTAAACATTAAACATTTTATTAACTCCTTCTGAACTTTCTCAATAAAAAGCATGTATTGAAAATAAATGGGACTCCAAATTAATGATCCGTATTGCAATTTTGATCTGACTAAGCCAAAATATAGAGATGTTAGTATGCAAGGTATGCTGAGTTAATTATTCATATACCTACATGTTAAAAGTTAGTTGACTATCAAATTGAACTCCCAGATCCCTAATATTTTTAGTGTGTTCTAGTGGTATGTATGTTATTAATTATTGAATAAGGGAAGTATAAAGTAGTGATCTAGCGAAAAAATGATATGACTTTACCTTTATTGATATTTAGGAAAATATTATTTTTAAGACAGCAATTTTGTAAATAATTTAGCTGCTCTTGTAATGCTACACAATCATCCAGTGTGGATATAGGAGTATACAATGTAAATGATCAGTAAAAGTCAATCTATTCATGTCGATTTAATCACATAAATCGTTGATAAATAATAAAAATAACAGGGGACCTAGATTGGACCACTGGGGAACCCCACTGGTTGCAGCTTTCGTTGTTAAATATGATTTATATAAGGAAATGTATTTACCATTGAAGCCAAGGCAAAAAAGTTTTAGTTGAAAAGTATTTTTACTAGTTTTCCAATGATGATATCATCTTTATCATTATTTAAGATTGCCCTTATCCCACGTGACTAAATTGATGTCATTAGTTGGCTTAAAGTAACATTAATAACTTCAGTAGTAACACTAAAAAATATCATTGATCTATTTGACAGAACTGATAAGAAAGTTGTCATAAAAGTCACTAAGAACGGCCATCTTCATTAAATTTCTTGTTTTACGTGGGATATGACTATTGTTTAAGACTAAGTTAGTACAAGATTGCTGATCATACAGACCAAGGCTGGCGCTACATTAGTCAGAAGTTCAGCTGCCGAAAATGAGCTGCAGATCTTTTGTAGAACCTCAATTATCCGGGTCAGCCGTTACCGAGTCTTTGCCGGATAATCCAAAACACGGATAATCCAAGAACCTTATTTAATTTTTTAATAATTTATTTAGACAAATACTTATGTTTCAAAGGAACAAAAAAACATGATAAATAACAAAATATATAAGTTTTAATATTTATACATAATGAAAGAACGTACATTGAATATACAGTACGGATATTGATATCTGGTCTAAAATTAATTTAGTGACATATTTTTTGTTGTCAAAATTGATTAATCAACGTTTGATGGGCCATAATCTGGGAATTAAAAATTGTTTAAGAAAATTAGAATAGTTTTAAGAAAGAAATGTCAAACGGTAATTAAAATTTTTTGAAGGGACTGTCAGCTGTCAGATTTTTGTATTGAAATTGATATAATGTGATATAATAAAAAGCTAAAAAAAAAGAAACAAGATAAAATTTATTTCACAATATTGAAGGAAAAAAGACCAAATAGCAGAGTAAGGGTAGAAGCAGTTATAAGTTGGTATAGGAGAGAGAAGGTGTGTGAGAGCAGAGAAGGGCGGAGAAGTGCGGCAAAAAAGAAAATCTCGGAAGATATAGAAATTTTATTGAAATTAATATTTTTTCGTAAATTTTTTAGTATAAAAATTAAATGTCAGCCCTTCAAATGTTGAATGGCCATCTGTAAGTAACAGTGGCGTAGCCAACCATTTTTCATGGGAGGGGTTTTTGAGAACAAGAATAAGAAAGTGAATAAACACAAACCGTTAATAGCGATCAGCGCCAATACTATAGCGGAAATAGTGACGCGAGGACCCTCCATGGGGGGTTCTGTCCCCCAAAACCCTCCGTGGCTACGCCACTGGTAAGTGACCGGTGTTCATGCGCCAACCTGTGGCCGCCAGCCACGGATAATCCGCGCACGGATGATCAATTTAAAATACCCCACAGATAAAGCGCGCACGGATAAATTGAAATGCCAGGCATTTAAATGGATCAACAGCTCAGTGTAGCGTATTAATGAGTTGTTCGTAAGAAATTATAGGAAAATTAAATTATGCCTGCAGCAGTTGTTCTGCTGTTGAAGATCTGCGGCTCACCTTCTGCCTAATATAGCGTTAACCTTAGATTGACTCGTTCAAGATCATGGAGGTGTAGGCTTGCCTAAATTTGAGTAGGCTCGCCTAAACTCGTGAAGCTTGTGTATGTATACACTCTTCCCAGTTAATATGAGTTTAAGAAGGTTTGTACAATGGATACAAAATTCACAAATACGTGAAAAGGCTGGTATACGAAGTGGATGTCCATAAAGGCTTGTGAAGGGTAGTTATCAAGCTCATGGAGGTTCCCACACGTTATTACCTATAAGATATTGTTCAAATAAGGATAGAACAAAAATTCATTCTCGATCTTCACATTAACAGGGTGTGCAATAAAAACTGGAACTTTTTCGTTTCTTTAACATCATATAATAAACAAACACTTTCTTGTAATGTTTTTAACATTTTTAAAGTGGAAATGCTTAGTGTAAGTTGCAAAGGTGTCTCCAGGACGAATTTTCTAGCTGGGAATATAAATAATCAAATTGAACGTGTGAAATCGTCAATTATTTGGTAGTGGTATTTGTTTTTTTACTCGGTGTTATTGGCATTAACTACTCTGGTCATTAGCCTCGTGGTCCGTGTAGGCTGTATTACTATTTTACACCGCCACTTTAGAAATAGCACCGTTAATTAGTGGGGTAACCTACTTATTCATTAGAATTCATTTTTAATTAACTGGCAGGATTTGAACCCGGACCCGTAGATCCGAAAGTTTTGACTCTAACCACTAGACCACCCACCCCCTTGGTAGTGATACGTGTTTTGGTCATTATCTAGTTTGATTTCTTTTCGTAACAAAAAAATATTAGTTCCATAAGCTTCACAAAATGTTCCAAATCAAAGCTCAGAAATGCTACTTTTACGTCTTACACTGTTGCCAAGTTATACAAACAGTTTACTATCCTGTTATTTATTATCAAATAGTAAAGAATTCTTTGCTAATAATTTTCTTGTCCTAACAATATTTTATAATATAACTATTGGCTTTGTTTTACCCACTCGGCCTCGCACTCAGCACCCCTAATCACTCCTTTTCACGTAAAATTGTTAATAGTCATTGAATCGCTTATTTGAAAAACAACAGTCACTTTTTGAGATTTTTCAGAAGGTAAAAAAAAAACATGTTTTGAAACTATATCTCAACATTTTGAACTTTGAGTAATTCCGTAGCTTGAGGTCGAAAGTTTACCTCTAGAGTAAGAATGAATTTATCACAAACAAAAGCATTATAAATATTTACGAAACTTTAAAATTTTAGTATTAACAAAATTGATTTTCTGAAATGAAACACCAGTTTTAAAACAATTTTTTTTTTATTTTCAAACTATTATAGCGCAATATTAAAAAAAATATAGCTCAATTGGATATTGTCAAACTAGATATTTATTTTTTGAAGGATCTCAAGGAAAAAAAAAATAGAAAGCAAATCTAAGCAAAACTTTATTTACATAACTTAAAAGCATTTAACTTGGTAATGTACTAAAAATAATAATGATAGTATTGTTTATAAAATGTATTCAATACATCTATTCCCTTTTTTTAGCAAAGCTTTTTTAAATAAAACGCCTATGAACAATTGTAAGAATTTTAATTTCGAGGAGGGGGACATGGTCCCTATGGCCCTCTTCCTGGAGCCACTCTAGGTAAGTTTGCTGCATATTTCGGAGAATTAAACTTGGGTCCAAGTATTTTTTTTTATAAAGGGATTTACGTATAATTTAGTCTTTTAGGTTCTTAACGAATTAACATTCTTTTACATAAAAATGGATTAAGGGCCTGTAGTTACAGTAGGTACTTTGTTAAGTGCAGCCTTTTTGAAAATAGCCAATCATAGGATGAAGTTGGGTCTGTTAATAATTTTATTAAAAAAATAATAAATTTTAATTGGGTATCATTCTTCCATAATTAAAACAGCGAAGTCCTTTGAGGGGCGTGGGAGGGGACGACAAAGGGGGTAGTTTGTTTGTATATTTTGATAATATAAACTGGAAAAACAATGACTACTAGGTTAGGTAGGTATAAAACTATCAAAAATTAAGGAATCGCGGAAGGGTGACAGCATGTAGTAAACTAATTATAATTGTGAAGTATATTTTAGGCCTTATGGGTAACAAATTAACTCAGAAATTCCAATTAGGGTATATGATCCCTTGTATAAATAAAAAGTATCTGGTTAAGTGTAATTATGTTTAATTAAAAAAATTGGATCCATATACAGATTTAGCGAATAAATCGGATGTTACCTGGAAAGTGCATTCAACCGGCTGGGCCGTAATACAATAAAACGTTACAAATTCAGCACAGTTGATTAATAAAACATGGGGTGATATTTGGTCGTCAAAATAGTAAGGTAGGTAGATCGAAAATTAGCGATTACTTACCAGGTGACTCGGCATCTAAATAAGAGCTCCTAGACCTCGTAATGCTGGTCCTGTCATCCATATCTTCCATGCACTACGTTGAAATTGTAGCAAATAATAATCGATTCGTATTTTTATAACGAAATCGGCCATAGCTGGGACACTAACTGAATGGAGAGAATAATACACCGCTTGTCAAACGAGAAGTCATAATGTGACATGTACATTGGTGTTGGTGATTCCACTTGGGACGTAAACACGAAATCTGTTTTGGTTTTGTCAGGAGAGAGCACTAATCGAAATCAGTCAGTCAGATCGGCACTAAACGCACGGAACATGTGAAAAAAGTTCGATTCATCGTATTTCGTATTTTATCGTAGCGACGGCTGTGTGGTATAATAAAACTGCCAGTGAGCGTGCGCTACTAGTGAGGCAGAATGGATGATGTTATGCCGTTTGCTTTGCCGTATTCCGATCGTGTTTCCCTCCTTTTTGTGCTCCGCGATACTCGCGATACTGCGATCCGCGATGCTCGATGCCCTCGATGGTTTCAGCAGACACAGCGATACAGCATACAGCCACAGCGACGGACACAGGCACAGACCCAGACACACAATAGTTTAGGAGGAATCGGCGCATGAGTGTCGAAAACTTTTCGGACCCAATTTTTTTGACAGAATCGTTTAAAAATATGCCAAATATTAGAGTAAAACGGGGTAATAAAGCAACATAAATTTTGAAGGCTCACATTCTAATGACTACAGAGAGTTAGCATTAGAGCGAGCAGGAAACGAATAATATCAGTGTTGCCAATTTATTCGGCCCGACCGCGTTGTAACGTCGGCCAGGATATACAGAAATCACAGACACATTAGCTACTTGGTATCGAGACTAACAGCCTCGTAAAATGCTGACGTGTTAGACTAATACGTCAGCGATTTACGAATGTGAGTTATTTATATATTTATGTACAATTAATTAGATATTATTAGGATACCCAGCTAGCACATAACATTGCCAAGCCTTTCGGCGATGTTGTTTTAAGGGAACGTAATAACATTACTATGCAACGTAAATGCAACATTCTTGAGAGGTTGTTGAGAAAAATCAAAACTTCGCAATACTTATATTTGTTGCTTACCTATTTAATCTACCTGTTACACAGGGTAATAATGTAGTTAGCTATAAAATGTATCCACGAGAAGTACTGTAAACAAAAAGAGTCTCAGGAATGGTGGAACAACTATCCAAGACTGAGACAGGCCAAACAGTTCATCAAGGTTCACGAAATATTTTATAGCAAATGTCAAGCCGCCCTTAAACGAAACCCCGGTGGTATCTCAAAGAAAGTTACATAAAACTTTTGACTCACCATTGAAAATACAGACATTAGATTATGTACTAATTTCATCTAGCGTTGTGACGTCGTCGATTTAGGTACGTCGCAGCGTTGAGCGTCGAGGCGCCTAGCGTCGTGGTGGAAAGGAAGGTACTATTTAATACGGTACTGTATTGGGACAGATATATGGTAGAATTATGTAGGTGGTGCGGAACGTGATATTATGAATGATGGCAAGCGTCGGAAATAAGGCGTGGGACGTTGAGTGTCGAAATTAGTGTACGGTAGGAAATACTTAGATGGTGCGGAATGTGACAGCGTTCGAGACGTAGGGAGTAGGACGGCAGGACGCTGGGCGTCGAGACGTTGACACCTTCGGGGATAGGAGGTATTTTAGGAAAGGTACTGACTACTGAACTTGAAATATAACTGGATACAAATAATAAATGAATGCTTGCACATCAAATAATAAAATTGAATGCATGTACATCAAATAATTAAAAATGAATCCATACACATCAAATAATTAAAAATGAATGAATCCGAGCCCATTTTTTCAAAAAAATGGCGTCCGAGTAGTTTTTGACACTCATGCGCCGATTCCTCCTAGACAATGCTATTTCTGCCACACAATCACACTGTTCCATTTGGATGCTACTGATTATTTAGTATTTTATGATTGCATTTTACATTGCCATTGCTCATCGCTTCACGGACACGTACAGTTATTTTACGTTAGTCTTCTCGTCGCTTACCGGAGTATCGAAAAATTATTTTTTAATTATTATACAAGCGCCTGCGTCTTTAAAAAGCGTATTTATTTGTTTATTTATTCACCCACTGCTATGTAAATTTCAATCTAATTATACGAGGGTAACTCACAAAATTAAATGGAAACAACTCTACAAGGTATCAAGGTACAGACCGTTGCAAGATATTTTGTTTGAGAGGACGATGAGTAAAAGTTGTAAATTCCATCGAGAAAAATCATACTTGGTGTTTACTGTAAAATTTAAATGGTTTGGGTTGGTACTTTAGCCACTTCCACAGATTGACATTTATTAAGTACTTGATATTTTCATTGTAAACAGAGTTTGTTACTTCGAAATGATATTGCTCCAAAATAAAAAAAAACTACAGAATTCTCTTCTCCCCAATCCACCAAAAACGTTATGCACCATTTGCACTGAATTGTTGATATTTTCATACTTTTCTGGTATTTGATTTCTCAGTTCTTCTAGATCGATGATACCCAAAGTGGTATATATTGACCTAATGGGGTCGACGATGACCTTCATAGGGTCCATGTGAGCGAAAAAAATAATTTGGGGTCTGTGAGATGTAAACGAGGGTCCACGATAGTCGATCCCATACAAGCAGGTCGCGACTTTAAATTTGACTTTCCATTAATGGAATAACTCACACACAAAGATGATTTGTTGCTTAATGTTTACCTGAAAACATAACAAACTAACCGACGACGATTAGTACTAAATTGTACTATTGTAGATTTTGTAAACAAAATTAATTTTCGCAATTTTATATTCTTAGCGAATTAGTCCCTCATCTGATTGCAAAAAAGTGGCGTGTCACGATTTTTGCTTGCTATTTGTTGTTAGGTACAGGTAAGGATATGACCCAGATAGCACAAAGTCGTCTTAAAGACGTCTTTAATACGTTTGGTATTTCCTAAAAGATGTCTTAGAAGACGTCTGATGTTACAAAAGGGGACGTCTTTAAGAAGTCTTATTAATAGCTTATATTGGTCTGTAGAGCCTAAAATAAGCCATAAATAAGACTTCTTTAAGACGACTTATTAATACCTTATAATGGTCTTGTGAAGCCTTAAATAAACCACAAATAAGACGTCTTTAAGACAACTTATTAATAGCTTATAATGGTCTTGTGAAGCCTTAAATAAGCCATAAATAAGACGTCTTTAAGACGACTTATTAATAGCTTATAATGGCCTTGTGAAGCCTTAAATAATCCATAAATAAGACGTCTTTAAGACGACTTATTAATAGCCATAAATAACACGCTCATTATTTTTATTCTGCTAATTCTATAACCTGTCTATAATAATGAATATCATCGTGCACGGGAGACGTCAAATATCTTGGTTATTAAAATTAGTAGAATAACCTTGCAGGTTATAAAGAATACAAAAACGAGAATGAAAAATGTTTATTGATAACATATCTATTAATCACAGATCACTAAAAGTTATTATTTTCTTTGTAGTGCATTCGATCACTCCTCTTTATATAACTGGATTGATTTTTATCTTTCTTTCTGATTTGCAATTACCTTTGTATTATTAGCTCCTAAAAAGAAATTTAGGTAAGAGCATTCTAGTCACAGATGGAATGAATTTCTTAGAATTTTAAATCAATGAATTTTTATAACAAATCATTTAAGGGAAGATGATCTATTATGCTTAAACGCCTACTTTGACAATTTTACTTTAACTTTACTCAAAATTGCTATCTAATAGGGGACTTTTGATATTAATAGTTTTCGAAATCTCCATAAAAACAAAAAAAATATTATAATTGTCGAATTTCTGAATTAAATCTTATATTAAGATGTTTACTTTTCAAGTCAATTAATTATTCTTACTTAGAAGAAACAGGATATTAATGTTCTATGTATATAAAAAATATTAATTTATTACCTGTAGGAAGTATTCCAGGAACGTGCTACATTGGTAACAGAAACTCCACTACTTTTCCATCTCTAGTTTTAGTCCCATTTTTATAAGTAGAAAGAGACTAAACATAAAAACAATTGCACATAATAGTCCAATAGTCCTTTTGGCGCCTATAATCGCGTTAAACAATACAATAATCAATAATCCACATTCCACAATAAGCTTGGGCCATAAAAATTTTTGGTTTGAGCTTGAACGTAATGTTAAGCCAAACGTCAAACTTCACTTCATTTAATTCTTTTTGTTAAATTTGAATTGTTTAAACCGTGCAAGTTTCCGTCCGACTGAAAGATGTCTTAAATACGTCTTTGAGCTCTCCTCACATTAATATATGGATTTGGCAAGACGTCTTTAAGACATCTTAAGAACGTCTTTTGGCTCTCACATTAATACGTCCGCATTATGGCTTTTGCTAGAAGTCTTATAAGACGTCTTAATGACGTCCTAGGACATTGAGACCAAACCAAGACACAAAAAAGACGTCTTTCAGACGTCATGTGCTATCTGGGGAAAAACATCTACCATGTCCAGATGGTGGGAGCTGTCATCTAACCTATCAAATTCAAAATAATGTTTCACATCGATGGAGTAATTTTTATAATAAAAGTTTTGACAAATTTGACACAAACGTTCAGTTTTCATTTCAAGATTAAAATGTAATTCTATGGATGTGTGGCTAAACTACCAACCCAAAACATTTAAACTTCACAGCCAACTCTAATTATGATTTTTCTCGATGGGTACCACTTTATTATGTTTGTGTCAATCAAATAAGTTTACGTAGATTGTCAAAATCTAGCCTTACTCCTTTTCCTCATTCATGATAACTTCCTAATTATTAAATTATGACTTATCAGAACCAAAAAAAATATTTGACAATTATTATGGCTTTGATACAGTTTGGACCTGATTAATACAATATTTTTACCTACATTGTGTGTATCCTCGTATTTTTTTTCTGACCTTTTGAATTCATTCGTATACGCTGATTTTATACTATGTAGTTGAACTAACCGTTTTTAAGGAAATTGCAACTTAATTAGTCAAACTGGAACCATACAATGCAACTATCTGATACTCACCTATTTTGAAAAACTCGAATTGGATTCAATGAAACAATTACATCTGCTGACTCGCAGTAACATGGAAAACAACTAATGCCGCCATTAAAATCAATTTAATTGTATTATAATTGAATTAATCATATAAAATTGGAAGAATTTTATCATCTATTATTTCTTTAAACGAATCATACACAAAATCTGTACCACATAAACAACTTTATTCAATTTTTTGATTAAGCGACTAGTTTCGGCCAACTGGCCATCTTCAGGCCTACAATATAAGAACTTATGTCTAAGGAGAAAAAACATACAGATCAACAATACTTACATTCATATATAAAATTATCTTCTACACCAGATTATTGACATTGGACAGAATGATATACTTTCAACCAACCATGATTTTTCTATTTCTAGTGTTTCCCTTATTCATCCCTGCACAAAAGGTACTAGAATGAACTTATTGGAGCTATCTGAAATCCACAAAGCACTCAATAATAAAGATTACAACTGCCTTAACGAACAGATACAAACAAAAGAAAACTATATCTTTCTTAATCCTCACAATTACTAAACATATTTGACCTATGCAATTTTAATAGTCATATTTACATTCTCATAATTGTATTTCATTTATTTACTTTTCTCATCTTGTCTATTCATACTTCTACTGTCACTTTTTCTTCTTTTTTCTTCTTTTCATTAACCTAATATTTAATTGGCCTCGTTTCATCAGTTTTACAGCACCACCTGTTTACTTACCCAGTAATTAGTCCATCTCTGATATCTCTATTCTAATATTCTGGCATATCTTACTTATGTTTAATCCATATCATTTCTATTTTATTTCAATTTAATTGCTACCTTTTAAACAAATTTCTGTGTTTTTTAATAAACTTATTGTTCACCTTAATTTAAATTGTTAGCGCCATTGTTGACATTGACATATGACATTACTTAATTTTACTTTTTCATTTCCGGTTTCCGCCATCTTGTCTATTCTTGCAAGACATAATTTTGAGATTTTCAAATTTTGCTCTTAATTTTACTAAATTTACTCAACTTTTAACCTTTATCTGGTTATAAAAATAATTATTTGAGAATTGACCATGTTAATCTTTTTTCTTTCAATAGGGATGTCACATACTCCTATAACTTTGGATCACCTCTCAATTTTTTAACAGGGATGTCGCACACTCCCGTCATTTCTGATCACCTTACCGGTGATTACTTGTTAATTAATTCCTAATTTTCAATATTTAAACCTTTATAACATTTATTTTTTACTTATGTTTACCACATAATCTTCATCTATACTTTTAATTAATCTTGTAACTCATTCTGTCCAATGTCAATAATCTGGTGTAGAAGATAATTTTATATATGAATGTAAGTATTGTTGATCTGTATGTTTTTTCTCCTTAGACATAAGTTCTTATATTGTAGGCCTGAAGATGGCCAGTTGGCCGAAACTAGTCGCTTAATCAAAAAATTGAATAAAGTTGTTTATGTGGTACAGATTTTGTGTATGATTCGTTTGAATAACTCGACCACATTTGAGAATATGGATAATCTTTCGTTATTATTTCTTTATTGGACTAAAATAGAAATGATTAGGCTTTTTTTCTATTCGTTCTATTCGACAAAAGAAAAACAAGACAGAATTTTTATTTTTGTTTTGTTATCACTTTATCCCATCATGTGAAATATATTTTTTTAAATATTTCAGATAAACTCATGCCCATATTTGGGGGAAGATACTGTCGGTTGTAAAGCCAGCCGTACGGAGTTTCCAGTTTATTCTTCTCGAATTTCGTTCAGGTGCTATAATATATAAAGTTATTTATTATTGAAAAATAGGGTTTTTTTCAACGATGAAAAATATGACGTGTTTCCTAGTGTTATTAACTATTTATTCAGGTAAGTTTTATACATTATGATTACTCGAAATCTACGAAAAATTGCCCAAATGGGGTTATCCATATGCGATGATGGACTCTTCTAATACATTACTTTTTTTTGCAGATATGGATACAAAAGAATTTTATGAAAAAATGTCGACAGAGAAGAATCCGATTTGTATGACGAGATGACATATGTTCAGAAGTAATACGGGCAGCAGTTAGTGACTTTGAACAAAAGTACGCGAAGGTTGTCGACAACAAATGTACGAAGGTAAAAAAGGACCAACAAAAGAAATCACCCAAGAAGATGTTCGGAAGGATGGTCTTGATTTTGCCGTATTGGATGTAGACGGATCGATCAAGATATAAATATCCAGGTTTCTTGAGAAAAAAACTTACACATTATGCACCAAATACCAAATTCCTCTGAGTCTTGACAAAGATAGAAACCGTTACTTATTCTGAGAATGACTTTTAACTGTTTACGAAATAAAAATATGATTCTTAAGTTGTAATAATCTGTTAATGCATAATGTTCCATATATGGCACAAAGCAGTTTTTCTAAGAAAATCAAGTTATTTTTACAAATAGATTTTTTTAATATTTTTACGTTAACATTTATAATTCAAATTTGAACAAAAAATCATGAGGTAAAAAGTTATGTTGGAGCCCCAAGATCTTTTCGGCTATCTGAAAGAACTATGCATAAATCAGATTTATATAGGATCTAGGACCGTACCTTGTGGAACTTTGGAAAAGAATACTTTATTTAACCATAAATACAAGATACATTATACGATTTTTATAATTAATTCAAATTATAGTCCTTATCAAATAATTGAACATCTTACTATTTTTATTATCATATTGACCGAATTATCAGAAAAATACTTTTATTTTTAAAATATAGGTCATGTAACTGACATAATAATATTTGAAATTAGGTGTACCCTTATCATCGCGATTACGCATTAATTTTGGATAAAATTGACATTTAGTGAAAAAGTTAACTGTTCACTGTGAATTTCAAACCTTCATACTATATCAATTATATACAGTGAGGTCCTAATGTTACGGATAAAATCATTATATCGACCTAATTAATGATTTGAAGTGAAAATCCTGAAACAGATCCCCTCTCGGAGGGGTAACTATCCCTCTTAATTTTAAATAAAAAGAGAGACATGCAGTGGCGTGCTGTAACATCTTTGGAAGGGGAAGCGATTGTATAAAAATACAGCAGGCCAGTAAGCACAGCACCGCAGACGGAAATTTTTCGCGGCGCATTCACCATTTAGTCAAAATCTTGCTTTTTCCTCAGTACTACAGATATTCGAGATTGAAATTTTTGAAGTGTTACTATTACTTTATTACCTAGTTTAGTACTAGAAGCTATAAAAAAACACAGTAGTTGGCATTTATTTATAATACTTAAGATATATTCGCCTATCTTCGTCGTAAAATTTTGGATTTTCTAATAACTGTTTAACAAGCTGTTTTTCAATAGATATTAGGGCTAAATTAGAGAGTCTGTCTTCGCTTGTTGAATTTCGTAGAAAACTTTTAATGCGCTTTAAAGCTGAAAAATTTCGCTCAACTGAAGCACTTGTGGCTGGGATGGTTAGTACTAATTCACAAAACTTGACGACTTCACAAAGGGACTTATTTAAACCAGTTGTTATAAGAAAATTTAACACATTGATGTGCGTCTTTTTATCACTAATTTCAACTGTTTCATAAACAACCCTTAACTGGGACTTTAATGCTGGAATATCGAAAAATATGGAAAAATTTCCATAATTTAATTTTAGTGAATTAAAAGCTTCCGATGGAAATTTTGATGAATCGTAGTTACTAATATTAAAATTGCACAATTCAACAAATTTTAATTCGTTAAAGTTTTGAAATCGAGAGTTCAATTGTTGTAAAATATTATCAAAAATGTCGGCGAACAATCGACGATAGGAGGTCGTTCTGTCGCCAACATTATCAATTCTAATTCTCTTTCTTTCAGGTTCTAAGCCAATGTTTTGAGTCTTATTCCAAAAGTGTTCAAACTGATCTAGTTTCTTATTCATTTTATTTTTAAAATCATCAATTTGTTTAATGCAAAAGCCAATGTCATTTGACGTTGTCTGTAAAATGTTGAATAAAATGTCAGTAAAAGGGAAAATCTCTTCAAAAATGTTGAGCAAAAAATTGAAATCGTCTTGAAAAAGTGTATCAAAGAATCTCGGTATTGAAACACTGTTTGCAAACGTCCATTGTAGTTACATCGCGTCGGAGCAATTTTTGGAAACGTTTTCTGAACGTGAATGTCCAAAGCGCGAGTTCTTTTCGATAACTTTGAAAAGAAGGGAGCCAAACCACTAAGCGTCGAAAATAAAACTTTGCAATCTTTAATATTATCCGTGCTTCGCGATAGAACCAAATTAAGTCTATGTACTATACAGTGAACGAAAATTGCATGTTTAAACTTCTCTTTCACTTTAGCTTGAAGGCCTCCTAAATGGCCAGCCATTACAGCAGCACCATCGTAGCTCTGGGCAACAAGCTAAACTTGAAATAATGTCACAAACAATTTTAAACAATGCATCTGCAGTTCGTTCGCTAGTGACGTCCAAAAATCCTAAGAATCCCTCTTGAGAAATGCCATCCAATACACATCGCACAACAATGGATAATTGACTTAAGTTTGCTACATTTGTGGTTTCATTAAGCGCAATTGATACGAAAGGTGCTTTTTTAATTTCACTTTTAATGTGATCCATCACAATGTCGGCAGTACGTTTAATTAAATCATTTTGGATTCTGTTTGAGGTACCTCGGAAAGGCGTCGAATCAATAAAATGATTTTTTTAAGGTTTCATCGGCACAGTGCATAGTTCCTCCATTTTACAAAAAGAAAAACAACTACGTAAAACAAACCAAAATCTATTTGAAATCTACGATTTTCCTCACACGTCGATAATATGCGTAAGATGGTGTAACAATCGCTGTCTCTCGACCGTATTTCACGTGCACAAACAGACTGACCATTGTCGCGGCAAAGCAGGGGTCAATAACACGAAGCGAAATCACTTGGAAGATGAACCGGCTTTTTTAAGACGCGCTTCCGCCGACGGACTCGAAGTACTTATATAGTGTGTGCGTTTACACAATTAATTTTCTCATGGGTGGTGCGTGTGTTTACACATTACACCAATGAATTGTTAGTACATTTACGAAGTTTACGTAATGTTTCAGAGAAAATATACTCGTATTGTCTAATTTAATATTAATTTCTATGCATTGTAAACTGAAAAATATTTATTTTTAAATCTCAAAGTATAGGGAAGCGGTGCTTCCCCCGCTTTCATGGACCGCACGCCCCTGGAGACATGTGACACCGCATTTAAAAGGATTTTTAATTCAGCCAGCAACCTAGTGGGTTTTAATTTTTGGACATTCCTTATAAAAAACAATTTCTTTCAAAACGTTGTGTGAGGTGTGTTTTTGGGATATTTGATTAACGTTAAGCTTTATTTCGGTTTTTTATATATGTTAGTTGATCTGTTAAAGTAGATCTTTGATTTTAGTTAACATCATAAAAAATAGTCCATTGGTGTCATGTCGGGAGAATAGGCAGGCAATTTATTTGTTCTATCTTACTCACTGTAGACTGAGAAATATGACAGCAGGATACTTATTTTCAAAAATGATTTGACCACAAACTTTAATATATAAATTATTTGTGTCACCGAAAGACTCCTGTTCAATATATTAAAATTTTAAACTCGTAAATCAACGATAAACAGCTACAATTTTTTTTACAAGATATATCAAAAAATTAGGATCCACTAAGTAGCTGATTAGAATGCGTTCCCATTTTTTATTCACTTCAAAAATTTTAGATTTAAAATTAAAGATTCAAAGATTTAAAATTGTCATTGTACATCTCTGACAAATACTCCAAAATTAAAAACGTGTATGGCCTCCTCTAACTCGTTAAACATTTCAATTGATTAACTATGGAAAAAGCACCAAACATCACACAATCTTCTTGCTCCATAAAAGTATTTACCAAAGAATCAGCTGCAATAATATCTAAAAATGTTGATACTGATAAATCCAAACCAAATCACTTGTAAGAATCTCAGAATTTAAGAACTGGTGATCAGGCATAAGACAGCTCAGAAAAAAGAACCAATATATTAAAACTTAATCTCTTAATTGGGACAGCAGCTTGTTCTAAGGTTCATGTCAACAGCTTCAGATGCATGATGCATTTCATTAAAAAATACACCAGTTAAATTATAACTAAATAACTGATAACAGCAAAAAAATATAATACCAATAAAAATCGCCGCTCCTAAAAGTCTTGCACCCCGCTACTATTAGCAAACGCAGAAAAGCTAAAAGAGGAATCTCTGAAAAATCTACAAATTAAGAAAATTTACATTAAAATGAAATTGTATTACCACAGACATATATAAGGGGGGTTAGGGAGTCCGAACCCCTCTTACTTGGTCTAAGCAAAAACGCTAATATTAGCTGAATAACTTTTAAAATCCCGCGAATTCAAACTCAAAATTTTCCGGGGACCCAGACAGTTGTTTCATTACAATTTTTATTAAAATTATGATTTATTTGTAAGTATAGACGAAATAAAAATATACTTTTAAAATGAATTATTGTGATATGTACAAAGTCAGTTGTATTTTTAAACATAATACTGTCATATACGACTTTTATGCTTAGAATGTAAGCGCGGATACAAGGGGGATAAGGTAATTACCCACCCCCTTGCCTCCGAGCTGCTCGAAAAAATCCTGGAATTTATTCAATTGTAACCTTAAGATTTTACGAGAAAGCAAATAACAAGATGACGGCGACGAATAAAATGATTTAATCCCTCCGAACAATATTCCCTGATCCGTGCCTATCAAAAAGGCAAAATATGCTACTAAAATATTAAAAAAAATATTCGCTTTTAAAATTATTATACTCTAATCTGATACCTAATACAATTTAATGATTTAAATTAGTTTTCCTATAATGACCCCTTCCAAGGATATTCACATAACTCAATTGCAAATTGTTGTGTTAAAACATGTTACTTTCTCGCATTTCAAGTATAAACTGATATTTGACAAATTCAATTATTTTTGGTGTAAGAACATGAAACCAAAAAATTATTTTATTATAAAGTTTTATCAATGAACCATGGGCGTAACTGTATAATATTTTCTGGGATGGAGTGCTTTATATTCAAAATACGTATAAGATAGATAATATCACTTAAAATTAACAATTTCCTATACTTTTAGTTAATTAATAATCGATAATTATTGTAATGAGTAAAAACATATTTTGTTAAATAATAATATACCTAAAATTAAAAATCTGGCTTATAAGGAATTTCTGCAAGGAATAAATGTGTCGGATTGTTTTTATTGGGCTTTATCGCTATAGAAACCAATTTTCAACAATAGATTTCCGGTTTTCAAAATTCCACTCACGATTTGCTGCAGTTATTCCGAATTTTCTCAAAAATTTTGAAATCGGGGGCATATACCTAGAAGGCTATCAAAATTTTTTTGGAAACAGCGGGTTTCCTATAAACGAAATTCCATCCATTTTTTTATATATGTATATGTAATTCCTATTAAATTAAGCAATTACTATTAAGCTGTCGTCTCCTCAAAGATATTTCCAAAATAGATTCATCCTATTTCTGGTAAGAACCTTTTTGCAAAGTGCACTTTCTTTGAACATTACGTGGGTTACCAACCCCGCTGATAAAACAAAATAGAAGAAAAAAAATCCTGTTGTACGTCTCCTGCTAAACAAATTTGAACGTTTATGTACGAGAAGAGAAAATACACAAGCAGAGTTTGATTTCTAATGGATTGTATCTCCTCCTGCAACAAGGGCGACATTCCTGCTGGCGACATCGACCAAACGAATCGAACCTAACCTGAAAGAACGGTCCCTCTCGGTAAAATATAACATTTCGCTGGTGATAAAACGCACGTATGAACCGTTAGCTGTGAGTCGATATTAGTGTGCGTTTATCCATCAAGATGGTCTAATGTTTCTGCTGGCTTTCGCTGAACAATATACTGAAATATCATCGTGTAGCTTCGTTCCTGCAGTCGAACTGTCTACTTGTTTTGATTTTTTAATATTTCATTTGAGTTTCTTGAGACCGGAGACCATCATTTAGTGTCCAGTGATCAGTGAATTTTGAATAAATACGATATGGGTGGAGGTGAGCTTAGATTATTTTAGAAATTACACAAATTTTTGAATGTATTGACCTTATTTTGTTATCATTGAGAAGGTTAATGATTGCGTAAATTTACTGTAAATTAATTTACGCTTTTAGTGCCAATACCGGCGATTTAATTTTGACGTATATATTTTTGATCTTTGAAATAATCTAGCCGGTTTTTCTAATATTAAAGTAATTAAATAAAATTATCACCGAACATAAATAATTATCTAGAATTAATAATAGATATAATGACGGTCAATACCTACTGATATAACGCAAATTATCTTATGTTTATAAACAAAAAATCTGATAAAAAAAAATGTAAATAGGTTATGTCGGATTGCTATAAGTTTTATTGATTTAAAATATCAAATTACCGCTTGAAAATCAGTCTAAACATAGAATGCGAATTAGTCCTTTAGCGTTAAAACAAACTATAAATAAGTTTTGAATTTAAGAACGGGACAATTGGGAAGATCTGGGAAATATGAGAGATCTGGTAATCCTTGCAAAATTTAGCGTCAGATCTATTTAAATTTCGCGAAATTTTTATTAATATACGCAATATACGCGACTGAACGTTTTATTTAAAATATCTATTTTTGTACTAATCTAATAATTTTTATCATTCTTACTATTATAAAATGTCGCTTTAATTTGCGATATTGGTGATAAGAAAAAATTACAAAGTTAATCAAGAAATATCGATTTCCATGGTCAATGAAAATTTAAGCATGTACTAGATATTTACTCTTTTTAATCAATATTTTTAAATACCAAAATTTAAATATACAGTGTATCCCAAAAAGTTATACAAATCGGAATAGTTTATCTTACATTTCACAAAAAATATTATTCATGATAAAAAGTTCTGCATCACTTGGAAATACATAAGCACGATATTTGTAAAATTCAACAATTTCCAATATACACTTTAACATTGGTTTCGGATTATTTATTGAATACAGTAAATCGAAATCACTTTAAAATAAGTGCAATGATTTAAACTTAATCATATTTTTTTAATTCCTATCAGCATTTAATTAATATTTTTCTCTATATATTGAAATTTAAAATTATTTTACTTCTTTTTAAATTAATATAATATAAATTATTTTCCCTGCATACCTCCGCCTACATTTTACAAAATTTATTTCTTGATTATGGATCCCGAAATGATTCAGAACTTTTTCACAAATAATTTTTTTTGTAAAATATAGGATGAAACTTTTATCCCCATTTGTATCATACTTTTTGGGACACCCTGTAGATAAAGGGTGGTTTTAATCTTCGTTATCAGAGATAAAGAAATATGCGCAAAACAGTAGTTCTTATCTAATCACATTTAATCGCGATAAACTAAAGATAAATGAGGCAGGAATTTTAAAATTATGTTGGTAGTAGCTCATACACTTTGTGTGGACATTTACGTAGAGGTCAATTAATTTCTTTTATAGCTCACGATAAAGCTGATAAAAAAGGTATAATAAAACGATAACGAAATAGGCCAGATATTTAGATAGTATTTAAAACAAGGTCTTGTACCAGCAACTAATTTACAGACATAATTTTTTTATTGTCCAAATATACATAATCTGATCCTTTCACTTAGAAAAGCTCAAAAGGTTTGAGTCTTTTAAGTCCTAATTGTCCAAAAATTGGAGTACATCAATGATGGTGTTGCTGTGTTTGTGGAGCCTCTCCTCATATATCTAGGCAATTTTCTTAATTTCCTTGTTGTATGCCATTATATGAATCTGCCGATTTTCTGTACCAAAACTGCATAAATCTGCCTGAAAAATGGTGATATGTTTCCATATGTCATAGCTAAGAGTTGGGTCTGGGTTTTTGTGAAATTATTTCGATTCCAGTTTTAGATCCGTCTGTATTCCAGTTTGTTTCAGTCGGTGGGGATTGGGTTTCCTTTTGCTATTGGATATCAGATTTTTAAATGAAATGTTGAATGAATATCGCTTGGTTCTGTATTTGTAAGACGGCGACGGTTGTTCCACAGCACTTAGGCCTTATGAGGCCCGTTGGGCATCCTCCAGGGGCATATAGGACCTGTCTCTCAACTCATCAAAATGGGCTGGTTGTCGCTGAGAGGTGTCAAGAGACAGCCACCTTCTCAGCTCGTCAAAGTTCTGCAGGTTATCAACTCATCAAAAACCTGCTGGTTGACACTGAAGGGTGTCTAGAGACAGCTATCTTCTCAGCTAGTCAATATCCTGCAGTTTATCAACTCAATAAAAACCTGCTGTTTGTCACTGGAGGTTGTGTTAAGTTTTTTCAGCGTGGTTTCTGGCCTAAAAACGCCAATCATGCCTCCCCTAGTATAACATAGAAGTGTTGACAACACTATTAGTGTTTCCATGACAGTTGCGGGATTTATTTTGATTGCTTAGTTTTGTTATTGCCTTTCTTTACAGCGTCTTTGGGGCCACCACACCAAAACTTCTAATGTTAATGACCATTTAGACGTAGATTCCGCCTGGTCATTGTCAGTACTTTTATCCTACGTGATCTGGTAAAATAAAAAATTATTTTTTTTATGAAAAAACACTCCATAAGGGACATTTATTATTATTACAATCTGATCAAAAATTAATGAATGAGTAATTTTGTTCTAACTTAACTAAGGTTGCAAAAAACTAAAGTTCTACTTGCTAGTATACCTTAGGTTCTGATAACTTAATAACAATAAGTTAACGTGTAATAGTAAATCACACAATGCTCTGCTTTGTTACTAACACAATCACCTGGCTAACTCAAAAGGTTTCACTATCTTCAGACTTCTTGTCAGGTTAGTGTTGTCAAGAAGCTGGATGGCCTCAAGCTTTACATGTTGGTGGAGCTGTTAGTTGTTCTTGACTCCTAGTGAATCTGATATTAATCTGGTTAACAGTGTCCACTTGAAGATCTCGATGGAGGTGGCTGTTTCTAATGTACCAGTGAGCATCGACAATGTTCCTCAATACTTTTTTCTGAAATCTCTGGTTTATTAGGAGGTTTCTTGTTGTTGGCACAATGATAGAGCCAAGTGCCTTATAAATCCGATTTGTTTGTATAAAAGAATTTTGTTATATGTAGATAGGCTGGAATGACAACCAAGTAACTCGTATATTTTATTGAAATTTATATCTTAGCTCTTGTCTTTTGTTTTTAACATGGACCTTCCAGCGAATATCTGAAGTATATGATTCCAATGATTCCAAAATACTAAAATTAATTTCTTATTTTCACCTTGAAAATTCAACATTGTTCCTCTTATGAGTTATAACATTCAAAATAAAAGCAAATGAGTTCCATGAGGTTACTTATCAGTTGGCGGTCTTGAAAAACATCGTTTTAATGTTTTAATTTCAATTAACTCATGCGGAATGGATCTTAAAATAAATCATCGAGATTAAAAGAAAAAAAAACAATATTTATGTCAATATAGGTGGTCACTTAAAGTAGCGTCACTCTAATGCGAATTAAAATGTATTTTTGGCTACTGCGTGTTTCCTCTGTATTTTTAGTATGATGCTGGGCCATTATATATCTAAACTATTCTCAATGTTAGGAGTCCTCCTACATACATATTTTATGCAAAAAGTATATTAGGTACACAAAATTACTAACAGTTCGTAAGATAGATCAAAACATTGCGATGTAGGATCATTTCATTTCAATTATACAACGAGATTAGAGACTAATTACTTCCTAAATAATTAATTCGTATAGTAGAATAGTACAAACAGCTGCAGGTTATTTACTCTATCCAATTATTTGAACTAGACCCACTTATTAAAATTTTAATACATCTTCAAATATCAGCTCATCATAATACGAGTAATGTATGTATATCCAAAATAATTTGTGAAAATTTACGATGTTCAAATTTATTTAAGTAAATAATCATTGAGGATTTATATAATATAGTAACGCTGTCTCGTTAAAATTATCATTATTAAATAAAGTTGATTTTAAATTTTATATTATTTATTTAACAAACCTAAAATTAATTATGTGATAGTAAAATAGTATTCCAAAAAATATTTTTTGTTTCACTTTGCCTTAACTTTCTTACGAGTCTTTTGTCAAAGAGGTAATACCAGGACATAAACCTGTGTTTGGCATGTTTGGACTGTTTGCCAAGCAATCTTTTGGTTCAAATAGAATTCTGTTAAAGTTGGTGTAGTACGATTGAATTTGTAATTTTAGTTGAAAAAGCAGTTTCTGTAATGGCCTCTGATACGCAAAGTTCAGAGCCAGTGTCTTTCATAAACATATATCAACATAATTTTTATTATTTAATATTTCGATTACTGTTCACATACTCCGTTTATTAGTTCTTTAGCTTCTTAAGTATTATCACAACAAGGACGTCACATTTTAACAGTGTTCAATATTTTTAATTAAAGCTTTCGAAAATAAGCACCAGACTTTTTAAATTAATATTAGAACTATATATATAGACATTTCGTTAGGACTGTGGGCCATGTAGCCTCCCCCACCTTGATATTTTCAGATCTATTGTAGATATTCTTTAATAGTTGTTTAGAGTACCTTGTCTAGTTTGGTTTTTGTATTGAAACTCCAGAAATTGGGAAGTAGCTATCTGGCGTAGCTAGTTGATAGACCTTCGCAGTAGCACAATACGTGTACTGCAGTTTCCATTTCTTCCTGTTAGAATCGGCACAAAATATCTTCTGCCGGATAACTTTATTTCAATAGGCAAATTAATTTTTAAATATATTTTTAATGGAATTTTATTTAATTTGACCCCTTCATCCCCTTACTAAGTGATTTTGTTATTTTTTTTAGGTTGTATATTATAGTTTTTAACAATTTGGCACTAACTTATTTCAATACTGGATTTTCTTCTTAGGCAAATTAATTTTTAAATAGATTTTTAATTGAATTTTATTTAATTTGACACTCTCATCCCCTTCCTAAGTGATTTGGTTAATTTTTTTAGGTTGTATTTTATAGTTTTTGACAATTTGGCACTAACTTTATTTCAATATTCTGTTATCTTTATAGAAAAATTGATTTTTTAATGAATTTTTTATTGGATTTTTATATCAGTTTACTTACCCCTTAATCCTTTCTCTAAACACTTTTTATTTGTTTCTTATAAATTTACTAGTAATTTTATTTCAATACACCGTTTACTTCAGAGAAAAATACATTTCGACGCCACTGGTAATTCGGGTGTTTCCGGTAAACGGGCTGCTGGAAAGTGGCTGCTAACTTCACACCGGTTGTTATACATATGTTTGTTAAGCCTACAATGCCCTTTCAATAGGCCTACTAGTACTCTAATATTTTTCCTATTATGGCTTAGTAGATACTCGGTGAGTTATATCGATGGTCCTTTTAAGAACTCTTTGACCTACTCTCTGTCCTGGTGAATTTTCCCACCATTTATTTTATTTAGGCCAAAATATTTTTGTAAAATTTACCATATTTTTTCCTAGTAATTCCTAGAGTATTTACCAAAACATCAAAATTGACATAAAAATAATACGTTGTCTATCCAAAATATAATAGTCCGCACCTGATATGTTTTTTTTGAACTAAATAAATACCCACTAAATAATTGCCGATTCTGGCCAAATTCTGTTTCGACTATACCAGATTACGTTATAAAGGTATCCAAAGAACTGGCTAAAGAGGGATTATAACGTCCAATTAATTAGAATAGCAAAGCCTTTGCTTGACGATCTTAATTTATGTCTGCAAATTGTAACCCTTTCTTTATTTAATAGATTTTCTCCTACTGTTTCCTACACTTTTTAATAGACATGTACACAGACTATTGTTTTGCGTTTTACAAATTAATTAGTAGACCATAGTTTCTTGGCAACCTGAATCTGTATCATCTGTTTTTCAGTCATGGAAGATTAAATATCGTTTTGAGTGTGAAAAGCAGTGGGCGACTTAATTAATAGATGGAAACAACTTATCAGTTTGTGTTTTTGTTGACGAGGTCTTAGCCATTGCATTGGCAACAAAATTTGTAATAACTTTAACACCAAGTACCTAAATATTTTTAAAAGTCAGGCAATCAATCATTGAGTATTTACTTGTTTACTACTACTGTGTTTTAACCGAAGGGTCTTTCACTCTTGGCAATACATGTACGTTTTATTCGGTATTACTCGAAATTATACGTGCGGCATTATGACGGAATTACTTCGCATTACAACGTATTTACTTGGTATTACCACTAGTGATGCCGCGAGACGAGAGATTCTCGTGTCTCGTTTCGTATTGTCTCGTCTCGAACGAGACGAGAGAGACATTTTCTCTCGAAAACAGATTCGAGACGAGAGAGTGTCATCTCTCGACGAGAATTTCTCGTATCTCTCAAACTCTCTCGAGCTCTCTCGAACAATTTTCTCTTTGCTTATTTGAAATTTTCAATTGCTTATCGTAGTTTAAATCTTTATTAGATTTCGAGATAGTCAAAAAGTTAACTATAACACACCTATTCTATACATATTAAATGGTAACAAATAATACTTCTGTTATTAGGATTTTATAAATAGTGAATTATATGAAAAAATATTTCTCATTTCATTTATTTAAAATTTATACAATCATTTCTTATATTTAATCCATTCTGCTTTTCTGAGGTTACTTTTGAAGATATTAAGTTGAAAATTTTTAAGCGTTTTTCGAAAAACTGTCAAAAAAAGGTAATACAAACGAATGTATTATATACAGTGAGGTTGAAAATTGTACCTCCCTATATTTTAACTTCTAAATGAAAAAAGATAATGACAAAACAAAAACGAGGTAAAACTCAAGAGATATTATATTTTTGTTATAACGAGATGCACTTTACTTGAGACACGTAAGATAGAAGGAGTTACCAGCTTTAAATTTTCTAATGGCAAGTAGGGTCATGTGATACCTCATTTGAAAGATATTTTATTTATTTTTACGTTCATGTAAACAGATTTAGGATTTTTTATGTTTTTACAGAAATTACATTAAATAAATTCATAAAGTAGGTTAAATTCTTTTTTTTATTTACCGCTTCAACCTCAAAGGATCATTACCGGAGGTATAATACCTTATAATTAACATTTTGGTTAGTACAGAGTAAATGTCAGTATCTTTTATAAATTTAAGTAATTATTTAGTGTTAGAGGGATTTAACACTGCACAAATAGCAATTTTTTGTAGCTGCTACTTTGTTTTTATACAGACATGTTCTGGGCCTTTACTAATAAGTTACATTCTTGATAACTCTGGTATTAACAATTATTGTTTATTACTAAGGAAACTCTTCTTGTGTTTACTAAAATAAATAAACTAAGAATATCAAAGGTGATTTAAAAACCACTTGACACTTCTAACATTATCTAACATTTCTAGGATTATTGCGGCACACGAGGATTATCAAGAATGTAATTTTTGTAGAAACAAAAAAAAAATTAAAACTGTGTGCTTGGACGTAAATATAATATCTTTCAAATGAGGTATTACATTAATTTACTTTCCATTAGAAAATTTAAAGATAGTAACGCCCTCTATTTTACGTCTCAAGTAAAGTGCATCTCATTATAACAAAACCATCATAATGTTTCTCTAATTTCACATCGTTTTTGTTTTATGTTTCTATCTTCTTGCATTTTGAAAACATACTACAAAATGCTTTCATTTGACATTGCAGGATTGCATTAGAAAAATTTTAACTTCCAATTTAACCTCTTCCCCCCTTCCCAACTGACTTTCAAGACAAAGTATTTTCGCCTAATCTGGGTCACTTATTACTTCAAATTTCAATTGTAAAACGACTGTGACAGACGGACAGAGAGAGACATAAGTATTTCTTATTGCCAAATTTGGGTACTAATGCGCAAATTACTTGAAAAATTCTTTGTTTTTGTCTTACAAATTTTACAGTTTTTTCATGTTTCGTCTTTTTCAAATTTAAATTTGATATTGTTTTATCACGAAAGAAACGAGACGAGACAAGACGAGAGAAAGGCTCTCTCGAGCGAGAGAAGCGCCTTCTCGTCGAGACGAGAGAACAGTTTTCTCTCGCCTTACAAGACGAGACGAGAGAGGAGGCCACTCTCTCGTCTCGTCTTGTCTCGCGACATCACTAATTACCACGGTATTACCCTGAATTACAATGGCAATAATCGACCTGAAGGTGTTCCACACAAACGTAACGTTGAGTTGCCGTTTTGAATCGTACCGTTAATAATATTAACCATATCAAACTATTTTTACGCAGTATTTTTGTTTATTTACAGGTTATGCCTGGGTGACTTTGGCCACCAATGATTCGTATTCATTGGGTGCCCTGGTGTTGGCCCACTCCTTGAAACAAGTAGGAACAAAACAACAATTAGCTGTTCTGATTACACCTGGGGTCACAGGCCCCATGAGGTAAGTCTAGTATTTATTATTTAAATGAATTTACATTCACAAATGTTAAAACCTAACTGCAAAAGATATAGCTTCTTAATGAGTACATTAAAGGAAGGGTATCAGGGAGATCAGAAAAAAAAACTTTTCGAGAAAAATATGTATTGTAAAAACAGAAGCAAACATTTTTTAAAGGACTACTGCAGGAGTAGGTATTACATATTACAAGTTAACCATAAAAAAATATAAAATTGAACTATTGTTTGTATGAGATAAGAGCTTTTGATGGACACATAAAGCTTTGATTAATAATTATATTTATTTAAATATAATTTATTATTTCGCACCTACTGTTATTATTGATAAGATTATACGACCTGTCTAATAATAATAACATTATTAATAATATCAGTATTGTTTTAATATCAGTTATATAATTCAATTTTTCGCATCACATCGGCAATATGTCTCCAATAAATAAACATTTTTATCTATATTTAAAAATATGTTTTCAATGAACATACGAGAAAAGTTTAGTTTACTGTATCTGTACTCGATAACCCAACAATGCTCTAAAATTCCGTTCATAGTCTTACAACTTTCCTGCTGCATTGAAAAATTTGGAACTGTTGGCTGAACTTTGGGATGCTAAATTAAATCTACTATATGCACCACTTGATACTTCCTAATTAATTAATTAAAAATCAGTACGGTTATAAGTATTTATTCCATAAATACTACCATTAAATAATTTATACCAATAAATACCTTGCCTCCATTCCTGTGAATCAGCGCTACGCCTACAGCTTACACTTTGTAACAAATACACTAATTTAGACGAAAATAAATGTGTTGTAGTAGTATTTTTGGACTTGAAAAGAGCTTTTGAGACAAATTACAGGTAAATAATGTTATCAAAATTGAAACAATATACTATTGAAGATAAAGTATTTGATTGGTATAATAATGGCAAGCAGATGCAGATAGTCTGTTTTGCTGACCAAACATCCATCCAAGATAGCGTATCGTATTGGGTCCTCTTCTTTTTAATTTATACATTAATATTAAACTTATTGTTGATTGTGAATCAGCGTTGCCACATTTAATAGATCTCCACATTTTTTGGTAGTTTTTCAGCTTTTTTTAGGCTAGGTAAGAAACAAATTTTTAAACAAAAATGTGTCTTCTTTATTATATGCCAAAGGTATTTTTTTGGACTATTCCCTTGTCTTTTAATCCACAAGCGGCTGCATTTACGTTTTTGAGGGACGAATTGATTTATTTCGACCATGATTGTCGATGATGACTTAAGCATTTTCGAGAAAATTAGTAGTGATTTCGAGTGAAAACGTACCAGTATCTGTATCTGTAACGTGTGGAGGGTGGGTTACCCCCACGGCACTTAGGCCTCATTAGGCCCATTGTGCATCCTCCTGAGATGATAGACACCTCCTAGCTCATGAGCCAGCCTGCAGATTTAATGTAGTTGACAACGTCGCGAAGAGGTGCTTCTCTTATATCGGCCGGTGTTAGCCGATACTCGCCGAACACAAATCTTTTAATAAATGAGAGCGTCGAGCAATCGTAAAGGATATGCAGTTCCCTGGCAACTCTGCAGTTTCTTGTTTCATCCCTTCTTTCTTTGAATTTCACAAAGGAATGTTCTTTGATTAGGTCTGTCACTACCGATTTTGTCAGGCCAATAGAAGGGCCAGGTCCAAAAAGTATTTGGTTGGCTGCTTTCTTGGATAGTGAATCAGCAAGACGGTTACCTTTCGATGTGGCGTGACCTTTAATCCATCTTACGGTGACCACATTGTTGATGGATACTTCGACATTCTGGTACTAAACCTTAGAAAACTCGTGGTCTGTTCAGGGTGAGTAGTGCTTGTATGTTATCTATATAGATGAGCATGTTCCTTCCAGTGATATTGTTTCTGGTTATTTCTTTTGATGCTGAGAATCCCCGTTAGTTCTGTTTGAACTACACTGGCACTATTGCTCACAGCCCATTTTATGTTTAGGTTTAAGAATCTGGAGTATATTCCACATCCTGAGCCTTGTTTACTTTTAGAACCGTCGGTGTAGATATGAATCGTACCTGCCACTTCCGGCTCTTCTATTTGTTCTATTATAACTTTATATGGCTTAGGGAAGATATATCTCGGTGATATGGAGTCCATGTTCGCCTAAATCAGTGGGAGCGTATAAAGCACCTCCTGTCAAAAGCGACGTATTGTCTCACCAGATCCTACATCATATTCTATTTCAACCGTGCGGAGGCGTGCCATTGTCGTCAAAGCAACCTCCTTGACGTAAATATCAAGGGGAGTGAGACTAAGAATGACTTCCATGGCTCTGGTCGGTGTTGTCTTCATGGCTCCTGTTATGTTGAGACATGCTGTTATTTGAATTTGTTCTAGCTGTTAATTTTTGACAACTGCACCGTATGTTAGCATAGGTCTTATGATAGCTGTACACGTCCATGCGACGACTCTGGGGAGAAACCCCAAGTGCGCCCCACGATTCGGCGGCATTGTTCATAAGCAATGTATGGTCTTTTAACTCTGTTTTCTAAATGCAAGTTCCATGTTAATTTGCTGCCAAAGGTGAGACCTAGGTACTTCACCTCTGTTACAAAGTTTAGTTTTGCGTTTAGGAGTTCTGGAGGTTTTAATCCCATTTTCATCCCATTTTCATCCTTTTCCTTATGAAAAGGACCATTTCTGTCTTCTTAGGATTGATAGACAGTGAATGGTCCTTGCTCCACTGTTTGATAATTTTTAGAGCTACTTGCATTCTTTCGCAGAATATGTTCTCAAAATTTCCTATTTGCAGAATGACCAGGTCATCTGCATATGCTATTGTGTAGTGACTGTCTTTATTGAGGCTGTCGAGGACCATATTCCACAGTAGAGGTGATAGCACCCCTCCCTGTGGACATCCCCTCGCAACCAAACTTCTTATATTCACAACTTCTACACTTATGTTTACTGCTCGCTTTGAGAGCATGTTATGTATTCACCTACTAACCCTTTATCTAACATTCCTGTTGGTTAGTGAGTGTATTATCTTTGGGAAGGTGGTTTTATCAGAATGTCTATGAAAACACCCAAGGTGGACTCCTTATTGTCCAGGGATCTTTCTATCCCGCCAGCAACTAGATGAAGGGCTGAATCAGTAGCTCTGCCTGGGGTGTATGCATGTTGGTTTGGGTGTAGTGGTATTGTTGTAATCACCGCATCCGTTATGTATCTTTCGCATAGTCTTTCCAATGTCTTCATGGAAAATGATGTCAGACTAATTGGTCGGTATGTTTTTGGGACAGTGTAAGCCATCCTTCTAGGTTTTGGTATAAGTACCACTTTTACCTCTCTCCATTTTTTGGAGATCTCTTAATTTTTTGGGGATATACCTCAGAGCCAACGAGGATCTGAATATACCCACCAGGTGCGGTGTGAGTTCTTCCAGACCCCACTGAAGTAGCCCTGGATAGATATTGTCAGGTCCTGGCGATTTAAATGGAGAGAAGCTGGATATTGCTCATCTAATTTTTTCATCGTCTACAATGTGTTTGGCAGTTTGCCAATCAGAGACAGATGGATTGTATTCTTCCTCTACCCAGTCTGCCACGTCTGTGATGACCGAGTCAGTTAGCAGTTTTCGTGCCATCCTCTTTGATTAGCGCACCAATGCTTCGGTGTGGATCTTTTGAAAGAGCTTTTTAAAGCCTCGCTGCCTGCAGGAAATCTTCGATTTCTTTGCAGTACGATTTCCATGCATCTCTCTGTTTTTGTCTGACGATTTTTTTGTATTCTCTGAGGTGAGATTTGTAAGTATCCCAGTCCTCTTTGAGTTTTGTGGTTCTTGCCTTCTTAAAAGATTTCCTAGCTATCTTCCTGAGGTGATCCAACTCGTGACACCACCATGCGGTAGTCGTCTGATCGTGTTGGACCGGCCTCAGAAGACAGGATTTCTTATAGGCATTGTTTATTGTGATTTGGAGTGTTCGTGTACTTTTCCAAAGCAGTATTATTGTTTGGTGTTTCGGCCTTCATTTCTCTCAGAGCCTCTTGTAGAAGGTGGGCATAAGTTGCCCTGTCGGTTTTCCTAGGTTTCCGAGATAGCGTGGAGGTCGACAACATCAAGTACCAGTATTTCGGGAGTAATTTACCCCTCGGTAAAACCCTATACAAAGACATGAAATATAATGAGGAAATTTCAGATCAGATCTGGCTGTATTTTTTTAGTTTTAAATAACTTTGTTAAAAAAATAAATAATATCTAATAATAAATAGTTAAGTATCAGAATTAGTGCTATTTATTTATCTTTGCTAATTTTAATTACACGTGTTTTAAATATAATTAAATGAATTTTCTGATTATATTCCAAAGTATACTTTTTACCTCATGTGTATTTTTTCTTGCTTTCTTTTTTAATATATCTATTTTTCTAATTTTTTTTGCAAGCACATTAATAATGTGATTTTTTATACTTAAAAGTATATCTACATAAAAAATATCAACAGAAGATTTTATATAATTCGTCTTAAAGCAATAGTAGACTTTTTTAAAATTACCTACTCTAGTATATTTTTAGTAGATTCTAACAAAACATTCAGTAGATTTGTTTGAGAAAATGTGGCAACGCTGTTGTAATTCATTAATCTTTTTGCTGACAATACTTTATTCGACTGTAGTGATCCAAATTTGGATAAAGCCATAGAGAAAATGAATGCTTCATTATCATCTGTGAATAAATACTTGAGTATAAATAAACTAAAATTAAATCTAAGAAAAACAAAAACAACGAAATTTAAATATAGTTTTATCGATGTTAAAAACATAAATTTGCAAACTATTAATGAACACATTGAGAATGTCAAATATTTGTGATTTCAACTAGACAAATAGTCAATTTAACAACATATATTCATAAAAAAAAATTAAAAAAACTATTTAGTAGAATTTCCCAGAATTTATCATAATTCAGTCATATTTTGTTTATTTGCATATCTATTTTATACCTATTAAACTTAAATAAATTAAACATGCTTTAAAATCGTCGAATTAGAATAATACTGAAAACAAATCGTCTTAATCGAATTACGTCAATGTTAAATACTTTAAATTGGGTTCCAGTAGAATTTTTTGTATTATTTTACAATCATTTTATTATTTAAAATAGTAAATCATATGGCACCAGAATATTTCCAGCAATATATTACGTTTAAAAATAATATCCATACGAATAATAGAAGAGGTACAAATAACATCTACGTTTTAAGAAATATACAGGAGTGGCGTATTAACATCAAAGCCTTGTTGTTTTTTACCGCCCCCACATATGTTGGCATGACATGACACCCAAAAAAAAAACAGCAAAATTTATTTGATGCGTTAAAAATACAAAACAGAATAAACGTTGCACTTTAACCAACTATTTTTTTATGTTTTCGGGAAAATAATGTTTTTGTGTAGTAGGTATCTGTTTTTATCTATGTAAGTTCTTAATGATGCCGAGAAATCCCTATCAATATTATGATTTAGGCCATCCTTAGCAAATTTATCTATTAGGGCATCATCAATGACCCAGTTAACAGGATCATTTGAATATCCACGTTTACTATCCAACGTCATATCTTGAAAATCATTACGTATGCGGGAAATCTGTGAACGTCAATAAATAGTACATAAAATGTACAAAAACTTTTTTCTAAGTCAAATTATCGTACAAGTCATAGTTAAGCCATAAATCAAGTGTTCCGCCCATATAGAATGACCCGGTATATTAAAATCAGAATTATTACGCTTGGCAAATATACACGCAAAACCAAAAACCTTTGTTGTGGATCATATTATTGAAAGTTACGGTCATCAAGTTTTACGTCTGCCACCGTATCATTGTCAGTTTAATCCCATCGAATATATATGGGGAATAGCAAAACAATATTATGACAACCATATTGGGCCTAATGGTTATAGTGACGACGCAGTTCGGGAAACTTGCCGAAAAGCACTTTCAATTGCAACTCCAGAAGTGTGGCGGAACTGTATATCCAAGTGCGAGAAACTAATAGAAGATTGGTGGACTCTTGAAAATAAAATAAACGAAATAAGTCCAATCATAATAACAATTAATGGCGATGACAGTGATGATGATGACGATTATAATATTTTGGATGATAATGACTGATTTTCATTTTTGTTGGCAAGTTCAATTTTTTTATTTTTCATTTGAAATTCTCTACATAGAACAATTTTTATGTTAGAAAATATTTTATTTGAGCTAAATAACCCTCTTATTATACATAGACCATATTTTCTGTGTGAAGTGTAATATAAAATTAATATTAGGTTTATAATAGCCACATTAAACTCCATTAATGAAGAATTTTAATTCTGCTCTCAAATTATACAAAAGACTCTCCATTATTATTTAATTAAAAAGTTTTACATTATTTTTCATTTCATTTAACCAGTTGATATTTTCCCAAAGAACAGGTCAAACTTTCGGGTACTTACCTGGAAATACTCATAAAAATTTTAATCCGAAACCGGCGTAAGTATAGCGAACATATATTTCTTCATCGAACAAAATTTACTGTGGCGTAAAAAAGTAATAGTAATAAAAAAATTAAAGTTGTGCTCGACATATAGGATTCGCAAAAAAAATAGAAATAGCATGCTTTCTTCAGGGTTGGTTGGTGACTGTCTCCTGAGTATCCAACCAAAAGATCACACTCGAACTTCTAGTACGAATTGCGAATAGCTTCAATAAAAGTTGTAGAAGATCAAATTATAAACAACTTTTCTTTTAAAAAAATGTTGTATCTCTAATACTTAACGAGTTACAGCGCATTATATGGTAGTTTCCGAAACATTTTTTTAGAGCAAAATGACCTGCGTAAAAGTTTTAGAGAATCAAATTCTGATCAACTTATTTTATAAAAAAAAAATTGTATCTGTAATACTTAATGATTTTAATGGCATTATAAGTTTTCCATAATGCCCTTAAAAAAAGAAACATTGTTTAGAATTTAATCTTCTACAAGTTTTATTAAGGCTAGTTTGCTCTTAAAAGATGTTTAAGAAACTATAACGCAATTCGTACCAGAAGTTCGAGTGTGATCTTTTGGTTATATACTCAGAAGACAGTCCCCAAGAAAAAAAATCATCCTGTTTGGATTTTTTTTTGTAAAACAGACATATTTCTCGGATTTCAATCTCAACATCTCACAATATCCTAATTAAATTTAAAATTACTGTAGCCTGAAGCGCCATCTATTATTATAGAATCTGTGTATTAAGACTATTAAGCAATGAACTGGAGTGGGGTAGAAGGCTTGAGATGCGACTCTATGGGCGAAGACAGGTTATTTTTCATCTCACTCGGGAGTATTTATAGCAACCATTTTCTATTTCACTTCGTTATTGTCTGATCCACCAGCTTGTGGATTGAACAATAACAATGTGAAACAGAAAATGGTTATTATAAGCACTCCCGAGTCAGATGAGAAATAAAAATGGCTGCGCCCATAGAGCCGCATCTTGTTCTATTGATATCATATGCACATTGGCGTTCTACCCCACTCCAGTTCATTGCTATTAAGCAGTCAGTAGAGCAAACAGTGGCGCCATCTGTGTTTCATGACTGAAAGTAGTGAAAGTTGTACAAAAAATTTATGTATAAAGGTGCTTTCATTTAAAATATTATTCTAGGCAGGATATGTTTTGTGAATATACATTACGCCTTACCTTAATTTCTTGGAAAACTGATATAGTAGATGAGTCAATAATTTTTATAGTTTAACTGCATTCCGAAATTTCGTCACCGGTATTATTTATATCTGCCTAAAGTAAAAGTACAGCATTGCAGAATTTTTAAAAGAAAATAGTTTCGAAGAGTTTTATCTTTACCTTACTCTCACTCCTGTCTGTTTCTTGACTTGCTAGTACTAACATCATACTACAATACATTTTTTGAAGTCCCTGCAATGATATATGAAATAACTATCTAGCTTTTGAACCTGCCGAAGTAAATTTTGATGTTTTTCTTCCTTATCTCTATCCTTCTTCCGGTTTTCAGCGAATAAAATACGCGATATGTTTATGTGGAGTTTTCCATTTCATTACGACGCCTATTTCCGTTCTAACTTGGCAATTATTTGGCGCCCCTCGGCCCCTTAGGATTTTGCGCTACAAGCCTGGGTTTGGCAGGCCTGTACTAGAAACTATAATATGCCACTGCATATCAGTATTATGAATTTTTTGTTTAAAAAAATCATAATAAACTGTTTATTAATGTTTTATGTATTGTTTTCTATTTGGTATTTGAAATGTAATGATTTTCATTTATGTAACTTTTAGATTTATATGTAAAATCTCTTTTTATTATTTTTTTATATGTAGAGACAGGCAAAACAGATTTTAAGAGACATATTTAACTTAATTTAAAAACTTATGACTGGACGACACCATTCTTAAACATTTTAATAAATTAAATAGGATATTGATTAAAACCTGAGTTTTCTGATGCATAAAATAACAATTTGATTTCAGGACGAAATTGAGTGAAATTTTCAACGTTGTGAAAGAAGTAAATATCCTGGACTCAAAGGACGAAGCCAACCTGAAACTGCTGAAAAGGCCCGAACTGGGAATTACATTCACTAAATTACACTGTTGGCGTCTCACTCAGTACGAGAAATGTGTATTTTTGGATGCAGACACGTTGGTATGTTCAAGAAAGCATTCTAATAACTTTTAAAATATCTACCAGCGGGCTATTAAAGGGTAAATTGAAATTGTCCAAAAATAAATCACAACAGCTACGCCGTGTCTTGGCGTTTAATGTCAGTCGTGATAAATAACATTACGATGTACGTGCAAAAGACATATTTATGCTCATAAAAGTTTTAAATAGTATATTTTAACATTTCCTGTACTACATTAATTAGGAATTCAAATTAATTATTTTATTCGTTACCATTTTCTTTGACAAAAATTTTGCGTCTATACTTTTGTTATTCTACGCCTCTCCTTTGTATTTCAATTTGTTTTGCTGGTGATTATAAATTACTTAAATTAGAATAGATAAAAATTCATGCGGAATTTTTAAGTAGAGGTGAGTGCATATGTTTATTTTTATTAGCATTTAAACAAATTATACACCCTAAGAAGGGAATCCAACCTCTCAAATGTGTTCATCTTCTATAACCTTTCAATCAGTGACCGGTTTAGGCTCTATAACCACTGTCAAGCCTGTAAGTTACAAAACAAAAAAATTTTGTCTGCTTCAGTTTCTGATTCGGTATCATCAGAACCTAAGTTGTGATAATCTTTCAGGGCTAATTCGATGTATTTTGCATGATTTGTGGATGTAGATGGTTGTTGGAGTTATATTATGTTCCCATGGTCTTCATCTTTATGTACTTGTAGAAAATTGACGTAGTTATCGTCCGTTGCTTTATAACCGATACAGCACAAGCACATTTCAGAAATATTTAAAAAATGTTAACATTGAAACATTTATAATGATGTATAAATATTACGAAACAACCCAGAAACATTTCTGAAATATGCCTGAAACGTAAAAATGTCTTGTAAATATAATATTTCACAATAATATTTCTGAAATAAAAATTTTAAATCTTTTTAGAAATATTAAATAGTAATATTTCAGAAATGTATTCTATTTTTTTTCTAAAATATTAAACTAAAAGAAAAATATATACATGTTTATTTAAAATACCCAAAACTCAAATAATGATTCTTAAACAAACAAATAAATAATTTTTAAAAAATATCTCATAAAATATAGAAGCCAATTGCTTAATTTCCACCAATTCATTTAAATGCACTAATCTGAAACAACTAGTTTTTTTTTTTTAATAAATGCCCCAAGTAAAGAAACATTTACGATTATTACAATCTAATCATTAAGATCAATTAGAAATTTTATTTTTACCTAACTTATCTAAAGATAAAAAACTTCATAAACTAAGATTCTACTCACTAGTGTACTTTAGAGTTTAATTATTTAGTTACACTACCGTTAACGTATAACACTAACATCACTGAATTAACTCAAAAGGCCTAATTCTCTTGAGTCTTCTTATTATATTGTCATTGTTGAGGAGCTGGATAATCTCAAAGTTTCCATGTTGGAGCAGTCGTTGTTGGTGACTACTGGCAAATTTTTGTATTGTATTTTCATCAGTCTCCATTTTAAGTTCCCTATGAGGATCAGTATTGCGGCAGTACCAGGATGCATCGACGATGTTCCTTAATACTTTATTCTGGAAACGTTGAATAACTTAGATGGTACTTTTACTGACACAGTCCCAAAGCTGACAAATTGCTTCATTTCCACCAATTCCTTTAAATGCACTAATCTTACAACAAATTGTAGGTAATTAAAAATTTATACAAATTATTTGATTAACAATAGTTTTATTAATATTGTTTTAAATTAACTATGATAAAACAATACTCATGCCTAAACAAAACATGAAGCTCCGCCTACGCAAGCATTATTTATGTGGTACTCACCTCAATTTCCCTTAGGGCCGATTCCACCGTTGTGTTAAACTGAGATTAAAATGACATTGTTAATGTAAAAATGTCATTTTATACTTCGTTTAACACAACGGTGGAATCGGACCTTATAACAATAGCACAACGCATAAATATCAAAAACAGACAACTCAAATCTATAATTATTTAAAATATAGGCTTCTTTCTAGCTGGTGGCTGGACAGGGACATAGGATGAAATCTGAAATAAAATAACTACATATCCCATCTTCTTACAAATCAAAAATTCTTACCCTTTTACAACATAACCCATTTAGTAACCTTTTGTGTAACATGTATACCATGTTTCAGAAATATTTTCAGTAAAATATTTAACTAAAATATTTCAGAAATATTTCAGAAACTTTTGCTTGAAATGTTATTTGCTTGAAACGTATGAAATATTTTTGAAACACTTTTGAAATAATGTGTGCTGTATGGGAAGTGGTAGAAAAAACATTATTCGCGGTCTTACTCGTCTTGTATTTCTGTGATGACTGAACCGTCATAGTTAATATATTCCTTAGTATTGTTCTTAGACTGTTCGTTCTTCTCGAGGGACCTCTGCATTTACAAGAGCATACGGGTCTTTGGACCGGTAGACCGATGGCCCAATTCGACACTGCTTCCATAGCAGCTGCTGAAATGGTTTTCATGACTACTTCAACACATAGACATGTTTGTCTTTATTTTTTACTTAATATTGTAACCGCCCATTCCCCGGTCTTATAGCTAATTATTAAAATGTATATACCCACGTTGTGATAATGTTAATTAAGATAAACAAGGATTCCATGCAAAGTTTGGTACAAATTTGTAAATGAAATAAAGCTCAAAATATATTTTAACTTAATTTATTTTTTGATCTCCAATAAACTCAGTATGTACAAATTTCTTTTAATATTAGGTAATGAGAAATTGTATCTCATCTTTAATAATTCTTTGTTTCGTCATTTTCTTTTTTATATAGGTGCGCTTACTGATATACTGTCGTTGCAATAACAGACGGATATCGCTTATGTTTCAGCCTGACCTAGGGGGGTTTTATGTAGATGTAGTCCTAGTAGAATAGTGCTAGTTCAATACCAACGAACTATCCCTTATGTTCAGATCTACCTACGGTATGAAAATTGAGAGATAATTATCTAAGATAGTCCAACCCTGTAGTAACATCAAGCATATTCGGATAAATGTGAGACTAGTCGTCCGATGTGTAATTTACCCCAATCAGCTGAGCTGTTATTTAGTAGATATTTGCGAGGGTTCATTGACAGTTCGGTAGCCAGACTCTTATTATTATCTTTTACGGTGATATATTAATTTGAAGACAATATGGCCCATAGCATACACATCTGGACGAGCTAAATGCGATGTCGGCGAGCAATACATTCCTTAAATGTAATGGTTGACCATTATTGAACAATAATGAGTTACCCAATAATACTCATTATTATTCAACAATAAATTCCCATTTTACAAATTTATTTTGGTTGTTAAGTTATTAACTCACCATCGGATATGCAGACCGTTGGGTGTATATTATCGTCTGTTTCTATTTTAGACATTTTATATTTTTGTATTCGGTACGGAAGCGTTATCTTGTGTCGGGATAGTTAGCAGGGACGTTGAGACGTTGGCGTCGGAGAGAGAGCGTCGTGACGCAGAACGCCAAACGCAGGAAGGTAGAGAAGTAAGGACGTAGTGCGTCAGATGAGATATTGGGCGTCGGATAAAAGAGATGACGTCGAGCGTCGAGACGTGGGAACGTTCGGGAGGTAGGTCGTCGGGTTAAAGAGCGTCGGATAAAGGTAGGATATGAACTGCGTGGGTTTAGGAAAGGTACTGAACTTGAATTATACTAGATTTGAAGAATAATACGACTGGAGCTCGAAATCAACTAAACTGAGTCTGATTTCTTAGTGCCGTTCGAGTCCCCTTAAATCGGATCTTTATACTCGATTTAATTAGTTTTTGTGGCGTCAGTGAACGAATTTGGGCGGATATGGGGTGGCTGATTTATTACTTGCCTTGAAAAGTTTGTGTATCGAAAACAACGTTCCTATTCAAACTGACTTAAGATAAGTGTGTTAAGAGTTTTAATGATTATTACTTCGTGATAACTTATGTTGTATGGTGGTTTTAGATTGAGTTCCCAGACACTTGTACGAAATTGGATCTCTTGGGTTATAGATATTATTTATTAGGTGTCGTAAATAAGGTTTAATTATCTGGGAGATTTTTCGTTAAATGAAGAATTTTGAATTTACTAAGAATGCAACTTTTCTTTAATAAAATGGAATTAATAAATTATTAAGGTGCCTGGGTGCGGTAGGTTACAATATCAATCAAATCATATTTTTGTATTTCTTTAGGACAATTGTTGACTGTATCAGAAACATCACCTCGTTCAGTCTTACGTACTCATAATAATTCAGTGACGATGTAGAGTTTACAGATTACAAAGTATGAAAATAAATAGGTCAAAATAAAACAAAGATGTGGAAATTTCAACTCTTACAAAATAATCACGTTATTTATATATTATATAATATAATATATTTATGAGAAATATTCGTTTAAGTTGTATGGGCATATCAAATAATACAATTTTAGGTGCTTTTTAAACGTCCTTTCATTTTTAACATTTTTTATCATTGTAAAGTTTGGCACCAAACACGTTGGAAGATAATGTATTCACCCCAAAGGCACAGACTACAGACCGTACCTCAGTCTACACTCCACTGCAGCATAGTACAAATTTAATTGCGTGGTTTGTTGAGGATTCATTTTATATTTCTAAGCATATAGGACGGATGTAAGTTTAAAGATGAGGGAAGTACAGTGGCTTTTTTAGTTTAAATTTGTGTCTATATTAAGACCTAAAAATTCATAATATTCTTGTTAAAAATAATTTCTATATTTTTTGAACAGTGTAAAAATGCAACATTTTAATCTTTTCTGGGTTAAAGAAAAAAGAATGTTGAAACCAATTATAATTTAACTTTTTAAGAGTGCTTTCACAATTTTTTTAACTTATTACAATTTTTATTAGATATTATTAGCGATGTGTCATTGTTAATTTGATTAATATATAAAGTTTGGTTCAAATGAACATTTATTATAATGGTTTTTCGAAAAAATGCTCGGAAAGGTCAATTGTGTTTACTAAAAGCGCAATTTTTAAAAAAAAATAATTTAAGTTTCCTCCACTTCCAATTTTTGGGCAGTGACGTCATTGACAATTTTTTTAAATAGTAACCCTAATTTTGTTTCTTGATTTTGATAGATTTTACAATTTCCTATTCGGAAACATAATATTTGCAATATCTTACATAACAATTTTTTTGAATAAAAGTCATTTAAAAATCAGACATAAATTTTATTTTATTTTGAGAACAAAATAAATGAATAAAAGATAATTAGTTGTAATTAAGTGCTTAATCTATCAAAATAATAATAATAATAATAATAATAATAATAAAGAATTTAATGACAAAATAATTCAAAAATATTCTACTAAATTAGGTGTTCAAAATGTCCTCCACCGACGTCTTGCCTTTTATTATTATAATAAATATTATTGGACGTTCTCCAAAATTTCCGGAGTTATGTTTGCAATTTAATACGTCGTTCTCTGAGATCATTGATATTTTGTGGTCTATTTTGGTACACTTTACTTTTCAAGTATCCCTATAAGAAGAAATCAAGAGGAGTTAAATCGGGTGACCTAGGAGGCCATTCTATTGATCCTCTTCGACCTATCCACCGATTTGGGAAGATGTTGTCCAAGTAGTTTCGCACCAAGACAGCATAGTCTTGCTGTAGCCACAAATAATTTCTGTTTGGGAACAATCGGTTCAATTCGGGGATCAAGAAGTGTTGAAGAAATTCTAAATATCGAGGACCTGTTAAGGTTTCTTCGAAAAAGTATGGCCCAATAGTGTTATTATCTATTACTGCCACCCAAACATTCACTTTGTCTGGGTATTGGGTATGGTACCGAGAAGTCTGACGATTGACATGACCGTTTAGTAAAAATGTAGATTCATCGGAAAAAAGTATATTTTTTAAAAACATTGGATTTCTGTTGTTTTTGTCCATTATAATTTCACAGAATTCAACTCGTTTATCTTCCATAAGTTCTTGTAATAAAGTAACTTTGTAGGGTTGCCACTTTTGCTTTTTTAGCGTTCTAAGAACTGTTGAATTTCCCAGGTCATCTAATGCTACTTGCTGTGAACTGGTATGGGGGGATTACCTTCAAAGGATAACAGAACATCCAGTTTCTTTTTTCGGAAATTGGATTTCTACTATCTTTAGTGATGTCTTTCACATGACCCGTTTCTGAATTTTTTCTCAATTTTATTCACAGTGGATTGTGAAATTAATTCTCGGTTTGGGTATTATTAAATAACGTACATATATCTTTCTGCGTACGTGTTTTATCTCCATAACCAATAATTATTAAAACTTCAATTATTTGCGTTTCAGCCAGCTTCATGTTGATAAATACAAAAACTTTTTGAACACGTCCACCACAATACTATTAACCACTTGATAAGATTGAAAAATAATAATGAAATATTTTTTTTTTATAATATACAAAACTAAATTAGACAATTGATATGACTAAATAGAAGACCTTTCAAATGATGTATACTGCATCCATTTAAAATTTTATTAATGACGTCATCACGCTCACATAGATGTCGTCAAAAATAAAAAAAATATATCCTGACGAAGCGCACTTTTAAAAATAAAAATCACTGGTTTACGAAATAATGAATTTATTCCTTTCATTAACACCATACAAAAGTAAGACGTCGGTGGAGGACATTTTGAATACCTAATTTAGTAGAATATTTTTTTATTATTTTGCTGTGAAATTGTTATTAAATTCATTTTTATTATTATTATTATTATTTTGTTAGATTAAGCACTTAATTACAAATAATTATCTTTCATTCATTTATTGTGTTCTCAAAATAAAATTTATGTCTGATTTTTAATTGAGTTTTATTCAAAAAAATTGCAAATACACACATCGCCAAAATTCTTGGACCCCCCTCGTAAATATTAAAACAAAATATTTATCATGGCTGCTTTTTTGTACATTTAATCTTTATTTATTTCACCGTTGATACACATCTAAAAATCTTTACGAAAACAATTTCCCACAATTTTAGGTACCACAATGTTTAAAAAGTGGTTCATATCGATTTTGCGTGTTTAAGTGATTGTTTTTCTTTGCAACTATGCCTGACAATAGAATTTCAGTGTTCAATAGAGCAAGAATAGTGGCTTTGCATGATGAGGGTCTGCCCAATCATCGAATCGCAGATAGACTTGGGATTCCCCGCGCTTCAGTTATTCGAATAGTGCGTTTGTAACAGGAAACTAACAGCGTTGACTGGAGACGTGGGACTGGGCGTCCTAGGGTAACTAATCCAAGAGAAGATCGGTATATAGCAGGTTATGTACGTCGGAATCGAACCGTAACAGTCTCAGCTGTCCAAACTCATTTTAGAAGAACGTATGGTCGATTCATTTCCAGTACTACAATACGGCGGAGACTTGCTGGAGCCAATTTAGTATCTAGGAGACCATTAAAAGTACCCAGGTTACTTACCAGACATATAGCTGTTCTTTTTTCGGACGAAACCAGATATGGTTTAATTAGTGACACAGAGTTTGGAGAGGACCAGGGCGACCAGAAAGACTATCTTTTGCCAGAGAAGTCGTTCCATACCAAGGAAGAACAGTAATGTTTTGGGGAGGCATAATGCATGGTCGTCGTACGCAGCTTATTCCCATTCCAGACACTATGACAGCTGATAGATATGTTCGAAACATTATTGAACCCATTATTTATCCTCTCGGAAATGAAATTGGAGCCAATTTTATTTTCATGGATGACAATGCTAGGCCCCATCGCACGAGAAGGGTACAAAATGGACTAAAAATTCAGAATATTCAAAGATTACCGTGGCCATCAAATTCACCAGATATGAATCTCATTGAGCACATGTGGGATTTCAAGATCAATCTCAAACAGAATTAATCCTCCTATCACCCTCCAGGAACTCACAGTCACGGCCAAGAAGAATGGAACAACATCCCAATGGGTTACATTAACACCCTTATTGTTTCCATGCACAGGCGAGTTAATACCTTACTACAGAACAGGGGAGGACACACCGAATATAAATGAATGTTTGATTTCGCTCTAAAGTGGTTTCTTCTGGAATTCAAATTCTAGTAATCATTTTATTATGCACTATTTTTCGTTTGTATTTTTTTCAGCCAATTTGTATTGGATACATAACCAAATTAAAAGTACTATGTAACACACTTCTTGACTTTTAATAATAGTGTCTCATTTTGACAAACATAAGGGGGTCCAAGAATTTTGGCGATGTGTGTATAATGTTTCCGAGTTGGAAATTGCAAGATCTATCAAAATCAAGAGAAAAAAAATGGTTTACTATTTAAAAAAATTGTCAATAACGTTACACTGCTCAAAAATGGAAAGTGGGGGAAACTTGAATTATTTTTGAAAAATTGCTCTTTTAGTAAACAAAATTGACCTGTCCGAGTATTTTTTCTAAAAACCAATTACTTCCATTACAATGAATTTATTCATTTCATTTGAACCATATACTGTATAATAAAAAGCACCGGGCCTAAAACCGAGCCTTGTAGGACTCCCAAATATATTTGAATTCTTTTTGAATTGACAAATTGTTTTCCTTCCTTACGTTTTAATTGATCATATGAGTTCTAGTTTTTAAAAATGACTCAAGCTATTTTAAGCACTCGATATCATAATCATATAATTTAGAAATTAATATATTGTGATCTACACAATCGAAAGCACGACTTAGGTCATAAAATATGCCTATGAGACATTCTCCATCATCTATATAATTAATTAAATTGACATAAAATTCATAAAGTGCTGTACTATTTGATTTTTCAGATATAAAAACTTTAGAAAACTAGAACTAATGGTTATCGATTTGTAGTTTTCATACAGCTTTTCTTATGGACTGGAATAGCTTTGCCTACTTTCAGCTTATTTGGAAATTTTCCACTAGTAAAACATAGGTACAACGGTACAACATACGAGTAAACATAGGTACCTCATCGGACCTTGACGAATTTTTATTTTTAAGCCTTGCTGTAAGTCAAGTTTCATTTGTGGTATATGGTAGTAAAAATATTGACAAGTTATGAATAGTTTATTTTTAAAATTATATGGATTTTTCAATGGTACATACATCTTATTTTGTAGTTTTAACATCTTTGAAAAAATTGTAAAAAATATCAGAAATAATACTTGAATCGTTCAGTTTTTCATTGTTTTATTGTAAAGAACTTTTGGTGATATTTTGTTTATTATCAAGTTGACTAGACTAGATTTTTAGAGTTAATTATGTTTTGATAAAAAAGTTATTTTCTTGTTATTCAAGAGAACAAATTATTTTTTGAGTTTTTATAAAATTAGTTGAGGAAATTTATTTTTATTAATAAAGATAAAGATATCTTTTAAATTACCACTGGATTTTCTTAATAGTTTCGACTGCAAAGTTTGTTTGTGTAAATATGACCAGTTTATAGTTTTATTACTATAATACCTCTGATTTATCCAATTAATAGTATAATTTATGTTTAGGTATTAGAAAACTGTGATGAATTGTTCGAAAGAGAAGAATTCTCTGCAGCACCGGACATCGGTTGGCCCGACTGTTTCAACTCTGGAGTGTTCGTCTACCGTCCATCCAATGACACTTACGAGAAACTCATCCAATTCGCCATTGAGAAAGGAAGTTTCGATGGTAAGTTAAGAAAAATTGTTTTCCAATATTTTCATTTGGATTAAAAATAAACTTCGGTGGTGTTGTCGGTATTTGTATTTGGCGTCTGTCCAAGGTGACAGTTGATGATTTGTGGCATTTAGAACATTTCGCTTGAATTTAAATTGTCGATGTATGTTTATGATACTTTTAGTTTTGATTTGTTTTTAATATTTTTTTAGGTACGAGGTCGATTATAAACAGAATTATAGACAACTTTTTTGTAAAGCCGCTGTTATTATCATCATCATCTGTGTAAACGTTTCTTTTCAAGGCAGATTTCAGTTTAGTGGGCCAAGTGTAAAATTTCCGATGTGGCAAATGCATTTGTGCTAATCGGCGCACTGCCACGATGCTAGCATTTCTTGTCTTATCTCATTGTCCGACACATTCAGAAAATATTGAATATGTTAGTATATTTAAAACAAGCGAGAAAGTAGCTGTTGGATGAGAGGAGAAAAAATATTTATTGGTTGAATCCTGAGCTCTTTTATTGGCTCAAAAATATAAAACTTAAAAGGCATTAAAGGTTTGGGGTATATTTTAGGGGCTAAAAAGGATGTGAAATTGATGTGCGAGGCATGCTATTAATAATAATTTTATTGTCCAACAGTTACCATTTATAAGACAATTATTAATTCATATCAGACATAAGAAAAAAGTTATATACAAAATAAATTAGTTTCAACTAATTTCAGTAAGCTAGGAAGAAAAAGAAGCTTAAATTTGAATATAATTATAAATTAAATAAAAATAAATCTGTTTCATTTATTTTTAAAAATATATAATTATAAGGAAATTACACCAAAAAATAAATTTTTTGAAACAATATATTCAAATCGGTGTGGTCAGTTTATGGTGAAGAAGGAGGCTATGGTGGCGGCGGCGTTTACTAATGGATTTGGATGGGAACTTTCGAGAAAAGGACACCACACAAAGACATTAGAGAAATTAAAACAAAATCCGGTACTAAGAATGCCATCGGATAGAACGCCCATTATTCACGACTTCAGGAAACCTTTCGATATTCAAATACCAGAAAGGGCCAAAAGCCGGAAAAATAGGGAAAAACAAAACGAATCAATCTGGTATAAAGACGGTTCGAAAATGAAAAACAGCACAGGAGCTGGGATCTACCATGTGAACTCAGGGAGGACAATTAGTCTGAACCTGGGGTCACTGACAACAGTTTTCCAGGCTGAAGTAACAGCAATAAATGCCTGCGCTAAAGTCATGCTAAATGACTCTCTTAGAGATAAAGAGGATCTTTATCATGACAGACAGACAGCCTTAAAGCACTGAAAAGGGTAGAAGTAACTCTTATTGGACCAGAACCCACATGTGGTATCTCATACCAACATATTAAATGGGTGTTAAAGGAACAAATAAATAGAGAACACCATAGGCTCTGGTTGGAACTTCCTGGACTTAGACAGTCCAAAAGATTCATAGAGGGGCCATCCACGAGCAGACAAAATCTACTGCTAAACCTTAGCAGAAGCGAACTCAAGGCCGTAATAGGACTCCCTACGGGACACTGCGGCCTTAGAAGACGCCTAAATCTCTTAGGGATATCTGATGGCTTCCTATGTAGAATATGTGAACAGGAGGACTAAACTCCTATTCACATACTATGCCACTGTCGGAACCTTAAATGGGAACGGGAATAGTACTTCCGGAACCTGCAGAAATCGCGAAAGCGCCCACCAGACATATTCTTGAATTCATCAAGAAAATTAATCTTATGGGATAGAAACTGTAAGGGGTATAATAAGCCTAGAGCTTCAGTACAAGTGGTCTTTGAACCACGCTCTAATTCAAATAGATAGATAGATAGATAGATAGATAGATAGATAGATAGATAGATAGATAGATAGATAGATAGATAGATAGATAGATAGATAGATAGATAGATAGATAGATAGATAGATTAGATAGATAGATAGATAGATAGATAGATAGATAGATAGATAGATTAGATAGATAGATAGATAGATGGATGGATGGATGGATGGATGGATGGATGGATGGATGGATGGATGGATGGATGGATGGATGGATGGATGGATGGATGGATGGATGGATGGATGGATGGATGGATGGATGGATGGATGGATGGATGGATGGATGGATGGATGGATGGATGGATGGATGGATGGATGGATGGATGGATGGATGGATGGATGGATGGATGGATGGATGGATGGATGGATGGATGGATGGATGGATGGATGGATGGATGGATGGATGGATGGATGGATGGATGGATGGATGGATGGATGGATGGATGGATGGATGGATGGATGGATGGATGGATGGATGGATGGATGGATGGATGGATGGATGGATGGATGGATGGATGGATGGATGGATGGATGGATGGATGGATGGATGGATAGATAGATAGATAGATAGATAGATAGATGGATAGATAGATAGATAGATAGATAGATAGATAGATAGATAGATAGATAGATGGATAGATAGATAGATAGATAGATAGATAGATAGATAGTATAGAACTAATGTAATAATTTTATATAAAAAACAACTAGAATGAAGATATATAAATATTTGGCAGACTATATTATACCATTCACAGTTTAACACCTCGTTTTAATCAATTTTTTTCGGAATCAGTCGGCTGCTGTACCCTCTTATAGATGGATTTTTCCTGAAGATTTCAAATTCATATCGTTTCTTGTTTCTGATATATTTTTTTAATATTTCAACCCTTCCATTTTTGTTTAGATTTTTTTCAGAATCAATAGGCTTCATCCCCTTATCCTAATTTTTACTAAATATTTCATGTTGAAATCACTTTCGTTTTCAGCCTCCTTAACCCCCCATTTTTCCTAACTTTTAATCAAACATATCCTTTTAAATTTTCTGAGCGCTGTTAGTTTAGGAAAACATTAGGCTTTTAAATGCAGTATATGTTTTATAAATGAAATAAAAAATGAAAGCTTAAAAAATGAAAAATCTAAAAAAATGGATTTTCCACAACTTTTATTAAAAAAATACACTATGTTGTGTGTACTCTCCTCTGGCTAGCCGAACTTCTTCACATCGTCTGGGCATGGACTCCACTTATGATCATTTCTCTGGGAATATTGTTCCTGATCCAAATTTTCCGACGACGGATGATCCCTTATCCTTCTTTGAAGAACATCCCAGAGATGCTCAATAGGATTTAGATCCGGGGAGTTTGTGGACCAGTCTAAAAACCTCGATATTGTTCTCTTCAAGGTATTTTGTGACAATACTAGAAGTCTCCCATTATCATGTTGAGGACCTTCTTCTGCGGCAAATATAAGGCTTCTACAACATCTAAATTCCTATGAGCATTTACACACCGAGGATCGCTTCAAAAGTAAAATAGATACATGTGTTTTAAAAAGTGGTCCTTAACTTGTTTCGAGTAGTTTATAATAGAAATGGGTCTACAGTTTTCAATATTTAACTTTACCACTCCTAAAAACAGGAGAAACTTTCGACTTTTTTCATTGAACAGTAAAAACTTTTTTTGTTAAACATAAATTAAAAAGTTTTGCTAATTGAGTAGACAATGCAATCTTTGACTAAGAAAGACGGTACATTTTCGGGACTCTTATGTCATTTTATCCTTTAATTTGGAAACAAACGCCATTGAACAGAAAACCCTTCTGTAGTTCACAAAAATAACGTTATTGTTTGTTACAAGTTTGCGTCATTTATTTAAGTTGATTTTTACACCTATATTTTACCCTGATTGACCCGTCCTTTTTTTTCAGGTGGTGACCAAGGACTTCTTAACTTGTACTTCTCCGACTGGGCGCACAAGGATATTAGCAAGCATTTGCCCTTTATTTACAACATGTCCTCCACGGCGTGCTACTCGTATTTGCCGGCATTTAAACAGTAAGTAAAATTTGATTACTGAAACGACAAATTCGCATTAACGCCCACATCATTTAAGTTTGCCAACGAGCCAGAATTTTGTTTTATTACTGGACTGCTCACTAAAACTATTTAGCAGATAAAATCGGCACGCATCAACAATTTGGAGAAAAATGATATATAAATATCCCATTAATAGTCGTTGCTAATATGGAAGGAATTTTTAAGTTACATTGTATCAAATGTAGGGAAGAGTAGGCAACTATCGACCAATTATTTATTCTTTTTCCTTATTAACTCTTGTGTTTGGTTTCATCTTTCTTAATTATTTCATTATTGATGTCACCTTCATGAGATGGTGGCAGAATGAAATCAAATTTTATTCTCCTCATCATTAAATATTATAATTAGGTATCTAACTTAAAACTATTGCAGATTTTCTACATATTTATCTGAGCGCTTGTAAAATTTACAATTTTTGAAAAATCAAAAGTTCCCAGTGATTGACAGACTTTGTATTTTTCTCTTCGCAAATTATATTCTATTTAATTATTATTTTTACGCATTTAAATGATTTATAAATAGGATACAATTGTGAGATTAAATCATATAAATTATTTTCACTTTTCTAAAACGCCTGCTTTCTTTGCGTTGCTAAACCACAAGACAACATACTTGTACATTATTAGAATTAGATAAGCTACCTTTTAGTGTAGGGAGAAATGTCCAAAAATTGTTTTTAAAACTGGATATACAATTTTCACAAAAAAATGAATGCTTTAACCTCTAATCTGATCAAACTACTAAAATATTTGATGACTTACATGTTCTAGACAGTTATGTATGGAATAGAAGGGCGAAAATGTACTGGTTGTAATTTCACGTTTTAAGCTCTAGTAGCCAGGAAAAACGAGTCCATTAACGAATAAAATCTTGGTGAACTGTGAAACTGTTGTTCGCAAAGACACAAGAGTTTTTTTTTTTTTCAGGTGTTGAGATGGATAAAAATTACTGAATTCTACGACAATTTAAATACTTTGTACCGAACCGGCATTGCTGCCTAAACGGTCGGTTTCTACGCACACAACAATTTTAGGTGGATACAATATTTTTTAAATATGTTAATTCACTTTTCACCTTTATTGGCTCTTACAAATAAATGTGGCTGATAATGTCATGTCATCAGTCCCGTGAAAATGCGTAAATTTTTCCCGGATCTGAGCAGAGACGTTCATGGAAGGGTTGAGTTAGCCCAATTCATGAGTGTAACATCCTAGGTCTGTTCAGGTTCTTCAAAAGTACATCTAGAACTATCTGAGGACTAGTTGATCAGTGGACAGTTTAATAGTTGTACGCTATGAATAATTTGGAATTCTCAGACGGTTTGCATTAAGTTAAGCAGTGCTCTTTGCAATGCATAGGAATACTTCTGTAACTAGATTATACGCATAGCATTGGAAATCAATCCCCTGTCGACAGAGATCGTCTAGCAGGTTATCTACCAGAATGGGCTAGGGTTAAAAGTATGCCGCCTTGTAGACATCCTCTGACAGTTCTGAAAATAAATCTCCCTGCAGTGATGAAATGATGTTTCGGTTTCCAAGTATGCTTTTGATCCAGTTACAGAGAAGTTTGTTTATTTGTTTATTCCTCTTCATTAAATAGAAGTGAGTAGAGACTGAGGAAGGGCGTTATTGAACCTTCTATGTCTAGGAAGGCACCTAGCGCAATCTACCTGTATTTTAAGGAATGGCTGATTTTACCTGCTAGACTGTGCAGGGCATGATCTGACGATTTGTCTACTTGGTAGGCATATTGGGAGGAGTTTAACTACTGGTACCTAATTTCTTGTTTTTAAAAGCGAGGGTGGAGAAAGCGAATATTATAATAATAATAAATTACGTCTTTATTATTTCTATAAAAAATACAAAATATAGTAAATAGATATTTTATAAAAAAAAAAAATAGAAATAATGGGTCAAGTTCATCTTTTTTTTACAGAGCATGTTCTACCATTTAACCCTTTGGGATTTCATGTGCGTGGGTTCAGATTAGTATTACGATATCGAGCAGTCGCTAGTTTGCCAGTGTCGACCAAAATTTTCCTTTAATGTTTGTGCTGACACAGTCAATAATTACTATTCTTTTTTTTTTTGTTTCACATAAGCTATCAAAATAAGTTACCAATTTTGCCTACTTGATTTTTTTAGCGATATTTACTTCGACAACCCTCAATAAAAGAAAATAAATCAAAATATTGTAAATTGGTCACGATTTTAATTTTCTTTATACCTCTGTTTAGCTAAAATAAGAAATATATCTACACATTCGATATACAAGAAGAATTCAAATAAAGACGATAATTATCAAAAAATTACTAGATTAACTTTCGTTAATGTATGTTTTTTATTCTGAATTAACATGTAGCTAAAACTAGATTAACAATGATCAGGTTGTTAGTTCAAAATATGTAATTTTAAAAAAAATTGGGAGGAAAAATTTAATATATTGTTAAAAATATGAAAATAATTCCAACTCAAATGTGACCAAGACGTAAAATAAAATAAATCACGAAGCCATGTAACACATATTTTTTTCTAAAATCGGACCTGTACTCACAGATAATACTAGACATATTTTACAAGTTTCAATAGATTATAGTAAATTATTTTCTTAATTCTTTATCAGACATAAACTTTTTGAAATTATTTTAATTTGTATTAATCAAAAATGTAAAATGTAACCTGCAGAACTACAGAAAGTACATTGTTTGATTCAATGTTTTGTGCTCTTTTAAAATATTAAAAATATTTTGAAAATTCTGATATACAGAGTGTTGTTTTAAGGATACAATAATTTATTAGTTTTATGTTAATCGGGACCTGGATTTTTATTCTCGCTACAGGCGGTTGGTCGATATTCAACGTTAGTCGATATTAGACCACTCTCCTCTATGAATTATGAATCCACAATCCGTTAGAAACCAAACAATTTAATGTAATGGTAATAAATCGACTTCAGTTTGTTTTTAATGGATCTGATATATAAAAATTTGGCCAGTTCCATTGTCTACGGAAAATTAACGTTACTAAAGGATCCCAAGTTGATGATTTTTTTTTAGAAAAATCCTAGATATTTAACTCGTTTACATAATAGAATTTTTTTTCAGATTTGGTAAAAATGCCAAAATTATACACTTCATTGGATCGTCCAAACCGTGGTTGCAATATTTCAACACAGAAACTAGGAAGGTCCACCCATCCGAAGGTCTGAACCACTTGGCGGATATCCTCCAACTCTGGTGGAACATCTTTTGCGATCTTATTCATCCAAAACTCTCCTCCGATATGGTAAATATAAAATGTTTTATTTGCAATACGTCTGCTAGCTATTTTTTAATTGTATAAAAACTATTTAATTATTAACAGAGACTGTTTCAAATTATTACAAGCCTTCGATATTCTTGAGTGACGAATTTAAGGTGAGTCGCTATTTCAGCAAAAAAAGCATTTCAACACTTATTTTTTAAACGAACACGTTTTCCTGATAATATATACGTTTTCTTTATAATTTTCCATTTTTTCTATGATCGTTGTTTCCATCTGAATAGTAGTTAAGGACCGTTTCGAGATATTTCGTCGCTTATTAATCAAATCAAAATAACTTTATTGTACGAAGATTTAAAAAATCCCATTGAAAAAGCAAATAACATATAAAGAGAAGGAAAATAATGTAAAATGTATAATTTAAAAAAATACAAAAAATAGATATTAGATAACTTAAAATAGTACAATAATACATAGATAAAATAAAACTATGATAAAACAACCATGATTAATAATAATAATAATAATTATATTTTATTAATTTCAGTCAAACTCATCTGCAAATAACTTTCCAAGCTAATAGTATGCTTTTCCTTATGATAAACTTTTTTACTTCCCGTCTAAATTTACATATATTTTCAAATTCTTTATAGACCAAAGGGTAGATAATTAAAAATGTTTTTCTGTCATATAAAAAGTGAAATACAATAAGTATGTTGATATATTACATTTGAAAGTTTTCAAACTATACTTGCGAGCAAGAAAACCGACTCACTAGCTTCATTCGCATTTGCAATGAAATCTTTAGTTAAAATTAATTCGTTTTTTTAATATTTGCCACTCTTACTCCTTATTACACCTCGATTTTTATTTTCATGTTCCTTAGGCCAGCCAGGAAAGTCAACTGACCTAGCGCTGGACGATCTAAACAGGCTGCTTTCAAAGTCAATAGATGACAAAGAAATCGCAATAGCCACTTTCTTAGATATTGAAGGAGCTTTCAACAATGCCTCAACCAGGTCAATAACCAAGGCTCTAGAAGAGAGAAACGTCCCAGTAACAATATGCAAATGGATCACTGCCTGTCTAGAGAACAGGATTATTTTATCCACTCTAGGAAAGTGGTGTGCTGTGGTCAGTTCTTGTGGACGGCTTACTCAAAACATTGTTCAAAGAAGGCTACCAGTACCTAGCAATTATCGTCAGGGGGCGATTCGCAGGTACAGTTTCGGAGCGATCTCAAACAGCTCTAAACATAGTGAACAACTGGTGCAAAAAGGAACAATTGTCCATTAACGCACAAAAAACAACAGTTGTACCATTCACAAAAAACGGGTACTTACAGGTCTAAGACCACTAGTACTAAACAACATAGTTATTCCATTCGTCACAGAAGCCAAATACCTCGAAGTCATATTTGACCAAAGGCTGACGTGGAATCAACATCTCAAAAAACTCACACATAAAGCTACAATAGCTCTCGTAAGCTGTAGAAGAATATGTGGGAAAAACTGGGGTCTAAACCCCAAAATGACCCATATGGTTATACACAAGGGTAATAAGACCCATGATAACCTATGGCGCAGTGACGTGGGTAACCAAAACTGCAAAAGTGCAATAGGCTTACTCACTAGCATTCAGCGGCTTGCCTGTCTAAGTGCTACTGGGGCCATGCGCACTACGCCGATCGCAGCAATGGAGGTATTATTAAATCTCACGCCACTGCACATCTTCATACAAGGAGAAACCAGGTCAGCTATTCACAGGCTAATACAGGGACAAAATCCAATAAGCTAACTACATAGCGCCGACCACACAAGCTATATCAGCAAGTAAAAAGGGATAATATTCTAGCTATGCCTACTGATAGAGCCATAACTACATACAAATTTGAAAGAAATTTTCAAATTCAAATACCAGCCCGAGAATCCTGGAAACAGGGACCTCCCGTACAGGCTGAACTCGTCTGGTACACAGACGGTTCAAAAACCAAGGAAGGAGCCGGTGCTGGAATCTACAGACCCCAGTCGAAATCAACGATTTCGCCGAGTCTAGGAAAATATGCAACAGTGTTCCAGGCTGAGCTAATAGCCATACAACACTGTGCAAGAGAAATATTAAATCAACAAGTATCAGGCAAAACTATTGCCATGTACTCTGATAGCCAAGCAGCTCTAAAGGCAATTCTCTCACCAGAAATCAAATCACGACTGGTGAAAGACTGTCTAGAAGACCTGACAGAGCTTAGTCAAAATAAGGTGACCCTAGCCTGGGTTACAGGCCATGAGGGATATCAGAGCAACGAAAAGGCCGATGAATTAGCCCAAGAAGGCTCAGATAAGGCCATGACAGGCCCCGAACCATTCTGTGGAGTTGCTAAGGCATTGTGCAAGGCATCCTTTAAACAATGGATACAAAAAGAGTCTCAGGAATGGTGAAACAACTATCCAAGACTGAGACAGGCCAAACAGTTCATCAAGGAACCATCGGCCAAGTTCACGAAAGACCTACTGGATCAAAAGCGTCAAATCGTTAGGATGACAGTAGGCCGTCTTACTGGACACTGTCGCCTCAAAAGGCACATGAGTGTCATAAATCCAGCAGAAGAAGCAACTTTGTGCAGGTTCTGTGAAGAATTAGAGGCAGCATCATTCCACGTCCTGTGCCAATGTGAAGGCCTGGCTGGAATGAGGTTTCTAACATTGGGCGAAGAAAAGCCAATTGCATGCAACTACATGCGGGAGCCACTGTCAAAGCTACTAAGTCTAATAAAAAAGACCAGGCTAGACGACATACTCTAAAACAAACGGTCCCACAATAGATCTGAAAAGGTCGCGGTGGATAAGGACAAATAACGTCCAAGTCCTAATCTAATCTAATCTAGGCCCCTGTTTATAAACACTCAGCTGAGTCATCCTTGATCGAAAATCGAAATTCGGTTATATTGCCTGAATTTAGAGATGGGTAGTAACAAATCCGTAAATGTCCTTAGCAGTTACGGATTTGCTACTGTCCATCTTTAAATTCTAATACAACGCCGGAACCACCTGGAACTCGAGAGAAGTTATAATTGAACTTCGATTTTCGTTCAAGTACGACTCGGCCGAGATCGGTTTATAAATACGTACCTTAGACTTAAACAGGAGACGAAAGTGCGAGTGCAGGTTGTGAGTCGATATATTGAAGCTTAAAAGGTTGGAATTACAACACTGTTTTATTAAAATAATATCAGTACTAATTTTGAAGCGTCTTCATTTTTGTCGTGCCACATTATGGTCTTATCATCAGCAAAAATAGTTAATAATCCATTAATGTGAAGTAAACACAGTAACGGACCCAGAACAGCACCCTGAGGTACACCACTGCCAACAATCTGATGTATTATTCTTAATCACTACACTTTGACATCTATTTATCAAATAAGATTTTAACCATACCAAAGCCATACCCTTGAAACCATATTTTTTCAATTTACTTCATAATATTATGTGATTTACACAATCAAACACCTTAGATAAATCACAGAATACACGGCAGCAACTGATTTTTCATTAAGCTCCAAATATAGTTTCTCTAGAAAATAAAATATGGCGTCTGATTTTTATTGAATTGGAAACCAAATTGTCTAAGCGAAAGAAATGAATTTATGCCAATGTAGGGAGCAGATATATACAGGCCCTATAGTTACTAGAAACATTTTTATCATCATTTTTAAACGAATAAAATGAATCCTCTCAATGCAGGTAGTAGGTCAATATGAAATATCTCAAAACGATCTTAACACTCTTACAAAATTGCTAGATATTCTACTTCTACAATTTTTTCCTTAAATGTTATGTATTTTCTAAACTGAAATTTTTATATAATTATTTCTGGCGTTTAGTTTTCTCAAAAATAAACGTAATATTTTAAAAATAGGCAATAAAATTGTCAAGTCTGCGTGTTCGATAAATTGTTGTGTTAATAACTTTTTCTTTTTCAAAAATAATTCACTCTCATTATTTACTGTATACTTCCACCAATAATTTTTTTGACTTTTAAACATCTATCATCGTAAAAATGTTGTTAATGACATTTGACACAAAATTGTTTGGTTAAAATTACTGTCTGTTGCTATAATGTTTGTACAAAATAGTTATGCTTGTGTAAGTAAATCACATTTAATAGAAACAAATTTGAATTTATGTAAATAATAAATATCACGAATTCGTTGGCATTCGATTAAAAACTTTGTTGCATGATGCAACAGCACACAGCTACGCTATTTGTATTTTGAGTTGAATTGGCATTTTGTTCGCTTCTTTTTTTTTTCTTGTTTATTTGTTCACAGTGCATTATCTGAGCAAAATTCGATTTTGTTCAGGTAATAAGACACATTAACATTTAGCTCATACTGAACTTTTTTCTTTCTTTTGCATGCTTGTTTGTTCAGACCAGCCATAACGACACTGTGCATGGTAGTCAGTCTTACACTTCCCAAAATCTTGTTCACACTTCCTATTATCACGACCACAATCATCCTTCTACTTCTTCTAATCCTAATAATGCGGGAGACTACCAAAATGTATGGGATCCATGGGACGAATATGACTCTAGACAATCTGATAATACATCACATGACAATATGTACTCACAGGCGCAAATCCAACGTACTGAACACCCTCACTCACAAATAGAAACTTATCACGTTCAAGAACCCGACACATATCAGAAACCCGACACATATCAAGAACCCGACACATATCAAAAACCCGACACATATCAAAAACCCGACACATATCAAACACCCGACACGTATCAAGCACCCGACACATATCAGAATAAACACAGGCCTCAGGAGTATCATTCACATACTGAACAAAGCCAAACTTATATTGAACATCATTATCATTCAGACACTGGTCATATCCAAACTTATCAACAACAACAACAACAACAACAACAACAACAACAACAACAACAACATAATAATAATATTAATTTAGAAACTCATAGTCACTATCACGAAACACTCGAGAGGCATATTCAATCACATGAATCTCATTATCAACAAAATGTAATTGAATCTCATAATACAAAAGCATTTTCTGAGGCTGAACATCATGATCACATTCATCATCCTTCAAATAGTCAACCGCAACCTTCTCCCATCGCCCCTGTTATTCCTAGTAATCATAACGAGCCTACTCATAGTCCATCTATTCACTATGAGCCTCCTCAACATTCTTCCCAAGATAATTCATCCAACAGACCCCCTCCTAGCGATCCTAGGCTACCAGATGATTGTGTGGCAACTACTACAGTGTCCAACGAAATAACTTTGCAAACAGACTCTATAGAGGACAGTAATGACGATCATGTAAGTAAATCATTTAACCTACAGTTTATAAGTAAAATGTACAGAATTTAACTTTAAATAGTCGTCGCAAATGCGAATTTTTAGAAGGAATTACCTATATTGTTTTTGTCTGGCACCCCGAGTTTATATTTTGATTTCTGGACCGAGAGCTGCTGCCTCATAAGGTATAAAATATTTGACATTCAGATTTTATGTAAATCGATAACGCCATTTAAAAGTTTATGCAATTTTGGAAATATGAAAATATGTAATCCCCAATTCACTCTATGAAAATATGAAAAATACACCCCATGAATGTATCGCCCAGGGATCGAACCTGGAATCTTCCGATTAGAGCCGATGGCACCTTTACCGGTTAGACTATCGAAGCACATAGCTGTGACCGTCGAACTCTTTCCCTCCCAGCTCTCTCAATTCTCCTTAAAACCATTCTTTTACCATCCTTTTACCAATCCTTGATTGTACTAGAATACATTTCTAAGATCCTTCATTCGTTCACCAGTGTTGTTTTCGAATACGGTCCACCGTAATCGTGAAATGACAAAGATCGGTTAGAATCCGAAACATGTTTTTCGGATCTCAATCGGTCGATGTTCTCTATGGTGTGCAAACATACAATTTACTTGCACAATACAATAATTTAAAAACGCTATAACAATTAAAAGACAAAAATACAATATAAAATAAAAAATATAAAATTATAAAGAAAGAAACAAACTTGGTATGTTGTGATGTAACGTATATTTTATATATCTTGTATTAAATAAAAAGTTAGAAAACACGTTTATTGACTTTTTGAAGTCGACTACACTATTTACTGCTTTGCTGCTTAAATTTACCTAATGAGCTCTATTATAGTTTCTATAAAATAAACATTGAGAGGTAAATTTATACGAAATTCCGTGTACACATCTGGCCGAAATTACCAGAATTTCTTCGAAAATCATGGAATTCTCTTAGAAATTGACAAAAGCAAGATAAAACCAAGATACCAAAGTCTAGGGAAGAAAACCAGGCAAATTAAACAACTAGAAAATTGTAGAATCTTGTGTGACAACAATATTGAAAAATATTATACAGTCTTTTATACCGATCTGTCTGATTTTTGATTAAGGTTTTTACATAACTGCTATAGTTTTCTATATAATTAAGGTGATAGAAATTAATATATGAAACCTTATACTAACACATTAGATTTATACAAATAAAATTTCAAATCTAATCACATTTGTAGTTCCTTCATTTTTAAACAACTCACTATTTTGTTATATTGCAAATTTAGAATAGAATGTGAATATCATTTATTTTTTCAGAAAATTTTTGAAATTTTTTCGGTAATCTCGTAATTCATTAGGTAGTACGGAATTCCTTTGGAAGTTCCCGGAGGTCTTTCAGAATTTCTAAAATCTAAAATCCTGTGTACCCAATTTTTCTAATAAAGGTACGGTTCGATGTTTATTTCATAGAAACCTACTCTCTATAATAGATCCCCTTAGGTAAATTTAAGCGATAAACTAAGTAGTGATGGTTGACTTCAAAAGGTAAATAAACGTGTTCTAGATTAGAGATTCAGTTCCACAGAAAATCACATTGGTTTTATTCTTATACCTTATGACGTAAATATTAGCCCTTTTTCTAAAAACCCTTGTCTTTAAAGTAACTAAGCCCCCAAATATTTTGTCTTACGAATAGTTTCTGGGTGGGTAGGTACATTTAGTAAGGAACAATCTGACAAAAAAACGTTTTTATACCTTATGTCGTAAATGTCTATCTTTTTTTCAAAGCCACTTAAACATTTTGTCTCACGACACTGTTTTTAGACTAGGTGGTCTCTTTCGCAAAAAAAACTGATGTATACCTTGTAATGTAAATTTAAATTTTACAATTTCTAGTAGCCAAATGCTGCAGTTTAAAATTTAAGAGGAACATTTTTTAAATGATGTTATCGATCCCTATAAAATCTGATAGTTAAAATTATAAACCTTATGACGCAAGTTTTGAGGCAGCAGCTCCCGGTCCATTTATTTGAATACTTGAAGGAAACAATATACATAATTTCTTCTAGTAGAATAAGTAGTTTTTGGTCTAAATTTGCTTCGAGTAAAACATCCCCAAGAACATCCTTGCAACAGGTATAGTTTTTTTTCTTTCAAATCTGCTTGACTAACGGCTATTTTTACATGCGATTGACACTAAGATTTAAACCAATTCCTTCTAGTTTAATTTGTAATACATCCCAGCCTATTTTCAGTTAAAGTTGATTTTAATATTAAACCCCATTATCCACATAACCACACACTTGTTAATTTTGTAAATAGTTATCACCTAAATAAAGGATATAATATGCCTCTTGATATTAACGAGTGAAACTTTTTCAGGCTGGATTAGCTGGTGCGTTTGCAAATCTAACCCTGGGACAAGCAAGAACTCCTGAGCAACAAGCCTTGGACGATCATTTGAGAAGACAAGGATGGGAAGTCGGCAACATAGATTACTTAGGAAAGGATTCCTTCGAAAATATATGGAGCAAAATTTGCGAGACATTGTCTGAAGGGACTGAAAAAGGTGCGGCGATTTAATTACACCCTTAACTAGATTACAACACTTCTTAGTTTCCGTTTTTTTTTTCACCAAAGCTTTGCATGAAATTATAATGTTGGATTAACGCTTAATGTTTTGTATTTTTATTAAAATCTTTGGTCTAAGGTCTTGCATTTTGTTTTACGCTTAAATCTATGTACCTATTATTATTTACGCTAAAGATATTCTATTTACTAAACATTTATTTATAGCAATTTCTTTCTACTTTTCCGGACTGCACCTTCCTATTTTCTTTTTCTTCTTCTACTTCTTGCACTGTTATGTTTGATTGAATAAAAGTTGTTGAAAATAATTTATTCGTTTGGGCATTTAGAACCAAGTCCGTCGAAGACTGAAGAGAAGCCTGTGGAATCGGCAGCTGAACCAGTAGCAGTTACTACAGAAAAAGGTGAAAAAAGAGCTCCTCGGCAAAAGTGAAGATAATATTAATGGACCTATCGCCATGTTTTTGTTATTAAAATTTTGATTTATTTTAATCCGATGCCATTTAACTCGTGTGGATCTATTTATTTTGGGATAGGTCCATTGCTTGTGTTCCAAAATACTAAAAAAAGTTGATTACCCATTGCATCTTATATTTATTGTTATAAAATAAAGATTGTATTTTTTATAAATTGTATGCAATAACAGCTGGTCCCTTACAAAAATCCTAATTCCATAGTATATGTATTCTATAAACTGTTTTAATATATAACAATCAAATTACAGTATAAAGTGTGCAATCCCTTAACACCGAGCAAGCTTATTAATTTTTTTGGTGTGAATCCATTTCAGCGAAAAGTGAATGGCTTTTACCATAAGTGGGCACATTATAACATAAGCGCTTGTTTGACAGTAAGTGGTCTTACTAACATCTTTTCAAAATTACACCGAGTTATTAAGAAATGTTTCAGTTCAACCTCCAGCTCAAGCTCCTGAAGCAGCACCCTTGCCTGCTGTATCACCACCGACAGAGGCTCCAAAACCAGTTGAATCTACACCACCAAGTGAGGGCCTTATAAAAGCTCCAGAAACAATTCCTGTTTCTGGACCTCCAAAATCTGCAGAACCGAAGCCCGTAGAAGAGAAGACAGCCCCAGCTGCATCTACTGAAACTCCTCCAGAGACAGCGGTTCCAATTCCCGTTGCTGAAACTCCAGTTCCCACTGCAGGCCCTGCCACCGAGAAGCCAGCCTCCGTCCCGCCAGCTGGTGCTCCCGAAGCAACTACAGCTGTCACCACCCCAACAGCAGTTCCTGCAGCATCAGCAGCCGTTCTAGAAGTAGCTGCAGTGCCTACCACCATAGCAACGGTTTCCGAAGCAGCCGCTGCTCCCACCACCCCAACAGCTGTTCCCGAAGCAGCCGCTGCTCCCACTACACCAACACCTGTTCCCGAAGCAGCCGCTGCTCCCACCACCCCAACAGCGGGCCCCGAAGGATCAAAAGCAATTCCCGAAGCCCCAAAAGCAGTTTCCGATATACCCGCCTCAGTTCCTGAAGCAGCTTCAATCACACCAACATCACTTCCCGAAGCACCCGTAGCAGTTCTCGAAAAGTCAGCTGTAGGTACCGAAATGCCTGCCGCAGTACCCGGAGCACCAGCAGCAGTTCCCGAAAAGCCAGTAGCAGTTACTGAAACACCAGAAGCAGTTCCGATACCAGCAGCAGTTCCCGGAACACCAACAGCACTTCCCGGGACACCAGTAGAGATTTCCAAAACGCCAGCTGCTGCTCCTGCTACTCCTAGTGCAGCTACTTCAGCCCCTACTCCTGGTACAGCTACTACAACCCCAGTTACCGCGGTCGCTCCTTCACCCACAACTCCTGAGGCTTCTAAACCGACTGAAATTTCACAAACAACACCTAAAACTTCCTCGGAATCTACGGCGACACCTCCAGTTCCATCAACACCCTCTACTGAGGTCACAAAACAAGCAGAGACGGCTAAACCATTATCTACTGAAGCCGTTAAAGAAGTTCCTAAAGCATCTTCTGTAGAAGCCCCCAAAGAAGGTCCAGCAGCGGCCCCAAAGAAACCTGAAGAAGCCCCCAAAGAAGGTCCAGCAGCGGCCCCAAAGAAACCTGAAGAAACCCCAAAGGCATCTGGAGAAGTCCCAACAACACCTACAGAGTCCCCTAAAGCGCCCAAAGAAGCAGAAAAGAAACCTGAAGAGACTGCACAGCCCCCAATCGCTAAAGTAACAGAAGCTACCCCGCCCACTACACCTAGCACGCCTCCTACACCTAAAGTCCTAGCAGTAGATACAAGTGTGCCTGAAACACCACCTCCAGCAACTACAGAGGCAGCTAGTCCGACTCCACCCCCACGTAAAGCGGGAGGAGCCCCTAAAAAGTCAGGGGGAAAGAAGAAATAAATTCTTAACGACTGTTTTATTAACTTTTTTGCCTTAAGAGTGTGATGATCATAAGAGCGTTCTATTTATTTTTTAATATTAGGTTGGCTAAAATATTTCTTAATGACTTCCTCGTTTTAATATATATTATAGATTTTTGTGAAACGACATTATTTCAAAGGTATTATATACACAAATACAATACTAATTGATGATAAGCTGTTAAATTTTCTATTTCGATGTTTATAGGAAAAATTGTGAATGCCGTTGCTCATTAGTTTTGTTTTTGTGTTATACTGGTCAGTTTGAGATAATTTTCAAACGGGAATAGTGAATTCAAATTTTGTGTTATACTGGTCAGTTTGAGATAATTTGCAAATGGGAATAGTGAATCCCAATTTTGAAAATGTTGATAAGAAAATAAACTTGTTTCAGAATATTTCGATTTTTAATTAAACCCCAACACATGCCATAGATATATGTCAAACGTAACCAAAATTTTCATAAAAAAGTATCAGGATAGCATAAGAGCTAGAAATTTCCTGAAATAATAATAATATTTATTGGCAAAAAGTAAATACATAAATACACAAATAACAATCGGTTATATGTGGTAATATGACAATAAATATTTGCAATTTCTACGAGGCTGGAATGCCTGTGTGTAGATTAAATATTTTATACAATTTTGAACTAAACTAAGAACTAACAAAATTAAACGATTTAAAAATAATACAAAGGTTTTATTACTCAAGTAAATTTTTTTTTACCGAATGAAATAATTTCTTTTTAATTTTCAACTAACGTGCGCAATTCTAGTCGTTCTATTTTTTTAACAATATTTTCTAACAGCAATATTAAAAAAGTTGTGGCAAAAATAAACATTTTTGATATCTCCTCGCTCATCTCTTATCCTGATACAAAGTTCCGAATTCGAAAAGATCCAATTTTGTCTACAAAATTTTGGTATCAGGATAGCAGAAAAAACGCGACAAGGTATTTGACTTATTTTTAAATGTGAATAACGACTAAACGGCTCAAGATAGAGGCAAGCCGCAGAGGGCATTTTAAACTATCCGTCCGGCTCTACCTTTATGTGAATTTATGGAATAATTCGATTATTATTAACTGAGGAATTAAGAAAAAAAAGTTAACCCTTATAGCTAGGGAGCAACTGAGTTCATCCCTTAATTGCTCGTGCTTTCCTTTATATGTACCCCAATTTTCATCAAGATCGGACACAAAAAAAATTTTTTTGTCGAAAAATTTGGAAGGCTATACCCTTTCGATTTTTCTGAAAGAATAAAAAACAATTTAAATTTGCATACGGATAGAAGGTCACATGTAGATCTCAAAAATATACTCAGTTTTTTTCTAACAGCAATATTAAAAAAGTTGTGGCAAAAATAAACATTTTTGATATCTCCTCGCTCATCTATTATCCTGATACAAAGTTCCGAATTCGAAAAGATCCAATTTTGTCTACAAAATTTTGGTATCAGGATAGCAGAAACGCGACAAGGTATTCGACTTATTTTTAAATGTTAATAACGACTAAACGGCTCTAGATAGAGGCAAGCCGCAGAGGGCATTTTAAACTATCCGTCCGGCTCTACCTTTATGTGAATTTATGGAATAATTCGATTATTATTAACTGAGGAATTAAGAAAAAAAAGTTAACCCTTATAGCTAGGGAGCAACTGAGTTCACCCCTTAATTGCTCGTGCTTTCCTTTATATGTACCCCAATTTTAATCAAGATCGGACACAAAAAAATTTTTTGTCGAAAAATTTGGAAGGCTATACCCTTTCGATTTTTCTGAAAGAATAAAAAACAATTTAAATTTGCATACGGATAGAAGGTCACATGTAGATCTCAAAAATATACTCAGTTTTTTTCTAACAGCAATATTAAAAAAGTTGTGGCAAAAATAAACATTTTTGATATCTCCTCGCTCATCTATTATCCTGATACAAAGTTCCGAATTCGAAAAGATCCAATTTTGTCTACAAAATTTTGGTATCAGGATAGCAGAAACGCGACAAGGTATTTGACGTATTTTTAAATGTGAATAACGACTAAACGGCTCAAGATAGAGGCAAGCCGCAGAGGGCATTTTAAACTATCCGTCCGGCTCTACCTTTATGTGAATTTATGGAATAATTCGATTATTATTAACTGAGGAATTAAGAAAAAAAAGTTAACCCTTATAGCTAGGGAGCAACTGAGTTCATCCCTTAATTGCTCGTGCTTTCCTTTATATGTACCCCAATTTTCATCAAGATCGGACACAAAAAAATTTTTTGTCGAAAAATTTGGAAGGCTATACCCTTTCGATTTTTTTGAAAGAATAAAAAACAATTTAAATTTGCATACGGATAGAAGGTCACATGTAGATCTCAAAAATTTACTCAGTTTTTTTCTAACAGCAACATTAAAAAAGTTGTGGTAAAAATAAACATTTTTGATATCTCCTCGCTCATCTCTTATCCTGATACAAAGTTCCGAATTCGAAAAGATCCAATTTTGTCTACAAAATTTTGGTATCAGGATAGCAGAAACGCGACAAGGTATTTGACTTATTTTTAAATGTGAATAACGACTAAACGGCTCAAGATAGAGGCAAGCCGCAGAGGGCATTTTAAACTATCCGTCCGGCTCTACCTTTATGTGAATTTATGGAATAATTCGATTATTATTAACTGAGGAATTAAGAAAAAAAAGTTAACCCTTATAGCTAGGGAGCAACTGAGTTCACCCCTTAATTGCTCGTGCTTTCCTTTATATGTACCCCAATTTTAATCAAGATCGGACACAAAAAAATTTTTGCCGAAAAATTTGGAAGGCTATACCCTTTCGATTTTTTTGAAAGAATAAAAAACAATTTAAATTTGCATACGGATAGAAGGTCACATGTAGATCTCAAAAATATACTCAGTTTTTTTCTAACAGCAATATTAAAAAAGTTGTGGCAAAAATAAACATTTTTGATATCTCCTCGCTCATCTATTATCCTGATACAAAGTTCCGAATTCGAGAAGATCCAATTTTGTCTACAAAATTTTGGTATCAGGATAGCAGAAACGCGACAAGGTATTTGACTTATTTTTAAATGTGAATAACGACTAAACGGCTCAAGATAGAGGCAAGCCGCAGAGGGCATTTTAAACTATCCGTCCGGCTCTACCTTTATGTGAATTTATGGAATAATTCGATTATTATTAACTGAGGAATTAAGAAAAAAAAGTTAACGTTTATAGCTAGGGAGCAACTGAGTTCATCCCTTAATTGCTCGTGCTTTCCTTTATATGTACCCCAATTTTCATCAAGATCGGACACAAAAAAATTTTTTGTCGAAAAATTTGGAAGGCTATACCCTTTCGATTTTTTTGAAAGAATAAAAAACAATTTAAATTTGCATACGGATAGAAGGTCACATGTAGATCTCAAAAATATACTCAGTTTTTTTCTAACAGCAATATTAAAAAAGTTGTGGCAAAAATAAACATTTTTGATATCTCCTCGCTCATATATTATCCTGATACAAAGTTCCGAATTCGAAAAGATTCAATTTTGTCTACAAAATTTTGGTATCAGGATAGCAGAAACGCGACAAGGTATTTGACTTATTTTTAAATGTTAATAACGACTAAACGGCTCAAGATAGAGGCAAGCCGCAGAGGGCATTTTAAACTATCCGTCCGGCTCTACCTTTATGTGAATTTATGGAATAATTCGATTATTATTAACTGAGGAATTAAGAAAAAAAAGTTAACAATTATAGCTAGGGAGCAACTGAGTTCACCCCTTAATTGCTCGTGCTTTCCTTTATATGTACCCCAATTTTCATCAAGATCGGACACAAAAAAATTTTTTGTCGAAAAATTTGGAAGGCTATACCCTTTCGATTTTTTTGAAAGAATAAAAAACAATTTAAATTTGCATACGGATAGAAGGTCACATGTAGATCTCAAAAATATACTCAGTTTTTTTCTAACAGCAATATTAAAAAAGTTGTGGCAAAAATAAACATTTTTGATATCTCCTCGCTCATCTATTATCCTGATACAAAGTTCCGAATTCGAAAAGATCCAATTTTGTCTACAAAATTTTGGTATCAGGATAGCAGAAACGCGACAAGGTATTTGACTTATTTTTAAATGTGAATAACGACTAAACGGCTCAAGATAGAGGCAAGCCGCAGAGGGCATTTTAAACTATCCGTCCGGCTCTACCTTTATGTGAATTTATGGAATAATTCGATTATTATTAACTGAGGAATTAAGAAAAATAAGTTAACCCTTATAGCTAGGGAGCAACTGAGTTCACCCCTTAATTGCTCGTGCTTTCCTTTATATGTACCCCAATTTTCATCAAGATCGGACACAAAAAAATTTTTTGTCGAAAAATTTGGAAGGCTATACCCTTTCGATTTTTTTGAAAGAATAAAAAACAATTTTAATTTGCATACGGATAGGTCACATGTAGATCTCAAAAATTTACTCAGTTTTTTTCTAACAGCAATATTAAAAAAGTTGTGGCAAAAATAAACATTTTTGATATCTCCTCGCTCATCTCTTATCCTGATACAAAGTTCCGAATTCGAAAAGATCCAATTTTGTCTACAAAATTTTGGTATCAGGATAGCAGAAACGCGACAAGGTATTTGACTTATTTTTAAATGTGAATAACGACTAAACGGCTCAAGATAGAGGCAAGCCGCAGAGGGCATTTTAAACTATCCGTCCGGCTCTACCTTTATGTGAATTTATGGAATAATTCGATTATTATTAACTGAGGAATTAAGAAAAATAAGTTAACCCTTATAGCTAGGGAGCAACTGAGTTCACCCCTTAATTGCTCGTGCTTTCCTTTATATGTACCCCAATTTTCATCAAGATCGGACACAAAAAAATTTTTTGTCGAAAAATTTGGAAGGCTATACCCTTTCGATTTTTTTGAAAGAATAAAAAACAATTTAAATTTGCATACGGATAGGTCACATGTAGATCTCAAAAATTTACTCAGTTTTTTTCTAACAGCAATATTAAAAAAGTTGTGGCAAAAATAAACATTTTTGATATCTCCTCGCTCATCTCTTATCCTGATACAAAGTTCCGAATTCGAAAAGATCCAATTTTGTCTACAAAATTTTGGTATCAGGATAGCAGAAACGCGACAAGGTATTTGACTTATTTTTAAATGTGAATAACGACTAAACGGCTCAAGATAGAGGCAAGCCGCAGAGGGCATTTTAAACTATCCGTCCGGCTCTACCTTTATGTGAATTTATGGAATAATTCGATTATTATTAACTAAGGAATTAAGAAAAAAAAGTTAACCTTAATAGCTAGGGAGCAACTGAGTTCATCCCTTAATTGCTCGTGCTTTCCTTTATATGTACCCCAATTTTCATCAAGATCGGACACAAAAAAATTTTTTGTCGAAAAATTTGGAAGGCTATACCCTTTCGATTTTTTTGAAAGAATAAAAAACAATTTAAATTTGCATACGGATAGAAGGTCACATGTAGATCTCAAAAATATACTCAGTTTTTTTCTAACAGCAATATTAAAAAAGTTGTGGCAAAAATAAACATTTTTGATATCTCCTCGCTCATCTATTATCCTGATACAAAGTTCCGAATTCGAAAAGATCCAATTTTGTCTACAAAATTTTGGTATCAGGATAGCAGAAACGCGACAAGGTATTTGACTTATTTTTAAATGTTAATAACGACTAAACGGCTCAAGATAGAGGCAAGCCGCAGAGGGCATTTTAAACTATCCGTCCGGCTCTACCTTTATGTGAATTTATGGAATAATTCGATTATTATTAACTGAGGAATTAAGAAAAAAAAGTTAACCCTTATAGCTAGGGAGCAACTGAGTTCACCCCTTAATTGCTCGTGCTTTCCTTTATATGTACCCCAATTTTCATCAAGATCGGACACAAAAAAATTTTTTGTCGAAAAATTTGGAAGGCTATACCCTTTCGATTTTTTTGAAAGAATAAAAAACAATTTAAATTTGCATACGGATAGAAGGTCACATGTAGATCTCAAAAATATACTCAGTTTTTTTCTAACAGCAATATTAAAAAAGTTGTGGCAAAAATAAACATTTTTGATATCTCCTCGCTCATCTATTATCCTGATACAAAGTTCCGAATTCGAGAAGATCCAATTTTGTCTACAAAATTTTGGTATCAGGATAGCAGAAACGCGACAAGGTATTTGACTTATTTTTAAATGTTAATAACGACTAAACGGCTCAAGATAGAGGCAAGCCGCAGAGGGCATTTTAAACTATCCGTCCGGCTCTACCTTTATGTGAATTTATGGAATAATTCGATTATTATTAACTGAGGAATTAAGAAAAAAAAGTTAACCCTTATAGCTAGGGAGCAACTGAGTTCACCCCTTAATTGCTCGTGCTTTCCTTTATATGTACCCCAATTTTAATCAAGATCGGACACAAAAAAATTTTTTGTCGAAAAATTTGGAAGGCTATACCCTTTCGATTTTTTTGAAAGAATAAAATACAATTTAAATTTGCATACGGATAGAAGGTCACATGTAGATCTCAAAAATATACTCAGTTTTTTTCTAACAGCAATATTAAAAAAGTTGTGGCAAAAATAAACATTTTACCCTTTCGATTTTTTTGAAAGAATAAAAAACAATTTAAATTTGCATACGGATAGAAGGTCACATGTAGATCTCAAAAATATACTCAGTTTTTTTCTAACAGCAATATTAAAAAAGTTGTGGCAAAAATAAACATTTTTGATATCTCCTCGCTCATCTATTATCCTGATACAAAGTTCCGAATTCGAGAAGATCCAATTTTGTCTACAAAATTTTGGTATCAGGATAGCAGAAACGCGACAAGGTATTTGACTTATTTTTAAATGTTAATAACGACTAAACGGCTCAAGATAGAGGCAAGCCGCAGAGGGCATTTTAAACTATCCGTCCGGCTCTACCTTTATGTGAATTTATGGAATAATTCGATTATTATTAACTGAGGAATTAAGAAAAAAAAGTTAACCCTTATAGCTAGGGAGCAACTGAGTTCACCCCTTAATTGCTCGTGCTTTCCTTTATATGTACCCCAATTTTCATCAAGATCGGACACAAAAAAATTTTTTGTCGAAAAATTTGGAAGGCTATACCCTTTCGATTTTTTTGAAAGAATAAAAAACAATTTAAATTTGCATACGGATAGAAGGTCACATGTAGATCTCAAAAATATACTCAGTTTTTTTCTAACAGCAATATTAAAAAAGTTGTGGCAAAAATAAACATTTTTGATATCTCCTCGCTCATCTATTATCCTGATACAAAGTTCCGAATTCGAGAAGATCCAATTTTGTCTACAAAATTTTGGTATCAGGATAGCAGAAACGCGACAAGGTATTTGACTTATTTTTAAATGTTAATAACGACTAAACGGCTCAAGATAGAGGCAAGCCGCAGAGGGCATTTTAAACTATCCGTCCGGCTCTACCTTTATGTGAATTTATGGAATAATTCGATTATTATTAACTGAGGAATTAAGAAAAAAAAGTTAACCCTTATAGCTAGGGAGCAACTGAGTTCACCCCTTAATTGCTCGTGCTTTCCTTTATATGTACCCCAATTTTAATCAAGATCGGACACAAAAAAATTTTTTGTCGAAAAATTTGGAAGGCTATACCCTTTCGATTTTTTTGAAAGAATAAAAAACAATTTAAATTTGCATACGGATAGAAGGTCACATGTAGATCTCAAAAATATACTCAGTTTTTTTCTAACAGCAATATTAAAAAAGTTGTGGCAAAAATAAACATTTTTGATATCTCCTCGCTCATCTATTATCCTGATACAAAGTTCCGAATTCGAGAAGATCCAATTTTGTCTACAAAATTTTGGTATCAGGATAGCAGAAACGCGACAAGGTATTTGACTTATTTTTAAATGTTAATAACGACTAAACGGCTCAAGATAGAGGCAAGCCGCAGAGGGCATTTTAAACTATCCGTCCGGCTCTACCTTTATGTGAATTTATGGAATAATTCGATTATTATTAACTGAGGAATTAAGAAAAAAAAGTTAACCCTTATAGCTAGGGAGCAACTGAGTTCACCCCTTAATTGCTCGTGCTTTCCTTTATATGTACCCCAATTTTCATCAAGATCGGACACAAAAAAATTTTTTGTCGAAAAATTTGGAAGGCTATACCCTTTCGATTTTTTTGAAAGAATAAAAAACAATTTAAATTTGCATACGGATAGAAGGTCACATGTAGATCTCAAAAATATACTCAGTTTTTTTCTAACAGCAATATTAAAAAAGTTGTGGCAAAAATAAACATTTTTGATATCTCCTCGCTCATATATTATCCTGATACAAAGTTCCGAATTCGAAAAGATTCAATTTTGTCTACAAAATTTTGGTATCAGGATAGCAGAAACGCGACAAGGTATTTGACTTATTTTTAAATGTTAATAACGACTAAACGGCTCAAGATAGAGGCAAGCCGCAGAGGGCATTTTAAACTATCCGTCCGGCTCTACCTTTATGTGAATTTATGGAATAATTCGATTATTATTAACTGAGGAATTAAGAAAAAAAAGTTAACAATTATAGCTAGGGAGCAACTGAGTTCACCCCTTAATTGCTCGTGCTTTCCTTTATATGTACCCCAATTTTCATCAAGATCGGACACAAAAAAATTTTTTGTCGAAAAATTTGGAAGGCTATACCCTTTCGATTTTTTTGAAAGAATAAAAAACAATTTAAATTTGCATACGGATAGAAGGTCACATGTAGATCTCAAAAATATACTCAGTTTTTTTCTAACAGCAATATTAAAAAAGTTGTGGCAAAAATAAACATTTTTGATATCTCCTCGCTCATCTATTATCCTGATACAAAGTTCCGAATTCGAAAAGATCCAATTTTGTCTACAAAATTTTGGTATCAGGATAGCAGAAACGCGACAAGGTATTTGACTTATTTTTAAATGTGAATAACGACTAAACGGCTCAAGATAGAGGCAAGCCGCAGAGGGCATTTTAAACTATCCGTCCGGCTCTACCTTTATGTGAATTTATGGAATAATTCGATTATTATTAACTGAGGAATTAAGAAAAATAAGTTAACCCTTATAGCTAGGGAGCAACTGAGTTCACCCCTTAATTGCTCGTGCTTTCCTTTATATGTACCCCAATTTTCATCAAGATCGGACACAAAAAAATTTTTTGTCGAAAAATTTGGAAGGCTATACCCTTTCGATTTTTTTGAAAGAATAAAAAACAATTTAAATTTGCATACGGATAGGTCACATGTAGATCTCAAAAATTTACTCAGTTTTTTTCTAACAGCAATATTAAAAAAGTTGTGGCAAAAATAAACATTTTTGATATCTCCTCGCTCATCTCTTATCCTGATACAAAGTTCCGAATTCGAAAAGATCCAATTTTGTCTACAAAATTTTGGTATCAGGATAGCAGAAACGCGACAAGGTATTTGACTTATTTTTAAATGTGAATAACGACTAAACGGCTCAAGATAGAGGCAAGCCGCAGAGGGCATTTTAAACTATCCGTCCGGCTCTACCTTTATGTGAATTTATGGAATAATTCGATTATTATTAACTAAGGAATTAAGAAAAAAAAGTTAACCTTAATAGCTAGGGAGCAACTGAGTTCATCCCTTAATTGCTCGTGCTTTCCTTTATATGTACCCCAATTTTCATCAAGATCGGACACAAAAAAAATTTTTGTCGAAAAATTTGGAAGGCTATACCCTTTCGATTTTTTTGAAAGAATAAAAAACAATTTAAATTTGCATACGGATAGAAGGTCACATGTAGATCTCAAAAATATACTCAGTTTTTTTCTAACAGCAATATTAAAAAAGTTGTGGCAAAAATAAACATTTTTGATATCTCCTCGCTCATCTATTATCCTGATACAAAGTTCCGAATTCGAAAAGATCCAATTTTGTCTACAAAATTTTGGTATCAGGATAGCAGAAACGCGACAAGGTATTTGACTTATTTTTAAATGTTAATAACGACTAAACGGCTCAAGATAGAGGCAAGCCGCAGAGGGCATTTTAAACTATCCGTCCGGCTCTACCTTTATGTGAATTTATGGAATAATTCGATTATTATTAACTGAGGAATTAAGAAAAAAAAGTTAACCCTTATAGCTAGGGAGCAACTGAGTTCACCCCTTAATTGCTCGTGCTTTCCTTTATATGTACCCCAATTTTCATCAAGATCGGACACAAAAAAATTTTTTGTCGAAAAATTTGGAAGGCTATACCCTTTCGATTTTTTTGAAAGAATAAAAAACAATTTAAATTTGCATACGGATAGAAGGTCACATGTAGATCTCAAAAATATACTCAGTTTTTTTCTAACAGCAATATTAAAAAAGTTGTGGCAAAAATAAACATTTTTGATATCTCCTCGCTCATCTATTATCCTGATACAAAGTTCCGAATTCGAGAAGATCCAATTTTGTCTACAAAATTTTGGTATCAGGATAGCAGAAACGCGACAAGGTATTTGACTTATTTTTAAATGTTAATAACGACTAAACGGCTCAAGATAGAGGCAAGCCGCAGAGGGCATTTTAAACTATCCGTCCGGCTCTACCTTTATGTGAATTTATGGAATAATTCGATTATTATTAACTGAGGAATTAAGAAAAAAAAGTTAACCCTTATAGCTAGGGAGCAACTGAGTTCACCCCTTAATTGCTCGTGCTTTCCTTTATATGTACCCCAATTTTAATCAAGATCGGACACAAAAAAATTTTTTGTCGAAAAATTTGGAAGGCTATACCCTTTCGATTTTTTTGAAAGAATAAAAAACAATTTAAATTTGCATACGGATAGAAGGTCACATGTAGATCTCAAAAATATACTCAGTTTTTTTCTAACAGCAATATTAAAAAAGTTGTGGCAAAAATAAACATTTTTGATATCTCCTCGCTCATCTATTATCCTGATACAAAGTTCCGAATTCGAGAAGATCCAATTTTGTCTACAAAATTTTGGTATCAGGATAGCAGAAACGCGACAAGGTATTTGACTTATTTTTAAATGTTAATAACGACTAAACGGCTCAAGATAGAGGCAAGCCGCAGAGGGCATTTTAAACTATCCGTCCGGCTCTACCTTTATGTGAATTTATGGAATAATTCGATTATTATTAACTGAGGAATTAAGAAAAAATAGTTAACCCTTGTAGCTATATAGGGAGTAACTGAGTTCACCCCTTAATTGCTCGTGCTTTCCTTTATATGTACCCCAATTTTCATCAAGATCGGACACAAATCTCGTTTCACAGATGGTCCTAAAATTTAATTTTTCTTATTTACTTAACCTTTATTAACTTTCATTAGCCCTATATTTCAATTTTATTGAATTCTTAAGAAGAGCCGTTTTACGAGTGAACTACCTTAAAGTTTTTGAACTGAAACGGCTCAAGATAGAAACGAATGACATAGAGCCCTCTAATTTATCTGTTTTGCTCTAAATGTTTGTGAAATAACAAAGTGAGCATCAAAACCGGAGACGAAAAATAAAATTTCTGAAATCGACGAAAAGTATACTTTTTAAAATTTTAATTTAAAAATGTTTTTTTATTGTATGGGCCGATAGAGTTCTCTACTTACTTCATTTAAGGTTCTGTCCGCCAACCTACTGGTCATTTTGCGCTATCTCTTACCGTTTCCGAGATATTCGCGTTTGACGTCTTTGAACTAGAACGGCTGAAGATAGAGAGGAACGGCATAGAGCCCTCTGATATATCTATCCTGCTCTACATTTGTGTGAATTTATTTTGATAATTAGTTACCAAGAAAAACGAAAAAAAAACAACAAAATCTTATAGATGAAAAGCAACTGCGTTTACCCCTTAATTTGTTGTGCTATCGACCCATGCAATAAAAACTTTTTTTGGAAATTTTAATATTTTTTTCAAACGTCCATTTTTCGTCGATTTAAGATTTTATTTAGTCTCCGATTTTGATGCAAATTTGGTTACATACAAAAGAGAGCATAACAAATTAAGAGCGAATGCAGTTGCTTTTCAGGAGAGCGACGAGATAATTATATCTTGATTTTCCCGCAAAAATAAGTGTATATCTGATAGGCAACACAGAATACACTAGTGTCGTTTGTTCGTTGCCTATATTCTTACGTTCTCTAACTGCTTTTCCAAATTTTGTCAGGCATCTACGGTAAAAAAAAAAACATTTATTAGAAAACAAGATTTATTCAAATTCGTTTAAAAATTATATAATTAGTCAGTATAATGCACTTTACCAAACTACATTTCATAAAAAAGGATTCGTGAATATATCAAGAAACAATATCCGTGTACTGTGTAGTGGTTATACACATCATAAGAACGTTTTCTGAGCAATTTTTCTTATGAAAAGAGGTAAATCTTGTCTATGGCAATCCTATTTATTCTGGCTATTGTCTATCAACCTTTTCGCTGCTCAAGGGCAAGTGGGGCGTTGACCGCCTGGATTGGTGATTTTTCGCCATGGCTTTAGACTATAGTTTGCGGCGTTTTGATCATGTCTACAAGACTTGCCCCCCTGAAAATTTTTTAAACGGTGCCCATAGCTCTATCGAATATAGTCATTTTGAACAGTGAAAGGGCTAAAGGATTTTTACGTAAAATGTATTGCCATGGTCATTTAAGCCGATTTATATATTTCTGAACTTGAGTTAATGTTACAAATCAAGTTAATACAAAGCATCCTTTGTAATATCTATTCACCATACACTTTGCTTCTATACAAAAGTCATAACCTAAAATTACTCTTACACCGCCTACCCATTGAAAGATATAGGTGGAGATTGGACGTTTTCAATCACAACCAAACAAAATACAGTCAGTTCAAAAAAAATATTTGTCATATCCGCATGAGCGAATGGTGAATATTGGAAGCACACATATCAGTAGCTCAGAAAAGTCTTTAAAATGCTTATCTATACTTATATCATAAATTATTAGGTAGTTTAAAATGCTGTCAATCTATCATTTTTTAGCTTGTTTTAATTTTAATAGCCCAATATGAATACAGATATAAAATATTATTTAATTTTGATATGAAATAAGCTTTTTAGATTTACTTCATAAGACAATCTGAAAAATGAATGTAAAAACGGACTAAAGGCAATTATTACATTTGGACAGATTGATAGACATTTCTAGGTAATCTTTCAATAATTTTAAATTATCAAATTCGATGTTACTGTTCTGCTCTGCTAAGACGAGAGATCCCATTTACAAAAGTTCTAATTTTGAGATTTTTACAATTTATTTTATTACGATAAAAAGTTAGAAAGACCTATCTGCATTGAAAAATATTGAAACTTACGTATAAAGGTTGGTCACAACTGCAAAACTTATCACTTTACAAAGTCTAAAGTTTTCGTTTTGTAGATACAACCTCTTAACCTTAGCAGGGCAACGTTTTACAGGTGATTCTCTCATATAAGAGAAAAAAATGCAAGTGATAAAATTCGAAGACTGTTCTATAAAATTTTAGTACAAAAAAATGTTTTTATCATTTACTACCAGTATTCTTTTGTAAAATTAAATATTAGTCCATATCTTGCAGGTAACAATTCTTTTTTGCTGCCTTGGTATCAGCGAAATCTTTAAAATGTTCATAGTTAGGTTCTAGCTAAAATCTTTCAGAACAGCCCTAATAAATCAGTAACGAGTGAGAACAAACTATTTTAGATTATAAAAAAACATGGCCCGAGAACGCCTATCTGATAACATTGTTTTACGCCACTGGATTAAAATTAAATGTCATTAAAACTAAACTCTTTTACACATAACTCAATAAATATTTAACGAAAACATTATTTCAATTAACTCTAGTAACAAAGGCCTTTAAATTATCTCAAACATTTTATAATTCCTGTTATCAAAGCAGTATCACAAAATGTGAGAAATTATCATACAAAATCACTAGTAGGTCTTTTAAATATTGAACATTTTCTGTAAAGGCACTTATTTAAGTTAAAGGCTTAACAAGTTTAAAAAATAAAACATGCTTCTCACAGAACTACCCCAATGAGTGACTCGATTAAAACGAAATTAGGGTGATGTGATTTGTATGAAAAGGAAGCTCTGTAAAAAGCGAAACAAGCACAATGTATATGATTAATAATTATTGTATTTCCTTCATAGTAACAATATTACAATATAAATTTGAAGAGTAGATTGAATACCATTACCAAAATTGGGGTTAGTGATGTGCAATAAAATGGAAGTTAACTTCACACCACACACGGAATGATGTGTGTGTGTGGTGTGTGTAGTGCGTGTGTGGTGTGTTGTGTGTGTGTGTAGTGTGTGTGGTGTATGTGTGTGTGGTGTGTGTGTGTGTATGGTATGTGTGTGTGTAGTGTGTGTATTGTATGTGTGTAGTGTGTGTATGGTATGTGTGTGTGGTGTTTGTGTGTGTGGTGTATGGTATGTGTGATGTGTGTGTGGTGTGTATGTGTGTGTGGTGTGTATGTGTGTGTGGTGTGTGTGTGAGTGGTGTGTGTGTGTGTGTGAGTGGTGTGTATGTGTGTGAGTGGTGTGTATGTGTGTGTGGTATGTGTGTGTGATGTGTGCGGTGTGTGTGTGTGTGTGTGGTGTATGTGGTATGTGCGATGTGTTGTGTGTGTGGTGCGTGTGTTTGTTGTGTGTGTGTGGTGCGTGTGTTTGTTGTGTGTGTGGTGCGTGTGTGTGGTGTGTGTTGTGCGTGTGTATGTGTTGTGCGTGTGTATGTGTGGTGGTGTATGTGTGTGGTGTGTGTTTGTTGTGTGAGTGTGTGTGGTGTAGTATGTTTGTGTGTGTGGTGGTGTTGTGTGTGTGCGTGTTTGTTGTGTGTGGTGTATGTGTGTGGGTGGTGTGTTGTGTGGGTGTAGTGTTTGTGTGTGTTTGTTGGTGTGCGTTTTATTTTTCTATGGATAGGCAACACAGAATACACAAGTGTCTAATTAATAATTGTTGCCTCCACTTTTTAAATGAGGAACTTGGAGCTTTGGCTACAGCGTAGCAGATGGCGTTATAAATAAAAATGATAAATCGCCATTCTTTATTTTCAAACTCGAGAGAATTCATTTCTCTCAAGAGAAATGTCATACGTCAACGTAAAACCGTATTTTTGGGGCTCTTAGGGACAGGGTGAACTCACTGACTGTTTCTCTCGGTTTATTTAGAGAAAATTAAAATCTTCCTAAGAATTTTAATCCTCGATGCCTTTAAAAACAACATTTCCACATTGACGTATGACATTTCTGATGAGAATCTTGAGTGCTCCCATACTTTGAAAATAGCCCCCCAGTGTAATAGCTCTTGACACATTCATTGCGTTCGGTCTGCCAAGTTCCTTTAACTCCAAACGACCCTTTTAGCGTTAGGTTTAGTCCAATGAAGTGGAGAGGGGTAGAATGATAACTGTCAATGAAAAAGTCTGGACACTATGCACAATTTCGTTTTGCACATTTTGTAAACAACATTCAGGGACGGTTTAACAACATTTTGTGCAACAATTATAAAATAGTGCATCGAAAAATAATTAACAAGTATAATTTAATACTAAATTGGAATAAAAGCATAAAAAATCATAAATATAAGCAAGATAACAAAGAATTGACGCCAAAAAAGCTTACAACAGCCAAAACACAAACAAAAAACAGAGCTGAACATGAACATAATCGCTGAATAAAGTCGATCCTGGAATTTGTTTACAGTGCTTTAGGGCAACCTCTCCTTGTCATTTACGTGTGTAAGAGTGGAAGGCTGAATCACGCATAATTTCTACACTCGTGATGGATGCGCAGACGGTACCTTATCGTTCTACCCTCTCTACTTCTTTGGTTTAGTCCGATTAGTGACAGTTTAACACGCTTAAATGTCATTTAAAAATTTGTCCCGCTCCGAGGCGAGTTCGGATAGTCAGGGGCTGGAGCGGGACAAAAGCGGAGTTTTTTGGGGTGCCTTTAAATGATATTTAAGCGTGTTAAACTGTCACTAATCGGAACGCTAAAAGGGTCGTTTGGAGTAAAAAGTGTTCAAGGAGTTAAAAGAACGTGGCAGACCGAACGCAATGTTAGTGATAAAATGTTAACATTTATGAGATTTTGACTAGCTCAGAGAAATTAAACACCAAACATTACCTTTAAAAATTAAAAAAAGAAATGACCACATTGACCATAGTTTTCTGTCGTGAATTCGGCTTTTCTAATAGACACCTTTGGGATAATTTTCTAGGAGAGTTGGGTACCACTAATTCTTTTTTTATTTTTTGAAAGCTAGCTAAACTCTAGCTTTATCAAAAAGAAATTAATAACTTATATAAAATTTAACCTTAAAAAAAAAGTTCAACATATATACTTATAAAAATCAATTAAGTTTATTCAAATAAAAAAGATGATGTTCAGGAACAAGTGAATATTAAAGTTTATCAGGTAAATTAACTTTTATATCGTCATTAATAAAACTAGTCACCATTAGCTACCACATTTGATTTTGGCTGGCAACTTCCTTAGGATGCAGTCGAAAATTCTACTACTCGGGAACGAACACCAAATCTCGCATTTCCCATGATTCTGCTACTCGAGCATGAAGAGCTTACCTCGTTCTGTCGTTCTTACGTGTAACTTTTAGCTTGTGACTTTCAACGGTTAGCTTTCAGCTGTTCCTATTCGTTTTTACTTTTACAGCCAAACTACCAGACATAGTAATCATAAAATAAAATTTCAAAATCTAATGGCGAAATCGTTTGATTTACTGTACTCCCACTTCACGAAATTTCCCTTTCTTTGGAATATTGCGTGCGGCGATAATTGAATTTAAATTAATCGAAACTATTTATACAGGATGTCACACAATTAATAATAACATTTTTAACCGGAATTTTAAAATGTTACACCAGTTACTATTAAAATATTTTCCTTTTTCCATGATTGATCCATGAGAATTACCTAGGGAAATAAAGCACAATAAATATTAATACAATTTATTTGAACATATTCAATTTGTAAAACACAATACAAATGGTATGTACACAATAGGGTACCATTTCTATAAAATAGAATCAAATAATACAATTAAACAAAATGCATATTTAAAAAAAGGTGTATTGCATTTATGTACAAAGATAAACAAAAATATCAATTTCACACTATAATACATTCACTAGTGTTTATGTTTGTGTCTGTGCTTTCTGCTGGAAGGTTCTGGGGAGTGGTATTTGGATCTGATGGAAGGAGGGCTAGCATGTCGACTTCTTATGGGGCTCGTGGACCGCCGACTATGCTTGCTGCTCCTGCTGGGTGGGGGTGGGGGACTGGGAGAAGACACTCTATGTCTTTTGGGCGAGTATTTACCGTTGGAGCCGGTAGGAGACAGGGAGTCCTTATTTTTACGGGAGGAACGGGAAGAACCGGGAGAATGTCTTCTTATCCTTGGGGGACTCGGCGGACTGAGAGCTCTGGAGCTCTTTTTTCGGGACGGCGAACGACTTTTTGATCTAAAATTCAAGTTTAAGGCACATTCGTTAAAAACCAATCAAAACAATCAAATCTTATAACTATGTGTTACTGTTGAAGGAAGAAAATGTTTAAAAAGTAATAAAAATACTCATACTATACTTAAGTTGTTACCTGTGCCTGGAGGTTGAACCACTTGATGAACTTCGTGCATGTTTTTTACTTTTTCTAGAAGTACTACAAAATCAAGTAAAACATGAGACGTACCATATTAATAAGTCATTTTTTTGATGTTCAAAACAGAATTTGCCAAAGCATCAAACGGTCAGTCATAATAATACTTAGTTTGATGCTTCAACAATGTCAAAATTAGAAAAAGAAGTCCCTTTGGCATGTTAGAAATTTCGTTTTACCATTCACCAAACTGATGACAACTCATTAACCCTTTCGCGACGGACGTCGGATATACACGGTTCCCAAAAAAAATGGCACACATACGGCTGTATACGTTCAGTACTTTTTCAACTCTAAAGACTACGGCCGACTTAATCCGACCCCCTTTTAAGGTTACAGTGGCTGGTATACGGTTGTCGACTTATTCCGTCACTATCGAACTTGGCTCACATACTAATGTCGGAGAAGTCCGCTCGGTGTCGGAAATACACGACGTTCGTCGAGAGCGGATGCTCCCACCATAGGTTGTAACCATTGCAAAGCCCGTGGTTTCCAGAGCTTACATAAGTGAGTGGACTGTGTTTTCCAGTACATTTTAGAATGTCGTCAGAGAACGTCTCTGGCCCTTCGCGGCCAAAAAAAGATTCAAAGGATATTAATTACTGTGGATTGGTTGAACGTGAAGTTAAACAGATACTTAAAGTTGTGGACAATTTATCAGACTGTTATGTAAGTGAGGATGCATCGTTTGCTGAGAGCGGAAGTGAATATATACCAGAATCGTCTAGTGAAAGTGAATTGTTGGAGAGTGATGATGAATATCAATATGAGAATGATATTGAACAGAACATTGAGCCAAACGTAGAAGAGGAAAATGGTGATGAACAAGAAGAAATACAACCGACGGAAAAGCTCAATATACACTGGGCAGATAACATATTTATGCCTCAGAAACATGCATTTAATAATAATCAATCTGGAATAAACCCCGACTTAAATTTGAACAAAAATTCAAAAGAAATAGATTATTTTTCTTGTCTTTTTACAGATGATCTTGCTGATTTAATTGTACAGGAAACAAACCGTATTGCCTTACAAAGTAAAGATGACTGGAAAGAGCTTGATAAATCGGAGTTTTATGTTTTTTTAACACTAAATTTGTTAATGACAAGAAATAAGAAACTAGGCATGCATGAATATTGGAGCAAAGAACCTCTTCTTTATTCCCCCATTTTTGGACAGTGCATGGCAAGAGATTTTTTCCATTTATAGAAATTTGCATTTTTGCAATAATGAAGTGGCTACAGTTCATTCCAAATGAGGTCAACCCTGCACTAGGAGTCACAGGTGAGGTTGTAATGAAACTGATGGAGCCATATTCGTATCAAGGACATTCTCTTTATACAGATAATTTTTATACTAGCCCTTCTTTATATTTATATCTGTTTGAGGGACAAACCAATGCTTACGGAACTGTACGGCAGAATAGAAAAGCTATGCCGAAACTAAAAACAAAACTAAATAAAGGAGAGACTTCGTGGAAAAGTTCTGAAAACTTGTTAGCATTGAAGTGGAAAGACTGAAGAGATGTGTACATGTTGACTAGTCATCATGAAAACGAGATAATTACTCTACCCAAAGTGGACAGAATAACTAAAGAAAGACAAAGAAAACCTTTGTGTGCGGTAGATTATAATAAAAAAATGGGCGCTGTCGACCGTTCAGAGATGTTAATTAGCAGCATAGATTGTATGAGAAAAAGTATAAAATGGTACAAGAAATTATTTTCTCATATTTTGGATATCTGCATTTTAAATAGTCATGCGCTCTTACTCACTCAAAATGAAAAGAAGATTCCTCTAGCAACTTTTTATTTGAATCTTGCTAATCAGATCTTGGAGAGGTAACTCGATTTTAAATATTTTAGTACATATGCGGTATTATTGACTGTTTGTATTTTTTAGATCTACTTTACAATATAATATGCCAAGGGTTGTACCTAATTTTTTAAGTAGGCTAACAGAACGCCATTTCCCATCACTAGTACCCAACACAGACAAGTCAAAGAGGGCAATGTGGCATTGAATTGTATGTGCGCAGACTACTAGAGGAGTGAAGAAAAGAAAAGAGTCTCGTTACATGTGTCCAAACTGTAATGTAGGCTTATGCATCGTTCCATGTTTTGAAACATACCACAAAGTTAAAAAAATTTAATACTTATTTTCTGTTTTTTTTTTTTTTCAGTAGTTTTGGTTCATTTCTTTTGTTGTGTTTTTACATTTTTATAAAATATATATTATAATTTGGTCTAGTATTTACAATATATGTTTTCCTAATGCAAGAACAGAAATCTTTGACAAAGAAAGTCTTAATTTTGATCGTTTTTTAAGGGTCAGATAAACTCGACATCTGTCCCTGAGCCAAAGTCAAAACGTGCGTACAGTGGGCACATTTTCAAAACCACGGTGCGGTCGCGAAAGGGTTAAAATAATCACTCTAAAATTGAGTTGTCACTAAAGTGTATTTAATTCAATTGTAGCAATGGTAAGATAAGTAGCTAATTAGGTTTCAAGTGCCAAAACTTGGTTTGTTTTGTGGTAAAATAATGTTTCTAATATAATATGTATCTATCTACCAAAGGATTCAGTCTACTTTAGTTCTCTTGGCATACTTACAGTTCCTTGTAATAAGCCTCATCATCGGAACTATCACCAGCAGTTCTCCTTTCACTTTTTTCGAAGTCTCTTTTGTGCCTTTCACTCTTTGGTGTCTTCTCTTTCTCCTTCTTGACTTTCTCGGATTTTCTAAGTAACTTCCGCCTATAATGTTCAACTTGTTGTGGCAGAGTCCATCCGCTTTTTAACTGTCTTTGTCCAGATTCAAGCTCGTCTTGATACTGTACTGCTTTTACCTCAATTTCACGCAGTTGTTGTCTTTTTTCTTCAGTCATGTTTCTAAAATTGCAAGAGAACATTTTATTCATATGTGTTTTTCATCAATTTCGAATCAATACATTTCTAGTTCTTTAATTTGTTTATTGTAAAGAAATACATGAGTTAAAGCTCACCTCACATCGGAGTAATCAGAATAATCTTGATTTTCATTTGAACTGCTTTCTCGACTAGCATCTTGACTATTTTCTAACATGTCCCATTTGCTTGTTGTCATTGCCTGTGCTTCAACTTGTTCTGGATCTACAGTTTCCCATTTGGAAGCTATAAAGCCAGTTAAACCGGAATCTTTTCTTGGTAGATCGTCCTTTATTTCTTTACCTACATAATAATAAAGAAAAATAAGAAAAAAAGTTTTGCCTTCTTTTAATTAATAAAAATCTGTCAGGTTATCTTAAATTTTTCTAATATCTGTTATCTGTTGAAACCATTGAAGAAGTGCCTAAAGCATTTGCAAAGTTTTCAAAGAATAAGTGGCGTCAAATAGTTTTTTTTCAAATGGATTGAAATGGGAACCAAAACTGAAATTTACCATCAATGTCTAATTCATCTCCAGAACCAGCACTCTCATACTGCATCATTGTAGCCTTTAAAAGTGCAGCACCATCCATGGGTGTATCGTCATCGGAATCTAGAGTGTCTAGAGGATTGCCATCAATATCTTCTGCTGCATCTTTAGTGCTAACAGTTTCTTCCTAGAAATAAACACAGCATAATAATATTTGAAATAATGAAGAAGAATTAAGACACAGGAACACTTACCACTATGTCGGGAAGTCCAAGGAAAGTGTTGTTCAATTTGTTCATAAAGTCCTTAGGGTAAATTGTGTCTTCCCAAGCTTTTAAAGTTCTTAAAATCCTTACTTTCAGACCGTCTGCCTGCAATCTGCCCTCTAATTTGTCATAAGATTCTTTAACATATTTAAATATATCCAACAATCTATTTTCGAACCTGCAAACACAAAAATTTACAAATAAAGTCATGTATTTAATAAATATACCGTTTGTTACTTACGCTTTTCTAAAGAAGGAAGCTTTCGTGACTTTAACCTGACAGTTGTGCAAAATGTCAGATATTAAATATAACCTTGCTATCTTTTTGGTCAAAGCAGTGTTTTCATTGGCCAGTGATTCTGCTATGCAATCTACGATTTCATCAGCCGCTTCACTGTGCTCTATACAGAATACCATTACTTCGCCGATTTTGCTCTTTTCAGGAGTTAACTGTCTAATTAAGTCTTCTAACCTGTCTCTCTGACTGCAAAGTAACATTGGTTGAGTAAATAAAAATAGTGTCTAATGATTAAATAAATGTTAAGAGTATGTCAAATTGTAACATCAACAGAGTGCTGAATTAAAAACTTACGAATTTGACAAGCTGCCCTTTGAATTCTCTTTAGCCTCGTCTTCTCTGACTAACTCATCAGGCATTCCAGTCGTGTAACAATTCATAATAGGTGGTTTCCATATAGATCCATCTGAAAATAAAACAACATAAATTGATACTGTTTAAAATGGATCATTAGCATTGACATACTTTTAAACATTTTGAATTCCTTAGGACCCCACTCCTTTTGAGAATCGCCATGTAAAATGGAATAAACTTTCCACCTATAGTAAGTATGTGCAGGACTTTGATTTTCAAATAAAAATCTGAAAATAAATAATAGGTGTGTTTACAGTAGTTAAATAACAAAATAAAAAAAAATAAACATAAAACCATGGTGCAATACAAAGCTGATCTGATTAATCTTCTATTTTATCTAATCATATTTGAATGCAACTGATAAAAAATAGTTACTCTACTTACCTAAACTGTGGATTATTAATTTCCCTATTCATAATCATGGCCTCAAACATGGGACCTTCTCTGACAACAAATTCAACCATTCTATGAATTAACATTAATAAATTTCGATCTGTTGGTATTACAACTTTGACTACAGCTCTGCTGAGAATCTCGTTCAGCTCCTCTTGAGACTTGGGAAGCACTTCCTTGTCTTTAGCGGCGGGTTGCGCGTTAAACGGCAGTCCCGATGGAGGTGGAGGTTGGGCAATCTCTAGCAAAACGGGAGGAATGTATATAGGATGAGGCGGTATTATTACAGCCTTGCCCCAACCAAGTTTCATTTCGTAGCCATGGATGTCTTTTCCGTTTAGATTTTTTAAAGCACGTTCACCATCTTTCCTCGCCATGTACGCTACGAAACCGCAGTTTCTGCCTCTGGCTTTTTCTTCATCTGATCTGGGCCACATGATTTTAATGCTGGCTAGTGGTCCGTATCTCCCAAATAGCTCCATGAGTTGTTGTTCTGTAATCTGTAACGAACATAACTTACTGCAAAATACCTGTGATCTATTCTTTTTATTTTCAATAAAACCCAGAAGACAAGGAATAACACAGCTGGTTTTATCACAAGAACTATGTCATATACAAAAAAAAGATGAAAAATATATTATGGTTCATTTTAAAATACCTTTGGATTTAGGTTTCCTAAATATAAATTTGTTGTGTTAGGATCACCGTTATCAAATGAACCAATGTCTCCACTTCGCATCAACATGTCCAGTTCATTTTCAATTGGTGTTCTAACAGCACCTTTGTACTTTTGTCGTTCCTCCCTTTCTTCTTGTATTCTAAAAAGAGCAAGCAGTATTTGATTTAGTCTGATGCAAATAAATCCGGAGCAAAAAGTGACTGTATATATGATTCAAAGTAAATTTATTACTTCCTATTTTGTTTATATTATACAGGGTCCCTACTATTTTATAGAGACAGTATTGGCATTTCTTGAAAAGTAACAGATAGAACGTTGGTTAAATTAGACAAAAGTTGCGCAGTTTTGTGCTCATTAAAATCTTTGATATCTATAGGGAAATTAAAAAAAAATGAAAACTTTTAATTTTTTGTCTGATATTTTGAATCTCCTTGTAGATTATCTAAGGTCTCTTGGCACCATTTTAATGAGCACAAAACTGAGCAACTTTTGTCTAATTTAACCAACTTTTTATCTCTTACTGTTTAAGAAATAATAATACTGTCCCTATGAAATAAAAAAAAAAAAAAAAAAGAAAAAAAAATAGGAAACTGTCATCAAATTTAAATTGGGAATTAAAATATATTTTTGCTATAACGACCAGAGAGAAGTCGAATCCACAATGGGCAAATTTAGAATTTTTTCCCTTTTTTTTTTGTGAGTTCGCTAAGTTGACTGTAGGTGGCGGTTCGTTCGTAAGTGACTATTTTCTTTGTGTCAATGTAAAAAAAATGTTTTTCTAGAAATACTGGTACTGGTACAAAAAAAAAATGTTAAAAAAGTATCTAACATGAGTAGTAAATACCATAAAAGCAGGATTTGCTTTGTTCCTGGGTGTAGAATGAGTTATTTTACAATCCAAGCCTTTAAGTAAAATAATGTATTTACTTACAATTGTTATAGCATAAAAACATTAAAAATTCAAAATACTAGGAAAGAAAGTTTTTTCTTTCAATTAAAGTTTTGATGTTAGCTGAAGAGTTACTATTATTTGTTATTGTACTTTGTTGTAATTTAGTAATAGTATTTTTTAGGATTCTAAACATTTAGAACAGTGGCAATATGTAATTCCTAAGGCTGATAAAACAGTTTCTAGTGATGTTGTTTGTAAGTTACACTTTTTAAATGAAATTAATGCTATTATCTATTGTTGATAAAATTACTTAAGAAATTATTCCCTTAGAAGTGCAGTTAATGTAGCCATTCAAACTTTATTCTATTTATGTACTAGTTTATTTAAAATAAATCATATTTTCAGTTAAACTATTTTTTAGCCCTCAGACCTATTTAGGTAACTCAAAATAAATTAACCCTACTTACCAAATTTGCATTTTATTTAGAAAAGATTAAATAATAAATAATTGTCAATTAAAATTCATAATGAAATATAATATTTTCTGTGCTTTATTGAGCAATAAACGAAATTATTTTTTATTTTCAAAAAATTATGTAGTTTAGAAAATATTGAAAATAACCCTGAGCACATGGTATTTGGAATTAAGACAATATTAAAATAAATTGTTCAGTATTAAGAAGTATAATGACACTTTTTTTCAAAGATAGAAAGAGATTTGAAAGTTTAGTCTATAATATAAAGATGAAAAAATATTTTTTTAAATTATTAGACCTAAATGAACTACAATAAAACAATAATGAAGATGGAAGAAAATAGAAGTCAAAAGTCAGAGCTTTAAGGAAATAAAAATAGGAATTATTGAAGGCTACAAAATGGGAAAAAAATGTCCAAATAGATATTTTGAGAAATATGGAGATGTGACTGTCGTACAAAATGTACAATACATTTTAATGTACAGTATATGTGCAATACAATTTTATTGTATTAATAGTAGAATCCACCATTACACAGGCATTTTTGGAAAGACATGATCGGTAACACACTCAATACATCACAGTACACTAACAGAAACTGTTGTTGATTCTTATGTGTCAATTTAAAACAAAAATGCGTACATACGATTATAGTTATTATAGTACTGACATGGGCATTGCTGTGACATCACTTGGTCCTGTTGTACAATTGTATGTCTCATACTGCATGACATAATATGGTGTACTGTACTGAGTGTACTAGTACAACTAATTTTACTAGAGGAATAAGAATAGCAAATAGGTGAAGAATGAAAGAAGGACCTAGATAATACAATGGATGGTACATGAAGAAAAAATTTGCAACAAGAGAATGTGAAGAAGTGTTAATTAAAAAAAAAAAATGGGAAAAATATCAATTTATAAGACCTAAATTCATCATTATGAAGAACTAGAAACAAGAAGCTACATATCACAAAAAAATTGAGAAAAGTCATATCCTAAGACTTGAAGAACAATATACATAAATAAATATTTATTTTGTTTCATGAGCAACAATCGCTTCACTAAATTATTTATTATATTTTGTACAATCTAAATATGATGTTAAGATAAGAAACAACATTTTTTAAAAAATAAACAAATTTTTTTGGCCAATTATTTATTAGTTGGTTTGGTTTTAAAAATGTAGTATAAATGTAGTAAACATCTAGTTATTGATAAACAAAATAGCACTTACTGTCTGAGTTCTTCCATAAAAGATTCTAAATTGCTTTTTTGTGAAGGCTTCTTTTTTCCTAGTCTCTCAGGCTTTCTATCATTAGATAACAGTTTAGCATAGGCTTGGGCTCGTTCAGCAGAGCTCATCTGTTCTTGAGCAGGAGTTATTCTAGAGGTTGGTTTGTACAATTTACCCTTATCTTTTGTGTCTTCTCCTGCAAAAATCAAATAACATTTTAGCAGTTATATTTTTCTTTGTAAATCCAGATGTGTAACTTTAGTTTAATGAGCATTAAGAGCAACTATCACAAAATGTAACTAGTGATATTTTATTAGTAAAAATTACAATGATCTTCAAATAAAAACATTTTTTGAAATTATTGGAAGACAATAGTTATTTTGGAAGCTACTCCAGATTTGTTTTACATATCAGTTGTACAATAATACAGCTCTTAGCTTATTAAAGACAACAGCTATTGGTTGTGTTATTTTACATGGTTCTTCAAAGCTCACACAATTTTCAAATAGTATTTTTATAAGAAGAATGTCTCAAAACTGATTACAATCATAAGTGTTTAATCAAATCTGAACAGTTTATAATAAAAAATGAATTTCTACTTACGTCTAGCCCCTGCATCATATGTTCCGGCTTTGACCCAGACCTTAGAACTGCCGTTAATAGGAGCTTCTTGAAAGGTTTCGACGAATTCTTGAAATACCTAAAAGATACAATGAATACTATGCTTGTAAAGTGAAATATGTAGGTATTTACATGAGCGGCAGCTTCCTCTTCCTCTCTTTTTCGTTGTTCTTCTAATTCTCTTTTGGAAAGGTTCCTTTTCCCCATAGTTCCGATTGAAAAAGCTTTTAGCTTTTGCTCCGGAATATTCTGCAAATCAAAGAAATTTGTAAGAGTTCATCGGAAAATCGGAAAGGTTAGATGCTGTTTTACCTTTAGTTTATCAGCCATGTTACGGTATTCCAAACCAAAACAACAAAAAGTGTCTTCGAATGTTAAATATGCCGTAATTTATGTTAATATCGTAAATAAAATTGTTTAAATTCCATTTTTCAACAATTTTCGGACAGTGTTTGGGCAGTTTGCTTCTGTCACATCTGTCATCAATGTCAAATAAATGGAGATTGGAGAAGAACTAAACCAAAGTCATTTTTTCACGAACAAATTTGAATTTTTTCCATTACGATATTTATTTTAACCCTGCATAGTTCAATAATCTAGTAAAATATGGTCATTTCTAGTTCTAAAAGTAAGAATTATAAGATTCTAATGACAGACATTTTTATTAAAAGCTGAAATAGGATGAAAAATAACAGATATTAGTTTTGTTGAATATTCTGCGGTATATAAGGACATCTCTTGGATTTCTAATGAAATAGAAAATAGTTCATTGTAGGCAACTGTTACACTACGATCGAAGCGCCATCTTTTTTGAATAACCAAAATATTAAGAAGTTTATTGCAGGTGACTATTTTTTTCCACCAGCAGCACCATCTATCAAAAAGTTACCGATCTATCAAAATTTTATTTGTAGTTAACTCTTTATTTAGGAATTGCAACAATAGCTGCCGGGGGTTGCGACATATTCTTCCATCTTGGTCGCTATTTTTATTCGAAATTAGTCGCCAACCAAACTGCCAATTTATGAAAGATGTATAAGCTGTTTATTTTTAAATACTATTTTTGTTTTTCGATGTAAAATATTTAATTTTAATCCATTATTCATGATTTCACGTGTTGTTGATAGAATACATCGTATGTCGCAACCTCTTAGATATACCAACCATTCTCACGACAGCCATTTTGTTAGGAATGCCAAAATTAGATGAGGCGACGCGCCAGAGGTACCTACAATATGTGGAAATGTAAACTAAATGTTATTTCTCCATGATAGTAGATGTAGCAGCATTCGTAGATATCTATCTATTTAAGATACAGGGGATTTCTAGAAGCCATTTAATGTCCTTAATAAATTATATGGTAAGATTAGGTGTTTTTTGTTTGAATAGTGAATGTTAAAATTAGAGAATTAGAAAAATACCACTTCATTTCATATTGGCCGTAAGAAAAAAATAAAAAGAATGATACAGGTTGTCCCGTTCTTATTTTAAGATGATAGAAAAAAATGGAGAGAAGGATTTAAATACGTAAAACTTGAAAACAGGGGCAAATTGAGATTAACGCGGCAATTTTTAAAAACACGTGCTGCACAGCCAAACTGTTTACTTTAATGCAAAATAAAAATACGCCAGTTAGAGGACAACCCAATGAAGTGAAGAGGGGTAGAATGATAACTGTCAATGAAAGAGACACAAATGCACAATTTCGTTCTGCACATTTTGCAAACAAGATTCAGGGACGGTTTCACAACATTTTGTGCAACAATTATAAAATAGTGCATCAGAAAATAATTAACAAGTATAATTTAATACTAAATCGATATCAAAGCACAAATAATCACAAATATAAGCAAGAAAACAAAGAATTGACGCCTAAAAAGTTTAAAACAGCTACAACACAAACAAAAAACTGAGCTGAACATGAACAAAGTCGCTGAACAAAGCCAATCCTGGAATTTGTTTACAGTGCTTTAGGGCAACCCTCCTTGTCATTTACGTGTGTAAGAGTGAAAGGTTGAATTATGCATAATTTCTACACACGTGATGGATGCGTAGACGGTACCTTATTTTCTACCCTCTCTATTTCTTTGGGACAACCGTATTAGTCGCTCATCTGACTGCAAAAAGTGGCACGTCGTTTTTCTGCTTACTATTTGTAATTGGATACAGGGGAGGGGAGTGAACAAAATGTACTATGTCCCCGTGGTGAGAGCGGTCATGTGACCTATGAAATTCAAAGTAAAGTTGCTTATCGATGGATTTTTCTTTTTTTCTGGTAATGAAATGTAATCTTTTAGACGTCAAAATTGTAATTAAAAAATCCTTTTGCATGTACATTCTGTCGCCCGGTTTTGCTACTTCCGTTGTAGATGATATCGCAAGCATTTTTTTGTCGGCGAAAGGATTAATATGCAAAAAATATATAACAGCGAAAATCGGAATCAAAATTTGAAAAGTGGTTTATATTGCTCTCAAAATGTTTGTATTTGTATGGCTCTCAACTATGAGTATTGTCTTTGCAAGCATATTTTATTCAGTAGGTTTTATTTTTTGGTGTTTATTTAGGGGCTACTTGAAAATGGTGCGCAATTACAAAAAAAAGGTCGAGAGCAGACCTTGTCGTAAATATAGTCAGGAAGATTTGAATATATTGCTGTGTCAAGATATGAGAGTTTATAGCTAAAATTGTTAAAAAAAAAACGGACGTTTATGCAAATTTTTAAGAGGATCCGAAAAAATGAAAATAGCTACACATACATCCGCCAATTGAAAACATCGGTCTCGTTGAAAAAAAAAATGGAATTAAACAGAACTATAAATATTACGGAAGAGACAAAATAACATTTAAGGAAATCTAGAAATTAAAGTTTTCTATATTATTTAGTCACTCACACTAGTTTTGATTTCAGTTTGTTTTTTAAAGTTTCTAATTGTTTTTAAGTTTCTATTTTAATTATTATCCTTCGTTATGTTGTGTAAAATAAAGATTTTTGTAATTTTGCATAAAACTGTTGTTTTATTATCGACTTTAATAAAAATCCAAACAAAAATATATATTTTTTTGCTTTAAAGAGGATTATAAACAAAGCGATGCTTTTAAAACGTTTTAAAGGCACCTTTTCAAGAAACCCCATCACGGGGCTATTTGAAAATTAACCACTTATATAATTTTTAAATAATGGTAAGGGCTAGATTTTTTTCTATGCCAAAAGCTTCCCCAGACCAAATCACTGAACCCAGTATTAGTTCTTTCGTTTTTCCTTTGTCAGCAGAATACAGTTTCCAAAAAGTATTATCAATTAACCCAGTTTTACGGTATGATAAATTTTTTCTAATTTTGACATAAAACTACATTTTTTGTATTAGTAGCAAATTATCTACTGTATTCAACCAGTTGCATAATTTTGAACATTATGAAACTGATTTCGAAATAGCTATTTATGAAACCAGTTGCAAAATGCCTTATTTTATGCAACGAGTAACTATTTGCGAGACGAGCAGAGCGAGATCCCGCAACATGAACGAGTTACACAGAACGGCATTTCATAACGTTTTAGATACGATATTTTTTCTAATTTTGACTAGATTTTTTGGTAAAAAATTTCTGACATCTAGGCAACCAATATTACTACTTTTTTGTATTGTTAGTTGCATATGATTACCTTCAATCTTTTATTGACAAATAGAAAATGGCTTGTCGTGTATTGTGTTTTAATTGTTTTTAGCTGATTTAGAATGGAAAATAAGGAATAAAGCATTATTACTAGGTTGCAAATTTAACTAAATTCTATTTTTATAAGTCAATCTGCCCTTCTTTGATATAAGCTTTCAATAATAATGTATATTAGAGATTTTAAAACCAAAAAAAGGTTCATTTTTATTTGTTTTCTTTTCGCAACTGGTGATATAATTAATTTTTTCTACACCCGTATTATAATAATGAACTTATATGCCCATAATTCGTTTTATAATGATACCCATTATGATAGATTTTTCATAACGATACAGATTTTTAATCAATTAGGCGTTTCAAACAAAAGAACTGCCAGTGGGAAGATTTGGTATATCTAAGGGTTGCGACATACGATGTATTCTGTCTACAATACGTAAAATCATGAATAATGGATTACATTTAAATATTTTATGTCAAACAATAAACATATTTTAAAAAAACCGCTTATACATTTTTTCATAAATTGGCAGGCTTGGCGAGTACTATTTCGAATAAAAAAAAAAACGTCCAAGTTGCAAGACTATCTCGCTACCCCCTCAGATATATCAGACCTTCCGACTGGAAATTATTGTTTGACAGGTAGTTGGAATGCCTACTAGAAACCCATAATTTATTCAATCAAGCATGCTGTGCATTTGACGTTTGTCCTAGGTTCCTATGTAATTGTTTTAGTTGTCAAAATCAGTACGTATTAAATTTTCGTAGATAGCTAAACTTCAATAATTGTATTATCGCTGTTGCTAGGTACACGCTAAAGTGTACGCAAATCAAAAAATTATATACACGCGAAACATCATATTGCGGTGGTGGGAGGTGTTTGTGTGAATGCGTCTTGTTTGTTTTCATTTACGCCGTAACTAGCACAGTAGTATTTTATAAACCTTAGAAGCAAATTTCACATACATGAACAAATAATAATAATGCTGTGACAACAAGAAAACGAAGGAACGACTTCTCGTAAGGTGGCGGCTTCGCCGCCACAAAAAAATTTCAATCCATACCTCGCTACGATCGGCATAAACACGAACGGCCTGCACACAGCTCACCTACTCTGTCATGACGTCTCGCGTGTATATAAATTTTAGAATTGCGTACAAGTTAGTGTGTACCTAGACACTGTGTTGTATTATCAAAATGTCTGATAAAGAGAAAGTAAAAGTTGAAAAGTCTTTTGGTAGGTAGAGAGGGGGTAAACGTCAAACCACGTCGGGCGGCTCCGAGAATTTCACAGTAATGTTTACCTGCCAGTGTCGTTTCATAGAATAAGTAATTTTAAATTGTTATCGGCGGAACCGGACAATCGCATGTATTTATGGATTATAAATAATTATTAAACATGTATTATAATATTCATATTATAATTTTACAAAATTTCAACAGCTATTCACAATTTATTAAACTATTTACTCGAAATTGTTATTAACATATATAAAATAATTTTGTACGCCAATGTATCGCGTCCACTTCGGTGAAATCCGCTGACAACCTGTCAATTTATGTGTATAAAGTGGGAGAACTGGCAAAAGCATTTCCAACTTTTACTTCTGTTCTATCAGCGATGGACGTCGTTTGGAGGGGGCAAGGGGGAGCAGTTGCCCCTCCCTGGCTTTTACGACTTTTGAAGCTGAATACCAAATGTGGATAGCTAACTGGATTACGAAAGAGCTTCCTGCACACAATGAGCTCTCCGTTAATGATATAGCTGAACATGGCTGCGGCCTACAATGAATGAAAATAGGCGACTGGGACTGAGCTATCCATGATGAGTGTACAGAAAACAAAAAAGAAATTGTCTTCTGTTATCGATATTTTTGGTAGAGAAAGAAGAATTTTTAAATTTGCGTTTTCCTAAAGTCTTTGTGCTCGTCGACGTGTTCGAGTGAGTTTTTTATGTTTTCGTGTTTCTATAAATATTTAATTTATTTTTTATTATTGTATATGGCTGTGTCTTCTTGATACTATTTTTGATTGATTATTTATCGGGTGTAGAAACAAGAGCGTATGCAACTCTCATGTAATGGTTATTAATACTCTCGCATAAACCATACGAAACTCGCCTTCGGCTCGTTTCGTATCCCGGTTAATGTTCGTGTATTAATAACCATCATTACATGATCGTTGCATAATATACTATTTCGAAACCAGTTTCATAATGTTCAACATTATGCAACTGGTTGCGTAAAGTAAATCATTTTGACACTAGCTGCGATTACAAAAAATGTACAGTTTATATGTTAAAATTAGAAAAAAATCATTATATCACAAGTTGCAAAAAGAATAAACCTTTTTTGGAATTTTGTCAAACTTACAACTTAGTAATAATGTTGTTTTGGCCCGTTTATATCAAAGAAGGGCAGGTTGACTTATAAAAATACATTTTGATCAAACTTACAACCCAGTAATAATGTTGTTTTGGTCCTTATTTTTCATTCTAAATTAGCAAAAAATAATTAAAACACAATACACGACAAATTAACCCACTTTATTAAAATCTAAATAACTTTAACAAGCAATATAAACACACTACAATAAGTCGTTGAGAATAAAAGAATATGACTTTCTATTTGTTAATAAAAGAATGAAGTTAATCATATGCAACTAACAATACAAGAAAGTAGTAATATTGGTTGCCTAGATGTCAGTTATTTTCTACCAAAACACAATTTAATAAATAATCTAGTCAAAATTAGAAAAAAATATTGTATGTAACACGTTACGAAATGCCGTTTCATGTAACTCGAACATGTTGCGGGGCCTCGCTCTCTTATCGCAAATATTCATTCCTTACATAAAATAAGTCATTTCGTAACTGGTATCATAAATAGCTATTATGAATATGCGTTTTCTTTGTATCTACTGCTATTAATTATTTTTATAATCCGTTTTTAATTAATTACACAGTTCTTTATCGTATATATCAAAAGTGGCTAAGTAATTTTTTGCATGTTTTTGATAAAAAGGCAAATGATGGTTTTGTTGTGTCAAATCTGTTTTCTGCATGTTTTCAAACAGCTTTCGGATGCCAATCAGGTAGTGTAATAATTTTAAGAAATTATTTTATAACGAAAATGGCCAAAAAATTACATTTAATTTTGCAATAGCTGTAATTTATCTAAAAATTCATTTTCATATAGAAACAAGGTTGCTATTGGTATTAAAAATATATATTTATAGTAATATTTTTAGTCATTACATATCTCTTAGGTATAATCTCATATAGTGACAAATCGGACTCCCACATAAAAAATGATAAACAATTAAAACAGGAAGGATCTCCTATCAATTTTATTTGCACCAAATATTTTATTTAGTATCAATTTTGAAAAGTTTAGGAAATATTCTTAATTAAATATGAAAATTAGTATACTTTTTTTGGTATTTGGTATCCAAGTTTTACAATATTGTGAAGCTCTTTCTATAAAACGGGGTAAGAAATATATTATATTTATAAAATAAAGTTCCAAATTAATATTTAGTTTTTTAAATATTATTATTAGATATCTAATAGCTACACCAATTTTTCAGGTGCAGTTACGTTTATAGAAAATAAACATGAAAACACCATAGAAGATTTTAAAAATCAAAATCACATTAGAAGGAAACGCTATTTGGGACTTAGTAGAAAGTTTAAGGTAAATACGACCATATTATTTATAAAGTAGTATTTTTTTAAATTTTGTATTGTTCTTAGTTAAATAAACGATATCAAGAATGTATTGCGCCTGGAGATGCAACAGGGCACTGCAAACATATTTCTTACTGTCCTGCGGCTGTTTTTCAGCAGATAAATACTTTGGATTATTTGTGTGTAATAGAGGAAAGGTAAAAAAAAAATATGAAAAAGAAAGTGAAAGCATGAGCATATTTACCGATTTTCGTTTAATAGATTTGTAGGAGTTTGTTGTCCCGATGATATAACTGCTTCAGGTGTAGCAGGAGCGCAGCTTATCGTCGACTTACCAGCAGGAGGAGATGACTACGATGAAGAAGACAAATATACAGGTGCGTTTATTTATGTACATTACGATATTATATTTTTTTCAAATTACGTAAGTGTTTAAATAGTCCCAAAAAGTCATTTTGCAATAACATTGTATATACAGGGTGTCCCGAAATTAGACGGACATATTTTAACAGCATAATCTACATCCTAAAATAGGAGTAAAAATTCATATAAACATAGGTCCGAAAACATTTCTTTTCCGAGATACAGGGTGTTAAAAGTGAAATCCTGATAAACGTTTAAAGATAACTGAGTGAAATTTAGTACAAATACTTACCTTTTTACGCTCTATTTAATTGACCAAATCCCAGTTTTTGATCATCTTCATAGGTAGGTAAATTAGGGGGGCTTAGGGTAAAATTGCCCTAAGTTTTTTTTGTTAACAGTTTTTAACATTTTTGACTATAACATTTGGAAAACCAATGTTTTCTTTATAATAAAGCTACTTTTGTTGCATCTCGCTAGGTCGCACCATTTTCAAGAAACAAAGCATTTGAAAATTTCATGATAAGTTGATGTTATCTTATTCGAAAGTGTAAACAATAATTAGTAGGCCTGTGAAATCAGAAATTTTATTTTTTTTACTTTGTAAAACCGGTGACTAAAGAAATTTTAGAAAATATTTACAAAAATGAGCCATCAAGACTTCACTTGTAACACCCTGTATCTTGAAAATGAAACGTTTTCGGACCTATGTTTATATGAACTTTTATTCCTATTTTAGGATGTAGATTACGCTGTTAAAATATGACCGTCTAATTTCGGGACACCCTGTATATAAGTACCTATATTTTTATATAAAATAATCAAATTAATTAACTTAACCGTTTTTGCATTGAAATTGATTTTAATTAAAAATACTATTGAATCTAGATGTTATATACTTTATATTATCTATACTAAAATTATTTTCCAATGTTTAAAGATGACAAATAAGTATCTTATTCAATACGTATAGGTAATTATGTTTTTCGTCCTACGTAATTCCGAAATATCTAGTTTCTTTTCTTGTTAAGCTTTCAGTTTTTTTTTATTTTCTATTCATAACTTCCAGCTTTCGTTCGTGGTGAAATTTTTCATTTCTTTTACTCCAGCATAGGTATTATTACCTTTCTTAAGATTTTTCCATTATATTTTTATAAATATAAATAGGTATACCGCCTTTTGTGCTAAAATTACTTAGATATAGTCTGTAAATACGTATTCGCTCCGTGCGCGACCGCAGCGCCAATTCGTTTTGGTATTAATGGACTATTTCTGTGTATACTGACAAATACAATTTTTAATAGAATTCGTAATTAAAAAGTATATATGTTAGTTTTAATAAAAGTATATGGATTTGTAAAACAAGTAAAACATTAATTTATTGGTATAATATATTTTTAACGCTTAAATTAAAGAAAATTATGTATAATCAATGAAAATCAATAATAAAATATAGGCAGGCAACAGTATGTACTGGAAAATGTATGAGAAGTTGCCTAAGTCTAATAAGTTGTCATTGAAGAATTAACCTATTCTATCAAAATAAAAAATACCATTTAATAATAGCATGAAGTTAAAATGTATAAAAAAAGGATCGCTATTTATATTTTCATTTTTGTTCGAAAGAAAACATAGAATGAATGGTTTCTCATCAGTAAGTCACAAAATTACATTCCATCCACATATAATAATCAAAGGCAGAAATCTTGAAATCTAGTCCTTGCTGAATGAACATTTAAGAATAAAAGGATATTAAAGAATAAAGGGATATTAAAGAACATCGTAAAATGATAATTTATTGTTTATTTAAAACCTTTCAAGTTTCTGATGTCTACTATTTACAGCATTACTGTTATTATTACAAAAATAAAGGTAATTTTTCTTCTTATTGTACATCTATCCATTTATTTCTTTGATTTAATTTCCACTTTGCTACTGACATTTTTTATATAAGTTTCACTGTTTTTTTTTGCTAGTATTTGTACAATTGTCAACACAGCAACTCCGGTTGCTTATTGTATTGTCTTTACCTACTTTTTTGAAAAAAAAAAGTAAAATGTTTACGTGTATTTGATATGCCAAAATTACAAAATATCGCCCTAAAATGCACGAATTATCCGCAGCTAGCGCTAGTATCGCTTTTGCTTCCCTTTCCATGACTTCGCACGGAGCGCATACGAGGAGGTTCAGAAATTTTTTAGGTGAAACTGTAAATTTGACGTTTTTTTTTAATTATTTTATAACAAAATGAAACAGAAAAATCAGTTATAGCACCAATTCTTAAAAATAGTAGATCTTGTCGTTCCCGAGTGACTTCTAATGCATTTTAAACGAGAATTTGTTCTCCCGGTGACATCAGTGTATCATTCTCGATGTTTGCATACATTTCAAGAATTTAAGGCATTTCAGCACGGCCCTCCCGCGAAACATGTACTTGAAATTCTGCTCGTTGCGTTGACATATTCAGGGATAGTAGGGAAACGTGTTTTAGCGAGCAGCGCAGAGAAAAGCGTATTAAAATATTAAATTAAAGAAATTGCTATTTCCGTAAATTTATTACAAGCTTTTATTTTAATAATTACATTCTCACCTCAAACACAATCATGTAGATACTATAGCTGAAATATACTCGGAAATTCACACAGACATGTAAAACAGATTTTTTTTTTTTCATTAAAATTAGGTAAATTTTTCATTATTTTAAATTAATTTCAAATAATTTATGTAACACATATATGGTAATAAATTAATTAGTACCCTGGGGACATATTTATTTTCTATTAGATCAAATGTATCCATTAGTTTCCCCACGTTAGTATTAGTTTTTCATACCTAATTTTCATTAGATTACAGCGCTCTAATCGATAAAAATTTATCTCTTTCATTTTTTTACTTGTAATTTTGATAAAATATTGTTAAATACAGCTAATTCCTTATCGTTTTTTTAAAAGGATGTGGACTCCCTGTTGAAGGCAGAACAACTGTAGGGACAAAACAATCCAGCATTCAAGAGTGGCCTTGGATAGCTGCTTTATACAGACATCCACAGTTAGAACAAGGTTTAGAGCAACAGTTTTGTGGAGGAGCACTTATCACAGACACGCATATTTTAACGGCATCCCATTGTACCCAAGGGTAAGTTTTCTAAATAACCAGTAGCGGCTCGTGAGCTGCGAAAGAGGTGGGGAATGCAATTGGCTTGAGGGTGGGGATTATGAAAAATTTGTTATTTTGTATTTTTTTAATAATATAGAAAAAATACCATCTTGCACACTGCGCCTTGTCAATAGTCAATAAACAAAATGAAATAATTTCTTATAGTAAAACATCTTACAAAAATAATTATTCTAAAAAAAACATGAAAATCGACATATTTATATTGTTTTTAATTTTTGTTTTTACAAAAGTTCATGGCATGACTCAAATCCTAAAACTGAAATCTGTTGAAATAAAATTTTTCATGACTTCTTCGTCGAAATTATTTATCTCCAGAACTAAATTTCTATTTACTGATATAGCTAAGGCGTTTAGTAACTCATTTAGCATGGTGCTTCGTGAAAATTCCGTGAAAACTATAAAACAACTTTAAAAAAGCAAAATAGTTCCTAACGTTCCATCATCTAAATTCTAATTGCTGGTCCACCGCGAAAAAATTGCGCCTAAATCTGTACTAAAACAGCCGACTGCAAGACGTACTTCTTATAGTCTGAATAAAAGAAAAGTGCAGTAAAAGTGTGGATATAATGTCACATTCCATAGACGTACTTTGCAAAATAAGTTTCTATAATATAAATAAGATCACGCATATAAAATGGTATATACGCACTTCGTAGATTAAATTTTGAATAAAAAAAGTTATATTATTTAAAAAATTATTGCACTTTAACATTGAGCCAATTAAATTTAACCAATAAATAAGAAAGAGGATTATATGTTGTTAATGTGATTAAACTTTTTTAAATCTCTTGTCATTAAAATCATAATAATAACAATAATAAATCTTTATTGGTCCTTTTTGATCACTATACAATGATGTAGGATATACATACACACACATACATATACATATATATTACGTTGCTTAGTAATAATTCTTAATATTATAAAAACATTTTGTTACTAAACATTTTTTTAATGTTTGTTCAAAGCTGTTAATGGATTTTATGTTTTTAATATCAGCTGGCAGTTTATTAAATAATTTAATTCCTGCATACTCAGGACCAGGGCCGGTTTTACCTAAAATGAGGCCCTAGGCGCCAGACAATTTTGAGGCCCATTGTTAGGCATCTATATTATAATATTATTACTAAATAAACTATAAAGTTACCAGGGTGTTTCGTGATATATTTTAAATCAAATTTCAGTCACAGCCAAGAGAAAAAACAAAAAGATTTTTCTTTATTTTTTAATATATTTTGACTCTAATATAATTATTAAAACGCAAAACATCTGCGTTATGCAAATTAACACCGTAATCTGTGGTAATTTTATATTAGATTCTACATTTGTTTTGGATTAATGAGAATGGACTGTATGTAGTTTTATAAATTTTATTTTAAACAATTGTCACTTGAACATTTGTTACATGACGTATTACTTCTTATGATTTCTTGTCTACCACGAAAGCTTGTCCGGTTTGGTTCCGCGTTAGTCGGTTACATTTTTTAAAAAGTTTAAAACAATTTTCGATCAGGTGACATTAGAATAATGGTTATATTGTCTCACAACTCGCCGCGATACAAAAACGGAGAACAATAGATGCACTGTCTTCGGCTTCGTCACAGTCAGGTCGACAGGGTTAATAAAATACACTAGACCATTAGTCCGGGAAACCAAGAACAAATTATAGTCAGAAACAACATTCTATTCTGACATTCTGCAAGCAAAGCAAATAGGTACCTATTTTATTTATACTTTGTTATGTACCACATAGTTTGTTAGGAATTTTAGGTATTAATCTAGAGAATACTAATACAAACTCTACTCCAACTTACCTTTACTCCTGGAGCGCCTTCAGGAAACACGCTCCGACCAAAAAGAGTGGGGTCAATTTGGTCTTGGTTCGTTCAAGAACAGTCAAGCGTCCAATTTGGACATTTAGCTACCCTCGTTTAGAAAATTGAGTCAAATTAGTCTATAGTGCACTCTTTATGTTAGGAGAGGGTGGTAACACTAAACTCGACTATTTAACACAACCATTTATTGTACTCGACTAAACTGTATAAAGATTCGCACAATAATGTCATATATCCAAATTAACGCTTATATCATTTTCTGATGATTTCAACTTATCGACTAATGAGTCATAGTACTAGATATCCCAGTGGCATTTCTTACGGGGGTTGCTAACATTTATTACCCAGTGTATATACTGGGTTAATTTGAGTAAATTTAACAAAACGTAGAGTTCTTTTGCAAAAGTTATTTCATATTATTTTTGTGTGTCATAAAAGTGTTTGTACAAGCAATTTGGTTTTGGTTCGTTTAAGAACAGTCAAGCGTCCAATTTGGACAGTTAGCTACTCTCGTTTAGAAAATTGAGTCAAATTAGTCTATAGTGCACTCTTTATGTTAGGAGAGGGTGGTAACACTAAACTCTACTATTTAACACAACTATTTATTATACTCGACTAAACTGTATAAAGATTCGCACAATAATGCCTTATATTTAAATTAACGCTTATATCATTTTCTGATGATTTCAACTTAACGCCTAATGAGTCATAGTACTAGATATCCCAGTGGCATTTCTTACGGGGGTTGCTAACATTTATTACCCAGTGTATACTGGGTTAATTTGAGTAAATTTAACAAAACGTAGAGTTCTTTTGCAAAAGTTATTTCATATTATTTTTGTGTGCAATAAAAGTGTTTGTACATGCAATTCTATAAAGTAAAGTTTGTTTTAAAATAAATATTCTAAAATTTCTTGTCTTATTGACTTTATAGATCATTCATTATATAAAGTCGATTGTAAATAGGGCTGTGAATAGGTACATACATTTGAAAGGGTTTAACACCCTGATTACAAAAATGTATCACACATGGGGTCTAAACACAACAGACATAACCTATGTTGCTATTTAAAAAAATCAAGATGCCATGCTTAAAATTTTGTAATTATAAAAAAAATAATTTTTGGGCTAAAATATGCGCAAATATATTTAAGTGAAATTCTGAAATTTTGGGTTTTGTAGGTTGAATCGTTTAAGCACTATATGTTTGGTTCCATCTTTAACAGCTACCCTGTATGACTATCAGAAACATTTTTTGTGAGCCAATACATATTTTTTAAATTATTTCCCATTTTAACAATCTCATTATTTACCCATTTTGTATTACGTCTGTTTTCAAAGTAATTTTTATTTACCATTAGACAAGTCTGATTTACATAGTAGGAAATTATGTTCAAAAATGTATTATAAATCTCATCAATATCCAATGGAGCTTCAAAAATAAGTGAGAAATCTTCCTGTGACATTTTCAAGGATAGACTACATAAATTTGCATACGAAGTATTTCTAAATAAAACAGTTTTCATGTTATTTTATTTTTGAGAATACATAGAGTGATTTAGCGTTATAGTAAGCCTATAGTGATCACCTAAATAAAAGTAACTACAATTTGTAAGAAAATAATCTATTTTTGATTTAGAAATTTTCCCATTTTGGTCAAGTGACTCTGGTCGGTTCTATATTTTGACATTGTAAATTAAATCTCTCCATTAGATCCATTAACAGCTTTTTTTACGACTTTCATTTAAAAGATTTGTATTAAAATCTCCACATACCATTACAGTATCATAAGAATTGTACAGAACAGTTAAAACGTCACACATTTTATGTAAAAATAATTCAGTGGAACTGTCAGGCGATTTATATATATACAGATTATACATTTTATATTATTTAGGCTAATGTAATTTCACAACATTCAAACAGACACTCTTCAGAGAAACTTTTAATAAAAATTAGTATTTTAAAAATTAAGGAATTTTTGACAAAAATAACAGTTAATCCATGTATTTTAATTTTGCGGTAATACAAAATTCCGAATCACTTGAAATACATTTGATACGCCCACAGTTTATTGCTAAAGAATCAGTTAGCTCACTTGGACCAGTTGAATGTTCCAAAATAATATCCAAATTCAGGATGCGCAGAAGACTGCTGTTTGAATATAGTAGACGGTTGTCATGTATTGGTTATGATTTGATTCTGTATGCGCCAGGGATACAAATCCGAGTTGCGCAGTGTATAAACTGGAACATTGAGATTAAAAGTGCCTACGCAGAGTGAGCGAACTGATTCTTTAGCTATAAACTGTGATACGGCTATGAACAAATAAAGTCTTACTTATCTGTCAAACAGAAAAAGTTTATTACATTAAAAACCTTTTGATTAAATACAAACGAAAACTTTTATTAGGCCGATTAGACGAATTAAAATTTTCATTTTAACTACAAATAAGCATTGAAGGATGACGTATAAATAAAATGTCTACCACCCGAACCTGTACTACGTTCTGAAAATCAAATTACTGCACTCCTTTCTTCTCTTGACTATAGCGCGTGTCCTACTACGTTTCCATGGTGACGCGGGCCTCAATCGTACTGCGGCCGTCTATAATACTCCAGTCAAAATAGGGAATGAGCTCATAAATTGTTATTATAGAAATGATTTGGAGGGGACATTATAAATGACACTCACAGCATGTGTAGAGACGATAGCAAAAATTATAAAATAAACAAATAATGTTTTTAATTAGTGTTTTATTCTCTGGTATTTCTGGTATTTTTAAGGAAGGGAGCGCGGCCATGCGGCCTTAAAGAGTAGCCGCATTTCTAAATAACAGTATATATTTGTTCCAAAATGTAATTTCATTCTCATTCTATTCTTTTCGTTCAGCTAGGAACGCTTGAAATAGTAAATTTAGGCAATATTAGTATCACAAACTTAAGCCCCTTCTCTTGCTTGAGCGGTGCGACTATAATACTATTATTAAGAGAATTCAGCGAACTTTATTATTAAACAAGCCGAGATTTTCAGCATACTTGACTATATTTCCCGAAAAGAACGCCACATGTTCAATTTCATCGAAGAGAACAGAAGGATAAGGAATTTCAATAGAACATATTGTCCCAAAAATGTTTACCCTAAAATATTTGGTTTTCATCTAATTTCCATTTCAAAAATTTGTATTTTTTTATATTTTTAATCAAGAATATTGCCTCAAATTATATGTGACATTGTATTTTTGAAAATAAACTTTACCTAAAATAGTCAATAAGGGGATTGGCAGAAACATTAACTTTGAACAACTAATTGATTCCATTAAGAACTGAGGGACAGTTAGACCAAGAAGTTGAATTTTTGTTAAACATAATCTACAGGAAGCATGAAAAACACTCCTAAAATTAAATGCAGAATGCAAGATAAGTATCCAAAAGAGATTTTTTTCTCAGAAAAAAGAAAGTTAGAAACAGTCAAGCACCAGTTGATTAAACAACTTTAAACAATACAACAGCTAAAACGTGAAAAACGGCAAATTAAAAATTAGTCGATTGGCAAATATTTATGTAAATTAACTAAGGATTTCTCACTCTGAAAAGTTACCAAACGAATAATAAACTACCTACTATACTGGACAGAATATATAATATATAATAAATGTACCAGATTCCATAAAAGGTACCAGATTCTATAAAATGTACCAGATTTTGCGAATTGTGAAGTGTGGTCCAGATATCAGGGACATGTGGTCATTAAAGAGCAAAAAAAGAACACGAACACAACAAACATGGAAGACCCCAACAATTACACATTCCAAACAAAATGGCTGCCAGTGGATTTTGACAAGTTATGATTTGGTTATGATATGGCAACCTTGTGGTAAATAGACAGGGTTATATAGATTGATCATACATGTTTTTCAAAATAAACAAAAAGCTAATGCCTTGAAGAAAACATGTAGGTAATTATTTTTTTACTATATTCAATGGCTGAAAATTGGTTTTAAAACACATTTTTGCTAAACTGATTCTGATGATAAATGAGCACTTGCGAGGCAATATGGCCGCTCGCAAAACGACCCGCTTTAAGCAATCTATACAACTATAATGTATCAATGACAGCAAGCCACAGGGTTGCTATTGGTGCATTTGAATATGTACATCGGATGCACCTGAGATGTTGTCAATTTTTTATCACGTGATAGAGGATTAGATCTAAATGTAGGTGTAATAAACAAACGCTCTAGACTTTATTGGTAACGTGATAAAATTACAATGACAAGTTAGAAGTTTATATTTTTTAAATTTTACTTTTCATACTAGAAATCAACCTAAATTTGAAATCTAAACGAAAATTACGCTAGCATAAATAAAAGATAAATAAATAATCTTGGCTTCACAGAACACCTACTTTCTGGCATGGAACGAACATCTTATTCACATTTCATTTCAAATTGAGATGTAAAAAAATGTAATCTGGATAGCTACATCTCGCAGCTGTAGATGTAGCAGATGTGTCCGATAGTGTCTGATGTGGATAAACAAACGCTCGAGGTGTAAAAAATACATCGGATGTGGATATTCAAACGCAGCAAATATACATCTAAACTGTCAGTCTCCACTTGTTAGCATTTTTACAGGTCGTTGGAATGCCTAATATATTTTACACGTCAAACGAAAACATACGCTAAAAAAAGAAAAAGTACTAGATTTTGCTTTGAGTGTACTAGAGTACCAGAGTCTCTGAGAATGTACTAGATCTAGTACAATTGTACTAGACTGACAACACTGATACTGGACTAGAAATAATTTCCAAACTCAAACAGATTTGCCAACATTTAGAGAGTACTTTCCAACCCAATAATGGTTATGTTTTTTAAGACTAGATGGAACTAGAATAATCTACCGCGCCAAAAGAAATTTCGATGAAAATCCGAATATAAATCCGAAAAAAGCCACTGGATTTGACCTCATTACCGGAAAAATTTTAGAAAATTTTCTATCGGAAAACTATTATCAATGCGTCCTTACGACTGAAGTACGTACTAAAGATATGGAAGGTAGCAGAAGTAATGTGATAATTATTTCCGCCATGTATATTCATTGTCATTGTCAGTATTAATATTTAGTTTATCATTTTATTTTGTATGCATTATTTTACGTTGAAAAAACCATCCACTCCGGTCAGTCCTGGATTTGTCAATAGGCCGTATAGGTCGCGGCCTAGGGGCGGCAGTGTTCCAGGTGCGGCAGATTTCAGAGGACGCTCACTTGATTGCAGAGGATAAAAGTCAAACAAGTTCACTAGTTTTCTCATGGTTTTTTATACTAATACGTTAAATCCCTGTAGAAACTCATTCCTATCGAAAATTATCAATCCTAGATACCTACTGTTATTTTACTTATTTTATCTATATTACGACGATTTGGTTCAAGAATGTGTGCATAATCACAGTCACATTTCCTCTAATAAAACTGCAGAATGTGCAGTGAAACCTGGATCAACGTTTTTAAGGAATCAGTCTATGTCTAATGTTTACCCTAACTTGGATATAGCTCTCCGCATTGCACTTTCCATTCCGGCTACAAATTGATCTTGTGAAAGTAGTTTTTCCTATTTAAAACGCGTGAAAAATTATCAAAGGTCTTCATTGTCTCAAGAAAAAATGAATTCTTTAGCTCTTCTCTACATAAACTATGATGATATTATAGATGATTTTGCTATTAAAAAGTCTCGTAAAAATTGTAATTCTTGTTTCTTTTTTACGCTTTTTCTTAATGACTAATTCATTCTTTTATTTCACTTTAGTTCCTTCCTTACTACAAATGGAAAATTATTATTTTAGAAAGGTACATGGGGCTGTGGAAATAAAGCGGCCTACACTCATAAAAAATATAAATCCGGCATTGACTCTGGTTTCTCATTAGAACAAATTATTCAACATAAAATTTCTGTATGGAAGGCCTAGAGAAATATCTGCAACCAGCACGATTTGCAACAGATCCTACTTCTCCTCAGGCATCAGATGATTGGATCTATTAGACAGACATTCAATAACTTTCTTAATAGTCAAAAAGAGATATGTGAATTAAAGGAAGATTATAAACTCCAAGTATTTGCCCCTCGTTTCATTAAAATGATTAATGAATGTAGATCTTTAGAGGATGCTTTTGAAGTTTTGGATTTTTACATAAAAACAGCAAATCAAATCTATGCTCAACACTTGCTACAAGTCGTCAGCAGTCATGCAAATTTAAGGTTGTATTAACAGAAGAGAATAAGAAACATTACATCTTCTAATTTTAAAAGACAAATATTATTCGAAGTATCTACTGTCAATTTAGAAAAGGTTTAGAATAAAGGTCAAACTCTTGAAAGCACTCAATCAGCTAGTTTTTCACCTTGCACATCTTTTGTAAATTACCTTTATTCTTCCAGATAAACTTCCTCACAAAGTTACATCGTACAGGCTCATATTCTGGTTGCCTTTTATCTCAAAACTCCACGAAAAAATACCTGTCAAGAGATAAGAACCCGTACCCTCTCCTTAAATTATCTATACTTTTGAGGTGGATTAGTCCTATCCTCTATACGTTTATTCTTCTTATTCTTCTATTCTAAACATCGTCAATTTCTCCACATTCATTATTTAATTACTGTATTCACTTGAATCCCGGTCTACCTTTTCTTATAAATTATACCCACAGAGATTTAAGTTTTGTAATATTTCTAGATTGAATGCTGGCGAAATCCGTGTACGACTAGGAGAATACGATTTTGACAGATCTAACGAATCGCGCTCCAGAGACTATGAAGTTGCTGAGATTATAGAACACAAATGTAAGATTATTATCACATTATTACCACGGCACGTAAGACATTAATACCGTTTTATTTTTTCAGCTTTTATCTTAGCAACATACGAAAACGACATAGCAATTCTCAGATTGAAGACTCCGACAAGTTTCAATTCTTATATGTGGCCAATATGTCTTCCGCCCCGTAACAGGGATTACGTCAACGAGACGGTTGTGGTTGCTGGTTGGGGTCAACAATTTTTCGCTGGCCCAACTAGTCCTGTGTTACTCCAAGTTTCTATACCAGTTTGGCCGCTAAACAAATGTGTTGATTCTTTTGTACAGAAAATTACCGATGATAATATTTGTGCTGCTGGTTACGAAGGGGGAAAAGATTCTTGTTTGGTGAGTAATGTTAAAAACACAAGTTATTATTATTCCTAAAATGATCCGAAATATGGATTTGTATAAATTCTAAACGTTACACATTAAAATAATAAAAACAATGTAGATCTAGCTGTTGCTAGGAGATATTTGCAAACCGATGTAATGACATGAATTATTTATTAATTCATTTACCCTAAAAGTCCTAATTACAAGGATATGTTTCTACAAATAGTAAGTTGACTAATAATACAGAATGTGAGTGAGCGAGATTCAGAACGAGGGACTTTCAGAATTACAGTGGATCAAATTCATTTAGCTAAAAAAGATTCATAAGACACTGAAACATTAGAATGTGACATCGTTTTCCATAAAAACATTGAAAAGGCAATGCGAAAGGTACACAAGGGATGTGGTAATTACAACACCACTACACCCAAATCAACAAGCATACACCCCAGGCAGATCTACCGATTCAAGCCCTCACCTAGTAGCAACGGATAGAGGAATTCCTGGATACTAAGGAGTCCGCATTGGGTGTTTTCATAGACATAGAAGGTTCTTTTGATAAAACGACCTTCCCCAAGATGATACACTCACTAACCAGCAAACATGTTCAACAGAGGGTTAGTGAGAGAATATATAACATACTCTCAAAGCGAGCAGTAAATGTAAGTGTAGAAAATGTCATCAACCGCCTCAATAATGACAGTCTCTACACAATAGCGTATATAAAGGGTGATCCAATTTAAATTTCCTAACTTTAAAATAAAATAATACTTAAAAATTAAAAAAAATATATAATTTAACTTTAGCAATAGAAGATATTAAGTATTTCATTATATATGAAAAACAATATTATTTAAATTATCGCCCCTAGACCTTCTGCAAGAGTCGATCCTTTTTAGATAATTTTCGATGACTTTTTAAAAGATTTTGGGCGGTACGTCGGCAATAACTTGGCGGATATTTTTTTTCCAGATGATCTAAGGTTTCGGGTTGATTGGCATAAACAAGAATTTTAAAGAAACAACACAGAAAAATCTAATGGAGTTTGCCATTTTGCCAGTTTGCAAAATGCGTCAAAGGGAGCCATAAGAAAAGCCTAAAACTTGCGAGCGCCGGGGAATCGACATTATTGGGTTGGCAGCCACGCCTTCACTAATTGCAGCAATATTTTTACCTAAACGTGCACAGGCCTTCTCCTATCTGCAACACTTCCATTATCTTCAAATTTCTTAACATTTCGAAGTTTCCTCAGTAGGACGATTAAATTAACCATAGTCTGCGCGTAAAAGTCTGTATACGGTTCGTACGGAATTGTTGTTTTGATAAAACAATACCACAAATTGCATACGTTGAGCGGTCGTTAAGCGATCCATTTCGTAAATGTGTTTCTACAAACTCACTTTTGACGCTTCAAAAACAAATGCTTGTTACCAACTATCTGATTTACAGTAGTGCCAATATAGGAAACTGAAATTGGATCACCCTTTAGATGACTGGTCATCGCCAAGTACGGAAGCATATCCATGACATGGGGCTGTCAGAATCCGCACTCTGCAGGAGGTGCCAACAAGAAGATTAGACCATCAAGCATATCCTCTACTATTTCCAGACGCTTTCATTTATTAGAAGATTTATATTCGGTGGGTATCGGCTAAGACCGGCCGATATAAGAGAAGTACCTCTTTGCTCACGAACTAGAAGGTGCCTATCTACTTAGGAGGATTCACAAGACCTAGTGAGACCCTAAGTGTCGTTGATTAACCCATCCTTTACACGTTACAGATACAGATCATGCCTTACTATAAAAAAACCTCGGGTCCGGACGACTTTAGGGACAGTGGAATTTTAAAGAAATTTATTTTTTATCAGAGAGCGTATTTTAAATAGGAAATAAAAAAAAAAAAATTGCGGTAAATGCATTATTTAAGCCAAAAAAAAATTATTTCATTTCTATAAAAATCAGCATTTTGACGACTGTAAACATGGAAACTCGATGGTTTCTGTCAAATTTGGAAAATATAATTGCAACGTTGCCGGATTGTGATAAAATTAGTAGTTAATGGAAAATTGTGATTGAGCATACCGGTCCATAAATATGCAACAAGAAAACGAAGCAACGACACCAAAAACCATCAACCCATACCTGGCTACGCCGACCGGCATAGACTCCAACGGCCTGGACACAGCTCAAATTAAATTGAAAACGTAAACTTTTTCACATAATTTCTTGCGATTGCGAATACTAGTCCATAAATATGCAACAAAAAAACGAAGCAACGACTTATCGTAGGGTGGCGGCTTCGCCGCTACCAAAAAACATCAACCATACCTGGCTACGCCGACCGGCATAGACTCCAATGGCCTAAACACAGCTCAAATTGAATAATTGAAATGAAAAGGCTCAAATAAACACATTTATATTCTGGTTTTATCATCTGCCCTGAAGCTATTAAAAAACCAGCCACTGTTATTCCTGTTATGTACGTTCTTTTTACTATGTTTGACAACACCACATTTATAGAAATAAAAATTTCAGTTGTCATATTATTCATAAACAAAAAATAATATAGAACGGTATTACCATGAATATATTTATTTAGAACAAATAAAAAGCAATTGGCAACATCGCTAAAATCACGCACAGGCGCTCTTAGTGTGACTGTCAAAAAACAATATGGCTACGTGAGAATGTCGTGAATAAATGCATATACTTAATTTTTTAGCTTACAAATGTGTTTTAATAATATTTGTTGCTTTAATTAGGTTAGTGTACATTTATAGAAGATTAAAAAGTGTAAAAATATTATGGTTTTACTTAATCTTTATGGAAAAAGTGACAAAATTACTGTCCCTAATATCGTCCTTAGCCAAAACCTCTCTTCTCTCTTGTTAGATAGATAGATTTTTTCTAGTAACACAACATGGTCTAACTTGGGAAAAATACGCCAAAACATGAACGAGCCAATTTTTTCGATTTTTTTTTAGACCATTTTAGACCATTTTGGACCCTCTAAAAAACATTTTTGAATACATTTTTCGCCTCAAAACCCCTTAAAATTAATTTTTTTTCTTACCTTAAACGTCCAAATGTGTCATCCAATCACGATCCTAAAATCACGTGAATTACATCATTTTGATTGATTTCTTGTAGTAAAAACTGCTAAATATCAATATTAGACTGTCCATAGAGCAATAAACCATACAAAATGTTTTCGTAAACGCTTATAATTTCTTTGTATTTGACTTTTAAAATTTTAAAACTGTTGGTTACTTCGTAGTGACATTTTATCTACTGTCAGTCCTGTCGATTGAAAACATCTAAAAAAATACAGTGTTGCCAGATAAATTCGAACATGTCAATCATCATGTTAGCTGTATCCTGTGTTCTGCGTTGTTCCAGGCCATCAAAAAATGCAACTTTCGACCTTTCACACAGTCTCTTGCGATTGCGCAAACCGGTCCATAAATATGCAACAACAAAACGAAGCAACGACTTCTCGTAGGGTGGCGGCTTCGCCGCCACCAGGAAACATCAACCCATACCTGGCTACGCCGACCGGCATAGATTCCAACGGTCTGGACAAGCTCAAATTGAAATGAAAACGTGCGATTGTGCATACCGGTTCATACATATGCAATAAGAAAACGAGGCAATGACTTTTCGTAGGGTGGCGGCGTAACATCAACCCATACCTAGCTACGCCGACTGGCATAGACCCCAACGACCTGGATACAGCTCAAATTAAAAAATTGAAATGAAAAGTTTCTAATAAACACATTTATATTCTGGTTTTATCATCTGGCCTGGAGCTATTGAAAAAACAGCCACTGTCATTCCTGTTATATACGTTCTTTTACTATGTTTGGCAACATCGCAGTTATAGAAATAGAAATGTCAGTTGTCATATTATTCATAAACAAAAATTATTTGATATCATTATTATTTTAAGATTTTAAAAACCAAAAGTGAAGAATAATTAACGTTTACGGAATTTTTTTCTTGATTTATTGCTATATGGATAGTCTAATATTGTTATTTAGCCGTTTGTTTTGTACAACAAGAAATCAATTGAAATGATTTATTTAACATATTTTCGAGTCTAAACAAAACATTTTGATGATTTTAGGGTAAAAAAACAAGTTTTTAATTGTCAGCGGACCCTAAATACTTATGTGGAGTGTATTTCAAAGTGTTTAACAAGAGTTTTTTAAATATAAATAGTAATATCCGCCGTTCATGTTTCATGGTATATTGCTCTAACTTGTCGAAAGCTTTATTGAAATCGGTAATATTGTGTCAGTTTGTATCCATTTGTCGAATGTTAAATTAATATCATGTGTACATGAAAGTAAATTAGAATTAATCGATCTTTTTGATACAAAACCGTGTTGTTGATCGGTAATACTATTTTCAATATCTGCATACAGTTTATTGTAAATTATCTGTTAAATAATTTTGAGAGAGAGAGAGAGAGCACAAATTACTAATAATTACGGTACTGAATGTCATTGTTAACTCCATACTTGAAAATTGGTGTGCAAATTGCAGTTTTCCACATATTTGGCATGTTTTTTTTTTTAAAACACCAGCAAAGGTAAATTCAAAAAGAGGTAACCGTAGAACTAGCAGACAACTCTTCATCTCTTTCCAAGTATTACGGATTTTTAGTAGATAAACAAAACTGTTTGTTGTATCAGTTTATAATTCTCCCCCCGTTTTGTTTTTTCTAGGGCGACTCAGGTGGTCCCTTAATGTACCAACTAGAAAACGGGAGATGGATAACAGTAGGAATAGTGTCCTGGGGAATAGGATGCGGGAACAAAGATAGTCCTGGAGTTTATACAAGAGTTGGCAACTATTTACCCTGGATAATAAAACACACCATGGTGAAAAGAACTCCAACATAAAGTCATATCGTTTGTAGATAACTATGAAATACAGCAATAAAGTTGAGCAATTTTTGAATTTTATTACTCCTTTATTTAGCGAGGTACATGTTGAGATGTTCTGGTTTAAGTATAATTTTAAGAAAACAAAAACTTTCTTGGAATTATCGGTTATTTTATATATTTTAATTTAATAATAAACAAGTTTTGATATTGGTAAAAACGTAGAAATTAAATTCAATATTTTTAAATTACCATTTAAAAAGGTAAGTATCTGTATCTTTGTAAATCAGAATTTCCCAAACGAATACTAGAAGACAAAAGTGTTTTAGAGTAGATATATTATTCTAGTGGCATTACATTTTTAACTAAATGTTGCACTACAAACAGTTGGCATCGAAAACGCATAACAATTAAAATAAATGAATGCATCTACATCAAATTTATTATACATACAGGGTGTCCCATTAGTGCGTAATTGTTCAATATTTCAATTTGTGTTATAGACAAGTTTTAAATAAAAAGTGTATAAATTTAAAAATATTTTTGGATATACAAGGTGTATAATATACACTGTATATATACACACTGTATATATTTTAAATAAAATGTATTTTATTTCAGTTTTAGAATGGTTTGGTAAGGTATTTAACCCTATAATTCTTTTAAAAATATTACAGAGTTGTCAAGAAATTAATTTTTTTATGAAATTAGAGTATGATGCAGACTCCAAGTTAAATGATCGTAATTTAGGTAGGTTTACAATGATTCCAAAATCGTTTAAAATACAGAATCATAAGATATTAGGATAACGAATGGTGGTGATTATTTTATACAAATATGTCTAATTTTAAGTTCAATTTACTAAATTTTTTCAAATGCAACACCCTGTATATTATTTTCGCATAAAATTCCTTATACCTTTATCTATCCAACGATATTTACATGTTAGACGACAGTAACACATATACAGGGTGTTCTATCAGCGCGTAATTGATCGGTAGTTATTTCAATATTGGAAATATGAAAAAAAAAATTAATATAAAAATTGTATGACAAAGTATACCTTAGCCTTTTTCTATGACACATTTAAAATTTCCAAATAAAATATAAACTCTGCCACGTCTTCTTCAAGGGTAAATTCTTCAAGGGTATAAACATAACTTCGCATTTTAATCTACGTCGAAAAAATGTCAAGACATCGCATCGCATAGAGTTAAATGAACTCCAGCGGAATAGCGTCTCCAGAAATAGTGTCTAATAAGATTTTGAATTGTCCTTTTGCGAATGAAGTAAGATTTATTAAAATTTTAATTCCGAATCCTGTAAGGCGAGAGTTGTTAGTTTATTTCAATTGAGACGAGGAAAGTTTAAGAGACAGTCTTATATTTCCCCTGCGCTGTACCTTCCAAGGAATGACAGTCTTATAGGTATTTCCCCTGCGCTGACTATCTGTAAATATTTAATTAAGATTATACCGGATGAACAATTTTTTGATAACGTATTTTCTAAATTAAAAATTCACTTTGGGATAAAATTGGGAAAATTTGAAAATGTTACCCAAAATATTGCTTCTTACTAAGTTAATGGCTGCCCAAGTAACATTTTTAGGAGAAACAAGTTTTATTTATGTTTCAATAGGATTTTGTAAAGGCATAAAAATTAATAATTATTTTATTACAGTAATTTTTTTTTGCTAATAGGACTGCAGGATAAATTGATCTTATTACTTGGTTTTGTAGATTCCTTTAAATCTGTTTATCGCTGTCTTAGTTAATAAGTAATTTTAGAACTACTTAGTTTGAAGATACTCCTGAGGTGCGTATGGTGTTAAAAAGGCATACTTTTTAGTAGGTTTTAAAACTTAGTTTTAAAGAGTATCTTAGAATTATACTTTAAATTAAATTGATCCCAGAACCTTTTAGGTACATTTTCTACAATTTTACAATATAAATCTTATAATTTATTTGTTCTACTAAACGATAGGGTCTTTTATAACTACATAGTTTTAATAAGAACTAAAGGTTGTTTTAGAGCATAACCTAGCTTTTTAACCAATCACATTATGTTGACGTTGAAAGATAAATTGCTCAAAATAAAGAAAAGTGGTAATTTCCATAGAAAATAAAAAAAATTATATAATAAGTATATGTTTCTCCTTCTCCTCAGTGTTTAACAAATTCACTGTGTGCCATTGTTTAACAAATACCAAAGATGCTCCAAATATTCTGGAAATGATCAGTGAAAGAGAAAAATGGTTAATATATTATTACCAATTTTTATATTTTTTGACTTGTTCAGTAAATAAGGAGCTCAAGAATGAGGTTAGGTTATGCCCGTCTGATTGAACTTATGAATGTTTTATTGAGGTTTTCGTTTATGCTATTGTTTTTGAAACGCTTTAAAAAGTGTAGCAGGAGCTTTTTAAATCTGGAAAGTCCTAAAAAGTATTTGTTTTGCTTTATTATTATTATAAGCTATTGTCCGTTTTTAGGTACAGATAGAACACAATGAAGAAATCCTCCATTTTAAATATGGCAATGGCTGTTTAACCACATATTATGTAAAATAGTACTTGTCTACCAGACCTGTACATAATGGATATTCAAATAACTTACGTTTGAATATTAAAATAAATTATGGTCAAAGTTCAAATAATTCGAAAATCTTTAGATTTTAGTAATTACGTAATTTGTGTACCAAAAACAGTGCTACTGTGTCAATGACAACAGTGTGCCAATGACAGTAGATTTATTATTTATGATTGCGTTTACTGCGTTTAATCTCATAATGTCAAATTTGTCAAATATATCTACAGCTAATACCTTTTAGGGTATATAAATGTAATTTATATTGGAACATGCTATAATAACATAATGCTATACAACTCTTGCCGCGCCTAATGTAATTTGTTTGTTTCTGGTAGTATGCGCAATTGAAAATGGTTTTCTGACGATGACAAGTATCCCTGCAAAGACACATCTATAAGGATTTATATTGACGATTATATAGTCACTTCCTTGAAATAATTTTAAAAATACAAAAAGTGATATTTTATATCAAAAACATATCGAAGACAAATGTAATTATTATAGTGCTATATATACGATATTTATGTTATTTTCTATTAATAACATTCGGTAAATAGATTTGAATGAGTATATTAATCCTTTTTTTACATATATATCATATATTGTAAGGCCCATCATTTATTACGACCCACTTTTGCCACTTTTAACAGTACTTTGGTGTGCGTTTGAAAATTGAGGAAATAACTGCAATTGTAACCAAACAGATTAAACATATACTGTAAATAATTAATTTCTAATATGGCAGTCTGCACAACATGTTTGAAAAATCATTTTCACAGAGAGTATGATAAAACAGAATAAAGATAAAACAGTTTAAAATTTAATTCTCTTAATTAGTTTTGTAAAGTTTTTATGCCTATCCGACTTATTATCATAATCTTAAAATAGATTTAAAAATGGTTTAATAAAGTTCTTAAAATACTCTTACGGACTTTTATTTAGGTCTAATTAGTTTTAAGATATTGTTTAAAAAATACTCCTAAGAACCGTTATAGGATTCTCCCTGTTACTCTTAAAGCAGATTTATAGCAGTCCTAAGGCTATCTCGCGGATTCAAAAGTTTTATCAGTGTCTTAAAAAAAGGTTTTATTGTTATCTTGTATACTTTGATAAATCTAAATATATTACTTGGGTGTTTATTTAAATATTTAAAAATTGAATGTGATCATTATTTAAACACTGCCTGACATTTCTTTAAGAATATTGGACAGTACAACAAAAAATGCGAATTAATATTTTATATCTCTTATAATGACAAGGCTAGACTTAAAAACGAAATGAGCTTTTTCGGATTTTGTCCAATATCTCAGGAAGTACATGGCCGGAAAATCTAGAGCTTTTATAGATTATTGAATTACCAATCAAAATATAAAACTTTTTCCCAATTCAACCGGCATTGTATATCTTGTATATAGTAAATTAACCCTTTCGCATCAGGAGTTTTGTTAGGCGACTGGTCCCGAAACGGGGACTTTTGTACTTGCGCTTTCGTTTGTCTTCCGTATATTGCGTGTGTTCTTTACTGCGTTCCCGAGTGTTTAAATGTGAGATTTGTCATCAAACTCTAACAAAACTCATTAATTGCTGCTTCAGTTCATTTTATAGATATGTTAATAATAATAATAATAATAATCTTTATTCATGTGCAAATTGGTTAAAGTGATAGAATGAATAGATGTATATAAAAATAGGTATAATTTTTTTTTAAATATTAATACATAAAATATTACTAAAGTATATCATCATTAATTAAAATAATTAACAAAAGTAAAAAAAAACTACATTGAATAAAGATAGAATACCGATAAGTGCTAAAACACTTGTGTCGGTTAAGACAATAACATAATAAATACTAATCTAAAATGACTTAAACAGATTTAAAAATTAAAAAATTATAAAAAATAGTTAAATAGTTTAAAATAAGACGATAAGTGGTATGTATCTTATACATCCTCCATTTAGTTTTCGAAGAAATGGTTTGTTTATGCCTTTAACGGGATTTTCTATAATGAACTGTCCTAAATTCTTTTTGAATAGGAACTTACTGACTACTGTTGTAATTTCATGAGGAATCATGTTGTAAAGTTTTGGTGCTAAGTAAGTATATGTTGATTGTGTAATTCTTTTCAACATTAGAGGTGTAACAAAATGATGCCTTTGTCGAGTATTGTATGTATGTGACGGAAGTTGGGCACTATATTTATTGGTATGTTGTTTATAACAAGACGCAAAAATAAAAAGTTGTCTTAAATTTAAAATTTTTGTTTCAGCATGAAGCAATTGTGTTGGATACCTAGCGTTTTTTTCAAAAATTGAAATTAAAAATCTACGCTGAATTACCTTAAGCGGATGTATGTGCGTTTTTAAAGCTCCTTCCCAAGCTGTAATCGCATACCGAAGATGGCTGTCAACAAGTGAGAAATATAATGTTTTTAGGTGTTTCAGAGGTAACAATGATTTTATAAACCTAAATCTATATAAAATCGTTCTCAGTTTATTTACATTATGTGAAATATGTATGTCCCATCCCAGATGAGGATCAATAATAATTCCTAGATATTTAATTTGTGTTTGGGGTAAAATGGTAAATATTTCGGTGTTAATATTTATTTTTATTTGATTAAAGTGAGGAATACTATTGGAGTTGCAGCTAAACGGTAGGTAATTAGTTTTTTCTACATTAACTGTTAGCAATTAAGATTGTAACCATTTTAGAATAAGGGTAAAATCCTGCTCCACTTTATTTTTCAAAGAATACCAGTCTTCATCATCGTAGTAGATGGTCGTGTCATCCGCAAATCCAATAATATTACCTTTGGTTTCTAATGAAAACAACTCGTTAATATAAATATTAAAGAGCGTAGGTCCTAGTACCGACCCCTGTGGTACACCAAATTCTATTTGTTTTGGCACACTGAGAGCATCACCTATTCTTACAATCTGGAATAGGTTGCTTAAATAACTTTCGAATAAATGTAGAGTATTTCCTCTAATTCCGATGTCTTGCAAGGATTGTAAAAGAAGTTGACGGCTTACGCTGTCAAATGACTTTGACAAATCTATAAGTACACACAGACTTGGACGGGTAGAATTTAAAGATTCTGTAATTTTAGATGTTAGTGTTAATATAGCATCTTCAGTTGATCTTTGTTTTCATCTAATCGTTTTTTTATAATTTTTTTAAAAACTTTGGATAAATTTGTTATTAATGATATCGGTCGATAATTAAAGGGCTCAATAACATCTCCTTTTTTATATAACGGAGTAACAACCGAATATTTAAAAGCGTCTGGGTAAACACCATCGACTATACTTTTGTTCAATATGTTGGCTGTAGATATACATAGAGTTGTGAAGATAAATAGTGAACAATTTAAAGACATTCGAAATATATAAATTAGATTAGTATTGTTTTAAAATAAATAATAACAAATTATTAACAAATAAACTGTTGTTTAAAACAAACAAACAAACGCTACAATATAATAATTATTACAGTATCAACAATAACTTGCTAACGAAAACTAGGTACTACAAAAAACATGAGACAAAAATAAATGTAATGAAAATGAAACATTTGTGAAAACTAGCGAGGAAAATTAAATGGGTCAGAGTAAGAAGGAAGATACAAGAAAAATAACTAAACAGGAATCAATAACATCTAAGAAAGATCAAAAAGAATCAATTAACTGGTATGGTAACATAATAATAATGAATCCAGACAAAGTTATTGCTGAGTAAACAAAATGTAAACCACGAATAAAAAATAAATAAATTAAATCAATACTGTTTAAAATAGCGACGGAACCAGAATTATTACTAATTGTAAGTTCACTGACAAAATCCTTTTTTATTTAGCCAACCTGCCTTCCTTCGATATAAATTTTCAAATGCAATGTAGATATTGATTTTAAAACAAAAATGTTTTTAAAATATCACACAAAAACAAAAAACTAGCATATACAATAGATATTGTAAAATACAGTAATCATCATCTTGTAACATTTTAAAAGTCTAATTATAAAATGTTATTTTAAATGTGTGCCATCCGGTATAATTTAATTATCGCCAACACACAATATTCTAAAGAAAGGGAAATTTCTTGAAGTGGGAGTACCACTCAAATTAGATTTGTAAATTTCATTTTATTATTACCTTTCGATTGTATCGGTGGTGCATTGGCTGTTAAAGTGGTAAGCATAAAAAGTATATAATGTCTTTATTAAATATCTCAGTAAAAATATTATTCAAACCTTTTGTTAATTATTAATTTTTTTAATAGTAAAGTTAAATATATTTTTATGATTCATTCTGGTTGCTAGAACGGCACAATATGTATAGTCACTAGTTTTTATTATCTGATTGGTTCATTTTTTTTTAAAAAAAAGTAGATGTTTCAAATTTATATATCGTACAGAACCACGTGAAAAACAAAATCTATTTTTGTCTAGCAAACGAATGGAATCAGCCATAAGCCATAACGACATAAGCCATAACGACATAAGCCATAAGCCATAACGACATAAGCCCTAACGTCATAAAACCATAATTCAACCGCTGTAATCTGAACGTTGGTTCTCGAGGAGCAGAAATCTCTTGTGAAAAGTTAGTTGATTGGAAAAGCGACAGCTACAATTCGAAGCTTCATAAGAAGAAAGATTAACCGACAAAGGCGTTGGTTTCCGAGGGACAGAAATCTCAACTACCTATGGCTATCTAGAAGTGGTTAGCTAACAAAGTAAAATGTGGTAATTACTAGTGACTAGAATTATTTATGTACGAATCACAATTTGATACCTGATAACTGTGAATAATTTGTCTTCGAAAAGGTTTCTTTTTTTAAATAAAATCATTAATTTTTATAAGTATATATGTTGAATCTTATTTTTTAAAGGTCACAAAAAATTCTCTTTCATTCACTAAATTCTGTATAATTTTTATTAACTTCTTTTTATTGATAAAGCTAGAATTTATAATTCTCACTAGCTTTTAAAAATAAAAAAGAGAATTATTGGTGCCCAACATTTCCTAGAAAGATTACTACCCTTAAAAATGTCTATTTGAAAAGCCGAATTCACGACAGAGAAATGGATGTGCTCATTTTTTTTTTTTTTTTTTTTTTAAGGTAAGTAACGTTTGATATTAAATTTCACTGAGCTAGTAAAAATCTCTATAAGTGTTTTGAAATTAACATTTATCAAAAAGGTAACAAATAATATTGCAAATTGTAGCCTAACGGGTCAATGGAATATTGCAATCTTTAGAAACAGAATAAATGTAAATAAATACCTATTGTTTCCATTGTAATAGCTCTAAAACTATATCTTATTTGATATCAGTTAATACGTTTTTGCATTCGCTCAAACCACTTATCAAAACAAAAAGTTCATGTGGTTTGACTTTACAAACAAATACTAGGAGGTAAAAATTTCAGATGTAGAATTTCAGTGGCGTCCTGCTTTTAACTGAATTCCATTCCCTAAAAAAGTAGGTGGTAAACAATAATAATTTTAATTAGCACTAAATTCATTTTATTGGTAACTGTGTACTATCATTCCATGTACATTTTCATAAGGCGTTTCAGAGTAAGAGCAAAAATATCTTCTAAATTATCTAATTTAACACCCTGTAACTATTTTACTATCTATTTTTTATATAAGCACTTATTTTCGACCCCAGAAATTGTGGTTAAATTTACTGTACATCTTTTTGTTACACCCTGTATTATAATGTATTTGTTTAAATGCTAATAAAACTGTTACTTATTTTTATATAAGTTTCAAATATATCGTCGGGTTACTGCCAAAACAAGATAAGTACATTTTTTTTCATTTTTGAGTCAAGTGCATGTCTAACATTAAAACTGTCTAAATTAACAGAACCAGATAATTGTATAAAACGCGGTTAACGTTGATATGCATGTGCACTTAAAAGACAAGTGCATTCATGTTAGGTTTAAAAATTATTTTAATTTTACTTTGTATCTAAGGAAATACATGTTTTGAGTAAAGGTCGTCCTCTAAATGCAAATGAAATTAAAATTACATAAGCGTACAAATGATGTAGGCCCATTTCGGTTAAGAAAAAACGAGGCCTACTGAAATTGTGTAATAGTGATGTTATCCCTGTAGAATACCATCAATGTTACACATCCTTGCCTACCTCTAAAGAGGTAAAAGATTTGGTTCCAGAGCCAGCAGCTAAAGATTCTGATATAGAAGAACTTCCTTTAGAAGAAATAAATGAAACAAAAACAGGTACTTATACATCTACAAGAAGATAAGTGCTCAAAAAAAATGTTTTTTTTTCTAAATACTTTAGTAGTTTTTAAGTTTTAATTTTTCCACTGTTTAATATCCAATTGTATTAAAATTCAGTCCTAAGTAAAAACGGAGTTTTTCTTCTATACCTAATTTTTCAAATGTTAAAATTTTTAACATTAATAACTCAAAACTATGAAAATGTAACTTATCTTGTTTCGGCAGTAACCCGACGATATGCAATAACCTCTACTTAAAAATTTCTTGTAAATGTTTATAAACGTTGTACCTATATAAAATTTGAAAAAATTGTATTGATAGGTGTGTCCTTCTCTCTCCTGGACCGGTAGGCCCTAGATGTTCTAATCCGACACTATGTACATCCATCTTCTTGAAGAATAAAGCAATTATCTAACACTGTAGTAGGTTTCGTTTCGAAACATTTACTTTGCGCTTGATTTATTTTTGTCTTGTGAAGTTCGACAATGCTGAAAATAAATATTTACTATTTTTATAATAAAAGTTTTACACTTTACAATTTCCTTGTGATATAATGTGAGGGAAATCGAATATTTCTACAAAAATTTCTGCTGTCTAGAAATAACGCGAAACAACGAACCGTCAAGATTGTGAAAAATCTTTCAGGTCAGCACTTCAATAATCCTACATCCCAGATGATCTTAAACTGGGATAAGCTCGGATATTCTAAATATTTTATAGAATTTTAAATCGTTCGTTATACAGGGTAGACCGGACTTAACCCGTTGACCCCGGGGGTTGCGAAAATGCGTAATGAGACGCATTTTTTTCGATCGATTTAGGAAGGGCAAGCACACGAATGTCTATAATGTGATCAACAAGCTATAATTTATCTGAATTTATATTGGCATTCATTTCGGGAATATGTGAAATAACGAATTTTAAAAGTAAAAGTAAAAGTAAACATTGTCGTCGTACACCGAAGACGCGTATTTAACTCGATCCCGTAAAGTAAAACTAAACTGGTATAGTGCAAATGACATAAAAAAATAATAAAAAAATTAGAATATGTGGGTGTATGTGAAATAGTTTACATTTGTTAAGATAAACGTGAAATCTTCTGAAAGTAACAATATACCGTTTTTTTCAATCCAGTGAATATACTTATAGTCCATGGGCAAACGACTCGAAAATGGCAACTAACAACGAGTTCCTAGAACCGATTTTGGAAGAGATCCAGAGCGCTAAAAAAGAAATAAAACATTCTCTTGAAGCAGTTGAAACGCGTATCCTACTAAAACTTGAAACACTGAAAAATCGGATTAATGAAGTAGAAAAAGAAAATAAAGTATTGAAGAACAGAATAGAAAACTTGAAAAAAACCAATTTAATTTTATTCGGTTTAAACACATCTTCATTTCTGATTTTTGTAAAGTGATAAAAGATAAACTTGGAGTTCCGATAGCAGAAGATAACGTAAGTGATCTTTACTCGTTAGGAAAATCTATTGGGGCTCCATTGAAAATCGAGTTTGTATCAGTGATTAAAAAAAGCAAATGAAAGTTGCTAATATCAAAATGACGAAGTTGTGGCATATATTAAAGCGGATTTAAAATTTGAACATTTCACTGTACATATATTTAATAATATTAAGGCTCTTAATATTAGGATATTTCTAGAAAATAAAAAAACTATTTTAATTACTGCATTCTATAGGTCACCAAACACCAATGTACAAGACTTTAACACTGGCTTGTCTAATTTTTTAAATCAACTTCAAAATATTGAAACTTCTGGTGAATATCTAGAATGTTTTCTATTTTATGAAATATATCTTGTTATTTACACTTGGGACAAAAAATTCTTCAAATAAAAGTTGCTTGTAATGTTATTTTCTATAACTTTTGTTCTATACATAATTTTCCTTATAGTCCGTATTCGAAAAATTTGTCAAAAAGTGCAAAATTTGAATTTTTAAGAAAATTACTTAAATAAAAGTTGTTTGTGATACTATTTCCTATAATACTTGTACTATACATAATTTCTCTATATTGGACCATTTTTGAAGAAAATTCAAAAACAAATAAAGAGAAAAACAACAAATTTTAAATTCAAGCCTTAATCCATCCTGCGGTGAAATAATTAAATTCTGAGCATAATTAGAACATCTGGGGGGGGGGGGGGTACTTTATAGAGGGTCGTTTTTTTCTACTTTATAGAATATGTTATTACGCTTGGAAAATAAAATTCTTTGATTAAAAGTTTCTTTTAATGTTATTTTCTATAATTTTTGTCCCACACATAATTTTCCTAAATTGGTCCGCATTCGAGAAATTTGACTGTAAGCATTAAAATGTACAACCTAGTCCGCCCCTGGTAAACTAAACAAGCTAATTATGCTTTAAGGGCAGTATTTTAAGAGGTTCGTCCTACTGTTTATCATATTAAATTTTCATTAAATTATATTACGTAGTTTTAAAGTTATTCAAGAAAAATTGATTTCCAGTAGCGTCCTTTTGGAAGCCGTATCTCCGTAGGGAGGGCCGCTAGGAACAAAATTTATGGGAACTTGTCATCTTATTTTTTAATGTTTTGAGTCTGAAAGATTTCCCACATTTTCCCGGACACCCTCTATATTAGGGTGGCCCAAAAGAAAACGAATATTTTTTTTATTTAAGTCTCCTATGAAAATATGTTAGTTTATCATGTTTTAAAATTCCCCTCCAAAGGACAGCTCAAAAAAAATTTTTTAAAGGGTCGCTCCGAATTTTTAAAAAATTCCAAAATCCAAAATATTAAAATTTTCACGATCTTTAGGATTTTTCTTATAGAAAAACATGAAATAACGAGAAAAAAAAATTAAAACAAAAAAAAAATCCGTTTTCTACGATTTTGGAATTTTTTAAAAATTCGAAGCGACCCTTTAAACATTTTTTTTGAGCTGTCCTTTGGAGGGGTATCTTAAAACATGATAAATTAATATATTTTCATAGGAGACTTAAATAAAAAAAATATTAGTTTTTTTTGGGCCACCCTACTCTATATACAAAAATATTTCGAGTAAGATGCGTGTGGAAAATGTATGTATTTAGTCCATTCTCTAAACATTTACAGAGTGATACAATAGTTGTACAAAATAACCTGAAAAAAACCTCTAGTAAGTCATGTGTTGGACACATCAGATTTTTCATTACAATATTTTTATCTTTATATTGTTTTAATTAGTTTATTTAGCGAGTAGTATATTTTGGCTAATTTATTTGCCTTGTTTGTAAGTGCTATTAATATACTTCCTAGGTATTCATAGATTCTTACTCTTTTTAGTGTTATGTTTTTACATTTGATTTCTTTATTATTTCTATCATCTCTCTGTTTTTCGTTTATAATCATCACTTTGGTTTATTCTATATTTAGTTCCATTCTCATGTTTTCTGTTTCTCTTATCCATCATATGTTTGTTAGTTCTTGCATTTTGTTTTTCTTGCACCGTTTTTGATTTTGCTATCAGTTCCATGGAATCTGTATATAGAAAATTGCTTAATCGACTGGCTCCAAGTTTTTATAACATGTTTAAGTTTTTCTTCTTTTTCTTTTATCGTATTGACTATTTTATTCATTATGACTATGAACAGTAGTAGGTTTAGAGTTTAAAATATCTCCTGGTTTTATACTTTTTTAAATTAAAAATTCCTCCGATCTTTGCCTTCCTATCTGTACTCTTACTTTAAAAGTCTCTTATGTTCTATGTAAAAAAAAATAATTTGGTCTAAAATCGTTTCGCATAAAGTTAGCCGCATGGTTCTCTACTATTCCAACAAAGAGAAACTTTCGAAAATGTTCATTTCGGCCTGTCGACGAAAGAATTTCTCTGTCGTTTGTTAGAATTGCTCATTAGTTTCGTTAGGACTGGTGATTATTTCGAAACCTTCTCGATTAAACACGAGCGGTTTAACACGTTCGTTCACGGTCAAAAAGAGTTTAGATTAATTTTTGACTCGATTTGAGTCGAGTTTCACGGCCGCTATCAAATTTTAATATCGCTCGCATTTGTAAAAGCGTTGTGGCTAAACGTTAAATTTTACAGGAAAATAAAAAGCCTCATGTTGTGTTTTTAGCTTAGTTTTCCTTCGATGACCAACATTGTATGAGGCGTATTCATAAAATAATAGAAAAAATGGATAAAATCCACACGGAGAAAAATTTGTATAGTATATATACAGGGTGGGCCACCACTAACGCTTCTGTCTGTAGGGCCAAAACTATTTGATTTTTTTGAACACAAGGTATTTTAATTTATTTTTGGAGAGTTGAAGTTGAAATTATTAAAAATTTTCTAAATTAAATTATTTTAGTATGAACCAAAAAAAGTACTGCTAAACATAAAAGTAAGTTAAACCAAATGAAGTTATGCTGAGGAAGGCAATGGAGCATCTATGCCCTTTTATTAGGTTACTTTTATCCACTATTTTTTGCTTCGTGTATTTTAACCATACCAAGGTGCTCTGATCAAATCTAGCAGAGTATCTCGGATTTTTTTGTGCATTTCATTAAACGTTTATACAAAATTTTCCAGTTGATTTGAGACTCTCGATTATTAAAACATTTCAGAAAATTTTGCTCTTTTTTAAAATACATTGTATACTGTGCCAATTTCGTATAAAGTAAATGGAGAATTTGTAGTAAATTGCCCAATATTTAAAAAAAAAGTCGATTTTTCAAAAAGTTTAATCCCATTTTAAGAGCTTAAAAATGTAGCTGATTGTTTTAGAAAAAAAAAAAAAAAACAAAATAAGGAGCTTTGTAAGATAAGATAACCCGGATTTGTATAGTATTTCAAAGGCCCAAATGTAGCCTGAAAGGGTGGTATAGACGTTTTTATTTATCCATTTTTTCCCAATTTTACATACCTCTTTTAGCCTTAATAATATTTATTATTATACCCTTCACACAGAGTAGTCTGTGAAAAATATTATAGGTGTTCTTTCGAGAAACCAAAATTTACTCTTTAATTTTTAACAACTAAAAAAGAAAAGCGATATCAACTTGAAATTTTTGACAAAAATCAAGCTCTATAAGGGAACAAATACTATTTAAAAAAAATCTGAATAAAAGTTTGGGCTTAAGGGGGGTTGAAATTAAAAAAAAAAAACAAATCAAACAAGAAAAGCGATATAAACTTGAAATTATCAGAAAAAATCAGGCCCAGTAGGGAACGAAGCCTATACTTAAAAATGAAGATAAGGGGATTGAAATTTTAAAAAAATCAAATCAAAACGAAAATCAAGCTCTATAAGGGCGTGAAGCCTATTGATTCTGAAAAAATCTCAATAAAAGTAAAGGGTTAACGGGGGGTTGAAATATTTAAAAAAATATTAACTCAAAAATGATAGCAACTTCAAATTTTTAGCAAAAGTCAAGCTGTATAAGGGAACGAACCCTATTGATTTTAAAAATAATCTGAAAGAAATGGGGGTTAAAATTAAAAAAAAAACAAAAAGCGATAACAACATGAAATTGTTATTAAAACCTTAGATAAAAGAGACCAGAAATATAACATACACCGGTGTTTACCCTGCGCAAATGTTGCCAATTTCTAAAGAAAGGTTAACGGAGTGGGGGAACTGGGCGGAGACCCGAACTTTTGTATGATGAAATAACGTAATTTTTTAATATCAAACAGATGCTACGACATTTTATGTAAAGAGAAGACCGTTTATAGAATATTTCGTTTGCGGACTTTTCTGCAAGAGACTACATAAAATGTTGAAATAGAATATTGTTAATCGAGCAAGAAATGGTACTCATTGTCTACGAGTATTATAAAAAACGCATGTGCGCAGGCGAATACTGCGAATCAAACCTTGTGAGTTGAACATTATATTTTTTCTTTGGCTATTAGTTAAAATTAGTCAAAATGAGAAAATGCTGCTTTATATTGTAACCTCAGAAAAAGATATATTAAACCTTCTTTCTTTATGAATATTAATTAATATAGAGGATGAGTCACATAAAACTTTAGAAATGCATATGTCTCAAACCAGATATTTTAAAATTTAAACTTATTAAAAGTTATTTGGTCGATAGGGTTGAGTGATTATCGAAATAAAATATTGAACAATGAAAATAATCGATTATTTTCGATCAATCGATTATTTTCTAAAAATATATTTTTTTTTATTTGCTTTAAAATCGACTACTTGATTATGTTTGAAAAATCAAAAATAATCGATTAATAAAAAGCCAATTAACCGATAAATCTGTATTTACAAAAAATAATAAACGAATTACCGTTTATTTTAAATAATCGATTTATTTCAAATAATCTATTTTTTTTCGTATTTCCATTGACACAGATTATTCGATAAAAAATCGAAAGTCGATTAACCGATAAATCGATTTTTCAAAAAATCGAATTATCGATTATTTTAAATAATCGATTAAATAATCTATTTTTTCGTATTTCCTTTAAAATCGATTATTCGATTATTTTTGAAATATCGAAAATAATCGATTATTCGAAAGTAATCGCTCAATCGAAAATAATCGATTAATCGAAAATAACCAATTAATTAAGAAGCTGATTCTACTATAAACCAATTTTCAAAAAAAAAAAAATCGAATTATCGACTATTCAATAAATCCTATTTTTTCATAATTCCTTTAAAACTGATTATTCGATTATCTTTGAAAAATCGGTAATATTCGATTAATAAAAAGCTGATTAAACGATAAATCGAAAATACTAAAAAAAAAATAACCAAAATATCGATTATATAAAATAACTAATTATATTCGATCAATCATAGAATGTATGTTTTTCTTATTTACTTTAAAACAAATTTGAATACCTTTGAAAAATCGAAAATAATCGATTAATCGAAAATATTCGGTCAATGAAAATAATCGATTAATTAAAAAAGCCGATTATACGATAAGTCAATTTTTCTAAAAAAGCCGATTATACGATAAATCGATTTTTCTAAAAAAATCGAATATTTTCAATCAATCGATTATTTTGAATATTTCCACATTCTTTTTGTATTTCCTTTAAAATCGATTATTCCATTATCTTAAAAAAACGAAAATGTTCGATTAACCGAAAATAATCGATTAATTATAACGGATAAATTGATTTTCATCAAAATATAACAGAATAATCGATAAATCGGTCGCTTGCTTTTACCCACTCGAGCATTAAGCTCCAAAATTTAGAAATTCGGATTTTTTGATCTTGTTATCTTTGAAACCGCATTCGATTGTATAATAAATATTATATATTGCTAGAATTTTGGATTTTTTAGTAAACGAAGATTTTTTTCGAGTTGTTTAGGGGTTTATAGTGTAACATTTTATTATCAATGTGACTCCAGTAACTTTAGTATTGTTTTTGCTTATACTAGATCATATTGTGCGTTTTACTTTGTTTTAATACTCAAGATTAAAATGTCACTTCCGATTTAACCGCAATAAGATGAACCTTGAAATTTTAAGTAGGTTGTCCTGTATTTCATCTAATATTCTCATAAAAATACCTTATAAAAATAAAATTTCGCTTGGAACTATACTTCTTTACTTCTTATTTATCTACCAAAAAAGAGCTAAAAACCACCTTCAGTAAATATTCTTATTTAACAACTATTTAAAAACAAAATTTGGTTAGCAACAAAGCCTGTTTACTTTTTATTTAAAATGTTCAAAATTTTGCCCTTTTGTAAATTTATGTAAGTATTATAAAATCTGTTTTCTGACATGTCATGTATTTGATGCTTAATATTTATTGAAACCTTTTAATGCGTATCTGAAGTATTCAGCCCAAAGGATCATGGCGGCTTCATGTCAAAACGTTAATAAACATTTACCGCTGAAAACGAATATATTTCTTATTTTTCATAACATTTGCATTTATATATTATTTGTATATACAATTTTTTACGATACATCGTGGCTATTTTAATTTGAAATTGAATAAATAAAACACTTTAAATTGCTAATAACACCAACAAATAATTCAAAAAACGGCGGTCCATGATGATTCAACTCACGCGGAGAAGAGTGTAGAATAGAAATGTCGGAGCAATTCGGGTGGCGTCGTGGACACAATGATTTTTAATTGGTGGCTTACTTAAGGTTGGAATAGACAACATGCGCTATGTGCAATATTACATCTCCGGTCTCTTTTTTCTAAGATTAAAACTCTATGAAGGGATGAAGCCTACTGACTCTGATCTTCATTTTATATTATATTGTGTATACTCCTGTTTTTTTACAAAAATAAATCAAAAATTATTATCAAGGCAAATTTGATCAAATTCCATAACTTTGTTATGTAGTTTATACAAAATAAAAAAGTATTTCCTCACGATCAGATTTTATGTTAAGTAAAGAGTACGTGACTTTTTACTCAAGAAAATCGAAAAACAATGTTTAAAATAAACAAACATATTTTTAAAATTTTTTTAAGTCGTCCGAACATATAGTTGTTAGGACTCATAGTTACTTATACATGCAGTGAGGACGCGTGGGTTGGCAAAAATTTATTTAAAATTTAGGGATTTGTTTTTTGAAAATACGCTGGGACACATCGATTTTTATTTTTGGATGCAAGTTTTTAATAGTTAAGTCACGTATACGGGATTACAAAAAAAAAGTTACGACCATCAGCATTTTTTTTAAATGGAAATCCCTACTTTTTATTTTTGAATTTTGCATGAATTATATTTGGATTTTGATGCAAAATTCAAAAATGAAATAAAAAAATAGGTATTTCTATTTAAAGAAATAAAGTTGATGGTCTTTACTTATTTTTGGGCCACCCTGTATACATAAGTTTAGTATAAAAAAAACGCAGTCAAAAATAAAAATCGACGAGAAACAGATCCTTAAATTTAAAATCAGATCCTTAAATTTTAAATTAATTTGTTCCAACCCACGCGTCCTCTGTATAAATGCTTTGTATGTTTTATATTTATTAATATAAAAACTTTAAACTTTAATACAAAAACTGTTTTATATAGGGTGTGTCAAAACGTGAGGTTACGATTTTCTCAATTTTTTAAATGAAATACCCTGTATTAATTAATTGGTGGTATAACATATAGGATATTCCATTTAAAAAATTGAGACAATTGTTACTCCGCATTTTAACACATCCTATATACAAGATAGCAAATAAATAAGTCTACCTGCAAGGGTGTTTTGTTTATAAACCACTCTGTATATTTAAGAATATTTTTTAAACATCATACAACTTTTATATTATTTTTTTTTGTCGTATTTCCAATAATAAAAGAGCTATCGATCAATTACGCACTAATGGGACACCCTGTATATGTGTTATTGGCTAACGTGTTAGTATCGTTGGATAGGGAAATTTATAAGGTATTTTATGCTGAAATAATATTCGAAAAAAATTAGTAAATTGAACTTAAAATAAGCTATATTTAGGACATGTTTCAAATAAAATAGCACTATTCGTTAGCTTAGTATCTGATAAGTCTTTATTTTAAATAACTTTGAAATCATTGAAAACCTTCCGAAATTATGATAATTTAATTTGGATTCTGCATCATTCCCTAATTTCATAAATAATTTAATTGCTAGTCAACCCTGTAATACTTTTTAAAAAAATTCTAGGGTTAAAAACAGTATTACCAAACCATTCTAAAACTGAAATAAAATACAGCGTGTTATAACTAAAAAATATAAATTTTTATTTGCCAGACAAAAACGCAACACTATGGGTATATACAAAAAAAAATTTAAAATACGCATTTTTTTAAATCCATATAACTTTTATTTGAAACTTGTTTGCGTGTTAGTAACTCAAATTAAAATATTAAACAATTACGCACTAATGGAACAGCCTGTATAGGGTGTGCCAAAACTCGAGGTTACGATATCCTTAATTTTTTTGAACCACCAATTAATTAATTATTAACACTTTGCACACTTCAAATACGATTTTCATTTCACCTCAACCTTTGAATAATATTTATTATTTTTACTAGTCTTTTTTCACTCTCCACCAAATTTTGTCTAAAAATATTAATTTTATTCTTACCTGTCATTCAGATCTGAAACGTTGGGAGAAAATGTCGTTCTGTAGCCTCGTTACGCTCAATGTCTATCCTTATTATAATACTTATTCTTACCTGGTGGAAATAAATCTTTATTTATTTACTAAAGTCAATGACATTAAAAGGTAAAGATGTAATAATTTTCCACTTCATTTAAAATACCTATATTACAAAAAAAAATTGTAATAAAGATGTTCAAATTTAATTTCAATTATTTTTAAATAAAATGAAATCAAGAAAAAATTGTACATAATATATCTATATGTATGTCTTTATTTCTTTGGGCGAGTTCAATAAAGGCCAATGTCCAAAACTACTTAATTAAAATGAGACAAACTATATAAATTTTAAAAGGAAACAAAAGAGGTCATGGCGGAACAGAGTAAAAAAAACAGGAACCTCTTTATTCGGTTTGAACATCTTTATTTAATGAAAGCGTGTAACAGAATAAAAAGTCAAGTATTTTTAAGTAAACAATAAACAGTAGGTACATTTTTAACAGTCATAAACTCTCATTGACAACATTGCGTAAAAGACATTAATCAAATAATAAGAGATGCGTTCAATGAGCAAATGTAAAACTGTTCCGCAACATGAGTGCCGCGTTTGGAATAAAATTAAAACTCTTTTCAAAAAGGGTAAGAACTTAACTTATGATAAAAGAACAATTAATACAGTATTTTGAAGCTGATGTAGCTGAATCAAAAACAATTATTTTCTTTATGGATTGATTCAGGTAAAAGTTAATTATTTTTTCCACAATAATGAACTTGTCTGAAATTTTTGATTTTGTTTAAGTTTATTTAAGTCAATTTACCTTAGTACAATTTTGCTAGCTTAATAAATTTTTTGAATATTTTTACGATAATTTAATTATTTTTTGAGTAAATATACCAAATTTTAATAAAGTAAGTTTTTTAGGGCGATACAAACGAATATCAGCTTATTTGTTAGATTACATGCACAGGGCGTTCTAAACTAGCTTGTCAATATAATATTTACCTCAGATTTTTTTTAAGAATGGATATTTTTTAAAAATGCATATTTATTTTGAAAAAGCATTCAATTTTTTTTAAAAAGGTATAGTTGTTGCATAAGTTAAAATGCTAAAATTTGCAGTACTAACTTTAAATTAAGTTAACTTTTTTAAAGTAAATTAAATGCTTTTTCAAAATAAGTAATAATTTTTCAAAAATATCCATTCCTAAAAAAATTCAAAGTAAATACTAAATTGGCACGCCAATTTAAAACGCCCTGTATGTGTAATGTAACAACCAAGCTAGTATTCATTTGTATCAGCCAAAAAAGTTAATTTCACAAAATTTGGTTATATTTACCCCCAAAATATGGTAATGAAACAATTAAAAAAAAAAAAAATTCCCCGCCCTGTATCTTTTTAAACAAGCAAAATTGTACTAAGGTAAATTGACTTAAATAAACGTGTTTTTTTTAATCTAACTACATCTGAAGTTTGGTTCATTCTTTACTTAATACCCTACATAACACAATCAAATACTCATTTTGCAAAATTGAATAAAGGGTATTTTTTCTTTACTCATTGAACGCTTATTGTATACCAATTTGAAATGTCCAAAAATCTGTCAAAAGCGCCAGCGCCAGCTCATAACATTTGTTTTTCTTTTATAAACATATTCACAATAAAAAATAATAAATATAAAATCATTTTAGCGTAATTTTTATACTACAGAAACAAAAAAAAATAGTGCATAATTTTGGCGAATTTTTAGATAAAACATTCTTGCCCAAATTTAGTCAAATTTGAAGTAGTGCGTGTAAAACAGCAGAATTAAAATAAATCTACTATTATCATAGTAATTATTTAACAAAAACCTATATTAAAATTAGAGATATATTTGGAATGTACTTAGAAATTGTTATAAAATAATTCATCTAATGCCATCAAAATATTAAAGCCTCTAAAAAGCATAAAGTAACTAGTTTTTTGTCAATATAACAATATAACCTCAATATACTCATACAGGGTTAGACATTTCTTATTATCCTATATTACAAAACAGCCAAAAATTATAAAAAAAACTATATAACTTTGCCAGACCCCGTATTTTTGAACAACGTGGCCAACACCTCGAGAAATTCTTCTTTTAAGAAGTTTATTTAATCCAAAGAAATTTAATCTAATCATCGAATAATTTTGAAAAAAAATATTTTTTTTTTACAAGATACCTACTATTAGGGTCGGTCTTTTCACCTTCAGATAAAGTGTCAGGTAATTTTTATCTCCCAAGTAACTTAAAAAGTAATCTTTTCACTTCTGGATAAAACTAACTTCTGAATGATAACTTATCTTACTTATTAAACTTTTGATAAAATACTTCACTGATGGATAAACAGGTAGCTACATAACCACATAAGGTTAAAAACGACTGGATACTTACCATACATATAATTTACTTGAAAAAACAGAAAATTAATTATCTGACAGATAGTAACTCTCAGATAATATATTCGTCAGTTAGTTATCTGGAACTTTATCTGAAGGTGAAAAGACCGATCCTATATGTTGTTAATTTTATTAGATATAAAAAATTACTATTTTCTTGCAAAAAATGGTGGATTGGCCACATTTTTTGAGGTTAGGTACTTTATAATACACGTTACCCTGAGTTCCTATTTTACTAGATTTTGCATACTGGTCCGCACATATGGTCAGTATTCTCAATATTTTATTAAAATACACTGAAAAAATTACGATTCATTAAAAAGTCGAATATTTAAACTTTGCTTAATTTTTCCTAACTAATAGGGAATCTGAATTTCATAGATTTTGAAAAATAACCAACACATTTTGAGCGAAATCGATTTCATTCAGTGTATTTAAAATCAAATCAACATACTTCAATCATCTAACGCTTGTGTATCGAATAACCAAAATAATCTACTTATTTCTCACGATCTAGATGTGAAAAAAAATTAAGAAAACCTTTTTTTCACTCCCAAAATACTTTTGGAACACCTCATACATCGCTCATTAAATAATAAATAAATTGTAAACAATTAGAAATTAAACATAACTTTAATAATAATAATAAAAAATTATTATTTTTATTTTGCTTCACATATTTTTCTACTAAGCGGAGTTTTTTTGTTAAGAACATTTTATCAAAATACAGATACTAAATTCGTAAAAACTGTTTTTACGAATTTATAAATTTATTTGCGGTTTTAATTAAAATTCGGGTAAAAAGTCTGATACTGCGGCTTCGGTGTATATTTTTCTAAAGGAGGCCCTACACGCTACAATTTTTGTGAGATTTTAACTATACAGTCCATCGATTCAGTCCAGTGCTCGAAGTGCTCGACCTGACTCACATCTGGCCTCTCCTCTTTTATCTAATGTAAAGATAAGTAAAATGAGATTAAATTTTGCCTGTAGATCAGGATTGTGCATTGTATCAATTTATACCTCTATTTCGCAGATATATTGGTTTCTATAAAAGATTATTAGTAATGGAGGCCCTACACGCTCCGATTTAATCAACTCATTTTACTTTTTATCTTCACATAAGACAGAAGAAGACAAAAGAGGAGAGACCATATATGAGGAGTCATATCGAGCACTTCACGTTGAGTTATGGACTGAATCGATGGACTGTATAGTTAAAATCTCACAAAAATCGTAGTATTTAGGGCCTCCTTTAGAGAAAAATTAACAGATGCACCGAAATCTTTACAATCATTGGTGGCGAATGCTGGTGTCATCGATAGAATGCTCTTACATCGGAAGCAGGCTTCGATAGACATTTGGGAGACTTTGCAACTATGCGGTTTGTACAGAATTTAAATATTTTGCGAAGGTGCTCCTCCAACTTTTCTGGATTTTCGTTACTCGTCGAATGGAAAAAGTTTTAAAATCTTCGTGAAATTACACTATTTCAACTTAAAACCAGACTAGCATTATTTCAGAATGAAGTACTGCGGAACATAGGTGATACTCCAGATTTTTTATGTAATAGTAAAAAAACTGCAGGGCAACAAAGAAGATTTTAGTCCAGGAGGTAGCGTTGAAAATATAAAGTACTGCTTCAGTAGCGGTGGAGATGGTTACGATTAAACGTTGAACAAGTGAAAAATAGACAATCTAAAATTTATTTCAAACTACCCCAAAACTTATGTAATTAATGTTCATATATTAAGTAAAATGGGGTAAAATAAAAGTAATCTAAATTGTACGTCAGTTACTCGTATAAACCTGAATTTAAAAATATTAATGTTGAGTCAGGTACAAAGTCATTTGATACTCAATTATCCATCTAAATTGTCGTGAGAGTCATTTTTAACTAATTCGGTCCTGCTCTGTTCTGTTATCCAGTCCATGAGAGAGACATTTTAGTGCCTACGCGAAATTACTAGATCTTTGGACGCTCTCGAACAGGTCTAGCTCGCCCCATTTGTATATACATTTATCATTTTTTCTTAGTTAGTTGATACAAAGATTTTATCATGTAATGACAAATGGTCAATATAAATTAGTAGTGCTGGCACAGAAAAAGAGTATCTGAGATAAATTATTGTTAAATTGTAAATAAATTAGTAGATATAGCTGTAAATAAATTAAATAATGAACTGTTTTAAATAAATATATATACAAAACCAAACTTATAATGAATTGCCTAGTTATATAGGGTGTTTCAAAAAGGTATGTCATAAATTCTTCCTCAGATAGATTACCAAAAAATAAGTGGATTTGGCTATATTTACTTATATCAAAAACTGGCTCCTAACAAAGTTACAGGGCGTTAAACTAACATTCAAAATAACGTTTTTTTTTTGTAAAAAGTTTGCTGTTTTGATTTTTTCTTTGAATTTTTTAGAGCAGTAACTCCTGACCTACTCTTAGTTTTGTTGATATGTTAAGTCCAGGACGGACGAATTGCTCTAGAATTTCAGTTAAATAATTGTCAATAGCTCTTTAACTAAGAATGCTACAAAGTTCATATCTCTATAAGAAAAATTTTAAAATTAATAGATATTTTTGATTTTAAGATCGATAAAGCAAGTCTGTTTATGTAAAAAAAATACGGGTGGGTTAAAAGGTACCCAACCCCCCAACTTTTTTAACCTTAGAATATTGGGCCATCAAATATACAGTACTGGTAAAAATTTCAAAGAAAATATCACAACAGCAAACTTTTTACAAAAAAAAATAGTTTTTCTGAATGTTAGTTTAACGCCCTGTAACTTTTTTGGTAGCCAGTTTTTGATATAGGTAAATATAGCCAAATCCACTTATTTTTTTGGTAATCTATCTGAGAAAGAATTTATGACATATCTTTTTGAAACACCCTGTAGAAAAAAAATCATTTGTAAATAAAACAATGTTTTTACGTAAAAAAGAATACTAAAAACTATATAGTTTTTACTGTACAGACCAATTAAATATAAAGAGGTCCTCTGAGGTCAAAGATCTTGGCAATATTTATGACAATCATTTTTTTTGCTTCACATTTACAAAAATCAGTAAAATATAATACAAATTTTGGAGCCGTTTAAAATGACTAGTAAATTTTTAATTTTTAACGTGTTCAACGTTTGCTTACAACCAGCGATTGAGGCCTCTTTACCTCTTTCACTTATTAGTCATATTAAAACAATCATTCGAAAAAAAAAATGAAATTAAAACATTAACAAAACTTAACGATATCTCCTGGATAATTTAGTATTGGGAATTTAGACGAAAATTTCCTTGATAAAGTTAGCTTTTTATATAAAGAGCCGATGAGCAATTGGTCTGGAATTTTATAAAAGCTTCCAAGGACATTAATCTGTTTTGTACGTTAATATGAGATCGATGTTAAATTCTTTTTACAAGCTGTCAAAATCCACCACTCTGAAAATCACCTTCAAATGCAGAAAAAATGCAACACTTAAAGCGGCGATATGGGGGAGTATTCGGGAACATAGGCCTCAGTTTAAATAAGATATGAAATATACATGGTTTTCTTTGGCTTGGGCGTAATTACAACTTACCTTAAAAATATACAGTCACGCTCGGTACTAACTATATATCAAAAACAAAATACAAAGTGAGATCAATAGTATTTTTGATTATAGCGCAACACATTTACAAAACGTACGTCGATTTTTTTCTTCATCACATTCATCACATCTTCAAAAAAAATCTCACTATAAATTACATTATAGTCATGAGGGTGGCCAGAATTCAATATTATTTTTTATTTTTAAACTGTTTGACCAGTGGATATAAAATATTAGATACAGGGTTGATCTATTAGTGTGAATAAAATTTTATATTGAATATATTGGACTTTTTCATACTAATAGATCCATCATATATAGTATAAGAAATATTTTGCCGGTTGTCAAGAACAATGACGCATTTAAAAATAGTGTTTAAATTCATGTATAAATGTTTTATTGTATATTTCAAAATGTAGTTAATTTAATCTTAAGTTAACTTTACTAATTAAATTGTAATACATAATAGTATTAAAAAACAAAAATACTTAATGAAAATATAAAAATAATTATCATAAACAAGCCCCCTTCAGACATCGGTCATTATTCTTGAGAATATGAATTATAAAAAAGCAACTTAAGTTTGTTGTCTAAATTTAAAATAATTGGATCTCACAAATAAATTAAATACATACTGTATTATTTTATATAAAAAAGGGGGCGCCCATAGGGGCCATGTCCCCCTAAGGTTAAAATTCTTACAATTCATTAACGTTTCATTAAAAAAAATCAACTTAGAGCAAAGTTGCTAAATTATTCTTCTAAAACAAAAAAGTAAGAAAAGTCTTCAAAAAATATTAATATTCTTAAAAAAAAATAGCACGCTAAAAGCGTCTATGATTTTGTAAATCAAACTTTAATATCGACGGTGTAACTGAAATGAGCCCATATTAATCATACACATTAGACTTGTTTGTTTTAAATAAACAATGACGCTATCTCTGTTTAGCGAACGTTGGTCAGAATTCGATAGTCCGTCATTTTTCGGTATACTTAGTTCAATTTTGAAAAAAATTTAATTGCGTCAGTATTCTTGCAAACAGGCGATTTGAAAAATCATAAAAATCTGTTCAAAATAAATTTACACGTTAAAATTACTCCTGATAATTATTTGTGTATCGACCTGTATGTAGTTCCATAGAAAAAATTGTACTCATCGGCCAATGCTGTAGGTATATCCATAGATATACCGTTCGACTTGATACATGCTTTATTCAAGTTAATTCAAGCAAACCTATACATTCCATTTAAAGTTCCAATACATTCCTAATAAATAAATAAATAAATACTGATATCATTATTTTATAAAGATAATATTTTCAAGGCAGGTATGACATCTAAAGGTATATTTATGGACGAACTATTCTGAGCAACTCTAACGTGACAATGAGACTGAATTCCAGTCACCCTACCTTGGGTTCATCCCGAACGCAACCATACAAAAAACTTTTGGCTGCCATTTTTCAACGACGACTACAACGTCTTACCTTTTACATTTTAGGGGTCAATACCAGATACCATAAATGAGGCTACAAAGGGAAAGGGGATGGTTTTGGGATTTAAGCGTTGGAATCGTCAGACGACGGTGTGATCGCCAAAAGGGGAACCCCAGCTTCTTCCCCGCCAGTGAAAAAATTGTCGCTGGAGTTCAGAGCTTTGTTAGCCATGCCCCGTCTAACGTTTGAGGGAATGGGGGTTGAGGGGAGTTTAGTGAGTTTGTTTTCAAGAGTTGGAGCCGATCCTGCTTGGGTCGTCACTTTGGGGATGCGTTCTCTGGTAAGCCAGTACGTGGCCATCTTACCTTTGCCCTGAAAATAAATGATATTGTTAAACCAATAGATTTGTGGCTATTAAAAGTAGGTACAATAATTTCTATAATTGGGTTTTAATTATTAAAATCGTTTAGTAATTTTAAACTTACGAGAAAGTAAAAGTTAATTTAAAAGCTGAAAATTTAGAGATTATGCTCTCGTGTATACAGAGTGGTCAAGAAGGTATATTTCATTTTAGTTGCGTATATATCAAAAAATAGCTTAGGACAAAATGGAGAATGGTAGTAGAATGTTAAGTATGTGGAATTACGTCCTTCTATAAAAAGAAAGTTATAATAACAATAATACTCGTAATAACAATGTTTATTCATAATAAAAATATAGTAAGTAAAATACATACAACCCAATTAAATGAATATACACAAAAATATTAACGAAAGTAATATAAATAATTGTTTATGATAAATTTCTAGAAAATTGTGGAAATTGTATATCAAAACTTATTTTTATTGTAACAAAAATTGAATATTATGATTCATGAACTGATAATGTTACTAAAAATTTAGTCACAGGTATTACTTAACTTACTTATTAATTTGGTAAAATAAAAATATTCATTCTTTGATGTATATTAGTAAAAGTAAGAAATAAAAATTTGTTCGTTAATTCACTGATTTTTATTTATAATAATAGTGTTACCCACAACTGAGAATATTTGGTTCAACTGTTTATGTTCATGAAAAGACCAGAAAAATTTAATTTGATTTAAAATCATTTGAAACAATACTGATGGTTATGAACCAAATGGGTACAAGTTGTGAAATGTAGAAAATTAAAAATTCTTTGTTGCCAGAGACGTTAAATTCCTGTAAAAATTGATAAACCTACCAAAAACACAGAAACTGTAAGTCCTAAAGAAAAAATGATGAAATTATAAATATACCAGAGAATGTTAGAAGAAGTGAAAGAACAAAACATCTCCTTCCAAAAACATATTGTGAACAATATGACCACATATATAATTGTTTATCAGTTGCAAGTACGTGATTAGAAAATGTACCAAAATCTTATCATGAAATTTATAAAAGCAATGACAAACACAAATGAGAGGAAGCCATAAGAGTTGAAACTAACAAAACGTGGACACTTATAAATAAACCCGAAGGTAAAAACATTATTAGTTGCAAATAGATTTAACAATTAAAAATAATGAAGAGGGTAAACCAACCAGATATAAAACACGTTTAGTTACAAGGGGTTTCAGTCAGCAGTATCTTCAGGACTATGACGAAACATTTGCACCAGTTGCCAAGATTACAACTCTAAGATTTCTCATAGCTTTTGCAAATCAATTTGATTTAAATATCCACCACATGGATGTAAAGACCGCTTTCCATAATGGTATCCTCAAAGAGGAAATTTATATGGAAGTCCCTGAAGGTGTTAAATCAAAAGCGGATCAAGTTTGTAAACTAAAGGTTTGTTCCAACACACGCGAAAACCGTAATATTACCGTACAAATCGTGCGCTCTACCCAAAAATTGTATACAGCGTATGGATATGTACGGTAATATTACGGTTTTCGTGCTTGATGGAACAGACCTTATATAAAGCATTGTACGGATTAAAACAATCATCTTGATATTGACGTTTCGTTCATACTCTCAAGGATATGCAATTTAAAAGTTCTAAAGTAGATCCTTGTTTATATGTTCTAGACAATAACAATATAAGTAAAAACATTTATGTCATTCTATATGTGGATGACCTGGTAATTAAATCGAAAGATGAAAATACTTTAGCAGACTAATGTTTGATGAAACAATTTCGAATGACTAACTTAAATGAAATTAAGTTATTTTTGGGTATAAAAATTACAAGGACCGAAAATAAAATAACCCTAGATCTTAAAAACGATTTTTTTATTTAATAATAATAGTGTTACCCATAACTTCTAACAAAAATAATTAATAAAACATATTTAAATATATCAGAAACACATTGAATGAAACTTTTGATACATAATTTAACTTATATTTTTTAATTTAATTTTTAATTTTTTTTTACTTTATTTTTAGATCCGTTTTATATTCTATTTTGTTTTCATTCAACTCTTTATTATTTTATTATTATCTGTTCTTTCATTTTCTTTTATAAAAAGTACAAGTCGTTTTTTTAAGCTTTTATGATAAGTTTCCTCTTTTGCTCTATATGGTCACTAATTAAACAATTTTGGACCTAAATATACGTAGCTTCTTTGTCCTATAAATTTAGAAGTTATTGGTACACAGTGTGTTGTGTTCATGTTGAGTATATAGTATGTCCCCCTAAGTTGGAATCATATGGAAAACTTTTTTATTATTAATTTTAGGAAAAAAAGTTATTCTTTATAAAAAGTTCTGCATTATCTAAAACTTAGAATACAGTCATTAAATATCAAATTTTTTCAGTGTTATACAGGTTTGTCAAAAAATATGAGTTTTACTCAAGAGTAAAGTACCTTTATCTACTCCTATTAATTTATATATTAATTATTCAACTGCTTTTGAGCAATTAATATTATCAATAAACAAATAGCCTGAGTTTTAATAGTGAGTTATTATAACTCACGCTGGGCTCCTACGATAATTCGGTATATAAATAGTGTGCGCACTAAATTCTTGAAAATTTTAAAGTCGATAAATGTTCCATTGGCGTAAAATGTTAGAAAGATTTTTTAACAACTGAAAAGGATTGAATAATAATTAAAAAAATTAAAAATTATTAAATTGTCAACGTCTCTCAGTAGGCGGAACCGTCAATTATTACATTGTGGGGAGTAATGTCATTTGATATTTTTACAAAATAATTTTGACGTTTTCAAATCAATTTCTAATAATAGTGCTAAAAAAAGATGAATTTAGATAGTGAAGATGAGTTATTATGTACATCTCCAGAAATAAGAGAGAAAGCTAATAATGGAATACAGAATTATTTATTACCAGAAAAATAAAAAAAACAAGTATAAAGGTGTATACTAAAATTTTCAAGATTGGTGTAACTCGTTTACAGAAAATGCATATTTTAATGAACTTAGCAATAAATATAAAGCATCGTCTCTATGGACTTTCTACTCCTTGTTAAGAAGCACACTCAACATAAATAATGGAATTAATACAGATAATTATTCAAAATTACGTGTGTTTCTTAAACGTCAATTAGAAAAACAGTTAAAAAGGCAAAAACATTTACGCCAGAACAACTTAATAATTTCATAAATAAAGGTCCTGATGAGAAATATCTGGCGACAAAGGCAATAGCTTTTACAAAGATTTAAACGTTTTTATCATCTAGTCAATTATATAATTCTTTCTCGATACTTGTATCTTAGTATTTATTGTTATAGTCGTAGATAAAGTATAGTATTCAACTTGCGGTAATGGTCATAACTCACTTGATGAATTACAGCACTCGCCTGCGGCTCGTGTTGCAAACTTCATCTGCGTGAGTTATGACCTGCATTACCGCTCGTTAAATAATATACTATTATTTTTTATACGACTGATAAAATGTGATATCTGATGGTTGTATTTTAGGTTTTAGACCATGCTCGGCTTTTTATAAAAAACTTTTTTTTACTAAAATTAGTAATAAAAAAGCTTTCCTATGCCACCAACTGTCTACGTAAATTGCCGGCATATGAAAATCTTTTCCATATGCTTCCAACTTAGGGGGACATTCTGTATATAGCTTAATGTGGTAAGTTGATCCTTTTTTAACTGTGCATAGAAGTCATTTAAATAAACATCTTTTTCAAATAACTTTAAAAAAAAATAAGAAAGATATAGAATTAAAAAACTAAATTCGAGCCTTGACTTGTATCAAAAATTTAAGCTATTTGAGATGTACATTATAAGTGTAAAAATCTGGGATTTAAGATTCCCACTTAAATTTTTCCAAAAATAAAGTCTTCCAAATTTTTGGCGCAGACACCGGTATTTGAAGACCAACGATATTAGAGTAAAGTCATCATTAGAATATTTTTTTTACAGGTACATGCCATCTAAATGGTAGATTTGAATACCTCTAAATTCTACGGATCCATAGATAAATAATTCATCGACAAGAATGGAAATGTATGCAACTTTAATCGATTGAAGAACAGTTGAATTCGAGGTCGAGTGTATTATAATCGCTTCTCGTATTAAATGAAAGACCATCGTCTGGAAACAATGAACAATTGAAGGCTAATCATTTCTAGACCTGATTCTTAACCCTCAAGTTTCCTTTCTATCCCGGAATTTCTACAATTTCATTATCCGTTCGATTGTTTTTAGCGAGGATGGCGTGGCGTGATGTGTGGAAAAGGGTATAAGGATAAAAACGAAAAATCTCATTTTCGCCGTTTGAATGCAAATTTTATGTCTTAAGTTTCTCAAGTAGTTTAATTTAAATCTAATGTTAAAATATAGACATTAAATATTAACAGAGCCAAAATTCCGGATTTAAAATTGCTAATTTTAGATTTTAAAAAACGAGCAAAACAAAAGAAATATATGGTTTAATACAAGAGAAGAAAAAGGGAAGAAAATCCACAAAAGAAACAGCCCCGCTTCCTATGGGAGCATTCTTGCCGAAAAAAAATTTTCTTACACTTTTAAACACTTTTATTCTAACTAAGAACCCTATTGATTATCAGAATTTTTACTGCTTTAAATAGTAACGATTTTAAAATTTGGATCAAGGAAAATTGGAAGTGAAGGATTTTAAAAACTCCCACTTCAATTCGAATTTTATTGAGGATGTTTTCGACGCCACTGGTTTGTAGTTTCCGGTGAATGAACTTCGCTCAAAAGTGGTAACTAGGATCCTTTGCCAAAAATATTTCATTTGGATTTAGCGCTAGTCCTTTGGCAACGATTTATATCGGTTCGAGTTTTCTTAGACATCGTTTACAAACGTTTTTTGGCTCAGCATAAATGGAGTTGTCGAAACAGAGAGACGTTGAGTGTGGTTAAGTATAGAGGAGCGCTAATTAAAATCTTGAAATGTTGGGCTTAAGAGTAACAAAGCGAACATTAAGTTCATAAGGAAATTATACGACTTGTTATAATTATCCCTATATAGTACAGATTTTTCGGGCTCGTTTATATCATTCCTTTGACATTTTATAAATAAAATTATTTGGAAAGTGGACATTGTAGTTTTTGTTTTCAAGTTATAAATGGCAATAGTTTGCCCAAATATCGTCCTGTGGATGAGTAAGATATTATATAAAAAAAGTTTATTGTGCGTCTTAGAAGTAAAAACAAGTTTTTCACTGTATCCTGTTAGGCAAAATGCAGGTTTGGAATTTCAAAACTGTATCGTAAATGGCATAAAATTATTTTTCTGTTTGATACTTCCAAAAATTTTTTAATGTATAAGAAGAAAATTATGCAAAACTTGATAACAATGTATTCTTCTTTTTTAGTTTTATATGGGTTCAATCAATAACAATGTATTCTTGCTTATTAGTAGATAAAAAAATCTAATGGTTGACAATTCATAATTTTTATCTTAAACAGTAGAGATAACTAAAAGAAACTAAGACTATATCCCCATTTGTCGGGTAAAGTAATAATCATTAAAACACCGTTTAACTTAAGTAAATTCGAATATTAACACCAATTTGAAAGTGTCGGGACAGATGCGCCCTCGTACATTTGAGCCCTTGATACATTTGAGCCCTTGATACATTTGATTTTTTGAATAATGATAAAATTTAAGTGAGACAGTTGCGACCCTACCCCTATTACTCCCAAACAAAAGTCGAATAATGAAACTAGATTTTTTGGTTTACTGATATTTGGTTTTTCATATTATTCCAAATATTATTTTTGTATAATTTTTCATTTTTTTATAATATTGTAATATTGTGTTTTATTAAGACTGCTCGTCCTAAATAACCAATAATAACCCATGCTCAAGGATTCTTTTTGTGGATGTTTCTGTTTATTTATCTCGAACGAACTTGATATACATTATACATTGTTTTTATATTATTTTTGGTAAATAAATTATTATTATTATTATATTATACAGGGTGTTTCAGAGTTAAAAGTACATACGTTAACTGTAAGTGTAAGACACTTGGATGATTCGAAATCACCCATTATTAATGGGTCTATCACGTCTCATTACCTAGAATGAATTTATTAATTTCGCCTGGATCTTAATTTCATCCTGTCTTTACAATGCTTTTTAAAAAGAATAAATAGATGTTAATTAAAATAAAAAAAAAATAGTTAACAATTTTACATCATTACCTTAACTGCAATTGAGCCATTGTTTCCATAGTTAAGCATGATTGCTACTTACTGTCAAATAGGTAAGATAGAAATATTTCTGTTTGAAATAAATTAAAAAGTAAATGCTGGCGTGTTTATAAAGATATATACAGTGGATAATGTTTTTTTTAATTTATTTTTTTAGTATTTTATTTTTTGATTTTTTTTTTTTGTTTTTGTTTTTTTTTTTGGTTTATTTTTTGTAATGTTATATACATATTTACATATTTTCAAGTATTGAACGGTTACTCCAGCTTTTGTACAAAGGCAAGAGTTTTCAAACATTTTAAAAGATCATTTGTTTCCGTATACTCGTTCATTATCTTATCAATGCGCTCATCTAATTGAATGTGCGTCTTTTTTCTTCGTTTTCCCTCTAAATTTAATATTTTCCTTTTCGATAATAAATTCGAATATATGGACTCGCCTTTTAGGCACTTAATTAACTGAATAATATGTGGGTGAAAGTTTTTTATGGCCACAAATGATCTTTTAAAATGTTTGAAAACCCTTGCCTTTGTACAAAAGTAACCGTTCAATACTTGAAAAAATGTAAATATGTTAATATCAAATAATAATACGTCCGATTTACAAAAATATATTTATTGCGTTCAATTCAATTGCTATTCTTACCACAATTAAAACATTTGAATTTATTGTCGTTAAACTTATTTCCTTCATTAGAGACGTGTTCTCTAACAAAAGAAGGTACTGAGCGCTGATTACTTTTGACAAACTTTTTGTCCACCCTGTAAAAATTTGTGTTTTGTTGTGGATGTGCTGATGTTGGAGCTAGTGCCGACAAATACTCTTTAAAAAGGACCTCAGATTCAGAATATCGACCAGCTTTCGCGCCATTCTGTATAGCACTATCCTCTATACCATTCCCGCAATATTACAAATACGAAGCAGTTCCATTTTTGTAAAATAGTATTCAGTCCATGTTTGTTTGTGCGTTTTAACCAAACCGATCATTTTTACTTTTCTATCTGTATACAGATATAAGGAAAGTATTGGAATCATGATTTTTTTTCGACCTCGAGTTTTCGACGGATTTTTACGTTTTGAGGTCCCCTGAATCCGTTTTGACTATTTTCGCGGTGATGTCTCTGTCTCTCTCTCTCTCTCTCTCTCTCTGTGTGTGCGTGCGTGCGTGTGGGTGCGTGCGTGCGTGTGTGAAGTGAGAGTATGTGTAAGCTTTGTTCCAGCGTCCAATGATCAGATTAGATTTTGGGCAGAGTCGGAACATCTGGGGGTACTTTATAATTGGTCATTTTTATATTTTATGGAATATATCTTTTATTTACGTTTGGGGAAGAAAATTCTTTAAATAAAAGTTACTTCTTATATTATTGTCTATAATTTTTGTTTTATACAAAATTTTCCTAAAATGGTTCGTATTCGAGAAATTTAACAAAATGTAAAAAAATATTTTTTTATAAAAATTGCTCAAATAAAAGTTGTTTGTAATATAATTCTCTATAATTTTTATCATATACATAATTTCTCTAAAATGGACCGTATTCGAGATATTTGAGAAAATGTGTAAATTTTGAAATTTGAAGAAAACTCAAAAACGGATAAAGAAAAAAACATTAAATTTTAAACTTAAGTTTTATTTCGGCCTGACGTGAAACGATTATATTTTGGACAAAGTCGGAATATCTGGGGGGGTACTTTATGGGAGGCCGTTTTTATATTTTATGGAATATATCTGTTATTTATCTATGTTTGGAGAAAAAAATTGTTCAAATAAAAGTTACTTCTAATATTATTATATATAATTTTTGTTTTATGTTAAAATTTCCTGAAATGGTCCGTATTCGATAAATTTGACAAAATGTGCAAAATTCTGATTTTTATGAAAATTGTTGAACTAAAAGTTGTTGCAATATCGATTTCTATAATTTTTGTTTATACATGATTTTTCTAAAATGAACTGTAATGGAAAAATTGTAGGAAAAGTGCTAAAATAAATTTTTCAGTATTTTCGTTTTCAATGAATATCTATAGAAAAATGTTTCGAGGTAGATGTATGTAGAAAATGTATATATTTAGTTTATCCTCTTAACATTTATAGAGGTGCTGCAATAGGTTGTACAAAATAACTGGAAAAAGCATATAATAACTAGATAAGAAAGTCATGTGTTGGACACATCAGATTTTTTTTAAAGTAGACGGAAAATCATGTTGAGTGGGGTATGCATATTTAATCATAGTTTGCCAAGAATAATCGTAACTATCTAAACTATTATACCACGCCTTAGCTAGTCCCCTTAATCGCGATTGCATAATATAAATGGTTGACTTTTCGTCCCAGTTGTTAATGGATTTTAACTTATCTATTTTCCCAACCCATTTTTCGGCGCACATGCCTAGCAAATCAGGTAAAAATTCTGGAATACAATCCGATTGTATGTTTTGAACAGGTTGTATCATATTTGGTTTTTGACCAAGAAGTTCTTTTACAACGTTTTCTAAATCTCGAATTTTCTTATTTTGATTGGCAATGAGATCGGAAGCTGCGGCATGCTTAGAATTGCTTGTACTTACAGTTTCTTTCGGTGGTGGTGGTGTGTACCTTAAAGTTTCAGTAGTCAAGGAACGTTTCCTTAATTTTCTTCGTGATTTCCCACTTGATTTTCTTTTGTACCGACCATAATCGCTTGCACTCTCACTACTAGTGGAGGACGTCGAAGATGAAGAACTATATTTTCTTGTTTTGCCCATTTTTAAACACTACCACGAACTCAACACACAATACAAAGAACACAACAGTCCCTTCGAATATAGCGTAATAATCTCACCGCCGCACTAATATCAAATAATAATACGTCCGATTTACAAAAATATATTTATTGCGTTCAATTCAATTGCTATTCTTAAACTAAACATCTAAAACTATTATATCTAAATTCCGAGCCGCGATGAAATCATCGTGATTCAGAATACCCAAAGAACACATTACAGGTATTCAAACGAAAAGACATTCTTTGTCGACAAAATAAGCTAACATTATAAAAAAATAAACCGAAAAAAAAAACAAAAAAATAAAAAAAAACAAAAAAAATAAAATACTAAAGAAGAGAAAATAAATAAAAAACTGACAGTATCCACTGGATATATCTTTTAAACACGCCGGTATATTTATGTCGACTGTCCTCAGCCTGTAAAAAGTGTGAAGGGAAGTTATATAATGTCAGTAAACCAAACAAAAATTTTTATTTCATTCTGTCCAGCAAATAGACTTATAGTTTCTTTTAAAGATAATTTTTGCTTCTTCACAATTAAATATCAGTATTACTAATAAATATATTACTCATTTAATTCCGTGAAATGGAACATAACAGTATAAGATACTGTAATGTGGTGCCTAGCAACCTTTTTTTTATTTTGGAAACAATTACTTTTTACTTTATTTGAAACAGAAATACTAACATATATTTATTATTTTTAAAAAGTATTGTAAAGATATGATGAAATATAAATCCATGCGAAATTAATAAATTCATTCTAGGTAATGAGACGTCATAGACCCATTATTAATGGGTGATTTCGAATCATCCAAATGTCTTACACTTATAGTTAACGTATGTACTTTTAACTCTGAAACACCCTATATATATCAGTAAACCAAAAAATCTACTTTCATTATTCGACTTCTGTTTGGGATTAATAGGGACTGTCTCACTAAAATTTTATCATTATTCAAATAATCAAGACAGACAGGGGCTCAAATGTATCGGGGGCGCAAATGTATGGGGGAGCATCTGTCCCGGATTCAATTTGGACATGATATCGACACAAAATTCTAAGAATTTCTCAAGGCACGTAATAAATCTTCCATCCTTTTTGTATCCACCCAAATTCTTTCCTACCTGAGTTAATACAAATTTACGTCACAAAATCATTAAAACTGGTATAAATATCTAACCCCTGGCAACTCGAGAGATATTATTATTTTAAATTCAGTCTAATTCAGTTGATTTTCTAATTTAGTTATATTTCAAGTTCAGTATTCAGTACTTTTCCTATACCGACTCTTCCTAACCTACGCTTTTCTTTCCTTACCTTCTATCGACGCTCCTACGTCGCGACGTTCTACGTCCCGCCGCCCTACTTCTCTACTTTCATGTGTCCCGACGTTCTTAGTCCAGACGACCTATCTCCCGAACGCTTTCACGTCCCGACACTCAACGTCTAGCTACCCTACTTCCCTATTTTTATACGTCCCGACGACCTCTCTCTCTCGAACGCTTTCACATCCCGACGCTCAATGTCACGCCGCCGTACTTCCCTACTTTTCTACGTTCCGACGTTCTCCGTCCCGACGACCTATCTCATCCCGAATATTGTCACGTCCTGAAGATCAACGTCCCACCGCCCTACTTCCCGACGCTTGCCGCTCCGTAAACTAACCTAAATATTTCCTTCATAATACCCGTGACAAAACCCTTCGTCGAGAAGCAGCACCACCTAAGTATTTCCTACCTTTTATCCGTCCCGACCCGTACCCAACATCGACGCCATTAAAACGCTAAATAAAATTAGTACATAATGCGTAGTTAGTTTAGACTACTGACTGTATTTTAGATGTTGAGTCGAAAAGGTTAATTTAACTAAAAATATCTTCCTCTCCGCCACGACGGTATGAGTCTCGATGCAAAGCGACGTATAATGCAAGGCGACGCTAAACGCTACGACGTACCCAAAATCGACGCCATTACAACGCTAGATAAAATTAGTACGTAATGTCTAGTTTAGACGAACCTAATGTCTGTATTTTCGCTGGTGAGTCGAAAAGGTTAATTTAACTTTCTTTAAGATATTGTCTGTGTTTCGTTTGAATATTTTAAAATAACATCAATGTAACCCAATAAACCAGATGGCCTTCCGGCATTCACCGCGAAAGACAGTTGAGTTAGACATCTGTTTTTCGATGGATAAATTTGGGTCATTTCAATAGAAAATATAAATATTTTAGAAATATTTATGCACAAAAATCTACGCGAACCTAGATGGTGAAATTTAATAGTTAGCTATCCGACTGTTGAATTGACACTGTTAGTTAGCTCAAAGAGGGCACCTAAATATATTTTAACAATTTTTTGCAGTTTATATGATATAGGTTGTGAATATAGTTAAAAAATCAGTAAAACAGTAGTTTTTTTGGAAGTATCAAATAATAATATAAATAAATATTTGTATAATTGTGTCATTTACGACCATACAATTGTGAAAAATATAATACAAAAAAAATGTTTTTTTTTAATATTATTTTAAGAACAATATTTGCTATTGAAATATAGAGGGTGATTCATAACTATTTGGACATGGGCTAAGGTCAGGTTACTTGGACCAAAATATGGCGATAGGACCAAATTTACCTCAATAAACTATTACTGTGGAATAAGATACAGGGCGTTAAAGTTGACATTTTTTTTCTTTTTTCTGATAATGTCACTGTATATTTATAAATTATTATCAAAATCGACACAGAGGCAAAACTTTGGCAAGGAATATTATCTTATGTATTATTTCACATTTTGTTACAGGTGCACCACAAGAATGATTCCTAATGATGAAATTAAGTGGTAGCTTTTTTTGACGAAACTTTTTAGTGTTTTCGATTAGAAAATATGACGTAAACATCATTTTTACGTAATATTGGTACTTTTGTTTAAACACGATTAATTCACCCGTTATAGAGAAAAACGCAATTGAACAGTTCAGAGTCTCAGAAGGGGATTTCAAAAAATATTATTTCATTTATGAAAAGTGTGCTTTAGACTGTCAGATAATTGTGTCTGGTAAATGTCGTTTCTTGTCAGTGAATTATTTTTGCTGTGAGATTATATTCTATTGTTATTCTCTTATTCCACAGCAATATTTTATTAAGGCATATTTGGTCCGAATAACCTGACCTTAGCCTATGTCTCAATAGTTATGACTCGCCCTGTATATTTAATTTTATTTTTGAGAACATTTTATTTATCCACAGGATGATTATTGGATAATCTATTCCATTTAAATCACGCAAAAAGAAAATATTTGACACTAAAAGATGTATGGAGGACCATTTGCAGATTCCGATCACTACATGGTCACTGGTAGCTTAATACAAAAAGTGAAAAGAGCTAAAAAACTTAATACAATGCAGCACAAATAGAATGTAAGTCAACTAAATAACGAAAAAGTAAAAGGAAAATATGCAGAGAAAATAAAATCAATATTAAGCAATAAACTTGAAGAAAATGAAATAGAAGCAGAATGGAAAGTCATCGGAGAAAGCATAGAATTAGCAGCAGAAGAAAATATTTGAGCTGCAGAGAAAAAAGCAAAAAAATAACACTACAATAAAAAATATAGTGAAGAAACAAAAAAAAAGGTACAAGCAATAATCAAATAAAATAGAAGATAAAATGGCTTATGAAGAACTGAGAGAACCATTCAAAAAACTGATAAGATAAAGTAAAAGAGATTGGATAAACAATACAATTAAAATAAATGAACAAGAAGGAAGTAAGAAAAATACAAAATACTTTTTCAAGAAAATTATAGAACAGAACAAAATCTACAAAGGCAAAACTAAGGCAATAAAAAAGGGGCAGTGATACTGGAAGATGAAGATAAAAATACAAGTAGGTGTGGATAGATTACTTTAAAGTTTTCCTAATCGATCGGAAGATGGAAGAATCTGAGATGACAGAGGAAGAGGAAATAGAAGAAAGGGACATAATTGATGATCCAACAAGAGAAGAGATAGAAAACGTCATTGGGAAAATGCAAATGAAAAATCACCAAGAAAAGATTTAATTAATTAACATCGAAAACATTAAATATAGAGGCAACGAATTCATAGAAAGACCATTATCTCTAATTAAGAAAATATGGAAGGAGGAAAAATACCGAGGAATACCACTTCTTAATACAACTTACAAAGACGGCTAGCACAAACAAGCAAAAAGGCGTATAAATACAAAATAGAATTAAAATGCTTTCTATTGACTTTAAACAAGCCTTTGACTCAATAAAAGGAACAAAACTGCAGCTGGCCCTACAAAAATTAGGAATACCAATAAAGTTAAGGCGGTTAATAACAACGACGATACGAGAAACAAAAATTAATATTAAAACACAAAAAGGAGCGACAGAAGAATTTATAATTAATAAAGGAGTTAAACAGGGATTGGCAATAACTCGTAAACGGGCTAATCAAAAATATCTAAAGTTATTCTTTCGAATGTATCTAAAATAATTAAAGAAGCCAATAAATGACCCCATTTAAAGTTACATGGGATTCCCTATGTCCCGCTCGACGATGCAACACCCCGTATAAATTCCATTTAAAACTAGCAATCAAAAACTCCTATTTCCACTACTCAAACAATTTTATCTATAAAATGCCAACGAAAATCTAAACTAAGCGATTTTAGGTCTCCGCCGCTTCTACTAACACATTTAACAGGACCTAGAGTAATGAAACTGGTTAACATCGGTAATAAAAACAGTATACAACTCGCTTTGGAAACAATAACTGGATAAAGCGCTAATATATTTGGTGAATGCAACTTAGTTGAACACGTTTCTCAAATAAAATCGACTTATAATACAATGTGTAAAAATCATATACCTGAGCATGTAAATCAAATTAAAACGGTCAAAGAGAACTCGATATTTTTATCCGTCCATTATTATTGATTGTTGTATAATTTTTATTTATTTATACTTTTGACATCCTTTTATTTTAAAGTTAATAAAATTTATAGAAATTCCATTTTCAAATAAATAAAATAAAACGTTTATCTGTCCATTCCATATTTGAACATTTGGTGATTCATTCGTTTTTAGTTTAATTGTTTTTAAATTATTAAATTTCAACGGGTGAATTATTTTTAAAACTTATACTGAAATTTTAATGAAATTTTGCCTCAATTTTTTTCAGAAGGTTATTTTGAAATGCGTGTTGTACATTTTTAGAATTTTGTACTTGTACATGTCACCAGATTTAGTTATTTTTCACTATTTGTCAAACTTACCTATATACGGGGTGTAATTAAAAAACATTTATTAGAAATATTTTCTTTCAGTTTTACTTAAGACCTTTTAATTATTTTTGTTAACGTTTTAGGTGTTTTGAAGGTTTTATTTTCTTATCCCTAAATTTCATCTCAATATAGTAAGAGAAAAAATATGAAGATCCTACCTTTATTTCTATTAAACCCCTAGGCTCGAGTTCAAAAGTTCCAAACTCCTCCAAGATATCTCTAGTGGCGCTGCTAACGTGTATCCGTAGGGATTCCCCGTTAGATTCCATGCGAGACGCTGTATTTACAGTGTCGCCGAAAAGACAGTAACGAGGCATCTTTAATCCCACAACGCCGGCTACGCATGGGCCTGTAAAAAAAAAGGAAAGTTTTATACGAGGAGTATACAACAATGTTGCGGGTGGACAGAAAGGGACCGGGGAAGTTATGAATGAAACCGGCACGTTCGCCTGATTTGTTATCCCGTGACTTTTAGCTATTTTTTAAAGTAAGACTGGCCGTGAAGGGAAAAGATGATTATGAAGTATGTTTAAAGAAGTTATGGAAAGTTAGATAAATTTAGTTCGATAGATAAATTTAGTTAGTTAGATAGATATATAAATTTTATTTCATATAGACATTTTATTTCATATAGACATTTTATTTCATATAAACATTTTACAATGGGTAATGGCGCGCAAGTGTTGGGAATCGTGCGCATTAAAAGTATTAAGTATAAGATAAAACCAACACTAACTTTAAAAACATTTATTGAAGTTGTGGAACATAAAGAAAACATTATACTAACTCCTAATTTGAGCATAGGTCACATTTATAATTTGACAAAATGTGCAAAATTCTGATTTTTTATAAAAATTGTTGAACTAAAAGTTGTTTGCGATATCGATCTCTATAATTTTTGTTTATACATGATTTTTCTAAAATGGACCGTAATGGAAAAATTGTAGGAAAAGTGCTAAATATAAATTTTTCAGTATTTTCGTTTTCAAGGAATATCTATAGAAAAATATTTCGAGGTAGATGTATGTGGAAAATGTATATATTTAGTTTATCCTCTAAACATTTATAGAGGTGCTGCAATAGGTTGTACAAAATAACCGGAAAAAGCCTATAACTAGATAGGAAAGTCATGTGTTGGACACATCAGATTTTTTGAATTAGTTAGAAGAAAAGTATCTAATTCTGAAGATATAAAAGTTTTTAAAAGATGAACAATTATGGTTTTTTATTTATTAGTATCGATATTTTTGTACCGGGATAAGTTCTCTGTCAAAAGTTTAAGCTCATTTATAAAGTATTATTTATAATATCATGGATTATTTTTATCTAATATACTGATGTTGTTTTCAACAGTATTTTTATTCGTTACCTTTTTGATAATATTCCAGTTAGCTCGTCCCTTATTATCAGAATTAGATATTTTATTGTTATATTTTTTTAGACGTATTTATTAATTTTATATGATCTCGTTTTGCCCCAAAGTACAGGATATGATGGTTTTATAATAAAAAATTTTTAGACTATCACTAGATATTTTAACTTCATTATTAATCTATGCTGGCTTGGTAATTCCTGTCATTTATGTGCAAAGTCATTAAATAGATGTAAAAATATAGAATCAAAATAATAAAATGACTGACGGTATACAGCTGTAAATAGTCGTTCGATATCAACGTTTGAATAAAGGAATTTATATAAGTATTTGTATGACATTCTTTTATGCAAGTTTCAGAACTTTTAAATAATTAATGTTAAAAGAGAGCATGTCAAATTGGAAAAAATGTCCCTTTAGGATTGTTGGACGTGAACCTGCCGACGAAAGTTCATAGAATAATCTTCAACGGATGAAATATAATGTAGCACATTAAAATTCTATTATAAAGTTCTTTTATTAAGTTAAAAAGGAAAACTGTGAAACTTTTGTGTCTGGATTATGAACCGCGTAGAGGTTGAAAAACAGCGGAATTGCAAATAAATATTTATGAACGAATGGTTTATTCAACAATCGGCTCTCCGCCGTTTTTATAAAAACGCGGACTTGTTTATTCTTGGACGGGGTGTTAAATTGTTAACCTTTTTACTAAATGGGTCAGTTGACAAGAAAGGGTTTAAATTATTTTAATGGTTTTCAAAAGGTTTGCTGCTGAATATTCGATGAAATACTGGTTTTAAATTATCTTAATTATAAATAAATGGAAAGAGCTTTATGTTTCGATTATAAAAATTTAGATATCCCTCAAAAAAGCACCATAGTAGATGGGTTTATTGACAGTGATAACAAATGTCAGATACATTAAAATTTTTAATTGATCAAAGTTAACGTCATGAAACGTTTTAGATGGGATAGTTACGAGGACATAATGAAGACATAACTTGAGTATGGAGTTAGGTACGAAAGATGTAACAATTTGACCAAGTTCAACGTCATAGTGACAAGGCTGCAACTTGGATATTTTAAAATACATCATTATTGTTATAAAAAAAAACAATGGCAGACAACTATGACGGTTCCAAGGTCATGGCAGATACTTTTAAAGTCCCAAAAAAATTATTTACGGTATTAAAGGTCGAAAAATCGTGGTATTTTTTGTGCATATCAATATAGAGGTACTTTAAGAGAACCAGGGGCATGCACATCAGAAACATCTGACGAGTGGGATTCAGAATTGTCGGATATTGAAAATTGAAATAGATAATCACAAATATATTTATTATTAAGTAAAATTTTCAGTTGTTTCATTAATTTACAGTTTATTAAAAATTTGACAAACAATAGTCGAAATTCTGACTAATACTTTTCATTTACGAGTATTTCAGATTTAAAATATATTATAAATGTACACACGCCACTGCTAAAGAAAGCACTGGTTATCAGGTACCCCTACCGTAAGCAATTTTAGTACAACGTTGTCAAATAAGCTCCTCCTGGCTGTGCGAAATTAGACATTTTGTTAGGCAATATACTCTTCAGATAGTAATCTACCTATAGTAAAATATGTAATCAGTGTCCAATAAACTTAGCTAATACAAGGTGTCCATCTATAAATCAACACATTTTAACAACTCACAACTCGAGAACGGAAAAAGATATGTCATAAATGTTTGTTAAAATTGTTGCCACACGTAATTTTTTCTCGAATTTTAAGTTGTTAAAATGTGTCAATCTATAATAATAATAATAATAATACTCTCCCTAATTCACCCCCTTACGAGTGAATTTTATTCCCAAAAGCTGAGCTTGTGCGGGGAAAGGCACGGCTATTATTATTATTATTATTTGCCGTGGCGCTCCGGGGCGACTTAAAGATGATTGATGGTGCCATTTGACTTACAGGTGAGGAAAACCCGGAAAACCTCACCCACCATCATCGAGACGGTAATGCATGGCGATTTTATAATCTGCATGTCATATCAACAGGAATTGAATTTCTATTAATACGGCACACATCAAATCCTAAACCGAACCATGCAATTTAATTAAAAATCCACATGGTCCGGTCTGGGAACCGAAGCCCAGCAGTCTCTGACTCATAAACTTGCCTATAAATGAATATAAGCGCGTTAGACCGCTACACCACCGTCCCGATATAGATGGACACTTTGTGGTTTGGATAATAGAGCGGAAGAAACTTTTATGATAGACGTAAGAAATAAACTAAATTTATCTAATTCAATATTTCATGAATTTGGGTATGGATAAGAGAAAAATATAGGATGGATGCACATATAAGAAAAAAACTTACCGGTATGCAGCCCAATTCTGAGTCTCAGCGGTTCAGTGGGCATATGACGAATTTGAAACTTCCTGACATCGTTTAATAGCGCCAATGACATACGTGCTATTTCCCTGGCATGTGAATTACCATTCCTTTTTGGCAAACCGGATACCACCATGTAAGCGTCCCCAATTGTTTCTACCTGCAACAATAACGATCCTTAATTGGGTTTGATAAATGGAGCAATGGCGCTGCATTAGAAGCGTTGCGTAACACAAAACAACGGGTATATTGTGTTTCTCTGCTTTAAGGCTACGATTACCACAATAATGGAGCCAAATATTCAAAAATATCAGGCAAAAATATCAGCCACTGCGAAGGCAGTTATTTAAAAAACTTAAAATATTTCTAAAGAGGCTCTGAATAAAGCTAAAATTGAGTTTCACTATGAGTGGTTCAATTATTTTTTTAAACACTAATTTATCGTGAATAGGTTTTTGGATGGTATTTAAATTTGTTTCATAATTTTGTTACATCGGTAACTACTTCATCGAATAGCACATATACTCCAATTCAAATAGAACATATTCCACATTTTTTGGAAATTGCGTTTATGATATGATTGAGTTAACACATCCTAACATATAATTTATCAGGAAATTATATTTTTTTCACACTCTATATCCTATATTGAACATCTATTTAGTCTTGATAATAAAATAAAAAGTTTTTTGATCATCTGTAAAATTTTAGCTATTACGTCCTATTAGAATTTCTTGGGTTAAAACATGAAAAAACTTCTTATAAACTATGTTCGTAAAAAATAGTTTTTTTTATTTATTTCTACATAACAATTTGGCAGTTTTCAATTAAATTTTTTTTCATAATCAAATTTACCATTTTAATATATTTTTTAGACGAAGCAACTAAAAATAAAAATTTTTGTCTGCTCAAAAAAAAACAGAAAAAACAAAAAAGAACAAAAAAACAATAAAACAGAAAAAAAACAAAAAACAAAAAAACGAGATAACAAAAACAAAATACAAAAAAATACAAAAAAAATACAAAAACATAAAAAAACAAAAACAAAGAAAAATAAATAAAACTCAAAGCCAGTATCACATAAAAATACGAACAACCGTTTCTCTTTTGAAAACATCTACTCCTTTGGCGTATACCGCAACAGGTATTGAATTATAGCCAAAAGAAATACAGCAGAGATAAAAAACAAAATATAAACAAAAAATAACCAATCATCTGCTAGTATCTGAACCTATTTAAAATAATCATTGGGTTAAACGCCAGTTACTACTAACGATTTTTATATTCCTATCTATATACAGATAAGAAAAGTATAGGAATCATGATTTTTTCGACCTCGAGTTTTCGAGAGCTTTTTACGTTTTGGGATTCCTGAATCCGTTTTGACTATTTTCGCGATGATTTATGTGTGTGTGCGTGCGCGTGTGTGTTTGCGCGCGCGCGCGTGTGTGTGCGTGCGCGTGTGTGTGTGTGCGAGTGTGTGCGAGTGTGTGCGAGTGTGTGTGTGTGTGTGTGTGTGTGTGTGTGTGTGTGTGAGTGCGAGTGTGTGCGAGTGTGTGCGCGCGCGCGCGTGTGTGTGTGTGCGCGCGCGCGCGCGTGTGTGTGTGTGTGTGCGTGTGTGTGCGAATGTGTGCGAGTGTGTGCATGTGTGTGTGCGCGCGCGCGAGTGTGTGTGCGCGTGTGTGTGCGTGTGTGCGTGTGTGTGTGTGTGTGTGTGTGTGTGCGCGCGTGTGTGTGTGCGTATCTTCGATAACTCATGAACGGATACAAATAAAAACACCAAAAATTTTAAACTTATTCCGGCCTCCAGTGAACTGATTAGATTTTGGGCAGAGTCGGAACATCTGGGGGGGGGGTACTTTATGGGAGGCCATTTTTATATTTTATGGAATATATCTGTTATTTACGTTTGGAAAAGAAAATTCTTTAAATAAAAAATTTTTCTAAAATGATCCGTATTCGAGAAATTTGACAAAATTTAAAAAAAATTGTTCAAATAATATAATTTTCTAAAATTTTTATTCTATACACAATTTCTCTATAATAAACCATATTCGAGATATTTGAGAAATAATGTAAATTTCGAATTTTGAAGAAAATTCAGAAACAGATATAGGAAAAAACCTTAAATTTTAAACTTAAGTTTTATTTCGGCATGAGGTGAGCTGATTACATTTTAGACAAAGTAGGAACATCTGAGGGGTACTTTATAGGAGGTCTTTTTTATATTTTATGGAATATAATATCTGTTATTTGTGTTTGGAGAAGAAAATTGTTCAAATAAGTTACTTCTAATATTATCTTCAATTTTTGCTTTTTGCCAAATTTTCCTGAAATGGTCCGTATTCGAGAAATTTGACAAAATGTGCAAAATTCTGATTTTTAAGAAAATTGTTAAACTAAAAGTTGTTTGCGATATCGATCTCTATAATTTTTATATGATTTTTCTAAAATGGACCGTATTGGAAAAATTGAAGGAAAAGTGCTAAATTTAAATTTTTCAGTATTTTCGTTTTCAATGAATATCTATAGAAAAATGTTTCGAGTTAGATGTATGAGGAAAATGTATATATTTAGTTTATCCTCTAAACATTTATAGAGGTGCTGCAATAGGTTGTACAAAATAATCGGAAAAAGCCTATAATAACTAGATAGGAAAGTCATGTGTGGGACACATCAGATTTTTATTTAAACATAATTATTATTATCTTTAGGAAGGTATTACATATTTTTTTAATTTTGACATTTTGACATTTTTTGTAATCGCAACAAGTATCAAAATGATCTACTTTATACCAGTTGTATAATGTTGAACATTATGAAACTGTATACAAAAATACATTATGTCACAGGTTGCAAAAAGAACAGAAATAAAAATAACCTTTTTCTACAAGCGTGCGAGAAGATGATCTTCTCGCACTCTTTCGAGTGCGAGAAGTTTATCTTCTCGCACGCAGAGAAATATAAATTGAAAAAAAGCAAGGTATACTTACCGCCGAGGCCCGGGTTTGAACCTAAGATCTTTGCGTTATGAACCCGAAACCCTAACCACTACACCAATTCAGCACATAACATCGGTTTAATATATGTATACTTAAACTGTATGTTGTACCTAATGTCATTATACAGGTTAATTCTCTATTTTAGAAATAAATGCGCTTGTAGAAAAAATGTTGATCGTAACACGTGCTAGAAGCACTTGTTGCGATAACTACTATTTTTTGGTTTTAAAATCAATGTATTGTGATGTTTGTTTATTTTAAAACAACAGTTTATTTATTAATAATTTATTTAAACAATTATTTATTTTATAACACTACTATTCTAATTTATATATATTTCGAATGTCTTTGAATCGTTCACTATTTATATTCACCACTGTCTATCTAATAACTGATACAGCGTTATTCTTCACCAATATTTATATACCAATTTAAAATTATGGTGAATTTTCCAGAAGCTCCTCCGCCAAACTAGTAATATCTCGTTATATTTGGAATAGACTAAAAATATTATCCCGTTGACTCAGGAATGTTCGCGAAAGTACCTCCGCCATAGTCGTCACATAGTTTTGGTCTTAAGGGGTTTAATTATGTATAATAATCGGACAAGTTGAGCCTCAAAGGCCAAATAAGACAGAGAGAAACTTGGAGGGTTAGAGCATGACTGAATAATGAAATGGCTCACATAACAGTATACATTATTATTGAAAGTTTATATCAAAGAAGGGAAGGTTGACTATATAAAAATATAATTTGGTTAAACCTATAACCATTTTAAGAAAGCACAAAATTGTTAAAACACAATAAACGACAAAATAAACCGCTTTCTTTAAAATGGAATAAATTTAACAAGCAATATGTAAATTAGGATTTCCTATTTGTTAATAAAATGAATGAATTGTGCATATGCAACTAACAATACAAGAAAGGAATACTGGTTGCATAGATGTCAGTAATTTTTTAACAAAACACACATTGTACCCCCTCACCACTTTCCGTTACATGTACACATGATAAACTAACATGAGGTTGAATTTCCGGCATTCCTGCATTAATGAAAGTGAGGAGAAACCCATCAAAGCTTGGAAAATAGTTCACTCAAATGAGAAGGTACAGAGTGTAGTTTTGAATTACGACTGCATCAATCAGGTGTGAAAAGTGTATATTTACTTTATCTCTGTCATCATGTTGAAATTTTAACCACAAATTACAGTTTGTGACTTGGCTCAATCCAAATTCCGTGATTGTCTTGTTTCATTGGAATATTTGAATGTTTTGTAAAAATTTTTTTTTTCAATTTTACATTTTACAACCTAGCTTAACTTTTTAACATTCTTTTATACATTACACTGATCGGCAATAAAAAAATCATCCCCTGGCTCCTTTCCTGCTGATTCATATGTAAAATGGTCTCCTAAATCCGAATATGACCCACATTTTCCCTTATCGTCCACTGTTTTCGATGGAGCCTTATCCTCCTATTTTTATCACTTTTCGATAATTTGGAGGGATGAAAAGGATTATTTACACCTTTAAATTTCTTCTGGGGTGCTAGAGAGGTGAATAGTTCTAAAGCATGGACATTTGCAGCATAGAGTTAGATTTGGAAGGAATTTTACCCTTAAACTGAAAAAATGATCGATATGGAGGATCTTAGCGTCACTGTTTCCTCCATCGTATTGGCGCAGATGTTTGTTTTTATTCACTTTTTTTAAGGTTTTATACAAAATAATTTATTTTAATTTATTTTTTTAATAAAAACAGTCTTATCTGAAATATTTCACTTTGTTGACGGAACCCTCCATAGTTCTCATGAAAAATGTCTGACTACGCCACTGCCTCAGAAGAAATGTAAAGGCTAAAATAATACTTTTCTTATTTCCAAATTATCAAAATGTAATAAAAATAGAAGAGGACCAGCGTTATAATTCAATAAATCATTGTGGTATGAGTTTATAAATTATTTTATAAAAAACTTATTCAAAATGGCTTTTCGTTAAATGTCATAAATTTTAGATGCATTGTATTGCTTCTCATATACAGGATTATGCGCAATTATTTAATACTTTTTAAAAAATTTGATGCGTAGTCATATTTGGAATCACTCCGTATACAATGATTTGTAGGCTCGTACTGTACTTTTAATTTTAAAAACTGTATTACATAATTACGCACCGCCTGTATGTGTAAAGATTTTGAACAACGTATATATCTAATTTTTTCAAATTGGCATTTCGCGAACATTTTGTAAAGCTGGTTCAATTCTTGATTTTTTGTTTTGAAAAATATGAAAATCGGAAAAATACGACTATTGTTGTTTACTTATTAAAAATACATGTTATTTATTATTATATAATGTGAAAAATGTCACTTTCCACATTCGTAATGAACTATATAATAAAAATTATGATGTTCGACGGAAAGACATTTTACATAAGTTCATATCAAGAAAGTTGAGAATTATTGATAACCAATATAAATTTTCTAGAATTTAAAATAGAAAATAATTTTTATTTGAAGTGGATGTGAAAAGAAAATAGGACCAAAATGATTATCCAGATGATTGCTTTTTTAACGAATTTTTCAAACAAGCGTCTTTAGTTTTGAAAAGAAGCGAACAAGAGCTTAGTAAGCTCCTTTATTCTGTATTTCAACATTCCTAATGATGTTTCAGTTTGATCACTTTGCAATCGGCAATAATATCGGATGGCATTTTGTCAGAAATTGGTTTAATGTAATTATAAAAATTGCTTATCTACCAAGAAATTAATTAGGCTTGTAGTTCAACTGATTCAATTCTGTCACGTCGAAAATCTTAATTGCTGTTTTAAAATTAAAAGTTGGCTTTCTGAAGAAATGGAAATTAGCGAGCAAATAATCTTTTTAAGAAATTCAATCAAAATTAAACTAATTGCGTTTGCGCACACATCAAATTCAAACATTTAAAATACCCATTTTAACTGAAAATTAATTTTGCTTCAAGCAATTGAAAGTAAAACAACAGCAAGAAATTCTGTATTATTTTGGAAACTAGGAACACACAGTAATTACTGTACAGTAGCTAATTGCTTGTAAAAGCAAGATTTTATGAGTCAAGAAAGTTGCAAACTTTCCCTCTAAGTCAACAAAACAAAGTTTACCGAAACAAAGAAAAGCTCCAAGTCACTCGCAAGTAAACGCTATGAAATACAGTTTGCCCATCATCAATGTAGTCGTGCAGATAATAAAGTTTCATTATAATGCTTAGTTTTCATAAGGACATAACATGTCGTTTGACATGTTGCATGACTTGTTGGTTCTAAAGTAAATGAAATGTATTTTCTGTCGAGGAAGTCGGCCAACATGTGTCGGATCCAAAATCTATCCCTACATGTTGTGGCGGCATTCGTTGGTCACTACGTAAACATTCGACTTGGTTATTGCTCGTAGATTTGTTCAGTCTGACCAACATAGTATTGTTACCGGGCGCTTATACATTGTATTCCAGATATTGTAATAATGGGCATTATTATTAGTAAAATATAAAGAATTACACGGAAATTCTAAAAAATATTTTTTATATTTTAACTAACTATTCAAAAAGAAAATACGCGTATTGAAATAAACCAAACAATTAGGTTATTACTCTAGTCAAAGGCTTACACTGAACTAGAGAACCAGTGAAAGTCCCGCCAGCGGGACATCCTAGAAGATGTTATGAAAGAAGGCTGTCAAGTTGACAATGTTAAATTTGTTGTAAAACGATCCCTATGGCTTCGTTAACTGTTAATTGAAGCAACTCCTACGGAGTCGCTGAAAATTATAAAGCGACCACTACGGGGTTGCTGAAAATTAGAAGGCGACCCCTACGGCTGAAAATTATAAGGCGACCAATACGAGGTCGCTAAAAATTAAAAGGCGACCCCTACGAGGTCGCTGAAAATTATAAAGCTGACTGATTTTTCATAAAAATTACTTTTTTTTATAATACAAAATATAACTTCCAATTTTTATATAAAAATCGCAATTTTTTCATATTTGAAGGGGTTTTGGGAGTTATCACCATGTAACATTTTTTCTTAAAATAATTCACCTAATAAAATGCCACTATTTTTTTTTTTTCAAAATTCCAATATTTTTTTTTTTTAATTAAAAAAGGGGGAAAAGAGGGGAACAAAACCTGTGAGGATCGAAAGTGTTATAATCTACCTTAATTATTATATTTTATTTTATTTTTTTATTTTTTTTTAATATAAAATATAAGGCAATGTATAGAAGGAAGGGAAACGAAATATACATTTTTGTATTTATATTAAAAATCTCTATCAAAATTACTTAAAACATTTATTCATATTTTTTTAAATTATTAATAAAATTAATATTTTTCAATTTTTGAAGGGCGAGGGGACAACGTCATATACCTTAAAATGTTCAGAATTAAATATCCTATAAACTGTGTGAATTTTGTTACATTAAAAATATCAAGTTTACTCTTGGAGGATTTTTGAAAAAGGGAGGATGTAGTGAACACCTTAAACACTCTTAAATTTTAGTCCCAAATACCCTGCCAAAAGAATATAATCTAAAATTAATGTTTAGATTACTCTTGTTTTCAAAAAAATTAGTAGGGGGAGAAAATTTTGGTACTAGAGCGTTCGACTTTTGGTCCCATAAAGTCCTCACACAATAATAATTCTTCAATTTTATTCTTAAGTCACTCTTGGCAACTTTTAAAAAAAGTACGGGGGGTGCAATGAATCTCAAAAACCTTCCCTTGTGGTCCCATTAACTATTCGCACAATAATAAATATCCCAAAAATTTTATTTTCAGTCCACTCTTGACGATTTTTTGAAGGGTGGGAGGGGGGGCGAGATGGGTCTGACTGGACTCAAACTTTGGTCCCATACATCATGCGCACAATATAAATGTGATTTTATTTTAAGGTCACTCTTGAAGCTTCCGAAAAAGGGGGAAGGGGGAAAGTAGTACCAAGCGCCTTACTACATTTGACCTCTGCTGACACTACGTCATAAAATATACAAAAAATAATTGTAAAAAAATAAAAAACAAACCATATAAAAAATTTAGAGGGGTGGGGGGAAGTTACCCCATACCAATTTTTTTTATTTTTAAGTATCTATACAACGCATATCCCAAAATATCAAATTTACGACAAAAGTATTTCATCCCCTCCACGCACTTTATGGAGGGGAGTAGTAACTCTGACCTTCGGCCAATCACAATGACCTCTTCCGATCAACATTGCCCTTCATAAAAACAAAAATTTCGATGTAATGAAATTCATTTCGATCGGTAACCATTTTTTTTCAAAACAACCATGTAAAAAAAAACAAAAATAAAAAAAATCCGTGATTTTAGTTTCTGGGATTGGGGGAAATCGGGGGGAATTTTTTTTATATTACCTCTGGTTTTCACTACGGAGCCCGATTTTGAATTTTTTTACCATCCTCAAAAAAGTGGAGGAACGGGGGGCACCAATTTTTTAGTTTACTTTTGGGGCCCTCTATACAGTCATATATCCAAATTCAAAATCCAAGGTTTTTTTTTTACGGCATTTGAAAACGGAGAGGGAGGGGGAAAGGGAAAAAAGGAGGGGGAGGGGAAGGGGGAGGATGGAAATGAGTGAGAAGGGGAGGGGAGGAGGAAGCGGGTACTAAAAATTTTTGTTTACCCTGAGGCATCACACACTATAGTAAGAACTTCTTTTCGATTTGCAAGTTTTTTTTCATTTGTGCAACGATTTGTGTACTAGAGGTAAATATCTTTAAATTATTTTAACATGTTTGGGTTTTATTTTGAGACAATTGATTGATTTCCATATAAATGCCACTTTTCTGTTTTCCTTCCAAATTTTATATATCTTATCTTATATTTATCTTATATTTATCTTATCTTATATTTATCTTATATTTATCCTATATTTATCTTAAATTTATCTTATATTTATTTTATATTTATCCTATATTTATCAATATTCATTTATTTCAATATTTATTCCTTAAATATAAATTGGCTATTCTGTAATTATTTTAAATATACATATGTTATTCACTTATTATTATTTTCTGATCCCCTTTCCAAAACCAGTTATGAAATATTCCAAGCATTTGTGAAGCATCGACGTTTCTACCCCTAAGGACTAGAAGAGTTTATAACTAGTTGTCAAAGTCGCTCGAATTTGCTATTAAGGGATAGTTTTATTTCTTTTTAATTTCATTTCATTATTTTATTGCCACTGGTGAATTGTATGTTTTTTCGGGACTTCAGGACCCTTTGGCTAGTGACAGTGCTGCTAGAGTAGACGTGCAAGTTTTTCTTGACCATCTAAATCTTTAATGAAAAGTATGGATGTCTTCACTTTGTTTTTAATGAAAAGAAAAAACACAAGTTTAAAATATTAAATGACATCCTATTCTCCATGTTGTCCCAATACTACTAATTTTTCGAAATTATTTTTAATCGGCTATATCCTATTCATTAAGTATTACAAACCAGTGAGTTAAATTGATTATTTTTTTCTGTGGACTCACTCAATTTTTTCAAATACAAAAAACTTTACTGGTAAAGTACGTAATGGTGTTCAAAAAGGAACAGAGAAAGCAAGAGCATAGAAGATTAATGTTTATGAGGGTAAAGTAGTTTCCTTGAAACAAAATCATCCTTCCGAGCTTATATAGCATATGAAAAGTCCATTGACCTTTATTTAGCCCTTATCATTCTGGCCACAGCCGATACGGGGACATGATATGCATATATAACCCACTATGGTTAATAAAATTGGATTATTTTCAGATTTTCAAAACGATTTATTTGTGAAATTAATGAAAAAACTTTTTTCTACACCCATATGTATATTATCTATTTTCTGTACAAACTACAGAATTAATATAAGGAGTGATCCATAAAAAATGTTTCTAAAGTAAGTTTTGGAAAAATGTACGTATGTCGGAGAGTAAAATTCCTCTCCTTTTTAAGTGTCAGTTTAAATTTAGTATGTAGTATCATAGACATGACTCGTATTTCTGTCATCCAATTAATATCATTTTATTATTAATTATTATTTTTTCTACACCCACATGGATATTAGATTATCTACGAACAGACTACAAAATAAAATAGTATGCCATGGCGTTTAACTGAACGAATATATTTCATATCCATTCTAGGTCTAAAATATCTAAAATAATATTTAAAATTTTCGTTAGTGGGTCGTAGAAAAAATATACTCTGCAACTCGAGTGGATTATCCATATTGCACCCAAACTCCAACTTCGTCTTCGTATGATATGACCAACATATCGACTCTACTTTTTCGAGGTTGTGTGCAGTATGACATGTCATTTTTATCATTTGTAGCAGCGTTGTCAAGTTATCTTACATGAAAAATCTCGGAAAATTATAATCAATCCATTATAAACATAAATGTCATTAGATAGGCTGCATTTCACTGATAATTTAGAAGTTAAATGATTATTTTTTGCACAAATTCGAATTAAAGTATAAATACATGAAATTATTTGGATTGTCCCAAAAGAACTAATTATTGACGTAGATAGAATTTTTTTTATTGACTTTCATAGTCATAAAGAAACTGAACAACATATAGGCGTGCTTTCTAAAAATAAAATATAGTAAACATTCTGGTAATAAATTAATCCCAAATTGAAATTTTTTGAAAAATGTATGAACTTAAAACTTTGTTTTAAAACCATTCCCTGGATTTTTACTTTGTACATTATGGAAATGAGGAAAGCCTTCTCTGCTTATTTTCAATTCTCTGGCTGGAATTGTAAGGCTATGAAACTAGAAAGCAGGATTTATTTTTCAGTTATTTTCTCCCATATTTCACTGAGTTACATGCACCTTGGGAACCGTGTAAGCTCGTATCCTTATTATCCTTCAAGATCGTTTTTGCGAATGAAATCTACAGATATTTTACTCCATGTGGTGTTATTGATACGTTCAAGATATGAATTCGATACAGAGTTATTATAATAATATTTAATACAACTTCATCGATTGATCATTTGTAGATTATTTATTGCTTATTGCATGGTTTTCCGAGTTTTCTCACAAATGGGTTTAAATCTCCAGTCAATCAATAAATAATTGGCCATACTTATCGCCTTTGGCTCCAATTCTACTCACATAATCATGTGGCGTTCGAGAAATTGAGATTCTTTTCTACAATATAACCAAATTGAACAAGTACAAATAGAAAGTTTTAAATATTTGCTATTAGGATAATCATTTACATTTACTTTAACTAAAAACCCTAGACAAAATTCTAGATTACAGATGGCATATCAAGAAACTAACTTTAACGAACCACAAAATATTGTAAATACGTTTTTTAAAAGTGTGCTTAAAATCACTCGGTGGTCCAGTTGATATGGCATCAGTAGGTATACTGGAAACCCAGGTTCAGCCCCGCCCGAGGCAGGATATTTTGATTTTTTCCTGTAGGTTAGATTAGATTTAATTAGGACTGATTCTGTCTTTTTTAGTACACTCCATAGACTGGGAAGTAGTTATCCGGTATAGCTAGTTGCCCTTAGTTTTTCTTCTCCAAGTGTAAGCAATCTCAGTCTTGCTGGACCTTTGCAGTAGCACAATACGTGTTCTGCCGTTTCCTCTTCCTGACAGAATCGGCACAAGGTCTCTTCTGTCAGACCGATATTATATAAATGTTTGTTAAGCCTACAATGCCCTATTAGTAGATGCTCGGTGAGTTTAGGCGGTGGTGGTCCTTTTAAGAACTCTTTGGCCTGTCTCTGTCCTGGTGAGTTTTTACACTACTCCTGAGGTTTTCTTAAACATCCACTGCTTTGTGCATGTTCTGATAGTTGTTTTTGTTACACCACAAAAGGGTTCTGGACCAATAAGAGCATTTGAGGCTCCTTCTTGGGCTAGTAAATCAGCCTCTTCATTGTCCTTATGTCCTCTGTGGCCTGGTACCCAGGCTAAGGTTAGTCTGTTTGACTACCCAGCTCTATTTTGACTACCCAGCTCTGTTAGAGCTTCCAAACAGTCCCACACAAGCTTTGAATGTACCTGCATGAAACTGAGTGCTTTTAACGTCGATTGACTGTCTGAGTATATGACAATGGTTTTTCCATTTACCTTCTGTCTAAATACCTCTTTTGCGCAGTGATGTATTGATGCTGTTTCTGCCTGGAATACTGTCGCATGTTTACCTAAGCTCAGTGAGATTCTTGTCTTTGGCTTGGTATTATATATACCTACTCTTGAACCTTCATGGGTTTTGAAGCCGTCTGTATACCAGGTGAATTCTGCATGAATAGGAGGTCCTCCCGTCCACGCTTCCCTGTCTGGTATACTTACTTTATATTGCTTTTGAAAGCTATAATTTGGGAGCATTTCATCTGACGGCATTCCCATTATTTGGTCATTCTCCAACTCTTTATATAGCTCGCTGTAGTCGCATCCATGCAAACTACTTATGGGTACAGTCTGTATATGAGAGACCAGGCTTCTCCTTGAATGAATATATGTAGTAGTGTTAGGTTTAGCATGGCTTCTATAGCTGCTGTTGGAGTCGTTCTCATAGCTCCCGTGGTACTCAGGCATGCTTGCCTTTGAATACCATTGATATGTCGAATGGCTCCAGCTTGCCGAGTCTTTGGCCACCATACCACCGACCCGCAGGTTATCATCGGCCTTATGACTCTGGTATAAAACCATAGGGACATTTTCGGTTGTAGTCCCCAAGTTTTTCCACACAACCTTCGACATAAGTTGAAGGATGTTGTGCTCTTTTGGGTGACTTTTTGCAAGTGGTGATTCCATGTTAACCTGTGGTTGTGGTTTTGTGAGGGTTTACTGTTAGTTCCTTTTCTCAGCACCACTCGTCAACAATGTTTAGAGCGGTTTGTGTGCGCTCCGATATTGTACCTGCGAACTTGCCTCTTACGACGATCGCCAGATCATTGGCATACCCTAGGCAGTAGAAATCTGCAGATATTAGCCTTTTTATGAGTTCGTCGACTAGGACTGACCAGAGGAGGGGTGATTGTACTCCTCCCTGGGGACAGCTCCTGCCTGCTTTATTACCCTTTCTTCTAGGCTGGCTTTTATCCACCCACAGGACTACTGGTACCCCTTTCGTTGTTAGGGAGTTAATTATAGAACTTGTTTGGGCCACAGTTTATTGCTAAAGAATCAGTTAGCTCACTTGGACCAGTTGAATGTTCCAAAATAATATCCACTCCAGGGATACAAATTCAGGATGCGCAGAAGACTACTGTTTGAATATAGACGGTTGTCATATATTGTATTGGTTAATGATTGGTTATGATTTGATTCTGTATGCGCCAGGGATACAAATCCGAGTTGCGCAGTGTATAAACTGGAACATTGAGATCAAAAGTGCCGACGCAGAGTGAGCGAACTGATTCTTTAAATATAAACTGTGTTTGGGCATTACTAAAAGCTCCCTCCCTCAATATGTAGGAAAGTTGGTACTGCCATTTCTTTATCCTGCAGGAATTTTGACAATAGCCTGTTGAGATCATTCAGGGCCAAATCGGTTGACTTGCCTGGCTGATATGCATATTGACGGTCCAATACTGAGAGGGTTTTCTCTCAATATTTCGTCTCGTATATATCTATTAGTCTTTCTAGCGTTTTCAGCATGAATGACGATAGACTCATTGGGCAGTACGACTTTGGTATCATATCATTAAACCTTCCTACTGTAGGAAGGTACATGACTTTCATCTTTTGCCACGCCTTTGGTATATGTCGCCAGGCTATACAAACTTTAAATATGTGGCACATATGTAGAATTAAGGTTTCCTGTCCCTTTTGTAGTAGAATGGGATATATTCCATCTACTCCTGGGGATTTGTATGGTTGAAATTTGTTTGTAGCTCATCTAATTTTCTTCGGCCTTGATATTTACGTAGCTGGACTCCATTCCAAAAGAGTTGGCCTACGAGACCGTCTTTAAGGGTTGTATGCTACTATCGGGCCAAGCAAAATTTCTGCGGCCGGAAAGTGTACTTCTGTGAGCATTGTTTTCTCGAAGGTTTCTGTATAGGTTTCATCATCTTTCCTGAGAAATTCTACTTGGTTTGCAGTACATTCTTTAGGTAGGACTTTGTGGATTCTAGAGCATGTATGTGTTTCAGATAACTCCTAACAGAACTTCCTCCACGATTGCTTTTTAGCCTTTCTTATCTCTTTGTTGTACTGCGTGAGTTTAGCCTTATATAGAGTCCAGTTTTCGGTTGACTTGGCTTTATTAAATAGCCTTCGCACTTCGCCTCTAAGGCCTTCCAAGTGTTTGTTCCAACAGACTGGTTTTGTTCTTTGCTGCTTTGTTTTCTCCGGACAGTTTTCCTCGTAAGCGGTTATAATGGCCTTACTTACTTGGACTACTGCTCGGTCAAGGCTTTGTTCACTTGTTATTTCCACCATACCCTCTTCGACATACTCTCCAAGTGATGTTGAATACCTTTCCCAGTTCATCTCTCTAGGGTTTCTGTATTTGGTTGAAATTCGAGGTGGGGTAATTAGATCAAATCTAATTACTAAACCTTCAGATAAGATGAATTGTGGTGTCAGGAATTTATTTCTGGCATTTATTCTGATATATATATGAAGCTTTGGATAATAGAAACCAAGTTGCTGTAATATAAACAGATTTTTCAAAGGCTTTTGATAGAATTCATCATTAAGTTAAAATTATTTTGGTTTCCTAGGGATGCTTTTGAAATCATAAAATTGTATTTAACAAATAGAAGCAATTTGTTTCATATAATGGCTTACAAATAAAAAAATATTTGGCCTAATCATGGGTTCCTTATTATGTTTTGCTGATGACTTAAAGCTGTTCTCTATAACAAATAGCATGAATGATTGTATTAATCCCCAAAATCAACTGAATTATGTATATAGTTGGTGTAATAGTAATAAAAATAAATTTGAATATTAATAAATCCAAATTTGTTAGTTTTACGAAAAAAACAAAAAATATAGATTAGAACGAACGTGTTAGCGAAACTAAGGACTTGGGTATTTTTAACAATAAGCTTACATTTGGGCTGCAGTGGCTGCACTTACACTTAAAAATTTCTTAAGCGCTCAGATCTTACGTTTCTTTTTTATCAGAACTAGCAGAAATTTAACAAATATAAAAACAATTAAATTACTGTATTATTCTTATGTCAGGATAAAAATTGAATACGCAATAATAGTTTGGTCTCCTTGTTACAGTGTTCATATTCAAGCCATTGAAAGAGTTCAACGTAAATTCTTAAAATAATTGGTATTCAAAATTGCTGAAATATGTTCAGAAAGATGTATCAGCAATGGTCAGTTAAGTGATCGTGTAGACTTTGTATCGCTACAATTAGGAAGAAATTTCGCTTCTTTTATTTTTTATACAGTGAGCATCTTAAGTCTTACCCCCCTAACTAACTCGTTACTGGGGCCTTGTTAGGAAAATCGCCGAGACAGGTCAATTTTTAATTTCTACAATGTACATTTTTGCATGATTAGTCAACCCTTAATTTCATCCCTTACTGGAGGGTAAAAACCCTTTCGAAAAATTTAAATGGCATAGGGTGGTGAGTGATAGCTCATTTGAAATTGGGTTTTATTCTCTATTCAACCGTGCAAAAAAATTTTGAAATTTGCATCATTACATGTTGATTTATTAATGTTTAAAAATAACAAAACCTCACAAAATAGGAAAGCAACTAGACTAACAGTGACCTGCTAATGGCAAAAAGTCTTACTTCACGGCTGAACCAAAACCTAAGTCATGCATGACTGAATTTTAATTCTAAGGATGAGTGCGCTACGTTAATTTCCGTTATTCTGAAACAACAATTAGTCGAGAATTAATGAAGCAAATTTCAAATTTTTTTACACGGTTGAATAGAGAATAAAACCCTCTTTCAAATGAGCTATCACTCACCACCCCATGCCATTTAAATTTTTCGAAAGGGTTGCTCCCCTCCAGTAAGGGATGAAATTAAGGGTAAACTATTCATACAAAAATGTACATTGTAGAAATCAAAAATCGACCTGTTTTGGCGATTTTCCTAACAAGACTCCAGTAACGAGTTAGATAGGGGGGGTAAGACTTATGGTGCTCACTGTATAAATTATTACATATTTCAATTGACTGTAGTGAGATTATCTAGCACCTTATTCTCGTCGTAATAGGCTTACATTTACAAGTCACCTATATATGTCATGAGGTAGATTTACAACTTCATAACTGACCACACCGATATTTTCGATACAAAAGTAAAACAAAATTCTTATCATTATTTATTTTCATTTACTTTATTTGTTTAATCCTAATTATATTAAAATGTAACCAGCTGAAATTAGATAAAAATAATTTATTTTGTAAATACATTTTTTCTTATTTTTTAATTGTCCTATAAATGGGACCCTGATGGATAATAAAGCTCTTATTATTATTATCATTACAATGGTCACATCGTTCTCAATCATGTAATTTGATAAAAATGGTTTTAAAAACAGGTGAAATGCAACGTTGTCGTTGTAAATAAAAAACCGTAGATGTTTTGACAAATTGTGCGAACAAATATTGATTGATTACTTATATCGTATCACCTAAAATATAGAGCACTAAAAATTCTTTCCGTAATTTCATATTCTTACCAGCGGTAGTCGTTCGCGCTTGGATATTGGGCGTAAATTGGTTTTACTTCGTTATTTGATTTAAGCACTTTTTCCAGTCAAATAAATTGATCTATATAGCTTGGGTGAGCCAGAGGCGGACTGCTATCATAAAAATTAGGCACAAATTGCTGGTTTGCGAGAATACCGACGCAATTCAAATTCCGACGCCATTCAATTTTTTTAAAATTGATCTAAGTATACAGGACAAAAAAATCACTTATATGTTATCCATGAATACTAACTAAATTCCTAATTCTGATCAACGTTCGCTAAACAGAGTTAGCTTCATTAATAATTTGAGGTAAGCAAGTCTAATGTGTATCAAAAATATGGATTCATTTTAGTTACACAGTCGATTTCAATGCTCGACTTAAAAAAACATAGACGCTTTTAGCGTTATACTACAATTTGTGCTATTTTTTAGAATACTGACTTATTTCGAAGACTTTTCGGTTTTTGTTTTAGAAGTATAATTTAGTCTATTTTTTATAAAATATTATTTCATATATTTTATTTTTTTTTGTGAGGCCTAATTATTTTAATTTCCACAATGACAAGTTGCTTTTTATAATTCAAAATCTCAAGATTGATGACGGATATCTGATAATTATTTGTATTTTTCATTAATTTCTAACAAATACTTTTATTTAATGCAATTATATAATATAATTTAATTAGGTAAGATTAAATTAAATATGAAATAACATAATTATAAATAAATTTATATATAAATAAATATATATAAATTAGAATAGTATTCTTTAAAATAAATAAGTGTTTAAATAAAATATTTACAAATAAACAAACATTACAATAATATTGGACAAAATAAAAAATGTGATAAATAAAAAAATTGACAAGATTGCTTTCATTTAAAAACATGCATACAGATGAATCAACGATAGTGCTTTGGAGAAAAATGGGTAACCGTTAAAACCTTGGGAGATAAGAAATAAAAACATTAAATAACAGAAAAAGACTACGTTCCAGAAATATCTGAATAACTTTAAAAGCCTTCAATCTAAAGAAGAACCGGGAAAAAATAAATCAAGCTAAACTTCAACTCGACCGTAAAAGAGATGAAAGATAAGAGAAATATATCGGCATATAAGATATAGTAACTTACTTTATTTAAATCTAAAGGTTTTTTACGCTAGCACTTAAAATAATAAGTATGTACAAAGGTTAATATTTAATTTAAAATATATAAAATTTGTTAAATTTTTTATAATAGTAAAACAAATTTTAGTCAAAGATTTCTAATTTTTAAACCGTAAGATTAATAACTATCTATATTATTTCTCCTTTCCTAATTTAATTTTTGCCTTTTTTGGTCTTTTGCTATCTTATAAAATGAAAACCATTTTTTCATCATATATTAAATTAATGTCGATACAACCTTTTTTTTAGAGGAAAGAAGATAAAAATGTAATATTGTCCGTAGTCTGATATTATTAACCAGCATTCTTTTGCATCCTCAAAAATTCTGATAATGTACATTTTAAATTACTTCCACCAATATTTTAATAAAATTTAATTGCAGCCCAAAACAAAAAATTCCCAAGAAAGGTTAATAAAACCGTAAAAGCTATAGTGTTTAGGAGTTACAGGAGCGTTGCTGCAGTAGAGAAATTTTGTTAGAGTCAAAAATTTCTAATCCTGGAGTTTTAGGGGATAATTTGGTTCAGTTTCTATCACTAATTATACCAAGATATTGCATGGAAGTGGACGAAAACTGATAGTAAGAAAAAAGGTTTAAATAGATTTAAACAATTTTAAGAACCAAAGATGATATAATGGTAACACTCTTCCGATTACCCCCATATATATACACATAAAATTTAATACTAAAAGCAGAGTTTGTGCGAGGTAAGTACGGCTATTATTATTATTATTAACATTATTATATGCTGTGGTACTGCAAGACGAATTATAAATGATATATAGTGCCAATTAACTTACAGGTTAAGAAAACCTGGAAAACCCCTCCTATCATCATCACCATATGATAGGAAAAGAGGAATTTTAAACTGCACAAAGACCAGATAATTTTTATCCTTTTCATGGTTTATAAGCATTCTATACATTCACTCAGCTATGGATTTGTTAATGTCGTATACGAATGGAATTAAAAAAAAGTTATATATATATAAAAGAAAGGTGGATTTCGAGATTTTCCATTCGTTCTATGATTGGTATTTAGTTCGATATTCTTGATAAAACAGATTTTATTTTTATCTTTCCTTTTCAATTACTTATGACTTTTACAGCTTCTTGAGAAAATTCCGAGTAAAAGCATTTATTATTAAGAGAGAAAAATGTAAATAGTTGAAGTTATTTGGAAAATAATTATTAATGTAGCCTGAACCTTGAATGAAAACAATTTTTTTTACAATTACAATATGCACAAAACTATACTTTCTTGGTTAATAGGTCCTTATTTAAATAGTATTTTTGTAAATCTCCAAACTAATATTTCAAAATTATTCTTACGAAACACTAAAAATTATTCTACATATTTTTGGTTTTCAAAATTTGGAAATTTTTATAAGATGTTAGACGGTAGTTAATATTATTTTTTTGGTTTTGGAGAAATAAAAGGTTTTGTTAGAGATATAGAGATGTTATATTGAATGTTGAGAAATTATATATTTTGGAGAAGCTAATAAAGAATTTAAATGGAAACTAAGGTACATTTCATTGATGAAAGTGAAGAATAATTCAGAAGTGGAAGCATATTTCAATATAGAAGCAGTTATAAATATACAAACAAAATAAGTGGGTATATAAGAAAGAAAAATTAGGAGAAAAATACCGGAGAAGGACGGCGAGTGCAGCAGAAAAAAAGATCTTGGAAAACTTACTTTATAAAAATTAATATTGTAGTATCAAAATTAATTTGTAAACCCATCAAACGTTTGAGTGGACACACCCCACATCAAGTGCGTGTTTGAAATTTGGAGGTAACATTTTTCATTCCTTTATTGAGATCCGAATTATTTTAATTGAGATTAATATTTGTTAGTCAGGTTTACAGGGTGATTTAAATTTTTTTTATTGTTGCAAAACTTATAAATTAATTGTAAAAATAAACAATCCGATCAGAATTTACTTGTATAATAATTATAATTGTATGTGTAAATTAATGATAATTGTATTTTATAATATTAATCTATTTCTATTTCCGATTCGTCCAACCAATATCCGTAATAATAATAAAATAATTTTATTTTCATTATTATATATTACGTAGAATTACCAATTTCCAATAAGTTTTCACTTCTGACGTGTGATCTTAAGCTAACACCCTCTTTTTTAATCAAATCATTTGGGCCATGAAATTTCAAATAATTATCTAGAAGAGATCTATCAATTTAATTTTTTTAATTAAAAAACTAATTAAAATTGAGGTGTAGGGTGTTATAATCAGAAAAAGTACAGTGTTCCTTACCAGTGTGGTTAAAAAATATCCTATTTCATACAAGTATTAAAGCTCGTATTAAAGGATTAAATCATTGCATTCTACTACAGTGGTTTATAATCAATATGGATTATCTGGGGTCAACCAGATATGATACATCATTATTGAATGTGTTAAGGAGGAGTAAAGTTTTTAAACTTTTTTTTTTGCATTTTTTTATATTTGATTTTGTGCATGGAAAACCTTTCAAGAATATTGTGTGAAAATTTGAGGTGAATCGGAGCAAAACTAACGAAAATACAGCGATTTGAGTAACCGCGCCTCATACATGACTCAGCGCATCAGAAAATACCTGCCCGGGACGGAGCGCGCTATTGTTACCTCACAGCAAGGGTGGCTCCAGGGGAGGGGGCTATGGGGGCTGGGGCCATAGCCAAAAAAATTATTGTGGCATAACACTAAAAGCGTCTGTGTTTTTGTAAATTGAGCGACGGTGTAACTAAAATAAAATTATATTCATGATACAGATTAGACTTGTTTGTTTCAAAAGAATAATGACGCTACCTCTGTTTAAGAGAACGTTAGCCAGAATTCAGCATTCCGTCATTTTTCATGATAAAATATAAGTGATTTCAGTTCGTTCTGTATACTTAATTGAATTTAAAAAAAAAATATTAATTGCGTCTTCATATAAAGTAACATTGTAATACCAGAATCAAAATTCAAAATCTTGATAACACGACGTGACAAATGACCTAGTTTTAATACGCTGCTGTGAAATATTCGAAACTTTTTTCGATAGAAGTTTTATTTATTTTATGTCTTCACTATATTTTTACAATCAATATGGATTTATAGCGAAAGGTCTGACGGTCGTAGTTTGATGTGTGATTTGAGGATGTGGAGTAATTCTCTGATGCGTTCGACGACGAAATTTAGTCAAAACGGAAATTTTTCTCCCTATCGGTTTGAATCCAGTACAGGCTTGAAAGATCGTAGATATATTTGAATTTCAAATAACAACTTTAGATCAAAGGCCAAAACGAGTAAAAAATTGCATATTTAAAACAATACCATTTACTAACAGGGTGAAAATAAATGGTCACCAAACCGAACTTTGGAGTAGATCATATTATAAAATATTACGGACCTATGATCGAGACGCTGTTACCAATTTAAGGAGATTAAAACATAAGTCATTGGACACGCTGTACATAAATCTACCTAGTTGGTAATTTTCGAAAATTAATTTATCATCACTTAATTTGGTTGAAAAGTTTTCTGACACCCGGTCCCTGTTGACAGAAAGGAAGGGCTTCCAAAGAGAACTTTAGAACAGTTAGTTGAAGGACCAAAAAATATATTTGCGGAGGTTTCATTAATTCTTACCAATCAAACTGACTGTTTTGGAACAAAATGTACTATGTGGCACAATAATGGCTTGATAAAAACGAGAAGAACCTGCAAATTATTTAGAAAATCGTAGAAATAATCGAATTAAATTACGGGTTTTGAGCTTACATTAAATTGTAATTAGATGAAACAAAATTGATTCTATGTATTTTGAGGTGATCTTTTCACAAAAAAGCAAAAGAAAATGTAGCTGTTTTTCGAAAGTGTCGAAATTTTGGATTTTGTCCATTTTTCAATTTTGCTCAGGCGCATGTCGGAAATAAATCAATATTTTCAAAACGCAGTTAACGACATTTGAAAGCTTAGGAACAATGCTAATTTTCTTGTCTCTTGAGAAATTTTGATCCGATACACTGTTCTCGCGGTATGGACGATTGAAATTGGTTTAGTATTTTGAGGCGGCGAAGGTCGAAAAATTGAATTTGTTATTCGACCTATGACATTCGAAATATAATTGAAAACTATGCATTTTTTGTGCTTCGAAAATTGCTCGTAAAACGAGTGGTTTTCTCTTAAATCCAACATTTTCCCTTTTTTTTTTTTTTTTTTCGAGAAAAAAACAAGCACACTGTCGATTTTTTCCGTAATTTAGGCACTTAACAGACTGAAAATATATAAGAATCAGTAAGTTTAATGAGAAACAAGCTTACTTTCTCTCCCAATTGTCAGAAAATGCCCCTTTTCTCGAGAATATTCGAGTAGCTTCAATTCTCGCGTGCACACGTGCGCTCAGAAAACAGTGAATTCTAAAAAAAAATGCATATGCCACAGTTTTTCGTGTCTTTTTTTCTCTTTCATCTGATGGAAACAGTTTTCTATTCAGATAATTAATTTTCGAGTTATTTTAGAAAAAAGTACAAGAAATCAAGAAAAAATTGTTTTGCAATAACTAAAAATAAGATGTTAGAGTACAAAAAACAAGCTTATCACTAAGTTAGAACTTACACTCAGGCTTAGGATTAATTTCCTTACATTTTTAAAGTATACCTTTTTGTGTATTTTTTTTTGTGCTCTTTCCAATGGCCAAGTTAGTTTTTTCAAATATATTTTTTTGTTAGATGTTTTCGGAAAACCCGGAGAAAATCAAATGGGAAAAAAAATTAAAAAAAATTACGCCTTCCGATTTCCTGCGAATTCCCGAAAAATTATGGCAGATTTCGCTGCGGGACTTATTTTATTTGAGAGCCAACAAAAAAATACGCAACTTCTCTCATGGGCACATATGTCTAACATTTATAATTTCGCCAAAAATTCATCGCAAATTTCATGTTCATGGTTCTGATCAAAGAAACGAAAAAACAACTTTTTGGTAAAAGCACTTCTGGCAGCGAGAAATTCATCATTAAAACTACCTGTGCAATGAATTTCCGAACTATGTTTGCCTCCTTTTTTGATTGGTGCATTTATTTTTACTATCGGAATGATACTTGCCCAGATAATTAGCATTTTTACCATGGAAAATTCCGGAAAACCCGGTTTTTCCTAATTAAAAAAAAAATTGAACAACAGCTACATCTTTTTTTGCTTTTTTTCGAAAAGATCATATGAAAATACATAAGGTCCACTTTGTTTCATCCAATTACAAATTAATGTAAGCTCGAAGGGGCTTTTTTCGTTATTTAATTGGACTAAAAGGAATTTTCTTAAAAATTAACCTATCCTATTTTTAAAAAACCAGGGCCAACCGGTACAGGGTGGGCTACTTAAAAGTTCCACATCATTTTATATTCGTTATTAAATGAGATATCTGAATGATTTTTTTCGTTTAAAAGTTTGGAGTAAGAACTTGAAAATAACTCAAATCAGTGGTGCATCTGAGTATTTTTGGCATTGGTTAACTTCTTAAAAATTCTATCCACATTCTTATCCTAGTTATTATTTGAGATATTAAGAGGATTTTTTTTTTGAGACCTTGGAGCAAAAACTTTCTTATAACGGATTCAATTATTCTGTGACGTCATTACTTTCGATTTTTCTGGAAATAACAGTAAATCACTATTTATTTCTTATTTTTCTTTGCAAGAAGCCCATACCTAACGCCTCTGGATTATTTTTTGTTGGGTAATTAAAAAACAAAATGTACAAAAAATAACTAAACAAGTTACTAAATATGATTTGTAAATCGAAACAACAAAAAATTTAAAATTATAGTCCAAGTTCTTTCTTGAACAGTAGCGTAAAATTAAGAAGTGATTAAAATGTTACTTACCCATGCCTTACGCTACTGAAAAAGTTTACTTAACTGATATTTTTTTGGTGAAAGATGTATCTTATGACACTAAAAAAGTTTGCCGATTAAGTTAAATTATACTGAATAATAAAAAAATTAAGCATAGCCATTAATAATTTTCGAATTTTCAATTTTAACATATTTCTGAAATGAGTAATATTTTATCGAAGCATATTTCGTTTAATCGTCTTATTTTTAATCAGAGAATCTTCAGTTGTTCTATGTCCCATTCTTAATGAGACATCCTGTATAACATATCGAGAAAAGTCATCAAGAGAAAGAAATTGAAGTTAAACGGACGCCACTTTCAAACTGATTCCAGATAAATTAGTAAAAAACTTACCTTATAGACATCAAATCCACCAACGATGGAATCGAAGCACGTATATAAATCATTGAGCAGATCGACGACTTCCAGTGGCGTGCTTTGAGCAGACAGTTCTGTAAATCCGACAATGTCGCTGAAATAAATCGTGACAGAATCGAATGTCTCTGCATTGACCGGCTCGCCTCTAATCAATTGCTCGGCCACGCTTTTCGGCAGCAACTGGTACAAAACTTGTTCGCATTTCTTCTTCTCTTCTAAATAATCGTTGGTACGCTCCTCCACAAGGGTTTCCAAATTGTTCGCGTATTGCTCCATGTGGGCGAGAAGATTATCTAATAGGTTTCCACCGCTTTCCCTGGAACAAAATTTTAAACATTTCAAGCAACATGCATTGGATTGTCAAATTTTTAGTGTGGGAGATAATTCTGGAGTTCTCCTAGCCTCTCCCTCAATTAGTAGAGTATTAAAAAAAATTGGTTCTAATATACATTGAATAAATCGCACCCTTGCTTCAAAAGTGACACAAACACCAAATTAATATCTTTTCAATTAATACCTTAAATGCGACGGTTAACAAACCAATAATCATTTTTTTTTAATTTTAAAAAGACTTCTATGTTACCTTCATCATTTTTTATGTAGGATTGTTTTTAAACCATATTTATGATGTGAATCTTGAGTTGTATCATACCCCATACCTAACATAACATAGCAAAGTATAAAGTAGAATAAATCGAGTGATGAATTTTCTCCGTTTGGAAAAAGTCAGTAATTTGCTTAACGCTTAGGCGTTTTAATCAGTGCTCAGGTTTTTGTATTTCAGAATGTTTGGTTGTAAAAACCAGTGGCGTAGCTAGTTGAAGTATAAAAAGTTGCAATTTGGTTTTTAATGGTAATTTTTTTGCATTTTATCGTTTATGTGGTATTTAGAGAGTATATAATTTATTTTTATTATATTATTTTAAATTTGTGGACGGTAAACGATAAAAATTAATATTACTGCACTTTGTAGGACTTGTGAGAGTGAAAATGAATGTTAACTATTGCAGGTAGTAGATAAAAATGTTTGAGAAAGATATTTTTAATTAAACAGATTGTTTTTCTAAATGCTGCATCAATTATTCCATACAAAAAATGCGATTTCGTCTTCTTCCAATTCTATTGTAACTCATTGATTAATTAATCGGAATTTATTAGTATTTTGGTAAACCAGAAACATATTGGTTATTAATTTGTGTATGAAATTCTAGATATAAATCATTTGATGAAAAATTATGACATTCAAATACCATCAAAATGCATTTCATATAAATCAAATCAAATACAAGGATTTCTGGTTTAAACAATTTGTATGAATAATTGATTTTAAATCAAAAAGATAAATGTATAAAATAAAGTAGTTAATTCAACAGGGATCTGATCTATTAATCAATGTACAATTTATTTATTTATTTAGGTCAAATTTAATTACCTGTGGGCTCTCGTTGAGTGAGCGGGCCCTCGTGTAGGTCTAGGAAGAATAAATAATCAAATGCGAAGAAATCCCGTAATAAGCATAGAAATAGTATAGAAAGCCAATTACATATATCAAAAATGAAACCATAAGGAGAAAATAGTGTGTCGGAGCTCATGCGCATAACGGTACTGGCTAGGACAGGACCGGTGCAAGTTCTTTATTGATCGAACAAATAGTTCACACGATGTTTCAGGTTGGAAGTCATACATTTTTAGAAATGATTCTATATAAAATACGATGAAAAAAATTCAAGTAAGGTAAATATGGTTCTGAAAGTCCTTATTAAGATATGAATTAGTTAATTTTCGGCAATCATTAGTGCTATAGTCACGAGATTTTACTTGTGATATGATATCTTATTTAGTATCATTTGCTACAAGTTAATTTAATCTGGGGAGTGCAAAAGAGGAGGCAGTTGCGTTTCGCCCTGGAATATTAGGTTCGATATTTTTTTACATTTTGTCAGCCGAGACTGAGTCGTTACTTACAATTAGACAGAAAACCTTTCATGTTATCATTTTCAATATAAATTATCCAATGGTCTGCATCTCTTAAGATTCAAAATTAAAAAATACTACTACATTTACTTGGTACATTTTTAATTTTGAACCCTTTTAAAAGGGTGTTTCGGTTCCATAATAAAAGTAAGTAGATGCTTACTAGAAACATTCTATATAGTCTAAACCAATTTATGGATTGTTCTTGATCAATTTAATACAAAGATTTAAAGTTTTTTGTCGATGAATGTAGGTTCCATATATCTAGGATCCTCTCAATAATTAATAAAGGAATTGATTAAATTATGTAAACATAATTTTAAAATAAATATCCAAAAGTTCAATTAGTCGCGACGATAGTTAATAAAAATATGCCAGACGTTTTATATAAATATTTCTAATGCCTAACAACCCAGGTCGTTCCGTTGACAAGATTTCTGGCGACATAGGGCGCACAAGATTATCGACTAAAATCTGCGCTTAAGGCGTGGCGTTATTATGACATCAGTTTCCCGACAACGACACTTGGCTAACTTCAATAAAATCGACCTAGGTCTTAAACTAAAAATGACATGGAAGTCAAAACTAAAGGTAAGTTTATGTGGTGATCACAAGGTCGCCACGGGAGAAAGTATTGTAGTGCCTCGATTGCACTACATACATTCGTACTTTAGAGCTTTCGAAAACCTTCATTATGTGGGGCTGGATGAAAGGTAAACTCACTTCCATGGCAACAGCCGTTACCACGGATCTATTTATTGATTATCGTTATGACTTTTTACATTTTTTAATACTCGTATACATGACATGTCATCCATTTTTATTTTACAATTATGTTTATAACTACATTTTTATTTATTGATGGGATACATTCATTTAAAATATCTCACAATGATAATATTCCAAATCAGCACATTGCAAACCTATTTTGTAGATAATAAGAATAAACTTGTATATCATTAATTTGGTAGTTATCTATCTCACTTATAATGATTTTTTTTTTGTTAATATGACTATTGATTTCTAAATATATTTTGGCCTTACAGTACGAAGCGTTTTGTATCTAAGTGACAGAAGAGTTTCTAAGTTCGTTGAGATTGGGTTTATGTTTTAAAATGCCTTGAAACCTGAATTTGAAAGTATACCTCATGCCAACTGCGCCAGTGACGTCACAAATGTTAAGTAAAGGTACAATTTAATAGGATTAATTTTCAGTTTCTACATTGGGAAATATACCCGATGCCAAAACTCAGCCAGTGATGCCATAAATGTTAGGTAAAGGTACAATTTACTAGGGTTCATTTTCAAATTCTTTATTTTAAATTATACCCACTGAAACACGGTCTCTGACGTCATGAGCGTTGTGTAAAGGTATATATTCCAAATAAGCAACATTTCATGTTTCATCGGTATCAGGAATAATAGAAGTGACATCTCATTAAAAATAAAGCGGAAATAACAGAAGTGTCAGAATATTATAGATGGAAAGATCATAACCTGTTTAACAATGTTTAACAAAAAATAATTCATTGTTTTGTCAGATACCGATAATGTCAGGATACACTTACTAAAGGTATGCTGACTTTCGATTCAAAATTCGTCCAAACCACGCATGACGTAATGCGGGACGAACTTTCAAGTTATTTTGACACTTTTCGATTGAGTAGTGTAAAATAATTTAATAATTTATATGTTTTTGTGTTAGTAGTTCCTATATATAACAGGGAAGAACTAAATTAATGTTTAAAATGCCGGGCTGCGCAGTGGAGATATTTCCGAATGCCACAAAATATGGGTAAATTATTATCGAAGAAAGGACAAACTTAATTGAAATTGCCCTATCCATTTTAAGGAAAGTAGTTGTGAGAAACCTCTTAAACATGAACGCAAGAAAAGGAAACTAAATTCCACCAGGTGCACGGGCCTCATTAAGCAAAGAAAATAAATCGGTATTTAAAAATTTTAGCAGATAAAACAGTAGTTTCCTGTCCCAATACAACGGTCCTTTTGAAGTAATGTCATTCATGAACAGGACACGAACATATATAAGAATAAGATAAATGAACAGGAAAATTGGTTTTGAGTATTTTCAAAGTAAACTTAAAAAAAAAATTTTTAAATTTACCAAATAAAAAGTAATTGATAGGTTGGCCCTGAAACGGTAGTCCCTGTAGGTCCCAATCCGAAATTGAATGGTGCTGGTTTTTCCAAAAAAACTGACATTTTTTCGTTTCAAGAAGTAAACTGATTTTAGTTCTCGTAAAAGTCAAAAATAAAGATATTGACATAAGATTTAATTCTCCTGATAGGAATTATTTTCCTTTTCAGGTTGGTTTGCCCTAATTGCAATAAGTAGTATCCACAGAAACATATCTGTATGAATCAAGTAGAACATCTATTTGTGACTTTGTTCCCCTTTTTGATGTCTACTTAGGAGACCAGGATAAATCTAACACCCGTATGCATAGTCCATCGCCAGCGATTCGCCGGAGATTCATTCCAGCGTATCGCCAGCGATTCGCTGGCGAAAGCCCGAAAAGGTGGCGACCCGCTGGCGATTGTCATTTCTTGCAAGTTTTCATGTTCTTTTATAGGGATTATTACTGGCATCTCTCGCATTTTATTATTGATTCATTTCTTAAAACTCAAAAAACAATGAACGAATATCAAATTTTTCCCGATAAAAAAACTTGAAAACTTGCGTGAAATGACATGCCGGTGACAATCTCCAGCGAGTCGCCACCTTTTTGGGCTTTCGCCGGCGGATCGCTGGCGATGCGCCGAAATGAATCTCTGGCGAGTCGCTGGCGATCGACTATGCATACGGCTGTTAGTCTCCACATTTCATATTCAAAATATGTCTTGGACATTTGCGACAGCGAACAATTAAAAAGAGGAAGTATCTAAAGTTTGGAGTACCGACAATTTGGAGGGAACTAAGAAACAATCACTACTGCTACTTTTGTACATAAATATCAAAGGCATCAATCGTAACAAGACTCAAATGGACATAATCTAGATTCAGCAAAGAGACTCGTACTGTATTCTAAAGAAATAACCATTTCATCATTCAGCAGTCTACTTAGACTTTAAAAAAATCTTTATTTCAAAAACTGGCTGGCACTAAAATGACCATTTAAATTGTGAAATAAGGGAAACTTATTAAGAAACTCTTCTGTAGCCACAAATTGGTCGCTCAATCTAACTTCAGCGAATAAGTATTATTTACGAATAGGAAAAAATTGTTTGGAAGTTTTGAAGATACTATTCAAACACAAACGGTATTTACAAATATAATCATTTATTGGAAATATTGATTTGCCTGTTTTGAAATAACAACTTTGAAACATTTTAACTGCTTTGAAACGACCATATAACGTTTTATGCTAATATAAAAAATCAGCTAAAAACTGAAGAAATAATATTTTTATGATGGCCATTTTCGAAAACATACTCTAAACGATTCTAGCCGACATTTATTTCAGAATAAATGTCGAAAATTTGGGATATTATCGGATTTTATACTGTTTTATAATCTAGATAGTTCAAAATTCCCATCAAATATTGAACATAAAATTGCTTTTACGGCTTTCCCACAGGAGCAACGACACTTTGATTGCATACAGGATAAAATCGGGAACAACTGTAACTCAACGGTCTTTTTACATATAAAATTGTTTTGCAATTAAAATGGAACGAGTTTGCTATTTCGAAAAGCTGAAACTCATTAAATTCATTTGACCGCTAAAGGATTCATTTAACACAAATTTACCACTATTCTGTAACAGAATAAATAGACTACACATAAATTCGAACAGCTAGCCAAAACTTTTGGTGTTGTATGTTGTTGAAAATCAAGTAGATATATGAAAAAAAGCTTTGCAGCTTATTGTATTTTATAAACCCTTGAATGAATGTGTTCAATAGGTTCTTTGAATAACTTCCTCTAGATATCCAAAAAGTACCTTTATCTTGCAAAGAGTACTACCAAATGAATTATGTTTAACTGGATTGCCCTGTGGAGCGAGCGGACAGAATGGCTTCATCCGGGCATTTACCATCAGGGTGATAAAGGCCACCAAATGGTTACTTCTAAAAATGAGGCATCTACAGACACCTCTCAGCGAAGTTATAACCTGCAGGACTTTGACCTGCGAGGTTGGCTACCCCTAGACATTTCCCAGAGGCCCCTGCGACAACCAGCGTGTTTCCGATGAATTAATAACCTGCAGAACTTTGATGAGCTGGAGGCTGGCTGTCGTTAAACACGTCTCAAGGATAACGAGCAGTTTTTTGACGAGTTGATAACCTGCAGGTCTCTAATGAGCTGAAAACATGGGTATCTGAGAAAACCAACAGCTTTTCGATAAGTTCAGAGGCAGGTCCTATATGCCCCTGGAGGATACACAATGAGACTACTAAGGCATCAGTGCCGTGAAGCAACCTACCCTTCCCTACCTTACAGATACAGATGTCTAACTGGACAAATATTACACCACATTAGCAGCTAACGACAATTCTCCAGTTGAATTGATTAACAAATTGAGTCTTTGATAGTCAATTCATCAAAAATTGTGTGTATCAAATTCTTTACCAACACAGAAATACCCAATAGTAATACTATTTCGATTATGAACCATGAACCTTTTTTAGTATAACTAGTAGGTAACTGAATAATAATTAGTATGTTGTACACTTAAACTAAAAAATATTTTTACAACCAATCAATTAATATATGTTTACTTATCCGACTTAATCATGAGTTTCATTATAAGGTGTGGAGTATAAGGTGATTTATGCCGCAGTAGCTCATATGGAGTCACTGTTGAAGGAGATGTTAATGACTCGTATTCAATCCAACCTACCTTCACTATTTACTCATTAGACATCGATATACGTATTGAACATAAACCCCATACACGAACAATTTCAGTAAAATTACATCATTAACCTATTTATTTGTAAATTAGAGCAACGCTGGAAATGATGCACAGCATAATCTGTGTCATCTTGTAACTTAATGCTTCATAGCCTGGCTAAACTATTAAAACCAGTAGTTTTAAAAGGTCAATTTATACGATTAGTTTATAAAATATTTATGGTTAAGGCGCCCATCTATTTTATAGCGTGACGTTAGCATGCTTTTAATGAGTTTAGGTGTTAGTTTTCGCTTACAGCGGTTAGGTGAGATGGTTAAAATTATGCTAGGATATTGAATTATCAACCTATAACTCATAAATCATTTGTTTTTATGTTTATAATTAAGAGATGTGTAAAGTTGTGGGAATAACAATATTATTTTTAATATTATATGCTTCTATCATTATTAAATGGTAGAAAAAAACTGCAAACAATAGAACAACTAGAAATTTGTGGTCGCTTGGAAATACAAATAGAAATTAAATAAGGAACTGTCGACAATAATTCCAAGTTAATTGCAGAAAAAATATAAACCAAAAATAAGAGAAGTTCTTTACATTTTTTTATGTAATCCTACCATGTAAGTCGTACATCTAGGTTCATTCCCAAGTATTTTCCAAATTAGGATGCGGGGTTGTTTATTCGTTTTTGTTTATTTTGCCAAAGAGTAAAATTAACAATGCACTGATTTAATTTGATTATTTTGCAGATTGCCTAGAGTTTTTCTGAGGTCTGTATTATTTCGGCCAACTGCCAATATTGCAGTGTCATCCGCAACTATTACTACCATTTTAACACATTGATGTTGAGGGATAACGCTGGTATATAATAAGTAAAGAACCGGTTTTAGCACACTGCCGTATGGGACATTTCGGAGCCTGCTTCCTTTTACTTCATTCTAAATATTCATCCCGTTTAATAGATAAAACGTTGTCGCCTCAAAAGAAGTTACAATCTGGAAACACTATAATTGTCAAGACAATATTCAGACCTATTGAAATCATATGTAACAGAAAGATACCTAAAAATTAAACAGTAAGAAGCATATTCCGAAATAAAGGAAATCAAGGCAGGAGTACCACAAGGTCCTATACTGGGTTCAGTACTTTACCTACTGTATTTATACCATTGACATACCTAATCTTGAGCACGATACAATAGCTACATTTGGAGACGACACTGCAATTTTAGCTACAGGAAAAGATCACAAAGAAGCAACCAGTCAAATTCAAACACGTATAAACCAGATCAATACCTGGACTAAAAGATGGCGCATCAAATTGAATTCACGTCAACTTTACAAAAAAAAAAAACGGAAGTAACACATTCTAATCGGAACAAACGATACTCTTATCCCTTTTGATGATTCAGCAAAATACCTGGGTATGACTCTAGACACATAGGTTCCGCTGGAGAGTACATATCAGAAAGAAACGGGAAGATGTTAAAATGAAATAAAGAAAAATGTACTGGCTGACAGGACGAAATTTCAAGCTCTTTAAATATGTGCGAGATGCAGCTTTGGGACTGTGCCAACAAAGTAACATGAATATAATTCAACGACAACAGAACAAGATACTAAGATACTAAGGAATATCGTAGATGCACCTCTGTACTGCCGCAACTCTGATCTTCACCGGAACCTAGGAAACCATAGAAACGATTATCAATTCACCAGAAGTGATGAACAAAGACTACTTCAATATGTGCATGTCGTGGCAATCCAGCTCCTAGACAACGCAAACCAAGTAAGAAGACTAAAGCGGAATAAATCGTTTGAGTTAACCTAATAGTGCGACAAAGCAGAGAATAGTGCTAAAATTGTACACGTTAAATATTAAGTGTAATTAATGCATTAGGCTCTAAGGAAAACTATTGAGTAAAGGTGTGTTTAACTAGCCTGATTTAGTTTTAAGCATTAACATAGATATTAGTATAAAAGTAAAATTCAATAAATTTCAATGTACCTGTTTATACAGAATAACATAATCATAAACATTAACATAAACATAGTGAAGATAAATGAAATCCAACTTAATTTTATGTAAAAAATACAATTGCGCATGTGCGTTATTTTCTTAACTTTAAACTTTCAAATTTCTAAACTTTTTATTAATAGTAATTGTGAGAGCAATTTTAGAAGTAGGCTAGGTTAACTTATAAATGAGTGGGATGATCTCATCGCCTTCCACTGCGATCCAGATGGATCTATTAAATAAATAATAAATAAAATAAAAATAATTTTATTGCCAAACAGAATAATCCATTTACAGGACAAAATACATGAAATAAATGTTAAACATAATATTTTAATAGAAAATAATTTTAACAACTAACAGCAAGGAAGAATTCTAAATACATTAGCTACAAATTGGTACAATTAATGGTATTTAATATTTTTTCCACCCAGTCGAAATAAATATCACAATCAGAACAATATTGATTAAAATTTGAGCACATTAGCGTTATAGGCGAATTTCTTCACAAGTTTATTCGAAAACTTGCTATATAAAATGTTTTATGGCCATTTGGGAAATATTAAAATTTATTTGATTTCTCAAAAATGGTACATCAATAGTGTTATGTAATATTTTATAAAGAAATGTCACACTGGAAACTACCCTTCTATTTGCCAAAGATGGTATGCTGAATCTCTAAAGCAGCAGAGATTGTGCAATACCTCGAATGGGATACAGCCAATCTATTTTAAAAGAAAGATACTTGAGAAATTGCCGCTAAACATTTTTCAATGATCTTTTACGAATATTGTAAATAGAGTTCCAGATAAAAGATGCATATTCTAGTTTGGAACGAACTAAAGCAAACTAAAAGATCTCCAAGCTTTGACAGTTTGTAAAAGAACGAGTATTAAAAATTAAGAACTCTAAGCTTTTCAACGCATTGTGGCTCATGACTAACTTATAGTTCACCGTACAAGCCACTTGTTTAAAGCCGAAGATCTGGAACCTGGTTCTTTCCAAAGCAGGTACATAAAATGTGCTCTGTAAATTTATCTTCCACGCTGCAGAATCGACAGTCCGATGTTTGTTGCAGACCTAACCTTCTCATGTGGTTATCCAGATGACAGTGTCATGTCATCAGTCCCGAGAAAATACGTAATCTTTCCTACTCCATTCTCGGATTTGAGTAGACGCGTTTATAGAAGGGTTGGTTATTAACGCTTTCGGGGTATCTCTTTAGTTCGTAAGTCTTCCGTTCATTTTGAGATAATTCCTTTGGCAGTGCTCTTTGCAATGCCTAGGAATGGTTCTGGTCCTATGCACTCAGATTCGGTTCCTCTTTGAGCGAGCGCGAAGGCTTTTTTATTGCCCTCACACCGCTCTGTCTTGGAACCCAGATCAAAGTAACTTTGTTCTGGGCACTGAGACATTCAAGGGTATTTATACAGTTCCAAACCAGCTTTGAGTCAACTCGATTGGAGCTCAGACTCTTGAAGGCTGCCTGACTATCCGAAAAGATCTTTAGAGTTTTGTTTAGAAGGAGACAATTAAACAACTCTCTCGCTTCCAATTCTATAGCAATCATTTCTGCTTAAAAGATCGTGGCCAGACAGCCTAGTTTATTGATACGTCAACTCTTGGCCTCTGGCCGAAAACTTCCGCGCCTACTCCTTTTTTTCAGTTTTGGAGCCGTCCGTATAGAACGCATAGTCCACCTGGGAGAGGGTTTTATCCTCTCTGCTACATAGATCTCTCTCTGGAATAAGGACGCTGTATGGATTTTCTATGTGCTGTCGGGAATTAGCGAATCCGAGACCATGCCGAGGATATGGCGATTATTAATCTTAATTAATAATATAATAATAATAATAATAATAATAATAATACTCTCCCTAATTCACCCCCTTACGAGTGAATTTCAACCCCTGAAGTCGACTGAACGACTTGTGTAGGGGAAGGGACGGCTATTATTATTATTTGCCGTGGCGCTCCGGGGCGACTTAAGGATGATTGATGGTGCCATTTGACTTACAGGTGAGGAAAACCCGGAAAACCTCACCCACCATCATCGAGACGATAATGTATGGCGATTTTATAATCTGCATGTCATATCAACAGAAATTGAATTTCCATTAATACGGCACACATCAAATCCTAAACCGAACCATGCAATTTAATTAAAAATCCACATGGTCTGGTCTGGGATTCGAAGCCCAGCAGTCTCGGACTCATAAACTCGCCTATAAATGAATATAAGCGCGATAGACCGCTACACCATCGACCCGTCTTGTACTATCGTTGCATTGACTACCCACCTTCAGGAGTCTATAGGAGACTACTCTGGCCTTCCTTTTCAGTAGAATGTGGAGAGGGGTTAAGTCCAGGATGATCTCCATGGATCCCTTGTCTCAGCAGACGACAGGCCGGTACGTAACCATGCGTTTTACCACTGTTTGGTAAATCTGGCTTTGTTGATGGTTTTATCCAATTGGAGGTTCTAGGTGAATTTCTTATCTAGCACGATCCTCAAATATTTCACCTCCCCCGCAAAAGGAATGGTTTTCCCCAGCCAAGTTAGGTTATCGACGCTTGTAGAGCTTCAGAAGTAGCTACCATACGTCTTTTTCCATTTTTAATGATTTGTCAAATATTATGTTAATGCTTAAATTTTCTGTATGATCGGTTTTGTTTTAAAATCCTTAAATTATTGTTAATGTCTATGTTAATGTCTATGTTAATGTCTATGTTAATGTCTATGTTAATGTCTATGTTAATGTCTATGTTAATATCTATGTTAATATCTATGTTAATGTCTATGTTAATGTCTATGTTAATGTCTATGTTAATGTCTATGTTAATGTCTATGTTAATGTCTATGTTAATGTCTATGTTAATGTTTATGTTAATGTCTATGTTAATGTCTATGTTAATGTCTATGTTAATGTCTATGTTAATGTCTATGTTAATGTCTATGTTAATGTCTATGTTAATGTCTATGTTAATGTCTATGTTAATGTCTATGTTAATGTCTATGTTAATGTCTATGTTAATGTCTATGTTAATGTCTATGTTAATGTCTATGTTAATGTCTATGTTAATGTCTATGTTAATGTCTATGTTAATGTCTATGTTAATGTCTGTCTATGTTAATGTCTATGTATGTTAATGTCTATGTTAATGTCTATGTTAATGTCATGTCTGTCTATGTTAATGTCTGTCTATGTTAATGTCTGTCTATGTTAATGTCTGTCTGTGTTAATGTCTGTCTATGTTAATGTCTGTCTATGTTAATGTCTGTCTATGTTAATGTCTGTCTATGTTAATGTCTGTCTATGTTAATGTCTGTCTATGTTAGTGTCTGTCTATGTTAATGTCTATCTATGTTAATGTCTGTCTATGTTAATGTCTGTCTATGTTAATGTCTGTCTATGTTAATGTCTGTCTATGTTAATGTCTGTCTATGTTAATGTCTGTCTATGTTAATGTCTGTCTATGTTAATGTCTGTCTATGTTAATGTTTATGTTAATGTTTATGTTACCTTACCTTAGTTTTAAAAGTTTGAAAATGTGGTCAATTAGGTTAGAATTTAAATTACCCATTGATCGTTTCTATTGATCAGATTGTAATAAGTAAAATAACCCGCAGAAGGAGTTTTGATAAATAAAATAAAAAGAACTTACGCTCAGCAAACCATTCTGTTACGTGTTCTCTCCTGTTACATAAATGAGAAGGATAAAATATCCGTAGACTGTCTTATATGTACTTTTATGTTTTATTTATGGAACCGAACAGTAAGTTCCAATAAGTGAATCGAAATCATCTCTATTGACAGTGATATTAAAACGCATTGAGAAGCTGCTATTAAAGAGTCTCAAAGAGATTATAGAGAGAAAAGTTTAATAAAGGGTCATCAGAACACAACATTTCACAATAAATCAAGTCCACAGAATCTAATAAAGAAAGTCTATGAAAAGAAACAAATCTGCTTTGTATTATTCCTCGACATCGCGCACCTGTTTGATAAAGGATAAAATTGGGATAAATGTTTTCAAAGTAGTATGTACAAGTTTTAGAATCGTACATAACAGATACATTTAACAGAGTAAAATATTAGATCTCCCCTTTAAATTTCTATTCACTAACAACAGAAACGCATTTCCAACTTAATAGGATTTTAGGAGACGAGAGGATGGGTATTATAGCAAACCCACTAATTCCTACAAGTCCAGGCTTAGAGATTTCAAAATAATCAACACAGTCAATTATCTTTGTTTATGCACTGGAAAAGTCACTCACAGTTCCGCGATTTCTCAAGTTTCACTGAATTTTAATGAAGTAAGGATTTATTTATAAAACTGCTAGTTGGGAAGATGGTGAAACTTATCTTTCTAATTAGACGTGGAATAAGGTTTATTCAAATTTAATTTGACGTTGAATTTAAAAATAAACCAGCAGGAAAATATATTTAATTAAAGCTTCAGGATAGCTTTTTTTGTACTCCCGCAATACAGATAATAGAGCGGTACGAATATAAAATTAAGGATCAGAAACACAATAGACCCGTTCATAACTATAATCATCCTATAATCATCCTTTCCTTCCGTTTAAACTCTTCATTTTTTTTATTGCTTTATTAAATGAATTCTCAATTTGCATAAACCACTTTACGAATTCAAAAATAGTGTAATGCCAGACTAATGATTAAGGAAGAAATATTCTATTTCTTTTTGAGCCGTTTACGGGAAAATCGTCATATACTGTTAAATTGTCAGAAGCATTATTAAAATCTGGTTGACATTTTGTTGAACTCTGCCCTTTATTTATGCAATACAAATAATATTGATTTGAGCTCAATTGAAACTCCAAAAAAATATAAGAACGGCAACTGAGTAGTTCATGCATAACTAAGATACTAACTTTGAATAAACGTTTCCAATTAAAGTGAAATTTTATTTCCAATAAATACACGTATTATTGAGAATAAGCTAATCAATATATTTCTGTCTCTCCTTCTCTCATATTTCAATCATTAACTGAAAACGCAGCTCATTAATCTTTACGTCTAAAACTATTCGGATTAAAACTTAACTTTGATTTATTTTGTTTGACCCAATGTTATCCGGCTTATTTTTTGAAAAACAAATCAATGCTAATCTTACACTTTAATCTCTTCATTTGCTTTACATGCTTTCGTCGGTACTTTTTGCAGCTAACGGCGTATAATCGTTAAATAATGCCCGAAGGGTCTGTGTCATTATTGGCCCTTTAGGGTAATTTCCAAATGCGAATTTTTAGACACGAATTTGTCTTTTTCTTGTTTTTTTTTTATATACTATGTCTCGTAAACCGTTTCAAGGGTATTGAGGGTAACCAATATTCTCTAGGTTACGAGGTGCAACTTCGCTTAGAATTAACCGCTTGTGCCAAATATAATATGTAATAACACGCTATCTCTAATTGAGCTATTTCTCTATTAATCGTAACTCAAGCAAAGTTATGTTGTGAATATGGCAATATTACAATTTCAATTACTTGCAAAGTTATTCTTAGAAAATGATAATGAACTATTAGCGAGTTTGTCAAACTTCTATCAAAACGTCAGGTACTTTAGTTAGAGTTTAATTTGATCTGAACTATTTTTAAAATTAAATTGTTGAGAAAGCGGCGTACATGTACATTTCATTTAATTTCTTTTTAAATCCAGAGAAAGTCCACTCAATGGCACACTTTTCCACCGCCGATTTAACTGCAGTTAGGATGAAATATGCCATCAAGATTGAAAAGAAAACGTTGATCCTGACATCTGCATACTTCCCCTTCAATGCAACCACGCCATCACCCAGCAAAGAATTAGAGGATATGATTGAATACTGCCTGAACCAGAAGTTTAAGATGGTAATAGGTTGCTATTCAAATGCTTATCACTTCAGTTGGGGAAGTAAGGATAGCAACACTAGATGCATGTCACTGTATGATTATATAATTACCAAAAACCTTTATATTTTAAATAAATATACTACACCAACATTTTTAAACTCTCGCAATCAAACACTAATAGATATCACTTTATTCACAACTGGTATTTATAAATCAATTTTAAACTGGCAAGTGTCTGATGATATTTCGATGTCAGATCACCGCTGGTTAACATTCAAAATACCCTTGATGTTGCCGACCTACATGTTATCTCAAAATCCTAGGAAGAAGGACAGGGCAACCTATACTCACCTTCTCCAAGAGGCTCTGAGAGAGGTTGAGGCCGAAAAACCAAACACTAACAATGCTTTTGAAAACACTATCCAAAGCACAATAAACAATAAACGATCAGACGTGTCCCAAGTTGGAACACTTCAGGAAGATGGCTAGGAAGTCTTTTAATGTGGCAATCACCTTAAATCTCAAAGAGGACTGGGATACTTACAAATCTCACCTTAGATAAGACAAAAACAGACAGATACATGAAAATACTACTGCAAAAAAAGAGATCCACATCGCAGTATTGGTGCGCTAATCGAAGAGGATGGCATGAAAACTGCAAACTTCTACTGTCACCACACTTCCCTGACTCGGTCATCACAGACGTGGCCGATTGGACAGAAGAAGAATACAAACACATTGTAGACGATGACAAAATTAGATGGGCAATACCTAGCTTCTCATTTAAATCGCTAGGACCTGACGGTATCTATCCAGCCCTACTTCAGTGGGGCCTGGAAGAGAACTCACACCGCACCTGGTAGGTATAATCAGATCCTCGTTGGCTCTGAGGTATATCCCAAAAAAATAGAGAGGGGAAAAGTAGTCTTTATACCCAAACCTGGAAGGATAAATTACACCAAACCAAACCTGCTGAGCTTTCCTAAAAAAAACTGATGCCTAAATGCAAGTTTATTACTCAAAAAGGTATAGTTTTACGTAGGCGGGCCAAACTGGTCAACGGCCAACGAGCGGCCAAAACGACAATGGGGGCCGTATGTTGTGCAGGTCTGAATTACACTGTCCCAAAAACATACCGACCGATTAACCTGACATCTTTTCTATGAAGACATTGGAAAGGCTATGCGAAAGGTACATAAGGAATATGGTGAATACACTAACAACACCATTAGTTTTTTCTACAATAAGTGTCTAAAATAAGAATACCAGCCTTTAGTATCGTAGTGATGGTCGTGTCATTCGCAAATCCTTTGGTTTCTAATGAAAACAACTCGTTAATATAAATATTAAAAGAGCGTCGGTCCTAATACCGACCCCTGTGGTACAACAAATTCTATTTGTTTGTCACACTGAGCGCATCACCCATTCTTACAATCTGGAATCGGTTGCTTAAATAACTTTCCAATAAATTTAGTGTATTTCCTCTAATTCAGATGTCGTGCAAGGATTGTAAAAGAAGTTGATGGCTACGCGTCAAAGGCCTTTGACAAATCTATAAATACACACAGACTTGGCCGAGTAGAATTTAAAGATGCCGCAATTTTAGATGCTAATGTTAATATAGTATCTTCAGTTGATCTTTGTTTTCTGAAACCATACTGATTATTGGATAGGATTTTATATTTACTTCGTTTTGTTATTAATGGTATCGGTCGATAATTTAAGGGGTCAGTAACATCTCCTTTTTATATAACGGAGTAACAACCGAATATTTACAAGCATTTGAGAAAACACCATCGACTATACTTCTGTTCAATATGTAGTTGAGTGGTTAAATTATATAAGTTTTATTTCAGATATATCGATGGATTCGAAAACAAATGAATTTGACAAAGTATCTTTTATAGCTAAATTTTGGATCTGGTTTTATAGAATTTGCCAATTTTTTCCAGTGTCGACGAAAATATTATTAATTCATTAGCTATATCAATAGTTTTAGTTAATATTTCGCCTGACATGCTTTCTTAAGTTTTTCTATAGTATGTTTATTTGATTTTGTTTTACTTATTTCTTTAATGACTTCCCAAAGATTTTTTACTGTAAAATTTAAAAATTAAGTTTTTATAGTTTCTATACAATTCTTCATTATGGGGTTGTTTTTGAACTTCACTGTTATTTTTTCATTGATTGCTTTTAATAAGTTATTAGTTACCCAAGGTGCCATTTTATCATTTTTTCTTCGAAATTAACGTTTTTCAGTACACTCTTCAATACCATTTTTTAGTATTTTTATGAAGTTATCGGTTGCAGTATCCGCATTCATTGTATTAAATACAGAATCCCAGGATATGCCTTGAAAAATTTTTTGTTCATTAATAAATTCAATAAATTTAGGATGTGACCCGAAATTTTTTTGTGATTATCAAATACGATTTGAAGAACCGTAGAGAAATGGTCAGTAAATATAATTTTTAATACAATGGGAATTATATAATCATAAATATTATTTTTATTAGCTTCAAGAAAAATATGGTCTATGCAAGTTCTACTATTTTCAGAAACTCTTGTGGCTGTATTTATCGTAGAATAGTAACCATGTTTATTTAATATATTCAAGTAATCTGCTGTGGTGTTTAAGCCGAGCTCACAGGGATTATCGAACAAAAGAATTCACCAGAAATAATATAACTGGAAGAAACATGCTCAGCTATACAGATAGCAGACAAACACCACTCACCCTGGACAGACCACGAATTTACTTAGGGTTAGTACTAGAATGTCACGAAGTTTTGGCCGAAGTATCCATTAATAATGTGGTCAACTTAAAACGGATCAAAGGTCACGCCACATCGAAAGGTAACCGTCTTGCTGATTCACTAACCAAGAAGACAGCCAACCAAATATTTTTTGGAACTGGCCCTTCTATTAAACTGACAACATCAGTAGTAACAAACCTAACTAAAGAACATTTCCTTGTGAAATTTAAAGAAAAATGGGATGAAACAAGAAGCTGCAGACTTACCAGGAAGCTTTTAAGTTATCCTGACAACACTACTGCAAACAAATACTTGACTATGACTATACAGAATTTGCTCCTGATCACAGGCATTCTGATTGGTCATTGCCAAGTACGGCATCATCATAGGGCTGTCAGAATCCGCTTTTGCAGGTAGTGCGAACAAGAAGATGGAACCATCGAGCATATCCTCTACGATTGCTCGACGCTCTCATTTAATAGAATGTTTATGTTCGGCGAAAATTGGTTAGCACCGGCCGATTTAAGATAAGCATATCTTGGAGACGTTGTCAACTACGTTAAATTTGTAGACTGGCTCACGATCTCGGAGGCGGCTATCTACTTAGGAGGATGCACAATGGGTCTAGTGAGGCCTAAGATGGGTTAACCCACCCTCAACACGTTACAGATACAGCGTATGAAAATCAAACATCACTTTCTCTATAGTACGACTGGCACTGTTAAGTTTTTCTTGTTCACAGACAGCCAACCAAAGAATGTTGTAACGTTGCCACTTCGCTTTCAAATGCAATTTTAGGATTTCCTGATGGGGAATTGTAGATTTTCGATTCGGCAACACTGTGCGTGAATTTAGATTAGAATTACGCAATTATGCAGTCTTGTGATATTGTCGTTTTACATATTTTTCTTTTATTATCGGTGAACCCCAAATACCCTATAAAGGTGTAAAGCTAGAATATATATTACTTATTTTACATCTTATTAATTACAAATTTTGGTATTCTTTTTTTTATTATTTTCCACTTCGACCGTCTTCACAGTAATCAATATGTACAGAGTTATAAAATAAGGTACAAACTAACATTGATGTGGTATAAAAAGTAAGATTTAAAAAACTTGATGTTAAATATTTAATGAACTTTTCGTGGTTATCATTTTAAAACTTTCACTAAGTTTACGCTTTATTCTTTCGGCATGGACTGGACAGTCTACTAACAAGTGCTTCACTTATATTTCGACTAAACATATATGCATTGCTGAGGATCTTCTTTTTTTAGCAGGAATTTATGGGTTATTCTAGTATGACCAATTCGTATAATTCATTATTTATTTGGTTTTTCCATTGCTGTCACCACTTATTTTTTCCTGTATCTGATTATAAAGGTCATCAACCGTAACTTTTGTGGCGATCGCAGATACTTTGTTGTTTTTTTGCATCTTTTGCCATTTCATCACCATCACCAATTTTTGAGGCATCAGTTAAAATTTGTTATAATCATCATACTCAGCTTTAAAGGACTAGAATGTCTGCCTTATTAAAGTTGGATTTGTTTAATTTTTATAGGAAGATGTAGATTACATAGAGGAATTTTAATGGTACAAGGGAACGATGTTTTGATTCAATTTATTAACTTAACTGTAGTTTGCTGATATTTAGCATTCTTGAATTCGTTTATAAAAAGGATAGGAACTTGTAAGTTTTTGATCATTAGAGATTACCTGATATTTGGAAATGTGCTATTATAATTTTTGAGATTTACTTCTACCTTTGCTGCATATTTCAAACTCAATTTTTCTCTTCTATAACTCAGCTCTCCTGATTCAACGTATACACTTTCAACGGAGCTAGTTCGATAGACTCCAATTGATATTCTGCGTGGTACTCATCAGGTTTAAACGGTTGTGACATTTCATGTGAGTTTTTTCATAAACAGAAATCAACCATTTACCATTTATTGCTTTTTAAAGAAGCTTGGGTGACGTTTGAACGTTTTTGCCAGAGGTATAAATTACTGATTTGATTCGATGTTAAATTTCTTTTAAAATATTATTTATGGTCACAAGAAACAATGTTGTGCTTGGAGATGAACCTTGAGAAGTGCTATTTTTGGAGTTTTTGTTTGTGATATTGTCCCATTTTCCCTAATTTTGAATGGCCTGTTGTATAGGAAATTTTTAATAAATGCCAGGTTTCCTTTTATTCCCGATTTGTATAGTTTTTTAAGAATACCACATTTACAAATGCCATCAAATGCTTGGATTATGTCAAAAATTACAGCTGTATCTTGTAGATTTTTCTCATTTATTTTCATAAGAAATATTAATGGTCTCAATACGGATCCCTTATCTATTGCCTCCATTTGAACGAGTTTTTACTACAACGCTATGTGAGGTTATTTTAACAATCAAGCGTGAAATAATAGGAACATTTATTTAACGAAATCAAAACTAGGCGACCCCGAAGTAGAAGTGGAAATGAAATTTTAAAATAAATAATGAAGCTGAGAGTAAATATCATATCCGAGTTAAAATTGTAAACAACAAACATACGCTTCTCGAAGCCAGATCATGTGAAAGGAATATAAAGTTTGTTGGGTGGCTGAAACAGTGTAGAAACTCTGTTTGTTGGCCCGTTTATGCTAATACACAAGAGCGGCGTGTCGATAGCATTTTGGAATCATTTAAAACCTAGTAAATAAGTGGTTCCAGTGTTTTTTCTTTATTTCACTATTTTTAACTATGAGGTTTAATCATAGGCTCCATAGAGTGTTTGAGAAACCCAATAATATAGGACAGACAACATATTTTAACTATACCTCGTATATAGTAATCACTCATACAACTAGTGTGTTTTACATGAGTTTAATTGTTTAACTAGTAATGTAAATGCACAAAATACAATTTTTATTGAAGGAGTACAGATATTTAATGAGTTACCTGGATATATAAGAAATGCTACTTATCCCATATTTAAATACAACAAATAATAATGATTTATAAACAATGGACAATAAATTTATGAAATCTGCTAATACATAATACATTTTTTTATTCATATGTAATTATGGAATTGTTTCATTGGATACTTATATATTGTAGAAGTATTTTTGTATTTATTTTGTATAATTGCATTTTATTGATTAGTTTTACTAAATAAAAGAATAATAAATGTTTCGCTTTTATAGAAAGTTTTTACAGGGTTGAAGATGGAATCTAACCCTTCTGTTACCTATTTTTTAAATTACACGCCGCCATTGCTTGAAGAGACGGTCGAAATTAAATGCATGCAGAACTCGAAAGTTTCATTTGGCAAGCGCCAGTTTTTGGCTCTTCTTTTAATTTCCAAACGAAACTTTTCCAATTTCATTCATGGAAATTAACTAGAGTTTCAGAAATCATTAAATAATTGTACAATACAATTGCAACATACGATCAAAATAAACAAAAGCGATAATAATTGTCGAAAACATTTTGTTTTTACTTTAAAATATTTCCAGGATGATAAAAAGTAAATTAAAATATTAAATCAAATACAATTTTCGGGTTTCAACAGCTGTGTTGTCCATGACCATAAATCTCAATTGTGATTTCAATATTAGGAGATTTATTTATTTTAATAAAGAATACAAAGCGGGACGAATCCAGGAACAGTATTTACTATTAGCTTAATAATAGATACAACAATTTCAATTAATCAATAATAAATAAACAAAAGTATTTAAATTGTGTGGTCTAAAAAGAAATTGTTTAAAGTATTAGTAAACGATGATAAGGAACAAGGAAAAATATTCAGATTTAAAAGGTTTGATATGATAACTGTAGGAGAATTTATATGATAATTAGTTGTGCTTGATCTTAAATAAAATAATATTTGATTTCTAGTATTGTGGGTTGGAACATTAAATGAATTCACGTTTACGATTGAAGTAGAGTCAATCAAATTATTATAGATTTTGTAAAAAAATTTTACGTTTGTCTTATATCTGCTAGTGATATTATAGTAAATTTTGCTTAATAAGAGATCGATTATTGACCTGATGCGAATAGAATTTTTTATTAAGATATTTAATAAATTTCTTTTACACACTGTGACGAAGTCACTAATTTCATTTTTATTTAATTTAAATTTATTTATTTAAAATGTATATTTCAATTAATTCCCGCCTGAGCACATGTAGAAGATCCCTCGTATTTCCGTTTCCCAGGAATTACCGTTTTCAACAATTGCGAGTACCCTCGTAGATTAAAATATTCCTATAATTACCGAAATCCAAATGGGCATTTTGTAGAGTCGACTTCGTACCAATTATCTACCTTTATTTGTCAAGGTACTAGAAGGACATTTTTTTTATTTTTAAATTGTAAACAGTCGCAGAGCAAACTGCTATACCAAAACTGGCGTCTGAGCAACCTCTATTCGGGAATCACCATCATAGCGCCACACAGACTCGCTGATTCACTGTAGGTAAACCACAAGCCTGTCACAACACTTTCAATTTAGTTACGTAAATGTTATACTAAGGATTCCAAATAACAGATCCAAAACTTAACACGCTGTTAACGTAAGACATAAAAAGTGTACGGACTGTTTCTATTTTTTTGAAGTCTTTAGACATTCGTATAATGAAACCAAGTGCCTTCTGTGCTTTAATAATGACGTTATTGATATGATGGTCAAATAATAGTTTACTGTCATAAAAAATACAAGCATTTACGGGTGCAATAGGAGAATAAATTGTCAAGATCATTTTGAATCTATAAAGAATCCAAATTCGTAGCAACAGTATGAAAAATCTTTAAATCATTAGCGTATATAATAAATTTCGAAAAGGTAAAACAATTGGCAATATCATTAATGTAAATAATAAAAATCAGCGGTCCCAGATGAGATCCCTGCGGTACGCCAGATGTAATAATAGAAAATGCAGAACTATACATTCCAATTTTAACAGCTTGAGCCCTGGTACTTATATAAGATGAAAATCATCTGAGCAAATTACCATGAATACCAACCTCAGCAAGTTTATGAAGCAGTATAATATGATCAATTTTATCAAACGCTTTAGTGAAGTTGGTATAAATGGTATCTATTTGCAATCCATGGTACATTCCATCTAATAAGTATTGTGCGTAAATAAGAAGGTTACTTTCATAAATCCGTGTTGTTCGATATTAATAATATTTTTAAGATCAAAGTCTAAGTAGTCACATACGATAGATTCAAACAATTTTGCAATAATGCACAATTTAGAAATTGGCCGGTAATTTTCCGCTAGGTATTTGTTACCAGATTTTAGAATAGGAACAATTAATGCTGTTTTCCAAATATCTGGAAAGTGATCTTCTTGTAACGATTTATTGAATAGGATAAATAGAGGTAGCGCTATTTCTTGAGAGCAATTCATTAACAGATATATGGGGATTTTATCAAAGCCCGGAGCTTTGTTAGGAAGTTGTTTAATTTTGTTAATGATCGTGGATATTGGTATATAATAATTAGGTATATATTTGTTGTACGAGTTATTAGAAGGGGCATAAGTTTGGTTTAAATTTGGGCGGGTTCAATACATGGTTATAAAGCCGGAATAACAGATTGTTTACCGTTTTTTGATTTTACAAACTGCCATATTTGCTTAGGATCCGTTGAAATACAAGTCTCAATACGATTTACATAACTATAATAATCTAGATCAATTAAATATTTAGATCTTTCCCTTAGTAGCTTAAAAGTTAAATAGTTAATTCCATTTTTATATTTTTTCTTTTCCTTGATAGTTTTAATAGTACTGAAGCTATAGCACTGAGTTAATTTACGTTTCGAACAAGAAAGGTGTAAAATATTCTTGGAAATGTTTTCAAGTAAATGATAAAATCTATTGACACTGTTTTTAGTATCCAATTTGCCAAACTCCTTTTCCCAATCAATTAAATCTGTTTTAATGTTATTAATAGCTTTTTTAAAATCATATTCAAAACTGTCGATATTTAATTTATTGGAGGAAAGTGTGTTGTGCATTACAAAATTGAACCCCAAAGTAGTATGGTTTTTATTTTCAACAAGAATTGGATCTGTACATATTTTTACATTTTGAATTTAAAAACTGTTACACGCTAAGGTTCTTTTGTCCTGTCACTGCGCATGCTTTTTCTATTCGACAACGTCAAACGTCAGTCATCAAACGTCAAACTTTAAACGTCAAACGTCAAAAGTCAGTCGTCAAACGTCAAACTTTTCGGTGTTCTCTACACAACCCCCAGTTTTCCCTGTTTAAATCGGACCAATAGTAGCAAAGATAGTCGCTAAGGTCCTTTTGTCTTGTCACTGCGCATGCTTTTTCTCTTGTATGTTAATCTATATCACGCTCTCTTCATAATGCCGTTTTCCCCGTTTAAATCGGACCACGTGTTACATGCTAAGGTCCTTTTGTCCTGCCACTGCGCATGATTTTTTCTTTTCAACTTTAATCTATATTACGCTCTCTATATTATGCCGTTTTCCCCGTTTAAATCGGACCAATAGCAGTAAAGATATACGCTATGGCCCTTTTGTCCTGTCACTACGCATGCTTTTTCTCTTGTATGTTAATCTATATCACGCTCTCTTCATAATGCCGTTTTCCCCGTTTAAATCGGACCAATAGCAGTGAAGATATACGCTAAGGTCCTTTTGTCCTGTCATTGCGCATGATTTTTCTCTTGTATGTTAATCTATATCACGCTCTCTTCATAATGCCGTTTTCCCCGTTTAAATCGGACCAATAGCAGTGAAGATATACGCTAAGGCCCTTTTGTCCTGTCACTGCGCATGATTTTTCTCTTGTATGTCAATCTATATCACGCTCTCTACATACCCCCATTTTTCCCGTTTAAATCGGACCAACGATATTTGAGATATACGCTTAGGTCCTTTTGTCCTGTCACTGCGCATGATTTTTTCTTTTCGATGTCAATCTATATCACGCTCTCTTCATAATGCCGTTTTCCCCGTTTAAATCGGACCAATAGCAGTGAAGCTATACGCTAAGGCCCTTTTGGCTTTACCACTACGCAAAAATTCTATTCGACGAAATTTAATCCCCCCACTCCCCCCACTACCCCGTTTTCCTCTCAGACCGTCTGTCTCACTCTTAGCCATTGAATATGTACCTCTCACTCTTACACGTTGAATTCCCTATGTGAGCCAGAACCCGCTTTGTCTATCTACTTTCATAATAAAGTCAAGTGTATTATTATAGATATTACGAAAAGTACCAAATTGTGACAAATTACAACAAGATATAGTATCAACAAAAAAATTGGGAGTCATTGTCAAAAAAGTTAAGGGGTAGGCAATTTTTGTTAATGGGGTCAAAAGACCAGTTAATATTGGGTAAGATAAAGTCAGCACATATAACAAAAGCATCATCAGAGTTAATGTTTACAATTTCGTAAAGTTTAGAACAAAGGTTGTAGAATCCCTGGGAGGGATGTAAACGCAACGATTACACTTATCAGGATTTATTGTAATCCACAAATATTCGGCAGCAGATGACCACTCACTTCTTGCGACACTATACATATTGTTATTGACGGCAATTAAAACTCCTCCTCCATCCACATCCATTTTATTGAAATGACTGTGATTGTTACCGGAAGTTAAATCGGGACCTATCGGTGAGTTAAAAAATTCTTATATCAATTCTAAACTGGCAAGTGTCTGATATCATTTAGATGGCAGACCACTGCTGGTACACATTCAAAATAAACTTGATGTTGCCGACTTCCACGCTATCTCGAAACCCTAGGAAGACGGACAGGGCAACCTATGCCGACCTTCTCCAAGAGGCTCTGAGAAAGGTTGAGGCCGAAACACCATACAATAACAATGTTTTGAAAAAGTACTAAAACACTATCCAAAACACAATAAACAATGCCTATAAGAAATCCTGTCCCTTGAGGCTAGTCCAACACGATCAAATTGTCACTTCTCCAAGTTTAATGCATGCAGAAGCATACATGTATAAAGCTAGGGTTCTTAGTAGTCCTCTTCAATAGTAAGTTAGGACAAGATTATTTATGTGAATCAGCTTTACAACTAACACTAACTAAATGGACCCAATTTATTGACAATAGTGACTTTACAGTAGCAGTCTTCTTGGATTTGGAAAGAGCTTTTGAAACCATTGATAAAAAAATTGGAATCTATCAGAATCAAGGGACATACTTAAATGATCGATGACAAATTACAAAAGTGAATAATGTCTTCTCAAATCCTGTTAATTCGAAATATAGCTTTCCCATAGGAATCATACTAGGCCACTTACTTTTCTTAATTTAAATTAATGAGACTGACCATACATGTGATTTTATCAAGTCGTTTGCTCAATAGAACTTGGACATGACCATCACCCTAGACAGTCTGATATTTTTTAATTTGTAATGAAAGTATTGCTATACAAAGGACTCAACGAATATAATAATTTACCAACAAATATTAAAAATAGTGAAAATTTATACCAATTTAAAAAAGGATTAAATAAATATATTAAAAATAAAAATAAATGATCAAAAATACTATGTAATATTATGTACCTATATTTTATATTAATGTTTTATGTATATTTTATAATTATGTTTCACTTTACCAGTAAGTTTTAAGTTTTAAATTGTAAACATTTAATTATTTGTTTACCATTGTATTGTTTTATATCAGGATATATTCCAATTAATAAATATTTATTCATTCATTCAGAGAATCTTCAGTTGTTCTATGTCCCATTCTTAATGTATAATTAGTGTTTAAATAATAAAACGGGTGGAATTGAATTTCCTTTTATAAAAGTTACTTTTAAACTTTAATCGTAAATCAATTTCTTCTAGAAATATCATTTAATGAACCAATTATGTAGTTACGCAGGGTATCGTTATAGTATTAATTTTTAAGTCAGATATTAAAACTTCAGTTACGTTTTCAACAGAAACTGGGATTATTATGTTTACCACCTTGGCCTTGGATTATCCTTTGGATTAAACTCTGAATTCAAAAATACCACAGTTCTAAGTAAATAGTTTAAAATCTTTCAATAATTACATATCTTAATATTGTTAAATTTATTTTAATTAAATTTGTTTTGACATAAAACTTTATTATAAACCTTGTTGGCCTAAACAATAGTTCCTCTATATACAGATTAGCTAGACCTTGGAACTTTAACCCGTTTTATATTGTTAATATCTGCAAATAAATTTTGATTGTTGTTGTTGCTTTCATAGAATATTTGTTCTCGGGGAGGTAGGTCCTGCATGAAGGGTTTGATAAGGGATTGCAGTATATTCCGTTGAATAAACGCACAACACGGACAAATCGTCTTCTTGGAACAAATGTTCAGGAACTGGAAATACGCCTGTTCCGATTCCTGCCGATGTCGGGGTACATTTGAATTTCGCATGAGAGCTCGTGCATTTCAAACAGGGAAACTCTCTAGGTGGAATAATAATACTGCGAATACCTACTATTGCCGTGTAATTTTATCTAAAACATTTTACACGATATATACGACTTGAGACACATGCAATATTAATATCGATATAATCATGTAAATACTGTTTCGAGATATTTTGTTGTCACTTACTAATAAAATAATTATGTCAATAGAAAAAAACTTGAGTAGGTGTTCGTTAATCCTAACACACATTGTACAGAATGGTATTTAAATACTTTCAATTGTTTTCCCCGAAGAGAAAATATAGTAGAATCGCAATCGACATGAAGTAATAAATCAAAATTTTAAAGGAGTTTTACAGCACAGGTGGCTCAAACAAAATCTGTGATTTTAAAGAACCGGCAGTTAAAAGGTTTGGTTTCATTAGGAAGTTTACCTGTGCCGCCCGGTTTTGTGGAACATAAACAATAGGCTACCCTTATTTTAATCCCTTTTAAGACCCTGATGAGCGCATGGTTGGGTAAAACTGACTTTATTAAAGATTGTGCCTGTCCTTAATTGTGGATGTTCAAGGGCAGCAAGTAGTGGCGACTTTATAACTTTCGGGTGCGCTCGCCGACATTCGTATCCGTTCGAAGTTTTTTAATATGCTAATATTCTACAAGGATTCTAATGTCAAAATTTCAGGTTTGCAATAAGTCTGATTTTAGCATGGATTTAATGACAGATATTTTTTAAAACAGAAGAAGATGTAAAAATTAATACCAAAACTAAACAATAAAATGTCAATAATGAAGGAAGAGTGAATTACAAAAGTTTTTAGTTTAATAATGACGGATGACCGATGTCATATTTATAGATTTGAAAGACGAAAAATGTATAGAAATGCTAAATGTACAACAAACGAGGATGACAATCTATAATTACTTTCTAAAAAATACCTAATAAATGGGGCCTTTTTATTGGATTTAACGAGGCATATTTTTAGGTTGACAGCCAGAAGATGTTAGTAGTATCAAAAACTAAACAATAAAATGTAGATAATTACGGAAAAAGTGAACAAAAAAGTTTTTTTAATAGTGACGGATGACATATGTCATATTTTTAGGTTAAAAAGAATATTGAATAGACATACGAAAACCTGTAGAGATAACAATGGTTGGATAGCTGTCATATTTTTTAGGTTGACAGCTTGAAAAAAAAGAAGATGACTAGTAATAATAAATGATTGACAGATGATTTTTAAGGTTGAAAATGCTAAAATATTAACATGAGAAACTGTGAAGATAATTCGAGTACAATCGATGATGGTACATTGTAATTGTTAAATAATTTGCTCTTGTATTAATTTTTTAATAAAGATAATTGTTTAACGACGATGACGTACGACAATGACGTACGACAATGACATACGACAATGTCATACGACAATGACATACGACAATGACATACGACAATGATATACGACAATGACATACGACAATGATGTATGACAATGAATATCGATCACATACGACAACGAAAGAAGAGTAGAAGAAGAGTCTTAGGCCTGCACTGCTCTCTACATGATTTCTAAGTATTCTTCAGTGTTCCTCCAATGTTTGGGCCTTTTTGGCTTCTCGTATCAATAAATTTTACAAATGTTCAAGGTTCTCTATAATTTTCCATGGATTTCTTTGATTTTCTACGAATATCCGACTGTCTGTCCCCTTTTCAACGTTTCGCTCTTTCTCTTCAGCTTCAGTAGTGGTTTCTTCTTCTTCTTCGTCATCTTAGGTCTTCACTGCTCTCTGTATGATTTCTAAGTATACGCATCTATATACATGCAGACTTATTTGATTTATGGATTGAACTGATAGCTGCAAGGAAGTACGAGAACTGGGTCGAAGTAAGGTATGTTGCATCTTATTCTGTTTTCCCCAGATCGATATGTTTATTCGTTCAAGATATATGAGCAAATAACTATAGCTACTTTATTGGGCCTTTTTGACATCTGAAAATACTTAAATACGTTTCTTGGCATTCTAATGAATCCATTAATGATGAAATTTTCCTTATCGCGTTAATCTATTTCTGCGCATGCGCAATATAGATTTTTGGGATTTAGAAACTATGAAGCACTAGTATTATGAAATAAGCATTCCTATTTGATTTTCATCCATTTTAAGCTTTTTCTCAACGATTTGTCGAATATGACGGCAAATATGTTATCCTCACGTTCTACCGTTTTATTTAACGTATCACACGTCAACAATTTTAAAATGACGTTCGAATGACAGATTCAATATTAGCATGCTGCATTACATTACATACTCAAAAATTAGAGAAATCGGAGACAGTAATTCAAAAAAGTGTCAATAAGGCACAACGAATGGCAAATTCATTATTAGTATGTCACGTGACATTTCCCTTTCAAAAATCATGAGACTTGGTAATATGAAAGATGGTGGGATACTGGTAGTAATGATATGATAATTTCAACTAGATAACAGTTCAAGTAAAACACCAATAACAACGATTCGTTAATGCCCTTTGGAAATGACAGCTAGATGACAGTTCACGCTGAATGCCGTTTGTCCCGTTTGAATCGGACCAGTAATATCCGAGAATCACACTAAGGCCCTTCTGGCTTTTCGTTCTGCGCATGATTTTTCTATTCGACGTTAATCTATACCGCGTTCTCTACATAATGTCATTTTTCCTGTTTTCATCGGACCAGTAATATCCGAGAAACACGCTAAGGCCCTTCTGGCTTTGTTTTTTCATTTACCTCGTATATTTTTCATTGTTTACGTCAACGATTGCCGCCATCTTGGATTCCCGACGTTATCCAACCGCGAGCTAACTATTTACGTTTTTTGCTACTTTTAACCTTATCGATTTCCCATGTTAATTTACATAAGAAATGATGCCACTATTAGTGGCTGGGGTTATAGAAATTTGCAATATCTCTCTAATACTGCAACTGCCTACCTTATTTTCATACCAAATCTGAGGTGGGTAACCATCTTATAATCCCACCCCCTTGTTATCATTTTAAAAAAGTGTATTTGTGGACATTGACCCCACTTGACCTTAAAACCAGGAATATTGAGATGAAGGGGATAAACCCTCTTTACCCAACTCTAGGGACACTTATGCTCACAGATAGCCGGTATGACTCATTTATTCGAGAATATACTAAAACCCTTCCTAGGAGAATATTCGAGTAAAATGGTGAGAGCGCTACAATGGCGCTTTCGCCAATTACATAAATATGTGGGTGCAGTTATGGACAGTTCAGTGGAAGTCGAGTCATAGCAGTGAGAACATCGATAAAGTGAATGTGATATAAATTAGTATAAGTAAATGTGTTAAATAAATTAGAAAATATAATTAGCGTTTAAGCATAAAAAATAAATTACGCAGTGTAAATAAATTATAAATAAACTGTTTTAAATAATTAAACTATTTTTAAATCGTTACATTATATAATATTACTGTTTCTCGATGATTTACTGTAGAAAATTTCAATGTAGTAAGCTTGGAAACCAAAATCAAAATGTCTGTCAAATATTTTTTATAGTTAGGTTAATGACTGCAGTGTGATTTTTTCACCAACTTCCAGCTAAGTAGTTACTTTCTATTCCTTATGAAACAACCTGTATATAGGCAAGTTAAAATTTATTAAAAAAACACATAATATATGAACACAGAAATTTAATTTACCCAGTTTATTCAAAACTAACAAACGTTTTACATTTTCGCGAATCACACAAGCCGTCCAATTTACTGCAAAATTTATATTGTTTGTGTTGTTCTGCAGGCAGACTCCAATAAAAAATTATAGTTATTGCCATAGTAAATTTAAAACAAAAAATCTGCATTAGATTAACCAAAAACTTTTTTAAATGATATTACTATCAGCCGTACGAAATATTATATTGAGGATAAATATTTTAAAATGTAAAAAATATTATTGTTGTGAAAACAAGAAACTACACTGATTATATATAGGGTGTTCCATAAATGAGTAAATACTCGTATTTTAGATACGCAAAAAAGTTTTAAATAAAAGGTTTATGGATTTGAAAAATGCATTTAAAAATATTTTTTCAATATGTTTCTTGAACACTTTTTCATTTTTTCCCATTTTTTGCAATAAGTCGACAAAGTTGCAAATTTTTTTATATATTATTATGTTAAATTTTACGCTAAAACCAATGGTAAAAAAATATATTCATTTAAAAACCTGGAAATTAAATCTACTCCGTAGTAAGTGAACACAAATTTGAAAATATAAAGTAGACCCTATAATTATTGTATTTAAAATATTTTTTATCGCAACTAAACCGCTGATACTTTATATGTCAAATTAAACTTCCGAACATAATCTTCTAATAACTGAAACAAAAAAAACAGAAAGTTATCTAATTAGACCGACGCGGTGAGGTAAAGGTCAATGCGAGTTCAAGAAAATTAATACCAGTAGTTCTACGTCAAAAACCCTTGGGAACTATCTCAACAACTTCCTTATTTCTTCCAATATTGTCCGTTCATTAAATTTTTAGTCGCGTCTGTTCACATCATGGCTTGACAATTAAAAAATAATCTCTGGGAAAATTGTTTTTTTTATTACACTAAACCCAGGCTTGCCGATTTTAGTTTGGGAAGAGCAATAGAGCAATTTTCTGATTGAAAACAACTCGTATATTGTAAGATGGAACCAGGCAGCCGAAAATCGTCAACTATTCGTTTTTTGTATTGCTTGCGAGTCCGATTTAGACATATGTGACAGTATAAAAGATTTGGGTGTTATCTTTGATTCAATATTAACTTTTAGAAATCATATTTCTACTAAAGCTTACTGAACAATGAAAATATATGCTATTATTTTTAGAAACTGTAGAATTTTTACAAATTTAGAAGCAATAATAATTCTGTATTTCTCATATGTGCGTTCTAAAATACAGTATGCTTCTGTCATTTGGTTTCAATATTATAAAATACAGAAATATTTAGTCGAAAAACTTGGAAGTAATTTTTTAAAATAGTTATCTTTTGAAATTAAAGGTGTTTATTCAGAATGTAATATTGAAAATAGTGTAGTGTGTGACAGAGTAAAATTTTCTAGTTTAGATGTGAGCAGAAAATGTTAGTTTATTATTTTTCTACATACATTTTTTTACAGTATAGAATTGGTTGACCAAATCAATTTGATAACAAAAAATATTACTACAATAAATAATGTGATTAAAACAAAATAATTTGTTAATAATGGCAAAACTGTTAGTTTTTGTAAAGTTTTTTTGCATTTTAGGTATTTTATATTTGATTGGGGTATTCTAGGCCAGATTTTGAATAAATAATAGAGAAACAAATTATATTACCTAGTAATCTTCTATCTTCTAGGCGGAAGTTTCGAAATTTTGATAAAAAATTATGAAATTAAAAAGATTTTTAAGGGAATAAAACGACAAAGTATTAGATTTAATGGTAATAAAGTTAAAATTTAAATTACGAACGTATAGTTAAACCAGAGATCTAGTGACTACCATGAAACAGCAGGTAATTTACTTTTACTAATCAGCAGGCGGCCGTCTCTACGCAGAGACGTACCTACTCTGGCCATTAAGTTTTGTTCTATAGGTCAATAATGGGGGTAAAATAAATATTAAGAAAAATCGCTATGTTTCAGAATTGTTTATTTAATTATACAGTGTGTACAAAAAGTAACGTGGTAACTTGGTAAAAGTAAAAATCGGTATGACAAAGTACGAACAAGTAGCTAGGTCATAGTGATTGTTTCTACCCTTACATTGTGGAATCTATTCATAATAAATAAAATATTAAAAAATGAAATGTAAAAATTCCACTATTGTCAATCCTGACGATAGAAGTTTATGCTTCTAAAACAATTGTCAATTTTGAATTCTACATTTCATTTTCTAATGTTATATTTATTTAAACACATTTTAAACAAAATTACTCACGAAGTTCAGTTTCACTTTCACTATCGTCATCCAAATTAATAATGAACCTTTCTCTTGGTATCTTTTCTATATCAATATATGTCTTTTCCACCTTTTTTATATGGGAAACACACTTGGTCCAGCTGCTATCAGGAATTTTTGCAGCTTCTGTTTGAATAAGAGCTACCACAGTCGAACTTAAGGTTAGAGAAGTTCTTCGAACTGCTGACTTAAGCTGACGCCATATATGTTCAATTGGGTTAAACATACAGTGGCAAAGAGGAAGTCTGAGCACCGTATGTCCCAAGCTCTCAGCTAATGTGTCACAAAAATATTTATTTTGTATTGAATAGCTTTTTAAAACTTCTAATAACTGCTTTTTTGTGTACTTTTCCTCAAAGTACAAATAATTGTTTACCATGTAAGCTTGTATGATGACTTTTATGTCGTTTGTACAAGGTGCCCCATCTAGTCTTCGACTGTGGTAGCCTGGCATTATCCTTGACGATAACACTGTTAGGTGGAATATTTGGCAAAAGTTTAGTTTGGAACCAATCTTCAAATAATTCGGCAGTAGTGTCGTCATGGTAATCGACTAAGGATTCCTTAATATTTTTTGCCGATAACGACAGTGGCGGCCCTGGAGCGGTGTGACTGCACCGGGCGCCATCATGAGGGGGCGCCGAAATCAACTGAAACGTGACACAAAATATCAAAACTCTAGGAAATTTCACTGAAGTCCATTTCTTTTAGGCTATTACAAAGAATTGAAGACACTGAGAGGAAGAAGTAACATGACAAGTGACAGAACAATATGAAATGAAACTATTGAAGTTGTATAGAAGGAGAAATCTTATTCTGGGAGTACTGGAAACGGACCAGGATGTTAACAGGGGAGTCCGAATAGTGCAAAAAGAGGGTAAACATTGATCGACAAGAAACAAAAGGAGAAGAATAATTCGACAGCTATTCTATAAAGCGATTTTTTGGATACGAAACGGAAAAACAACGAATAAACAAACAGAGAAAGACGAAATTTCTGTTCGACCATTTAATTATAAACGGATGTCATAACAGTCTTGCGTCGATAGATATTTATTAACGTCCTTAAAGACTAAATTAATTAGTTAATTACACAAGCATCTTTTCTGGAGCTTTTGCTTTCTTTGCCGTCTCCTTTTCGCCGGCTGAATGTTTGTCGGAAGCTCATTCAGTTTTTAATAATACCGACTCGTTCGGATTCCTGTTCCACGCACCGAATTGATGAACCTCGAATTTACATAACAGCATTCATTTCGATAATATAAATTATGCCCCGATGCTACGCCTCGTATCTGCAAATAATGCAAACTCGATGAAGGCTGAAGTAATAGCAGCCGCATTGCTGCTCGCTATCCGAATCAAATCTATTTACTCTTGAGTTCGATTAATGTATACGAGGTCAGGGCCGAAGCCAGAGGGGGCACAAACTCTAAAATGCCAATGTTCTACCTTAAAACTAGCAAATAGATTTTGCACATCACAGTGGAATAATTGGCATAACTACTTATAATAAAATCTAAAGAATTCAAAAACATTCCAAATGTAATAAAATTCAGTCAAAGGTAACTCTTACTAAAAATAAATCAAACAACTAGAAAAGTAATACGTTAATATTCTCAAAAATAATAATGAACCTGTTAAATAGATTTTGATTTAAATGATTTTTCGTACTAAGTTTGCTAATAAGTCTATACTATAGAGTTCAGTAGGAAGTTCACTATCATAATTTATATTAAACGAAAACCAATATAATTATAATTTAAATTATTATCAAAAAATTTGGACATAATATCGAATAGTGTACTAAAACGTAGTAGATTGTTTATCCCTTAAATAAATGTTTTTCTCAGAGCTAATATTGTTTTTTAAACATACATGACTGATTAATAATGGACAGTATATTATTTTTCTTTTATTATTATTATTCAAACTATTAAATAGTCAAAATATCTACATTATTAATTCCTAGTGAACCGACTAGGAGACGAACAGAAGGATGAATGTGTCTCTAACCATATCCATCGTAGATATATTATATAAAATGCCACCCACACCCGCACTTTTCTCTGAACTCTCATCTGTATTTTGTCTTTTCCAAAATGAGAGAATCTGACCGGCGCCAGTGTTTTTCGTAAATAATTAGATTTTAGAGCGTGTGCTGTTGTAATAAATAGAGACCTCTAAATAAATAGAGGCTCTAAATAGGGATAAACACTGTTCTTGCCACTGTAGTAATCGATAAGTCACTATCACCAGTGTAACAACTGCTGCACCATTACACTATTAATGTATGGATCAGGAACATCCATTAACCCGTAGCAAAAAAAAGAAAAAAGCACGGAGCCAATACTGAAGTTATTGAGTATAAATTAAATAATAATTTAATTAAATGGTATTTTATATCTTTTATTTCTCCCAGGCACGGAGGAATATGAAAAGCTTGAATTAATATTGTAAAACACCATTTAAAACGGGTAACCGGGATCACTAAGCTTGCAGCAAACACTGGCTACCACGACTTTAGAAACTTTAAAGTGTATTGCCAAAGTTTCTGCCAAGTAATAGACACGGTTCTACCACGTGGCGGTAACCAAAATGGGGAACACTTTCTTAGTGACAACCACGTTCCAGCCACGTTTCCGGAACTTATATAATCACGTTTACACCACGTGGCGAAAACGTGGCGATAACGTGGCGATAACGTGGCGAAAACGTGGCGGCACGGTGGCCGACACTAAACGCTGAACTTTGCTTACTGCCCTTGTCTTTTAATTAATATTTGTAGCTCGGTCTCCGTTCTGCAAATTATTTCTCCCATTCTCCTTGCCTATTCTCTGACTTGACATAACTAGTAAACTAATAGTAAATACATACTGAATAATAATGTGTCATAAAAATATTGATTCCGGAATTCTGATAGGCAAAAAGTTGGAACGATTGGAAGTTTACTGTCAAATATAGGTGTTGTAGCTCGAAATACGGGCACGCGCCATTGGAATACTCTATATTTAATTAAAAAGTTAAAATCTGTAAATTTTTCATCTTCGAAATTATTTATTTAGATGCCTTAAACAGTATTTTTTATCAATTAAAGTCATTAAATATATTTGAATTATATTGCATTGAAGCTATACGGACCAAAAAAATTTTTTTTTAAATAGCACATTTATATTTTCTCATAATGTCGATCTTAAAAATGGTTACAAATATTTCTGCTTCAGGAAAAAAAAACTTTAAAGTTACAGAAAGTTTCTAGTTACTTTCATCAAAGTGGCAGTTACGTGGCAGCCACCTAGTGTTTGCCACCATAAAGTTATTTATTTACATTGTTGCCAGATCAGCCATGTCTCCACTTATTTCAGAGTTTTTGAGTTGTTCAATAAGGCCAATATCAGAGGGGAAAATTAAATTTACCTTAAATTACAAATATATCATCCATCAACCTAGATCAAGGTAATGTAAATTTAAAGCAATTTTAATCTTAAAAAGCATAAAACGGCTTAATCAAATATTAAGGTATCGCCAAGGTATCGCCATAGTAACAAATATATAGGGTTCCCATTTTAATTCACAAAGTTGATACTTGTTAGTTACCTTTCTGGTTACCGTTTGTTTATCTTAATAGTAATTTCTAGTAAAGCCTTATAACTTATGTATTGAACAATTTATTTTATCTGTTTTAATAAACGTTTTAAGTGTCGTTCTAAAAAGAACTGAACACCCTGTACAAATATAGTGTACATTCAAGAAGATTATGGGAAACATTTGTATACTATATCTTTTCAGGGAAATTGCGCTCTGATGATATCGCAATACTGTATTAGTTGTATTATTCCATATAACCTCAAAATGTACAGTAGATTTCGCTGGTTAAATTTGTTTATGTCACAGATCATTTAAATTTAATGTTTTATATTGTGTTTGTGTGCACACCTTAGATTTAGATATGAGTTTTAACAGCTGCTTGTTCACTACTTGTTTAAGTTGTCTATAAAACGTTGTCGAATGTAGAAAAGTAATCTTTTTGCGAGGCTTCTTGTTGTTTTCCATTTTACACACAAATGCACTCTAGATAAATCTAAAAACAAAGTAATTTGCTCACAGATCGAAGACACTTTGGTAGTTTTTTCTTTATTGAAAAGGCGGGAAATGTAGAAAGCAGGTTACTAATAGGCAACGGTTACTTCACTGTGAATTTTGAAGGTAATAGTAACTTTGAAGTGGCTTTTGTTCTACGCAATATGTGGAAATCACTTAGGAGCGTGGCAAAAACGTGGCAAGAACTACTGCAGTTATACAATCAAGTGACGCCACTTTAAAGATATATTTATGGTTCCCGAAACGTTACTAAAACTATCAAACCCACTTTAAGATTACTTCCACTTCTAGGTGGTATCTCTGTATCTGTAATGTGTGGAGGGTGGGTTACCCCACGGCACTTAGGCCTCATTAGGCCCATTGTGCATCCTCCTGAGAAGATAGGCATCTTTTAGCTCGTGAGCCAGCCTACAGATTTAATGTAGTTGACAACGTCGCCAATAGGTGCTTCTCTTATATCGACCGGTGTTAGCCGATACTTCTAGGTGGTATTTAAGTAATATGATTTGGTGGCCGTTACTACTATTTTTCACATTCAAGTTTGGGCAACTTTAAAGTGGTCCCGCTTAGTGGCTATAACGTTTCAAACACCTTCAGAGGCAACTAAATAATATAAAACTTTGAAGTGATTCCCAGTGGTACATTTAGTGATTATAACGTAATAGTCACTTAATCGAAGTGCCGATATAAGTTTCTGTCACTATAATGCTACTTGGGTGAAGAAAATTCACAAACAAACAAATAATATAAGACTCCCTCTTCACCTCCTATTCACCTCATATTCACCCCCTTTTCCCCTTAAGAGTGAATTTTAACCCCGGAACCGGATATTGTTGCGCTCTGGGGCGACTTACGGATTATTGATGGTGCCATTTGACTTACAGGTGAGGAAAACACAGGTGAGGAAAACCTGGAAACCCCACCCACCAAATTGCTATCATGTTAGTGTGCTTGTGTCCAATCAATATAATTATAATATAATTTATGTAGTTTTTCTCTTATTAAATTAAAAATCCGAGTATGTGGATTATGAACCAATACTGGAAAAAAATTAGCTATAAATTAGCAATAAATTAGTAATAAATTATTCATCAGTAAATTAGCAATAAATTAGTAATAAATTAGCAACAAACTAGCAATAAGTTAGCAATACATTAGTGATAAATTGGCAATAAGTTAGAGATAAATTGGCAATAAGTTAGAGATAAATCGGCAATAAATTAGCATTAAATTCTCAATAAATTAGCAATAAATTAGCAGTAAATTATCAATAAATTATCAATAAATTAGCAAAAAATTAGCAATAAATTAACAATAAATTAGCAATAAATTAGCAATAAATTAGCAATAAATTAGCAATAAATTAGCAATAAATTAGCAATAAATTAGCAATAAATTATAGATAAGTTAGCGATAAATTAGCCATAAATTAGCAATAAATTAGCACCCCATTCCCAACATGACATAGATAATTACATAAATTAATGCCCTTAATGTGTTGTCAAATGAATTTCCTTCGTCTTTTAGGATGTGAATTAATTTTTGCCAAAGAGTTTCGTGCATTAGCTCATGCGATAATCGATAGTCCCGATACCACTCGTTGTATTACAAATGAAAATTGTTACGTTGAAGATATTTGAAGAGTTTAAATAAAGAGGATAAAAGAAACAGTAAACGTCTGATTCTATTCAAAATATTTGTATATTGGATGGAGCCAAAGAAAGAACATAAATTTGGATATCATAAAGAACAGATCATAGATAAAGAAAAGTATAGAAATTTGGGTAGAATTCAGCAGCTACTAGATAGGGCTGTCTCGTGAAAGAGGATTTGTAATTTGAATATAATTTAATAAATTTTATATTCCTTTTATACTGTCAAAACTAAATATAGTTTCTGAGGTAATGCAGTGAGATTTGGAAAGTTGTTTAATTTTTCTTTCTTTGTTTATCAAAATTGTTACTAGTAAGAATGAAATGAATGAAAACAAGCTATTAGATTAAAATCAATAATTAACTAACAAATTTAATTTTTTCTCATAAATAGTATTTTGTGCAAAAAGAGTGGATATGATGACCATATCGCCTAAATCTTATTTGGTATCATACATTTAGAACAATTCGTGTTAGTGCAGTGTCCGATGAATGAAATTCCTAATATTCTCCTCACATTAATCTTGCCATGGATAATAATTAGTCTCCTTATGAAAACGCTTTGATATAACCCTCAGCTTAGACTTAAATTACGATATCGATTTCTATAATGGTCCCAATTACCGATTGCTAAAGCCTCTTATGATACTTAAATCTCAAATCAGCAAAGTCGCCAAATCCTTCTACCCACTTATTCCTTAGTAAAGAACGTTTATTAATTCAAACATCAACCATACAGAGTGGTTGAGTTTATATCGTCAGGATTTCACCAGCTGGTTGATTATCGAAAAATAAAGGTACTTTGTCCAATAAACCATGATCAAATTTTGCTTTATATTTGATGTACAGTTGACGAAACCAAAATCTAAATGCCAAAATTTATTGGTGTGATTTAGACTTTGTATCACAGCTATTCGTCGCATTTAAATTTGACAGTTCTTAAAAATTATTGTCAAATAAATTTTCAAAAATGCCGTGTTATTTAACTGAGCCTCAAAAGTCGAGGGCTATAGAAAGATTGGAAGAAAATTGGTCTTTAAGTGAAGTGGCTGCTGAATTAAATGTCAGTAAAAGTTGCATAATTTACGTTATAGTAACTGAACGCTTCTTGTAGTTTCACATGCGTAGATGTTAGTTATATTTCTTTTAATTTTTTATTGCACATTTAATGTAGATGAGTAATATAGTAATATATTTTTGTTCTCTTTGTATCTCCACTGGCCGAAGCCAGACTTAAAATATTAATTTCAGTAAGAATCCCATAATATCCAAAGATCATTCACATTGGGGTTCCGCTGACTCTACAAGGATCAGATATTCAAAGACGTACAAAATTGTTGGTTTTAGTTTTATTCCTCGAAAACAAAGAAAAATAAGAAAAAAATCAAAATACAAAAAAGTTGTATTTTTACTTCAAAAAATTTACTGGGCGATATTTTTTATGTCCGAAAATTAATCTAAGTGCCCAGTGAGCACGCCTCTGGAATCAACTGTAATATGTCTGAAAGATGCCTCATAAAGTTGTAAACAAACTGTGAAAATTTTATTAAAATCGGACAAAGTTATTTTTAGATACTAATAAAAAACTTTAACACCCTGTATATCAAAATAAAAAGAAAATTAGATCATTTTTTTTATCGCACAAACTACTTCTATTTTTGATAAACTATCGACAGGTAAAGCTTTATGAAATGAACTGGATCTGTATAAACTTGTTAACTAAATAGGTTTATCATTATTACGGCGGTAAACTTATTACCTTTTTGGGTACACATTTTAATATTTATTTTTTGCTCGGGAATTGGTAGTAGATAAAACGTTTTCTGAAATTAAAACACAGCTGCGAGTGTATGATTATAGAACGAGTAGATATCGAAAATGTCAACAACAAAGTTAAAACGGTTTTAAAACTAACATAAACCTCCAAGTAATGATATTAAATAGGGTGAAAATTAATGAATTCTTTTATTAAAACTTACTCGTGAAGTGTATACAAAATTTAAAGGTATAAAAATGTGTTGACTATTTTCAATTCAAATTTCTTTTTTTTAATCAATAATATGTAGATAACTTTTCTGCTTAATTAGATGTTTAAACAAGGGCGGTTTCTCCATTGGTTCATTTGTGCAATGAACACAGTTACATTTCATAAAAACACATTATTTTAAAATTACATAAATAACATAAAAATATAAATTTAATTTTAATATTTTTATTTTCATACGTGTTAAACTATATTTTTTGGTACATCATTGTTCTCGGGCTGATCGCGTCTCTGTGGCACAGTATACCTAAGTATACTGTGTCTGTGGCGCATTATAATGAGTGAGGCTAACACGAGTAAGACGATTTAGCGAAGGCATATAGCTAAAAAGAGAAGACAACACGCCAACAGATCCTTCAAACTGCAAAAGAACACATTAATTGGTGACACATTAGTTGCCAGTCTAATACAATTCACAATTGTACTAGATGTAGTTCATTCTGCGTGCATCAGTGTTCACGTGTAATAATATATATTGTGTTCCTTGTTTGGATTCGTTAAAGACCCCCTTTTTTTCCCTTCAATGAATTAGATGTCACTGCAAATAGAATTCGAAAAATCTGATTCATTTAAGGAATCTGGTACATTTTTTAAACAAATCTGGTACATAACAAAAACATATTCTGGCAACACCAAATCAAACAAACTGTCATTCCGTCTTCCGTCATTCCTCTACTATGAAACGTTTTTAATAAAATTAAGATTATTTTATTTGTGCTCATTTAAAAAAAATTGTTTAATTAAGAACTGTGATATTAATAAATTGAAAGCATGTGTGTCAATTCAACGATTGTTTCCGAAAAACTTCTTTAAGGCAAGGTAAATAAAAGTATTTTTAAAGTTTGTTGTTTTATTTAACTATAATAAAGTTTTACGAATCTAATTTGTTTTATATTTTGTTTCAGTGTCTAATTCGAATTCTAAGAGTACTTCAAAATGGTCTATTTTGTAACCAACTGTAAATACTATGAAATAAGAAGTAAGCAAAAAAATTTGTAAATTTTTTGTTACAAAACCCGCTGAAAGGAAAAATTTGATTATTCTGATAAGGTAACTACTTGACATCATTATGGAAATGTACAATAAACGTTTGATAAAGATAAAGAGACAAATGGTTTTTCACTTTAAAAGTCTGAATCGGAAAAATGGACCAACCAGTTAATTTAATATGCTCAATGAAAAATTTTACCTAAGAAATGGTATGTACATTTAAATAGTTTATATACAGTTATGTTTGCCTGTAATTATCAATCGTGTTACCCTGAAATCTTTTATTTTCTTGATCAATTTGAAAAACCAAAGTGACTAATAATATAAGAGAAACGGAAAATCTGGCAACATTGCAAACATTAAATCTGGAATCTCCGTATCCCAAAATAGGTGTACCCCAAATTTTGTACAACTAGGACTAGCAATTTACGAGATAATTGGCCGTTTCCAGACTTTTGGGCCACTCTGTATATTTAAAAATATTCTCAAATTATGAAGAAAAGTCAGTTTACTAACTAATAATGTTTATAGATGGTTTTCAATGTACAAAACAAATATTACACTAACTAAAATATTCATTTATTAATAGTTTTAATGCTTGAAAATAGTATGATGTTGATAATAATAACTACACTTAATACAAACGCAAATAATGAAAAAACAGCGATATTGGCTCTTGTACAAAGTTTGAACCGAACTTACAAATGATAAAATTAGTGGAAAAAGTGAACACCCATTTTAAATTACCCCGAGCCGCCACTGTGTTTAAATCGTGCCATGCTCTCAAACTTTTCGCCGATCACACCAAAACCCACATCGACAGGAGTTCGTACCCTTTTACGTTGATTGAACGCTTAACTGCTCCATTGAGATTGTAATGAAACAATAACCGAAATAAGCTAATTTCACGTAATTACACGAGTACTTGTCATTTCAATATGTCAAAAGGTGTCTGTACAGCATTGTTTCAAGCAATCGCATTGTTTATAATCAGATTAAAACTGATGTGTGATAAACCTGTGGGCAAACGGCGTAAAATATGATAATTAATGAAGCTGTAGGCCTCGATAGAATTCCTATGCAGATTTGTTCCAATTAAAGGCAATCGGAACATTCAGTCATACATCGGTTTGGATTTTGGATATTTTAATTTATTCTGTGATATTAGATATTTCACATTCGATATTTAATATTCTATATTTGTTATTCGATATTTGATATTCGGTATTTGATATTCGGTATTCGATATTCGATATCTACTATTCGATGATATTTGATATTCAATATTTCATATTCGATATTCCCAGTTGATATTCGATATTTGAATCGACTCTGAAGTGGGTAAAGAAGAAGGAAAAAATACCTATAGCAAAACTCACCTAAGCTGAAATTATAATATACCATATTAAAGATCTTATAAATCAAAATCAAGTCAAGACAAGTAGTCTTATCACAAAGAACCTTCTCTAATCAGTTTCAATAAAATTAATTAACAATTACTATAAAAAAGAAATTTATTTTTAGATTTTTCGTCAATATTAATTGCTACCAATCTCGCATAGGCATTAGAGGAATATGGAAATATTAGGTTTGATGTAAAAAGGATGCTCAATCAAAGGCAAACACTCTTTGAAGTTATGTGTAATATTTCAATATTAAATGAAATCCATATTTACTCTATAGGTTTAAATATACTTCGGTGTACCATTTTTTAATGTCAATTTCAAAAATGTACACTAGTGAAAAATATAAAAACCTCTTTTTTACCTCTATAAATAAATGAATAAAATAATCATAGTAATGTTTGTGAATTATGGATTTTACTGCAATAAAAATAAAACAGTTTTTTCCTACAACCACTATTTAGTCTTATGGGAAGTGCCCTATATCACACGCGGGTGGATAAATCTACTGCCACCCGTGTGTGAATATGAATCTACGTACCGCATAAACTGTAAAATATATCAGAAGTCTAATTTCTATTTTGATTGATGTAATGTCCATTTTAATAGTAAAATCAATTTGATGATTAAATTGTTAAAATTAATTTTTAAATAGAAATCTTGCATATTTCTTTTTAATAAATTATTAAAAGAATTTTAAAGTACATTGTTTTATGATTTTTCCTGGTTCATATACATATTTAATTTCCGATGAATTATCTGTTTATTTTTTTTTTATTTTGAAAAAATATGAACATTGGAAAATTGTTGTTTATTTATTTAAAATACATGTTATTTATCATAATATATAATCTACAATATTCTTTTCGCTATTTATTTTGTACTATTTTAATTACTGTTCAGAGAAGTGGGTAATCATTAATAATAACAAAAGTATTTGTTCACGGCTGTTTAATTTATTTCTTTAAAAAATAAATTAATGAAAAACATTAATGTATTTTAATATTTTTTGTAGCTAATATTATTTTATCTTTATCATACATACTATAAAATTGTTTGTATACGGAATCACATTATTTTTAATTTTGTCAAAACAATATCTGTAAAACCAGCCACATGTTGATGGAACATTTATAGCCAGATTTCCCAGTTTGAAATTTTTTTGATAAAATAATTTTGTGGTCGAAGGAAAAATATTGTACATCATTTGTGTGAAACTGATTTTTCACACTCGCGTGATAGTCAATATTTCTAATTCATGTGAAAAATGTCACTTTTCACCCTCGTAATGTAATATACTATTGTATATACCTTAGGATGCTTCAAAAAAATTTTTTTTTTCGCTCTTACCCTCTCAAATTTTTCTATTTAATATAAAAAAATCCTCACCAAATATGGGCGTTCCAGCTTATCTCTAAAAGGTTCCTGTTTTTATTTTAGTTTCACATTTAATTAACATGGGAAAAAATAATTTTGTTTGGAATTTTATACCTCTGTATCAAAATAAATAGCAATGATCATTGCAGTTTCTTATATAAAATTTAACGCTCTACAAAAAAGGTCTCTTATGAATTTTCGATAAATTGATTTCTTCTAGCAAAATGGGGTACCCAAAAAATTTCGTAAAAATTTTTTTTTTTTAATAATTGTTTTTTTTTCGGTTTCTCAATAATTTGAAAATATATTGACTCACAAGCTCACGCCTGTAATCGAAAAAAATTATTCTGAGCCTGTAGAGCAAGAAAAAAGAAGGTAAAAATTCAAATGATTTACAATACTTGCCATTAAAAAAAAAAAAATAGGGGATTGCTGCCGGACACGAGGCGGTTGTAGCCAATAAAAATTGACGTAAATATTGAAAAACTTTTGATTCTGAATTTCTAGAGGCATGAGCAAGTTATCGTTAAAATACCCTGTATATATTTCATATATAAGATGTACTAATTGGAAATCATTTTAAATTTGAAAAAATATACTCACTTTTTATTCAGTTGATGCAGTTTGTTTTTAAGAGTAGCAAAATCGGGGCGATCTAATGAATCTTCTGCCCAACATTTTCTCATCAAGTTGGCGACTTCGTCGTCTTCAGATAAAAATTCTGGACCATCCAGAGGTCTAAATGGCTTATTGCTGTCATCCGGACCCCTCTTGACGGCTTCCACAATTTCTAAAAAAAAAAAAAATCAGTTGATATAAGAAGCAGAAAATTACTCCATTATGTCTTATTAGATAGTAAAATGGTTTTAGGACAAATTTTTTTAAAACCCAGTAGCGTCCGTAAAAATTAAAATTTTCATGCTACATCCCAAGTAACATTTATAGGAGAAACAGGTTTTATTTATATTCTATTAGGATTTTGTAAAGGCATAAAAATTAATAATTATTTTATTACAGTTATTTTTTTTGCTAATAGGACTGCAGGATAAATTGATCTTATTACTTGGTTTTATAGATTCCTTTAAATCTGATTAAGAAAATTAGTTTATCCTAAAGTAAACTATGCTTTATCGCTGTCCTGTAAGGGTTAGTTAATAAGTAGTATTATAACTATTTAGTTTGAAGATACTCCTAAGTCGTGTTTGGTGTACTTTTTAGTAGTTATCTTAAGTAGGTTTTAAAACTTAGTTTTAAATTGATCCCAGAACCTTTTAGGTACATTTTATGCAAGTTTACAACATAAATCTTATAATTTATTTAATCTAGTTAACGATAGGACTCTTTTAAAACTACATAGTTTTAATAAGAACTAAAGTTTGTTTTAGAGCATAACACTTGCCTTGCCTAATGTAATTTGTGATTAAACACAAAGTTTGTTTCTTGTAGTCCAGTATCCCTGCAAAGACAGATCTACAATAGGATTTATATTGGCGGTTATATAGTCACTTCCATGAAATAATTTGAAAAATACAGAATGTGATATTTTTTATCAAAAACATATCGAAGACAAATGTAATTATTTTATATATTTATGTTATTTTCTATTAAATAAATTTCGGTAAATAGATTAAAATCCATATATTAATCCCTTGTTTACATATATTGTAAGGCCCATCATTTATTACGACCCACCTTGCCCACTTTTAACAGTACTTTGGTGTGTGTTTGAAAATTGATGAAATAACAAGTGTAACCGAACAAATTAAACATACACTATATAATAATTAGTTTTTAATGTGGCAGTCTTTCACAGAGAGTATGATAAAACAGAATAAAGGTAAAACAGTTTAAAATTTATTTCTCTTAAAAGTTTTTATGCATATCTCACTTATTATCATAATCTTAAAAAGATTTAAAAATGGTTTAATAAAATTCTTAATATACTCTTACGGACTTTGACTTAGGTCTAATTAATTTTAAGATATTGTTTTAAAAATACTCCTAGGAACCGTTATATGATTCTCCCTTTTACTCTTGAAGCAGATTTATAGCAGCCCTAAGGCTATCTCGCGGATTTAAAAGTTTTATCAGTGTCTTAAAAAACGGTTTTATGGTTATCTTGTATACTTTGATAATCCTAAAAATGTTACTTGGGATGTTATGTCAAACATACCGAGTTCAAAGTATTTTTTTTTTATTTTTTTAAATATGTTTATTTAACTAAACGAACTAAACTTGACATTTTCATTTGGTTATCAAATTATAGTAATAACGAAGTACTCTCAGATTCCCGATAAATCTATTTATTTTGTAATTTTAAATATGTTTGGGAATAAAGTTTCATTTCATGGATTTTCTAGATCAAACAAAAATTCTACTCTGATAATAAAAAAAATGTTTGAAGTTTGATTCTAGTGCAGCATAACGAAATTGATTTGTCATTTATATTAATTTTTTTAATTTAATAAAAGTTGAACATCTGCATACGGTTGTGGAGTATAAATAAAATTTGTAGAAAACTTTCACAATTTTCCGTCTTGGATGTTTAGAAGATACTTTTGCATTCAGACGGAGTAAATAGGCAAATGAATTCTAAAAGAAACTGTGGACCTAAGACTGATTTATAACTACATAAAATCAAGTGCAATTAAGGTTTACTACAAATCTGAATAATAATGGCACAACATTGGCACTATCTAATTCAAACTCGTCGATAAATATACGGTTTTCAAGTATCTAAAAAAATTCAGCATGGTCCTTATTCTCCTGGTAATTTTTGGTTTCATCGTTATGCCACTAAAATGCAGTTAGTTGTTTTTGATGCTAGATGGTGAAATGCCATGTTGACATTCCAGAATAATTACCTTATTGTAATTCTCGTATATGAAGAAAAACCTTAAATAATTCCTTGATGTATATTAATAGTACTTCTAGGCATTGAATAAAGGTCTATAGTATCGAGGATTTATATTTTGTGTATAGTTCTCTCCTTCGCCAACAGATTCCAAATTGGGTACATGTTTTTTCTTTGTCCAATTTAATAGAGATTCATACGCCGCCACATATAATTTTCATTATTTTTCTAGTAATAAATGAAGTTACAAAATTTCAACAGCTTCTTTAATTTACGGCGGAATTAAAAACATTTCATTTCCATTTTTCTTTCTTTGTTTATAGTAAAATATTTCGTAATTTTGTAGTCAAAAGTTGACGTTTCAATTTGAGTAATGAATTCGACTTTTAGATGACAGCCGCGGCCTACTAATCAAGTGGGTAAAAATAGAAATTGCATTAGTAATTCTTAATATACAGGGTGTTTATTAATTGAACAAATTTTCAAAATTATTTTAGTTTATTCAGATAAAAAACTAATTTAAAAATAATTTATTACTTTTACTAATTTATAAAATAAAATAAACTTCAAGAATTAAGACGCTAGATAAGACTAAAATAATGTATATTAGCTAAAAAATTGACAAAAAGGCTAAATAAAGCTCAACAACAGCAAAAAATCCAAAATTGCATGTAGTAATAACTAAAATGTGTTAGATGACATTCAAAACACGCTTCTCTGCTTTATATTACTTAGAAACGTGTTTATGTTATAAAAATACAATTTTAGGGCAAAACTTTAATACAAAAAATAATGTTTTTTCTAAATCCTCATGGATATTAGCTATTTTACGCACAGACTACAAAACTAAAAAGTACCTAGTAAGAACACTGCACATATATGAAATCCACCAAACAAAGTTCATGTGGTCACCCGGTTACTATTATTTTTTTAAATTTTAAATGAGTGACAATTCTATCAAACTAATTATCAGTATATTTTTTAGTTATTGTAATTAAATACACATTAAAATGAATTATTCTTGTGTAGAATCGATAAATAATAGCTTTTCTATTTTTAATTCGTCTATAGTTACAAATAAATCATACATCTATAATATAAATAAGCAAAGACAAAATGGTTCAGTACCATTTACTGTTCTGTTTGTATACCCATTTTTTTTTTAATTTTGTTTAGTAGAGATTGACGAGCTTTAGGTAATAGTTTTTCCCAACCTTCGATATAATTATGAAATCCATTTATCCACAATTATGATTAACTAATAAAATTAGCCTATAGTGAACATTAGCACTCTTTAATTTCGAACTAACATGAACAATATTACATGGAATGATAGAGGATCAAGAAAACCGAAAAAAAAAAATTAGTTTTTCCCACTCCTCCAACTTCCCCCCCTTCTTCCTCTACCACGCCTAAATGGTAAGGAATAGAAAAAATACTAATAGCGGGGCCATATACCCCGTCTGAAAGGCATTATCTATTTTTAAGTTAGTTATTTTATTTCAATAACCTAAAATAATTTTTATAATTTGCAGTTTTTTGTTAGTGGGTCGTAGAAAAAATATATTCTGTACAACTCGACTGAATTGTCCGTTTCGCACGGTTGAGCACTCCGCCTACGGCGGCGTCCTGTGATATGACCATCATATTCACTCTGCTATTACATCATGGATGTAAAAGACTTTTACCTCATGTAGACCAAATCTGTTGTTAAGTATTATTATCATGTAAAAGTCATCTTTTATTCAGAGTTTATATTTTATTATAATATAGAATGGAAATCACTATGGATTTTTTGCAACGGTATCTGTGAACTATGTTGCTTTTTATGAGTACAAATAGAATACAAAATCTCATTCGAAAGAAATATCAAACGGTCGTGCTGAAAAAGTTATAAAATTCGTCGGTCTATAGAAATGAATTTTCAGGTAGAGATAAAAGTTTACTGCATGCTTAACAGGTTTGATCCATGACGCAGCCATTGTTCACAACGGGTGTTTTGTCCTAGGGCGTTCATTTTGTTTACGTGGACAATGAATTTATTGGATTTGCGATCTCATCTGACACGTTTCAGTTATAAAGTTACAACATGGAAAAATTAATTTTCTTCCTAATAATCAAACCTCTAACAAATATTTAAATCTTCATTATTTTAATAGATACAAAATAGTTATTTATTCAACAAGTGCAAAAAGTAAGTGTTTATTGCACGCGACAACACGTCGAGTGCAATAAACACTTTTTGCACGAGTTGCATACAATCTTTTTTCTACGTTCATGCAAAAACCAAAAAATGTTTTATAGAACTGCAGTTGTATTATCCAAAGTAGCTGTGATCGTGTATCTTTGTTTGAGGCATTTATTTACGTTTGTGTTCATAATTTGTAATGACATTTTTAATAAAATACATTTTTTTATTAATTTATTTATTAAATGATTGAAAATAATATAAAAAATGCAATTGTTTTTAAAACTTAACACAGAAAATGAAAATGGACTAAATATATCTCGTTGATTTGAATATTTATGTTTGTCATGATCATAAAACGCTGTAGTAAAATGACAGATGAGTGCAATAAAATTTTTATTGCACTCATTTTTAATTTTAAACAGGTACGGTCCTGCACAGCGATGGAAACGCCTCGACTCGCGCGCGCTACGGTTGTAAATCCCGATAAGTAACCGATCAAGCGACTGGGTAGGACTCGCTTTATGATTTTTTTTATAATGGCTCTATTTTGTTTATTATAATTTTTTTAGAAAAATGAAATCGGCCAATCGCTCTCAAATTATGCGAACTACCACCCCTACAAATTTGGACGCCAAGTTCGGAAACACCCTGTATATATTATAATAATAATAATAATAATGTTTATTTACAGATAACTTGTTTTTACAGTGATACGCTAAAATAAAAATTACAAATATAATAAATATTGTAAATAAACACAGGTGACCCATAAAACCTAAGGGTTGTGCATGGGCTTGATAATTTATTTAAATTATTTGCTCTATTTATTAATTTTTTTCTTTTAACAGCATTATAATATACATATAAATTATAGCTATGAAGTAATGTAATGTACCTAATGTTTTTTTTTATCATTTTTTTTTTTTACTTAATTCGAATATTTTAAACTAACTACAACTATTTACCAAAGAATGTAATATATTTCTATCGGTAATTTTAAGAAATGATTTTATTATAGACTTAAAAAGATTATATGAATTTATAGTCCTTATGTACAATTTGTAAATATCTGGAAAAAAGTTATAAATTTTTTTTGCTAAATAACTCAGTTTCCTCTGACCTAATGCTTTTTTGGCAATAGAAATTCTAGTATTTCCTGCATGTCTAGTTCGAGTTTCATAAGTGTGTTCAATTCCACAGATTGAAGATCTATTTTTGTAAAGATAGTTTGCAACATTATAAACGAAGAGTTGTCGAATATCAAAAATATGTGTTTCTTGAAACAATAGGTCTGAAGGGTAAGTTATATCTTTAAAATACATTATTTTAATTATTTTTTTTTGAATGATCTCAAGTTTTTTTAGGTGGGTCAGCAAAACTGAGCCCCAGACTAATATGGCATATGATAAACGTGACTCCACAAATGCGTGTTATAAAATTTTCAGGTGAGTTATGTCTAAACAATTTCTCATATATTTAAATTTATATAAAACGTGTCTTAAATTATTTACAATGTTATTTATGTGTTTATCCCATTTCAAATGAGAATCTATATGAATTCCTAGATATTTAGCCTCATGTTTGAGGAAAATATTTATTTGGTGTCCATGATTTATGATTGTAAGTTTATTCAATTTAGGAAGACCTGTTTTATAGCTTGCAAATGGAATGGCTAATGTCTTATCCATGTTTATTGTTAATTTGTAATGCGAAAACCAATCAAACACATTTTTTAAATCATTTTCACAAAGTTCTTTAACTGCGTCCCAAGTTTTAGCCGAGTATAAGATTAATGTGTCATCCGCAAAGCTTATTACTTCTCCTTTTATTTCTTTTGAAACCAATAATTTATTAATATATAGGAGAAATAAAATTGGCCCGAGTATAGTACCTTGTGGGACACCATATTTTATAGGTTTATAAGAACTTACATATTTATTTATTTTTACTGCTTGAACCCTTTCACTTAAATAACTAGAGAAAAGGTCCAAAGATTTATCTCTGACACCCACTTCCTCTAAGACCTCCAACAGCTGCATATGACATACAGTGTCGAAAGCCTTTGCCAGGTCAAGAAAAATACACATTGTGGGAACGCTTTTATCTATATTACTGTACAATATATCTGTTAGATGACACATAGCATCAGTGGTAGATAAGCCGTTTTGGAAACCATATTGCTTTGAACTTATAATATTATATTTATCAATGTATTTAGTTAGTCTATTTTTCAAAGCTTTTTCCACGATTTTTGATAAAGTGGTAATTAAGGAAATAGGTCTGTAGTTACTCATTTTATTTTTGGGTCCTTTTTTATGAACTGGGATAACCACTGATTTTTTAAGGTCAGTGGGAAAAATTCCTGTTTCAAAAATTTTATTAATTAAATGGCTAAGGGGATTTGCAATCTCATGAACTATTTCCTTAAATATCTCACTTTTTAGTTTATCATACCCTGGTGTTTTGTTTATTTTTAACGTTTTTATAATTTCTTTTACTTCATTTATATCTACAGGTTCTAAAAAGAATGACTGTATTGTGCTATTTTTTCCAGGTTTGGGCGATAGTGGAGGAATTATTTTTGAGGCCAGTTTCTCTCCTACTTTGGAGAAATACATATTAAAGCTTTCGGCCTGTTCTTCCTCGCTTATAAGAATTTCATTACTTTCAGTAAGTATTTTTTTTATACTATCTTTTTTCACTGGTACATCAATTTCCCTAACTATTTTCCACAAATTTTTATTATTATATTTATTTTTATTTATTTTATTATTATAAAATTTTTTTTTAGTTTCTCTAATAATTCGATTTAGATTATTTCGATATTTAGTATATTTTAAAAGGGTAGTGGGGTTCTGATTATTGCTATATTCGTTAAATAACATGTTTTTAGTGGCAATTGAATTTATAATACCTTGCGTTATCCAATCTTTTCTTTTAATCTGGGTCCGTTTAATTTTTTTGACATTTGTACACAGTGCGACACTTTGACTAAGTAGTTTAACTAGGTGATTTGTTTTTATATTTACGTCATTTAAGTTATAGAAGGGCGTCCAATCATGACTATTTAATTTTTGTTTTAGGGCGCTGTAGTTTATATATTCAACCAAATTTTTGCGTTCATTTTTAAATTTACAGTTAAAATTTAATTTTAATCCTACTATAGTTGCTTTGTGATCTGTTATCATAGCATCAAATGTTAATGCTAATATATTTTCTTCTAAATTAGATATTTTGCTTTTTAAAAATACATGATCCAAACATGTTTTAATACGTGTAGGTACATTTATTAGAGAATTGAAATTAAATTCTACCATCACATCCATGTAGTCTGAGGATTCATGTGCATTTAATATATTAATGTTAATATCTCCTAAAAATACATGATTTTCAATAGTGCTACATTTTATTTGTTCCAGATATTCTCGAAGGCAATGAAGAAAATTATTCACCTCTGTGGAAGGAGGCCTGTAAATTCCAGATATTAAAAAACTTTTGTCAGACTCATTATTATATATTTTTATTTGAAGAAAGTTAAAATTACCGATAGAAACTATTTTACTTTCAAATTTTATATTATTCCTTAAATAAAGTAACAAACCATCATGACTATTTATTTGTCCCTGGTTATAAACTAAATTATAATTGTCCAAATTAAAAAAATGTATATTTTCAACTATAAACGTTTCTGTGAGTACAATACAGTCGAAAGAATAGTCTATATCTGATAAGATGACCTTCAACTCATCTAAATTTTTTCTTACACTTCTAATATTTTGCTGAAATATAGTAAAGTTCGAGTCTATGTTTTTATTAAGGTATCTCTTTACCTCTTCGACTGTATGCACTTCCGTATTGTAACGTTTATTTAATTTATTTATAGTTTATTTATTTAAAACACTTTATTTATAATTTATTTATAACGAACTAATTAATTTTCACAATGCTAATTTATCTATTACAATTTATCTTTTCTGTCCAAGTCTTAAATTCAATCTGCCCGTCCGTCAACAACTCGCGCTATTTATATAAAGCCAGCTCTATACCAGTAGTTTCTAGACGATGTCGAATGTCCGAGAATTCCATCTCTATGACTCAACGGCCACGTACCGCTCTTTTTGGTAGTTTCGAGAAGCGGTGCGTATGTCTCTATATTGCCAGCGCTAGACTTCATACCGCGGGCAAGGAGTGAATAAAGCACAGGGTTGGCTTTTGCGTGACAATATAAATATAAGAAAAAAGAATTATTGGGCAGGTACCGCAAAAAAAGTGAAAAAGCAAAGCCTAAAGGCAAACCATAGACACGTGTTTCTGACTATTGGTCTTCGTCAGTACGGTGCAATCAAGTTCAAAAGCCAAAGGAAATTAAACAAGAGAAGAAGATTCCCTGGGCTGGGATGCATCACCATGGCGGCTATAACTGCCTTCGTGGCGACGCTAATATTTTCCCAGTCAGCATTGGGAATATTAGCCTAGGCCACAAATGTGTGGTTGGCTTCTTGAGTGATCTCCTGTTTTTTTTTCGATTTTATCGCTGGTTCCATTCTCTTTTGAACTTGGTTGACGATGAATACCAATAGTCAGAAACACGTGTCTATGGTTTGCCTTTAGGCTTTTTCATTTTTTTTTGGGGTATCTGTTTTTGTATATTTTTCACCGCACTAAACCTTCTTCTCTTATATGTACTTTTTCGGAATCTACGCGACGATTTCTATAAGATATGGCATTTTCTTCTGTAGAGATGAACAAAAAAGCAACACATATTTGGAAAGTACGTGTCAAAAACTATAAAATGCCATAAAAAACACGTCCTAATTTTTGACCGTTTTTGTCAAAAATCAGGAGAGGACTCATTGTTTTGTGATTTTCTTTAAATTCCCATATCTATCCTACTCTTGAAGTTAGCCCAAAAAATTCATAGTGATTCGAAATCGACTCAATGGGACCAACAAAATGGTATGTTACACGATATTTATCGGTTAGAAACAATCGAGATACGGCGGTATGGAAATCAAAATTTTTTCAAATAACGTTCCACCGGTTTACCTAATACCCACGCGATATGCATTCTTCGCAAGTAGGCGAATTAGAACGACCATGTATAACGTTCGTGCACAGTAAAATCACTGTGCAGAATGGTATTTTGTCTTCAATGTTGGTTAATTTTTACTACAGAATCCAGTAACTTTGAAGTTAAATATTTAGGTATGGATTCTCATATTAATCTTAAAATCTTTGTTTTTAAACATTCATTTTTTACCCCTGAACCCTTTAAATGTAAAATAAAAAAGTAAATATAGTTCATATTATTATTATATAAAAAATATTAATTGTTATAATTTAAATAGCTTTAAAATTAAAACATTAAAAAAATATCAATGATGTCACATTTCATAGCCACTCACGTGCTCTTTAGTTCATACACTTACAAGAGCAGAAGTAGCGAAGTGGCACTCTAGTCGTCAAGTGAAATATCAGCGCTATCGTTCTTGTTAAAACCAATTTAAACAGTGCAGTTGCTTCACTTGATACTTCGTTGAATAATTAATAAACATGGCTACAAATTGACAAGTATTACTCGTATTTAACAATTAATATTCTAGAAGCGATTTTCTGATGAAAAGAAACTTTTATAAATAGTTTACGGAAACACGACGGGAAATTATAATGAAATCTAGCTGGTCGACGAGAACACATATAGAACAATAAAAATATGCATTTTCTACGAACGTTAATACTTATTTTTGCTGTTGTATTACTCGAAAAACATCATTAACTTTTAAATTATTAAAGTGGATATACTTGTTCATTTTTGATACATTAACAGCGAATAGTTTCATAAAGAGTAGCTGAGTTAACATTGAAATAGTATTTTTTAATTCAGCTAGAACAAGGTCGTTGCAAAATATCGATAATTTGTTCAGTAGCCAGTAGCGGATCATCTAACAGGCGCATCTGGGAACTTGTGGAGCATTTAAACTTTATTATGGTTCAAGAAATTTTTGTATTAATAATTAAATTGATAAAAGAAAGTTCTTTGATTATATCGGTCGATAAGTTTTTATTTACCAACCACTACATATGTTTCAGAAAAATATTTTTTGATCTTCTGGTGAAAGATAGGCGAATGGATGTAAAATCCGCAGTCATAGAACCCCAAACAAGTAAGTATCTTCTGGTGCAGTCAAATTATAATTAAAAAAAATCTATTTTTTTTTATTTCTCATCGTATCTAGGAGCATTCGAAATTTTATCATTTGGTTTAACAAAAAGAAAGAGTTTATATAAAATAAAAAATTATCTGCTGCCTTACAGTAAAAACAAAAATTAAAAACTTTTTATTATAATTAGATTCATTTTCGAGAATTCTTACATTTTCAAAATCGACAGCTTGTAAATTTTCTAACACTTGTTTGGTTATGGCAGTAGTTTTTTTATTATTAGTTGAAATATTATTTTTATGAGTTTTAATTATTTTGTGTAAATATTGTTTTGTTTGTCCAGTGTAAGTGGAATTACAATCTTTACAGCCAATTTTACAAACATTTGATTGATTTGTTTAATTGATTTTGGACTTAAAATTTGAGAATAACATTTTTGTTGTATTCTTTGGAATATGAGCAATTTTTAAATTATATCTAGAAAACATTTTAGACATTGATTCTGAAAATTCTTTTATATATGACAATAAAATATAATTATTATTAGTATCTATTAATGTATTAATACAATATACATATTACATATACATCGGAACGGTGGCGTAGGTGTCAAAGGCGCGCCTTCGCATTCATTTGCGAGCAATTTTGTGGTAAGAGACACACTGGCTTCGAATCCTACCTATGAATTTATTTGAATGGTTCTCTATATGATTTGATGGATGCCATATTAGCAAATATTTAATTTTTGTTGATTTGACATCCATATTTTAAAAAACGCCATGCGTTACCGTTTCGATGACGGTGGGTGGGATTTTCCAGGGTTTCCTCACATGTGAGTCAAATGGCACCATCAATCATCTTTAAGAGCACCACGGAAAATAATAATATCCGTCCCTTTCCGAACACAAGTCACTCAGTCGACTTCAGAGTAGTATTATTATTGGTATTATTATTATTATTTTTGCTTGAATATTTTATTTGATTAGAGGATGGTAAAATTCTTCCAGCTAGTTGTTATATTCTAAATATTTTTATTTACTTTTAAATTTTCTGTGTGGTGTTCTGGATTTGAAATAATATCACTGGAAGAAACATGCTTATCTATACAGAGAGCAGACAAGAACTACTCACCCTGGACAGACCACGAATTTATTCAGGGATAGTACTAGAATATCACGAAACTTTGGCAGACGTATCCATCAACAATGTGGCCAACTTAAGATGGATCAAGAAACACGTCACATCGAAAGGTAATCGTTTTGCTGATTCACGTGTCAAGAAGGCAGCCAACCAAATACTTTTTGGATCTGGCCCCTCTAGTGAACTGACAACATCGGTAGTAATAAATCTAATTAAAGAACATTCCCTTGTGAAATTCAACAAAACATGGGATGAAACAAGAAGCTGCAGACTTGCCAGGGAGCTACTAAGTTATCCTGACAACACTATAACAAACAAATACTTGACTATGACTGTTCACAGGCATTCTGACTGGACATTCCCAAGTACGGAAACATCTCCATAATATGGGCTTGCAGAATCCGCACTCTGCAAGGGATGCGAACAAGAAAATAAGACCATCGAGCATATCCTCTACGATTGCTCGACGCTCTCATTTATTAGATTTATGTTCGGCGAGAATTGGCTAAAACCTGCAGATATAAGAGAAGCAACTCTTGGCGACGTTGTCAAAAACAATAAATCTGTCGGCTGGCTCACGAGCCTGGAGGTGCCTATCTACTTAGGAGGATGCACAATGAGCATACTGAGGCCTAAGGGCCGTGGGTTGACTCTCTACATGTTACAGGTGCAGATTCTGGATTTGATAATTAAATGAGCAAGACTGAAAATAATGCTTTTCTTGTTTGAAATTGGTGCATTTATATTAAAATTTAAATATCCACCCGGCCAGAGTTCTTTAGTAAACCAGTTTCTATTTATTTTACCATACTTATCATATTTAATTGTGAGATCTAAAAAGTTGATACTATTATTATTTTCTATGAAGTGTAAATTTAATTTTATTATGAAAAGTATAACATTTTTGTAAAGTGCTTATAGTTGAGTTGGTTTGAATTATCAACGTATAGTGTGTAAAAGCTCAATGTCTATAATTGATGTTTAATTACGTTAATGAAGTTTTACTGTAACGCCACGGATAATTTTTAACTCTGAAAAACTCTTCTTTGTTTCCCTACTAATTTTGTTAAACGAAATTTAATATTTTGAATACACCTACACACGATGTGAAACAAAAAGATTGTGTTTCGCTTGTACACAATTTTAAATCGTTTGTTATTATTGTTCTTTCATGTTTTTCTTTTAATTATAACTAGTGTTCGCACAGTGGTCGAAATTCGACCATAATCATTATTGATAATTTGAGGAAAACATGTATGCATTTGCATGTTTCTAACATTTTTTTTATTCTTATACATTCGTTTATTGTATATATGATACCATAAACTTTTATATGTACTTACAATACAACATAGTTCGATATATCTAAAGAACTTTTATTTATGTAAAATTCTACCATAGAAATATTTTTAGTGTATAGGTGTCCAGAAACTCTGTTCAAACCGGCAAAATGCAGAGTTCATTTAAGGTCGATTTAACTTAAATTACCTTAATCTAAAAATACTTCCTAATGGAGCTAGAGCTCTTTGAAGGTGGCGCTCTAACATTGGTTTAGTTGAAATAACTTCAAAACAGATTTCTGTTAAATAATTTTGCGTGTATTTATTTCTTGAAATCTAACCAACCAAAATTTTGTATGTAGTCATATCCGGCTCATTTTATTATTTTTTGTCTTTCAAAAATCGCAATTTGACATATTTAAAAAAATTCGAGAAAAATCGATTTAAAAATTTCATTTGTCTTACATATGTTTCCAATGACTAACAAATAAATACTTAAATTACGATAAGATGGCTGTAGAAAATAATAATTACACCGGGTGTTCAAATTAAAGTGTTACAGTTAAATACCGCCGAAAATATGCATTTTAGAAAAAAAAGTTTCAGACAAAAGTTTTATAGTTTTTTGGGGGAAACATTTTGGCCAAATTCATTTTTTTATAGCAAACCATAATATAGCCATATCGAGGTAGACTTTGTTTTTTTAAATGGGAATCCCATTTTTTTTACATATTCTTAAAGTACATAAAAAAATAAGAAACTTTTGATGGACTTTTACTTTTTGAGTAACAGCTATTTGAAAATTTTGATAGGCGAAAAAAAAGGTGGCCATGTTATGGTTACCTATAAAAAACGATTTTAGCCAAAAAATTTTTCCCACAAAACTATAAAACTTTCGTCTGAAACGTTTTTTTATAAAATGCGGTATATACCTGTAACACTTTAATTTGAACACCCGGTATAAATGTCAAAGAAATAAGTGTACAGAGTGTTAGTGTACAGAAGTTATTTCAATTAAACCGATGTTAGAGGCGCTACCTTCAAAGAGCTTCTTTAGAAATCATTTTTTCAATAAGGTAATTTAGGTAAAATCGACATAAAATGAGCTTTACATTTTCCGATTTTTTTTCTTTGAAGAGAGTATAGCTAATGAGAGTTAATATTATGAGAGAATGAGAGAATATTATAGGAATATTCAAGAGATTAGTACATTTATTGTATTCTTTTTAAAGACACATTGTATACATGGCTTCATTTCTTTAAAGCTCACACTGTACCTTTCTGATGCCGTCTTAAGAAACATAGCACCCATTTTAGAAATACTTTTTTCATTTGCAAATATACATGTAGAAGAAATTCAATAGGACCCGAAATATTCGACTACAATAAATATTTTGTAAAACTTTTAGAATACATGAATGATCTATTGTTGAAATTCGAAGTGTATTCGGGTGCAGGCATTGAGTTTTTCTCCGATTTTAGTTTTGGTCCAGTTCAGTTCAGTTCAAAAGAATTTTTTACTCGCCTCCCAGGAGTTCAAACGGGAATTACGAAAGGCCATTCAAACACGGCATACTTTTCTAATTATTTAAGACCGATGACCTAAAGATAAAATATCGCCGTTCATCTCCCAATTTTCATTCCAGGTGAAACTCCGAGCCTCTATCTATTGTGTAAAAGTAGCGCTGAGGGAAATCCAATTTTGGCTGAAAGAATGGTATAAAAACATTATGGGATATTAACACGGTGAAAATAACCTTTTTTGGGTTTACGCGATTGGGTGATTCATTACGGGGTCATCAATTTGTGCTGTTTCTAAATTAACTTTAATTTTATTTATGTTCTAAATTTGTACATTCAAAACAATTCAATGTTGTCTTTTATGTCTGAACATCTGTGTATGACAACTTATTTCCATATTTTCCACATGGTTAGTTAACCCCTCTATAATTCTTGTCCTCTTTCATCCCAACTTTGGATGCGTAGGTCCTATAATTGCTTCTTGCAACCGGCTGTTAATTCTTTTCTGTATCTGTAACGTAGAGAGGGTGGGTTTCATTCCTGAAGTTCGCCAGCCAGCCTACAGATTTAGTGCTCATATAAACAAAAGAAATAGGTAGCGGGCGCCGTTTAACATCAGCTTTGTTTGAAGCCAGTATATACAAACGTTTGACTATTACGTTCTCCAATGGCGTATCAAAAAGAACAGTGGAAATTTAAATGGGTTCTAAAATGACGTGTGGGGAACAGGTTACAAAATATTAGTGAAACGGTTGGCGGTACAAACATTATCGTTCAACCTTACCCTGAATCGGAAGGCAGAAATAATTAGTCAACTTTTTTCTAGAAAAGAAGACCCGCAATAGGACAAACTCTACAAGCAAATCTCTCTCCATTTACATTGATAAACTTGCCAAGGTGGAAGAGAAAATTAAAACTGGTAAAGATCCGGGACCGAAGCCTGTTTTCCAGTGGCGGCTGGTGAGGAAGAGCGCTGGGGCATCATCCTATCTGCGAAGTAACAGGAATCATTTGCAAATTAGTATTTCCATACACTTAATCAGTAATTTTATTTAACTCCTCCTAAATTTATTAACACAAATAAATGCAATACTAAAGTATGTGAGCGAAAAATTTAATTAGGTACGGACGAGCCGGACTTTTAAAATATGAATAGGAATAATACGTTTTTCTCTATCATATAATAAATGCGCGCTATAAATATTATAGCGGCGTAGTACCAGCAGCTGGACGGTTACCATGGTTACCGATGTCAACGTGTAAATCGCGGAGTAGTGGGAAGAAGTTATGCATTTTGAATGCATCCGTTGGTGGGCAGTAGCAACTTTCGTAGATATTGAGGGAGCTTTTAGTAATGCCCAAACAAGATTTATAATTAACGCCCTAACAATGAAAGGGGTACCAGTAGTCCTATGTCAGTAGATAAAAGCCAGCCTAGAAGAAAGGGTAATAACATCATCTCTAGGCGAAGCTACACTGACAACTAGGCAGGCAGGCAGACAAAGCAGGCAGGGGCTGTCCCCAAGGAGGAGTACCCCTTCTCTGGTCATTCCTAGTAAACGAACTTATAAAAAGTCTAATATCTGCAGATTTCTACTGCCTAGGGTATGCCGACGACCTGTTAACGAGTGGTGCAGAGAGAAGGAACTAACAGTAAACCCTCACAAAACCACAATAGTCAACTTTACAAAACGAAAAGTACCAACAGGACTAAAGTCACCAGTACTGGAAGGAGTGAAGATTCCATTTGCTCAAGAGGCCAAATACTTGGGAGTCATCTTTGACTACAGGTTAACATGGAATCAACACTTGCAAAAAGTCACCCAAAAGAGCAGAACATTCTTCAACTTATATCGAAGGTTGTGTGGAAAAAATTGGGGACTACAACCGAAAATGTCCCTATGACCAGAGTCATAAGGCCGATGATAACCTACGGGTCGGTGGTATGGTGGCCAAAGACTCGGCAAGCTGGAGCCATTCGATAGCTCAATGGTATTCAAAGGCAAGCATGCCTGAGTACCACGGGAGCTATGAGAACAACTCCAACAGCAGCTATAGAAGTCATGCTAAACTTAACACCACTACATATATTCATTCAAGGCGAAGCCAGGTCTGTCACATACAGACTGCATAAAGGTTCATCACCGATAAGCAATTTGCAAGGACGTGACTACAGCGAGCTATATAAAGAGTTAGAGAACGACCAAATAATGGGAATGCCTTCAGATGAAATGCTCCCAAAGTATAGCTTTCAAAAGCAATATAAAGTAAGTATACCAAACAGGGAAGCGTGGACGGGAGGACCTCCTATTTATGTAGAATTCACCTGGTATACAGATGGCTCCAAAACCCATGAAGGTTCAGGAGTAGGTATATATAGTACCAAGCCGAAGACAAGAATCTCATTGCAGCAATACATCACTGCGCAAAAGAGGTATTAAGACGAAGGTGCGACGTTAAAGGCATTCCATGCAGGTACACTCAAAGCTTGTGTGGGACTGTTTGGAAGCCCTAACAGAGCTGGGTAGTCAAAACAGACTAACCTTAGCCTGGATACCAGCCCACAGAAGACATAAAAGCAATGAAGAGGCTGATTTACTAGCCCGAGAAGGAGCCTCAAATGCTCTTATTTGCCCCGAACCCTTCTGTTGTGTAACAAAAACAACTATCAGAACATGCACAAAGCAGTGGATGTTTAAAAAATCTCAGGAGTGGTGGAGAAACTCTCCAGGAAAGAGACAGGCCAAAGAGTTCTTGAAAGGACCATCGCCTAAACTCACCGAGCATCTACTAAGTCTTAATAGGAAAAATACTAGAGTACTAGTAGGTCTATTAACAGGGCATTGTAGGCTTAACAAACATGTATAATATCGGTCTGACAGAAGAGACCTTGTGCCGATTTTGTCTGGAAGAGGAGGAAACGGCAGTACACGTATTTTGCTACTGTGAAGGTCTAGCAAGACTGAGATTCCTTACACTTGGAGAAGAAAAACCAAGGGCAACTAGCTATACCGGAGAACTACTTCCCTGTCTATGGAGTCTACTACAAAAGATCGAATTAGACAAGTTAGTCTAAATAACAATTCACAATAGATCTGAAAAGGTCGAGGTGGGGGAGGCCACATGGCCCACAGTCCTAATTAAATCTAATCTAATCCGTTGGCGGGCGCAGCTCAGTCAGTCCATCTCGCGATATTTGTGTTTTTTTTTTGCTATTTTCATCTAGTGCGGTGTTGTTTATTTAATTATCTTCGTAATACTTATTTATCATGAAAGTAACGGAATTAAAAAGCCTCGTTATTCAGCCGCTTAAGTTTAAATGATTTTTGTATTGATTTTTTGCTGCCCTTATACTCAGCCCTTCCTATTACACAAGTGACGAGCCGCCACTGCTGTTTCCCCGGAACCTATAAAAATAGTTGTATTTGAGTTTTCAGAGGCCATTTTAAAGTATTAAACCAACTGTTAAAAATTAAGGAATTTCCCAAACAGTGGAATATAGCTAAAATATTATTAATATAGAAAGGAAAACCGCTAGAGCCCTCATCGGCCATTCGACCAATTTGCATGCTCTGTATTATTGAATTTTTTGAAAGAGTGATAAAAGAGGTATTGGAGACTGAAATTGTCCAAAAACGAAACCTCTCTGATCGCCAACTTGGGTGGTCAACAGGCCAGAAACATTTTTTCTACTTCCCGAAAATCAACCTAAAAATAGTTTATAGTCTTTGCATTAGATGTCAAAAACGCCTTTAATTTGATCACATGGAACAAGATCATAAGAGAGTTGCAGTATTTAATATAAATGGAGAGTTATTACTTTGAAAAGACCTTCAAGAATCCTGGATCATCAAGAACAGTGGACCTGACAACGGATGATTCACAGGGACCGGTACTGAGATCGCTATTAAGGAACATCATTTATGATCCTGTGCTAGATCCTGTACTAGATTAGCATCGATCTCATAGTAAAAACTGAAAGCTGACGACGACGCAAAGCTCGAATATCGCGTAAAAGAGACATTGCGAGATATAAACTTATAGTTGGAAGGAAACGACTTCGCTATTGTCCTGAAGAAGACGGAGGAGGTTATTCTGAAAGGCACCGAAAAAGAAATCAATAAAATTTAAAGAATATAGACACAAAGATAAAATAAATTGCAGTGTTTCTGGACGAAAAGTTGACATTTCAGTAGGTTGCAAGAAAGGTGATTAAATTATACTGGTAAAGCGTCCTGGACGAAGGTGCTAATTCTGAACCTTATACAATGGGTGAAGTGTGAGCAGGGAGGTCTGGTTTTCTATGTAACACAATTCCTGGCGGGACACGGTTCCTTTAAACTCTTTAAAGAATATACAAATATAATGAAAATTACCCAGAAAAATAAAGAATTGCAGTGGGAGAGTTATTGCGGAACATAAAAAGTGACAGATGACGCCAATGGAGAAATAATTTAGAGGATTATTTACAGACAAATTTAACAACCAATAACAATAAATATAATGATAAAGAACAAGGAAAACTAGAAGCAAGTAAGCAATTTTATAAATAAGGTGATGGATAAGAAGAAGATAAAAGAGAAAGAAATAATGAATCCCAAAGGAACAAGGCGGAAAAAATGGAAATATTGCCTGACGTACCAGCGATTATCTAATGAATTAATGGTTGCAGATACGTTGGAGGCCAAATATGGAGGGTTTTACTTGGTAGACCAGTTCACTAGAGGGCGATACTACGATGTGGCATATATCCAAGTGCAAGGCGAGCATGAGCGTCTCTATTACAAAAAAAAAATTGATTTGGCCTTAGACTTATCTTTAAGTAACGACATTGTTGATAAATACTTTGCCAGTGGTACTAAAACTATATTCATTGTGCTTGTATGTATGTGTATAAATAATGAGCATGTCCTTTTTAGTGATATTGTTTCTGGTGGTAATTTATTTTACTGCTATGAGCTTCTAATATTTGATCTACTTCTTCAGGACTGCTGCTGCTAATTCTCAACTTGCAATTGTATCCTGTATGAAATTAATTAATATCGTATACTGGCTTTGATAAATTTGTTTTAACTGTAACAATATTAATTAACCACATATTTCTGAAACCAGCCTTCTCGTAAAGTTATGTCGCTGTGTGTAATATTACACTTCATGATCATTAGTTACTAGTTAGAATGTACAGTTCGCGGCCAAGTCAAAGGACAAGGTCGATGCATAATATTAGGTACAATACTCGTATTGTTTTAAAAACCTTCACTATATTCGCTCCGTAATATATTCGAGCTGTTTATGGAATTTTTGAGGTGCAAAACACTGCATGTTTATTCAACAGCTGCTTTAAAGAAATTTACGTGAAAATGAATTCAGATCTAGATAAAATAACTGGAAAATATCATGCGCGAAGTTGCATTATAAATCGAAAACGGTTTTCGATGTAATGGATAAAATGTTTTCCCTTAAAATATGAGAGTCCTTAGAGAAGGAATGCTTTAACGTATTAGAAATTATTCGCTTCGGTTCAGTTTCAATATTGTAAAAAATGCCGCAAACTGGAAACCTTGATTCGGAATTAAACGATTTCAGTTTTATGGGCTTGTGATTGCCAGTAAAAAAACATTACAAACAATTAATCTAATTTGACAAAGATAAGAAAAAAATTAAGATGGTTGATACACACATTACAATAATTAATACATTTATTTTTTAGAGATGTACATGTACAGTTGACGAAACCGAAATGTTAACGCCAAAATGTAATGGTGTGATTTAGACTTTGCATCATAGCCGTTCGTCGTATTTAAATTTGAGTTCTTAAAAATTATTGTCAAATAATTTTTTAAGAGTGCCGCAGCATTTAACTGAGGCTCAAAAGAAGAACAATGATTGCGAAGGCAGGGAAGCTCCAGTGTCGGATTGGGAGCTCCAGGGCCTACCGGTCAGGAGGGAGAAGGGCACACCTTTTTCATGGTCCGATTTTCACTGATGAACAAAAAAAAGATCCTCTCTCCATGAAGAGCACAAAAAAGATCCTCTCACGTATTGCAGGGTTCGGAGTTCTTGCATTTAATTTACGAGGGCCCACTGCCCGAACAAGGGACCACTGTTAAACGACCGGCGGCCCAATCCGATACTGGGAAGGTCTTTAATGAAAATGAAGACAATTTTGGAACCGCTGTGAAAACACAAGAAGAAACATTTTTCCCAGGATCTCTCAAAACAGCTCTAATGCGCTTAACACGTTAACTGCCACCATGTAAAAAAAAGGGCCCCTCAGGCCATTTTCTTATTTATACATTATTATGGTTAAAATGTGTATAGTGTTGCATATCTTTAGAGTCCTTTTAAAATATTTTTTTTTTGGCATTTTTTTGACGTTTGAATTTGAAGGCAAAAATGTATTACCCAGGTTCGTATGGCACAACTGTTGTGCCATGAAGGAAGGAAAAAAGTACCCTCATTTTTGGTGAAAATCCCCTAAATCTGACAAACCTGCGGTTGCCCGTAACCAGGTTCTATGTTAGTCAGACGTATTTGAATTTTAGCCGTTAGAGGCAGAAGCGTGCGCATGCTGTTGGCCGGTTCTGTCGGTCGCGTGCCGTTTGCGCTGTTGGTTACGCGTGTCGTGTGAGGTGTAAATTCACTTTCCAGTTAAATTGTACCTTCTAAGCAATTGTGAACACCTACCAAATATTTGTAAGAGATAATAATGGGAGATTATGAAAAAAATCAGAAGCATTTACAAAAGTTATGGGATGAAATTATGTCTGAGGAGGAGCCCGATCCATTTGAAGGGAGCTCCTCCGACTATGAGCCGGTTTCAGAGAGCAGTGATTCTTCAGAGGAGTACTATGGATCGAGATCCGCAAAAACGGCAATCTTTGCTTTTTTACGTTATCAATTTTGCGTTGAAGGATAAGCACGGAGAGTCCAAAAATAATAAGTCGAAACAAAAACATTTCGTTTTATCTCCATATCAGGAGTGTCATTGACGGGATTTTATTTTTTATTTTTTTACTTAATTCATAGGGAGGAATTTTGGAACAACGTGGTACCTGATTCAATAATATTTTCAACATTATATCAGAAATGCAACTATTTTGAACGTTCGGAACATGATTTTTTTTTTTGTAAAATAGCGTTTTTGTTTATATCATATACAAAAAATTTCAAAAGTGCTACAAACTGATGACATAACTAATACAAGTTTTTGGAACACCTATTCCAATTTGTAACCTTTATCTACGCTCAGATTACAAAATGAAAAAGTATGCTATTGCCTTCAACTATACTAATATTATAATAATATTCTCCCTAATTGACCCCCTTACGAGTGAATTTTAACCCCTGAAGTTGACTGAACGACTTGTGTAGGGGAAGAGACAGCTATTATTATTATTTGCCGTAACGCTTTGGGGCGACTTAAAGATGACTGATGGTGCCATTTGACACTTACATGTGAGAAAAACCCGGAAAACTTCACCCACCATCATCGAGACGGTAACGCATGGCGATTTTATAATTTGTATGTCATATCAACAGAAATCGAATTTCTATTAATACGGCATACATCAAATCCTATAACGAACCATAGGCGCCGAATCCCCGGGGCTCCGGGTGCGCAGGCACCCAGAGCAGTTTTGAACAGGGTGCGGAGCACCCAGAGCACAACGAGGACAAAAAGTGTTAATAAGTGAAATGAAGAAGCTGTCGTGGCCCAAGTTGGTATAGCGTCAGATGCCTCAATAAAATATTATCGTTCAGAGCTATATTTTTTGTGATAAAAAGTCGCCGTAACTTGTCATAGACAACGCGTTGAACTTAAGGGTTTATTATTTTTGGTGTATAAAACCCTATGACGTCAAAAAAGAAAGATTATTAACGGTCTACAATTATCAAGATAAGATCTTTGTACATATGCCATGCATTGAGCAAATGCTTAAGGGGAAAAGGGAGAACATTTGAAAGTTGCTCCTGATCAAGCACCGTTAGAAAAAAACGTTCATTTAGAGTTAGAAACAACTCTCTAGTATTGCTGGCGAGAAACCAGGTCATCTACTAAAAAACGCTTGGACCAGTCAATTTTTTTTTTACGGGGGAACATTGTTTTGGCAGTTGCACCCCCTAAGCGGAAACCCTCTATCGGGGGTGAGACTCACCAGTTATATCTAAAATGGAAAGATTTGTCGAATGATATGTTATTTTGAAGGTATTTTTACCTAGATAATAACCCCCCAGTTTTACATCGCTACTATCTATGTAGCCCATACAGTGGCTCACCAAAAGTACAAAACCGGTTTAACATAATTTTTACATTGTTATTAAAAAAAAATGAATTCTTTGTAACAATTTTACTTTTATTCCTGTGGCTCTCAATTATTCTTATCAGATGATATTCTTTGGTCGCCGTAAAGTAGTAAGGTTCAGTTTATTTCGTTGTAGAGTCGGCATAAAAGTGGCATATCAGTGATAATGGTTTACTCTATTGCTAAGAGGGTGCAAATAATTTCACTTTTTTGCGAACAATAAATGTGCTAATAGAACTGCCTAACTGTTAAACAATCAAAATCGAAATTACATTTTGGAGTTAGAAAACGCTATTTATCCAGCATTACTAGAGTTTATTTATTTATTTATTTATTTAGTTGGAATACAAAACAGGACGAACCCAAAAACAGTATTCACTTATAGCTAGTAAGATATAAAGTTAAACGTTTACAGATAAAATACAGTAAGATATATTATTTAACAATGTACAAATTTTAAACAGTTAAAGAAAAAATTATGATTGAAAATGACGATCAGTACATAGCAAACAACTTAATATTCCACCATGACGGTGCACCACTGTTCGTCAGTATTTGGATCAAACGGTTCGGAAGAAAAGGAAGTATTGAGTAGCCCCCACAGTCTCCGGATCTAAGCCCGTTGGATTTTTTATGGGGCCACTTAAAAACTAAAATGTATGCCACCCAGCCAACATCACTGGAAAATCTGCGACAACGACGGATAATTGATGAATGTCATCAAATAACCACATAGATGCTTCAAAATGTCCGATAGCATTTTGAACAAAACCTCTATTATTGCATGGATGCCCAGAATCAGCATTTATAGCATTTACTCGATTAACTAGTAGGTTTTTACAGAAAATAAAAATCGTTAAAAGATAATGGCTAGGAAGACAGTGGCGATTTAAAATTTGGGGGTTATAATCTATTTAAAAATACCTTCAAAATACCAGTGGTGGCTGCATCGAGCATATAGGGTTGTCAGATATACCGTTTTAGGTGGGAGCCTCCAGCCTATCCAGCAATTGCCATTTGACAATACCTTTTTTTTTAAGAAAATTTTCATAAAATCAACTTTAAAATAGCTTTTTAAAAAACCTGTGGTGCCTTTAAGTGAGTTGTGGAGGGCGGGGGGGGGGGGCAGCCCCCATTTTCCGCATAGAAGCCTGGCACCCAAAGCGATTTTTGAATTCCGGCGCCTATGTAACGAACCATGCAATTTAATTAAAAATGCACATGGTCTGGGGTTGGATTCGAAGCCCCTCTGTCTCTAACCACAAACTTGCTTATAAATTGATATAAGCGCGTGAGACCGCTACGCCACCGACACTAATGCTGACTGAGAGAATATATTTCATATCCATTCTAGGTAGTGAGAATACTGCAAAAAAATGAAATCTACCAATCACTGTTCATATTTTGCTAAACCGACTGGTATTATTTTTAAAATTTTAAATAAGTGAAAATTCTGCCAAACTAATTGTCAATTTTTTAGTTTTTGAGATTAAACATACATTAAAATGGGTGATTCTTGTGTAGAATCGATAAATAATAGCATTTCTGTTTTTATTTCGTCTATAATTATAAATAATTTGTTAATTTAAATAAAACTATATTAATTTAATTACGAGTATTAAAGCAACAAAAATAAAAGAATAGGTGGTCCTGAGGTCAGCGTTCTTGCCTTCCATACGGGAGACTCGAGTTCGATTCTCGGAAGGGAAAAAATGAAATGAACGTTTTTCTTTTATTTTTTTGGTTTATTTAATTTTAAAAATTATTAAAAGTCATAAATTATTTTAAAATTGGTTATTTTGTCTTAATAACCTAATTTGTAAATTTTCGTTCGTGGGTCGTAGAAAAAATATACTGTAAAACTCGAGTAGATTGTTCACATCGTATTCAGACGATTGAGTACTCCGCCTACGGCGTCGTGCTCAAATTTCGTCTTCGATCGATATGGCCATCATATCCACTCTTGTTGCAGAAACTATTTTTGTAAATTTATCAAAATAATTTTTTATTTTCCCCTAATTTTGTTAAAAAAAATGGTCGTCAATGGTACAATTTTTGAATTCAAAATGTCATCAATATTGTATTAACACGAAGGAACACGTTTGACTTTGCTGGAAAACAAAGTAATACAAAGACAGATTTATTTTGTTTTGAAAGAAATTGTGAATTCGTTAGTTCGTTGATTTGCATTTGAGTTTGAAAGTTTCGCAAAAAGCTACAAACAGTAGACAAGATGACATATTGTTGAGGAAAATATTAAAACTTTTATGAAGCGGACAGACCCTTTTAGCGTGTTTTATTGTAAAGATTTTAAAGACGAATAATCCAGAATCCGGAATACTGAGGATTTATTCTTTGAAATGTTACAAAATTGGAAACGTGCTGGCTTCAGCTGCTTTCAAGCTTCATTTTGCATCGTGACATGGGTGAAATTTCCTACAAAACAGATTTTTTAAAGTTTATTCTCACCCTTTGGTTTGCCAGAATTTATTCCTATATTATACAGGGTGAATTGATACTGTTTTAACTGTGTATAGAAGTCGTTAATATAAAAAAATTTCAAATTATTTTTTTTGGAAATATGAAAAATACAAAATTAAAAATCTAATCTATGCCTGTAGTACAAAAAGTTAAACGAATTAATGAGGCTGGCTATGTTTTTATCTGTTTTTCGGTGTTTCTATGAATATGAATCACAATTCACGAGTACCAGTTTTGTTATTCAGTCGCCTGATTCCAGTAAGTCAATAATGTGTTTATCTGTTCAGTATGGTAAATTGAAAATGAAGTTTATAAGAACACATTTTAAAAAATGTTTTCCAAAAGATCCAACAAGTGCGCGGATATGTGCAGATCAAGTGAGATAAGTCAAATAAAAGTGTGTACAACTGTGGGAAAATTAATTATATCCTTTTTACGTTCAACTTGAATATTTCCCCGTAGAATTGTTTTGTAAATGGTTTTTACAACGGCATGAATGTAATCAACATTTTTCGAAAGAAGTTATACAGTTATACAAAACCGTATTGGATACATTTCGAAATAAATGAATGCAAGTTTCTTATTTTTCAGTTTTTTTTTTTGAAAAAGTTGTTTATATATGATTTTATTATTTTACTTACATTATTTTATAAAAGTATTTGTAAAAGGAATCACAATCTTTTTAATTTCGACAAAACAACAGCCGTAAAAATCTTAGAATATATATAGTCAGGAAGGAGGAATCCTAAACGACCTTGGAATCGCGATGGTATCTAATTTTGACAGTGAACTAGACGAATATGGCGACAAGTGTTTCCGGTCTACCAGTGACGTACTGTCATAAAGGGGAGTAGAAAAGAAAATAATAAATTCTCATTTGCATATTATCTAAATTTACCAATTTCTCTCATTTTAACGAATTACTATTTTCTTGCGAGAAGTTTGCATTTTTTTTATTAACCTTCATTATGTGAATAAACTTTACTTTAAAATTGCATGTTGGGTGGGATAAATATAGGACAATATTTTTGGGATAATTTATAGAGGGATTTCATTTGAAAAATCAAAGCAATAATGTATTAAAAAAATATTGACTTTTTTACTTCTTTATTCTGACAATGTCTTTATTAATCTACATTTTTCAAATTATTAAGGTTTGAAAAATAAATGTTTTGTAGATATGCGTTAAATAAATTAAATATCCTATACTTATATTTAGGTCAAACACCGTTGTGATATTTCTTTCTTAGATGTTTTTGTTCAAGTACATGTAAAACTTCCTAATATGGAAGAGAATTTCTGATCATTTTATTACATAATATTATTAGTAATATTTTTTGCAGGACAATTTTGCATAGGCAGGTAAAACACCTTTCCAAGAAAGGATCATATAACGTAATAATGATTCTATGAGTGCAAAATAGATTATTTTTAAATGTACATGCAACGCATTATATGTATGCTTAGTCCAGTTATGATGAGGGTCAATTTGTACTCTAAGGTATTTGATATTATTTGTAATACTTATATTAAACTACTGAACGTTACCTTTTATTGTTTCTATAGAAAGAGGCCATCTTTTTGTAACTGTATAATGGAACAAAATAAGTTTTATCAAAGGTTTGTAAGTTTTTATAATTAAACCATTCGAAATTTTTTATAAGATCTGTTTCTATTAAGAATTTTAATCAATTCCACTTCTCTGTATTTTACAGAATAACTGTGTCGTCTGAAAAACTTACAGTATTTCCATCTGTATTTAAACGATAAATTATTTAAAATAAAATTAAACAAGATAGGACCTTAGACAGTATCTTGAGGCATGCGATATACTACTTATTTCCTTACTTGAGATATTATTAATTCTATTTGTGTTCGTTTTTGTAAATAACTTTGTAATAAATTATATAGGGTGCATCACATTCATACAATAAACTTCTATTATACAAAAAAAAAAAAACGGCACATGATATAGTTAGTTAATAATTTATTTACTTATATACTTCAACCGGACCACTTTTATTGTTGGAACAGCTGTTGGTAGAAGTCTTATTCTTGGTTTTGAGGTTCGATCAAAACAATCTGCTTTAAAATGGCGTGAACACAAAAAATTAGGATATTTTGGCTCACAAATTGTTTGTTGCACGAACTCAAGCCATAATTTTGTTTTTTGAGAATCTTTAGGAAATTTGAAACTTATCAACCTGGGGTTAATTTATATAATTTGTAAATCTAGAATCTTTAAGAAATCTGAAAATTGTTTACTTTTGATCAATTTATAAATCTAAATTGAACAATAATTTATTCATTTTAACAACCACATAAATATCTTAAAATTTCATAAAGGAATTATTTAAATAAAAGCATGAGACTACGCCTATGAGCACAGTTGATGGCAGACGCACTTACCATGTTTGTTTACAAATTTAAAACATTAAAAATTTTAAAAATGTTTAATGTGGTTGAAAATTGAGGGAACAAAATACTTGCTTATGAAATGTAGATTATTCTTTTCCACTTTTAGCTGTGCTGCTATATCCACAAGATGAACAACTAACCATATTGTTTTGTTTGTCTTTTAACGCGGAAAATTTAAAATTAACAGTAATACTAAAATACTAACACTAAACACTTTTTAAAAATGTCCACAAAACATACGCTAGATAAAAGTTTAAATTAACACATAAAACATCCAAATTATTAACAAATTTTAATCACTAAAATTATAAACCAATTTTAGAAACCATTTATCATATGATGATGAGTCATCCATAGTACAACATGGCTACCACTTCCGTCAGATCGATTAGATTAACGCGGACATGGTATGCTCCTTCCTGACTATATATTGTTAAGATTTCTATAACCTTCACAATTTAAAAATACCCAATAAACTTAACTTATTTCGGCTAGCCTTTTTAATATATTTAAACACTTTTTAAGAGCAAGTTCTGTTTCTCTCAATGGTGTCGGTTCAAGAATAATTATATTACTTTATAAACTGAGCTATTAAATGCTTAGTTAAACAAACTTTTACAAAACTAAATTGTTGTTTAATTTTAACAAAATCAAGAATTGAACAAATAGCAGGTGTTTTAATACCTGGAACAACTGAAAACTAATCACTACCCCTACTACACCTACTAAACCTACTTACTCATTAAAAAAAAAACAAATGTAACTATTTTCAAAGAAAATTACAAACAAAAATCAATAATTATTATTGATATAGCTATCATTTAGCTCATTCCTACAGAATATTATTTATTCTAAACTAAAACTATATTTACAACTTTAAATTTCAGTCAGTAATTTGCACAAAAAATAAATAAAATGTTTATAAATACCGGATTACAGTCCGTGTATCACTGCTGTTTCAATCGTCTAACACCTTCTTTTCAATTTATTCTTTCCTCTTCAGTTCTTTCTCTTTTTCTAAATTTCAAAATTGACAACTCTTCACAATTATTATGTGACATTTTTTTTCATTTATCTTTTTTTCCTCTACATTCTTTTTATGCATTTAGTTCATTCTAATTATTTTAATATTATTATTATTTTGTTATTGATATTATTATAATATATTCTATGGTAAAAATTATTTAATAGAGCATATAAAAATCAAAATCTAGGACCAGCCTCATCTTGATTGAACCTCCATCGGCAGATTACTTGGTTTTACATATTTTGATAAAATTATTTTGTGCTCTTAGAAAAAATATTTTACATCCCTTGTGTTTTTCATACTAATATACTATTATAAAATTACAACAGAGAGCTTTTCAATGGAATTGTTCCTTTTATTTGCACTATCCTCTATATAAATTACAAAGTAGGGGAGGAAAGCCAGCAATAATTAATTAGTAAAATATGTTACAAGGTTTTTCAATTATTCTCAAACATATTTAATAATCTTATGTGCTTATACACGGATAAAAAATTTAATAATGCTTAAACCACCTCGACATATTATGAGCTTCAATTATAAACTTCAAGGTAGTTTATAACATTTATCAATTCTAGCACAAAGGTATCTTATACCCACCGGTACCTAATTCACCTTTACTATTACTATAAAAATAACCCACTGCATCATAATTTACATGGACAACAAACAAACAAATTGCGAAACTAGTTGAGTCCATCTTTGTACTTCAAGAGTTTCGATGAATATTGTATAACGGCCTGTTAGGATAGTCCGAATATATAATTAATATTTTAATATTTTATCGGGTTATAACAGGTAACGTTCGTTGGTGTGCAAGAGCGCCTCGTTAATTTGCTTTGTGAAGGAAATTACGTTGTGCTTCTGTAAATTAGGTATTTTAATCTAGAAAACTGAAAACTGCTATAAAAGTGGTCAGCACGCACTATAAACATTTTCCAAACAGGCATTAATATAATACGGAGTTCTTCAAGGTTCAGTACTTGGACGTCTAGCTGAATAGTATATTCATGCGAAGCCACACTAAACGGGATTAAAAAAGTGTAAAATTTTATTAAAACAGGAAGCAGCAATGAAAAAGTAGATCGATCAGTCTATTGAAATCCCTGTGGAAAGGCTATAAGAAAGAAACGATTTTAAGCTACTATCAAATCTAATCGCTCAACTACGTCTAATCTATCAAAGATATTACAAGACGTTTAATAAAGTTGATAATGACTTATTGTTACTTAAGTTGAGTGGCTATCGTTTATCTTTGAATTTTATTTCATTACTGAAAAGGTATTTGTTAAGCATAACGGGAATACATCAAGAAAATTTGAAGCTTATTCGGGGTACCACCAGGTTCCAATCTTAGACCGTATTTGTTTTTATTATTTTTTAATGATTTGCAGAATGTAGAGTTTTCGGATTGCTTACTGTTTGTAGATTATCTGAAAATGTTCCGCTGGTATAAAAATAAAAAGATATTGATAAATTGTGTGATTGGAGTTACCAGGAATAACTTAATTTTAATATCAATAAATGTTCTGATTTAATAATAACCCGTATATTTTTGATTATTTAATGCATGATCAAAGCCTCGAACGCTGTGAAGAAATAAAAGATCTAGGTATCACCTACGCTCATTATTTGCTACATATATTAAAAATATAACAAAGTCAGCTAACAAAACATTGGGTTTCATAATAAGACAATCATATATTTTAGTAATAAAAATGATCTTACATTTTTATACTACACCTTAGAAGCAAGTTAGAATTTGGTCTGCAAGTTTGGTTCACTGAGTATGAAACCAGTTTAAACCAGTTAGAAAGAATACAAAATATATTTTTAAAGTTTACGTATTTCAAAAAGCATCAAAGATATCTCCATTAGTAAACGGTCAGTTATGTGTGATATGTGGGTTTCATATCCGTACAGTGTTCTTACGAGAATGGATATGAAATTATATTTGTTCAGTAAAACGCAATGACCTATTTTTTCGTTCTGTAATCTATGCGAAGACTAGATAATATCCATGCGGCTATAGACAAAAATTCTTTTAAAATGCCTATCGGAGTATTTTCATCACATATTAATAATTTCACTTTTCGTTATTGCTACAGAAAAAATGTCTTTCTTCATGCGCCTTAAATTACGTGCATCACGGGATTTCTTAAATGCATCATTATGAAAGGGGTTGTTTATATATATATATATATATATATATATATATATATATATATATATATATATATATATATATATATATATATAAAAAATAGAAATATCTTGGGCATGCAGTCAAAGATAAGGAGGGCTTTTTAGTAAATAAAATGCACTCTTTTTTGATTGTTAAGCTTTCGGAAAATGTTTATTTCCTTCATCAGAACATCTACAATGAATACAAAAATCGTTGTTAAAAATTAGTTATAAAAACAGAATAAACTAATTTACTCACCAAACTGAGATTAAAAGAAAAAGTTGACATCAAATACACAATTTAAAACTTTTCTTGTTAACGTTATACATTATAAAATTTGTTTAAAACAAAAAAAAAACAACTATGGTTAAAAATTGAAGACTGAGAAAATTTTATTAGTGGAATTTTAAATCCATCATCGTCGATTTCTACGTTAAAACTTACTAACTACTACCCGGTGTTCAAATACGAAATTCATCAGCATGTGCAAAAAGCCATTGACTTTCAAGTTGTTTGAAGGAAATAACGAGCTGGATACAATTATAATATTTTCGGATCTGCGTTAATAAAAAGAATTATTTGAATTTTTTGTAATGTTATTGAAATATTTCTAAAAAAATTTTTAAACAGAAAATAAGTAATTAGAAAAATGCAAAGAAATGGAAAATTAATTTGATATTGATTTGATGATTGGAAAGAGAAATTATTAATGAGAAAAGAAAAATTTTGTTTTTTTTTTATATTTAATTTTGCAAAGAGAGTAAATAATTGTAAATTTTGCTTAAATTGGCTACATCAGATTTTTTATTGGGTGTATTTTTAGTATTGTGAATATGGACCATTTCTAAAAAGATCCTCTTGGTATAGTTAGGTTCTTTAATGAGGATTTTAGTTTCACTGAAATTCATAGTATGTTTTGTGTTGATTACGTGGTCTGCTAAGGCAGAGTACGACTTTTTTTTGTTACAATCACTTCTATGGGAAGATATGCGCCCAGATAAGCATCTGGACGAGTGACCTATATAAACGTTTTCACAGTCTGAACAAGGAATGCTATATACTATATTCGAATTTTCTAATTTCTCTAAAGGTGTTATTGTTTTGGGGTAAAGATTTTTGATAGTTAAAGAACACTAAAATTATAAGAACTGAAAACGAAATGTTTTAGCACGTTTTCCAACAAGCGTTTATTTTATTTTTTGTTGTTGAATCCAGTCTAATAACGTGACCTTTCCACTTGAAATATTGGTTATTAATTACCGGTCGTCTGTTATAAATAGAACAGATGCCGTCTTTGCGGAATATGTTCCTGCTATTAGAACGAAATGGTTGATGGTTGTGAAGTTACGATGCAGTGGTGTATCTATTCACTTTGAATTCCTTAATATTAATAAATTATCCGAGCAATCTTAGGACCGACAATGTGCCATCGTTAATTATTACATTGCTTTTACATTGTTTGCTGAACCAGGTCGGTATGAATCGCTTTTAAAGACAATGAACACGGGTTTAACAGGTTAATTCGTTTTTAAATATGTTCAGCTTATTTAGATGTTGATTATTTCCGTCGCCTGACAACGTTGACATTTTAATCAATCATATTACAATTTATAATCAATCAGAATTAAATAAATCTCATATCGACTATTATGCATTGTACTTGGTATTCACCACAGATTTGGATAGAGGTGTTTCAAAATAAGCATACCATGTAGGTCGCCATGTTTGCAATTTAAACGTACCACGTACATGCGCAGTTGCTGTAGTGTTTCGACAGAAGTGTCATTTATGTCAACTCGTCTAGGTTTTTTCGAAATTCGCTATTTTAGTGAATTAAAAGAATTTTAGAAATTTTTACTATAGACAATTAATAAAATGGGAAAGTCGTGCTTTGTTTTTGGTTGTTTAAACAACGAGGATTCAGGAAACATTACATTCCACAAGTAAGACATCTTTTCTACCAGAATCGTATTCTCATCACATTTTTTAGACTATATTTTCTAGAAAACGAAATATCGTAGTATATTGTTATAATTTTTTTAGATTCAGGAAAAAGCTTATGCTTCTTGGTTAATAGCTATGGGAAGAAATAATTGGAAAATATATGTGCGAATAACGCTATTTGTTTCTTCCATTTACATAAAGATGATTTAATCATTTCAAAACGAATAGATACAATAAAAAAATAATGCAATCTGCCTAAAATTGGAAATTTTTAGAACATTAGTGTTTCTTTTTATAATTTCTAAGAAAGTGATAAAAAATTGTTATTATCCCTATTATTTTTAGAAATTTATAACCTTCAACTTCAACGAATATTATTAATTCAGAATCTAACGAGGAATTAGAAGTTGCCAGTTAGTTATTTTTTATTAAGGGTTTAGATGGCAATGAAAGAGAAAATGTGGTGTTGGAGGCTCTTCTTAAATTGCATGAATATGGAGTTATCATCACCTAATTATCATTTGATGGACTTACAATGTTGACAACATTAAGTGTAAACCTATACAACGTTGATATTGAAACTGCAACTCCATATTTCTTGCATTTGCCACAGATAAAAGTAAAATTTTTATAATTTTAGATGCATGTCTCATACTTAAGTTGGTTTGGAATAACTAGGATAATCTTACTAAAATTGTCGAAACTAATGGCGAAATTATTGATTTTAATTATATAAAATTGTTGCATTATATTTAACAAACAGAAGGTTTACGTTTGGGTAACAAATTAAGAGTGGCCCATATGGATTGGAGAAAGACATGAAGGTTTGTACACTTAAACGAATTTAGAAATTGTATTGAAACTCTTTTAGTTAACTGTAAAATTCTCCATTTTAATACAATAAATAATAAACTATTTAGGTATATAATTTTATTTAAGTCAATTTAGAGGTGCACATATTAAGTAACATTACTATTAATTGTATAAGGACATTTAACAAACTGTTCGATTTACTAAATTCTCGAAATATCTTTAGATTTTAATGAAAAATGCCTTTATCTCAAAAAACGGAGACTTTATGGATGTCTGAAATATAAGCTGCAATAGAATATATAAAGAAACTTAAAACCTTAGACAGTAGTTATGTTATTCAGTTATCAAGTTTGTAATAGGTTTATATGAGAAATATGTAAACTGTCTATTAATATATAAACTTAGTACAGATCACTTAGAGCTATTTTTCTGCAGTATTAGTTTAATTGTGTGATGTAATTACATTTTATTTGTAGGGCTAGGTATCGATGGAACAATAATCCTTAATCTGATAAAAATTTTCCATTCATATAGACTACGATTACTTCTGTACCATGACATTAAAATTCTTAATGGCTGTTGTATTCTTCAGGATCCCATAAACATTTTACAAATAACATTAAAAAGTACAACAACAGTACCAGTAGTTTATCACCACTTTTTTACTAAATATAACCAAGAGAAACATCAGAAGATTGAAAATTCTTGTATAAGATGTAATATTCCTTATAGAAATCATATTTCTCCGTACATTCGCAGATTAAATAAATGTAAAATTCAGTAAAGGGTAAAATATCTATTTTTAATTTTTTTTTTAATTTTAATGTTTAAAATTCCACAATATCTTACTAAAAATATCAACTTTACACAATGTAAATTTAAGAGTCAACACTTTTACAACCCCAATGCGCAATGCATAGAACTTCAAAATTCCAGGGTTGTTTTAGATACGTAGCACCATTATTGTTGAATTCAGAACTTAATAATTTAAATTTTAATCATTTTGTTAAGACTATTAGGCAAGTTTTTATTTCAAGACAATTTAATTTAAAATAATTATTTTGTGAACATTTTTTCTGTTATAATGAGGATCAATTGAAAAATGCATTCCTTTTGAGATACTAATCTATTTATAGTTGCTTAATAAACATTATTTATTTATTTTTTAAATATAGTGATGTTCTTATTGTCAAAAAATGTACAGTATGTTAAGCCGCGCATTAGGCAAAATAAAGATGAGACACTTAATGGTATTTGGATGTGAGAGCGATAAAGATAGTAATTGATTTGACCACACCCTTTTGGCGGTCCACACTCATTCGTATTATTCTATTTCTTTATTCAATGGCATTGTGTTCCATACCGTTTTCCTGCAGCCAGGATGGAAAAGTTAAATTACTGTATGTTAGAAAATAATTATACAGACAATGTAATTAAGTTGTTATATATTTTAGAAAACATTGTTTATATTGCAAAAAATTGATAAAATGTTCACTTTCTAGCGCAACAGCTAATAAAAATTATTGAAAATTATTTTTTAGGAAAAAATGGGGTAATATAACAGTTTCGGCTGTAAGTACTAGTGTAAAACTGTCGAATTATCTTTAAAAAAAGTATTTTTAATCAAATAATCAATTACCTGCTAAAAAATTTTCATTTTCAATTAGTTTAAAATAAAAATTTGTTTCAAGAAATCAATAATCATAATTATGAGTATCTAACCTTGGAGGAAAATCACATATCAAGATTAATGAAAACCTTAAAGACATATTGTTCAAACACCAATGAAAATTTAAAAAACTAAATTTGTATTTTTTGTTCCTTATTAACTTTCATTAAATAGCTTTTTTATTTATAATTTATGAGTGTTATTTTCTAATGTAATATAAATGTTTTAAGTTTAATAACATAATGTTAACATATATTTACTGTAGTATTTATTACACAAGTTAAAAAGTAAACCCCTTCGTACTTGGCAAAATCGAAGCTTTGTTACTACTTATTCTCTCACAACCTCTGTCCATGTAAGCGGGTGAATTTTCCTACCACCTTTTCAGATTCCTTTAGTGACCGAAATCGAGAATGTCTATTCCTTGCTGATGAGTCCTAATAAGGACAAAACCGGTCCAAGAATAACGTTCTCTATTGTAAGCAAAATCAAAGTTTGAATGTTGAAATATTATTTTTTTAAGTTTGTTGTTTTTATTTAGATATAATTCAGTGTCTGTTGCGGAATTAGCCAAAGGAGTAGTTGTTTTTTGAAAGGAAATGGTCGCTTGTTTTATTTTGTAACTTGGCATAGAGAATTTCTTGTTTTCATTTATTTTACGTTTTGATCACATTTAAGTTTGGATTTATTTTCCTTTTTTAATAAAATATTTGACTAGATGTTTCTATAGTTTTAAATTTAATAAAGAATATGCCCGTAATCTTTTATTGTATTTTGATTGATGATTCTTAATGTACGCTCAAGTGCATGCTATAGTACTATGGAACGATATTACAAATATATTTAAATTCCTTAGTATTGTAGTTTTTATATGAAATACAATACTTTCAAGATCTGAGCAATCAATATTCCCATGTAATAATTTACATACAAAATTATAGTTTTTCATATAAAAGTTCTGTTTAAATCACGTGATTTCACATTTATTTGCTATAAAATATATTACGGCCTTGGATTGTTGTATTCATTTCATATATAATGGTATTTTAAATATCTTCTGTTTTTATTTAATTTTAAATAAAGTTTCAAAAAAGACTGATGTTTTTTATTTTTAGAAATCTCTTAAAATCCATAAAAAAAGAAAATTAAAATTCTATTACGAATTTTTATGGTTATTAGTTCTATTGTGTAATTAAATCTTTAATATTTTTGAATTATGTTTAAATGTGTTAGTCCTATCCTGTAAACTTCAATATGTACTCAATGCGCAAGTGCGTAGGTCGCTTTTTTTTAAAAAGATGGCCGCCTTCAATTCTACGTTCCTGATGAAAAAAAAAATACTGCATAAATAAAATAAATAAATAATTATAATTGCATAAGTTGATAAAAAATGCTATGCAATAGCTTTACCGCGGCAGTCGCCGAGTGCCACACGTATTTTTTTTTTAGAAATGCTGTGGGGCTCCATCAAATATTTCGCTTTTCAAAAGTTTTCCGTCGCCAAAAAAGTTTGAGAAATACTGCCTTAGGTTATTATACCTCTAAAATCAAGTTTAAATTATAAAATAACATATGTTTTGCATTACATAACCTACTTGAATTTTTAAAATTTAAATACATTTTTGAAATGTTTAGCAATAAAGCTAATATATTTATTATAAAATAAACATCTCCTTTATTTATGAAAGCTTCCTTTCCTATGTTGATCCGTATTTCCATTACAGGTTAAATAAAGCTTTATGTAAATTATATAGGTATATATTAGGTAAATTATGCTCTTTAAAATATCTATAGTTTTTAATGCACTTCTAAAATGTTAATTTTTCTATTTTTACAGGACTGGTTTCATTATGAACAAATATAAAGTTCAGTTATCCTCGGTAAAACTGGAAATTTGACAATTAATACATGCAAAACATTCTTGGATTTCGATTTTAACTTTATAGAAAAAAGCTTTAAGAGCCGAAGAAACCAGCCCTAAATAGCAAAATTTGTTTTTAACCATCAACAAAAAAGTACTTATCTTAATCAGTACCTAATTTTTAGCCAATAAAAACTACTTTAACCACTAAAAACGACTATTTAAACACTAAAAACTTAATTTTGAACCACTAAAAACTATTCTTAAAAGACAAAAAATAATTGTTTTACAGTTAAAACTACCTGTTGAAGGTAACAAAATATTATTTATCTGCAAGATAAATACTTTTTAACCACTAAAAACCTACTTTTTAACCATAAAGAACTACTTTTTAGTGAGTAAAATTTTACTTTCTAACACTAAAATTAATAAAAACTAAAAAGTACGTTTTTAGAGACTAAAAAGTAATTCCCAAAAAGTGAATTTTTTAACCGTAGCAAAGTACTTTCGCTGTCGCCTATTTCAATAGTTTTTTTTAAGGGTTAATACATTTTTTGCTACCACAGCAAAACATTTCCCTCAGTGTATATTTGTCGCGTATATTATTAAAACAAATTCGTGAAAATCTGGTCATACTTTAAAACCGTCGAAATAGTCCGCGATTCTTATTTCTAAATTCTATAATAAAATAAAAATTACAATAATTCCAAGGTGCCTAAAGTATATTTTTATCGCTTTTGATCGATTCCAGATCCATTAACATCGATAAATACTTTTTTTATCATTTCAAATTGCCTAAAATACAGTCATCAGCTCTTGGACTATAAAAAGAGCAGGAAAAATCGGAATGAATTTTCCCAATATTTATTTCACAAGTACCATTTTCTCCAATGGGATGTTCCATTGTTTGGCTTGAAATCACTTCAAAAACGCCGCGGCATTCTGCTCTAATTTTCTTATTACAACATCTTTGTTCCGGAAAATTTATTTAGTGACAGGCCATAGTAATGCAGCTATTTTCCCATTATTTAGTTCAAAACTCTTCGTAGTTTTTAGACAACGTAAAACACTACTGTTTCTAGTTGCGAAATCAATTCTTGCAATTTAAATGAATAAAACCTCCAAGGTGTATATTTAATTTATCATCATGGAGAATACTGTCAAGATGTAATTTCAAAAACAAAACATAATTAATTGTATTATAGAATTGGTGATATATAATGGATGTTGAGCACAATTCTTTCTCTCTTTCACATAGAAGTTAAGGGTCAGATTAGAAGGAAACTAACAGCATTGAGAACGGTATGAAATAGTTATTTTCCTAACAAGTGCGGAAAGTGTTACTTTCCCGCACGCGACTGCAGCTGGCCCGAACGACGCGAAGCGGAGTTCGGGCAAGCGGTCAAGTGCGGGAAAGACACTTTACGCATGAGTTAGGAACATTATTTTTTCTACGACCGTATATACAAAAAAAGTAGGAAACATTATTTTTGGAAAATTATTTTATTTCAACATATACAAATCTTTAAATAAAAACAACTAATTATTATGGATATTAATGTTAAATACACAATTTGTAGCATTTTGAAAATTATGTAAAATTGCCGGTACAGAGGAATTAGTTGGTGTTAATTGGCTGTTAATAGTCGTAACGCTCGTAGATTGAAAAGATGACGTGGACGGGAGTGACATCGGTTGCAGGTCGCATGAAGGTGAAAATGACGGTGGCAGCAAAGGTTGCAAGTCATTTCTATTTGAAAGAATTTTATTCGAAATGTTTTTCTTCTGTGTTTCGGAGTCCTCCAAATAGCCTTCAGCGATAGTAGTGGACTTCCAGCCACCGAGACGTTTTATATTGGTTATCGCTTCACCTGAGTATGCTAGGAATGTTGCTGAAGAACGTCTAAAACTTTGTCCTGTATATCGTTCAGGATTAGGTAGACGCAAATATGCAGCAATCTCTGTTGGCATCTTACCAAAGGTGTTTACGCCAACGCACTGAATTGAGCATTTTCCCTTCTTATAATTAATAAAAAAGCGGCGATGCGGAGTGGTAGGTGGTCGTAAACCTGCGTACTTTCTGTACAGCTTCAGAAAGTTTCCATTATTTATTTCTTCACATAAAACAAATGATCTTGAAGAATGATTTTTGGAATCGGAAATTTTCATAACTATCAGATTGCCTTTATCTTGTATATCATCGAGAGTGATATTTACAAGCTCCGCTCTGCGGAGAGCACCAGCTAAAGCAAAAATGGTACTCACTTTAATCATAAGGTATACCTCATCAGGGGCTAACATAAACCTGGATATATCTTCTTTGGTAAAAACCTGCGCCTTCTGTGCTCGAAAACCAACATTTTTTTGTTTTAGAAATGACGTTAACTTATGGAACTGGCTTATATCCAAATTTTGTTTTATTTTTACTAAACTTTTCACCAGCGAATAGCGAGACCATAAAGTATTAGATTTCAAAAACTTACTTAGGTGCGAAAAATACGCCAGAAACACCTCTTCTTTGTAGGTTTTTACCCCTTCCTGTTTACACCATGTGACAAAATGGTCGTATTGTTTTTCATATCTTCCTCGTGATTTGGCAGGTAACACCTCCAAATGTGCTTCATTTGCAGCTTTTAAAATGGCTTCGGGCAGCTCTTCATCCGATGAATCCATTATTTTTTTAATTTATTTTAATTCAGTTGATGCTTCAACAAACAACTTTGACGTTTTTGTAACAATAACACGCCTTGGTTACCATATAGCAACCATATCAAGCCATACATGTCACAGCCTAGTCTGACTTTTAAAAATATACAGAAGGTATATAAAAATATCTCTATTATTCAAGTTTTCCAAAAAATTAAAATTATAACAAAAAGCAAGAAAAAAAGTAAATTTTATTAAATGGAATAGTTGGAAAATACTAAATTACCTATTGTAACAATAGTTATAACATCCGAGGTAAAAAAACTATACAATAGGTAAGGCCAAATATTCATAATTTTACTTTCCCGCACTAGTGCAGGAAAGTGATTTTTTCCCGCACTAGTGCGGGAAAGTGACACTTTCAAAACTAAAATGCGTGCGGGAAAGTGGGTAAAAGAAAAAAATACTTTCTGTAAATAAATATGTCTTAATCTGTTTTCTTTTGGATATATTCACTTCGAAAAAATGCAACTTTTAGGGAAATACTCCAAAACCCTTTCAACAACAAATGTTTTTTTTTTATCACAAGTATTAAACCTGGTAGGTATTTTATTTAGCCTGCCAATGCGAATTTGAAACCCATGGCAGTGAAAATTTAAAAATTTGGTGGTTACGCGCTTCGCATTCGCCAAAATATATAAATTATTCCCTGGGGAAATTAAAGGTTTCCTACCGACTTTTATCCCCCAAAAACTCACTTCGATTTATAATTCCCAGCAAGAACATATTTTTAACGACACAGTGTGTTTTATTACACCCTAATTTTATGGCCAGGACAACCATCTAAAAATATATTAGTCCTAAACTATTTATTTTTATGTAGGATAACAATTATTGTTCAAGGACCAACATCCTATAAATAATTGTCCTTATTCAGAGTACATATAAATTTTGAAGGAAATTTTATATTCGGTGGCCTTAAAAACCTCATAGAATTTTTACATGACTCAACTCTACATTTGTGACAATTTAATCTAACCAGATCGTTATCTAAAATTTCAATACACAAAATGTTGAAAAAATAATATACGTTTTGAAAAATTCTAATTTTGACAACTTAATCTTGTGGACTATCTAATGTATTAAGAATTATAAAAAATAAATTTTTTAATGTTTTGCATTAAATTCGTTCTTAGGTTTTCAAAAATTTGATAATTTATTATAAATAATTATTTTTTAAAAGTGTTTTGTTTCGTTTAATTAAATAAAATAGGTAGACTTTAATTTCGGTTACAAAAACATATTTTTATAATATACAGTATGTTACGCTTTTGCTTGGAAAGTAAGAATATATATTTGTTAAATGGAACACTGTATTTTATCTCAGTTTAAGAATTCTTAGGGAATACTGTATTAAACCCTAGAATATTTTTAAAAAGTATTAGAGGGTTGCCAAGCAATACATTTTTTGTGATATAAAATGATACAGACTCCAAAGAAAATTATCAGAATATTTAAGCAGCTTATCAATGAGTTGAATATTATTTAAAATACAGGCTCATAAGATACCAAACTAACGAATAGACATGATAGAACTAGTTTATTTTATACAGAGGGTTTTAAAACATCTCAGAAATATGGCTCATTTTAACTTCATTTTACCCAATTTGAATACAACACCCATTTTAGCATTAAATTTATTATAAATTTACCTATCTAACGACTCGATCATTATACATATACAGGGTGTCTCATTAGTGCGTAATTGATTGATAGCTGTTTTAATAGTATACAGGAAAGTTTATAAATGAGTGGTGGAAAAACTTATACCGTTTTAAAATAAACCCCCCTTGTATAACAAATTTATTTCTTCTCACATAATCAAACAATTTTAATAGACTTAACTTATCTAAAAATGTTTTGACTTTTCATTAATTTGCTATGTTGTATATAGGGTGTGTCAAATCGAAAGATTACGATTTTTGTATTTATTTATTTTATATGCAATGCCCTGTATGTTACGCTACAAATTTATTTAACTAATAATTTAGTTTCTTTACTTTTTATTTTGTTTGGCATTCTTGAGCCTAAACTGATTTTTAAATTTTATTTTTAATGGTTCATATTGTAACGTTGAAGGAACAGAAAACCATTCATTAATTCTGACAAACAGGTTACCAAAAATTACATTAGCAGTTTACCCTAAATAAGTAATGTGAAAAAATTATGTCAATTTTCATGGTAAAACCGTCAAATCTTGAGAAAAAAATCGTTTGGGAATAAAATGCCAAACAAAATAAAAAAAGTAAGGATATTAATTTACAAATTGGTGGTATAACACACAGGATATATTTGAAAGAATTGAGAATATTGTAACCTCAAGTTTAGACACACCCTATGCATTATAGCAAATAAATATTTATTTTACGAAAAACAAACGTTTTGAATTTCAATTTTAAGGAAAAGATGCTAAATAGGTATAAAATAACAGAAATTTATTATAAAATAAATGAAAAAAGCTAGATAGACCAAAACTAGTCCACAAATATCTTGTATTTTGAAAAATCTCAAAAAGTGTTTAATTTAAGAAAAACAAACGTTTAAAAATTCACTTTTTAAGAAATGACGCTAAATAGGTTTAAAATAACAGAAATTTATTATAAAATAGATGAAAAAGCTAGATAGACCAAAACTAGGCCGAAAATATTTTGTATTTTGAAAAATCTCCAAAAGTGTTTATTTTACGGAAAATTAACGTTAAAATTTGAAATTTTAAATAATTACGCTAAGTAGGTTAAAAATAACAGAAATTAACCATAAAACAGATAAAAAAAGCTAGATAGACCAAAAGTAGTCAAAAAATATTTTGTATTTCGAAAAATCTCAAAGTGTTTATTTTACGAAAAACAGACGTTTTAAAATTAAATTTTTAAGTATTGACGCTAAATAGGTTTAAAATAACAGAAATTTATTATAAAATAGATGAAAAAGCTAGATAGATCAAAACATTTTTGGGAAAGTTTAATCTATTAAAATTATAAAACGATGTGAAAACAACCAAATCTGTAAGGCGTAACTACCTACAGGGTGTTTGGTTTAAAAAACTCTCTGTTTGGTTTTCCCCTTATTTATAGACTACCATGTATATTTAAGAATAATTGTAAAATATGGTCTTACAACTTTTATATTTAAAATTTCTTCATATCTCTAATAATAAAATATATATCGATCAATTACCCACTGAAGAGGGTAATGTATAATTAAAACACTGTATAAAATGAACCAATTCTTTCATCACAGCTTGGTCCTTATAAGTTGTAAAATATTATAGCGATAAATACAGTAGGTATTATTACCATTCCACTTTAAAACTGAAATAAAATACAGGGTGTTCCATTAAAAAACATGTTTTTACTTTCCAGGCAAAAATGTAACATCCTGTATATCCAAAAATGTTTTTAAATTATATATTTTTTAAATTCACATAACTTTTATTCAAAACATGTGTCTATAATACAAATTGAAATATCAAGCAATTGTGCACTAATGGGACAGCCTGTATAGAACTACGACGAAAGTTTAAAATTTTGCAAACGAATGCGCCACTATGCCCTGCACTAATCCTTTCAAACTTCCTTATAAACTACTCTTGATTGTTTTTGACTACCCGCTTTGAATGGTCCAGCCTTCCCTACAAGATTTCGACATGGTGGCTGCAGCTTCATTGGCTAATTGTACCACCATTTGGATACCCTATTTCTTTCGATTTATTAATTCCTCATTTATTCCACTCCATAGATAGGCTTTCGAGAACTTATAGTCTCGGGTCAACCTTCCATGAAGTCAATTTGATCGATAAATAAATGTATAGGTAGACCGTCAGCCAGTACTTGACATCCTATAGAGGTCTATATTCTTTTCTCTTTTTATGTTATCTTCTGTCTGTATTTATAATCACCCTGTATATATATATATATATATATATATATATATATATATATATATATATATATATATATATATATATATATATATATAATAGCTATTCCCCAGAATACATTTTTAGATTTTCATTGTGTATGGCCATGACGTTGATGAACGTCCAAACTTCTAAATGTTCGTATACCGATGGGCCAGAGCGTGTAGTTGGCATTAAAGCTTGGGCAACAAAAGTGTTAAAGACCAATTTTCAATATAATTTCAGTTTTGGGAAATCAAGGCTGTCTTGGAAATTCTCAAAAAACCTACTTTTCTTCAGAGTAAGTGCCTTTTATGTTACAGATATGACCAAAAATTATTTAGAAAGTTGTTTAGAATCACCATCCTAATCCATATACCAAATTTAAAATTCCTCTGCCAAATATGATTTTTCATTTATTTTGTTAATATGTAACATCAGAGTTTGGTGTTATATAGATGGTCATTATAAACAACTTTTCTTTATACCTTTTGGTCATATCTGCAACATAAAAGACTTTACTATGGAGAAAAATTGATTTTTTGAAAATTTACAAGACATCCTTGAATCATCAAAACTAAAATTATGTTAAAAATTAGTCTTTAGTCCAAAAAATTAAATTCTTTTATCTTTTCCAAGTGTCATTTCACTTATCCGGGGATAAAATAAAAAAAATATTTTTTTAAAACTTGTTCCATTTTATCTACTTCGGTTTACTTTTTAGTTTTCGATTATGTTTTTTATTTAGTTCTCTGTTTTGTACCCACCGGCACAACGTCTTGAAATTACATCGTGGGAAATAGTTGCGTTTATTTTTTGTAGCATGAATAGATGCTGAAATATTTTAGTCGTAAGAAATATCAGATTTAGTATTTTAATTATAGGATTTCAGTGACTTTTTACTTAATTTTTTTGTTATTATTTGAATAAATGAATGTAGAATTGTTCAATTCTTTTTCTTTGTACCTAACAAAAAAAATTAAATTTCTTTACGTTTTTCACAACGCAAAAATTATAATTAATGTATTGATTCCGCACGGTCTATATACGGTTCTGTTGTCCCCTGGGTCCACACAATCCACTAACAAACACAAATTCCATATAAAAAGTGACACGGCTATCCACACGGACTTGAAGTGAAAGTTGTAGAGTGTTCAGAACGTAAATAGGGAATTGCACATTGGGCTTAATGTGTTAATTTAAGTTCTTTTATACAGGGTATATTAATAAGAATGGTACACAGAACCACTGAAGATTCTCTAATTGAAAACAAGACGATTAAACATGCTTAGATAAAATATTATATTCAAAAAGGAAAAACTTGTATTTCGTGCAAAACTTTTTTATTAATGCAAAGCGCTTTCGGCTTATTTGCCATCATCAGTGCTCATTGTCCACAACGTATCCAACAAGTTCCTGGTCATCCTCACTCCCAAAATTATAAATTTCGGGATGTTTACACCTTGCTAAATCATAATTTTATTAATATTAATATTTTCAAATTTAAATTTATCTCATTTTGGTTCAAGTTGTTTAACCGTTTCCACATGACCACTGTCATGACCACTGTCATGTGGAAACGGTTAAACAACTTGAACCAAAATGAGATAAATTTAAATTTGAAAATATTAATATTAATAAAATTATGATTTAGCAAGGTGTAAACATCCCGAAATTTATAATTTTGGGAGTGAGGATGACCAGGAACTTGTTGGATACGTTGTGGACAATGAGCACTGATGATGGCAAATAAGCCGAAAGCGCTTTGCATTAATAAAAAAGTTTTGCACGAAATACAAGTTTTTCCTTTTTGAATCTAAACTACGTGCACACAGCTGTCAACCTTTTTTGGTTTTTTTAAAATATTATAGTATTCAAAATACAAGGTGCCAAAGATGAAAATTTAAAATATATTAATGGCTGTAATTCTTTTCGAGATAATTACACTCAAAAGTGGATATTTTTAATTTTAATTTATTTTTTAAATTTGTAATTTTGGATTTTTTTATAAATTCCCCAAAGTACTTGATCTGTTTAAAATACATCAAAAAATTTAAAATTGCAGTCCAAATAAATTTTTAGACAGTGGCATAAAATTTAGAAGGGATGAAAGTTTTACTTACCAATGCCGTACACCACTGGCAAAGTTTTTTTAATTAAATATTAATTTTATAGCATCAAAAAAGTTTGTCGAATTTAGTAAAATTATACTAAGTATTTAAAAAAATTATAGCCATTAATAATTTATGAATTATCAAACTTCAACGAAACGAGAGAAGAACCCAGCTGAAGTTGCAACAATGACAGTCGCAGAAACCAAAGTATGTCTTGTTTACCTACGTTGCTTAGTTACGACAGGGTCACGCCACTGACGTAGAGCGAAAATTTTTATGCCAATAGCCATTTATTTATTTGTTAGCAACGTTAGCGTTTGACATTTAAGGTTATGTTTTTGGAATCGCCTATTTGTTAAATATTTTTGATTTTCGACTATTTTAGGACGTTTGTGAGTGTTGTGTTTTATTTAATCTAAAACCATGCCGCCTAAAAAACTGGTTGGTTTTAAAGGAAACATTATCCATAGTCAACATCGGCAGATTATAAAAAATGTCGCATCTTTCATGCAAACCAAAGCTGAAGATGAAATTTAAATTCCTTTACAAAATCATCGGTAAGTAGAATAAAAAAGTATAATACCTATGTACCTAATAATGTAATTTATAATTCCTAACCAGATCAGTCAGAATTTGCAAGTATTCTCTGGCGAATTTATATACTCAGTAATAGACTAGATATTGTCTTTGGATAAAAAAGATCGGTTGTTTCATTATGTTATTGTAGATTATAAATCGTGATCTTATTGCAAATACCACCTAATTACATATTTTGTCATAAACATACGAAGTTTGGGTATAAAATTTTATCTGTAAAACAAATATTGCTAAATTTTGTTAGTAGTTTGTAGTATTGAGATTGTTATAAAGTCTTTAGAAAATTAGTATTCCAATTTAAAAATAATTGAATTCTACTAAAAAGTATTCGACTTATATGATTTTACCCGTAAAGAAAATATTTGTTATTTTATACAATGAAAAATTATGTGTCTTGGTATATTTGCAAGACAAGCTTATAGTGTTAGATACATTTTTTTATTTCGTAAAATATATATCCTGATCGAGTCTTTTTAATATACGCAACCTCTATTTTCTTTGAGAAAAAAAATAGATAAATTTTGAAAAAATACTGATATTTATTACTACCAATATACATCATTTTATTAAAATGTGATCTTATTTGTTTTTAGCCATAATTTAATTTCAAACGGGACATTGTATCAGTTAGCAACTAATTTGTTTAAGAACTAGGAGTATTTCCACAACCATACAATTAAATATTGCTGATTTTTAATACCTATATTTTTAAATTGCAGAGAACGAACTCTAAAAGCAACTGGTGCGAGTTAAAGTACTTACACCAGAATTAAAAAGGAAGCCTTAGCTATTGAAAGAGGCGCTTCTACTTTGTTTGGTTCCCCTCGAAAAAAGAGACCGATGAAAAAATCAGTACTGGAAGCACTAAAACTTGGAGAACTGGAAACGATTCGGGAGATCGTTTATGATTTTTACATCCTGAGAAAAGGGCTCCTAGTTTAAAATGTAAGTTTGATAGAAATAAAATAGTTATTTTTGTATTAAGTGTCTAAAATCAGATTTTTTATATTGTACCATTGAGAGATACTAAAAATCTTCAAAAGAAAACGTCTGTCAGTTAGTTCACTTTTAACCGTAAACATTTTTTAGGCTCGAAAGTATTTTAATAATTTTTATAGAAAAAAAGTTTTTTATTACGGAATATATATTTTTCTAGGTATTCTTCACAAAGTACAAACTGTTCTACCTGAATTTACAGAAAGTAAAACTTCTTAATGGAGGCTGTTAAAAAGTATGGGATTTAGGTAAGTAGTTTTTGAAGTTGAAGTGTACTTTTAGTAGGCTTTTTAAAAGAAAAACAAATAATATTGGACTAGAATAGACATTGTGACATTAATTAAAAATAATGCCTTAATTCAAGATGGCAGCGCACACAAGATAACAGAAAGATGATTATGGAATCCTATGATATTCGCCTCAAAAGAATTACTTTTTTTAGAAAATGTTATTAAATATAGATATGAAGGCTGAAATATTATATGTATACTGATGAAACATACATCCACAGCTCACATGTGCAATCTAAGGGATGGTATGATATATCAGGAAAAGGTTTAAAGAAGCCAATCTCAAAAGGAAGGAACTTGTGATTGTACATGCAGGTGGAGAAAAAGGATTTATTCCTAATGCCTTATTAATATTTCGTTCAGGTATGTCTCTACATATATTGAAAAGTGTTATTTTTTAAGTATCAATTGTCCCAAATATTTATAAACACTGTATATATCAGGTATAACATGTTTAATAGTAATGAAAATAGTAGTAAAAATGATTTAATTTCAATGTGTGGAAAAACGAATAACTTCAATCATTAGCGTTCATAAAAATGTTTGGGCTAGAACGAAAAACATGTACTGATTTTTAGATAAATTTTTGAAAATTGTGCTATTGTTATTTATGGTTTTTTCAATGATTTTAAAACAATATATAATAAAAGATAATTCTAACAGTCAAATTAGACAATACAATGTCTTAATATGACATGTTGCACTGCTATTATTTTTTTTTGTATTAAATTACATTCAAATAAAACTTTCAATCCTTAACTTCATATGTGTACTGAATGTTCAGTTATTATGTAATTTGTTTACAAAATAGTACATTTTCGTGTGGATTTAGATTAAATTTGTTCTATTTTTTTTTTTAAGTTTTTAAAAGTGGAGACTACCATGATGACATGAATCATTCAAATTTTATGAAGGAACAACTATTGCACAATATGCCTGAGAAATCAGTTCTGGTTGTAGATAATGCTTCTTACCACATGTAAAGAAATGCGAATCTAAATGGATTAAAAAAGAACACATTCTTGTGTTTACTGTAAATACAGGATTGTCAGATGAATTTACTTCAGAGGATGATCGCGGCAGTAGGAGTATTATATAATTTCTTAGTGACTCGAAAGCGATTAATAATACAGGCCTACAAGAAATAATTTTTTCCAGCATACTTATCTAGATTCTAGGCAAAAATATGTTAAATTTTGTGATATGGCTCAAATTGATGATTTTAAAATCGATGTATCACTGAAGTTAATAAACAAAAAATCTTAAATTTCTTCATAATATACTTTTCCAATAACTAGTAACTAACATCTAAAATTTCATTAATTTGTTTTACTATAAATGGGATTAAACAAGTTTGAATTTTTTACGTATTAAATTCTTTTTTTTTTTTTCATTTTTTTCATAAAAAAAATTTTAATAAATAATTTGATGTGAAATAATCGTATTATTTATGTTATATTAACTGCATGAATTTTGCTTCGCTCAGAAAGCAGTTATACGCAAAAAAGTAAAAAAAAATGGATCTTCTGCTATTTAATTCTTTTTTCTTTTAATTTTTCCCTAAAAATTTTTTAAATAAACCGAAGAGAAATTGCATTTACAAAAAAATTCGTATTAACATACCTGCATTTTGCTTCGTTTCCGAGATATAATTAAAAAACTTTAAGGATTGCATTTTCACCACTATCTGAAAATTACACCCGCTAATCAGTAGCATATTTATTGATCAGCTGAATGATTTATGCCGTAAAAACCCATATATTACATATTCAATAGAGTCTATAAGGTATTTGCAAATTGCATTTTTTTTATTTCTTGCATTAAAATTGGTGAAAATGACAACACCATTTTCATATTTATATTTATTTAAAAATTAAATTTGAAATGGTTACGCTACTGATTTGAAGTCAAATTTATAATATGACTCTGGTTATGACGACACGTTCGCGCATACGAGTGCAACTTCAGGTGGGTTCCTCTCGAGAAACTGACTATAATACATCAACCAATAACAATCCTCGTTTATTGTCAATCAAAACAAACTGTATCTAAAAACACTGAATGGTGCAATGTTTTCACTCAATCCCGCGAAACGTCACTCTAAAGTTTGTCAAAATTCGTTTTGGTTGTTCAAATATAAATTGTAAATAACGAATCGAGATCACTTTCAACTTCATCTTACGGAAACAAAGCAAACGTTGTTTATATTGGTAAATCATCTTTCCAAATACCACGCGAGGTGAGAATTTTTTTGGGAACATTTTGTCGTTTGCCTGTGAATTATGCAAATTTCACTAAAAAAAATCATTCAACTCAACTGACGGCTCGTGGTATTACCCTTGACAACACTAATAGGCATAAAGTTTCTAAATCTACTGATTGTATAGTATAGGATTTGTTTAATTTTTTACTAAGTTGATCTATGTCATAACTCCATTTAAAATTACTGTCCATGTATAAGCCTAGAAAATGTATATAATTCAATTATTTTAAAACTCAATTGTTTTGTTAATAGCTAATGTTATTGGAATACTGTTGGTGGTGGTAATATTAATTTTAAAACAAATATTGTCAATGTCAATATTTTAGGTGTTTTTATGACAACAATTTATAAAATTTTGAATTAGACGTTCACATTTTATACTAAGTTCCTCAAAGGTCTGTGCTGAGACTGCTAGTGACGTGTCGTCAGTAATAAAGTTGTCATATATGAATCTATATGTTGTGATAAGTCATTAATGAAAAATAAAAATAATAACGGTCCAAGTACAGATCCTTGAGGCACAACCTTGTCAACTGGCTAATTATCTGACTTAGAGTTGTTTAATTTACTAAACATTGACATATCTGAGATAAAACTATAAAGCCAGTTTAAAAATATTCATCTAAATCCAATTTTATACAATTTATTCTTTATAAATTAAAAATTTAAACAATCGGATGTCCGTGAAAGATCCAGAGACATGCAGTCCTTCATCCAAACATTTATAAACATATTCAGTAAAGTTGCATGCTGCTAACTGAGTTGATCAGTCTATTCTAAATCCATGTTGGCTGTTAGTAACGATATTAATCTTTTTTTAAATAATTTAGCATTCTATCGTATTCGATTTTTCAAAATTTACTTAAAATTGAGATAAATAGCTGTTTTCAGTACAATTTCTTTTGTGTACAGAAATAATAGAAGCAACTTTTAAGAGTGATTAAAACTTTATTATGGTTATTAATAAAGAAAAAGAATTTTTCTTTTTAAAATACTAATTGAAAATATTCTATAGTTTAATTAAAAAGTTTTCTAAACATGTTTCAGATAAAAGAGCGGGAATGGTACTGAAAGAAAACCGTAAACAAATGAAAAACGCCATGTGATCCAAGCATGTAGCGCACGAAAAAAAAAGTTGAAAAGTTTCTAAAAGCTACAAAACTTAAAGAGGAGCAAAAAAACATGCAAACCAAAATAGAACAAATTGCAATTACTATTTAACATTTAATATTTACTTGAAGCCTGATTCGACAGAACGTGTTTAAACCTGTCGCCGAGAATAGCATTACAGTAATCGCAGTTTATAGTGCAGTGCGGTCTTCTGACTTCCAGCAAAGGGCTGACTGCCCGCCTTGGAGAAGTGGAAGAGCCGACGTCTTTGCCATTGCTGTTGTCTTGCGGAAGATTGAGCGACATTACGAGACCGTGGTATTTACCTCTTCTGTTTGTCATGTTCACAGCACGAGGGCCATCGTGCGACTAACGCTCTAACGCTCAAGGCTCAACGCTCGCGCTAGTGACGAACAGCGAACTGACGAGCGGCAAAAGAGTCGGAACGTTGTACAGAAACTTGTGAATCACATAAAGTTGGACCGCGACCACAACTACCACACCGGCACCGTCAGAAATGGAATTTGATAGCAAAATCGATGTTCTTGCGCCGGTCTGTATTACTCATAGTCGTCGGTTTCATTGGGCCGCTGGGATACAGTCCCAATGGTAAACTTTTTTATTTATAAATTTTGCCGATCCTAAATATCGAGGACCTGTTAAGGTTTCAATGATAAAATATGGTTTTTATATCATATTCTCTCCATGATTTGATTCCTTCATCTATATATATAAAAAGTTAATTCCTGTTCGTGTGGGTAAGCGCATCATTTGAAAACGACAGGCCCGATTTGGCTATTTTTTTTAATATTCAATATTACGAATAAGGTTTTTAAAGAAAGAAATATTTAAAAAAAATCCCAAAAAATTGAAAAATTTTGGAAAACTGAAAGTATCCATTATTCACAAATCGAACGATGGATAATTATTTTTTTGTTTCATTCGTTATAGTCCTGGAAAAGTTTTCAGGAAATAAATTTCGGGACAATTACAAAAGAAAGTCGGAAAATTCGGGCACTCTGCAAAAAATCATAATTTTTATACGCTTTCGATCATAACTGATGATGAAACGACATATTTGGATTCTTTTTTGTTTTGTTCTTTATGCCTTCGAGATAGAAATGAATTAAATGATTTAAATTAAAAAAAAAATATGGAAGATCTGGTGAAAAATTTGGAGAAATGCATTGCAGCCTAAATTAAAATAAAATTTTACTTTTGGGTTATTTCACGATCTGTATAACAAATGCAGTTGTAGGGAAAATATCTCACAATTTCATACACACATACATACACATATATTTGAAGAATAATTAATGATTAAAGGGCTTACTGTAAAAATATGATACGAGGATACATCAGTATATAACGAGACTGGTGCTATAACTTCTTTCAGAGGTAACATTTTATAACCCAAAAAATGATACATGAAAGCCTTATATTTAATGTACTACCCCGCAAGTAGGCTTTGATTTAACTTTTGACATTTGTTACAAATTAATTATTGAATTGTCAGTGTTTTGCGTACCCATCGAAAAATGAAAGTGGAGCAAAGATACGCGATAAAATTTTGTGTTCGATTGGGTAAAACAACAACTGAAACTTTTGAAATGATTAAAGGTGCATATCTAGATAATAGTTTATCACGATGTAGAGTGTTTTGAGTGGCATAAAAAGTTTAAAGACGGTTGTGAATCAGTTGAAGATGAACCTCGTCCCGGTCGACCACAAACTGCGAGAAATCACACAAAAATTGCAGAAATTAACGACTTGATACAAAATGATCGCCGGATTGGCATAAAACGAATTTCTGACAATGTTAATTTGTCTTACGGTACCACTCAAAAAATTATTCATGAAGATTTAGAGTACCGGAAGATCGCGGCAAGATGGATTCCAAAAGTGATGACAATTTGTCAGCAGTGGAAAAGGCAATTGCAACGTAACCCACAGTTTTTAAATAATGTGGTTACATGTGACGAAAGTTGGTTTTATCATTACGATCCTGAATTGAAGTCTCAAAGTATGCAATGGAAGCATAAAGGCAGCCCAAGACCGCAGAAGGCCAAAACTGCTAAAAGCGCTGGTGAAGTGATGCACCTGATTTTTTTTGATAAATTGGGCGTTATTTACGATCACATTGTACCTAGAGGACATACAGTAACAGGGGAGTACTATTCTAATGTACTTCGAGGACCCTTAAAGGCAAAATTAAAGAAAAAAGGCCGCTTTATCAGGACTTTGGCTGGACGCTGCATCACGACAATGCTCCGGCTCATAGATCAATGATTTGTCAACGAACAATTGAAGAATTAGGGGTTGAAATTATGGTTCATCCCTCCTACTCTCCTGATCTTGCTCCATGTGACTTCCATTTGTTTCCTGAATTTAAAAAAGAATTGAGAGGTAGAAGATTTGAGTCGGCTTTAGAGCTCAACAACGCTGTGATGGGTATACTAAACAGACTATCAAAAAATGGTTTCTCAGAAGTTTATGATAAGTGGATAAAGCGATGGAATAAGTGTATTCAACAGAATGGAGAGTACTTCGAAGGATAGTTGTTGAATTTTTTTAAATAAATGTTTCGTTGTTATACTATAGCACCAGTCTCGTTATTTTCTGATACATCCTCGTAAGTCACACTTTTTAAAATAAAGACATTTTTACTTCACGACAATAAAAATAAGGTTACAAAAGCTTGAACCAAATTGAATTTCTCCAAAAAAAAATACCATATTTAGCCGAAAAATCAAGTTATTGCATTTTAACAAAGTTGTAGTAGTTTAATATTTTTTTTAAATCTTTTTAGAATCTTTTTAAAATCATATTTTTAAACTCATCTATTTAAAATCATCTTTTTAAAATCATCTTTTTAAAATCATCTTTTTAAAATCATCTTTTTAAAATCATCTTTTTAAAATCATCTTTTTAAAATTATCTTCTTAAAATCATCTATTTAAAATCATCTATTTAAAATCATCTATTTAAAATCATCTTTTTAAAATCATATTTTTAAAAACATCTTTTTAAAATCATCTTTTTAAAATCATCTTTTTAAAATCATCTTTTTAAACTCATCTTTTTAAAATCATCTTTTTAAAATCATCTTTTTAAAATCATATTTTTAAAATAATCTTTTTAAAATCATCTTTTTAAAATCATCTTTTTAAAATCATCTGATTACGATATGTACAGCATATTTTTTCTACGAGCCGCTAACAAAAATCTACAAATTAAAAGACAATTTTTGGTTATTAAGACAAAATAACTAAATTTAAAATAATTTATGAATTTCACAAGGGAATATTCTTTAATTAGGTCTGTCACTACTGATTTTGTCAGGTCAATAGAATGGCCAGGTCCAAAAAGTATTTGGTTAGCTGCTTTCTTGGCTAGTGAATCAGCAAGACGGTTACCTTTCGATGTGGCGTGACCTTTGATCCATCTTAAGGTGACCACATTGATGATGGATACTTTGGCCAAAGCTTCGTGACATTCTAGTAATAATCTTGAGTAAATTCGTGGTCTGTTCAGGGTGAGTAGTGCTAGTCTATCTGTATAGATGAGCATGTTCCTTCCAGTGATATTGTTTCTAGTTATTTCTTTTGCTGCTATGAGAATCCCCGTTAGCTCTGTTTGAACTACACTGGCACTATTGCTCACAGCCCATTTTATGTTTAGGTTTAAGAATCTGGAGTATATTCCACATTCTGAGCCTTGTTTTGTTTTAGAACCGTCGGTGCAGATATGAATCGTACCTGCCACTTCTGGATCTTCTATTTGTTCTATTATAATTTTATATGGCTTATGGAAGATATATCTCGGTAAGATGTAGTTCATTTTTGCTTAAATCAGTGGGAGCGTATCGAGCGCCTCCTGCAAAAAGCGACGTCTCGCCTCACCAGATCCTACATCAGGTTCTATTCCGTGCGGAGGCGTGTCATTGTCTTCAGAGCAACCTCCTTGATATAAATATCAAGGGGAGTGAGACTAAGAATGACTTCCATGGCTCTGGTCGTTGTTGTTTTCATGGCTCGTTATGTTGAGACATGCTGTTTTCTGAATTTGTTCTAGTTTACGGGGAGCTAATAATTTTTGGGTTTTCAGTACCCAGACAACTGCACCGTATGTTAGCATAGGTCTTATGATAGCCGTGTAAGTCCATGCGAAGACTCTGGGGGAGAAACCGCAGGTGCACCTCACGGCTCGGCGGCATTGTTCATAAGCCATGTATGCTCTTTTAACTCTGTTTTCTAAATGCGAGTTCCATGTTAACTTGCTGTCAAAGGTGAGACCTAGGTACTTTATCTCTGTTGCAAAGTTTTGTTTTGTGTTTAGAAGTTCTGGAGGTTTTAATTCCATTTTTATCATTTTTCTTGTAAAAAGGACCATTTCTGTCTTCTTGGGATTGATAGATAGTGAATGGTCCTTGCACCACTGTTCTATAATTTTTAGAGCTACTAGCATTCTTTCGCAGAGTATGTTCTCAAAATTCCCTGTTTGCAGAATGAATAGGTCATCTGCATATGCTATTGTGTAGTGATTATCATTATTGAGGCGGCTGATGAGGGTGTCGAGGACCATATTCCACAGTAGAGGTGATAGCACCCCTCCCTGTGGACATCCCCTCGCAACCAAGCCTCTTATATTCACATCTTTTACACTTATGTTTACTGCTCGCTTTGAGAGCATGTTATGTATCCACCCACTAACCATTTGTGGAACATTCCTGTTGGTTAGTGAGTGTATTATCTTTGGGAAGGTGGTTTTATCAATAATGCTTGTTAAAATGTATGCTCTTGTTGATAATTATAAATAAACGTAAACTGATTCTATCATCTATAATTTCATTTATATATTTATTTCTGTAGGTTATGTAGACCAAAACTGTTGTTTTGATACCCAATAAATATTATGTAGAAGTCAAAATTTATTGAAAATTTTCGAAACAGTTTTCTTGATGTCTAAATGGAATAAATTTCGGAAATTTGCAAAACCTAATTATCGAAATCTAGTGCCAAAGCCCTCGAATCTAATCAAAATTCGCCACCCATGAAATAGCCGGTTCAAGGATCCTACCGTTAGTTTAATGGGCCTTTTCAAACCTTTTTCGGGGATTTCTGAGAACAGCTAAATTGCTGCTTCTAGCCGCCAACAACCCCTATAACTAATTAACCCCGAAGTCGTGCTAAACTGACAGAACGATGCTGCGAAACCAGAGTCTACATAAACAAAACTAGTTTTAGCTTAATTAAAGCAAAACACTTATTAATTGTATGTAAGTGGCTAAAAACTTTTGACGACTTTTCCAAGGTCAAGAGTCACTTTTATCTTTTATGAAATTCACGACGTTTTTCAGTAACATTACTCATATTATACAGTTGGTGCAAATTAAATAAATTAATTATTTCGGTGACAAAAAATTGGCAGAAATTTTAAATTCATGGGACATAGAGCTTCGACGTATTGTAAAGTTCACAATAAGTCGATTGGACTTTATACAGGGTTCGTCAGTGAAGCGGGAAAATTTAAAAATTTAAACAATCTGTCATTCACTTGACGTTTGGACGAAGAAGCTAAAGTTAATGATAAATTGTCAGTCAGTCATTTAACGCCATTACTAAAATTTCGACGTAACAGGGGTCATGTTCAATATTTTATTTTGGAAAATGAAAATTTAATCACATTTTGAAAAATTTGAAAAAATCTAGAAGTTTTAAACATTCTTTACATGAAACAGGTGTACAAGTTGACTAGGCAAACGTTTTTAATTTAGAAATCAAACGCAGGTATCCAACTCGAGAAAGAAAGTCTAAGATATTTCCGGATTATATAATGTATAAAACATCATTGAATAATGATTTTGATTCAGGAAACAAAAGGCCAGACAAAAAAAGTGGATTAAAGCTATGGAAAAAGAGTATGCATCTATGCAAGAAAATATCCAGTACCTCTGAGACTTATTAGTATCTATATAGAATTGATCTAAATTTCTTTTCTAAAAAATCAATATGTACGTTGTATTTTAGCATACTGTCAATGAAAATATCTACTTATTTAATTTGGTTTGCAGGTTAAATTTTATTAGCACAAAACTTTGAAGCAATGACACTAGAAAACTAAATGATACATACAAAGTTTTTTAAAATTCATTGATAATGATCTGTAATCGAGCCAATATTTAATAATACCACATCGTCTAGTAAGCTAATTATTTTCTTGTCTTCCTCTACCAAAAACAAATTGTTTTAATTGATTATAAACAACATTGGTTGGCTCCAGCACTGTTTCCTGAGGAACACCACACATGACAGTTTGTTTATTATTTAGATCCTGTTTGATATTTACTTTTGGTTTTCTTTTTGTTAACTTGCAAACAAATCATTGGCAGTACCCCTCATTCCTATGTCTTTTAAAGATGATAGAAGTAAGATATGGTCTACAGTGTCATATATCTTTTTTAAATCAATAAATACTTCAACTGACAGTTTATTTTTGTCTGATTTTTCATAAAATTTCCATTAATTGGATCGTGGGTTGACATGTTTTGTCTAAATCCAAATTGTGAATTCGATATTGGGGGGGGGGGGGGGGTGAAAGTTTGTATAGGATCATCAATTTTTTTAAAGCTAGGAATTTGAAAGTTGGAATTGTAGCTACCTCATCATAAATAAATAAAGAATTTTAGCGTTTTTGGATTTTAGAATTTTCACATTTTAAAGGGGGTAAAAAGGAGAGTGAAGAAGGTGTGTATAAGAGTATCGGTTTTTTAAAGGTAGGAACTTCAAAAATTAATAATAAAGTAATCAGGGGCTTCTGGATTCTCCCATTTTACGGGGGAGAAACAGAGAGGAGAATGTTTGCAAGGGAATATCGATTTTTTTAGTTAGGTAGGTAGGAACTTGAAAATTAAAATTGTAGCTGCTCATCATAAATACATAAATAAATAATGATGTCTTTCAGAGTTTTTCGATTTATATAATTTAGGGGGGCGAGGTAAATGGGGAGTAAAAATTTGTATGGAAGTATTGTAAAAATAAATGAAAATAAATGAAAATAAATGAAAATAAATGAAAATAAATGAAAATAAATGAAAATAAATGAAAATAAATGAAAATAAATGAAAATAAATGAAAATAAATGAAAATAAATGAAAATAAATGAAAATAAATGAAAATAAATGAAAATAAATGAAAATAAATGAAAATAAATGAAAATAAATGAAAATAAATGAAAATAAATGAAAATAAATGAAAATAAATGAAAATAAATGAAAATAAATGAAAATAAATGAAAATAAATGAAAATAAATGAAAATAAATGAAAATAAATGAAAATAAATGAAAATAAATGAAAATAAATGAAAATAAATTAAAATAAATTAAAATAAATGAAAATAAATGAAAATAAATGAAAATAAATGAAAATAAATGAAAATAAATGAAAATAAATGAAAATAAATGAAAATAAATGAAAATAAATGAAAATAAATGAAAATAAATGAAAATAAATGAAAATAAATGAAAATAAATGAAAATAAATGAAAATAAATGAAAATAAATGAAAATAAATGAAAATAAATGAAAATAAATGAAAATAAATGAAAATAAATGAAAATAAAGAAAATAAATGAAAATAAATGAAAATAAATTAAAACAAATGAAAATAAATGAAATTAAATAAAAATTAACAAAAATTAATAAAAATTAAAAATATTACTATAAATTAATACAAAATAATTAAAAACAAATAAATGAAACTTCTTATGCACTGGTATGACAAATATGAGTAGTGAATTGATATAAAATACATTTCTCTATGTTACTACACCTCGACAGCCCAAGGGATGACTGCTTTTCTCACAGCCAGTTTTATATGGCCTGAGAAATATGGTATACAAAGAAATTTTTAATGATATTGCCATGACTAAATATTAGATTACCCAATTTAACTTTAATCTATAACACTATAACATACATACCTTGAAATCCATGAACCCTAACAAACATTATCCATTCTTTTTTGGGTAGTCATGCATTTTTTATATTAAAAACACGAGTCCACGCTTGCAGAACTGCTGGAACAGCTAGTATCTCATCAAATTCATAATGTAATTAAAGTAAATACAGAGTGTTACATAAAATCTTTGAATGGGGGCGGCTAGGGGGAGGTATGAGATAAATGTTCATTGTCCCCTTTTATCCTGAACAACCATTTAAAAATTTAAGTTTTTATCTTCAAAAACACCAGAAATAATTCAATATCAAATTTTCGTGCGGACACCTGGTATATAGAAAGTTAATACAGAATTAAAATTGTTTTATGGACTTTCATAAATCGTAAGTAAAATTTATTTTAAATATTAAATTAAATGGGAGCCAAATAATAGAAAAAGAGATACTCTTAAAAATTTAAAAATTCGTTATTTCTTCGTTATGCAAACTCTTTACTAACGCGTTCAGAATTTTTAGAAAGAAAATTCCTTCCAAGTCTTATCATCGCATCCATCTGATGATTTAGTGGCCTATTTCCATAATGGATTCACATTCCTCCATAAAATTCCGGTAAAACACATAAATGATTGTTTTTCCTTGCTTTAAAGTAGCACATTTTTCAGGCCTTACGCAACAACAGGCAGTGGCACTTCTAAATTTTTCCATTACATTTCCATGAAATGCTTTTTATTCAAGTTATGTCCAATTTGATGCAGAAACAAGGGCGTATCTGTACCCTATCTTGTTGGCTCTTTATAACAAGTTTAACAATTTTAAACGAACTTTTGTTACGGATTTAAATTAAAAAATTATAAAGTAACACAAAAGTTAAATTAAACAAAAATTTATTAAATTACTTGTAAGGCAGAGAATTAAACAAGGAGTGGACGTTAAAACTGGTATACAAGAACACCTTGTTTATTAATAATTCTTTTTTAACGTAAAAACCTTCCTTCGCAGAATACCAAGCTTGAGAGCCACTTCAGGTAAATTGAATATAAAATCGAAGTCAAAAATAAAGCAAACGATTTCATTTTAAATTCTAATTTCGCTTATTCTTTCACAGGATATCCGTTGCCGCAGGAAGCTAAATCCTTAGAACAATTTCCATACATAATTTCCTTACGAGAGCTGTGTGACATATAGGCCTAGCTTTTTCTATTAAGGGTAGCTATATTTACATAAAAGGTGCAGGAAATAGCATTCTACCGAAGAGAGGAGTTATGAGAAGGATACAACCAATTTTACTTAACAGGAATTTAGCCAAAATAAATACTTTTTCACATTTGTTAAACTATATATCTAAAACGGAAGGAGTTTTAAAAATAGATCAACGTCTACATTATTTGTGAATTGACATTTGGTAATTTTGTAATTTTGTAATTTTGTAATTTTGTAATTTTGTAATTTTGTAATTTTGTAATTTTGTAATTTTGTAATTTTGTAATTTTGTAATTTTGTAATTTTGTAATTTTGTAATTTTGTAATTTTGTAATTTTGTAATTTTGTAATTTTGTAATTTTGTAATTTTGTAATTTTGTAATTTTGTAATTTTGTAATTTTGTAATTTTGTAATTTTGTAATTTTGTAATTTTGTAATTTTGTAATTTTGTAATTTTGTAATTTTGTAATTTTGTAATTTTGTAATTTTGTAATTTTGTAATTTTGTAATTTTGTAATTTTGTAATTTTGTAATTTTGTAATTTTGTAATTTTGTAATTTTGTAATTTTGTAATTTTGTAATTTTGTAATTTTGTAATTTTGTAATTTTGTAATTTTGTGACAGCTGATCCGGAAAGTAGCATATTCGCACACGGGTGGAAAGTAAATTCTTATTCATACGCGTGTGATATAGGGCACTTTCCATAGGACTATATAGCGTGATATGTGTCACTTTCCGAAGTGGTCGTAGAAAAAAAACCTTTTTTATATGTTGTACGAGGCTGAAATGAGTAATTTCTAACCGGACCTAGAATGGGCTATGATTTCGATCATTCCAACGACCTGTCAAACAATAGCTGCCAGTGGGAACGGCTTGTAAATCTTGGACCAAGTCTGCCATAAAATATTTAAATTTAATCAATTATTTATGATTTCACGTACCTATTGTGGATAGACTGCAACGTATGTCGTAACCTTTTAGACATACCAAACCTTAGTATCGCGTTTTATTTGTTTAGAATGACTAATTGTTTTTTTTTTTTATTAAAATTAACGTGTCTCGGCATCTAGTGGCCACTGACACGGGATCTGTGATGCATTTGGTTAATGATACATTTGGTTACATATAAAATCAAATTAAATTAAACAGTCGACAGTCTTTAAAGAACTGAATCACAGCACTAAACTGGTTAGGTAGACCGAGAATGTACATATGGCAAGTTTACTGTTATCCTGTACTCAAAGCTAGTAGTATTCCATATAGTTCAGCTGTGTGTATACTACATAAGTCAGGTAGTTTGTATGTTGCTATTGTTGTGCCTACTGTAGTAACAGCGCATCTAGTACCATTAACTTCTTTGGAGGCGTCAGTGTACAGGATTTTGTCGAACGGTCGAATGGTGATTTATCAGAGCTTTAAATTTTTGTCTGAAGACTATGTTAGGATGTGAGTTATTTATTAAGTTTGGAGGTTCGGGGTTGGATTTGGTTTTATTTTGAAAGTGTTGAGCAAGAATGTTAGCAATTTGTTGGTCATTGGTAATGGCTTGTGCCTTGTGGGTTAAGCCAGATATTTTAGAGCTGGTGTTTCTTCTTCCTTTCATCTGTCTTATCTTGGTTCAGATTTGAGTACGAGAGGTTTCAGAGGTTATTGTGCTTGTGAATGTGTTCCACGATTCTCGTTTACTTTGTTTTAGAATCCTTTTTGATTTCGCTCTCATTTTTTTGAGGTTTATCAAGTCTGTGTCATTTCTGATCCTTCGGTATTTATTAAGCGCCTTTATGCACTCCTTCACTGCAATGTTACAGGATTCATTCAATCAGGGAAAGGTTCGTTTTGTAGGGTTGGCAGAGTACTTTCCTATACATTTATTGGCTGCAGAAATTATGGAGTTAGTAAATTGACCAACAGCTTCGTTTACATCATTCAAATAGTTGATATTGACTGTATTTTCCTTTAGGGTTTGGCTGTAGAGATTCCAATTTGCTTTTGCGATTTTCCACTTTCCTTTAATATTAACTTGTTTTGGTTCGTTGTCTGAAATTAGGATAGGAAAGTGGTTACTGTCATAGAAGCTATCAAGCGTGTACCATGTTAGTAAGGGTGCTGTTCCTGGATCTGAAAAACTGAGATCTAATGAGCAGAAGGATCCGGGTTGTACGTGGAAGTATGTGCTGCTGCCAGTGTTGAGTAGATTAATGTTGCAACTGTTGATTATGGTTTCAATCATTTTGCCACGGCCAAACGTACGTTCTGAACCCCACATTGTGTTGTGCGCATTAAAGTCACCTACCAAGATAAAAGGTATAGGAAGTTGACTTATGAGATCCATTATATCTGTTTTTCTTACAGTGTAGTTTGGAGGGATAATTGTGTCCAGGGGTTCGTTCGTATTTGACAGCCCGCTATACTAAACAAGTTCTAAGTATTTTAAATATTGGAGAAACTCGAAGTACTGACTGTCATAAAATATGTTCACATTAAGGGTTTAAGTTCCACGAAAATTAAAGTTAAGCTCGATTATACTTTGGAGCATACATGCGTATGCTAGCGCCAGAGTTAATATGTAATGTTTGGTTGTCTGTCTGCATGTTAGAACCGTAAAAGATATCAGACGTCCTAAATATTGGCTTAGAATATTATTATTAACATCAAACAAATTTCAGCTATGTCAAAAGGCCTTAAATGGTTATTTTTTTGTTTGACTTTTAAAAGTATCTGCTATGACCTTGGAACCGCCCTAGCTGTCTACCATTGTTTTATTTTTCAGTAACAATAATTTTAAATATTGCAGCCTTATCACTATGACGTTGAACTCTGTCATGTATGGCAGGTATAAGAGAGTAAAACAAAATATCGGACCATTGGCTCTTAGACTAACGTTTCATAATAGAATAAAAAACGTGCAGTAAGATGGTATAAACGTTATGTTAGGAAACTTTAATAACTAGTCTGGTCTTTAAACGAAAAGGTGTTAAAGTCGAAAAAAAAGTAGTTTCGCTGAGACCGTAAAATATTACTCATAAAAATAAAACTCTTATGAGTCTGCGACAAATGAAAAAAAAAATGAATAATTGTTTTCTTCTCGTTCAAGTATTTTTCTCGTAAAAACAGTCACGGATTAAGACACCGTAAAATGTTTATCACCGACTTCAAAGGCATTTTTCTTGATCATAACCCATTAATCCGACACTAGAATTCCATTTTGTCCTACACTACGGATATTTTACCAATTTTTTGTTTGTTTTTTCATTCTTGAGGTTGAGACCGAGGGCCCATTGTAGTTGAAGTTCTAATTAACGAACACCAAAAAGGGAAAGAAATTGAAAATCCGGTTTAATGTAGCAAAGACCGGCCGTTTTAAGGCTTTTATTATTGATTTTTGGTCATAATTATAATGTAAAAAGAAAGAAAATCGGATTTTAAAATAAAAAACTGTTGGGATCATACTCTAGTTCCACCTTTTACCTATTAAATATAAACGATACCCGTACTCCACATCATCTGGTAAACAAGAAACTAAATTTTATGACAACAGAAGTATTAATTCTGTCAAATAGGTCATTGACGTTGTTTTAGGGTTTACTAATGAAGTTATTAATGTTGCTTTTAGCCAAGTGATGATATATATTTATTTATTAAACAAAAATAATTTCCTGGCCCTAATAGAATTGTATACACTGTGTGTCATAAAGTTGGATCCATACAGGATATGAAAAATCGTGAAAATATTGCCTTTTTTAAAATATGGTAAACAGTTATTAAAGAAACTTGTTTTTAATGACATTTTACGTCCACATACCGATTTTGAACAAAATATTTTGATTTTAAGAAAATTTTAGTGTTTAACATTTTTTGATACACCCCCGTAACTGACAATTTTGCATTCATTGAAAAAGCTTACGAGAAGATTTTTTGTCAATAATTTTATTTTTTACGAATATTAAAATTATGCAAAAGCACAAATTCCAACTTTATAACATGCTGTATAAATAAATATATTTTTTTTTATATGTATTATCTCAGGGTAGTTCTTTTATTATAATTAAATTTCATTTTCGAAAGAGCGGACATGTTCTAATGTCTGGACTCAGTTGCCGCAGTCAAAAATTTCAAATTAATAATAAATAATGGCTGTTTTGTTAAGACAGTAAAATGTTCATTATTAGTTGAAATTATTTTTTTTTTTTATTCTTCTGTGTAAATATTGTTTTGTTTGTCAAATATAAATGGAATTAAAATTTTTGCAGTCAATTTTATAAACAGTTGGTTGATTTATTTTATTATTTTGGGCTTAAAATTTGAGAATAACGTCATTTTGTATAGTTAATGATCAATTTTTACATTATATCTAGAAAATCCTTTTACATATGGCAACAAAATTCTGTAATGATGTTCTAATATTTTAACAGGGGCTTCTATCAATCATTTAAAGGGGTTTTTTGATAAAATTTTGTAATTCGGGTCCTCTTTGTCGAGATATTTAGATCTCTAAATGGAAAAAAATTAGTTTATAGTTTTTTTTTGATTATCGGTTAATCTTAAAAATTGTAATTTTGGTACAAGTCATCCTTTAGTAGCACATTATTTTGTGATGGTGTCTCTTTTTAATAATAATCTCGTATATTATCTTATATTATCGTATATTATCTTATATTATCTTATCTTATAGTATCTTATATTATCTTATATTTTCTTATACTATCTTATATTATCTTATATTATCTTATATTATCTTATATTATCTTATATTATCTTATATTATCTTATATTATCTTATATTATCTTATATTATCTTATATTATCTTATATTATCTTATATTATCTTATATTATCTTATATTATCTTATATTATCTTATATTATCTTATATTATCTTATATTATCTTATATTATCTTATATTATCTTATATTATCTTATATTATCTTATATTATCTTATATTATCTTATATTATCTTATATTATCTTATATTATCTTATATTATCTTATATTATCTTATATTATCTTATATTATCTTATATTATCTTATATTGTCTTATATTGTCTTATATTATCTTATATTATCTTATATTATCTTATATTATCTTATATTATCTTATATTATCTTATATTATCTTATATTATCTTATATTATCTTATATTATCCTATATTATCTTATATTATCCTATATTATATTATAGTATATTATCGTATCTTATTGTATAGTATCGTATATTAGGGTATTGTTATGATATCTATTTTATCCAAATAAAATTTTATACTACTTATATAAAAAAAAATGTATTCAAGTTTATAAAAATTATCATACAATGGGACACCCTATATCATGTCAACATGACAATACATATGGCATATGGGAAGTTTGTCCTGATTGGTTTCAAATTTAAAAGGTATTGCATAAAACTGATAATGTAAAATATTTAATTTATCAATCAAGTAATAACCAAATATTATTTATTATTTAAAAAGACAATTATTTTGTTTAAATTTCGTTTCATAATATGATTTTGTAATAACAATGTACTTAAAAAGCTACTGGTCTAAAGTTACTATGGAGAGAAAAACAATTTTGAAAGGAAGCGGGTTTCCTTTTTGATTCATTCAACTATTTTTAAATAAACCCAAAACCCAGTAAATAGAGTTAGTATTATAATTCAGTTGAATTAAAATAGACTTGTCAAATTTAAAGAAATGTATAAGGCGTAAACTTCTTTACCTGATTAAAATAAGTATTGGTGTTGTATCCTGACAATTTTTGGAGCCTGCCCAGCAGAAGAACTTGCATTTATGGATATACTTGGTGTTTGCAAGAGTTTTGAAGACAAGTGGGATGGACACTTTGTCGTGTAATTCCTATAAGAACTATAGTGAGTATACAATCTTATATAAATTGCATGTAATGAACTTTGATATTATTATTAACTAATTTATTTAATTATACTTACCAATTTATTCATTTCAACAGAAGTTTGGTTTATTTCATTCTAATAATTCTTTTTTTGTGTGGTTATATTTGTTACCAGTGTTGCCAGAATATATTTTTGTTATGTACCAGATTTGTCTAAGAAATGTACCAGAATCGATAAAATTGTACTAGATTGTATAAATTGTACCATATTTTTCGAATTGTGATGGTTTGGTTCATTGAAAAAATAAACAAAAAAAAGCTTTTAACGAGAACGAACACAAACATACAAACAAGGAAGAACCCAACAATATATTTTACATATCAAATGGAAACAGGCTAAAACAAGAAAAAGTACTAGATATTGCTTCGAGTGTACTAGAGTACCAGATTCTTAAATAATGTACTAGATCTAGTACAATTGTACTAGACTGGCAACACTGTTTGTTACTATAAATATAATTCTTCTTCTTTTCAATTTGTGTAGGCCTCAGCTGCCAGGGCTATTCGGCCTACTATAAATATCAATTATCATGTCATAAATCGACTACCAAGGTTAATATAATTTTAAAGGATAGATCAAATGTCAAAAATTGGCTGAACTCAGTTGAAATGACGTCATAATCAGTATGAATGGTGTGTGTTTAAAATATAATTTTAGTTTTAAGGATCTTTCATCATCTGGATTAATTTGATGGTTAATTTCGATCATGGTTATATTTTTATTTCATAAAATAGTGTAAATTAAACAAAGGTCATGTAGCAAATTGTCTATAGGGGCCGTGCGTCAAGACTTTAACGCTAACTGGTGAAAAAAATTTGAACTTTATGGGGGGTATTTATTAATATTTTATATGGCATTTATTGTTTAATAATTATTAATTAAATAAAGTCGAATTATTTTCGTAATATCATTATCGAAAAAACTTGTTGCATCCGTGGATGTACGAACACATTACTTTGGAAACCTGGATTTCATTCAATAGTAAAGAAATTTTATAAATTTTCACAGAGCAGAATTGTGTCTCACGCCCAATGATATACATAATTACATTACATAGATTGCTTATCCATATGTAAATCAGATGACGAAAAGCGTATTTCACTGGGCAAATTTTTTTTTATCTAGCTTTGTATCAATTTTGAGCACTTGAACATTTACAGAACCGGTTTAGAAATTAGAGTCTTTAGTGTTTTATTGTCATTAAGATTTTTACATATTTAAATGAACATTTTATATAAATATAATTTTACAGATAATTAATAGTTTATTCTGTTGATTAAAACTAACGTAGAATGTTACTATGAAATAAGTATGTCCAATTTGACAAAAATATCATAGCCCTCTTTACAATTTATTAACTATTTCTCATTTATTACTAAAATAAACAAATCATAAATAATACGTACATTACAAGTACTATCAAAAGAGACTGCAACAAACTTTAAAATATTAAAAATCCAGTGATTTTTGTAAATTTTTTTAGTGACATTACCATTAAACATTATTCAGAATAATAGATGTGTCCTATTACAACTCTCACCAAAGTTGTTTATATCTCATATCAAAGTTGTTTACATTTCCTTTTCAAAATTGTATTACATATTGCAATTATGTATTTTATGTAGTGTAATTTCTGAAATGAGAGTAGTCTAAAATTATTTATATCCATCTGTTTTAAAAATTGTTTAGATCTCTTAATATTATTTAACTACATGGAAACTCAACTTTCCAAATACATAATAACGTGTCTTGAAGTAAAACTTTAATTATTTTCTTTTTCTAAAGATTAAAATACTGAAATTTTATATTAAAACACATTTGGGCTAGAACGGCTCTATTTAAGTGAGCACTAGGAAAGGCACATTGCAACCCGCTTTTCGTATTTTTTTTATAGATGGGTGAGCAATCTATAATATGTATATCATTGGGCGTCTCATAAACGTCAGTGGATGAATGACATTTCGACTAACATAAATCTAAAAAGAATTATTATTATTCCCAATCTTTTTTATTAATTTACATTTTTGAAATGTTATTGTAATACTTTTAAATTCAGTGTTACTAAATAACGATATTTTGACATTGGATACACTTGTTTAAGGTACAACTTTACAATTTATTGTCAATTAGCCATATAAATATTTTTGCTTAAAATGTATATACATGTCCATATTTTAATAATGTTTTACATTTTCTATCATTTTGACCATGTACCCGATTGTTTGGTACGGGCCGGTATCTATATTTAACTATATTTAATATTTTAAAAAATATTCTTTATTATTTACTTGCAATGTTTACCCCATTTAATTCTAAAATTAAACACTAGAGAGGGCTAACTTCGGCAGTAGTGCTGCCTCTATATTTCACGCACGGTCCCTATTTGTCTATTTTTATTCATTTTTCAGGTAAATCAATGAAATTTTTTCAAATATTCAATGTTAATATAAAAAAAAACAAAATTTAAATAAAATAATTAAAATTAAACAAGTTAAGAAATTATAACTTAAAAATTAAATAAAATAAAATTAATTTTTCTTGAAACCCTGAGAAAGAGGAATTCATACTCGGATTTCAAATTAAGTATATAAAGAGCTAGTCGAGGTAAGTTAAGTGATGATATCTTAATATATTATGGTATATTATGGTATATTATAGTATATTATTGTATATTATCGTATATTATCGTATATTATCGTATATTATCGTATATTATCGTATATTATCGTATATTATCGTTACTGTAATGAGAGCCATTTCTAACGAATCTGGGTATGATCTGATGCTTTGTGTCTCTCATTCTAGTTTGGGCCTTTTTACGACCCCACCTGTCCCCAAAACCAGAAATAATTGACGAAGGTAATAAATTCCCTGTACTCAACTATAGGTATGTCTATGCTCACAGATATTGAGTATAAATCATTCATTCGGGAATTTACTAGAACCCAGCCTTTATAGACGTAAATTCGAGGAATTTCCAGAGACGCCTGTCTAATAATTGGTGGGAATAACCTAGCGCATACATCAATTTATATATAAATGTGTTGCACAGAGTCAGTCAGTTGAAGTCGAGTTATAGCTGTGAGAACATCGATAAAGTAAATGTAATATAAATTAGTATAAGTAAATTATTAAATATGTGTTCAATAAATTAGTGACTAAGTTTAAATTAGTTAGTACGTAGTGTAAATAAATTATAAATAAACGGTTTTAAATAAATAAATAAACTATTTTTTAATTAAACAATTGTTACAGTATATTAACGTATATATTTTTGCACAGTCTCTAATGCAAATCTCATAGTGCAGCCAAAAAAACAACAAGGAATAAAACGTATGTTTAGTTAATTTTTTCACGCGAATTTCGTAAAGAGAACTGCGAAAATCGCAATTCATTTAGAATTCTATATCTGACGTCTGCCAACAGCCGAAAGGAAAATGAAAATACAATTTAACGTGTGAAAATCGTTCAAAAATGATAAATATCTTTTCGATTTCTATGTCAACTTATCACGCTGCTGACAGAAATTCGTTGCGCAAAAAGCCATCTACAGGAAACGATTCGAAAAGGGTGAAAAACTTAGTTAGACAGTATTGAGAAAGACTCACCTTTTGCGCTTTTCTCGTTCTCTTCTCCCAAATAGAAGACCCCCTTTCTCAACATAATCTCATGCAGAATAATGCCGAAGGAATAGACGTCGCCCTTCTGTGTTCCTTCTATGACAATGTTCTTCATATTCAAAAGCTCGGAGTTTTGTGACGATTTCACCGGAGCTGCTAATTTCACATTCAGAAGTTCTGGGGCAGTCCACAATTGCCCTGGAAAGAATGGTTTAATTTTATTACCAGCAATACAGCACAAAAAATTTATAAAAGCAATAAAAAATTATTTATAAAACTACCAGGGATTTGTAAGACTACCAATAATTTATAAGACTACCACTGATTTGTAAGACTAATAGTGATTTGTAAGGCTACCAGTGATTTGTACGAACATTGATGATTTGCAACTCTTAGTGATTGCAAAACTACCGGTGATTTGTTAAGACTATTGTTAATTTATAAGACAATTGGTGATTTTTAAGTATATTAATGATATTTACAAGACTATTATTTATTGGTAACACATTTGTGGTGATTTGTAAGATTATTATTGACTCTTTTATAGGACTAATAATTAATTTGTAAGTCTAGAACTCATTGATAGGGAAATAAAACTCTGTTATTTACTACATAGGATGACTAGTTTCGGCTACTGTTGACCATAATCAGAACTTAAAGAGTTAAAAATCAGTAATTAAGTTACATCTGTATCTATGTATCTGTAACGTGTGGAAGGTGGGTTACCCCACGGCACTTAGGCCTCATTAGGCCCATTGTGCATCCTCTTAAGATGATAGGCACCTCCTAGCTCGTGAGCTAGTCTACAGATTTAACGTAGTTGACAACGTCGCCAAGAGGCAAGTGTTAGAACAGAAGTAAAAGTTGGAAAGGCTTTTGCCAGTTCTCCCACTTTATACACATAAATTGACAGGTTTGCTGCGAATCTCACCGAAGTGGACGCGATACATTCGCGCACAAAATTATTTTATAGATGTTAATAATAACAATTTCGAGTAAATAGTTTAATAAATTGTGAATAGCTGTTGATATTTTCTAAAATTATGATTTGAATATTATAATACATGTTTAATAATTATTTATAGTTCATAAATACATGCGAGTGTCCAGTTCCGCCGATAACAACTTAAAATTACTTATTCTATGAAACGACACTGGCAGGTAAACATTACTGCGAAATTCTCGAAGCCGTCCGACGTGTTTTGACGTTTACCCCCTCTCTACCTACCAAAAGCCTTTCCAACTTTTACTTTCCCTATAGCCGATACTCGCCGAACACAAATCTTCTAATAAATGACAGCGTCAAGCAAGGGCATACTCGATCGTCTGATCTTGTTCGCACCCTCTGCAGAGTGCGGATTCTGACAGCCCCATGATATGGAGATGGTTTCGTACTTAGCAATGACCAGTCAGAATGCCTGTGACTAGGCGCAGATTCTGTCTAGTCATAGTCAAGTATTTGTATGCTGCAGTGTTCTCAGGATAACTTAAGAGCTTTCTGGCAACTCTGCAGTTTCTTGTTTCATCTCATCTTTCCTTGAAGGGAATGTTGTTCAATTAGGTCTGTCACTACCGATTTTGTCAGGCCAATAGAAGCGTCAAAAAGTATATCGTTGGCTGCTTTCTGGGCTAGTGAATCGGCAAGACAGTTATTAGAATTATATATTTCATATTTTTATGTAGTTAACTGTTGTTAGTTGTCAATAAAAAATATATACTTGTCACGTTTACTTCAAAAAAGGTTTGTCTACTTTGGAATATATAATAGTATATAAAACCGTACTGGTTAAAGCTTATTCTTTATTATCCATCCAGCTTGCAAAACCCACCTTCTGCCTATAATGGTTACTTTTCGATGTGGCGTGACCTTTGATCCATCTTCAGGTGACCTCATTGTTGATGGATACATGTAAATTTATAAAGAATTTTTTTATGAAGATATCTCAAATCAACAATGTATCAAACCAACCCGAGTTATGATCGATGACCCCATCTACCTTTTAGAGGAAAACGGTATCAGGTTGCCGGCAGTGTTACTGAACCTATGTGAAGTGTGTGTGAATTGCTTACTCTAAATTTTTCTCATAGTAACATTTTAATAAAATAAAGTCAGTCTGATATAATAGCTTGTAACGATAACATTATCATTAAATATTAAATATAATTTATTTTGGGTTTTTATTCAAGCAATAGTAATAAAAATTATTTTTAAAAACATTCCTCTCATCGAGAGACTTATAAGTCCCGTCACAATGTTCCTAGTAATGTAAATTATTTTGAGTGCCATATTTATTTTTGCAAAACGAGTATTGTGTATTATCTTGCATAATTTTCACGGACAACCTGTACGGAATAGCTTCGATTGAAATGGGTAAAATTTATTTGCGGGAAGCTAGTGCTCTGCCACTCGAACGTCTACAATAATTATATAATTACCGAGGTGTTGTCGAAGTCTGGTGGTAAAATTGGGCTTTACACTATTCCAGAAATTAATCGACATCTGTTCATTTCTGGCACGTACTGGTAATCGTACTCCTAAACGTTTGCCGAGTCTTGGAATCGCATACGAAGTTTGTTCAGCACACAAAATAATTTCCTGTAATCTAGTTCCTGATTTGCGATGACAATTTTTGTAATATCGATTACCCATTAATGGAAAAACTCATAAAGTATCAGAATAGAAGTATAGCAAGAGGCAATTGTTGTAAGATAACTAAAAGCTTGATATTATTAACGAATTCATTACATCTTTAATAATTTTTCTTCATTTTTTTAATCTTTATTATCATCTAAATCGGACTCCTAAGACTCAAGAGTGGTGGCACTGAAACCTTCGGGGATTATTGTGCTACCACTTGAGGATATTATTGTTTTTTTTTGCTTTTTTTTTTCAAGTTTAAGTCATCTTTTACTAGTCATCTTTTCGTACAGCTACTCGTTTTTATTTTCATGACATTCAATAGTAAGAAATTTTGAGGTTTCAGTCGAGATAATTAGAATTCAAAATTGAACTTAAAATGAGCCACATTTATGACAGATTTCAAGACACTCGGTATAAAATGAAACATTTCTATTTATTATCATTATTCGTCGTTTTGGTATCTTATAAATTTGTAACTTAAACAATTTTTAATTCATTCTGTGCCTAACAGCGATAGAGTTCAGAGTGAATTAGTGAGATTTACCGAAAGCCATTTTTTGCTAGTCTTTATCTATTCCACAAAAACTTATACCGATTGCAATATTGTACTTGAATATTGTGAAGATTCGGCAGGTCCGTATTCAGGCTGAAATTATTTGTTCTGGGTAAAACGAACAGATATGGATAGAAGTCAAATAGCCGCCCCTGACATCAGGGGCAACCAAAGTAATTCCACTACCAATGTCCCGTACTCAAGCATCTTCACTCGTTTTTCATATCCAACTAAAGAACAAGGCATTTTGTTTCCATCTATCGACTACATACTTACACCAATTTTCAAACAAACCAAGTCTATACACTAAAACAATATTAACAATACCATCGAATCAGGACTGATGTACAAAGAGCAAGTGGAGGTGTCTCAATATAAGTCAAAGAAAACATAGACGCCGAAGAATTACTCTTAATAACTGACTTTCAAGCTATATGTGTGAGAGTAAATATGCAAACTCAAAGTAATACATACCAGAAAACAAAGCAGTCACATCAATACAACTTGAACACCTTGTTCGCCAATTCTCCAAACCGTACATTCTAGTAGGAAATTTTAATATGCACAATACTATCTGGGGCTGTCCAAAAACCGATGCTAAAGGAAGAATTCTGGAAAACTTTATCAACTCTTCAGATCTTATATTGCTGAACACCGATGAAATAACAAAAATCAATCCAACCAAATAACCACTCAGCTATAGATCTCTCCCTCTGTAATTCTAAGACTTTCCCAGTTCTATCCTGGGAAGTTTCGCCATATACTTATGACAGTGACCACTGTCCTATCATTATTCACTCAAATTTTTATAGCGAACCGTCTAAACCATCAATTAGCAAATGGAAACTGAAAAATGCCAGTACTGACAACTGGAAAAAATTCTCCGATTTGATTGATGGCTACTTATCCCATGAAGATTTGACTTTAGACACTGAGAACTCCATAGTTGAAAATTTCACAGCAATAATTAATAGGGCTGCAGAAGAATCGATAGGTAAAACAAAAACAATCAAACGTACTAATGTTCCTTGGTGGAACAAAAACTGCGACGAAGCCATAAAATCTAACAAAAAAGCGTTACAAAATTTAAAGAGTCAACACACTACAGAAAATGCTAACAAATTTAAAGAAACAAGGGCCAGAATGAGACGTATAATTAAAGACAGCAAAAAACAAAGTTGGCAAAGTTACGTTCCCTCTATAAATAGTTCTACCCCTATCTCAGATATATGGAAAAATCAGAAGTATAAAAGGCCATAAAACCAATTCTGCTATAACCACATTGATTTACAATAATACCCATATAAACGATAACCAAACCATTGCTGACACTCTAGCAAATGTATATTTAAAACAAAGTAGCAGTTCAAATTATAATCCGGAGTTTTTGTTATTCAAAAATCAGGCAGAAAGTCAAGAAATTTTAATAACGAATGATCAAAACGATCCCTTAAACCATCCTATTTCACTAACCGAATTATCAAATGTACTAAATGAATCTAAAAATTCTAGCCCTGGACCAGATGGCATACCTTACATTTTTCTTAAAAACATTTCAAACTTAGGGAAACAAAATCTACTCTAAATATTAAATAAAATATTTCTTGATCAATGCTTCCCTAGAAGCTGGTCGGAATCCAATGTTACACCAATTCTAAAACCCAATAAAAAGAAAACCGACCCGAGCTCGTATAGGCCGATATCTTTAACCTGTACAATGTGCAAAATACTTGAAAAAATATTGAATTCACGACTTTCTTCTCGAAGAAAATAAACTAATTATTCCTCAACAGGAGTGGTTTTAGAAAGAATAGATCGACACTTGACAATCTCATAAACCTAGAGTCCTGAGATCCATCAAGCATTTCTGAGCAAAGAAAACGTAACAGTAATTTTTTTCGACATTAAAAATGTTTATGACACTGAATGGAAATATGATATCGTCAAACAATTAAATTTGTGGGGAATAAATGGAAATATGTTAAGGTTTATTAAAAACTTTCTACATAACAGAAGCTTTAAAGTACATGTAAATGGTATGTTATCAGAACTAAAGTACCCAGAAAATGGAAATCCACAAGGATCAGCTTTAAGTATGACTCTATTTCTCATAACAATCAACGATATCCTAAAAAACATAAAATATCCAATAAAAGCTAGCCTCTACGCCGACGACTTAGTTATGTACATCACTGGAAAGAACACTCAATCATCTGGTAAACTCCTACAAAATGCAGTGGACAGCTTGGAAAACTGGTCTCGGAAAAAGGGTCTCCAATTTTCGACAGAAAAAACTAAATGCATTGTCTTTTCACAAAACCGCCATATTGTTAACCCTATGATAGTTATGAATAACCAGCCGCTTTAATTTGTAAATGAAATTAGGTTCCTGGGACTTATCTTTGACTCAAAACTCCGATGGCACTTGCATATACAAAATCTTAAAAAGGAATGTTCACTTTGACTAAATTTAATGAAAACCTTGGCTAGTCACATATGGGGTGCTGATTGTACATCTTTAATGCACATATACAGAGCAACTATTAGATCAAAACTAGATTATGGCTCAATAGTATACTGCAACGCCAAAAACTCTATTCTTAAAGACCTGAACTCAATTCATAATACAGCTATTAGAATCGCAATGGGTGCTTCAGAACTTCTCCTGTGGAAAGCCTCTACGTAGAGTCTGGTGAACCTCCACTTAATATCCGAGAGAGACTACTTGAGCCTGACATATGCACCGAGAATATCAGCGAACAAAAATAATCCTGTATACCAAAACACTTTCTCCAATCCAAATCAGTACGACTTTGATTCAAAACCTGAATCACTTCATCCCTTCTCTAAACGCATTCAAACCATTTAAAATTATATAGAATTTAATCGCACTTATTCAATTACTATACAAAAAATTCCACCTATCGACCTTCTCCATTACCCTAAAACTTTCTCATCCCAGACCTTAAGTCAACAACACTTTCTTTCCATATTATCTAAGTATTGTGGCTATAACTGCATCTATACAGACGCTTCAAAAACTCCGAATAGTGTTGGAATCGGACTCGCACCAACAAACGGCAACCCCCGCAGCTACATACTACCAGACTGCTGTAGCATCTACACCGGGGAACTCTTCGCTATCCTTCAAGCCCTCTCAATGGCTAGAGAAGCTGATGGAAACTATGTGATAATTACTGATTATCTTAGTGCGATCAAAGGAATTCAACAACTTTATTCACAATATTATCTCCTAATGAAAATTAAATCGGAACTATTCCATCTACAGAGAAAACACAAAAGAATAATATTTATATGATGTCCATCACATTGTGGCATAACAGGCAATGAAAAAAACGACTGTATTGCACGCAAAGCTCATGATAACCTTCAATCGATTATAATAAATCAAGTCCAGTTCCAAGATGTATATAATCAAGTAAGATATTTAGTAAATAACAACTGGAAAGCACGATGGGAACCTTGCAGAACTAATAAATTAAAAGAAATTAATCCTTATATAGAAATCGTTAAATATACAGGCATTAGAAGAAAACATCAAATAATTATATCTAGACTTAGAATTGGACATACTCGGATTACACATCAGCATATTTTCAATAGGCAAGAACCTCCTAGATTTGAAGTGTGTGAAGTGTAGCTATCCGTCGAATATTTTGTAGAAAGAGAAGAGACATTACGTGGTAATAACATAGTGAAAATTTTGTGCTTCAAGAATATTAAGAATGTAATAAAATGTATACAACAGTGCAACCTACTTAACAAAATTTAGCCAACTGGGCCTTATCTAATATTATTATTTTAAATGTATTTGTTACTTTTTCTGAAACCTTAATTTATTGTAAAAAGCTAGATCAAATAAAGTTCCCCGCAAATAACCTTTATAAGGTTGAAGCGAGCAATTAAAAAAAAAATTAAATCATTCGTAACCTACCTAAATTATGATAAGTTCATTCTCACCATTCTCTCACAAAAAAAAACTAGCTTGTTTGCGTGTCTATAACACAAATTAAAATATCGAGCAAATACGCACTAATGAGACACCTTGTATATAATTAAAATTTCATTCGAGTCTTACATAATTTGAGGAAAGATATAAATTTATTAATTAGAAATACAACTCGAAAGATTTGATTTTTAACAATTTCGAGTTGTCGTGGAAGTTTCGCAATTAATTTTTGATCGAAATGCTTTTTGAATTTAGTAGCCATCATTTAATTATGTGACGAAGTTTATTAAATTGTACAAAAAAGCCATCATGATAATTGGATTGCGACAAAACGTCAGACATAACGAAATATGTAAATCCATTCCAGAATAATAAAAAAAAAAGATACCAAATCAGAAAAATGCGATTACTTTCGTTTTTATAAATAAGGATCATAGTTTGTAGATCATTGCTTAAGGATAATTATTCTTAAGGATGATAGTCCTTGAGGATAATAATCCTTAAAGATAATAGTCCTTCAGGATAATAGAGCTTAAGGATAATAGTATTTCAGAATACTACTACATAAGAATTATACCTTCAAGGGCTCTTCTGTTAGTTAAGAGTGATAGAAACATTTTGAGAGTCCTATAAAAACATAGTCTTTAAGGATAATACTTATTCTTAATGATTACAGTCCATAAGGGTAATACTATTTAAAGACAATAGTCCTTTGGAATAACAGTCTTTAAGAATAATACTTCTTAGAGATAATAGAATTTGGCTCTTTTTCTTCGTTTTCAAGTCTTCAGAGGCTTCTTCAACGTCGCCTCCTACGTCATTCCTTCTGCTCATCTTCTTCGTCTTCAATTCAGTTTTGTCCCGGAAAATTCAATATTAATTTCATTCCAGAGAACTCAATTTCGTCCCAGATAACACAGTTTTGTCCCGGGATCTCTTATTTCATCCAGAGAACTTCATTTCGTGCCGGGAACTGAATTTCGTCTCGGAGAACTCAGTGTCGTCTCGAAGAACTCAATTTTGTCCCGACAAATTTCATTTCGTCCCTGGAACTTCAGTTTTGTCCCGGAGAACTCAGTTTCGTCCCGGAGAATTTAATTTAAATTCGGAAAACTTAATGTTGCCTCGGAGAACTCACTTTTGTCTCTGGGAACTCAATTTCATCTTTGAGAACTGAATTTCTTGTTGGAAAACTGAATTTCGTCTCTGAGAACTCGGTGTCGTCCCGAAGAACTAAATTTCATCCCGAAAAACATCATTTCGTCCCGAAAAACTCCATTTCGTCCATGGAATCTCAGTTTTGTCCCGGATAAATTAGTTTCGTCCCGGAGAACTCAATTTAGTTTCGGAGAACTTATTGTTGTCCTGAAGAACTCACTTTCGTCCCTAAAAACTCAATTTCTTCTCTGAGAACTCAATTTCTTTTCTGAGAACTCAATTTCGTCTTTGAGCAATTTCTTGTTGGACAACCCAGTTTCGTCCCACCCCTGAGACTATAGTGCTTACTGAACAATAACTCGTTTAATTCTGAATATAGCTTACAAGGAAACAACAAGTCATCCATAGTAATAAATTTTAAGCTCAACCAAGTAACCAAATTAATTAACATCAGTAGAATTTATTAGACATTAAGTAAAACTGGTACATAGCACACACACATCCTAAGCAAGAACAAAAATAGGCACATAAACACTTACTTTGCCAATACTGATGCGTATCTTCATCCTCGTTAGTATTCGTGTAAATCCTCAAGAAATGCAACCCGAAATCTGCTATCTTCAATTTGAACCTCGCATCGACCAAGCAATTGGGAGATTTCAAAGCGCCGTGGTACTTAATGGAGCTGCGATGCAAGTAGTGCATCCCACGCGCCAAGTCCATGATCAAAGAGATTCTAAACATCCTGTCCAACTTGAGTTTTTCGTTCTCCAACGTGTCCTGGAGGCTGCCCCTCGAACAGTACTCGTTCAGCAAGCAGTTGGGTATGTCCAAGCATGCGCCGTAGAACTTCACTAAATTATCGTGCGACAAGTCTTTCATCGCTTTCAGTTCGTAGAGGTTGTCGCGGTTGAGTTCGATTTTGTAGTCGCGCAGGAATTTCACGGCAACTGTGTTTCCGTTGAACACGCCTGTAGTAGCGAATATCTGTCGGTCACCTATTAAGCTGAAGCCGTCCTCGTCTAACTGAGAAAAAAATGACAATGACAATTATTTAGATCGTAGGCAGTATTCAACTGATTAAATGTGGCTTTCTTTATTAATGCCAATCTGGTTTCAATCATTTAAAAATGCCTCAATTTTTATTTATAAAAATATAACAGTTTTGTAGTGTATAAATACAAATGTAATTAATGTAATTTTAAATGATTTTTCGTAAATACTGTTCTATGTTTTGCCGTCCAGATATGTTTATTATACATTTTAATCTATGTTTAATCAATGTTTAATCAATGTTTAATCAATGTTTAATCAATGTTTAATCAATGTTTAATCAATGTTTAATCAATGTTTAATCAATGTTTAATCAATGTTTAATCAATGTTTAATCAATGTTTAATCAATGTTTAATCAATGTTTAATCAATGTTTAATCAATGTTTAATCAATGTTTAATCAATGTTTAATCAATGTTTAATCAATGTTTAATCAATGTTTAATCAATGTTTAATCAATGTTTAATCAATGTTTAATCAATGTTTAATCAATGTTTAATCAATGTTTAATCAATGTTTAATCAATGTTTAATCAATGTTTAATCAATGTTTAATCAATGTTTAATCAATGTTTAATCAATGTTTAATCAATGTTTAATCAATGTTTAATCAATGTTTAATCAATGTTTAATCAATGTTTAATCAATGTTTAATCAATGTTTAATCAATGTTTAATCAATGTTTAATCAATGTTTAATCAATGTTTAATCAATGTTTAATCAATGTTTAATCAATGTTTAATCAATGTTTAATCAATGTTTAATCAATGTTTAATCAATGTTTAATCAATGTTTAATCAATGTTTAATCAATGTTTAATCAATGTTTAATCAATGTTTAATCAATGTTTAATCAATGTTTAATCAATGTTTAATCAATGTTTAATCAATGTTTAATCAATGTTTAATCAATGTTTAATCAATGTTTAATCAATGTTTAATCAATGTTTAATCAATGTTTAATCAATGTTTAATCAATGTTTAATCAATGTTTAATCAATGTTTAATCAATGTTTAATCAATGTTTAATCAATGTTTAATCAATGTTTAATCAATGTTTAATCAATGTTTAATCAATGTTTAATCAATGTTTAATCAATGTTTAATCAATGTTTAATCAATGTTTAATCAATGTTTAATCAATGTTTAATCAATGTTTAATCAATGTTTAATCAATGTTTAATCAATGTTTAATCAATGTTTAATCAATGTTTAATCAATGTTTAATCAATGTTTAATCAATGTTTAATCTATGTTTAATCTTTGTTTAATCTATGTTTAATCTATGTTTAATCTATGTTTAATCTATGTTTAATCTTTGTTTAATCTATGTTTAATCTATGTTTAATCTATGTTTAATCTATGTTTAATCTATGTTTAATCTATGTTTAATCTATGTTTAATCTATGTTTAATCTATGTTTAATCTATGTTTAATCTATGTTTAATCTATGTTTAATCTATGTTTAATCTATGTTTAATCTATGTTTAATCTATGTTTAATCTATGTTTAATCTATGTTTAATCTATGTTTAACCTATGTTTAACCTATGTTTCTTCTATGTTTATTCTATGTTTCTTCTATGTTTCTTCTATGTTTCTTCTATGTTTCTTCTATGTTTCTTCTATGTTTCTTCTATGTTTAATATGTTTAATCTATGTTTAATCTATGTTTAATCTATGTTTAATCTATGTTTATTCTATGTTTAATCTATGTTTAATCTATGTTTAATCTATGTTTAATCTATGTTTAATCTATGTTTAATCTATGTTTAATCTATGTTTAATCTATGTTTAATCTATGTTTAATCTATGTTTAATCTATGTTTAATCTATGTTTAATCTATGTTTAATCTATGTTTAATCTATGTTTAATCTATGTTTAATTTATGTTTAATCTATGTTTAATCTATGTTTAATCTATGTTTAATCTATGTTTAATCTATGTTTAATCTATGTTTAATCTATGTTTAATCTATGTTTAATCTATGTTTAATCTATGTTTAATCTATGTTTAATCTATGTTTAATCTATGTTTAATCTATGTTTAATCTATGTTTAATCTATGTTTAATCTATGTTTAATCTATGTTTAATCTATGTTTAATCTATGTTTAATCTATGTTTAATCTATGTTTAATCTATGTTTAATCTATGTTTAATCTATGTTTAATCTATGTTTAATCTATGTTTAATCTATGTTTAATCTATGTTTAATCTATGTTTAACCAATGTTTAATCTATGTTTAATCTATGTTTAATCTATGTTTAATCTATGTTTAATCTATGTTTAATCTTTGTTTAATCTATGTTTAATCTATGTTTAATCTATGTTTAATCTATGTTTAATCTATGTTTAATCTATGTTTAATCTATGTTTAATCTATGTTTAATCTATGTTTAATCTATGTTTAATCTATGTTTAATCTATGTTTAATCTATGTTTAATCTATGTTTAATCTATGTTTAATCTATGTTTAATCTATGTTTAATCTATGTTTAATCTATGTTTAATCTATGTTTAATCTATGTTTAATCTATGTTTAATCTATGTTTAATCTATGTTTAATCTATGTTTAATCTATGTTTAATCTATGTTTAATCTATGTTTAATCTATGTTTAATCTATGTTTAATCTATGTTTAATCTATGTTTAATCTATGTTTAATCTATGTTTAATCTATGTTTAATCTATGTTTAATCTATGTTTAATCTATGTTTAATCTATGTTTAATCTATGTTTAATCTATGTTTAATCTATGTTTAATCTATGTTTAACCTATGTTTAATCTATGTTTAATCTATGTTTAATCTATGTTTAATCTATGTTTAATCTATGTTTAATATATGTTTAATCTATGTTTAATCTATGTTTAATATATGTTTAATCTATGTTTAATCTATGTTTAATCTA